>CM029012.1:238876480-240236479 GCA_016801055.1 Panax notoginseng
ATGGACAGTTGTTGGCATGATCATGACCATTAATGAATATTCGAATATCCTTGACCGTAGTGCAGGGGTGATTCGATGATGTGAATTATTTTATTAAGCTGAGTCTCAGCGATCACAGTGTTGGAAAATCTTTTAAATCATAAAAGATAGTAGAGTTTATTTTCTACTTGACTCTTTTAATGGATTGCTTGTTCCGCTGCAGTTAAACTTGATGTCTATTATATTTTATCAGTTTAACATTGTTGAAGGCTAATGATAATTTATTCTGCATTATCTTAGTCATAATATTTCTTACTGGGCTAGTTGAGCTCACCCTTTCTTTCACTGTTCTCTTCAGGAAATGAGAACGTAGCTGGGGCAAGTCGGGGAACGGAGTGATGGTCCGAATGATAGTATTAGTTAGTAGTCCTCACTATTCTATGTAATGGTGTGTTAATAAATGTAACGAGGACTCCTTTTGAGTATGAATACTCTCTAGAAGATAATATTTGTATTCAAACTCACAGTTTATGTTTTGTCGTATTGTACACGACAGTTGTATTAGTAAGTTGTATTTGTATTCTGTACTATGTATCTGACGACCCAAGATGGGTGATGTATACCTAATTTTGGGGGCGTCACAGAAACCACAGGCATTCAGTTCAGCTCCAACTCCAATTGATGCAGAGAATTGGATTGCCCACTTAGAGAAGATTTTCGATGTGTTAGGGTGTTCAGATAATCAGAGAGTGATGCTTGCTGCTTACAAGCTGGAAGGGGATGCACAGAGGTGGCGGAAAGCGATGAAAACAGCAAAAGGTGAAAATTTTGCTGAGACACTTAATTGGGTGGAATTTTGTGAGGTCTTTTATCAGCAGTACTTCCCAGCTGCTGATAAAGAGGCCTATGCCAGAGAGTATCTGTCTATTCGGCAGAAAGATGATGAGTCCATCACGGATTTCATGACAAGGTTTACTAGGTTGGCAGGCTTTGCGGGAACTTCTGCAGGGACTGCAACGGAACAGGCGGAGAAGTTCAAGTGGCGGATTCATTATAGATATCTTCAGCATCTTATTAATAATAAGTTTACAGACGTGTCAGCAGTGGCCAATGCGGCCAAGAATATTAAGATGGAGCAACAGGACTTTCGGTCTTCTAAACCGGATGGGAGTCGAAAGAGGGACAGAGATGACCAGCAGGGTCAAACTTCAGTTCAGCATGGGAGAAATTAGGGTGGTCAATTGAATAGGAATCGTGGTGGTCAACAGGGGCAGTGGCGTGGTCAAAATCAGAACAGGGGTAATCAGCAGTTGCCTCAACAGGGGCAGAATCGTCAGCTCCAGCTACCTTGGTATGGTCAGAATCGTCAGCAAGGACAGAATCGTCAGCAGGGACAGAATCAGGGTCGATATCCTGGACCAGCTGGTGGGGGTAACCCAAATCTTATTCCTATAGTTCCTTGTGCTATGTGTGGGGCTAATCATCCGGGGAGACAGTGTCATAGAGTTACCGGTGCATGTTTCTTGTGTGGACAGATGGGTCACATGGCTAGAGATTGTACCGGGCCACGTGGTAATGGTGGAGGCGATGATCATGGTGGTAATGGAGGTCAGCGTCAGGGAGGTCGGGTGTTTGCCTTGACACATAATCAGGTGGCAGGTGCACCAGGTACTGTTTCTGGTACTCTTTTAGTTGGCAGTCGTGAGGCTTCTATTTTATTTGATACGGGTTCTACGCATTCTGTTGTTGCTCAGTCTTTTGTTCGACACCTGGGTGTGCCATCTCAGTTATTAGATTCTGTTATGTCTATTTCTACCCCGATGGGGACTTCTGTTGTTATTTCTGATTTGTATCGAGGGTGTCCGATCAGTTTTGGGGATAAGATCCGTAGCGTTAACCTTCTTCCGATGTGTATGCACGATTTTGATGTCATTCTTGGGATGGACTGGTTGGATAAGCACCAGGCCACTATCGACTGTCAGGCGAAGAAGGTTATATTTGGAGATGTGAAGTCTCCAGAATTCGTGTTTCAGGGTTCACAACCGAGTAGAGTGGTGAAGTTGATTTCGGCTTTGAAAGCTGGGAAGTTAGTGGCAAAGGGTTGTGAGGGGTATTTGGCGTTTGTGAAAGATACCTCTAAGGGTGAGTCTCGTATTGAGAATGTTCCAATTGTTCGTGACTTTTTTGATGTGTTTCTTGAGGAGTTGTCAGGGTTACCACCACAGCGGGAAGTAGAATTTTCTATTGAGCTTGTTCCTGGTGCGGAGCCTATCTCTAAGGCACCGTATTGGATGGCACCATTGGAGTTGCAGGAGTTGAAAGAGCAGTTGCAGGAACTGTTAGATCGTGGTGTGATTCGGCCGAGTGTTTCACCGTGGGGTGCTCCGGTCTTGTTTGTAAAGAAGAAAGATGGATCTATGAGGTTGTGTATAGACTATAGGGAGTTGAACAAGATTACCATCAGAAATTGGTATCCATTGCCGAGGATTGATGACTTGTTTGACCAACTTCAGGGGGCAAAGTATTTTTCGAAGATAGACTTGAGGTCGGGCTATCATCAGTTGAGGGTGAGGGATGGAGATATCCCTAAGACGGCTTTTCGCACTCGATATGGACATTACGAGTTTCTTGTGATGCCATTCGGGTTGACTAACGCTCCGGCGGTGTTTATGGATTTAATGAATCGGGTGTTCAGAGAGTACTTAGACCAATTTGTTATTGTCTTTATTGATGACATTTTGGTTTACTCCAAGTCTAAGGAAGAGCATGAGGAGCATCTTCGCACAGTGTTGGGGATTTTGCAGAAAGAGAAGTTGTATGCTAAATTCTCTAAATGCGAGTTTTGGTTGGAGCAGGTTGCATTTTTGGGCTACGTTGTTTCTGTTGAGGGCATTAAGGTGGATCTTGCGAAGGTTGAGGCTATCACTAAATGGCCGAGACCTACTACGGTGACGGAGATTAGGAGTTTCTTGGGTTTGGCAGGGTACTATAGGCGATTTGTAGAAGGGTTTTCTTTGCTTGCCTTACCATTTACCCAGTTGATGAGAAAGGGCACGAAGTTTGTGTGGAATGAGGAGCGTGAGAAGAGTTTCGAGGAGTTGAAGAAACGACTTGTGACAGCTCCTATACTTGCATTGCCTTCGGGGACAAGAGGCTACCAGATTTATAGTGATGCTTCTAAGAAGGGTTTGGGGTGTGTATTGATGCAACACGGTAAGGTGATTGCTTATGCTTCTAGGCAGCTTAAACCTTATGAGGTGAATTACCCCACACATGATTTGGAGTTGGCAGCGGTGATCTTTGCCTTAAAGATTTGGAGGCATTATTTGTATGGGGAGACTTGTAATATCTTCACCGATCACAAAAGTCTTAAATACATTTTCACTCAGAAGGAGCTCAATATGAGACAGAGGCGTTGGTTGGAGCTTCTAAAAGATTATGATGCGAGAATTCAGTATCACCCGGGGAAGGTAAACGTGGTTGCAGATGCTCTTAGCCGGAAGAGTTCAGGGAGTGTAGCAGCCCTTATTTCACAACCTCAGCTTATTTTGGATATGGAGCGGCTCGAGTTGGAGTTGTATGTACGAGGTTCAGATGGGCATTTGGCGGGTATGAGAGTGGAGCCCTCTCTTATCTCACGGGTCAAAGAAGCTCAAAAAGAAGATGGGGAGTTGTGGAGTATGACGCAGAATCTAGAGGAGGGCAAGCAGTCTGAGTTTCGTATTGATGACCATGGTGTGATTTGGTTGGGTGAACGGTTATGTGTACCGTCGGATCCAATCATTCGGGAGGCGGTGTTGGCTGAGGCTCATAGTTCGCCATTTTCTATTCATCCATGGTCTACAAAGATGTATAGGGATTTGAAGAAGAATTTTTGGTGGAATGGGATGAAACGAGACGTGGCTGAACATGTTGGGAAGTGCCTCACTTGTCAGCAAGTGAAGATAGAACATCAACGAGCTAGTGGTTTGCTGCAACAGTTAGACATTCCAGTGTGGAAGTGGGAAGATATCACGATGGATTTTGTGATTGGTTTGCCGAAGACTTTCAGGAAGAATGATGCCATTTGGGTAGTGGTGGACCGACTGACCAAATCGGCACACTTTTTGGCTATCCATGAGGGATACTCGGTGGATAGGTTTACACAAATCTTTCAGCAGGAGATTGTTAGACTTCATGGTACTCTAGTGTCTATTGTTTCAGATCGGGACCCACGGTTCACTTCACGGTTCTGGAAAGGGTTTCAACGAGCTTGGGGTACTCGACTCAACTTTAGTACTTCTTTCCATCCGCAAACTGATGGGCAATCCGAACGGACTATTCAAACGTTGGAGGACATGTTGAGATCTTGTGCACTTGAATGGTCGGGTAATTGAGATGATTACTTAAGCCTAGTTGAGTTCGCGTATAACAACAGCTGGCATGCGAGTATTGGGATGGCTCCGTTTGAGGCGTTATATGGTAGAAAGTGTCGAGCTCCAACTTGTTGGGATGAGGTTGGCGAGAGGGCCATAGAAGGGCCTGAGTTAGTACAAATCACTACAGAGAAGGTAGCGGTGGCTAAGGAGAAATTGAAGTCGGCTCGATCACGGCAGAAATGTTATACTGATAAGCATAGGAGGACTTTAGAGTTTGAACCTGGTGAGCATGTGTTTCTAAAAGTTTCTCCTTGGAAGGGAATTCGGCGATTTGGGTTGAAAGGAAAGCTTAGTCCGCGATATATCGGTCTATTTGAGATTTTAGAAAGAGTTAGTGAGGTTGCATATCGGTTAGCTTTGCCTCCACAGCTAGCTCATGTGCACAATGTATTCCATGTGTCAGCGTTGAGGAGTTATCATTATCATCCGTTGCATGTGGTGCAATATCCATTCGATAAGATTCGGGAGGATCTTACTTGTGAGGAGAAAGCTGAGGCGATTTTGGATCGTCAAGAAAGGATTATGAGGAGGAAGACTATTCCGTTTGTTAAGGTTCTGTGGAGGAACCATTCGGAGCGAGAAGCCACTTGGGAGCTTGAGGAGTCTATTCGAGCGGAATATCCGCATCTTTTTGATAATTAGGTACGTTCTATTCTTTTGATTCCGGGGACGGAATTCTTTTAAGGGGTAGGTGATGTAATACCCGGTTAAAATTAATTAATAAATAAATATTAAATAATAAAAATTACCTTGTTTTAAAACATATTTTTGGATGTCATTTATTTTGGGTCAAAATAACCATTTAATTTTTGTGGGCTAATGTAATAATAAGTGATGGGTAAATTAAATTGATAAAATTGGGCTTTAAATTAAGTGGGTCTAATTTATAATTGTGTAATTTTTAAAATCCTATTAAAATATATTAATTAATAAAATTTGTTAATAAATAAACATATAACAAAACCTAATCTTACTTTTGTTATACCGACTTTGAAAAGGAAGGAGAATACAACCACGCCAAACAAAGGAAAGAGACGACCTTGGATTATACTGGTATGAAAACAAGAATCGATGTATTACTAATATTATTATATATATATGCGTGCCTATATGGACATCCTGTAATCAATTGTATTGTTAATGTCAATATATGTTTACTTTGGCAAGCTCTCGTTATTATATATATTATTATATTTAGATTATTCATATATGTATGTAATGTGATTGCAGACTTGTCTGCAAAAGTTATTTTCGTTTATGTATAGATATTATATGTTAATAAGTTTTAGACATGAATTATATAAACAGAAATTGTAAATTAAATTAAAGTTATGTAATTAATTTGAATTAATTAATTAATTTTGTTGACATAGTTGTAAAAGTTTTTAATAATAAATTTAATATTATTATGTTATTAATGATTGGATTGTAATAAAATCTTATTAAATTATTTAGATTGAACGAAGGGGGGGAGTCTAAACGAGTCATATTTGAAATATACTTTGGGTATTGCATTATCGATTCCAGGTACGGATTTCGTACTCTTTCAGCGAGACTCTTTTGTTTTACTTTGTTCGTTTCGTTATTCGTTTTGAAATTTAGTTTTGTCTCTCATAACCGTTCCTTCTTAAATTCGTGAGAATGTTTCATTTTGGCATTAGTATTTGAAACTAGTATTTGTACTCTTTGGTCTAGTGTGTCATGGATAATATTTATTTCGATCTTTATAGAAAGTACATGTTAATATATTTGGAGACTTTGTGTTGATATTTTATTTCAGTTTAACATGTACATGTTAGAACCCCTTTGTTGTGTCGCATGTGTTGTGACATTATATTTTGTTAGAATACCGTAGGGTATACCTGAGCTATAACCACCTGTGGGGGTACCACAGGCATGTCCTCTTGGCACCGAGGCATGACACCTTCCGTGACGGTGTGATCAGTCCACGGCGTCTCCGTTTTGTGCTCCGTTGGGAGTTGGCCATTTGGTATTTTGTTGTGGGAGGCGTATGGGTCGACCCTAGTTTTCAGTTCTGTTCTGTTATGCGGAGTGGTGATGTTTGTGCCAAACACGCCTTCCGATTTTACATGCATTGGATTCGCGGTCCAATGTGTGTAACTTGCCTGTGTGGCATTGTTTGACTTGCCTATGTGGCATTATTTGACTTGCCTGTGTGGTAATGTATATTTCTGTTTTATTCTGAGCTCGGTATGAAATAACACCCAGCCATTTGATTTAGCCTATTATTTCGTTGTGTTAGATTTGTTCGTTTTGTTTCAGTTCGTTTCGTCTCTTTTCATTTAATTGAGTTAGTTATTTTGGTTCATTATTTGTATTCTATATCCGTACTGGGCATTTGGCTCATGCTGTGTTTTCTTCCGGCAGGTAATCAGGGGAATCAAGGGCAAGTGTGATGAGAGCTCCATTCATTCCAATGATTTAGAAATATTCTGTTTAGACTTGATGTGTCAGTTTACTTGGAATTGTAATAATTATTTTAGATTGTGGTTTGAGACAGTTGGAGATTTATTATGGTTGACTTGTGGTATTTATCAGTTATTAAGACTATTCTTTTGTGGCTTTGAGCCTTGCTATTAAATTCATTAGTTTTGTTGTGTTTTGAGTAACCTCTCTTTCTATTTTGGAAAGGGGGTGTTACATTAATTGTTGGCAAGTGAAATTTATCATCAGGGGACAATATCGTAGTACAACTCTTTCTAATGATGGCATATTAAATGTATATCTCGCACTGCCGCAAAAACTTTTGAGCACTGGTAGAAATTCAATCTCAATTGTCTTCAGCCGAGGAAATACAATTAAAATCTCATCAGTATGTGCATTTGTTCCGGTTGCAACCATTTTCTTATTCCCTTCACTCTCATCGCTCACAATTTCTTCAATCTTCTTACACGATCGTACTGTCAACTCTTCGAGTTGTTGGAGATTAGTTTTAGCCAGAGAACATGTGAAAAGAGTCGAGAGGTTACAATCTACAACATAGAGATTCTTTAATCTTCGAAAACACAGGAGATCGTGAATTCCATGGTCATGAGGAAGATTTGCATTTAGCCCCATAAGGTCAACTAAATCGCCCACTTCGGACGAATTTTCTGCCACGAACAGTGTCTCTAGATTTTGTAACCTTACAAGCCAGCTGGGTGGAAAAACTGGATATAATTCATATATCCTTAGGCTTCTTAATTGGTCAGCTGAGTCGCCTAAACTTATATGTTCCCAGTTAAGTTTTACCCATATCCAAAGCTTCTCTAACCTTGGAAATGAAACCTGCAATACCAATGCAATTTGTATGTATAATTAATTATAAAAACTACAAAGATTCGTAAAGAAAACCAAGAGCCTTTTTGTTGAAGCGGTGAGATTACTGCGTTGAGATAAAGTGTTTTTTATATGCTATGTGCGGTTATTGAAAGTTACTACATGCGCGTAAGCTAGTATATGTAAATGGCATGCCAATATTATGGTTTGGCTTCCTAATAACTTGGTGTTAAACATTCAATTCAAACATAGTCATGTATCAATTAAATTTTGGCCTCGAGATAAAGCGTGTGATTTGAGTCATGATTATCTAAAAAGTGCAGAAACTTTTCCCCAATTGTCTAGATTAGAACCTAGTAAGTACTTTGATCAAGGAAAAACAAAAATAAAGGAAGAATTATAGGTGCAACCCTGAAAAAGCCATAAAAATAGCTTGGCAAGTTTAGATTAAGGTGGATCTCAAATACGCAATAAACAAGCTTCAGAGCAAATTCTGTTTTCTAAGGTTAAATGCATAAAGAGCGTCATGATTCCAACCAATCGGTTTTGGGCCTTACAGCAGTGAATTGTATTTGTATAGCTAGAGAGTCAATACTTGTATAACAAAAAATTACCGAAATATAACTATCTAGCTATATCAATGGAACTAATTCTTATATAACTGTCCATAACCAACTGCGAGGAATCCAAATCCGTAAAAAGACTTTGTGTGTCGAGAGTAATTTTAAATGATAGTTTTGAAGCAAAATAGTAAAACAGTAATTCCCTTCATGTACGTACCTTTTGTAATAAGGAGGGTTGGTGTTGGTCAGTATTAGATCCCATGGATCTAGTGCACCAGAAGTTATCAAGCTCTCGCAGTTTCCAGAGTCCTAGAGTTTGTAGAACAGGGAAGACGATCTGGTTGTCAGAACCTTCTTGATCTTCTGTCGTTGCTGTTTTTGCTCCATTAACAATACATTTTAGTGAACTGCAATATTGTACTTCGAGGGTTTCCATATTCTGTAACATTCGAAGCATGGCGAAGGGAATCACATTCTCCAACTTATCGCAGCGGTCCACACTTAGGACCTTTAATTGAGAAAATGAATTCGATGTGTGACATTGTGGTTCCCATATCTCTATTACATTTTCTATGCCATACATTATCAATTCCTTCAGAACGGGGAATGAAACCTGCAACATCCAATGAAAATAGACTTATTTTATTATCAACATACATTTTCATTGAAGTGATTCATAAAGTTGACTACTTTTACTAGTGGGATCGGCTACTATTATTAGAAAAGTATCATTTTGCTATAATAGCCTCCCTATAATTATTGTCATCTACTAATAATACTGGTGAGTGTCGACTAATATTATTTGTCTTCTAATTTATTTTTTAACTTCATCTCTCCAACTATAAAATTCTCCCGTATTTCAAAACCACACATCTCTTCATTACATATTATATACTCACTCTATTCCAAATTATAAAACAAATATTGACTTTTTAAAAGTCAATTTTGCCAATTCAAAATTGACATAATTCTTTTAAGTTTTGAAAACAATAAAAACTTATAATTAGTAGTATTTTTTAGGTAGTTTATGATATTCATAATTGTACTGACATGAATTAAATGAATTCATGTAATTTTGAGTATGACATCTGTTTAAAATTGACTTTTAAAAAGTTTATATTGGTCTTATAATTTGGAAGGGGGGGTATATTTCACAAGTTTTTCTTTGTTTGTAATTTTGTTTCCTATTTTTAATTTAATAGCTTGAAAAATTAAAAATTGTGCAAATTAAAGAAAAAAAAAGAGAAAGAAATTAAAATTTTAAAAGTTGAAGAAGCATACCATGCCATTAAAGAGAGAGTTCACGTGGAATGTAGAGGTGTTCTGATCCGGTGTTGCCGACCACATATTTATCTATTTGCAATAAAAGCTTTTAAGCCTCGGCAGATAATTAAGACTCATATCTTTTAAGTTGGGAATGTTATCCGTAATATATAGTATTATTTAATATATATATATATATATATATATATATATATATATATATATATATAATAAAGCAGAACATAATTTTATATATATATAACACAGAAATTATTAATAAATAAATCCGAGTCCTTTGAATTCACAAAGTCTCCTTAAAGCAAATTTATTCTCCCACAGGTGCTAAGGATTAATTGAATAATTGCTTCCCAAGATAAAACGGATTTCAATTCTTAATTAGTAGCACTACAAAATTAAGAATTCGTTGAACGCAAATTCTATGTTATGTACTCGAACTTTACTATTAATAATAATGATGCATGAAGAAAACAGAAGAAAACTTACTGTACAATTTTACTGCAGAAAATGGGATTTTGCAGTGCAGAACGGAATTGCAGTGTAGAACGGGAACGGAATTACTGCAGAACGGGAGTCTGCCAAAACGGGACTTTGTTTGACAGAAACGGGAAATGGGAACTATCTGCAGAAACGGGATTTTTACAGAAGGGAAGGAACGGGATTTTTCAGAAGGGAAGGAACGGAACGGGACGCAGAAACAGAACGGTGTAATCAAACTTATGCAGAAAATGTAATCCCATATAGTTTATTTATAGAATAATTAGGCAGTTTATTACCGTTAGGACGCGTCAACCGCCCACGACCCACGAACCCGACCCCAACCCGGCCCGGCCCGTCAATTTTCTCATTCAATTCTTAATGAATTTGAACACATAAATATATATTTTATCAAACTCATTTCCAACAATCCCCCACATGAATGTAAAATTGGCTTTACAATATATAAAATATGTTATGAATATGCAGACACTAGTTCGAGTACATGAGAAAAGATATTTCATCAGGTTAAGTAGCCTAGTGGCTTTGAACTTGCCCTAATAAAATTTATCGGATTTACTTGGCTAATCAGTAGACTTGATGTCTTTGAACTGTCAGCTTTTCGTGTAAACCAAGACAATAGAATTCACAAAATATCTCTTCAGACATAGTTGGTTCTCATGTTTGTGTTCATTTTGGCCTTGAAACACCTCTTGGTTCCGTAAGTATATTAGATAATTCAGCCTTCAAAATTCTCACAGAAGTGGCCCCCTTCTTACTCACGTAGGTGACTTCTATCAAGAGTATCCTGCAATACCCCACTTTAACATATTTCAAGATATAAAAGTCATTAAAAGCGTAACTTATCCTGATTCTCGCGGCAGATGTGCACTATCTCATTTCAGGAATGGTTAGGAGTAAATATCTCCTCAGTGCTTTACTGAGTACTACATAGTTCGGTTTGCCCATTGAACCTAGATCTTGGGATCTCCAGTCAGCTAGGTTGAGTTGCCACTATGACGACTCTTATTTAAATAATAGGCTTTAAACCCATTCCTTTCGATGATTTTTCCACTTGCTCTCTTGTTAAACCTTTCGTAAGCGGATCCATAATATTATCTTTTGACTTTACATAGTCAATTGAGATAATTTCATTTGAGAGCAATTGTCTAACGGTATTATGTCTCTGTCGTATATGGCGTGACTTACCGTTATATAAATGACTCTGTGCTCTTCCAATCGCTGATTGGCTATCACAGTGTAGACATATAGCTGGCACAGGTCTTGACCAATTTGGAATATCCTCTAAGAAATTACGAAGCCACTTAGCTTCTTCTCAAGCTTTGTCTAACGTAATGAATTCTGATTCCATTTTAGACCTTGCAATACACGTTTGTTTTGAGGATTTCCAAGATACCGCTGCACCTCCAAAGGTAAAGACATATCTACTTGTGGATTTCGAGTCTTTATTATCAGATATCCAATTAGCATCACTATATCCTTCCAATACTGCTGGATATCTTGTATAATGCAGTCCATATTTTTCAGTATGTTTTAAATATCCTAGAACTCTCAAAATTACTTTCCAGTGATCTTTACCTGGATTACTCATATACCTACTTAGCTTACTTACCGAATAAGCTATATCTGGTCACAGTTCATGACATACATTAAACTGCCTATTATACGAGAATATTCTAGTTGAGATATGTTATCACCTTCATTTTTAGCTAGATGAAGATTTATATCAACTGGGGTCTTATTTAGAATTATATTATACTTGTTAAATTTTTCAAGTATTTTTTCAATGTAATGAGTTTGAGATAACATAATTCCATCAGATGTTCTAGAAATCTTGATTCCTAATATTATATCTGCAACCCCCAAGTCTTTCATGTCAAACCTATTTGACAACATACGTTTGGCAGAGTTGATAACTTCATTGTTACTACCCATGATTAGCATATCATCCACATAAAGACAAACAATGACATATTCTTTTGAGTACTTTTGACATAAACACATTTGTCACACTCATTTATTTTAAATTCATTTGATAACATAACATTATCAAATTTCTCATGCCATTATTTTGGTGCTTGTTTTAATCAATACAAGGATTTAACAAGTTTGCATACTTTTCTCTCTTGTCCAGGAGCTATGAAACCTTCAGGTTATTCCATATATATTTCTTCATTTAATTCACCATTTAAGAATGCAGTCTTTACATCCATTTGATGTATTTCAAGTCTATTTAAAGATGTTATTGCTATTAGCATCCGAATAGATATAATTCTTGTAACAGGTGAATAAGTGTCGAAATAATCCAATCCTTCCTTTTGTCTATAGCTTTTAACAACAAGCCTTGCTTTATATTTATCAATCGAGCCATCAACTTTCATCTTCTTTTTGAAAATTCATTTATACCCTAAGGGTTTTGAACCAGGTGGAAGGTCCACCAGTTCCCATGTATGATTTTGCATAATGGACTCAATTTCGCTATTTATTGCTTCTTTCCAATGAGAAGCATCTGGAGAGGATACTGCTTCCTTGTACGATCGAGGATCGTTTTCTAACAATAATGTTAGAAAATCCGAACCAAAAGACGTTAAAGTCCTTGCCCTTTTGCTACGTCTAGGTTCATCCAATATAGACTCTTTGTCTATATTTTCAGGATTATTACTAGTAGCATCCAAAGGTCTTTTGTTTGAATTTAAATCTTTATTTTCATTATATGGAAAAATATTCTCAAAGAATGATGCATCTCTTGATTTAATAAATGTATTAACATGACTATCATTAATTTCAGATTTATGAACAAGAAAGCGATAAGCACTGCTGTTATTTGCATAACCAATGAAAACACAGTCAATTGTTTTTTGTCCTATCTTACCCTTTTTAGGTTTAGGAACCATTACTTTTGCTAGACACCCCCACATTCTTAAGTATTTATAGCAAGGTCTATGACCTTTCCATAATTCATAAGATGTTTTATGAGTTTTCTTATGAGGCACTTTATTAAGAATATAATTGGTAGAAAGCAAAGCTTCCCCCCACAAATTCTGGGGTGCTCCAGAACTGTTTAACATAGCATTCAACATTTCTTTCAATGTTCGGTTCTTGCGTTCAGCAATACCGTTAGATTAAGGTGAATAAGGAGCAGTAGTTTGGTGAATAATACCATGAGTAGAGCAAATCTCTTCAAATGGTGATTCATATTCACCACCTCTATCGCTTCTTATTGCTTTAATCTTTTTGCTAAGTTGATTTTCAACTTCATTTTTATAAAGTTGAAACTTTTCTACAGCCTCATCTTTGCTTCTTAGCAAATATACATAACAATATCTTGTGCAATCATCAATAAAGGTTATGAAATATTTTTTCTCACCTTTAGTTTGCACAAACTTTAAGTCACATATATCAGTGTGAATTAAATCTAGAGGTTCAGATTTTCTTTCAACAGAATGAAAAGGTAATCTTGTCATTTTTGATTCCACATAAATTTCATATTTATGTTTTAGATTAATATCAAATCTAGGCAAGAACTCTAAATTAATTAATCTACGCAAAGTATTATAATTAACATGTCCTAATCTAGCATGCCATATATTTGAAGACTCTAACAAGTAGGCAGAAGAATTAATTTTATTATTATCAACAGACTTCGGTACAACAGTCATAACATTCATCTTAAAGAGCCCATCATTCATGTAGCCCTTTCCTACAAACATATCATTTTAAGTAAGTACAAACTTATCAGACACAAACATCAACTTGAAGCCATTCTTGCTAAGTAGTGACCCAAAAACTAGATTTTTGCGGATATCTGGCACATGAAGCACTTCAGTCAAAGTCAGTTCTTTGCCAGATGTCATTTTCAGTATAATCTTTCCACGTCCTTGAACCTTTGAACTTGAGGAGTTTCCCATAAAGAGTTGATCATCATTTTCTACTAGTTTGTAAGTAGAAAACATCCATTTGTTAGAATAGATGTGGCGAGTAGCCCTAGTGTCCACGTACCATTCTTTAGGGTTTTCTACCAAGTTACATTCAGATACAACTGCACAAAGATTCATGTCTGAAATATCTTCAGAAAATTTTTCCAGTTCTGTCACATTTGCTTGAGACTTTTGATCTTTCTTCAACTTCTTTGACTTTCGACATTCATTAGATTTATGTCATGGAATGCCACAGTTGAAGCATTTGCCTTTGAATTTCTTTTTGGCCTTGAAAGCTTCTTTGCCTTCACGCTTTATTTTGTTGTTGTTTGGCCTTTGTTCTACCACATTTTTCTTTGCTTCAATGAAGTTCTTTCCACTCTTCTTCTCAGATCTTCGATTGTCCTCTTCAATCCTAAGTCGCACAATCAGTTCTTCAAGATTCATCTCTTTGCGTTTATGCTTCAGATAATTCTTAAAGTCTTTCCATGATGGTGGAAGCTTCTCAATCATTGCTGCAACTTGGAATGAATCACTTAATGACATTCATTCAGAATGAATGTCATGTAGAATTACTTGTAATTCTTGAACCTGAGTGATAACTGCTTTAGAATCTATCATTTTATAATCAAGAAATCTACCGACTATGAATTTTTTCATGCCAGCATCTTCAGTTTTATATTTTTTGTCTAAAGATTCCCAAAGTTCCTTTGCAGTTTGAATTGTACAATACACATTATATAATGTATTATCTAAACCATTCATCACATAGTTCCTGCAAAGAAAATCTGCATGTTTCCATACATCAACAGCAGCCACATTTTCCTTGTCAGTTTCTCCTTCAATAAGAGTAGGACAGTCCTCTTGTAGAAACCTTATCAAGTTCAGTGTTGTGAGATAGAAGAGCATCTTTTGTTGCCAACGCTTGAAATCAATTCCATTGAACCTTTCAGGCTTTTTTCCATGAGACATACTCACGACAGGAATGGTACTAGTAAATGTCATTTCTGTTATACAAATAAAGACTATCAATAATCAGAAACAAATTTCTGTTGTACAAAATTTAACAGAATTCAAACAACAAATTTTATTTACAAAATTTCTGTTGTAGAAAATTTGTTCACAAATTTTGTTTTCCAAATTTGTATAGCACAAATCCCAATTCTATTTACAAAATCTGTTTACAAACTGCTTTATATTTGAACAAACAGAATACATGTAAACATAATATTATATATATATATATATATATATATATATATTAGCATGTAATATTTATAAACAGAATGTATATATAAACAGAATATTATTTATACTACACATATATATATTTAAACAATATTGAAAATAACAGAATATAATATTAAGATTGGACCGTTGCATGAAACTGTTGTTTCATGAATTTTATTAACACGCACGGTTGTAATATTTGAGATGCAACATTTACTTTATTGCAACAGGAGCATTGCAACATATTCTTTAGTAATCATTAGTATGTATTGGAACATATATATACAATGTTCATAAATATATATCTATCTTTAACATTCAATAACATGTATTAACAAAGAGAAAAATTTAAACAAATAACAGATTATTATTCATTTAATATATATATATATATATATATATATATATATATATGAATAATATAATATAAATCAGTTAATCATTTAATATATATAATATTCGTGTAACATGCAATCATGCAATCATGCAATCAATTTTGCATACAATAAATTAGAACATAAGATAAAATAAAAAGATATTTAAAATTCAGTTCAACAACTTCATGATATTTGAAAAATATGCAATATTATTGTAAGAACTAAACAGAAGGCTTCCACCCAGGCTATTATATATATATATCGGTAATAAATATATAATATATTATATTAACCGAAGAAGTAATATGAACAAACTGCAAGAAACAAAACATTATACTATGCAGCATAATATTAAGGCTTCAAGGAATGAATTTTAGTTTGCCAGAAAGATGTACACGGTTTCTAATGTAATATTATAAAACTTCCTTTTTATAAAAATTTCCTTTCATAAAAATTCATTGGAATGCATGGATGTAATATTACGTAATGTTTACGTGATACATAAAATCGGATATTCTGTTCACATAAATAAATATACCAAATAATACTACAATCACATAATATTAAATTTGCTTTAAGATTGTTATATGTAATATATAGTATTATTTAATATATATATATATATATATATATATAAAATAAAACAGAACTTAATTTTATATATATATATATATATATATATATATATATATATATATATATATATATAACACAGAAATTATTAATAAATAAATCCGAGTCCTTTGAATTCACAAAGTCTCCTTAAAACAAATTTATTTTCCCACAAGTGCTAAGAATTAATTGAATAATTGCTTCCCAAGATAAAACGAATTTTAATTCTTAATTAGTAGCACTACAAAATTAAGAATTCGTTGAACGCAAATTCTATGTTATGTACTCGAATTTTACTATTAATAATAATGATGCATGAAGAAAACAGAAGAAAACTTACTGTACAATTTTACTGCAGAAAACGGGATTTTGCAGTGCAGAACGTGATTGCAGTGTAGAACGGGAACGGAATTACTGCAGAACAGGAGTCTGCTAGAATGGGACTTTGTTTGACAGAAACGGGAAACGGGAACTATCTGCAGAAACGGGATTTTTGTAGAAGAAAAGGAACGGGATTTTTCAGAAGGGAAGGAACGGAACGGGACGCAGAAACAGAACGGTGTAATCAAACTTATGCAAAAAATGTAATCTCACATAGTTTATTTATAGAATAATTAGGCAGTTTATTACCGTTAGGACGCGTCAACTGCCCACGACCCACTACCCCGACCCCGACCCCGACCCGGCCTGTCAATTTTCTCATTCAATTCTTAATGGATTTGAACACATAAATATATATTTTATCAAACCCATTTCCAACAGGGAAATCCTATAATTTCCTTTTCTTCTTCCTGCTCCCTTGGGCGTATAATTTCTTCCATCATCAGACAAAAAGATATGAAGAGCTTCTGAAGTTGCCCAAGACATCTTGCACTTGAAGGGCAAAAGAGGTATTTAAACCCGGAGTTCGCAATTTGTAATTCAAGTTAATTTAGAGAAAGACCTCATTGGTTGATGATGAGGAAGCTGTTGGTAATTCTGCGGAAGCCTTCCTAGATACTCCAAGTCATCACAGTACGAAATTGATAGATTCGCTAAGTTTGCAAAGGCTTTTCCATGATTGCAATTGTTGAAATATGTCTGGAAACCATTCACGCTCTCCACCTCCATGTATTCAACACTTTCTAACAGGATTTCTAACGACGATGACCTGCCTTGCATAGCCACTCCGCATAGACGTAATACTCTTTTTTCATCTCTTAAATGAAACATCTCAGAGGGTTTATTACGAGGAGTTATATCTATAACATATGTAAGTAGCTTCTGGCATATCTTTTCAATTGGTAAAAACATGACATCTGGTAAAAGAATATGTAAAGTCGTCAAGTTAGTCAATTTACTTAGCTCATGATGGATGGGATTGAAAATGAGGTCCCCTCCTCCTCCTCCTCCTCCTTTTACCCGAGGGCTGAACCCATATGGAATATACAATTCCTCTAGATTGGATAGACTTGATAGAAGATGCCGCGGCATTATCATGTTGCGGCAACCATTTCTACTCATATCCAATAGTTGAAGACATTTCAACTCTCTCAAGTCCAATGACAGCTCTTTAATACCATCAAGGATGATAAGCATTTCCAGATCTTTTAATTCCTTGATCAACGACATGTTCAAATCTGCATTGTATAAAGATAACATACAGAGGTTGGTTAGGCTTTGAAGAGAAGACGGCAAGTAAGAGATAGACCAGCCATTGAGAACCAATACTCTGAGTTTTGGAAACCCATTGAAAAACTTGTCTGGAAATTGTTGACATTTCCCATTCAAATTCACCACTAGTGTATGGAGTTCTGGACATGCGAGATCATCCTCGCGAGGAAAGTAATTGATATTATCAAAACTTCATGAGATCAATTTTCGATCCTTATAGTACTCCAGGTCTGACCACTTTGTGCCACAACTTTTTTCCAAGAACGCGTATGCTGGGTCTTTGGCTGCTACAGATTTTGCAACGTTTCTAATAATATCGTGCAATTTGACTTTAGTGTCGTCTTCGTCGTATGGAAGCAACAAAGAAGAATTTTTGAGAGCTACGACAATGGACCTCACCCTTTTCTTAGCTATTTCTAGTGTACCCAAACCCTCAATCAACCTATTTGCTTTCACAAGTCTCGCCAATTCTTTAATTAAAATAACAGCATCTTCAGGGAACACAGAACAAGAAAGAGGCATGACTTTGCATCTTTTTGTAGATGATTGAAGCTTAACTCCATGCCTGTATACACTTTTGGATCAATACCATCAATGTTTTCAAGTTTGGAATCTTGGAGTTGGTCAAGTGCATCCTTCCACGAATCATACGGTTTGCCTTTGAGTGCTTTTCCAACAGCAGCAATCACGAGTGGTAAACTTGCACATTCGTCACACATCTTTTTCGCCAAAGATTCATCATTTAGAGAGGTAATAGTAGAACTACCCACATTCTTTTTGAACAGACCCCAACCTTCCTCTTCTTTTAAGACCTTAATCTCAATAGGATCTTCGCAATTGTTTTTAAAGCATACATCTCGGTTTCGAGACGTCAACAGGATCTTACAACCCTTGCTTCTACCGTCTCCAAAAGGAACTCCTATTTTGATTAAAGGAAGCTCCTCCCAGACGTCGTCAAACAACACAAGGATCTTGTTCCCTTTCTTGGTCAATCTATTCGCCAATAAAGAAGCTCTCATCTCCTCGTTCTCTTCTAATGGTAGGTGCAAATTCAAACAACTTGCGAGCTGCCCTTGTAAATTTCTCACATCCAACTTTTCACTGCTGACGTCTGCTCGTGCAATCTCATCGAAAACTCCATCCATCTTAGCCTGCTTCCAGGCTTGTTCCATCATTCTCGTCTTTCCAGCACCTGCCATTCCGTATATACCAACAATGAAACCAACATCTTTGTTGTTGAACGCCTCCAAGATCTTCTTGTAAGCATCTTCTCTTGATTTGAAGCTCACATAGTCATTGTCAAATGATGTTGTACTAGGCAAGTCAGCATAACCAAAGTGTGGACGATAAGAAATTTCGCCATCTGCGAGCTTTATACCAGTATTAGTTAGTCCATTGACCTTCTCAGTCTTCTTTACGGCCTCTCTACCCATTCGGAAACGAGAGTTGAGATTAGGAAAATGCAGCACTTTAAGGCACCTCCAGGATCTTTTGCTCTCATTCATTCTGAGAAATTCTTCCACTTCGCCTTTGATTTGTTGCACGCCTTGCTGCCACTTCAACACATGATTCTCAATTATCTTTCCATCGTCCGTATCTCTTTCAACTTTTCTTTTGATTTTCTCCTCTTGGACTCCAAGCTCCTCCATTTTGGCATTGAGAACGTTAACATTGTCCTTGTATTTGTACATATACAGAAACTCACGCTTCACTCCCTCAATTGTAAAACTAGAAATATCGTCAACAACTTTTTCGACACACGGAATATCAGAAAGACTACACATGATTTTTGTTTGTACTTGTATTTTTCTCTCTCTCTTTCAATTCGGGGAAACTATAAATAAAGATGTAAACTAGGAATGCACAAATACAAAGATAGCAGTCCTAAAAAAAGAAATGAAAACAACAAAGTAGGTCTAGTTGAGAAAGCAAATAGATCAATTGGTAGACTGTAGTTTAAAGTTTTCACAATGTATAAGCAAATAGGAAAAGTGAATTGCAGACCCTTCAAATTTTGAAACAGGAAAGGTGAAGAATGGAAGAGTAATGAATGAGGGTTAATGTGTTGGTGGAATTAAAAGAAGAAAAAGTGCAATGGCTAGGAAGCAGACGCAATTTAAAACAAACAAGTTTCACAGAACAAAGAGTAATGGAACAAAATGGAATATGATGGAAGAGAAGACAACTTGGGAAATAAAAACCTAACAGAGAGATTATTTAAAGGCTTGCCACAGATTCTTTTTCTACTTTCCCAATATTTAAGCAAACAAAATATTCTCCATAGAAAGAACTTGGAACAAAAGAAAGAGTAGATACATCAGAAGGTTGTGGAAGCAAAGAAAGGAATTATATATATATATATATATATATATATATATATATATATATATATATATATAATTCTCATCCATTAGAACTATTATAGTGTGTTATAGTTTTAAAATGGAATGGGAAAAAATGGACCAAAAATTTAAATTTTTTGTATTACTAAATTTTTTAATGACTAGAAAATAAAAGAAATAAACGTAAAACTTGGCCTAAGTTTTCCGTCTAAATATGGACGGATTTATACCAAAAACTTAATAGCATAAGCAAATCTCTTGTAATCTCTATCATACTCTCTACATTATAAACACAATAAAACTGTTATAAAGGTTAACTAGTAATGTAAATGTAAAACTTAATTTTTTTTCCCCTTTCCTTTTGCTTTATGAACTCAGTAACAATATGAAAGAAAAGAAAATGCAAAAGCTTTCTGTTTAATTTCTTTTATAATAAATTAAGTTTTCTATTTTTTTCTTTTTCGTCTCAAACTTAGAAACATAGTGTTAGTTTACACCATTCATTACAATGCCAATTTTATTTGGGAAAAATCAAGGGAATTGATTGCATGAACAACTTTATTTTCTCTCTCTCACTATTTCCTAATTATCAAACTATGTCCATTGATGCAATTTTTTTTTTTTGTTTTTCTCCCAATAATCTGATTTGACATGCTATGATAGAGGTAAACTAGCAAGTTACATACAATCTTTAAATATTTTATTCTCATATATTCTATCAGTTTTTTTATTTGATGTTCTAAGAGAAAGCACATATATTAAAATAACTTAATTGAAATTTTGTCTTTTTGATCATCGGAAAGATGCAAGTGTAACAAATTTGTATTCAATAATTAGGAATAATACGGGGGAACCAAGTAACTACTATTAATTGTTATCTACAAGTAACAAACTAAAAAAAAAAATTTCTTTTTAGAAAGCAAATAAAAAGTACTTGACAAAGTATAAGTTCAATCCTTATTGAAAGGTTTCTGCATATTTTTTCCCGACTTCCAAAATATCTTAACTCAGAATAAATAGATACTGTTAAGAGATCATCGAAGAAAAGAAAAGAATAGATACATTTGATCCAATAGATGAGAGAATAAAGAAAAGAATTGTGCCAATAGTCTTGTCCTCATACTTTGTTTGTTTGTAAGGATTATAATCCCGAAATTATAATACATGAGATTATAATTCCAAGACTTTTAATCCTAAGATTATAATCCTGGGATTATAATTATAATGTCAAAACTATTAAGCCATTTTATAATCTCGGGACTAATAGTTCTAAGTCTAAATTTGAAAACAAACAAGACTTAGGATTAATAGTCTTATCCCAAGTATAATATTTGCAAACAAACATATCCTAAGTAACTATTTTAACATCCAATTAATGTAACTTTACTATTTACATTCCAAAATAATAAAATACAATTCAATAAACTACCTATGCTTTACTTGAATTCTTGATTTACCATTTGTGGTTTGAAAACTATCACTTCACTAGTTATTAATTTAATCTCAAGTTTCAAGTTATGTCATTTCCATTCAAGTTAATAGCAAGTGAAATGACTTTCAACTATCATATTTAGGCAACAATTGTCCAAAATAACCCTCAATCATTCTAATTCTACAGCACAAACCTTACACAAATCTGCAGCACAAACCACCCTCACACCACCACCTCTTCCTCCTCCTGTCTCTCACTGTCTCTATCTCATCACAAATCCACCATCTTTTCACCAACAAGGAAAAATAATCAAAAGAAGATTTTTATGTTCTGAGTATTAGAGTCGGTCTTGGGTTTTTCTAAGGCCCAGGGCAAATTTTCTCAAGTGTGCCCCCTTTATTAAAATTAAATAAAAAATAAATAAATTATCAACTAATTAATTTTATTAAAATTATAAGAATTTACAAAAGATAAGGAAAAATACTTTGGGACCTCATTAAAACCTTATTTGGAGAAAACCCAGTGGGACAAAACCCCAAACGAAGGAAAACGAGTACCCGGATTGTAAACATTGCATTAAAAAACAGAGAGAGTCAAAGGAAAAAGAATACCCCGGATTGCTTGCGTTGCATTATGAACTGAGAGGGTCGAATGGTTTTTCCTTCTTTTTGTAGCCAAGAGTCTGTTTTGATTCCCTGTATTTATTGATTTGTTTTATATTATATTTTATAATTAATATGAGACTTCCTTACTCAATACGTTTCTTCTTGAAATTGAGTATATAAAGACTGATTGGATTGATTGGCTTCCTTTTTCTTTAAAAGGTACAGGCAGCAACTTCTTTTGTCTTATTTTTTATTTTTTTTATACACATATATACATAAGTTTATAAAAAAAATTTGACCCCCCTCAGCTTTGGGCCCCGAGCTGTAGCCCTGGCCCAAGGTTGGCTCTGCTGCGTACCTTATACGCATTTTGGACGAAAAATGATTTATGGTGAAAATCTTTATTAAGAGTTACATCAAATACACAATAAATGCATTATAGTAATTTAATTTTGTGAAGATGGTGTGTCTAAAATAAGAATGGAATATCTTTGATGAGATGAAAGTATTTCTTTTAAACTTAATCTTTATTATGTATAATGCACATGGATGTTTTGAAAGTTTTTTCGATCTTGTAAATTATCAAATATGGAAAAAGTTAAAAACTTTGAGTTTTGTAGGTATATTAACTGTAAACCGTCACAAGACACAACTTGTCCACTTGAGTAACCTTGGGATTTAAAGGTTTTGGTATTTAAAATTTGACTATATGTGTTTGTAAATGTAATAAAAACTCAATTTTATATGAAGGTTATGGTTGAATTCTACTAAAAATGTAACAAATCAATGTAAGGATTTATACTTTAATCTTCTCTGACAATTTAAATATGAGATGATACATATATAAAACATCAGCTTGATAAATGTTGCGTATTTGAGCTACATTCTTGTATTAAAAAAAAATTATGTTAACTTTTTTATAGAATCTTACGATCTAATTCTATGATCCGATCCTGTGAAGTCTAACATAATCCAATATGAAATCCCAATTTTAATAACCTTGATTCCATTGCCCAAAAAATCCCATGTTTAATAACCTTGATTTCATTTGACGTTCTCTACTGTCTCTCCGTTGCATGGTGTAGTTTAAGGGTGTAAACGGATATAAACGAATTCGGATACAGTAGTATTAATTTATATCTATTTATTTGTGGATACTTTTAAACGAATACGGATAATATCCGCTTTTTTTCGAATGCGAATAATATCCGTTTTTTTAATACGGATGTAGACGAATACGAATTTTCCGGTTACCATTTACAGCCCTAACTATAACTAGAATAAAAAAAATAATGAGTTTTAAAATATATCTTATTAATGAATGAATGTTAATTTATTTATTTTTAATAAATATTTAAATGCAATAATCAATGTTCTAAATTACAATTCAAATAAGTTTTCATCATTTTTTAAATCCTAAATTTCAAAATGAATGTTCTACTTATTAATGTTTAGATGTCCATTTTATGTGTGTGGAGTAATACTGTAGTGTATATAAATATTTATAATTTATAATTAGATTCAAACTTTTACATTGAATATTTAATTATTTTTTCTCAAATATTTGATTAAAACTTTAATAATATGTTTATGAGAACTTTTATTTATAATTTATCTTCAATACATAGATTATAATTTACATAGTTATAAAAAGTTTATTTTATTTCATTATATTTATGGAGAGTACGCGTTATATATGTGACAACTGACAACTAGTCGATCAAACTTGATCCAAAATTTACTTTGGATTTACTTTAAATATTTGGACTTCTAATTGTTAAATAATTGGACAAATGAAAGTGATAAATACTCTCTCCACCCGAAAATTCATAAACGTGAATTAATTATTCAACCTCCTTCTAGATTAATTCTAAATTAATTCGTACTTAACACATTTTAACAATAAAATTATATTGTTCATTGTTCCCGCCTCCCAATATTGCAAGTAAGTTTTGAAAGTAAAAAACTTATAACAATCTAATAAATATAGTTTTGTTCTTTTAGTATATAATTTTCTTGGTAAATGATACATTTTAGATATTTTAACTTTATGATAGTAAAAATCTATTAACTTTACTTAAATTAATTTATTTTATTTTATTAATATTAGAATAAAAGTGTTATTTCCCACTTTTTAGAAGTGAAATGGTATATTTTTAAAATAATTTTATTATAATAATGAAAACTAATTATTATAAATGGAATGCCACTTTAAAAAAATTATTTTGCTTATTATATAATAATTAATATATATATATATATATATATATATATATATATATATATATATATATACACACACACACACACACACACACACACATTATTTAAACCAAGTATTTCTAGCCAACTACACTAGGTCTGTAAATGGTAACCGAAAAATTCATATTCATTCGCATCCGTATTCGGAAAAAACAAATATTATTCGTATTCGAAAAAAATGGATATATCTGTATTTAGTTTAAAAGAATCCACAAATAAACGGATACGGATATAATCAAAACTATTTTCTTCATATGTCAATTAATTTTAAAATCTTGTCATCTATATTTTTACTATCATAATTATTATATATATATATATATATATATATATATATATATATATATATATATATTAAATAAAACAAAATAGTCTTTCAACTCTAAAACTTGAGAATGGTCCTACAACCCTAAAATATTGGAATGGAAACCTAAACTTTAATAAAAGAAACTATTTTCTTCATATGTCAATTAATTTTAAAATCTTGTCATCTATATTTTTACTTTCATAAATATTTACTTACCACTATCTCTTATTCTTATACATTTTTTAATTTAGTTAGTGTTCTTTAAAATTCATATTATTGATCACAATAATATTTTATTATATAATATTTTATTATTATATAAGTATAACTATTTGAATTTAATTAAGATTTTATTATTACGTAAATAGATGAATATAGGAATATAGAAACAAATAAATCATTTTAAAGAGGAATATTATCATTTATATTATAAAATTAGAAGATTATTATTGTTGGTTTTTAAATTTATTTAATATTTTATTAATAATTAGTTATACATTATTAGTAAAATAGGATGTTTCAAAATGAAATATTTGCTTTATATAAAATTCATTGTACACAATATTAATGTATTTTTAGTAGAATTTTTATATTAGTATATTATAAAAATATAAATAGTACAATAATTTTATAACAAAATGAAGTCGGTGATTTGCACGGGATTATGAGCTAGTTATGTGTTAAAATAACAAAATATTTTTGTACTAGATAAATTTTAGGGGTTATAAATTTAAAAATTCCTATAAAGTGCCTTTTAAAACTATTTATCAAATAATGTTTTGCTTATGTTTAGTACCGAAGAATAAGATGAAAGTCTTTGAGATCGACTTGTTTACTTTTAATTGAGTTCAAATTTGGCTCGTTCGATAAGTCAAAACTCTCTAAATTCGGCTCAACTATAGCTCCAACAGTTTGAAAAAGAAGAGCAATCACATAGGTAAACTTACAATATGCCTATCTTGGGAATCTACAAACACAATTACAGTATATATGATTTCTTACATGCAAAATGAGAACTCCTTCCCTCCCTATTTAAATGACCTTTTAGAGATGAGTACAAGAATTAAGATAATAATTAGAAAACATTAAATATAGTACTCAATTGTCTATAATACCCTTAAATCATTAATTTATCATAGCACAAGAATTTAAAGTACCAAAAAAATAAGTAAAGTAATGAGGGGTAATTTTGGAAAAATTATCATTAATTCTCCTAGATTTGAACAAGCGTCAATTAATTAGGGACAAATAAAAAACTCTAAAACGTCATTTAAATAGGGACGGAGGGAGTATAATTTAAAAGATAGCGACTATTTTGACAGGATGAAATAATAAACATTTATTTTGTTTTATAAACTAGAATTTCGTTAAAACATGTAGGATATTTACATTACTAAGAAAAGAACCCCAGTGGTAAACAATGTCACAACTTGTTCGACTCATATTTTATTTCAAATTCAAAATAAAAGTTTTTTCCATCCATATTTACATATTCAAGAAGCTCAATCACCCACGTACCCTACCCCACCTCAGCCCACTCACCCACCCACCCCCAACCCCAACCTCAACCTCCACCCTCACACCCCCAACCTCCACCCTACCTCACCCCTCACCAAAAAAAAAATAATATTACGTGATTATGTATACACCCCTTACCTCTACCCCCACAAAAAAAAATATTATGTGATTATGTATACACAAGGGCGGAGCCAGAATTTTTTTTCCTCCTGGGCTACTAAGTACCAACCATATACATCAGAAATTGTCCCTCCAAAATCAATCATAAATTCAAAATTATACATAGTAGTAAAGTTTAAAGGTACATAAAATGTAAGAAAAAAGAGAAACAAAACACACACTATTTAAGCTGCATCCTTCTATGCTTTGTAGAATAGAATTCGTCCATTATGAAATCTGAATCGATATTTTCAACAAACTCTCGTTCAATATAAATCATCATAGCATCTTCTAAAAACTCTTCTCCCATTTTATTGTGAAGAGCAGTTTTAACATGTTTCATAGCTGAAAATGCTCGTTCTGTCGTGGCAGTGGAAACAGGTAGAGTCAAAACAAGACGAATCAATCTATCAATCAAATTATAATGCTGTAACTTATTTGTTTCAACTAATCCGCGACACAATTCAGTGATGGTAGACATATTTTGAAAGCTCTGATGACGGAGCACATCAATTTTATATTGATTTAGTTGACATTTCAAATAATGCATTTCTTGCTCACTGAAATCTTCTGGATAAAATTTCTCAGCAAGCTTGCAAATATCATCAACTTTGAATGATTTAAAGTTGTCCTTCGGTTCTAAAGCTGAGCTAAGTATAAGGAGTTCCACTGCTTCATCACTAAATCTGGAATTCAACTCTTCCTGCTGAAAATCTATTGCTGAATTAAACACATTAAAATGATAGTGTTGGCAAACTGTCATCGATTCTTTTTATTGGCATGAACAACCGGTAGCCTTTTTGAATGAAGCATTCATATCTAGTATGTCAATGTCATTTTGTGTGCAAACTAATTGCACATGCTCAAGGAGATGATCAAATCCCTCTTCTCTCAAAGTGTGAAGTAGTGCTTTAGTAGTTGAGACTAGATCCATGGCATTTACAATGTCAAGAGATTTGTGCTGCAAAGCTCTACAAAGCAAATCAGTAATCCCCATAATTTTATGCATTATATATAGAGTGAAAATAAAATCAAAAGAGCTCATTATAATCAAACAACCACCAGCTTCTCCACGCATAGAGTTAGAGGATCCTTTTTCAACAATACTTTCAAGCACTGAAATAGTTGCACCATACATATCAATTAAGCTGCAAATAGAATCAAAATGAGAGCTCCACCGAGTAGCTCCACTCCGATGTAGATTACCAATCTAATTAATGCCTCTACCAGTATCACGTTCACCAGAAGCTACCATACGTGCAATTTCAATAGCTTGAGCATAATGTAACTCAGTATGCCATTTGGGGGAAGCACCAACGAGATTGATAATGGCTGTTAGTTTCGAAAAAAATTGCCAAACAGAAATCTCTTTCGAAGAAGCTGCAACTAGTGCTAATTGTAGTCTGTGAGCAAAGCAATGTACATAATATGCGTATGGGCAATCTTTAAGAAATAGAGCTTGAAGTCCGTTCCAAGCACCACGCATATTACTAGCACCATCATACCCTTGACCTCGCATATTAAGGATATGCAAATTATATCGAGCAAGGACATTAGATATTTCTTTCTTCAATGTTGAAGCAGTAGTGTCTGAAACATGCACAATCTCAAAAAAACGCTCTCGTAAGAAACCATGACTGTCAACAAATCTCAAAACAATAGCCATCTACTCTTTATTTGATGCATCTTTGGCTTCATCAACCAAAATACAGAACTTTGCATCTCCAACTTCTTCATGACTTTTTCTTCTAACTTTGTTTGCAATAATATGCAAAATTTCTTTCTGAATAGTCGGTGAAATATATTGAGCATTTTTTGGAGCTTTCTCTAAGACTACATCACCAATGTTAATGTTCAATCGGCCCATAAGTCTTATCATCTCTATAAAATTACCACGATTGCTAGAAGTTGGAGATTCATCATGACCTCTAAATGCACAAGCTTGCAAGCTCAACCACTTTATACTCTCAATTGTCGCCGTAAGTCGTAACCAATTCTTCTGAACTTCTTCTAGAGTTTGTGCATTCAACACTTTGTTAATATGTCCAGTTACTTTCATTAAGTCTTCAACACATTTTACTGCATTCCTATGTGGTGAAGTAGGACCTCCCACATGCATCAAAAGTGCACATCTAATTCCATCATTAACCCTCTTCCAACTGTTAAACCCTTCAGTAATGAATGCAGGATGGAGAGGCACCTTATTTTAAAAAACAAAGCATGTAAAACAAAATGCTGCATCCTTTGATGGAGAGTACTCTAACCAAGGAAAGGATTCAAACCCACGAATATTGAAATTTTTGATTTTGTGACCCTGATTTAGTCCTTGGGTACTCTGCCAACTTAGGTTGATACAGACCCATTTTGATATAAGCTCTCCTAATTTCATCTCGTTGATTAACGGGATGTTGCCATATAGGGATCCGAATCCTAGGATCCCGTTCAAGAGTACTAAAATCAATTTCAACTCTTCGAGATTTGGAAAGGGGTTCAACATTAGATGGAGAATACCCTTCATTAGTTGATGCACTTTCTTTTGGTTTAAAGAAAGAAAACAAAGTTTTACCTCTCTTGCTTCCTTGACTTTCCATTGTGACTTATTCAAATTGAAAATCCCCAAAACCTAAAAATTCAAAAATTACAGTTAAATACTGAAATAGTTGCACCATACATATCAATTAAGCTGTATAGTTTCTACTACTTGGTGTCATGAACACTCAAGCCTTGTTTCTCTTACTGCAGAGAGTGATGCCTTCTAAATTATAAGTGAGCACATAAAATTTATTGCTTATATATAATATATCATAAATATACCATAAATATACAATATCAATTCAAATATTCAATGAAAATAACACATAAATTAATAAATACATAATCTATAATTTGGATGAAACAAAGACAACTAACTGGTAGATAGAAAATACAAAAGGAAGAGAGATAATTACTTGGAGATTGAATGGGAGATAATTGCTTAACGATTGCGGCGGTAGCCCAGGACTCAGGAGCTTCAGAGCAGAGGCAGAGGCGGAAGGGGAAAAAAAGGGGGGGCTGAGGTGATTTTGAAGAGGGTTTGGGGGGTTTTTTTTTAATCTTACATGAAACAACGTCGTTTCATGTAAGATTAAAAAAAAAATTAAACCTAGCTGCTGCAGAAGAAGAAATGAAGAAGAAGGCGGGCGGCGGCAACGAATTTGGGGTTGGGTGTAACTCATTTGGGTTGGGCTTATGAAGATATATATGTACTAAATATTTGGCAAAAAATCACCCGGGCTACAGCCCACCCTAGCCCATACGTGGCTCCGCCTTTGAGGCTAAGGTAGTCGAAGTGTCACGCTTCTATTGGGCATTGTCCTTATATTCCTTTATCAATAGTGGCTATGAAGGCATCATGCAGCACGGGAGGAATCTGGAAAAATGGAACAACTTAATCCAGTGTGATACAATGGGAAGAAATTTAACTTGAAAGTATTTGATGTGTTTTATAAAAAATAAACATTGAATAAATTAATTATGTAAAAGTTATAACAAAGACAAAACACCATAGATCAATATGTACCTGGGGAGTGTTAGTATATATACTTTGTGGTTTTAATGATGACAATGTTTATATGGGCTAAATTGATTTTATATTGGCTTATAATTTAATTGGGTCATGTTATTTAAATATTTTTATGCATATTAAATTATATAAATATATATTAGTTTGCATGGATTAATCACTTTGTATACTAGCTCAAGTTTACTGACGTGATTAAAGTTTTTGGAATCTAATATATATATGTTTTTATCTATCCTGATTTGCTTTGGAGTATCTATCCTGATTTGCTTTGGAGACTAATTCAAATATGTATTGGAGTATAATAAGGAGACTGAAATCTGGAGGTTATACAAGGTAATTGTAACTGAAATTGAAATCTTATCTATTTTATTCCTTATGCTCCTTAATTTTAGTCCATCATATTTCTGAGTTATAAAAATATATTTTTCTAATATATATATTGTAAGACCCCAACTTTTATGAATGAAGATGAATTTTCTATAAATATTATTTTTGAATATTATGGAGTGAATTTGATATAATGTTATAGTTATGGGTAATATTTATAAATTTTGCAAAGTACGCAAGTTGTTATATAATATTCGATTGGTCGGGGAATATTCATTTTAACAAGGAATATTCGTACGACATCACAATCGTTGGTGGACCCCATAACAGAATTATTGTCGGATTAAAAAAATGACAAAAATATATTTTTATAAAGCAACGACGAAAGTTTTACCATTAACTGTTAGAATACCCGGTGGTTAAAATATAGTAATACGTGGGGTTGCACAGTAGCACACGGTATTGCACAATATTTTTGAATTATTGATTCTTACGTAAGAAGGTACTACTTAATAATTGTTACAGTAATTACTGTTCAATATTTTATTTTATTGATTCAATAATTGCTGCGTTGATATTTTATATTATTGTTGTTTCAATAATTGTCACTGCACAGTATTTTTCATTATCAAATCAATAATTTATATTATTTGAATAATATTATTAGATAGCATTATTGACAATATCTAGAAAGTTCTATCAAGGAGAGGTTTGTTCACCTAATTACACTTCAGTAAAGAGAAATCCTTATCGGAAAGCCCCCTCTTTACTGGGAACGGCCTGGTTGTCATTATTGTGATTCTGTAATATTATTTGTGAATAATTAATTATTGATTTATATGATAAGAAAATATTTATTTTATGTGGACATAAATGATGGATAGGAAAATATTTATTTTATGTAGTTATAAATGAAGGAATTAATGTTGAGGTATTTTATCAGTATTTTGTCAGATTGAAAGTATTAAAAAATCAAATCGGTGTTCTTAAAGCTCTATTGCGTGAGTTATAATTTAATCCGACCATTGGATCGTTGTGATTTTTGGATATGTTATGCATATATAAGTTGAGTATATGCCCACAAATTTTGAACCGCTAAAAATTAACGTATGATTTGTTATGAATTTTAAGAGGTGTTAAAAATTGTCCGTTTGTGGATTTTGGATACTTTCTATCTGAAATTTGGAAAAATATAAAGCTACAAAGTTGTAGAGAATTTGATTTCGTGTGGAATGGACATAAAATTTGTATTTTTCTGATAAAAGAGCTATTTATTATGAATTACAGAGTTTCAAAAAATAAAATATTTTTATTAAAATTAGGTGGGACTCGCTTTTATTTTGAAACATGTGGGCTGCAAAAATATTCTAAGATGGCATGCTTGGCTTTTTCAACAAAGTAGGTTACGTAGAAAGAAAGAAAAAAATATATATTATTTTATTATTTTAGTCTCCTATGGCGTTCTAGTATTTTCCTATAAATAGACGCTTAAGTTAGAATTGAAAATCACACCAGAATCAGAGAATTCTTCTTCTATAATCTTGAGCGTATTTCTTTAGAGTTTTAGAAAGCTTTGAGCATAGAAAACAGTGAAAGTTTACTTCAAAAATATCTCCGCTATACCAGTTGGAATACTCTTCTTTTCAAGGTAATGAATATTATTTTTGTTCAATATTCGCTTGAAATAATATTTTCTTCCATACTCTATAGTATGTAAGTAATATTGTTTCGTTTCAGATTTCGAATTCTATACTCGTTTTGTTAAAATTTTGGCTTCTATACTCCAAGAAATTAGTAGAATATCCTTGATATTTGCGCTTCATCCAGTATCTTTTCATGAAAATATTATTCTGAGCATTCTTGATAAGTTTTTAACTTTTTCATACCAGAGTACTATTCACAGGGTTACTATGCCCAAAGTACTATTCACGGGATACTATTCACTCGAGTACTATTCATCCGGGATACTATTCATGATAAAAATTGATTCATTTTCGGTCCAAATTATTTTTGGTACAATATTATTCTTGAATTTTACTCCACAAAGCAGTATCATGTTGACAATTTGGACGTTATTGATTTCTGGATAAATTAAATTATAAATCTTTAAAAATTTATCCTTGAACTTGTTTTATTGAATTCTTATATCATTGTCATCATCCTAATGTTTATATTCTGTTGAAAGTCATCTGTGGCTTGTAGTGCATAGATGGACTTGGTATGATTATGACCAGGGATTATTCGGTATAATCATGACCGTAATGTTATAAATGATGTGGTAAAAGTCCTCATTGGCCCGCAGTGCATTGGTGGACAGTTGTTGGCCTGATCATGACCATTGATGAAAACACGAGTATCCTTGGCCCGTAGTACATGGATAATTTGTGGTCGTGATACTAATGAATATCCTTGGTCGTAGTGCAGGAATGATGTGGATTATTTATTAAGCTGAGTCTCAGCGATAAAATTGATGATAAATTCTTTTAAATCATAGAAGATAGTAGATTTTATTCTCTACTTAACTCTTCTAATGGGTTGCTTATTCCGCTGTAGTTAAACTTGATGTTTGTTATATTTTATCAGTTTAACACTGCTGAAGGCTAACGATAAATTATTCTGCATTATCTTAGTTATAATATTTCTTACTGGGCTAGTTGAGCTCACCCTTTTGCTTTCATTGTTCTCTTCAGGAAATGAGAACGTAGTCGGGACTAGTCGGGAAATGGAGTGACGGTCTAGATGATAGCATTAGTAGTCCTCACTATTCTATGAAATAGTGTGATAATAAATATATTGAGAACTCCTTTTGAGTTGAATACTGTCTAGAAGACAGTATTCGTATTAAAAATCTAAGTTTATGTTTTGTCGTACTTTACACGATAGTTGTATTATTAAGTTGTATTTGAATTTTGTACAATGTATTTGGCGACTCAAGATGGGTGATGTATACCTGTTTTGGGGGCATCACATATATGTTATCTATTATATATATATATATATATATATATATATATATATATATATATATATATATATATATATATATATATATTTGTTTTCCAATTCATATTTGCTGGGAGATTTTTTAGGAATTGGTTTTATTAAGGATTCTTATTCAAAAGTTGGAACAATAGTTATTTTTGGATTCTTGCTAATAGCAGTTGTTATTTTGAAGGAAACTTGTTAACAGTCAGTTGGACTCTTTCAACTAGTAATTGGATTTTATTTGACTACTTCATATCTGTATTTCCTTATCTACTAAGGTTATTATTGCTAACGTTCATCTCCTATTTCAATGAAAAAGTAATAGCCGTTGCTGGATGAATTGGAACGTTAACATAGCCGTTGCTCTCTTCTTTATATATACTGTTTACTCGACTTCATGGAGAAAAAAGACTACAGGACATAAACTCTTCAAGAAAGCTATCCAAGATACACACAAATTATCATATCACTCTTTTAGTCTTGGTTTACAGTGCTCTTGTATTTCTTATTTCAATATCTATTGTAAACATAGTACGAGTCTAGGTTGGCTTGGGATTTTTTTATTTTAGTAATATTCAGTCTGTACAACGAAGCTATCAAAGTCTCAGAGGTGAGAGGCGTTACAGAGGTGCAAAGGGGGCAGATGTATCCAATCAATCGTCGTTGTAACAGGGAGTTATTTACTTTGTAATTGCTGAGTATTATTTTAATAAAGTGAGTCTCCAATCCTAGTTGGAATTGGACGTGGATTAGGCTACTAGACTAGAGGACATGGGCTGAACCACGTAAAAAATCTCGATTTGATTTACTATTCTTGTGTTTCTGTTTTAAGCTTTAATATTCTGCAGATTTTTGTTTTAGCTGAAAAATTTTTATACTAATATGGACAGGTATTAGCTGTCCGTTTATAATAGACAAAGAATGTAAGACCCCAACTTTTATGAATAAAGATGAATTTCTTATAAATATCATTTTTGAATATTATGAATTGAATTTGATATAATGTTATAGTTGTGGGTAATATTTATAAATTTTGCAAAGTACGCAAGTTGTTATATTATATTCGATTGGTCGGGAAATATTCGTTTTAACAAGGAATATTCGTACGACGGTGCAATCATTGGTGGATCCCATAACGTAATTATTGTCGGAATGAGAAAACGACAGAAATATCTTTTTATAAAAATAAAGACAAAAGTTTTACCGTTAACTGTTGAAATACCCAGTGGTAAAAGTGCAGTAATACGCGTGGTTGTATAGTAGCACACGGTATTGATTATTGATGCTTACGTGAGAAGTCACTTAGTTTTGTTCAATTATTGCTACAGTATTTGCTGCATAGTATCTCACGTTATTTGATTCAATTATTGTCGATATTTTATATATTATTAAATCAATAATTGAGACGATACGATTATTCACATTATTATTTGCAATATTGACGATGTCTAGAAAGTTCTGTCAAGAAGAGGTTTGGTCACCTAATTATGCGCCAATAGGGAGAAATTCTTATTGAAAAGCCCCTCTTTCCTGGGAACGATCTGGTTGTTAAATATTGCGAATAATAATAATAATGAATAAATATTATTAAAAATATTGAAAGGATTTTTATGAAGTATTTGTATAAATTTTGCTTATTGTATGGACCCCCATTTACCCAATTTTTAAAACTGTCGGTAGAAGTTATATCAGTTCTTATTTTTAATATATATATATATATATATATATATATATATATAAATTTTGTCAGGAAATGAGGGGGGGGGGGGGAAGAGTTGGCGCATAAAAGAGGGAGTGCGTATATTATATATTGCATGTGTGGAAATGAAGGAGTATATATATATATATATATATATATATATATATATATATATATATATATATATATATATATATATATATATATATATATATAAGATAACGACATTTAGGGGGGGTGGGAAACTGATCACGGGAATGAGAAAGAGAAATGGATGGCATAATATGGAGGGATTATATATATATATATATATATATATATATATATATATATATATATATATATATATATATATAATGTGTGTGTGTGTAAAAAAGTGTGTGTTGGTGTGTGAAGCATATATATTAAAAGTGTGGGTGGGTGGTGTAGATTTTGGTGGGTGGAGTTATGTGCCGTATAAGGCATGTAATGAATATATATATTATATTTTTTTTAGTTTTTGTTTTACTTGAAGATTTAGTCATCCGTGAATTGCATGATTTCAGTCCGTGAAATTTTTAAAAAAACTGTTACGTCCGTGAGAAATTCAAATAGTATCCTTTCCATTCTCCTATAAATAGGATGCTTAGTTAGAATTGAAAATCACAACATAATCAGAGAATTCTTCTTCTATAATCTTGAGCGTATTTCTTTAGAGTTTAATAAAGTTTTAAGCGTAGAAAATAGTGCAAGTTTTCTTCAAGAATATCCCCGCCTTACCAGTCGGAATACTCTTCTTTTCAAGATAAGAGATATTATTTTTGTTCAATATTCGTGTAAAATATTATTTTCTTCTATACTCTGTAGTATGTAAGTAATATTATTTCGTTTCAGATTTCGAATTCTATACTCATTTTTGTTAAGTTTTGGCTTCTATAATCCATGAAATTAGTAGAATATCTTTGATATTTGCGCTTCATCCAGTATCTTTTCATGGAAATATTATTCTGAGCATTCTTGATAAGTTTTGATTTTTTCATGCCGGAGTACTATTCACGGGGTTACTATTTTTGAAGTTACTATTCATGAGGTACTATTCACCTGGTTACTATTCGCCCGGAGTACTATTCATGAAAAAAATTAATTCCTTTTCGGTCTAAATTATTTTTGATACAATATTATTCTTGAATTTTACTCTACAAAGCAGTATCATGTTGATAATTTGGACATTATTGAATTCTGGATAAATTAAATTATAAATCTTTAAAAATTTATCCTTTGCTTTCTTTTAATTGAATTCTTATATCATTGTCATCATCCTCATGCTTATATTATGCGGAAAGTCATCTGTGGCTGTAGTGCATAGATAAACTTGGTATGATTATGACCATGGATTATTCGGTACAATCATGACCGTAATGTTACAAATGATGTGGTAAAAGTCCTCATTGGCCCGTAGTGCATTGATAGACAGTTGTTGGCATGATCATGACCATTAATGAATACACGAATATCCTTGGCCCGTAGTGCATGGATAATTTATGGTCGTGATACTAAAGAATATCCTTGGCCGTTGTGCAGGGATGATTCGATGATGTGGATTATTTATTAAGCTGAGTCTCAGTGATAAAATTGATGATAAATTCTTTTAAATTATAAAAGATAGTAGATTTCATGCTCTACTTGACTCTTCTAATGGATTGCTTATTCCGCTGCAGTTAACCTTGATGTCTATTGTATTTTATCAATTTAACACTATTGAAGGCTAACGATAATTTATTCTGCATTATCTTAGTCATAATATTTCTTACTAGGCTAGTTGAGCTCATCCATTTCTTTCATTGTTCTCTTAAGAAAATGAGAATATAGCTGGGACTAGTTGGGAACGGAGTGACGGGCCAGATGTTTGATTAGTAATCCTCACTATTCTATAAAATAGTGTGATAATAAATGTATTGAGGACTTATTTTGAGTTTTAATACCGTCTAGAAGACAATATTTGTATTAAAATTCACAGCTCATGTTGTATATTTAAGTTTGTATTTGTATTCTGTACCATGTATTTGGCGACTCAGAATGAGTGATGTATACCTATTTTGGGGGCGTCACAGTTGGTATCAAAGCTTAGGGATATAATCCCTGGCTGAGATGCGAGACAAGAGCTAGGAGGGGAGAGACGAAAAATTCCTTCGCTAGTATGACCTACCTAAGTTTATTGTTATTTAATTAGTCGGTCTGAATATAGGGATATTATGTGGTGTGTCAATTGATCATTATTTTGTGGCAGTATTTGAAAATGACATCCGAGAATGTTGAGAATAGCAATGGAGCACAGGAGACCGTTGAGTCACCAACGATCAATACTCAGGATAATGTGAAACAGGAAGACAATAATCCTCAGGTAAACAATAATACCGATCAAATGATGAACGATGGGATGTTCAGAAGCTTTATGAAATTCATGCAACATCAGGCGAGAGCGACTCCTGTTCAAAATGTAGGTGGAAACACTGGAAACTCTCGGACGGTCACAACTAAGCAGTTCAAGGAGCTGGGACCACCGGAGTTTATTGGAGAGCCAAAATCACTTAAGGCGGAGACGTGGATAAAGCAGATTACCAAGTTATTTGATGTCTTGGGATGCTCCGAGGAGCAAAAGATTCCCTTTGCCACCTTCATGTTGCGAGGAGAGGCAGATTACTGGTAGGAATCTGTAAAGCGTACTCAACCTGTAAGACCCCAACTTTTTTATAAATAAAATAAAATTTCCTCTAATTATTATTTTGAATAATAAGGTGTTAATTTGATATAATGTTGTGGTTATAGGTGAAATGTACAAATTTTACAAAATAAGCAAGTGGTTATAAAATATTCATTGTTGTCGGGGAATATTCGTTTGGTCGTGGAATATTCTTGCTGTCGGGAAATATTCGTACGATTGCGCAGCCATTTGTGGACCCCATAATGGAATTATTATCGTAATAAGAAAACGACAGAAATATTTTTTTTTATGAAAATAGCGGCGGAAGTTTTACCGTTAACTGTTGAACTACCCGGTAGTAAAAGTACACTAATACGTGTGGTTGCATAGTAGCACACGGTATTGATTATTGGTGCTTACGTGAGAAGTCACTCAGTTTTAATCAATAATTGTTACAGCAATTACTGTTTAATATTTTATTTTATTGATTCAATAATTACTGCGTTGATATTTCATATTATTGTTGTTTCAATAATTATCACTGCACAGTATTTTCCATTATCAGATCAATAATTCATATTATTTGAATACTATTATTAGATAAAATTATTAGCAATGTCTAGAAAGTTCTGTCTAAAAAGAGGTTTGGTCATCTAAGTACGCGCCAGTAAGGAGAAATCCTTATCGAAAAGCCCCCTCTTTCCTGGGAACGACCTGGTTGTCATAATTGTGATTCTGTAATAGTATTTGTGAATAATTAATTATTGATTTATATGATAAGAAAATATTTATTTTATGTGGATATATTTATTGTGGTTATAAATGAAAGTATTAATGATGTGGTGTTTTATCTGTATTTTTGGCGGAATAGAGGTGCTGAAAATCATCCGTATGTGAATTTCGGACATTTTCTGTTTGAAATTTGGAAAAACTTAAAGCTACAAAGTTGTAGAGAATTAAATTTTCTATGGAGAGCACCTAGGATTCGAATTTTTCTGATAAAAGGAATATTTTATATGAATTATTGAAGTTACTGATTATTTAAAATATTTTGGAAATTTATAGAATTGGTGGGCCCCACTTTTGGTTGGTGAGAAATGAAATATGCTGAAATTTATTTTCAAAAGTGGTGGGCTTGAATAGTAACAGGTAAAGCCATCAGGTAGCAGGTTAGTCTGCTATGGCGTTCTAAGCATTTTCCTATAAATAAGGTGCTTAGTTAGAATTGAAAATCACACCAGAAACAAGTTTGTGTGAGTATTTAGATACTTTGAGAGTTGCTATTTAGTACAAGTTCTTTCAGCACTATATCCGATATTCCAGTCAGAAGTACTGCTCTTTTGAGGTAAGGGGTATTATTTATTTCACATTCTGAAGAGATATTATTTTTCGTATTCGTGTGAATATTATTTCTGTTCAATATTCATAAGAAATTTTATTTCGTTCAATATTCGCGAGAAATATTATATTCGTTTAATATTCGTAATGAATATTATTTTCGTTTAATATTCGTAAGGGATGTTATTTTCTTCGTAAATGATATTATTTTCTTCAATATCATTATGCCGAATTATTGATATGAGTTTTATTGTGGAACTTTTACCTTTTTGTGTCGGGGTTACTATTCCCGAAGTTACTATTCACTGGATACTATTTACTCAGTTACTATTCACCCGGGGTACTATTCATGATAAAAATTGATTATTTTTCGGTCCAAATCATTTTTGATACAATATGGTTCTTGAATTTTACTCCACAAAGCAGTATCATGTTGACAATTTGGACGTTATTTATTTCTGGATAAATTAAATTATAAATCTTTAAAAATTTATCCTTGAACTTGTTTTATTAAATTCTTATATCATTGTCATCATCCTCATGTTTATATTCTGTTGAAAGTCATTTGTGGCCTGTAGTGCATAGATAGACTTGGTATGATTGTGACCAGGGATTATTCGGTATAATCATGACCATAATGTTACAAATGATGTGGTAAAAGTCCTCATTGGCCCGTAGTGCATTGATGATCAGTTTTTGGTATGATTATGGCCATGGATTCTCTTCGGCCAAGGGTGCAAAGATGAATTGTTTTATGGCATGATCATGACCGTTGATGAAAACACGATTATCCTTGGCCCGTAGTGCAGAGATGATTTGATGATGTGGATTATTTATTAAGTTGTGTCTCAGCGATAAAAGTGATGAAAAACATTTTAAATCATAGAAGATGGTAGATATTATGCTCTACTTGACTCTTCTAATGGATTGCTTATTCCGCTGCAGTTGTTGATCTAAAACTTGTTGTCTATTATATTCTAACAGTTGTTATACTATTGAAGGCTAAGGATAATTTATTCTGCATTATCTTAGTCATAATATTTCTTACCGGGCTAGTTGAGCTCACCCTTTCTTTCACTGTTCTCTTCACAAAATGAGAATATAGCTGGGATTAGTCGGGGAATGAATTGACGGTCCAGATGGTTGCATTAGTAGTCCTCACTATTCTGTGAAATAGTGTGATAATAATTGTAATGAGGACTCCTTTTGAATTTGTATACTGTCTATTAGACAATATTTGTATTCAAACTCACAGTATATGTGTTGTCGTATTCTGCACGACAATTGTATTACTGAAGTTGTATTTGTTTCTATACCATGTATTTGGCGACTCAGAATGGGTGATGTATACCTATTTTGGGGGCGTCACACAACCTGCCGCACTGAAGATGACTTGGGAGAAGTTCTATGAACTGTTCAACGACAAGTACTTTTCCGAAAGTATTCGTCACATGAAAGAGGTAGAGTTCATCAAGCTGGAGCAGAACAATATGACCGTGTCACAGTACGAAGCTAAGTTTGCCGAGTTGTCCCGGTTTGCATCCCACTTGGTTGATAATGAGGAGAGAATGACGCAGATGTTTCTAAGAGGTTTGAAACCCGAGATACGTCAATACTTAATTTCTCACAAATTGTGTTTGTATTCAGATGTTGTAAATAGAGCTCAGTTATTGGAGCGCGATAACGAGTCAACCCAACCAAGAAAGAGCAGCTTACAAAATGATAATACCAGTGGTAGCAGTCATCAAAGCGGTGACAACAAACGTGGAGGAAATCAACATGCCAGAAATGGTAACCACTTCGGTGATAATCATGGCCAAGACAATAAAAGTGGACATTTTAAGAAGAGGAGATTCAACAATGATGGAAAGACGTCAGCACCAGCACCCGTTGTAAAGGAAGGAGAACGACCACCTATCATATGCTTCAAATGCAGAGGGGAGGGACACATCAGTCCAAACTGTGCGCAGCAGTCCAAAACGTGTTACAATTATGGAAGAGAAGGTCACCTTGCTAGATTTTGTCGTACAGGGAAGCCAAGTCCAGTTGGAACGGTGACACCAAATGCCGTCCCAAACAAGTCAAAATCAGTAGTTCAAGGGAGAGCATTTGTCGTGACCTCCCATAAAGCAAGGAACCCGAACGAGGTCATCACGGGTAAGCTTATCATAAACTCTAGCGAAGTTTATATCTTATTTGATACCGGTTCTACCCATTCTTTTATTTCTCCTACTTGCGCTCAACGTTTAAATTTGACTCCGGAGAAATTAGACTTTGACTTTGACTTATCTGTTGAAACTCCGTTGGGAGAAACCTTCATTACATCCACTGTTTATAAGTCTTGTTTGGTTCAAATCGGTACCCTCAAATTACCTGTCGATCTTATTTCCTTAAAAATACTTGCGTTTGACGTAATTCTAGGGATTGATTGGTTAACTACTCATCATGCAAAAATTGATTATTTTCATAAGGTTGTTACCTTTCATATTCCTAACCAACCTATTATGCGAATTCAAGCAACCAAACCATTAAAATCAATCACTGTCATCTCAAGCCATAAAGCTATTCGTTTATTAAAAAATGGATGTCAAGCTTTCTTAGCTCATGTCACGAATTTAAACAAAAATACGTCAGATTTGAATGATATTTCTATTGTTAATAAATTTCCTGACGTATTCCCTGAAGAACTTCCTGGCCTACCCCAGAGCGTGAAATTGAATTTTGTATCGACCTTGAACCCGGTACAAAACCCATTTCCAAAAGACCCCAACTGCAGGAATTGTTAGACATCGATTTCATTCGTCTTAGTACGTCTCCTTGGGGTGCTCCTGTTCTATTAGTGAAGAAGAAAGATGGGAGTATGCGACTTTGTATTGATTATCGGGAGTTGAACCTTGTCACTGTCAAAAATAGATACCCGTTGCCTCGCATTGATGACATGTTTGACCAGTTGCAAGGCGCTAAATTCTTTTCAAAGATTGATCTTCTTTCTGGATATCATTAGTTAAAGATTAAAAAGGATGACATTCCAAAGACTGCTTTCAGAACCCGGTATGAGCATTATGAATTCCTAGTCAAGTCTTTTGGATAGACTAATGCTCCTGCTGCCTTCATGGATATGATGAACCGAATATTTAAGGAATATTTCGATCACTTTGTGGTCGTCTTTATTGATGACATCCTCATTTACTCCAAAAGTCGTGACATACCTATTTTGGGGGCGTCATAGTTGGTATCAAAGTTTAGGGATATGATCCCTGACTGAGATGTGAGATAAGAGCTAGGAGGGGAGAGACGAGAAATTCCTTCGCTAGTATGACCTACCTAAGTTTATTGTTATTTAATTGGTCGGTCAGAATATAGGGATATTATGTGGTGTGTCAATTAATCATTGTTTTGTGGCAATATTTGAAAATGATATCCGAGAATGTTGAGAATAGCAATGGAGCACAGGAGACCGTTGAGTCACCAACGATCAATACTCAGGATAATGTGCAACAGGAAGACAATAATCCTCAGGTAAACAACAACACCGATCAAATGATGAACGATGGGATGTTCAGAGGCTTTATGAAATTCATGCAACATTAGGAGAGAGCGGCTCCTGTTCAAAATATAGGTGGAAACACTGGCAACTCTCAAACAGTCACCGCTTAGCAGTTCAAGGAGTTGGGACCACCGGAGTTTATTGGAGAGCCAAAACTGTTAGTTCCTAGTAGGCACAAGTTATCTAGAAGGGGGGGGGGGTTGAATAGATATTTGAAAATCTTTTCTCTTTAAATTTGTTCTTAGATAATGATTAAAACTTAGCAGAATTAGTATTTGTTTTAATCTTCTTTACCAAGCAATGGAGTTATGAGCGAGTAAGGCAGTTATAACAGATATAGCAGTTATAGCAGATATAGCATGAATGTAAACGACACAGTTGTTTTTAAGTGGTTCAGAGCACTCAAAGCTCTTAGTCCACTCTTCTACTCAACGAGTAGGATATCCACTAAGGATGTCTTTTACAATCTTCTGAATCATACAAATTCCTTCTAGACCAGCAGCCTAGGAACTTCTCTAGTTCACTCTTGAACTCTTCAGGTCCAGCAGACTTGGCTTTCTTACAGTTCACTACGAACTCTTCAAGTCCAGCAGACTTGGCTTTCTTATAGTTCACTACGAACTCTTCAAGTCCAGCAGACTTGGTACTCTTCTTCAGTTGATTGGAAGTTGTTGTTGCGTTCTTGAAGGTTGCTACTTAGTTACTGTGTAAGCACTGGTTCGTTAAGAACTGAGTAGCTGAGCAAGCTTTGCAATATCTCAGATCGTAGAGTTGAGCTTGAGAGAGATGTTCACGTTGTTTGATTAATGCTTGCTTGGTTCTCTCCCATCTGTCTGATCTGTATATATGTGATGTTGAAAACTATCCGTTGGATCTATCCCTTGTGGAATTAAATGCGTCTGAATTTTTTGTACTGTGATGGAGACATTTCTGCACATCTTCTGAATTCTGCATTCTGGCCCACTGACACTGCAGACTGCTTTTTCACCTAACACCTGAAAAGGTGTTTTGTCCCTCTTATCCATGGTACTATCCTTAGCTTCTTCAATACGCTTCTTTGTTGCATACCAAGGATATTTCATATACTTTGGGACTGATGAGCACTACAACGTCTAGAATCCATTTCTCATATATTGGAATCAGTCTTCACATAAATCATGAGGCTCGACGTTTTCTGACATAAGACAGAATGAAGCTCTACGATTCAGATCATGATACACTACGATTTAGATCATAGTCACTTGTTGCCTTGGTGCTTGATATGATGCTGTCATATGAGAGCACTACGATTTCTCTTAAATCCTTGCACACTACGATCTTTACTTGCTCGTGTTGTTGACTCTACGTTCCCGAGAGCACACTACGATCGTGGAGTTGGCTCGACAAACGTTGGAACCATTCTATGATTTTTGAAGAGTCCTTTCAAGGCAGGCACACACTACGATCCATTAAGCTCTACGTTTCTGCCTTGACTTCTGCAATGTTGATCAGATGGATGCACTACGATTTTTTCAAGACTAATCTATTACATCTCAAGATCAACCTAACAGTTTTGATCTTTCTATCTATACACTCTTTAAACAGAATGATACACGTTGAAAGCTTACATCAACCTAACAATTTTGATCCATCACTAAGTCCTTGTACATATATTCATTTAAGGACCTTACAAATAATCATGAGCATATACAATAAAACATCAAATCAGAATATGTATTCTCCCAATAATCTCTCCCTATTTGATGTTGACATAACCAAGGAGATTTGTTGTCATGATTATTAGTGACTAGATGCATTTGCAGTAAATTTAAATATGACTTAGTATTTCAGTGAGCAGCTGAAATTTCTAGAGAATAAGCATGAATTTATTGATGATCAGAAGATATTACAGTTCAGCATTACATCAATAAGAAATTTAAAATTTCAACTTATCTCTATTTTCTTGGCTTCTTTCGTGGGGGTGGGTTGGCGTACTCCTCAGCCCTTCTTTTCCTTTGAGCTTCCTCATTTCTTGCTAACTCCTCCAGCTCGCTTAGACTTAGAACTGGATTCTCCTCATGTCTGCGCATAAATGCAGGATCTCCAATTGGCATTCTTATGCATACAGTAGTCACGTCTTGTGAGCTAGGAGTTGGCTCCTGATGACTCAGAGGGATAGCTGTTACAATTGCCTGCTGACCAGATCGTTGAGTCTGATGATGTGATGGTCTTGCAGGAGGGCTTCGTGATGTTTGAGCATGAAATTGACTTCTTCCTCTTTCTTGAATTGCATGAGCATGACCTCCTCTGCCTCTGCCTTGGCTTCCTTGATCTCCTTTCCCTTTCTTATTCTCCCCCTTTATGTCAGCATCAAGGGTTCGAATATCTGCAGATAGCCTATTAACTCCTTGAACAAGCTCGTTTAGTTGGCTTTGGGTTTGAGCAATGTCCTCTCTATTCTCCTTGATCTGTTTTTCAGATCTTGCTTCTTTATTTTGGAGGACTGTCAGAATCGTATCATTATACTTCTCCTGATTTGCATAAGATTTCTAGAAGTCGTACACAGAAGCCTTCAAGTTGAGGATGTTGTCTAACATAATTTTATGTTGAAGGTCTTGGTGTTTATGCATTTCGAGCACAACCTCTCTTTGTTTGGCAGCAAGCTGGAAATGTATCTCATCTCTGTCTAACATACTCTTCAGAATTTCTTTGATAATTTCCCTTAGCCTCGTAGTGAGCTCGGTATTCATAGTACTAGGGAATTTGTTTGTAGCTTGTATCATTTGGTTCAGCCGGATGTTCAGGAGATCAGAGTGAGTTTCCAAGCTTGCCTCGATAGACTTGATCATCTGCTCAGTAGTTTCTTTCAAGTCATCCTTGGTGGGCAGGTTTGGAAATGTATCATTTGATTGAGGTTTGTCCATTTGAGGGGTTCTTGGTTGAGATTGGTCTTGTAAATTGTACAAAGCAAGATCAAGACTGAAATAGTCATGTGATGAGGAGGAAGGTATATCAGCTAGAGGTGCTTGGGTTTGGATATCTGGGATAGGTGACTCTACGATTTTAATGTTGGACTCTACGATGTGACTTGAGTCTGGAATCGTAGAGTTGGTGATTTGAGGGAGCAGGGTAAGGTTGATTTCTTCTGGTTCTTCAGTTACAGAATTTTGAGATTCTGCAATTGGAAACTGATTTACTGGGTTGAGAATCACTTCCAGCCATTTAGGAAATTCATAGGAATAGCTAAATGAAGATGATGGCATGTGATTAACTCTAAAGCTGGTAGGGATAGACAATACCTTAGGTTTATCCTTTGATGAGGAATGATTGGTAAGCAATCTCTTGGCAAAGATGATTGTCCCTGGAAATCCATGAGCCAGAACTAAGATTGCTAGATATTCTTTGAAGCTCCAGAACATGTGATCCCATGAGTTCAGGATTTGAGCTTGATGGTATGCCATCATGGGTAGGTAAGAAAACATTTGGTTGTACAGATAGCTTCTATATCCATCTTTCCCTACACTAGTGATTTCAAGCTCATCATCATCATCTTCTTCTTCTTTGGTTTCTTCTGAAGATTCCATTATCTCGATGGCCTCTGGAAGGTTTGGCATTGTTTCAACTTTATCTTGGGCAGGAACCTCTTCTTCTGTCATTGGGATATCATGAGGCTCCCCCTCAGCATGATCATCTTCTTGGAGGTTTAGAAACTCCCCCTCAGCTTGATCATCTTCTTGGAGGTTTAGAAAGTTCCCTTCAGCTGGAACATCTTCTTAAGCTGTAGACTTCTCCCCCTCAGCTGGTGTATACTCAATCATGAGAATTTTAGGGTTCTCCCCTTCAGCTGGAGCATTCTCCTCTTCGTTTGCTTGGGGCAGTTCTAATTTTGCAGCCATACTCTTGGCTTCCCTTTTTAACACCTTTTCATTTTCAAGAATATACTTCTTGACCAGCTTTCTTTTTGCTTTGGTGGGTTTAGCTACAACTTCTGGATTCTCCTGAGTCTTAGCCTTGTCCTTTTGAATAGCCACTCTTCTTGAAGCTTCTTCTTCCATTTCTGCCACACTTGGCCCAGTTTCAGAGAAGAGCAGAGTCTCTACGATTGAAGAAACTGTTGGTCTTTTGGACTTACGACCAGTTTTGTTCTTCTGTAGGATCTGTGAAATGGTTGCTTGATCCTCTTCAGCTTCTTCTTGTTGTTGCATCTTCCTTAGCCTCCTTAGAGTCTCAATGTCAGAGGACTCTACAGGAATGTCAGTTGTTGATCCTTGCGTCTCTTCAATTTGTCTTGCCCTTAGCTTTCTCTTACCCTTGCTTTTTCTGGAAAGAGTAGAGGGTTCTCCCTTATCTTCTTCTCCTTCTTCTTTAACTTCTCTGACAACAGACATTCCTCCTGGAAAGCCTGCTTTCTTTAGTTCTTCAGATCTCCCACTGGACTCTGTCATCAATCGAACATACTCAGCAGGGTTCCTTTCCCAGTTCTTAAACAACTGCTGTGTCATTCTCCGATTTGGGTTGATGGCTTCTCCTTCATCATCCCCAATTTTGTCACCCAATGCAGATTGCAGAACGATGCTAATGAATCTCCCATACAGCATCTTCGGAGTGCTCTTTGATTTCTTCGAGTTTACCATACACTTGTCGATCCACTCGAGCAGTACAGCCCCATAGTTGAGTTGTGTTCCATACACAATAGCCGTCATGAGCTTGAGCTGAACTTCATTTATCGAGTCATGACCTGAGCTCTTGCAGCAGATGCATTTCCCAATAATGTCAGCCAAAAATTCATACCTCTGAGGAAACTCCTTCTTTTTGTAGCCTTTCACAGAGGGGTTCTTCTTGTGATGCATTTTCTTCAGTCCCTCTTGAAATCTTATGCTGTCTAGAAATGGGTGCCCTACATTTTTGAAACCTAGGGCCAGATTTATGTCTTCTTCCCTTAGACTTATTTCAACTCCTCTTACCTGTGTAGTGATGGTGTTGTGTTCGTACACTCCATTCTTGTAGAACTCTTTTACCAGCTTGGGGTAGATGAGGGTGTCGGTGCTCAGAGCCTCTTCGAGACCTGCCTTCTTCAGTAGCGCTAAGGTCTTGTGAAATTTTGGTGGAGCATCCTTGAACTCATCGAAACAGAGCCTGTAGCCTGAAATTACATTTGAAGCAGCCATTGATTCTGTAGTTGAGAAGAGAGATACAACTGAGCTTTCTTCTGATTTAGGATTTTGCTTTGAGAGAGAGAAAGAGAGAGATAATCTTTTGAACTTTAGATTTCAAAAACACGGTTCCAATTTGTACTAGCAGCTTCCCTCTCTCTTTTTGGCTTAGTGGGACAGGTGTCGCCTTTTGCTTGGCACTACGATTTTGACTGTGTAGGAATGTACTGATTTGCCCTTTGAGTCTTTTCAAAGCTGAGGTGTCCTTAAGATGACTACGATCGTAGAGGTGGTTTTCTATTCGTTGAGTCTGTCCTGCGATCGTCGAGTCTGTCCGGCAGTCGCTGAGTCTGATCAACATTCGTAGAGTCTGTCCTACGATCGTCGAGTCTGATTGGATCCTTGTGATGAGTTTTTGACTAAGCATTCTTTTTAAGGTAACTCAGGAAGGGCCAACCTCTTGGTATGATTCAAGGGTTAGGTTTGTCCCTGAGGCACCTCTTATAGAGATTGCGTTGTTATGAAGCTTGTCATCACAGGATTCACTTTGCTTGTTGAAAGAACTTTTGGTCATCGTCGAGTCTGCACTATGATAGTTGAGTCTTTTCTACGATCGTTGAGGTAGTCTTTTGTTCAGCTCTACGATCGTGATCTTTCCTTTATCATGTCTATGATTTTGAGTACAGCCTTTATATCTATCATAGTTAGCACAATCTAGAGCATATATTTCATGGTTGAAGATTTAACATGCCTAACTCACTTATCAACTTATTAAATCTAGATTCATCTAGTGGTTTTATAAAAACATCAGCAAGTTGATTTTCAGTAGGGATATGTTGTAAAGATATAGTTCCATTTTGCACATGATCCCTAATGAAGTGATACCTTATTTCTATATGCTTGGTCCTAGAATGCATGACAGGATTATGAGTTATTGCTATGGCACTAGTGTTATCATAGTGTATGGGAATAGATTTGAAATCGAACCCATAGTCAGCTAGCTGATTTCTCATCCATAGGATCTGAGCACAGTAGCTGTCAGCAGCAATATATTCAGCTTCTGCAGTTGAAGTAGACACTGAGTTTTGCTTTTTGCTAAACCAGGACACAAGTATGTTTCCAAGAAGTTGACAGGTGCCACTGGTACTTTTTCTATCTATTTTGCATCCTGCAAAATCAACATCTGTGTATCCTATTAGTTCAAATGAGGATTCCTTGGGATACCACAACCCCAAGTAGGGTGTACCCTTGAGATATCTGAAGATCCTCTTCATAGCAGACAAATGCGACTCTTTAGGATTAGCCTGAAATCTAGCACATATGCAAGTTGCAAACATTATATCTGGTCTACTGGCAGTTAGGTATAAAAGAGAACCTATCATACCTCTGTATTGAGTTATATCAATACATTTACCATTCTCATCCTTGTCAAGCTTGGTTGCTGGAGCAATTGGTATTTTCATGGGAGAGGCTGATTCCATGTCATACTTCTTTAATAAGTTTTTGATGTATTTGGCTTGGTTGATGAATATTCCTTCATCAGTTTGCTTCACTTGCAGTCCAAGGAAGAAATTCAGCTCACCCATCATGCTCATTTCAAACTTGCTCTGCATTAGCTTAGAGAATCTCTTACATAACTTTTCGTCAGTAGAACCAAAAATGATATCATCAATATATATTTGAACTAGTAAGACTTTGTCTTTATGCTTTCTAAGAAATAGGGTGGTATCTACTCTACCTCTAGTGAACCCATTTTCTATTAAGAAGTTAGTCAGTGTTTCATACCATGCTCTAGGTGCTTGTTTAAGACCATATAACACTTTATCTAATCTATAGACATAATTGGAATGAGATGGATTGATGAAACCTGGAGGTTGTTCTACGTAGACTTCTTCTTGAAGCTCTCCATTTAGAAATGCACACTTGACATCCATCTGAAAGACTTTGAACTTCATATGGGCAGCAAAGGCAAGAAAGATTCTGATGGCTTCTAGTCTGGCAACAGGTGCAAATGTCTCATCATAGTCAATGCCTTCTTCTTGAGAATAGCCCTTTGCCACTAATCTTGCCTTGTTTCTAGTGATGACTCCATCTTCATCCTTTTTGTTCCTGAAGACCCACTTGGTTCCTATGACAGGATGACTTTCTGGCCTTGGTACCAGTCTCCATACTTTGCTTCGTTCAAATTGGTTGAGTTCTTCCTGCATGGCTTCTATCCAACTGGAGTCTTCCATAGCATCCTCTATCTTCTTTGACTCTATTTGTGACAGAAAGCTTAGATAAAAATATTCATTCTGAGTAGCAGCTCTTGTTTTGACTCTTGCACTTGGATCTCCAATGATTAGAGCCTGAGTGTGATCGCATGCCCATCTGCTACCGGTTGGAACATCTGTTCGGATGCCTTCCTATCTTAAATCTTCAAGGTTTATTTCTTCTTCTTGGAGTGGAGGCTCGCTGTCTTGCATTGATCTCTCTACGATCATATTCTCATGCTCTACGATTTCACTATCTGGCACTACGATCGTAGTGTTGAGTTCGACGAATTCATTCGTAGTGTCTGCACTATCGGTCGTAGTGTCTTGAGGTACTCTTTTGTCTAAGTCAGTTTCATTAAGATGATGTGTATTGAGACTTCAACATTCAGTGACTTCTTGTTGAACACTCTGTAAGCCTTGCTGTCTGTGGCATATCCAAGAAAGATCCCTTCGTCTGATTTGGGCTGGAATTTTGTCAAATACTGCTTTCCATTGTTAAGAATATAGCATGCACAGCCAAAGACATGGAAATAGCTGACACTTTGCTTTCTTCCTTTCCATAGTTCGTAGGGCGTCTTCTTGATCGTAGATTGTATGAGTGATCTGTTCTGCATATAGCATGCAATGTTGATAGCTTCTGCCCAGAAGTACTCAGGTAGATGGGCTGCAGCCAGTAGAGTTCTTCCAGCCTCAATCAATGTTTTGTTCTTCCTTTCAGCAACTCCATTTTGTTGAGGAGTTTGAGGAGCTGAGAAGTTGTGACTGATCCCATTGTCTGTGCAGAACTGATCTATTTCTGAGAAATCGAATTCTCTGCCATGATCACTCCTTGTGGCCTTGATTTTCTCTCCTTTTTCGTTCATCACCAGTCTGAACATCTTGATTAATTCGGAGCTCGTTTCATCTTTTGAAGTTAGGAAGAATACCCATGTGAATCTGGTGTAATCGTCGACTATGACTAGAGAGTATCTTTTTCCTCCAAGACTGGTTATTGGGATTGGCCCAAAGAGATCCATATGGAGCAGCTGCAGGGGCTTGTTAATGGAGTTGGTAGTCTTGCTTTTGAATGAGCTTCTCGTTTGCTTTCCAAGTTGGCAGGCATTGCATGGCCTTTCTTTCACAAAGTTGAACTTGGGTAGGCCAACTACGAGGTCTTTTGATGCCAGTTTGGACATGCTTTTGAAGTTTAAGTGAGACAGCCTTCTATGCCATAGCCAGCTCATTTCCTTGGAAGCTTTTGCCAGAAAGCATATTGTCTCATCTGAGCTCAGTTGACCAAGATCTACTGTGTAGACATTTCCTTCTCGTATTCTGGTTAGCTTTACGACAGATGTCATTAGATCTCTGACTTGACATTGGTTATTGAGAAATGTCACTTGATGACCCTTGTCGCAGAGTTGGTTGATGCTTAGAAGGTTGTGTTGGAGTCCTTCCACATAAGCTACTTTGCTGAAAGATATTGTACCATTTCCAGCAGAGCCATATCCCCTTGTCTTGCCCGAGCCGTTATCTCCAAAGATGACTGAGGGACCCTCCTTTTCTACAAAGTTAGATAGTAGAGCTTTGCTCCATGTCATATGCCTTGAACATCCACTGTCTAGATACCATATTGAGGTCGTGGAGCTCTTTTCCTGTCAAAACATTTTAACCTTCATTTTGGTACCCATATTTGCATGGGTCCTTCATTGTTAGTGCCTTTGGGAACCCAGACTTGTCTAGTCTTGGGTCTCACATGCATGGAATTATAATAACACTTTGTGGCCCTATGACTATATTTATCACATATGAAACATCTATTATGATGCATGCCTGTGTGTGTGTGGTGATTCACCTTCCACTTGGACTTGTGTGGTTCCTTAGTTAACCTTCTGTTAAATTGATTTTCTTTCTTCCACGTATCCTTAGGTTTCATAAATAGTGATGAGTGTGCCTTACCTCTACTGTACCTTCCCAGTTGATTCGTAGAGTTGGTTTTGCTTGACTCTACGATTCTTCGAGGTTGGTAAGTAGAGGTTGGGTTACTCTTCTCCTTTATGAACCCCAGACCAACATGTGATCCTTTACTTCTCTGAGTGTAACTAGAATCAGTAGAACAAGGTTGAACTGGTTCTTCCGATTGTGAGGATTTAACAAAGGCAATGCCTCTACCAAAACCTGAGACATTACTAGAGCTAGTTTCCATTGTCTTTTCCACACTTAGCTCTGAGATGGATTCCCCAAAGCCTAAGCCTGTTCTGTCGAATGTGCTTCTCTGACTAGAGAGCAGGCAGTTCATGGATGATGAGGATTTGTTCCATGCAGAGATAGTCTTCTCTAAATCCTCAATTTTAGAGGTTAGCTTAGACTCTCTTTGTGCTTTGTGCATGATGTGTGTTTATCTGTTTTAAAATTTCATTCTCAGCTTCAAGCTTGGAGAGAAGATTAGTACTTAGAAGTGCTGTTTCAAGCTTGAACTTTCTTCTTCTCCTCTTGAAGAAGTGAATGATCCTTAGACAATACTTTGAACCACTTCATGTATCGATGTAGATCATTGGTTATGCCGCGCAGTGCAATTCTTAAGTCATCCATATCTACATCAGGTGAGTTGAAATCAAATACCTCATCGAGATTTACATTGCGAATGTTGAGGCTTTGTTTGTCATTTGCATGCTTGGCCATTAAGCACAGATTGGCCACTTGTGGTTCTTCTTCATCTCCAAAGTCAGCATTTGAGTCATTATCTGAATCACTCCATGATCCTCCAGCTACCAGGCCTTTGTCTCTTTTATGAGGCCTCTTGTTTCCTTTGTATTCTTTCTTTCCATGCTGTTTCTTCTTTAGTTATTCTCTTAGAGGTTTGTTGTAGTCGGCAATGAAGTGGTCAGGCTTCTTGCAGTTGTAGCATAGATCATTTATTTGCTCCTGGCTTCTGTAGTTACTGACCTTCTTTTGTTTGCTGTTTTTGCCTTGACGCATGAACCTTCTTAACTTTCTTGCCATCATGGCAAGATCGTCATCATCGTCCTCATCATCGTCAGATTCAGTCTCAGTGACGACTTTTAATACGCTTTCAGTTGCTTTGAGAGCAACACCCTTTCCTTCCTTCTTCCTTCTGATAGGGTTTCAGCACGTTGGGTCAGCTCCAGCTCGTATGTTAGGAGATTGCCATATAGTTGTTGAACTGTCATCTCGTTAAGATTCTTTGACTCTCTTATTGCAGTGGTCTTGGCATCCCACTTGCTCGGTAGGGCTCTCATGAACTTTATGGTCAGATCTTTGTTAGGATAGATCTTTCCATATGCTCGTAGAGAGTTGAGCAGAATGTTGAATCTTTCATAGGTGGCAGTTACATTTTCTCCTTGAACATGAGCAAACATCTCGTACTGCTGTGTTAGAAGAGACTGTTTGTTCTCTCTAACTTCTTCAGTTCCTTCGTACATGATCAGCAGTGCTTCCCAAACTTCCTTGGCAGATTTGCAGTTTACAACATTATCAAACAGATCGTCCTCTAAGGATTGGAACAGGATGTTCTTAGCCTTTTTGTCAAGTTGGACAACTTTCTTCTCTGAGTCTGTCCATTCTTTTTTAACTTTGATTTGAACTCTGTTTGGATCGTCAGTGGTTGGTGCAAGCTTTGTTGGTATGTAGGGCCCATTCTGAACAGTCTCAAATAGATCTTCATCTATTGAGTCCATGTAATCTTGCATCCTGACTTTCTAGTTATCAAATTTATCCTTGTTGCACATTGGTGGTTTGTTGCCTCCCCCGGTCCTGGATTCGCTTGGTACGACTGCCATTTGAATCTACTAAAGCTTGTAAGCTGTAAAATAGAACATGTTCTGATACCAATTGTAAGTTCCTAGTAGGCACAAGTTATCTAGAAGGGGGGGGGGGGGGGTTGAATAGATATTTTAAAATCTTTTGTCTTTAAATTTGTTCTTAGATAATTATTAAAACTTAGTGTAGTATTTGTTTTAATCTTCTTTACCAAGCAATGGAGTTATGAGCGAGTAAGGTAGTTATAGCAGATATAGCAGTTATAGCAGATATAGAATGAATGTAAACGACACAGTTGTTTTTAAGTGGTTCAGAGCACTCAAAGCTCCTAGTCCACTCTTCTACTCAACGAGTAGGATATCCACTAAGGATATCTTTTACAATCTTCTGAATCACACAGATTCCTTCTAGACCAGCAGCCTAGGAACTTCTCTAGTTCACTCTTGAACTCTGTAGGTCCAGCAGACTTGGCTTTCTTACAGTTCACTACGAACTCTTCAAGTCCAGCAGACTTGGCTTTCTTACAGTTCACTACAAACACTTCAAGTCCAGCAGACTTGGTACTCTTCTTCAGTTGATTGGAAGTTGTTGTTGCGTTCTTGAAGGTTGCTACTCAGTTGATGTGTAAGCACTGGTTCGTTAAGAACTGAGTAGCTGAGCAAGCTTTGCAATATCTCAGATCGTAGAGTTGAGCTTGAGAGAGATGTTCACATTGTTTGATTAATGCTTGCTTGGTTCTCTCTCATCTGTCTGATCTGTATATATGTGATGTTGAAAACTATCTGTTGGATCTATCCGTTGTGGAATTAAATGCGTCTGAATTTTCTGTACTGTGATGGAGACATTTCTGCACATCTTCTGAATTCTGCATTCTGGCCCACTGACACTGCAGACTGCTTTTTCACCTAAACCTGAAAAGGTGTTTTGTCCCTCTTATCCATGGTACTATCCTTAGCTTCTTCAATACGCTTTTTTGTTGCATACTAAGGATATTTCATATACTTTGGGACTGATGAGCACTGCAACGTCTAGAATCCATTCCTCATATATTGGAATCAGTCTTCACATAAATCATGAGGCTCGACGTTTTCTGACATAAGACAGAATGAAGCTCTACGATTCAGATCATGATACACTACGATTTAGATCATAGTGACTTGTTGCCTTGGTGCTTGATCTGATGCTGTCATATGAGAGCACTACGATTTCTCTTAAATCCTTGCACACTACGATCGTGGAGTTGTCTCGGCAAACGTTGGAACCATTCTACGATTTCCGAAGAGTCCTTTCAAGGCAGGCACACACTACGATCCATTAAGCTCTACGTTTCTGCCTTGACTTCTGCAATGTTGATCAGATGGATGCACTACGATTTTTTCAAAACTAATCTATTACATCTTAAGATCAACCTAACAATTTTGATCTTTCTATCTATACACTCTTTAAACAGAATGATACACGTTGAAAGCTTAGATCAACCTAACAATTTTGATCCATCACTAAGTCCTTGTACATATATTCATTTAAGGACCTTACAAATAATCATGAGCATATACAATAAAACATCAAATCAGAATATGCATTCTCCCAACAAAAATCACTTAAGGCGGAGACGTGGCTAAAGTAGATCACCAAGATATTTGATGTCTTGGGATGCTCCGAGGAGCAAAAGGTTCCCTTTGCCACCTTCATGTTGCGAGGAGAGGCAGATTATTGGTGGGAATCTGTAAAGCGTACTCAACCTGCCGCACTGAAGATGACTTGGGAGAAGTTCCAAGAACTGTTCAACGACAAGTACTTTCCCGAAAGTATTCGTCACATGAAAGAGGTAGAGTTCATCAAGCTGGAGCAGAACAATATGACCGTGTCACAGTACGAAGCTAAGTTTACCGAGTTGTCCCGGTTTGCATCCCACTTGGTTGATAATGAGGAGAGAATGACGCGGATGTTTCTAAGAGGTTTGAAACCTGAGATACGTCAATACTTAATTTCTCACAAACTGTGTTGGTATTCAGATATTGTAAATAGAGCTCAGTTATTGGAGCGCGATAACGAGTCAACCTAACCAAGAAAGAGCAGCCAACAAAATGATAATACCAATGGTAACAGTCATCGAAGAGGTGACAACAAACGTGGAGGAAATCAACATGCCAGAAATGGTAACCACTTCGGTGATAATCATGGCCAAGACAATAAAAGTGGACATTTTAAGAAGAGGAGATTCAACAATGATGGAAAGATGTCAGCACCAGCACCCGTTGTAAAGGAAGGACAACGACCACCTATCATATGCTTCAAATGCGGAGGGGAGGGACACATCAGTCCAAACTGTGTGCAGCAGTCCAAAACGTGTTACAATTATGGAAGAGAATGTCACCTAGCTAGATTTTGTCGTACAGGGAAGCCAAGTCCAGTTGGAACGGTGACACCAAATGCCGTCCCAAACAAGTCAAAACCAGTAGTTCAAGGGAGAGCATTTGTCGTGACCTCCCATAAAGCAAGGAACCCGAACGAGGTCATCACGGGTAAGCTTATCATAAACTCTAGCAAAGTTTATATCTTATTTGATACCGGTTCTACCCATTCTTTTATTTCTTCTACTTGCGCTCAACGTTTAAATTTGACTCCGGAGAAATTAGACTTTGACTTTGACTTATCTGTTGAAACTCCGTTGGGAGAAACCTTCATTACATCCACTGTTTATAAGTCTTGTTTGGTTCAAATCGGTACCCTCAAATTACCTGTCGATCTTATTTCCTTAAAAATACTTGCGTTTGACGTAATTCTAGGGATTGATTGGTTAACTACTCATCATGCAAAAATTGATTATTTTCATAAGGTTGTTAGCTTTCATATTCCTTACCAACCTATTATGCGAATTCAAGCAACCAAACCATTAAAATCAATCACTGTCATCTCAAGCCATAAAGCTATTCGTTTATTAAAAAATGGATGTCAAGCTTTCTTAGCTCATGTCTCGGATTTAAACAAAAATACGTCAGATTTGAATGATATTTCTATTATTAATAAATTTCCTGACGTATTCCCTGAAGAACTTCCTGGCCTACCCCCAGAGCGTGAAATTGAATTTTGTTTCGACCTTGAACCCGGTTCAAAACCCATTTCCAAGGCCCCATATCGAATGGCTCCTATTGAAGTTCAGGAGTTAAAGACCCAATTGCAGGAATTGTTAGACATCGGTTTCATTCGTCCTAGTACGTCTCCTTAAGGTGCTCCTGTTCTATTAGTGAAGAAGAAAGATGGGAGTATGCGACTTTGTATTGATTATCGGGAGTTGAACCATGTCACTGTCAAAAATAAATATCCGTTGCCTCGCATTGATGACATGTTTGACCAGTTGTAAGGCGCCAAATTCTTTTCAAAGATTGATCTTCGTTCTGGATATCATCTGTGACGCCCCCAAAATAGGTATACAACACCCATTCTGAGTTGTCAAAATACATGGTACAGAAATAACTACAACTTTTTTAATACAATATAAAAACTGTGAGTTTAAATACAAATATTATCATCTAGACAATATCCACACTCAAATAAGTCCTCATTGCAATTATGGATATATTATTTTACAAAAATAGTGAGGACTACTAAAACAACTTTCTAGAACTTTCATTCCATACCCCGACTAGTACTCGCTACATTCTCGCCTCCTGAGAAGAAAAATGGAACAAAAAGGAAAAGGGTGAGCTCAACTAGCCCAGTAAAGAATATTATGACTAAGATAATATAGAACAAATTATCGTTAGTCCTCAACAGGGAAAAATTTAATAGAATACAATAGACAACAAATTTTAAATCAATATTCGCTGCAGAAATAATAATTCACTAGAAGAGTTAAGTAGAGTATGAAATCTACTATCATCTATGAATTTAAAAGTCCATCATCAATATTTTATCCCTGTAACATCAATCAATAAATATCTTGAATCAAATATTCATCTTTGCACTACAGGCCAAAGATATTCATCAGTTGGTCATGTTCATCTCAACACCTGTTCATCTTTGCACTACGGGCCAAAGATATTCATCATAAAATCATTAATCTTTGCACTACAGGCCAAAGATATTCAATTATATCATCATTTAGGACTGAGGATGATGAAAAATATTTTAAAGAAAACGAATCCAGTGAAACAAAAGAACAAATAGTAAGGATTCGTACTTCGGTTTATCTATGTTTAAAAATACTCCATAATAACTATTGTAGAGCAGAATTCAAAAATAAAGATCAAAACATAGATCCAATCAAAGATAGGAACCATAACAGACAATCTTGGACACAGAAAAAAAAATTTAATTTTTTCTGTGAATAGTGTCGTATTCATGAATAGTGCTGTATACGTGAATAGTGCCCCCGACACAAAAAGTTTTAAATTTGATAAAAAGTTCAGATCAATACTTCGGCATAATGATATTGAAGAAAATAATATCATTTAAGAAGAAATAACATCCCTTACCTTGTAAAGACAGTACTTCTAGTTGAAACACCGGATATAAGCTATGACTTGAACTTGCACCGTATAGCAACATTCAAAGTATTAAAATACTCACAAGAATACGCTCAATATATCGAGAGAGAAAGAGAGAGAAAACTTCAGTTTCTGGTGTGATTTTTAATTCTAACCCAAGCACCCTATTTATAAGAAAATGCTTAGAACACCAAAGTAGAAAATTTAATATAATATTAATATAATTTATTAAATTTCCTACGCACACCACCAGCTCACAACATCAGCCACCCACCCACAATAAATAAGAAAAACGTTTTTCTCAATTAATTTATTTAAAACTCCAAATAATAATAATTAATTAATTCGAAACTTCAATAATTCATAATAAATAGCCCTTTTGTCAGAAAAATTTGGATCTTATGTTTTTTTATAGGAAGTTCTATTATCTACAACTTTGCAGAAGAAAGTTTTTCTAAATTCCAAACAGAAATTGACCGAAATATACAAACGAACGATTTTACAGGCTATAATCAAATTTCAGTCAAGAAATGGGTCCACAGACATGTTTAACATGTTTTAACTAGCTTTTACAATAAAAATACTATTCCTCCTCATGTACTCATATATCCCACATTCATTGTAAAAATATCATCATTATTATATTATAATAATATAATAAAATATTATTTTATTAGAAAAAATAAAATATCAATTTTCAACAATTGTCACTTTAAAAATTTTCTCCATCTATATCAACATAAAATGAATATTTTCCTCATCATATAAATTAATAATTAATTATTCACAAATAATATTACAGAATCACAATATTGACAACCAGGTAGTTCCCAAGAAAGAGGGGGCTTTCCAATAAGGATTTCTCCTTACTGGCGCGCAATTAGGTGACCAAACCTCTCATTAGACAGAACTTTCTAGACATTATCAATAATTTTATCTAATAATATTATTCAGATAATATGAATTATTACTTCGATAATGGAAAATACTGGGTAATGACAATTATTGAAACAATAGTAATATAAAATATCAACGCAACAATTATTGAATCAATAAAAAAAATACTGAACAATAATTACTGTAACAATTATCGAGTAGTGCCTTCTTATGTAAGAATCAATAATTAGTGCAATATCGTGTGCTACTGTGCAACAACGCGTAATACTGTGTTTTAACCACCGGGCATTCCAATAGTATTAACGGTAACAACTACGCCGTTATTTATAAACAACTTATACTTGTCGTTTTCTTCATCCAATCTCTTTTCGTTATGGGGCCCACAAAAGACTGCGCCGTCGTACGAATATTCCCCGACAGGAAGAATATTCCACGACCAAACGAATATTCCCCGATAACAATAAATATTTTATAACCACTTGCTTATTTAAAATATTTGCGCATTTTACCCATAACTAACCTCATTAGTCAATTCAACCCTTACTATTTCAAAATAATAAATTGAGAAAATTAAATTTCATTTATTAGTAATTTGGGGTCTTACAACCTCCCCTCCTTATGAAATTTCGTTTTCGAAATTGACGTACGTACCTGGTGTTTCGAAAAGATGAGGATACATAGCTTTCATTTCTGTTTCCAACTCCCAGGTCATTTCCTCAATAACATGGTTCCTCCACAAAACTTTAACTTGTGGTATGACCTTTGTGCGTAGGACATGCTCTTTCCTATCCAAGATCTTGACAGGTACCTCCTCGTACGTTAAGCCTTCAGCTATCTCATCCAGTTCTAACTCAATGACGTGGTTTGGGTCTTTCACATATTTACGAAGCATAGATATATGAAAAATATTATGAACACGAGACATACTTGGAGGTAACGCGAGTCTATAGGCCACATTTCCTACTCGGTCAAGAATTTGAAATGGACCAATAAATCTTGGATTGAGCTTTCCTCTCTTCCCAAATCTTGTAACTCCCTTCCATGGAGCAACACGCAATAATACATGATCCCCAATACTAAATTCCACATCCTTTCGATGAAGATTCGCATAACTTTTTTGTCGATCCTATGCCGTTTGTATACGTTGTCGAATTATTTGGATCTTTTCTGTAATCATACGTACCAACTCGGGTCCCAACAATGTTGCTTCACCCACCTTATCCCAACATATTGGAGAGCGACACTTTCGTCCATACAATACTTCGAATGGAGCCACACCTATACTTGCCTGATAACTGTTGTTGTAGGAGAATTCCACCAATGGTAAATACTTATCCCAACTGCCTTTTAAGTCTAGGACACATAGTCTTAATAGATCTTCAAGAGTTTGAATAGTCCTCTTTGATTGTCCGTCCGTTTGAGGATGGCATGCCGAACTAAATCGTAAATCCGCGCCCATAGCTTTTTGCAAGCTAATCCAAAATCTTGAAGTGAATCTTGGGTCACGATCCAAAACTATGGATACTGGCATGCCATGCAACCTCACAATCTCATTCATGTACATACGAGCAAGATGTTCAAGGGAATAAGTCTCCCGTATCGACAAGAAATGGGCAGACTTGGTTAATCTATCAACAATAACCCAAATAGCATTTATGCCTTGAGAAACCGTGGAAAGACCCGTAACGAAATCCATGGTAATATGTTCCCACTTCCATTTCGGAATCTCAAGTGGTTGCAATGGACCCTTAGGCACTTGATGCTCCGCCTTTACACGTTGACAAGTTAAACACATCGAGATAAACTTTGCAATCTCTCTCTTCATATTGTTCCACCAAAATGTATGTCGAAGATCACGATACATTTTGGTACTTCTAGGATGGATTGCAAATGGTGTATTGTGTGCCTCCATCATGATCTTGTACTTCAAGTCAGAATCGTTAGGAACATAAAGTCTAGAGTGGACTCGAAGTATTTCTTCTTCATCGATTCTTACTTCTGGAATAACACCTTCTTATACTTTCTTCTTCATAAGCACCAGCTCCGGGTCTATGGCTTGAGCAACTTTAACTTTTTTGATTAAAGTTGGTTCTATACGTATACTTGACATCATTGCATGGGTCCCCGGAGTCTTGAATTCTATCTTCATCTTTTGTAAATCACACCAAATGGGCCTTTGTGTTGACAACAACGCACTTGTTCCCGCGTATGATCTTTTACTCAATGTGTCGGCTACCACGTTCGCTTTTCCAGGATGGTATTGAATGGTATGGTCATAGTCTTTCAACAGCTCGAGCCAACGTCGTTGCCGCATGTTGAGTTCTTTTTGGGTGAAGAAATATTTGAGGCTTTTATGGTCTGAATATATCTCCACTTTCTCCCCATATAGATAGTGCCTCCAGATCTTTAGCGCGAAAACGATTGCTGCCAACTCTAGATCATAAGTAGGATAATTCCTCTCATATTCTTTAAGTTGTCGTGAGGCATAGGCTATAACTTTCTCACGTTGCATGAGAACACATCCTAGTCCTTTTCCTGAAGCATCGTTGTAGATAACAAATCCATCCGAACCAGATGGTATGGTCAAAATAGGTGCCGAAATGAGTCTCCTCTTAAGCTCTTGGAAATTCTTCTCGCATTCCTCGCTCCATTCGAATTTGCTATCTTTCCGAGTCAGCTGAGTTAATGGAGTAGCGATTCGAGAAAATCCTTCCACGAATCTCCGATAATAACCAGCTAAGCCCAGAAAGCTGCGTACTTCGGTCACCGACTTTGGTTGGTCCCAACTTTGTATTGCTTCAATTTTCGCCGGGTCAACAGATACTCCATGTTTTGACACCACGTGCCCTAGGAATGTTACTTCCTCAAGCCAGAACTCGTATTTCTTCAACTTAGCATATAACTTGTTTTCACGCAGCCTTTGGAGTACCAGCTTTAAATGGTGCTCATGATCTTCATGACTTTTGGAATATATGGTGATGTCATCAATAAAAACAACAATGAACTGATCCAAATATTCCTTGAATACTCGGTTCATCATATCCATGAAAGCCGCAGGAGCATTAGTCAATCCAAAAGACATGACTATGAATTCACAATGCCCGTACCGAGTTCTAAAGGCAGTCTTTGGAATATCCTCAGTTCTGATCTTCAGCTGATGATATCCAGAACGAAGATCGATTTTTGAAAAGAATTGTGCTCCTTGTAACTGGTCAAACAGGTCATCAATACGAGGTAGCAGATACCTATTCTTGATAGTGACATGGTTTAATTCCCGGTAGTCGATACAAAGTCGCATACTCCCGTCTTTCTTCTTTACGAATAAAACAGGAGCACCCCAAGGAGATGTACTAGGACGAATGAAATCGATGTCCAACAACTCCTGTAGTTGGACCTTTAACTCCTGAAGTTTAATAGGAGCCATTTGATATGGGATTTTAGAAATGGGCTTTGTACCAGGTTCAAGATCTATAAAGAATTCAACTTCACGTTCTGGGGGTAGACCGGGAAGTTCTTTAGGAAATACGTCAGGAAAGTCAATAACAACAGGAATATTATTCAAATATGACGTGTCTTTATTCAAATCCATAACATGGGCTAAGAAAGCTTGACATCCGTTTTTTAATAAACGAATAGCTTTATGACTTGATATAACAGTGATTAATTTTAATGACTTAGTTGCTTGAATTCGCACAACAGGTTGCTTAGGAATATGAAAACTAACAACCTTACAAAAATAATCAATTTTGGCATGATGAGTAGTTAACCAATCAATTCCTAAAATCACGTCAAATACAAGTATCTTTAAAGAGATAAGGTCAACAGGTAAAGTGATGATGCCAACTTGGGTCAAACAAGATTTATAAACAGTGGATGTGATGAAAGTTTCTCCTAACGGAGTTTCAACAGTTAAGTCAAAGTCCAATTTCTCAGGTGTCAAGTTTAAACGTTGAGCACAAGCAGGAGAAATAAATGAATGGGTAGCACCGGTATCTAGAAAGGTATAAACTTTGAAAGAATTTATGATTAGCTTACACGTGATCACCTCGTTTGGGTTCCTCGCATTTTGACCAGTCACAACAAACACTCTTCCAGGAACAGTTGACTTTGACTTTGACTTTTCTGGGATAGCTTTTTGAGTCATCATCCTCTTTGGATTTGGTTTTGCTACAGTGCAATCTCGAGCGATATGTCCTTCCTTTCCACAATTATAACATACCTTAAACTGTTGTGGACAGTTTGGGCTGATATGTCCTTCTTTCTCGCATTTATAGCATATGACCGGTGGTCGTTCTCCTCCCTTGGAACCAGTTGTTGCTGGTGCTGACGTCTTCACATTGTCGTTGTTGAATCTCTTCTTTTTAAAATCTCCTCCCGACTCGTTTCTTCTATTATCATGGCCACGATTACCACCAGAGTGGTTATCGCTTTTGTCCGTATTCTTCTTTCTCCGCTGATTATCGTTGTTCTGATGACTGCTGTTACCGGTATGATCCTGGTTGTGGTCCCTCGGTTGAACGTACTCGTTATCTCGCTCTAATAATTAACCCCTGTTGACAACATCTGAATAAAGAGAAAATTTATGTGAAATGAGATATTGACGTATACCGGGTTTCAAACCTCTCAGAAACATCCGCGTCATACGTTCCTCATTCTCCACCAAATGAGGTGTAAACCTGGACAACTCTACAAACTTTGCCTCGTACTGGGCCATGTTGTTTTGTTGTAATCTAATAAACTCTACCTCCTTCATATGACGAACACTTTCAGGAAAGTATTTGTCATTGAACAATTTCTGAAATGTCTCCCAAGACATGCTAAGCACGGCTGGATGGGTACGCTTCACAGATTCCCACCAGTAATCTTCCTCATTACGGAACATAAAGTTGCCGAATGGAACCTTCTGTTCCTCTATACATCCCAAGACATCGAATATCTTGGTAATTTGTTTGACCCACGTCTCCGCCTTAATTGGATCCGACTTTCCCCAGAATTCTGGTGGTCCCAACTCCTTAAACTGTTTGGCTGTGACAAACCGTGAATTGCTATCATTCCTCCTGTATTTTGAACACGAGTCTCCCTCGTCTGATTTTGCATGAACTGCAAAAAACTTCTAAACATACCATCGTTCATCATCTGCTCAGTGGTGTTGTTCACAAGAGGAACATTGTCAGCCTGTTGCACGTTCTCCTCGTTGGTGAGTACAGGTGTCTCCACGGTTTCGTTTACTCCACTGTTCACATTCTCAGTTGTCATTCTTAAATACTGCCATAAAACAAAGGTTAATTAAACAAATTAATAAATCACATAATACCCCTCTATTATGACTGACCAACAAATAAGCTTAGGTATGACACACTAGCGAAGAATTTACTCGTCTCTCCCCTCCTAGTACTATTCCCCGATCTCCGCCAGAGACCATATCCCTAAGCTCTGATACCAACTGTGACGCCCCCAAAATAGGTATACAACACCCATTCTGAGTCGTCAAAATAGATGGTACAGAAACAACTACAACTTTATTAATACAACATAAAAATTGAGAGTTTAAATACAAATATTGTCATCTAGAAAATATCCACACTCAAATAAGTCCCCATTGCAATTATTGATATATTATTTTACAAAAATAGTGAGGACTACTAAAAAACTTTCTAGAACCTTCATTCCATACCCCGACTAGTACTCGCTACATTCTCGCCTCCTGAGAAGAAAAATGGAACAAAAAGGAAAAGGGTGAGCTCAACTAGCCCAGTAAAGAATATTATGACTAAGATAATATAGAACAAATTATCGTTAGTCCTCAACAGGAAAAAATTTAATAGAATACAATAGACAACAAATTTTAAATCAATATTCGCAGCGAAAATAATAATTCACTAGAAGAGTTAAGTAGAGTATGAAATCTACTATCATCTATGAATTTAAAAGTCCATCATCAATATTTTATCCCTGTAACATCAATCAATAAATATCTTGAATCAAATATTCATCTTTGCACTACAGGCCAAAGATATTCATCAGTTGGTCATGTTCATCTCAACACCTGTTCATCTTTGCACTACGGGCCAAAGATATTCATCATAAAATCATTAATCTTTACACTACAGGCCAAAAATATTTAATTATATCATCATTTAGGACTGAGGATGATGAAAAATATTTTAAAGAAAACGAATCCAGTGAAACAAAAGAATAAATAGTAAGGATTCGTACTTCGGTTTATTCATGTTTAAAAATACTCTATAATAACTATTGTGGAGCAGAATTCAAAAATGAAGATCAAAACATAGATCCAATCAAAGATAGGAACCATAACAGACAATCTTGGATACAGAAAAGAAAATTTAATTTTTTCTGTGAATAGTGTCGTATTCATGAATAGTGTCGTATACGTGAATAGTGTCGTATACGTGAATAGTGCCCCCGACACAAAAAATTCTAAATTTGATAAAAAGTCCAGATCAATACTTCGGCATAATGATATTGAAGAAAATAATATCATTTAAGAAGAAATAACATCACTTACTGTAAGACTCCAACTTATTAATGAATAAAATCAAATTTTCTCTAAATATTATTGTGAATAATAAGGGATTAATTTGATATAATACTTTGGTTATGGGTGAAATATGCAAATTTTGCAAAATAAGCAAGTGGTTATAAAATATTCATTTTGTCGGAGAATATTCGTTTGGTCGTGGAATATTCTTTCTGTCGGGGAATATTCGTACGACGGCGCAGCTATTTGTGGACCCCATAACGAAAAGCGATTGGATGAAGAAAATAACAAGTATAAGTTATTTATAAATAACGGCGTAGTTGTTACCGTTAATACTGTTAGAATACCCGGTGGTTAAAATACAGTAGCACACGGTATTGCACCAATTATTGATTCTTACGTAAGAAGGCACTACTCAATAATTGTTACAGTAGTTATTGTTCAATATTTTATTTTATTGATTCAATAATTGTTGCGTTGATATTTTATATTATTGTTGTTTCAATAATTGTTGCTGCACAGTATTTTCCATTATCAGATCAATAATTCATATTATTTGAATAATATTATTAGATAACATTATTGGCAATATCTAGAAAGTTCTGTCTAAGGAGAGGTTTGGTCATCTAATTACGCGCCAGTAAGGAGAAATCCTTATTGGAAAGCCCCTATTTCCTGGGAACGGCCTGGTTGTCATAAATGTGATTCTGTAATATTATTTGTGAATAATTAATTATTGATTCATATGATAAGGAAATATTTATTTTATGTAGATATAAATGAGGGATATATTTTTGTGGTTAAAAATGAAGGAGTTAATGTTGAGATTTTTATCAGTATTTTTGTCGGAATGGAGGTATTAAAAATCAGGGTTTTTGAGATATTTCGAGATATTTCGTGGGGGTTATAATTTTTAATCCGACCGTTAGATCGTGGTAATTTTTGGATATGTTATACATATATAAGTTGAGTATATGTCCACAAATTTTGAACCGTTAAAAATAAACGTATGATTTATTATGAATTTTACGAGATGACTGGTTCAGAAATTGTTGAATTTTCGGAGTTTATCATTTTGATGGAAAATTCTAGAATTGGTGGGCCCCACTCTTGGTTGGTGAAGAAATGTGCTGAGATTTTTATTCAAATATGGTGGGTGGGAATAGTAGCAGGTAAAGCCATCAGGTTGCAGGTTAAGTCTGCTTCGGCGTGCTAACATTTTTCTATAAATAGAGGGCTAAGTTAGAATTGAAAATCACACCAGAAATAAATTTTCTCTCTTTCTCCCTCTAGATTATTGAGTGTATTTTGTGAGTATTTAGATACTTTGAGAGTTTCTATTCATCAGAGCAAGTTTCTTTCAGTCTTATACCGGTATTCCGACCAGAAGTACTGATATTTTGAGGTAAGGGATATTATTTTCTTCTTAATGATATTATTTTCTTCAATATCATTATGCTGAAATATTGATATGAGTTTTTATCAAATTTGAAACTTTTTGTGTCGGGATTACTATTCACGTATACGGTACTATTCACGAATACGGCACTATTTACCGAAAAATAAAAAATTTCCCTTTCTGTCCAAGATGTCTATTATGGTTACTATCTTTGATTGTATCTATGTTTTGATCTTTATTTTTAAATTCTGCTTCACAATTGATTATTATGAAGTATTATTGATCTTGGATAAACTGTTATACGAATCCCTAATATTTGTCCTTCTGTCTCACTGGATTCGTTCTCTTTGAGATATTTTTCATCATCCTCAGTCCTAAATGATGATATTACTGAATATATTTGGCCTGTAGTGCAAAGATGTATGATTGCTTGATGAATATCTTTGGCCTGTAGTGCAAAGATGAACAGGTGTTGAGATGAACATGACTGACAGGTGATACAAATAAATATCTTTGGCCTGTAGTGCAAAGATGAATATTTGGATAAAAATGATTATTAATTGATGTTACAGGGATAAAATATTGATGATGGACTTTTAAATCTTAGAAGATAGTAGAATTCTTTCTCTACTTGACTCTTCTAATGGTTTGTTATTTCCGCTGCAGTTGTTGATCTAAAACTTGTTGTCGATTATATTCTATCAGATTTTTCCCTGTTGAGGACTAACGATAATTTGTTGTATATTATCTTAGTCATAATATTCTTTACTGGACTAGTTGAGCTCACCCTTTTCCTTTTTGTTCAATTTTTCTTCTCAGGAGGTGAGAACATAGCAGGATCTAGTCGGGGTATGGAGTGATGGTTCTAGAAAGATGTTTTAGCAGTCCTCACTATTTCTGTAAAATAGTGTTTAAATAATTGTAATGAGGATTTATTTGAGTGTGGATATTGTCCAGAAGACAATATTTGTATTTAAACTCACAGTATGTGTTGTCGTATTTTGCACGACAATTGTATTATTGAAGTTATAGTTTGCTTTCTGTATTATGTATTTGGCGACTCAGAATGGGTGTTGTATACCTATTTTGGGGGCGTCACAGTTGGTATCAGACCTTAGGGATATGATCCCTGGCTGAGATGTGATACAAGAACTAGGAGGGGAGAGACGGGAAATTCCTTCGCTAGTATGACCTGACTAAGTTTATTTGGTCAGTCAGAGTATAGGGATAATATATGACATGACTATTAACCCTTGTTTTATGGCAGTATTTAAGAATGGCAGCTGAGAACGTTAATAATAGAGTAAATCAGACCGTGGAGACACCTTTGATCACCACCTAGGGGAACGTGCAACAGGAAGGCAATATTCCTCCCGTAAACAACGTTACCGAGTAAACGATGAATGATGGAATGTTTAGGAGCTTTTTGCAGTTCATACAAAATCATACGAGGGAGACTCGTGTGCAGAATACAGGTGGAAATGATAACAATGCGCGGTTTGTCACAGCTAAGCAGTTCAAAGAATTGGGACCACCAGAATTTAAGAGAAAGCCGGATCCGATCATGGCGGAAACGTGGGTCAAGCAAATTACCAAGATATTCGATGTCTTGGGATGCACGGAGGAACAGAAGGTTCCATTCGCCACCTTTATGTTCCGCGGTGAGGCAGACTACTAGTGGGAGTCTGTGAAGCGTACCTGACGCACTCAACATGTCCTGGGAAACATTTCAAAAACTGTTCAATGACAAGTACTTTCCTGAAAGTGTTCGTCATATGAAGAAGGTGGAGTTTATCAGACTGGAACAAAATAACATGACGGTGTACCAGTACGAGGCGAAGTTTGTAGAGTTATCCAGGTTTGCACCTCATTTGGTCGAAAATGAGGAACGAATGACAAGGATGTTTCTGAGAGGTCTAAAACCCGAGATTCGACAATATCTTATCTCTCATAAATTTTCTTTATATTCAGATGTTGTAAACATGGCTCAATTATTAGAGCGAGATAATGAGTATGTGCAATCGAGGGACCACAACCAGGGTCATACCGGTGGCGGCAATCATCGAAGCAATGAAAACTAACAGGGAGAAAAACATTCGGACAAAAGCGGTAACCACTCTGGTGGTAATCGTGGTCGTGATAATAAAGGGAGCGAGTCGGGAGGAGATTTCAAGAAGAGAAGGTACAACAATGATAACGTGAAGACGTCAGCACAAACATCAACTGTTTCTAGGGTATGAGAACGACCACCGGTCGTATGTTACAAATGTGGGAAAGAGGGACATATCAGCCCAAACTGCCCACAACAATCTAAGGTATGTTATAACTGTGGAAAGGAGGATCATATGGCTCGAGAGTGTTCTGTAGCAAAACCAAGTTCAGCGGGGATGGTGACTCCAAAAGTTGTCCCGGATAAGTTAAAATCAGCGGTTCCTGGAAAGGCGTTTGTCGTGACTGGCCAAAATACGAGAAACCTGAACGAGGTGATCACGGGTAAGCTAATCTTGAATTCTTACGAAGTTTATACTTTACTAGATACCGGTTCTACCCATTCTTTTATCTCTCTTGCTTGTGCTCAACGTTTAAACTTGACTCCGGAGAAATTGGACTTTAACTTATCTGTTGAAACTCCGTTGGGTGAAACCTTCGTTACATCTACAGTTTATAAATCTTGCATGATCCAAGTTGGCACTATCACATTACCTGTTGATCTTATCTCTTTAAAGATACTTGCTTTTGATGTGATTTTAGGAATTGATTGGTTAACCACTCATCATGCTAAAATTGATTGTTTTCGTAAGGTTGTTAGTTTTCATATTCCTAACCAACCTGTCATACGAATTCAAACTACTAAACCACTAAAATCAGTCACTATCATATCAAGCCACAAAGCTATTCGTTTATTGAAAAATGGATGTCAAGCTTTCTTAGCCCATGTTATGGATTTGAACAAAGACAAGTCAGATTTGAATAATATTTCTATTGTTAGAGAATTTCCCGATGTATTTTCTGAAGAACTTCCTGGTCTACCCCCAGAACGTGAAGTTGAATTCTTTATTGACCTTGAACCCGGTACAAAGCCCATTTCTAAAACTCCATATCGAATGGCTCCTATTGAACTTCAGGAGTTAAAAGTTCAACTACAGGAGTTGTTGGACATCGGTTTTATTCGTCCTAGTACGTCTCCTTGGGGTGCTCCTGTTTTATTCGTAAAGAAGAAAAACGGGAGTATGCGACTTTGTATTGACTATCGAGAATTGAACCATGTCACCATCAAGAATAGGTATCCGCTACCTCGCATTGATGACCTGTTCGACCAGTTACAAGGAACACAATTCTTTTCAAAGATCGACCTTCGTTCTGGATATCATCAGCTGAAGATTAAAACTGAGGATATTCCAAAGACTGCCTTCAGAACTCGGTACGGGCATTATGAATTCTTAGTCATGTCTTTTGGATTGACTAATGCTCCTGCTGCCTTCATGGATATGATGAACCGTGTATTCAAAGAATATTTGGATCAGTTCGTTGTTGTCTTTATTGATGACATCCTCATCTATTCCAAAAGCCGTGAAGATCATGAGCGCCATTTGAAGCTGGTACTGCAAAGGCTTCGTGAAAATAAGCTATATGCCAAATTGAAGAAATGCGAGTTCTGGCTTGAGGAAGTAGCATTCCTTGGGCACGTGGTGTCAAAACATGGAGTATCTGTCGACCTGGCGAAGATTGAAGCCATACAAAGTTGGGAGCAACCGAAGTCGGTAATCGAAGTACGTAGCTTTTTGGGCTTAGCTGGTTATTATCGGAGATTTGTGTAAGGATTTTCTCGAATCGCTACTCCGTTAACTCAGCTGACTCGGAAAGATACAAAATTCGTATGGAGTGAGGAATGCGAGAAGAGTTTTCAAGAACTCAGGAGGAGACTCATTTCGGCACCTGTTCTGACAATACCATCTGGTTCGGATGGATTTGTTATCTACAGCGATGCTTCAGGCAAAGGGTTAGGATGTGTTCTCATGCAACATGGGAAAGTCATAGCCTATGCCTCACGACAACTCAAAGAATATGAGAGGAATTATCCTACTCATGATTTGGAGTTGGCAGCAGTCGTTTTTGCGTTGAAGATCTGGAGACACTACCTGTATGGGGAGAAAGTGGAGATCTATACAGATCATAAAAGCCTCAAATATTTCTTCACCCAAAAGGAACTCAACATGCGGCAGCGACGTTGGCTCGAGCTGTTGAAAGATTACGATCATACCATCCAATATCATCCTGGAAAAGCAAATGTAGTAGCTGACGCATTGAGTAGAAGATCATATGCGGGTACGAGTGCAATGTTGTTAACACAAAGGCCCATTTTGTATGACTTGCAAAGGATGGAGATAGAGATGAAGGCTCCAAGTACCCACATGATAATATCAAATATACGAGTAGAACCGACTTTAATCGATAAAGTTAAAGCTGCTCAAGCTACAGACATGGAGCGGATGCGTATGAAGAAGAAAGTGCAAGAAGGTGCTATTCCAGAAGCAAAAATCGATGAAAAAGGAATACTTCGAGTCAACTCCAGACTTTGTGTTCCTAACGATTTTGACTTGACGCATAGAATAATGATGGAGGCACACAACACACTGTTTGCAATCCATCCTGGGAGTACCAAAATGTATCACGATCTTCGACATACATTTTGGTGGAGCAATATGAAAAGAGAGATCGCGGAGTTTATCTCGAGATGTTTAACTTGTCAACGTGTAAAAGCGGAGCATCAAGTACCAAAGGGTCCATTGCAACCACTTGAGATTCTGAAATGGAAGTGGGAACACATTACTATGGATTTTGTTACAGGTCTTCCCAAGGTTTCTCAAGGCACAGATGCGATTTGAGTTATTGTTGATAGATTAACCAAGTCCGCTCATTTCTTGCCGATACGTGAGACTTATTCCCTTGAACGTCTTGCTAGTATGTACGTGAACGAGATTGTGAGATTGCATGGCATGCCAGTATCCATAGTTTCGGATCGTGACCCAAGATTCACTTCACGATTTTGGGTTAGCTTGCAGAAAGCTATGGGCACGGATTTACGATTCAGTTCTGCATACCATCCTCAAACGGACGGACAATCAGATAGGACTATTCAAACTCTTGAAGATCTATTAAGACTTTGTGTCCTAGATCTCAAAGGGAGTTGGGATAAGTACCTACCATTGGTGAAATTATCCTACAACAACAGTTATCAAGAGAGCATAGGTGTGGCTCCATTCGAGGCGTTGTATGGAAGAAAATGTCGTTCTCCAGTATGCTGGGACGAGGTGGGTGAAACAACATTGTTGAGACCAGAGTTGGTACGCATTACTACAGAGAAGATCCAAACGATTCGACAACGTATACAAATGGCACAGGATCGACAAAAGAGTTATGCGGATCTTCATCGGAAGGACGTGGAATTTAATATTGGGGATCCTGTATTGTTACGTGTTGCACCATGGAAGGGAGTTACAAGATTTGGAAAGAGAGGAAAGCTCAATCCAAGATTTGGAAAGAGAGGAAAGCTCAATCCAAGATTTGTTGGTCCATTTGAGATTCTTGAGCGAATAGGAAATGTGGCATATAGACTCGCATTACCTCCAAGCATGTCTCGTGTTCATAATATTTTTCACATATCCATGCTTCGTAAATATGTGAAAGACCCGAACCACATTATTGAGTTAGAACCAGACGAGATAGCTGAAGATTTAACGTGCGAGGAGGTACCTGTTAAGATCTTGGATAGGAAAGAGTATGTCCTATGCACAAAGGTTATACCACAAGTTAAGGTTTTGTGGAGAAACTATGCTATTGAAGAAATGACCTGGGAGTTGGAATCAGAAATGAAAGCGAAGTATCCTCACCTTTTCGAAATATCAGATACGTACGTCAATTTCGAGGATGAAATTTCATAAGGAGGGGAGGTTGTAAGACCCCAACTTATTAATGAATAAAATCAAATTTTCTCTAAATATTATTGTGAATAATAAGGGGTTAATTTGATATAATACTTTGGTTATGGGTGAAATGTGCAAATTTTACAAAATAAACAAGTGGTTATAAAATATTCATTTTGTCGGGGAATATTCGTTTGGTCGTGGAATATTCTTTCTGTCGGGGAATATTCGTACGACGGCGCAGCTATTTGTGGGCCCCATAACGGAAAGCGATTGGATGAAGAAAATAACAAGTATAAGTTATTTATAAATAACGGCGTAGTTGTTACTGTTAATACTGTTGGAATACCCAGTGGTTAAAATACAGTAGCACACGGTATTGCACCAATTATTGATTCTTACGTAAGAATGCACTACTCAATAATTGTTACAGTAGTTATTGTTCAATATTTTATTTTATTGATTCAATAATTGTTGCGTTGATATTTTATATTATTGTTGTTTCAATAATTGTTGCTGCACAGTATTTTCCATTATCAGATCAATAATTCATATTATTTGAATAATATTATTAGATAACATTATTGGCAATGTCTAGAAAGTTCTGTCTAAGGAGAGGTTTGGTCATCTAATTGTGCGCCAGTATGGAGAAATCCTTATTGGAAAGCCCCCTCTTTCCTGGGAACGGCCTGGTTGTCATAAATGTGATTCTGTAATATTATTTGTGAATAATTAATTATTGATTCATATGATAAGGAAATATTTATTTTATGTGGATATAAATGAGGGATATATTTTTGTGGTTAAAAATGAAGGAGTTAATGTTGAGATTTTTATCAGTATTTTTGTCGGAATAGAAGTATTAAAAATCAGGGTTTTTGAGATATTTCGCGGGGGTTATAATTTTTAATCCGACCGTTGGATCGTGGTAATTTTTGGATATGTTATACATATATAAGTTGAGTATATGTCCACAAATTTTGAACCGTTAAAAATGAACGCATGATTTATTATGAAATTTACGAGATGACTGGTTCAGAAATTGTTGAATTTTCGGAGTTTATCATTTTGATGGAAAATTCTAGAATTGGTGGGCCCCACTCTTGGTTGGTGAAGAAATGTGCTGAGATTTTTATTCAAATGTGGTGGATGGAAATAGTAGCAGGTAAAGCCATTAGGTTGCAGGTTAAGTCTGCTTCGGCGTGCTAACATTTTCCTATAAATAGAGGGCTAAGTTAGAATTGAAAATCACACCAGAAATAAGTTTTCTCTCTTTCTCTCTCTAGATTATTGAGTGTATTTTGTGAGTATTTAGATACTTTGAGAGTTTCTATTCATCAGAGCAAGTATCTTTCAGCCTTATACCGGTATTCCGACCAGAAGTACTGATATTTTGAGGTAAGAGATATTATTTTCTTCTTAATGATATTATTTTCTTCAATATCATTATGCTGAAATATTGATATGAGTTTTTATAAAATTTAGAACTTAGTGTGTCGGGATTACTATTCACGTATACGGTACTATTCACGTATACGGTACTATTCACGAATACGGCACTATTCACCGAAAAATAAAAATTTTCCTTTCTGTCCAAGATGTCTATTATGGTTACTATCTTTGATTGTATCCATGTTTTGATCTTTATTTTTGAATTCTGCTTCACAATTGATTATTATGAAGTATTATTGATCTTGGATAAACTGTTATACGAATCCCTAATATTTGTCCTTCTGTCGCACTGGATTCGTTCTCTTTGAGATATTTTTCATCATCCTCAGTCCTAAATGATGATATTACTGAATATCTTTGGCCTGTAATGCAAAGATGTATGATTACTTGATGAATATCTTTGGCCTGTAGTGCAAAGATGAACAGGTGTTGAGATGAACATGACTGACAGGTGATACAAATGAATATCTTTGGCATGTAGTGCAAAGATGAATATTTGGATAAAAATAATTATTAATTGATGTTACATGGATAAAATATTGATGATGGACTTTTAAATCTTAGAAGATAGTAGAATTCTTTCTCTACTTGACTCTTCTAATGGTTTGCTGTTTCCGCTGCAGTTGTTGATCTAAAACTTGTTGTCGATTATATTCTATAAGATTTTTCCCTGTTGAGGACTAACGATAATTTGTTGTATATTGTCTTAGTCATAATATTCTTTACTGGGCTAGTTGAGCTCACCCTTTTCCTTTTTGTTCAATTTTTCTTCTCAGGAGGTGAGAACATAGCAGGATCTAGTCGGAGTATGGAGTGATGGTTCTAGAAAGATGTTTTAGCAGTCCTCACTATTTCTGTAAAATAGTGTTTGAATAATTGTAATGAGGATTTATTTGAGTGTGGATATTGTCCAGAAGACAATATTTGTATTTAATCTCACAGTATGTGTTGTCGTATTTTGCACGATAATTGAATTATTGAAATTATAGTTTGCTTTCTGTACCATGTATTTGGCGACTCAGAATGGGTGTTGTATACCTATTTTGGGGGCGTCCCACTTACCATGTAAAGACAGTACTTCTAGTTGAAACACCGGATATATGCTATGACTTGAACTTGCACCGAATAGCAACACTCAAAGTATTAAAATACTCACAAGAATACGCTCAATATATCGAGAGAGAAAGAGGGAGAAAACTTCAGTTTCTGGTGTGATTTTCAATTCTAACCTAAGCACCCTATTTATAGGAAAATGCTTAGAACACCAAAGTAAAAAATTTAATATAATATTAATATAATTTATTTAATTTCCTACGCACACCACCAGCTCACAACATCACCCACCCACCCACAATAAATTAGAAAAACGTTTTTCTCAATTAATTTATTTAAAACTCCAAATAATAATAATTAATTAATCCAGAACTTCAATAATTCATAATAAATAGCCCTTTTGTTAGAAAAATTTGAACCTTATGTTTTTTATAGGAAATTCCATTATCTACAACTTTGCAGAAGAAAGTTTTTTCAAATTCTAAACATAAATTGACCGAAATTCACAAACGGGCGATTTTACAGGCTATAATCAAATTTTAGTCAAGAAATGGGCCCACAGACATGTTTAACATGTTTTAAACAACTTGAGCAACAAAAATACTCTTCCTCCTCATATATCCCGCATTCATTGTAAAAATATCATCATGATTATATTATAATAATATAATAAAATATTATTTTATCAGAAAAGTTAAAATATCGATTTTCAACAATTGTCACTTTAAAAATTTTCTCCATCTATATCTACATAAAATGAATATTTTTCTCATCATATAAATCAATAATTAATTATTCACATATAATATTACAGAATCACAATACTGACAACCGGTAGTTCCCAGGAAAGAGGGGGCTTTCCAATAAGGATTTCTCCTTACTGGCGCGCAATTAGGTGGCCAAACCTCTTCTTAGACTAAACTTTCTAGACATTGTCAATAATGTTATCTAATAATATTATTCAGATAATATGAATTATTGCTTCGATAATGAAAAATACTGTGTAATGACAATTATTGAAACAATAGTAATATAAATTATCAACGCAACAATTATTAAATCAATAAAATAAAATACTGAACAGTAATTACTGTAACAATTATTGAGTAGTGCCTTCTTACGTAAGAATCAAAAATTGGTGCAATATCGTGTGCTACTGTGCAACAACGCGTAATACTGTGTTTTAACCACCGGGTATTCTAACAGTATTAACGGTAACAACTACGTCGTTATTTATAAACAACTTATACTTGTCGTTTTCTTCATCCAATTTCTTTCCGTTATGGGGCCCACAAAAGACTGCGCCGTCGTACGAATATTCTCCGACAGGAAGAATATTCCACGACCAAACGAATATTCCCCGACAACAATGAATATTTTATAACCACTTGCTTATTTAAAATATTTGCGCATTTTACCCATAACTAACCTCATTAATCAATTCAACCCTTACTATTTTAAAATAATAAATAGAGAAAATTAAATTTTATTTATTAATAATTTGGGGTCTTACATCATCAGTTAAAGATTAAAACGGATGGCATTCCAAAGACTGCTTTCAGAACTCGGTACGGACATTATGAATTCCTAGTCATGTCTTTTGGATTAACTAATACTCATGCTGCCTTCATGGATATGATGAACCGAGTATTAAAGAAATATTTGGATCACTTTGTGGTCGTCTTTATTGATGACATCCTCATTTACTCCAAAAGCCGTGAAGATCGTGAGCAACACTTGAGGCTGATACTACAAAAGCTTCGTGAAAACAAGTTTTATGCCAAGTTGAAGAAGTGCGAGTTCTGGCTTGAGGAAGTTGCATTCCTTGGGCACGTGATATCAAATCACGAAATATCTGTTGACCCGACAAAGATTGAAACAATTCAAAGCTGGGAGCAACCTAAGTCAGTGACCGAAGTACGTAGCTTTCTCGGCTAAGCTGGTTATTATCGGAGATTCGTAGAAGAGTTTTCTCGAATCGCTATTCCATTAACTCAACTGACTCGGAAAGATACAAAATTCGGTTGGAGCGAGGAATATGAGAAGAGTTTTCAAGAACTCAAGAGGACACTCATTTCAGCACCTGTTCTGACAATACCATCTGGCTCGGAGGGATTTGTCATCTACAGTGATGCTTCGGCCAAAGGGTTAGGATGTGTTCTCATGAAACATGGGAAAGTCATAGCCTATGCCTCTCGAAAAATCAAAGAATATGAGAGGAATTATTCTACTCATGATCTAGAGTTGGCAGCTACTATCTTCGCACTTAAAATTTGGATGCATTACCTGATTGGGAAAAAATGGAGATCTATACGGATCATAAAAGCCTCAAATATTTCTTCACTCAAAAGGAACTTAACATGCGGTAACGACGTTGGCTCGAACTGTTGAAAGATTATGATCATACTATTCAATACCTTCTTGAAAAAGCGAACATAGTAACTGACGCATTGAGTAGAAGATCATATGCAGGTACTAGTGCGTTATTGTCAACGCAAAGGCCCATTTTATATGACTTGCAAAGGATGGAGATAGAGTTAAAGACTCTAGGGACCCACGTAATGATGGCAAATATACGAGTAGAATCGACTTTAATCGATAAAGTTAAAGCTACACAAGCTACAGACCTGGAGCTGATGCATATGAGGAAGAAAGTGCAAGAAGGTGCTATCCCGGAAGCAAGAATCGATAAAGAAGGAATACTACAAGTCAACTCTAGACTTTGTGTTCCTAACGATCCTGATTTAAAGTATAAAATCATGATGGAAGAGGGCAACACACCGTTTGCAATCCATCCTAGGAGTACCAAAATATATCGTGATCTTCGACATACATTTTGGTGGAGCAATATGAAGAGAGAGATAGCGAAGTTTATCTCAAGGTGTTTAACTTGTCAACTAGTCAAGGTGGAGTATCAAGTACCAAAAGGTCCATTGCAACCACTTGAAATTCCAAAATAGAAGTGGGAGCACATTACCATGAATTTCGTTACTGGTATTCTTAAGGTTTCTTAAGGCATAAATGCAATTTAGGTCATTATTGATAGATTGACCAAGTCGGCTCATTTTTTACCTATACGAGAAACTTATTCACTTGAACGTCTTTCTCGTATTTACATAAATGAGATTATAAGACTGCATGGTATTCCAGTATTCATAGTTTTTGATCGAGACCTATGATTCACTTCACAATTTTGGGTTAGTTTACAAAAATCTATGGGCACAGATTTACGATTTAGTTCGGCGTATCATCCTCAAACGGACGGACAGTCGGAGAGGACTATTCAAACTCTTGAGGATCTATTAAGACTCTGTGTCCTTGACTTCAAAGGAAGTTGGGACAAGTTCTTGCCATTAGTAGAATTTTCCTACAATAACAGTTATCAAGTAAGTATTGGCATGGCTCCATTTGAGGCGTTGTATGGAAGAAAGTTTCGTTCTCGAGTATGTTGGGATGAGGTTGGTGAAGCAACGTTGTTGGGATCAGAATTGGTATGCATGACTATGAAAAAGATTCAAACGATCCGACAACATATAAAAACCTCACAAGATCGACAAAAGAGTTATGCTGATCTTCATCGAAAGAACGTAGAATTCAATGTTGGAGAACATGTGTTGTTACGTGTTGCTCCATGGAAAGGAGTTACGAGATTTGGAAAGAGAGGAAAGCTCAATCCTCGATTCATTGGCCCATTTGAAATCCTTGACCGAGTAGGAACTGTAGCCTATAGACTCGCTTTACTGCCAAGTATGTCTCGTGTTCATAACGTTTTTCACATATTCATGTTACGTAAATATGTGAAAGACCCGAGCTACATTATTAAGTTAGAACCGGATGAAAAAGCGGAAGATTTAACGTATGAAGAGTTACATGTTAAAATCTTGGATAAGAAGGAATATATTGTGACGCCCCCAAATTCTGGTACTTGAAAGCTGAACTCGGTGCTTCACGATACCATTTCTATGAGCGGAATAATACTAATAATAATAACAATACTATAAAAATCACACTTAATTTACATTTATCAGAGTCTAATCCCAAGTACGCAACCTTTACTATAATTCCTTACATGATAGATAATACATATCATTGTCTTAATACAGTTTAACTATTACAAAAGATACCATTAAACATATTCAGTTGGCTTTCCTTTTCCCCTTGTTCTTGGCCGAATCTTCTAGCTGCTCACACTTAGCTGAAAACATTTAAATTAAGCAAGGATGAGCATTTAGGTGCCCAGCAAGTAATAACAATTATAAATATAATTAGCCAAAATGTCAAGGTCCATATCTATAACACTATATCACTCTAACAACGTTACATGAACAAGATTTGACATGGTCAAACCATGTCAAAAACCTTGTTCATCAACCACCTGGGTTTTCCAAAAAATCACCAGAACAGGTGGTCAACCCAAGTTTGACTGTGATTATCTTTCATCATGGTCACAATCTAAGTGTTATAATGACTTTCATGTGTACTCCATATACCATTTTACAACATCAAAACAATAATATAACATAACTAACTAAAAACAGCGAGATCGAAGCTCTGAAAAACGTTGTCAGAGTGTTCTTGGTAATCTGGGTTACCCAGATTTTCAGATGGTCATGGCCGGTCAACCCTGTTTGACCACCTATAACTTTTACTCTACCACTGATATGGACCTGATTCAAGTTCCATATTAAAGATCTCATAACAAACTACAAGTTCAAACATTGAAACAACAAAAACACTTAACAACCAAAGATTTATGGGGTCTGACATTTGACTGTCAGACACAAAAATAAAATTTTCCAGATTTTTGAAATCTTCACATCCGAGCCTCTTGATGTTATGGATCTAATATCTAGCAACCCAGATCACTTATAGACACTACATAGAACATATAACAACACATAATCACAACTTTTAACAGAAGATCAAAGGTCAAAATTTTGGTTAAGGTTTTATACCTTTATGCGTCAAATCTAATTTCTTGGCTACTGATTTATGATGTGTGTTAGTGGGGCTGTGTTTTGGGACTAATATACTACAACATTTTGAAGCTTTTAGAGAGAGACCAAATGGGCTAAATGATACACTTTATCTCTCTTGATCAATATATATAACTTAGATACAATGAATTGGCTGAAGTAGTTATCAATATATGATTGATATGAGTTGTTTTAAGTCAATGGTTGGTCACCAACTAAAGTGTTGGTGAATTTTGCAAGTTAGCTTTAATAATGCTCAAAAGGGTATTCTTGTCATTTTGATTTTGGTTTTAATGGCAAAGTTGGCACATGGCAAACCTTTAGGGTTTAACACTAAGGTTTAGCAAAAAAATTGTACGATTTCTAGTTTAGGGTTTGTAAAATAAAATAAAATTTTTAGTTTCTAAAAATTACAAATTAAGGTTTCATAATTAGATTAGGGTTTCTAATTACATAAAACATGTTAATTAGGTTTATGTTTTACTAATCATCATTAAGTATGCCAAATTAGTAATTAGGGATTACACTTAGCAAATTAGGGTTAGCAATTAGGGTTTCTAATTAGCTATTAAGTTTTCTAACAATTAGGGTTTTTGAATAATAATTAATATCTAAATTAACATTAATCATATAACACAATTTCTTACCAACCATAAACTCCGATTTGAGTTTTAAATTTAAACCAATTAATACTAGGGTTTTGACACTATACACATAATTTGACCAACATTATCAGTTCACACATATACAGTACATATTTATAGTACTAAATAAAATAATATTATAATAAATATCATTAATCACATAACATAATTACTAGATAGATTTTAAAGTCTCATTTGACTTCAAACTAGGGTTTATCGGTAACATTAGGTTTTTCCAAATACTGCACCATCATTGAGCAATGCGTACATGCAATACTTATTTATAGCACTAAAAAATTAAAATATAATTAATATTATATTCTTATTCTCATTCCTTGATCAAAATCCAAAATTAGGGTTTGGATTTCATATCTGATTTATCTTTTATATATAACAATAATAATTAAGTTAAAATAAATAACTTAATTAATCTGAAATAAATTCATATAATAAAATAAAATAATTATTATAATTGTGCTTTAATCATTTCATATATTATTTAAATAATATAATTATCATATTTTCATAGAACATAATGAAATAAAAAAAACATTTTTACTGTAAAATTAATTATTATAAGAATATAATTTATAATGATCAATAATTCTAAAATAAAATTAATTGTAATCATTCATGTAATAAATATATTTTATATTCATCACATAAATACATACACATTATCTTGGCACATATTCCCCATATTTATTTTAATAAGTATATAAAAAAAATTATACGCAAAATTTCTGATTTAATTATATATGAAATATCGGGTTGTTACATTCACCCTCCCTTATAAAGATTTCGTCCCCGGAATCACCGTTTTAAAACCTATACATACCAGGGTACATAGCATACACAGTCATGGCGAGTAGATCTCGATCATAATTGATCGAACCGATCTTTAATTATTCAGCATAATGCTTATCTATCTTCTTAAAGAGAAATATGATTTCTAAAAGAACTCAAATTCCTCCTTCAAAATAATTTAAATTTTTTTTACTATATATAAGAAAATAATATATAAGAAAATAAATTTTGTTTGAATGATACCTGGAATTGCATCCTCCGCTGCTACCGTATCTTGTACATTCATGCTGAAGACTTCTGCAGTTGGTTTTGTTGGTTTATTTGTTGAAGTCGGTCCCGTTATCGCCAATGTCCTACTGTCTTTCCTCGTATTCGCATTCATTGCTTCCCTTCTACTTCTTGGACAATCTTTCACCTTATACTCCATTGATTCACAAATAAAACACCCTCTATACATTTTTTTTGAATTACGGCAGTTGGGAGAGTTATGTCCCTTCTGCCCACACTAATAACACACAAACTCTCTTCTTTTTAAACACATTCCCTGCCTAATTCTGGTATTATTGAAATTATCTCCTTTCATCGTATAGGTGGCAAAAGCTTTCTGTTGTCCATCCGTTACCCTAGCTATCACAACCACTTCTACAAAGTCAGTTGATCCTTTACATCCTGGCAGTACGACGGCCTTGAAGTCCTTGACGTTTGTCGATCGATTATATGGTTGGTTTCCCGCAACTGATATTCCGTTCTGCATAGCTTGATCGTCCATATTCGCATAATTCTGTATCGGGTCTGGTTGTCCTCCAACTTTGTTGACAGGTTCTTCTACCCTTTAGTTTCGTTTTCCTCTTGGCGGCATTATCATAAATTATTCTTATTAACTTACATTCTAAACCTTATCATATACGCTTAACATATAACGTAAAATTTTCTATTCAAATAATCATGTACTCAAAATATTAGATTTTAAAAATTTGTTTTACTGTATTAACCTGTGTTCAGATAAATAATTACTCTCTTTATACTAACTTATTTTGTTAATCCAACATAGATTCATATTCATAGAACTTGACATACCATAGCACATTCTGCTTTAAACATCCGCTGTCCCTTTGTGACTCAAGAGTCGGGAATTGCTGCCACAACTTATACAAAAGTTGAAAATATTACCTTATACAGACTTACCTATCATATACACAACATAAAATCATACCTATTCACGTAATACTAATACTACTTATTTCTTACGCCTTCACTAAGAATCATTTGCTTCGTATTCTATATATTCCCATCATCCTCGATAATCCATTCACACCTAACTATACCTAGTTCATCCAACTTACCATACATTATGAGTTTAAGAACTCACCACAAACAAATGAGTTTAAGAACTCGGCATTGACCTCATATTCTTTAACTATACTTTACCTATCAGTTATACTATCGTTTCAGTGTCCGGTACTACATTTTTCAAAAATAACCACCTCATTGAGGTAGCTTTCAATGTGAGCCTCTATTCCAGCTATTGGCTTTGATATTGGCTCGGTTATGGAGATCTGCTCTTTCTTTACGATCTGAGGGTATCCTAATTCTTTTCTATCTGACATCTACACAAACTATCTTGATTAACCAAGAATATATACACATATCAAATAATAGTTTTATATAAGTTATCTTTTATTTGATTTGACGATGAACTTATTCAATTCATCTCCTTTTTAAACTCTATATGAGTTATTTGTATTTTCAACATTTCCCTCTGTTCTAAGGTTATAGCCTAAGGTCTAACCCACCTACAGTTTCTAACCCTAAAGCTCTGATACCATGATGTGACGCCCCCAAATTCAAGTACTTGAAACCCGAACTCGGTGCTTCACGATACCATTTCTATGAGCGGAATAATACTAATAATAATAATAATAATATAAAAATCACACTTAATTTACATTTATCAGAGTCTAATCCCAAGTACGCAACCTTTACTATAATTCCTTACATGATAGATAATACATATCATTGTCTTAATACAGTTTAACTATTACAAAAGATACCATTAAACATATTCAGTTGGCTTTCCTTTACCCCTTGTTCTTGGCCGAACCTTCTAGCTGTTCACACTTAGCTGAAAACATTTAAATTAAGCAAGAATGAGCATTTGGGTGCCCAGCAAGTAATAACAATTATAAATATAATTAGCCGAAATGTCAGGGTCCATATCTATAACACTATATCACTCTAACAACATTACATGAACAAGATCTGGCATGGTCAAACCATGTCAGAAACCTTGTTCATCAACCACCTGGGTTTTCCAGAAAATCACTAGAATAGGTGGTCAACCCAAGTTTGACTGTGTTTATCTTTCATCCTCGTCACAATCTAAGTGTTATAATGACTTTCATGTGTACTCCATATACCATTTTACAACATCAAAACAATAACATAACATAACTAACTAAAACCAGCGAGATCGAAGCTCTGAAAAACGTTGTCAGAGTGTTCTTGGTAATCTAGGTTACCCAGATTTTCACATGGTCATGGCCGGTCAACCCTGTTTGACCACTTATAACTTTTACTCTACCACTGATATGAACCTGATTCAAGTTCTATATTAAAGATCTCATAACAAACTACAAGTTCAAACATTGAAACAACTAAAACACTTAACAACCAAAGATCTATGGGGTCTGACATTTGACTGTCAGACACAAAAAAAAAATTTTCCAGATTTTTGAAATCTTCAAATCCGAGCCTCTTGATGTTATGGATCTAACATCTAGCAACCCAGATCACTTATAGACACTACATAGAACATATTACAACACATAATCACAACTTTTAACAGAAAATCAAGGGTCAAAATTTTGGTTAGGGTTTTATACATTTATGCGTCAAATCTGACTTCTTGGCTACTGATTTGTGATGTGTGTTAGTGGGGCTGTGTTTTGGGACTAATATACTACAACATTTCGAAGATTTTAGAGAGAGAGGGTCAAGGATGAGTGTTGGTGACCAAATGGGCTAAATGATACACTTTCTCTCTCTTGATCAATATATATAACTTAGATACAATGAATTGGCTGAAGTAGCTGTCAATATATGACTGATATGAGTTGTTTTAAGTCAATGGTTGGTCACCAACTAAAGTGTTGGTAAATTTTGCAAGTTAGCTTCAATAATGCTCAAAAGGGTATTCTTGTCATTTTGGTTTTGGTTTTAATGGCAAAGTTGGAACATGGCAAACCCTTAGGATTTAACCCTAAGGTGTAGCACAAAAATTATAGGATTTCTAGTTTAGGATTTGTAAAATAAAATAAAATTTTTAGTTTCAAAGAATTACAAATTAAGGTTTCATAATTAGATTAGGGTTTCTAATTACATAAAACATGTTAATTAGATTTAGGTTTTACTAATCATCATTAAGTATGCCAAATTAGCAATTAGGGTTTACACTTAGCAAATTAGGGTTAGCAATTAGGGTTTCTAATTAGCTATTAAGTTTTCTAACAATTAGGGTTTCCGAATAATAATAATTAATATCTAAATTAACATTAATCATATTACGCAATTTCTTACCAACCATAAACTCCGATTTGAGTTTTAAATTTAAACCAATTAATACTAGGGTTTTGACACTATACACATAATTTGACCAACATTATCAGTCCACACATATACAGTACATATTTACAGTACTAAATAAAATAATATTATAATAAATATCATTAATCACATAACATAATTACTAGACAGATTTTAAAGTCTCATTTAACTTCAAACTAGAGTTTATCGGTAACATTAGGTTTTTCCAAATACTGCACCACCATTGAGCAATGCGTACATGCAATACTTATTTATAGCACTGAAAAATCAAAATATAATTAATATTATATTCTTATTTTCATTCCTTGATCAAAATTCAAAATTAGGGTTTGGATTCCATATCTGATTTATCTTTTATATATAACAATAATAATTAAGTTAAAATAAATAACTTAATTAATCTGAAATAAATTCATATAATAAAATAAAATAATTATTATAATTGTGCTTTAATCATTTTATATATTATTTAAATAATATAATTATCATATTTTCATAGAACATGATGAAATAAAAAAAACATTTTTACTGTAAAATTAATTATTATAAGAATATAATTTATAATGATCAATAATTCTAAAATAAAATTAATTGTAATCATTCATGTAATAAATATATTTTATATTCATCACATAAATACATACACATTATCTTGGCACATATTCCCCATATTTATTTTAGTAAGTATATAAAAAAAAATTATACGCAAAATTTCTGATTTAATTATATAGAAAATATCGGGTTATTACGCATATTCTACGCTCCAAAGTTATACCTCAAGTTAAAGTTTTGTGGAGAAGCCATGATGTTGAGGAAATGACCTAGGAGTTAGAATCTAAGATAAAATCAGGTATCCTCACCTCTTCGTCATACCAGGTATGTACCCTAATTTTGAGGGTAAAATTTCATAAGAAGGGGATGTTGTAAGACCCCAACTTTTATGAATAAAGATGAATTTCCTAAAATATCATTTTTGAATATTATGGAGTGAATTTGATATAATGTTATAGTTGTGGGTAATATTTATAAATTTTACAAAGTACGCAAGTTGTTATAATATATTCGATTGGTCGGAAAATATTCGTTTTAACAAGAAATTTTCGCACGACGTTGTAATCATTGGTGGACCCCACAACGTAATTATTGTCAGAATAAGAAAACGACAGAAATATCTTTTTATAAAAATAACGGCAAAAATTATACCGTTAACTGTTGAAATACCTGGTGGTAAAAGTACAGTAATACGCATTGCATAGTAGCACACGGTATTGATTATTTATACTTACGTGAGAAGTCACTCAATTTTGTTCAATTATTGCTACAGTATTTGCTGCATAGTATCTCACGTTATTTGATTTAATTATTGTCGATATTTTATATATTATTAAATTAATAACTGACACGATACGGTTATTCACATTATTATTTGCAATATTTGGTCACCTAATTGCGCGTCAATAGGGATAAATCTTTATTGGAAAGCCCCCTCTTTCCCGGGAACAATCTGGTTGTTAAATATTGCGAATAATAATAATAATGAATAAATGTTGTTAAAAATATTGAAATGATTTTTATGAAGTATTTGTGTAAATTTTGCTTATTGTATGGACCCCCATTTACCCATTTTTCAAAACTGTCGGTGGAAGTTATCTCAATTGTTGTTATATATATATATAAATTTTGTCAGGAAATGGGGGGGGAAGAGTTGACGTATAAAAGAGGGAGTGCGTATATTATATATTGCATGTGTGGAAATGAAGGAGTACATTAATATATATATATATATATATATATATATATATATATATATATATATTTAAATGTGTGTGTGTGTGTGAAAAAGTGTGTGTTGGTGTGTGAAGCATATATATTAAAAGTGTGGGTAGGTGGTGTAGATTTTGGTGGGTGGAGTTATGTGCCGTATAAGGCATGTAATGAATATATATATATATATATATATATATATATATATATATATATATATATATATATATATATTTAGTTTTTGTTTTACTTGAAGATTTAGTCATCCGTGAATTGGATGATTTCAGTCCGTGAAATTTTTAAAAAAACTGTTACGTCCGTGAGAAATTCAAATAGTATCATTTTCATTCTCCTATAAATAGGATGCTTAGTTAGAATTGAATATCACACCAGAATCAGAGAATTCTTCTTCTATAATCTTGAGCGTATTTCTTTAGAATTTAATAAAGCTTTGAGCGTAGAAAACAGTGCAAGTTTTCTTCAAGAATATCCCCGCCCTACCAGTCAGAATACTCTTCTTTTCAAGGTAAGGGATATTATTTTTGTTCAATATTCGTATAAAATAATATTTTCTTCCATACTCTGTAGTATGTAAGTAATATTATTTCGTTTCAAATTTCGAATTCTATACTCATTTTTGTTAAGTTTTGGCTTCTATACTCCATGAAATTAGTAGAATATCCTTGATATTTGCGCTTCATCCAGTATCTTTTCATGGAAATATTATTCTGAGCATTCTTGATAAGTTTTAACTTTTTCATGCCGGAGTACTATTCACGGGGTTACTATTCCCGAAGTTACTATTCACGAGGTACTATTCACCCGGGGTACTATTCATGACAAAAATTGATTTCTTTTCGTTCCAAATCATTTTTGATACAATATTATTCTTGAATTTTACTCCACAAAGCAGTATCATGTTGATAATTTGGACATTATTGAATTATGGATAAATTAAATTATAAATATTTAAAAATTTATCCTTTGCTTTCTTTTAATTGAATTCTTATATCATTGTCATCATCCTCATGCTTATATTATGTTGAAAGTCATCTGTGGCCATAGTGCATAGATGAACTTGGTATGATTATGACCAGGGATTATTCGGTATAATCATGACCGTAATGAATACACGAATATCCTTGGCCCGTAGTGCATGGATAATTTGTGGTCATGATACTAAAGAATATCCTTGGCCGTAGTGCAGGGATGATTCGATGATGTGGATTGTAAGACCCTAAATTATTAATAAATAAAATTTAATTTCCTCTATTTATTATTTTGAAATAGTAAGGGTTGAATTGATTAATGAGGTTAGTTATGGGTAAAATGCGCAAATATTTTAAATAAGCAAGTGGTTATAAAATATTCATTGTTGTCAGGGAATATTTGTTTGGTCGTGGAATATTCTTCCTGTCGGGGAATATTCGTAGGACGGCGCAGTCTTTTGTGGGCCCCATAACAGAAAGAGATTTGATGAAGAAAATGACAAGTATAAGTTGTTTATAAATAACGACGTAGTTGTTACCGTTAATACTGTTAGAATACCCGGTGGTTAAAACACCGTATTACGCGTTGTTGCACAGTAGCACACGATATTGCACCAATTATTGATTATTACGTAAGAAGACACTACTCAATAATTGTTACAGTAATTACTGTTCAGTATTTTATTTTATTGATTTAATAATTGTTGCGTTGATATTTTATATTACTATTGTTTCAATAATAGTCATTACACAGTATTTTCCATTATCGAAGCAATAATTCATATTATCTAAATAATATTATCAGATAACATTATTGACAATGTCTAGAAAGTTCTGTCTAAGGAGAGGTTTGGTCACCTAATTGCGCGCCAGTAAGGAGAAATCCTTATTGGAAAGCCCCCTCTTTCCTGAGAACTACCTGGTTGTCAGTATTGTGATTCTGTAATATTATTTGTGAATAATTAATTATTAATTTAAATAATTAGAAAAATATTCATTTTATGTGGATATAGATGGAGAAAATTTTTAAAGTGACAATTGTTAAAAATCGATATTTTATCTTTTCTGATAAAATAATATTTTATTATATTATTATAATATAATAATGATAATATTTTTATAATGAATGTGAGATATATGAGTATATAAGGAAGAAGAGTATTTTTGTTGCAAAAGTTATTTAAAACATGTTAAACATGTCTGTGGGCCCATTTCTTGACCGAAATTTGATTATAGCCTGTAAAATCGTCCGTTTGTGGATTTCGGTCAATTTCTGTTTGGAATTTGAAAAAACTTTATTCTGTAAAGTTGTAGATAATGGAATTTCCTATAAAAAAATATAAGGTTCGAATTTTTCTGACAAAAGGGCTATTTATTATGAATTATTGAAGTTCCGGATTAATTAATTATTATTATATGAAGTTTTAAATAAATTAATTGAGAAAAACGTTTTTCTTATTTATTGTGGGTGGGTGGCTGATGTTGTGAGCTGGTGGTGTGCTTAGGAAATTTAATAAATTATATTAATATTATATTAAATTTTCTGCTTTGGTGTTCTAAGCATTTTTCTATAAATAGGGTGCTTAGATTAGAATTGAAAATCACACCAGAAACTGAATTTTTCTCTCTCTTTCTCTCTCGATATATTAAGCGTATTCTTGTGAGTATTTTAATACTTTGAGTGTTGGTATACGGTGCAAGTTCAACTCATAGCCTATATCTGGTGTTTCAACTAGAAGTATTGTCTATACAAGGTAAGAGATGTTATTTCTTCTTAAATGATATTATTTTCTTCAATATCATTATGCCAAAGTATTGATCTGAACTTTTTATCAAATTTAGAACTTTTTATGTCGGGGGCACTATTCACGTATACGGCACTATTCATGAATACGACACTACTCACAGAAAAAATTAAATTTTCTTTTTTGTGTCCAAGATTGTCTGCTATGGTTCCTATCTTTGATTGGATCTATGTTTTGATCTTTATTTTTGAATTTTGCTCCACAATAGTTATTATGGAGTATTTTTAAACATGGATAAACCGAAGTACGAATCCTTACTATTTGTTCTTTTATTTCACTGGATTCGTTTTCTTTAAAATATTTTTTATCATCCTCAGTCTTAAATGATGATATAATTGAATATCTTTGGCCTGTAGTGCAAAGATTAATGATTTTATGATAAATATCTTTGGCTCGTAGTGCAAAGATGAACATGACCAACTGATGAATATCTTTGGCCTGTAGTGCAAAGATGAATATTTGATTCAAGATATTTATTGATTGATGTTACAGGGATAAAATATTGATGATAGACTTTTAAATTCATAGATGATAGTAGATTTCATACTCTACTTAACTCTTCTAGTGAATTATTATTTCCGCTGCGAATATTGATTTAAAATTTATTTTCTATTGTATTCTATTAAATTTTTCCCTGTTGAGGACTAACGATAATTTGTTCTATATTATCTTAGTCATAATATTTTTTACTGGGCTAGTTGAGCTCACCCTTTTCCTTTTTGTTCCATTTTTCTTCTCAAGAGGCGAGAATGTAGCGAGTACTAGTCGGGGTATGGAATGAAGGTTCTAGAAAGTTGTTTTAGTAGTCCTCACTATTTTTGTAAAATAATATATCAATAATTACAATGAGGACTTATTTGAGTGTGGATATTGTCTAGATGACAATATTTGTATTTAAACTCACAGTTTTTATGTTGTATTAATAAAGTTGTAGTTGTTTCTGTACCATGTATTTTGACGACTTAAAATGAGTGTTGTATACCTATTTTGGGGGCGTCACATGGATTATTTATTAAGCTGAGTCTCAGCGATAAAATTGATGATAAATTCTTTTAAATTATAGAAGATAGTAGATTTCATGCTCTACTTGACTCTTCAAATGGATTGCTTGTTCCGCTGCAGTTAAACTTGATGTCTATTATATTTTATCAGTTTAACATTGTTGAAGGCTAACGATAATTTATTCTACATTATCTTAGTCATAATATTTCTTACTGGGCTAGTTGAGCTCACCCTTTTCTTTCATTGTTCTCTTCAAGAAATGAGAATATAGATGGGACTAGTCGGGGAACGGAGTGACGGTCCAGATGTTTGATTAGTAGTCCTCACTATTCTGTAAAATAGTGTGATAATAAATGTATTGAGGACTTATTTTGAGTTTTAATACTGTCTAGAAGACAATATTTGTATTAAAACTCACAGCTCATGTTGTATATTTAAGTTTGTATTTGTATTCTGTACCATGTATTTGGCGACTCAGAATGGGTGATGTATACCTATTTTGGGGGCGTCACGAAGAACATAACTAATACGGACAGGGTTAGACCGTCCGATTATAGCCTGTTATTTTTAACTTTGAAAATTGGCCAGTGTAGATCACTTTTGGGTATTTACACCTATTCACCCCCCTCTAGGTGTGCTTAATTACAGAATTTCAGGGAGCAACCGGTCTTCAAGTATGTGGCCATTTCGCCATTTAAAATAGAGGCACCTTTTGAGCAGGTACATCAACCAGAAAGTGAATCTCTATGCTACTGATGGATAAAACAAGATGGGTGATTGTTAAATGCATCTTTTCTTTTATGAGTTTTAATCAATTTTGATTTAATTTAAACCCATTAATTGATTGAATTTAAATAAAATTACAAGTGCATTTTATAGTCTATAATAAATAGATTTATAGAGAACAATATATGATTCAAGTAGGAATTATATATTGTATTTTAATTGTATCCAAAATTGGGTATTTGAAAAGGTGCATTGTTGTTTGAAAAAATTATTTCCTTTAAGTCCAACATTGGTAAGGAATAAAACTATTTAATACTTTATAAGTATAAGTGGAATAGTTTAATTCACTTGTGGTACTAAAGGAAAGACTTGAATTTGGTCACAATGATGTGGTTCAAAGAACAATTTTCTCGTGTCCCGCGACCTAGGTGTTGGTTTGAGTCACATTGGCGTTTTAGGCACACTTTGCACGTACGCATCTTTGATAATTAAAAAATTTTTGATTTATCAGTGAGTTGCTAATATATAGGCTTGACATATATCCTGAAAGTATATTGCTAGTAGTATTACCCGTGTCAAATCCATATATCCCTTGTTCCTACTGTTTTGTGTCTATTCTAATCTTTTAGTGATGGGTCTGCTAAGATAACATGCTTGTAGTTTGCATGTGAAAGTTGGCAGTTCTCAAGGACCAAACCAACAAAACAAGAAGGCACACCCATCTGCAGAAGATTAAAAAGCATTTGAGTTAGCCCTAATGATTGAGAAAAATTGTAAGTAACCCAAGTAATGTGGAGACTAAATTAGAAAATATTAAGTAGTAACTAATGATCAAAAGAAATAATCCTCACCTTTGGGCTGCAAAGGTTAAGTCTCAAGTTCGAAAAGCAGCCATCACGTACAATGGTTAGCGGTGGATACACACTCATTTCTTCTTTAGTTTTAGTCTTGTATTGTACAACTTTAATGGTCCCATTTTCTTCAAGCATAGATGTGACAATTCTTTGCTCCAGTTTGACACTATAAGAAATGAAAATCAAGGAGTTCTATCACTGAACATAAAGACAAATACTTCAAAAGAAACATTAATCTTCTAATGTTGTTAAGATGAAGTTAAGTTGCATTTCATCTAGAAGAAAATGATAAGGTGTAGAAATAAGAGGAGATGAATATACTTGGGAAGGGTTGCAGCTTCTCGCGTATTCTCTGTATGAATCGGCCGTTGTGAAAGGTCCTCTCAGACACATCTGAGTGAAATTTCTCGGTAGGATAACAAAGTCGAGTATTCTTTTCGTCCTTGAAAAGAGCATAACCAAACACTCTTTGAGTATTAATTTCCTCATGGCTGGTCCTGAGTTTTTAAAAGCTTAAAGCGAGAACAAATAAATGGACTTTCCTGATTCAAAAACTATAAGTTTGCCATTGAGATTTGTGCCTATTTCATTGGGTAAATTTTTTGTGAGCCTTTAAATTTAAACGGGGGCTCTTTTGTTTGGGTATTTATATACATAACACAAATACCTCTTGGGGGCCCTAAAAATTTATCAATTTTAGTGGGCCTAAACAATACCGGCCCTGGGCTAAAGCCTAAGGTGCCTGGGCTTTAGGCCCACTAAAATTTATAAATTTTTAGGGCCCCCAAGAGATATTTGTGTTATGTATATATATACCCAAAACAAAAGAGCCCAGTTCACGTTAGTTTAAATTTAAAGGCCCACAAAAAATTTACTCAATGAAATAGGCCCAAATCTCAATGGCAGACTTGTATTCTTTCGTATTGATGCTCTTTTGTTCAAAGAAAGTTCTTAGTTTTTTTTATGCTTATCTTAATAGCAAATCATAAAAGGCCCATTTTTTTGTTGTCGATTTAGGCCCTTAAAAACTCAGGGCCGGCCCTGGGCCTAAAGCCCGGCACCTTGGGCTTTAGCCTAGGGCCGGTGTAGAATTTCCTCCACACAATCTATAGTAAAAACAATACAAGGGATTAATCAACAAACTGTATACTGGCAAAATAAATTGTTGGCAAAGTGTGATAAAAATTAATCAAACTAAACATTCAGTATACATTCCAATCCCAACTCGATCAACTTAAGATAACCGTCTGGTTGTAAAAGTTCTCCAATAACTTTATCAGGCTTTGTTAAGTCTTTTCAATCACGTGCACTCGACGCCCATCAAAGCGGCACTCGTACACTAGAAGGATGGGGCTTGGTGGATCGCAACCATGCTACAGCGGAACAACCGTGAGATTCTTTGGGAGAAGGACTGTTGTAAATTCGACAATAAGGAGAGGAAGGCTCTTCCGACATGGGCAAAGATTCAGTGATCTTAGGGCTATCTGCAACACAATCTATAATAATTATTCCCCAAGCCTTCTTATATTTTCATATTATAGAATATTCTTTATATTCGTACAATTAAATTATTAATTACAAATTAAAATTATTTCCTATTTAAAGTAATATTAGATAAAATATTTTTTCAATCTTCTCCAAATATATCTAATAAAAGTTGTTTTTAGAAATTATACTTTTTTTTTATTTTGGGTCACTTTTAGTGAGTATGAACTAGAAAGTAAGTATAAAAATCTCAACTTTCACAGTTTAATATTAAAATATAACAAGACAAATATTGAGTTGGTTTTGTTAGTCCCAAGTCAACTTAGTGTAGTTTAAGGAAGGATGTGACGCCCCCAAAATTAGGTATACATCACCCATCTTGGGTCGCCAGATACATGGTACTGAATACAAATACAACTTAATAATACAACTGTCGTGTACAATACGACCAAACATAATCTGTAAGTTTGAATACAAATATTGTCTTCTAGAGAGTATTCATACTCAAAAGGAGTCCTCATTACAATTATTATCACACTATTTCACAGAATAGTGAGGACTACTAATGCTATCCTCTGGACCATCACTCCGTTTCCCGACTCGTCCCAGCTATATTCTCATTTTCTGAAGAGAACAGTGAAAGAAAGGGTGAGCTCAACTAGCCCAGTAAGAAATATTATGACTAAGATAATGCAGAATAAATTATCATTAGCCTTCAACAGTGTTAAACTGATAAAATATAACGAACATCAAGTTTAACTGCAGCGGAACAAGCAATCCATTAAAAGAGTCAAGTAGAAAATAAAATCTACTATCTTCTATGATTTAAAAGGTTTTTCAACACTGTTATCGCTGAGACTCAGCTTAATAAAATAATTCACATCATCGAATCACCCCTGCACTACAGCCAAGGATATTCGTGTATTCATTAATGGTCATGATCATGCCAATAACTGTCCATCAATGCACTACGGGCCAATGAGAACTTTTACCATATCATTTGTAACATTACGGTCATGATTATACCGAATAATCCCTGGTCATAATCATACCAAGTCCATCTATGCACTACAGGCCACAGATGACTTTCAACATTTTATAAACATGAGGATGATGACAATGATATAAGAATTCAATAAAACAAGTTCAAGAATTAATTTATCCAAGAATAAACAACGTCCAAATTGTCAACATGATACTGCTTTGTGGAGTAAAATTCAAGAATACTTAGAAGAATATTTTCATGAAAAGATACTGGACGAACCGCAATTATCAAGGATATTTCACTAATTTCATGGAGTATAGAAGTTAAAACTTAACCAACTGAGTATAATAACGAATGGAATAACAAAAGAAATCAACATGCATGCGATAGACCGCACAGACAGGTTATTCTAACAGAATAATAAAAATGGAACCAGGTCCGACGTAAACGCACAGACAGGATATTCCGACAGAATAATAAATAATGGAACCAGGTCCGTCGTAAACGCACAGACAGGATATTCCGACAGAATAATAATAAATAATGGAACCAGGTCCGGTGTAAAACACACAGACATGATGTTCCAACAGAATAATAACAAGACAGAACCAGGTCCGGTGTAAAACACACAGACATGATGTTCCAACAGAATAACAGAAGAATGTCACCAAGTATAGGGTAGACCGCGTATACAGGTTATTCCAACAGAATAATAAGAAATGGAATAACAACAGTTCTCTTCATGAATAAGAAATAATAACACCCCTTACCGTTTTAAAGAAGAACTGAAATAAGGAAGTAGTTAAGTAGCAGAATACTTTTCTTTTCTCTCTCTATAGTTTCTCTCTCCAGAGTTCAGTGAATTCATAAGAAATAATGAAAGAATGAGCTGCTATTTATAAAAAAATGGAATGCACAGTAACTAATCCATGAACGGTCCAGATTGATTACTTTAATCTGACGGTCCATATTTAAAGAAAAATCTTTTAAATAAAATATAATATATTCTATTTATAGAATAACTTTAATAAAGTATTCTGTTTTATATAAAAAGATGTTTCTGTTTTATTACGTTAATAATACGAATAAAACAAAACGTCATTATCGCTAAATAATTCATATTATTAACTGACAATAATTGAATCAAACTGAGTGACTTCTCACATAAGCATTAATAATCAATACCGTGTGCTACTATGCAACCATACGTATTACTATACTTTTACTACCGAGTAGTTCAACAGTATTAATGGTAAAACTTCCGCCGTTATTTTTAATAAAATATTTTTGTCGTTTTCGATCAATCCGACAATAATTCCGTTGTGGGGTCCACCAATGATTGTGCCGTTGTACGAATATTCCCTGTTAAAACGAATATTTTCCAACCAATCGAATATTATATAACAACTTGCGTACTTTGTAAAATTTATAAATATTACTCATAACTATAACATTATATCAAATTAACTCCATAATATTCAAAAATGATATTTATAGAAAATTCATCTTTATTTATAAAAGTTGGGGTCTTACAACCTCCCCTTCTTATGAAATTTCGCCCTCGAAATTAGGGTACGTACCTGGTATGTCGAAGAGGTAAGGATACCTTGATTTCATTTCAGATTCTAACTCCCAAGTCATTTCCTCAACATCGTGGTTTCTCCACAAAACTTTGACTTGAGGTATAACCTTGGAGCGTAGAATATGTTCCTTCTTATCCAAGATTTGAACAGGAACTTCTTCATACGTCAAATCTTCTGCTATTTCGTCCGGTTCTAACTCAATAATGTGGTTCGGGTCTTCCACATATTTACGTAACATGGATATGTGAAAAACGTTATGAACACGAGGCATACTTGGCGGTAAAGCGAGTCTATAAGCCACAGTTTCTACTCGATCGAGGATTAAAAATAGACCGATGAATCGAGGATTGAGCTTTCCTCTCTTTTCAAATCTCGTAACTCCTTTCCATGGAGCAACACGTAAGAACACATGATCTCCTATATCAAATTCCACGTCCTTTCGATGAAGATCAGCATAACTCTTTTGTCGATCTTGTGAGGTTTTTATACGTTGTCAGATCGTTTGAATCTTTTCTGTAGTCATGCGTACCAACTTCGGTCCCAACAACGTTGCTTCACCCACCTCATCCCAGCATACTGGAGAACGACATTTTCTTCCATACAATGCTTCGAATGGAGCCATGCCAATACTTGCTTGATAACTGTTGTTGTAGGAAAACTCCACCAATGGTAAGAACTTGTCCCAACTTCCCTTGAAGTCAAGGACATAGAGTCTTAATAAATCATCTAGAATTTGAATAGTCCTCTCTGATTGTCCGTCCGTCTGAGGATGATATGCCGAACTATATCGTAAATTCGTGCCCATAACTTTTTGTAAACTAACCCAAAATCGTGAAGTGAATCTTGGGTCTCGATCAGAAACTATGGATACTGGCATACCATTCAGTCTTACAATCTCGTTTATGTACATACGAGCAAGACGTTCAAGTGTATAAGTTTCTCGTATCGGTAAGAAATGAGCAGACTTGGTCAATCTATCAACAATGACCCAAATCGCATCAATACCTTGAGAAACCCTAGGAAGACCGGTAATGAAATCCATGGTAATGTGCTCCCACTTCCATTTTGGAATTTCAAGTGGTTGCAATGGACCTTTTGGTACTTGACGCTCCGCTTTGACTCGTTGACAAGTTAGACACCTTGAGATAAACAGCGCTATCTCTCTCTTCATATTGCTCCACCAAAATGTATGACGAAGATCATGATACATTTTGGTACTTCCAGAATGGATTGCAAACGATGTGTTGTGCGCCTCCATCATGATTTCATACTTTAAATCAGGGTTGTTAGGAACACAAAGTCTGGAGTTGACTCGAAGTATTCCTTCTTCATCGATTCTTGCTTCCAGCATAGCACCTTCTTGCACTTTATTCCTCATACGCATCAGCTCCAGGTCTGTAGCTTGAGCAGCTTTAACTTTATCGATTAAAGTTGGTTCTACTCGTATATTCGCCATCATCACATGGGTCCCTGGAGTCTTTAACTCTATCTCCATCATTTGCAAGTCACACAAAATGGGCCTTTGTGTTGACAATATCACACTCGTACTTGGATATGATCTTCTACTCAATGCGTCAGCTACCACGTTCACTTTTCCAGGATGGTATTGAATGGTATGATCATAATCTTTCAACAGTTCAAGCCCAACGTCGTTGTCGCATGTTGAGTTCCTTTTGAGTGAAGAAATATTTGAGGCTTTTATGATCCGTAAAGATCTCCACCTTCTCCCCATACAAGTAATGCCTCCAAATTTTAAGTGCAAAGACAACAGCTGCCAACTCTAGATCATGAGTAGGATAATTCCTCTCATATTCCTTGAGTTATCTTGATGCATAGGCTATGACTTTTCCATGTTGCATGAGAACACATCCCAACCCTTTGCTCGAAGCATCACTGTAGATGACAAATCCCTCCGAGCCAGATGGTATTGTTAGAACAGGTGCTGAAATGAGTCTCCTCTTAAGTTATTGAAAACTCTTTTCACATTCTTCGCTCCAACCGAACTTTGTATCTTTCCGAGTCAGCTGAGTTAATGGAGTAGCGATTCGAGAAAATCCTTCCACGAATCTCCGATAATAACCAGCTAAACCAAGAAAGCTACGTACTTCGGTCACTGATTTAGGTTGCTCCCAACTTTGAATAGCTTCAATCTTTGCCGGGTCAACAGATATTCCACGACTTGATACTACGTGCCCAAGGAATGCTACCTCCTCCAGCCAGAACTCGCACTTCTTCAACTTGGCATAAAGCTTGTATTCACGAAGATTTTGGAGTACCAGCCTCAAGTGTTGCTCATGATCTTCACGGCTTTTGGAATAAATAAGGATGTCATCAATAAAGACGACCACAAAGTGATCCAAATATTTCTTGAATACCCGGTTCATCATATCCATGAAGGCAGCAGGAGAATTAGTCAATCCAAATGACATGACTAGGAATTCATAATGCCCGTACCGAGTTCTGAAATCCGTCTTTGGAATATCCTCATTTCTAACCTTCAGCTGGTGATATCCAGAACGAAGATCGATCTTTGAAAAGAATTGTGCTCCTTGCAACTGGTCAAACAGGTCATCAATACGTGGCAATGGGTACCTATTTTTGATGGTGACATGATTCAACTCTCGATAATCAATACAAAGTCGCATACTTCCATCTTTCTTCTTCACGAATAGCACAGGAGCACCCCAAGGAGAAGTACTAGGACGAATAAAGCCAATGTCTAACAATTCCTGCAGTTGGATCTTTAACTCCTGAAGTTCAATAGGAGCCATTCGATATGGGGCTTTGGAAATGGGTTTTGTACCGGGTTCAAGGTCGATACAAAATTCAATTTCACGCTCTGGGGGTAGGCCAGGAAGTTCTTCAGGGAATACGTCAGGGAATTTATTAACAATAGAAATATCATTCAAAATTGACGTATTTTTGTTTAGATCCGTGACATGAGCTAAGAAAGCTTGACATCCATTTTTTAATAAACGAATAGCTTTATGGCTTGAGATGATAGCGATTGATTTTAATGGTTTGGTTGCTTGAATTCGCATAATAGGTCGATTAGGAATATGAAAGTTAACAACCTTACGAAAACAATCAATTTTTGCATGATGAGTAGTTAACCAATCAATCCCTAGAATCACGTCAAATGCAAGTATTTTTAATGAAATAAGATCGACAGGTAATGTGTGGGTACCAACTTGAACCAAACAAGACTTATAAACCGTGGATGTAATGAAGGTTTCTCCCAATGGAGTTTCAACAGATAAGTCAAAGTCTAATTTCTCCGGAATCAAATTTAATCGATGAGCGCAAGTAGGAGAAATAAAAGAATGGGTAGAACCGGTATCAAATAAAGTATAGACTTCGTTAGAGTTTATGATAATCTTACTCGTGATGACCTCATTCGGGTTCCTTGCTTTCTGGGAGGTCACAACAAACGCTCTCCCTTTCACTACCAGTTTTGACTTTTCTGGGACGGCCTTTGGTGTCTTTATCTTGGCTGAACTTGTTTTTGGTAAATGACAAAATCGAGCTAAATGACCTTCTCTTCCATAATTATAACATGCTTTAGACGGCATCGCACAGTTTGGACTGATGTGCCCCTCCCCTCCGCATTTGAAACATATGATAGGTGGTCGTTCTCCTTCCTTAACAACGGATGCTGGTGCTGACGTCTTTCATTCTTATTATTTTGGCCCTGATTACCACCGAAGTGGCTACCATTTCTGGCCTGTTGATTCCCTCCACGCTTGTTGTCACCGCTTCGATGACTGCTCTCACTGGTATTATCATTTTGCCGACTGCTCTCTTTTGGTTGCGTTGACTCGTTATCACGCTCCACTAACTGAGCCCTATTCACAACATCTGAATACAAACACAGTTTTATGAGAAATAAGATGTTGACGTATCTCAGGTTTCAAACCTCAGAAAAACATTCGCGTCATTCGCTCTTCATTATCCACCAAGTGGGACGCAAACCGGGACAACTCAGCAAATTTAGCCTCATACTGCGACACGGTCATATTATTCTGCTCAAATTTGATGAACTCCACCTCCTTCATGTGACGAACACTTTCGAGAAAGTATTTGTCATTGAACAGCTCTTGGAACTTCTCCCAAGACATCTTCAGTGCGGCAGGTTGAGTACGCTTAATCGATTTCCACCAGTAATCTGCCTCTCCTCGCAACATAAAGGCGACAAAGGGAACCTTTTGCTCCTCGGAGCATCCCAAGACATCAAATATCTGGGTGATCTGCTTTATCCATGTTTCCGCTATAAGTGATTTTGGCTCTCCCTTAAACTCCGGTGGTCCCAGCTCCTTGAACTGTTTAGCGGTGACCGTCCGAGAGTTTTCAGTGTTTCCACCTATATTTTGGACAGGAGCCGCTCTCGCTTGCTGTTGCATGAACTGCATAAAGTTTCTGAACATTCCATCATTCATCATCTGGTCAGTGTTGTTGTTTGCATGAGGATTGTCACCTTCCTGATGCACATTATCCTGATTATTGATATGTGGTGAATCAACAATCGCTTGTGCTCCATTGCTATTCTCAACATTCTCAGATGTCATTTTCAGATACTGCCACAAAACAAAAGTTAATTGATATGTCATATATTATCCTTACATGATGACCGACCAATTAAATACCATACAAATAAACTTAGGTAGGTCATACTAGCGAAGGAATTCTCCGTCTCTCCCCTCCTAGTTCTATTCTCACATCTTAGCCAATGATCATATCCCTAAGCTTTGATACCAACTGTGACGCCCCCAAAATTAGGTATACATCACCCATCTTGGGTCGCCAGATACATGGTACTGAATACAAATACAACTGTCGTGTACAATACGACCAAACATAATCTGTGAGTTTGAATACAAATATTGTCTTCTAGAGAGTATTCATACTCAAAAGGAGTCCTCATTACAATTATTATCACACTATTTCACAGAATAGTGAGGACTACTAATGCTATCCTCTGGACCATCACTCCGTTTCTCGACTCGTCCCAGCTATATTCTCATTTCCTGAAGAGAACAGTGAAAGAAAGGGTGAGCTCAACTAGCCCAGTAAGAAATATTATGACTAAGATAATGCAGAATAAATTATCATTAGCCTTCAACAGTGTTAAACTGATAAAATATAACGAACATCAAGTTTAACTGCAGCGGAACAAGCAATCCATTAAAAGAGTCAAGTAGAAAATAAAATCTACTATCTTCTATGATTTAAAAGGTTTTTCAACACTGTTATCGCTGAGACTCAGCTTAATAAAATAATTCACATCATCGAATCACCCCTGCACTACAGCCAAGGATATTTGTGTATTCATTAATGGTCATGATCATGCCAACAACTGTCCATCAATGCACTACGGGCCAATGAGAACTTTTACCACATCATTTGTAATATTACGGTCATGATTATACCGAATAATCCCTGGTCATAATCATACCAAGTCCATCTATGCACTACAGGCCACAGATGACTTTCAACATTTTATAAACATGAGGATGATGATAATGATATAAGAATTCAATAAAACAAGTTCAAGAATTAATTTATCCAAGAATAAACAACGTCCAAATTGTCAACATGATACTGCTTTGTGGAGTAAAATTCAAGAATACTTAGAAGAATATTTTCATGAAAAGATACTGGACGAACCGCAATTATCAAGGATATTTCACTAATTTCATGGAGTATAGAAGTTAAAACTTAACCAACTGAGTATAATAACGAATAGAATAACAAAAGAAATCAACATGCATGCGATAAACCGCACAGACAGGTTATTCTAACAGAATAATAAATAATGGAACCAGGTCCGGCGTAAACGCACAGACAGGATATTCCGACAGAATAATAAACAATAGAACCAGGTCCGGCGTAAACGCACAGACTTAATATTCCGACAGAATAATAATAAATAATGGAACCAGGTCCGATGTAAAACACACATACATGATGTTCCAACAGAATAATAACAAGACGGAACCAGGTCCGGTGTAAAACACACAGACAAGATGTTCCAACAGAATAACAGAAGAATGTCACCAAGTATAGGGTAGACCGCGTATACAGGTTATTCCAACAGAATAATATGAAATGGAATAACAACAGTTCTCTTCATGAATAAGAAATAATAACACCCCTTACCGTTTTAAAGAAGAACTGAAATAAGGAAGTAGTTAAGTAGCAGAATAATTTTCTTTTCTCTCTCTATAGTTTCTCTCTCTAGAGTTCAGTGAATTCGTAAGAAATAATGAAGGAATGAGCTGCTATTTATAGAAAAATGAAATGCATAGTAACTAATCCATGAACGGTCCAGATTGATTACTTTAATCTGACGGCCCATATTTAAAGAAAAATCTTTTAAATAAAATATAATATATTCTATTTATAGAATAACTTTAATAAAGTATTCTGTTTTATATAAAAAGATGTTTCTGTTTTATTACGTTAATAATACGAATAAAACAAAACGTCATTATTGCTAAATAATTCATATTATTAACTGACAATAATTGAATCAAACTGAGTGACTTCTCACATAAGCATTAATAATCAATACCGTGTGCTACTATGCAACCATACGTATTACTGTACTTTTACTACCGAGTAGTTCAACAGTATCAATGGTAAAACTTCCGCCGTTATTTTTAATAAAATATTTTTGTCGTTTTCGATCAATCCGACAATAATTCCGTTGTCCATCAATGATTGTGCCGTTATACGAATATTCCCTGTTAAAACGAATATTCCCCGACCAATCGAATATTATATAACAACTTGCGTACTTTGTAAAATTTATAAATATTACCCACAACTATAACATTATATCAAATTAACTCCATAATATTCAAAAATGATATTTATAGAAAATTCATCTTTATTTATAAAAGTTGGGGTCTTACAACGGATTTTTTAAATTTATTTTTAAAAATAAATCAGCAGCCCAAATTCATAAAACAAATACATTGTATTTTTTCAGATTAAAATGACATATTATAAATGAATATATTTAAAATTAAATAAATTATTATAAATATAAATATTATCGTTCAGACAGAGAGGATCTCCAGCGGACCAAAAAAGCGGACCAATGAACGGACCAAGGCAAAAACACGCGGGTTTCAGGGCGCGGGTCGGTTCGACCCACGGGTTGGCCCTGAAACCCTCGTGTTTTTGCCTTGGTCCGTTCATTGGTCCGCTGGAGATCCTTCCCGATCGTTCAGATATTATATTTAAAACTTATTCGATAAATCGTTTTTAAATTTAACCGCGACTATTAAATGTTTAAACAAAAATAAACTGCCATAACACTAGAAAAGCAGTCCCGCCAGAAATAGGACAAAAGCCCTGTCCTGTCCCCAAAACTATCAGATTTGGAAGAGATGGAATTCAAATGCTCCGACCTTAGTCTATGGAAGGAAGCTCTATCTACATACAAATTGGGAATCGAATTACTGAACAAGAAGAAGCCTAATCTCGTCTCTCTTGATGAATTTTACTGCAACGAACTCCCTCCTCTTATCCGCAACCGAAACCCTAACCCCTATATTACAACTTCTGAGCTCTCCAAGCTCATGGAATGGAAACTCACCCGAGGAAAATGGAGGTTTTTTTCTCTAAATTTCTCACTATTTATATTTATATATGCACTGCATATCATGTATTTTATCTGTTCCAAAATTAGTAAGCATTTTGAATTTTTAAGTCAATTTGTGAGATCGAAAATTTAAAAATCGCAGGGAATTAATATAATGTTAGTACAAACAAATATAAATATTGTTTACTAGGTGAGAAAGTACTGCTCGAGTCCCATCAGAAAATTTTACAATTTTTTTAGCAAACATGTAGGTGAGGTATGATATAGTAATATATTTTTGTTGAAAAATAAACTTGTCCCAAAATAATTAAGTATTTAACATATTTATGTTTTAATTAATATTTATGAAGCTAGGTTGGTTCATGTATTTGAAGGTTCATGAAGCTAGTTGAAAAGGTGTCTAGGAAGTTGTTTTTCATTAAGTGTTTATTCATGTATTTGAGTTTATACATGTATGGAGATTCTTATAGATACCTATGTACTCAACTCATTTGAAGCAAGCAAAAATATAATATTTTTTTTGTGATAACATCTTTTCCATTTTCTCTAGTGTGTGTGTGAGAGGTTTTTATTTCCAACAAATTGGTATCAAGAGCTAGATTGCTAGTAACACCCACTAGAAAATGGCAAATGCAGCGGTCCAATTCCAAGTTCCTCAATTGAAGAAGGATAACTATGAGAGTTAGTGTATTTGCATGAAGACGATTTTTGGTTCACAAGATCTATGGGACATTGTGACCAAAGGCTATGCAGAGCCCGAAGATGAAAATTCCGTTATCACAAGCACAAAAGGAAGCTTTGAGTGCCACAAGAAAGAAAGATCAAAAAGCGGTTACTATCATTCATCAATGTTTGGATGATGCAATGTTGCAAAAAGTTGCTCTTGCCACCACCGCCAAGCAAGCGTGGGAAATTCTACAAAATTCATTCAAGGGAGTTGCCAAAGTGAAGAAGGTTCGTCTTCAAAGTGACTTCGAAGGTTTGCGTATGAAGGAGTCCGAATCAATTTCGGATTTTTTTTCTAGAATTTTGACAATTGTCAATCAAATGAAAAGTAATGGTGAAGAAATTAGTGATGTTCGAGTAAATGAAAAAATCCTTCGTTCTTTAAGTCCCAAGTATGAGTATATTGGTGTAGCCATTGAGGAGTCGAAAGACTTAGAAACCATGACTGTTGATGAACTTATGGATTCGTTGCAAATCCATGAAGAGAGGCTTGAAGAGCAAAAGAAGGGGCCTAATGAGCAAGTGCTCCAAGCAAAGCTTTCTTTCAAGAAGAGAGAAGAAAAACATGGAAATAGTCAACGAGGTTGAGGTTGAGGTCGAGGCCGAGCAAGTGGTCATGGAAGAGGTGGAAGAGGAAGTCACTACTCTCCTCACAAAGAAGAAAGGGGCCAAGAGTCTCACCACACAAGGGGACGTGGAAGAGGAAATTATTCACGACCGTATCAAAAGATGTATGATAAATCTCGAGTTCTATGTTACAATTGTCACGATTATGGGCACTATGCTTCGGAGTGTAAGAATGATTCGAAAGATATTGAAGGAAAGTCAAATTATGTGGAGAAAAATGTTGATGAAGTGGAGCCCACTTTAATTTTGACATGCAAAGGAGAGATGAGTGAAGATGACAATACATGGTATCTTTACACGGGTGCAAACAATCATATGTGTGGAAGGAAAAATATGTTCGTTGAGCTTAATGAATCTGTATGCGGCAATGTCACTTTTGGAGACTCGTCAAAAATTCCGGTTAAAGGAAAAGGTAAAATTTTGATTCGCTTAAAGGATGGGAGGCACCAATTTATTTCAAATGTTTGTATTATGTGCCAAATATGAAGAACAATCTTTTGAGTTTGGGGCAACTCTTAGAGAGGTTATGATATTTTGATGAAAGATTCTAACCTTTCAATAAGAGATCAATTTGGAAATTTACTAGTGAAGGTGCCTAGCGGGTATAATATCAAGGCCATTAGATCCGATAGAGGGGGCGAGTTCACATCAAATGAATTTAAATTATTTTGGGAAGAAAATGGAATTCGTCATCCTTTAACGGTTCCAAGATCGCCACAACAAAATGGGGTGGCGGAGAAAAAAATAGAAGCATTCTTAACATGGCTCGAAGTATGTTGAAGAGCAAGCAAATGCCAAGAGAATTTTGGGCCGAAGCTATTGATTGTGCCATCTATTTGTCAAATCGTTTCCCGACTAGAAGTGTTGAAGACATGACACCATAAGAAGGATGGAATGGTAGAAAGCCAAGTGTTTCTCATTTGCGTGTTTTTGGGAGTATTGCTTATATGCATGTACCGAATGAGAAGAGGTCAAAGCTAGATGATAAAAGTGAGAAACATGTTTTCATCGGCTATGATGCAAGATCCAAAGGCTACAAATTGTACAATACAAGCAACAACAAAATTGTGATAAGTAGAGATGTGAAATTTGATGAAGAAAGCTTGTGGGATTGGAATATTTCGGAGGAAAATTATAATTTCTTTCCTTTCATTGACGAAGAAGCTCAAGAAAGAGAAGCGGTCATAGGGAATCCTATTTCTCCACTTCCATCTCCACCACCATCCAATGGACAATCTAGTGCACCTTCATCTCAATCAAGTTTCAAGTGAGCGACCTCAAAAGATGAGAAGTGTGCAAGAAATTCTTGATATTAAGGAGGAGGTAAATATTGATTATTTGAATTTATTCTATCTTTTTGCGGATTGTGAACCTATGGGGTTTGAAGAAGCATCCAAAGACAAGAAATGGAGAAGTGCCATGAATGAAGAAATCAAAGCCATTGTGAAGAATGAAACATGGGAACTTACTACACTTCCAAAAGGCCAAAAATCAATTGGGGTGAAATGGGTGTACAAGACAAAGAAGAATGCAAAGGGTGAAGTGGAGAAATATAAAGCAAGATTAGTAGCCAAAGGGTACAGTCAAAGACCCGGTATTGACTATGATGAAGTATTTACCCATGTTGCTCACTTGGAAACTATAAAATTGCTTGTTTCATTGGCGGCTCAAAATGGTTGGTTGATTTACCAAATGGATGTGAAGTCCGTATTTTTAAATGGATTTCTTGAAGAAGAGGTGTATGTGGAACAACGGCTGCTACATTGTCAAAGGAGAAGAAGATAAAGTTTTGAAATTGAAGAAGGCGTTATACGGATTGAAGCAAGCGTCGAGAGCTTGGAATAGCCGAATTGATAAATATTTTCAAGACAATGATTTCAAAAGATGCCCGTTTGAATATGCCGTTTATTCGAAGGTCGGAAAGAATGGCGATATTTTATTTGTGTGCTTGTATGTTGATGATTTGATTTTTACTGGAAGTAATCTAAGCATGTTTGAAGAATTTAAGAGGGCTATGGCGCATCAATTCGAGATAACGTATATGGGTCTAATGGCTTACTTTGGTCATGAAGTGAAGCAAAGCAAATAAGGAATTTTTATTTCTCAAAAAGGATATGTTAAAGATCTTCTTAAGAAATTTAAAATGCTTGATTGTAAGCCAGTAAGCACACCCATTGAATGTGGTATTAAATTGTCAAAGCATGAAGGAGGAGAAGATACAGTGGATCCAAGCTTTTCAAGAGTCTTGTTGGAAGTTTGCGATACTTAACATTCACAAGACCGGATATTGTATATGGAGTTAGCCTTGTTAGTCGTTACATGGAAACCCCCACAATAACTCATTTGAAGGTTGCTAAACGAATTCTCCGTTACATCAAAGGTACTCTTGATTGGCTTATTTTATTCAATTTCAAATAATTTCAAGCTTGAGGGATTTTATGATAGCGATTGGGTTGGTGATGTTGATGATAGAAAGAGTACAATTGGATTTGTTTTATTTATGGGTAATTCAACATTTACATGGTCCTCAAAGAAGCAACTTATTGTGACCCTCTCTACTTGTGAAGTGGAATATGTTGCTGCTACATCTTGTGTTTGTCAAGCCATTTGGCTTCGAAATCTTTTAAGAGATCTTAATTTGCAACAAGAGAAGCCAACAAAGATTTATATCGACAACAAGTCGGCAATTGCATTGGCTAAGAATTTGGTGTTTCATGATCGAAGCAAACACATTGATACGAGGTATCATTTTATAAGAGAATGTGTTGCAAAGAAAGAAGTTAAACTTGTATTTGTGAGGACTCAAGACCAAATTGCAGATATTTTTACGAAGCCACTCAAAGTCGAATTATTTTGCAAATTGCGGAGCTCACTTGGTGTGACAAGTTTAAGAGGGGGTGTTGAAAAATACTTGTCCCAAAGTAATTAAGTATTTAACATATTTATGTTTTAATTAATATTTATGAAGCTAGGTTGGTTCATGTATTTGAAGGTTCATGAAGCTAGTTGAAAAGGTGTCTAGGAAGTTATTTTTCATTAAGTGTTTATTCATGTATTTGAGTTTATACATGTATGGAAATTCCTATAAATACCTATGTACTCAACTCATTTGAAGCAAACAAAAATATAATATTTCTTTTGTGATAACATCTTCTCCATTTTCTCTAGTGTGTGTGTGAGGTTTTTATTTCCAACAATTTTTGTAGATAGATTATATTGCTACAACCTTTGATGAGTTGGAGTGAGTTAGGTAGACTATTATTATTATTATTATTATTATTTTTTGCTATATTCTACTGAAAGGATCCCAAGACCTCATGCACCCAAAGCCTTATGAGTAGTTTTTTTACCATTGAGCCATGAGGGGCTTGGTAAAAATTTGGTCCATTTCTCAATTTGTGCATGTCATCCTTGCGCAGGGGCATGCTAATCTTCTCTGTATCGTTCTAATTTTATCAGATGTCCCTGAAGAGACGACAACTTGTGCGTTGGTCGGAAACCATGTGGTTGAAAACATTTTCCTTGGAATGTTCCGCTCCATGACAATGATTACATAATATCACTCTTTTCTTTGTGAGTATTGAACTGATTAGCCAGTGAGTATTGAACTGATTAGCCAGTGAGTATTGAACTGATTATAGCCAAAATGCTTCACTTTCTGTTCCTATTCTCGGAGTAACGATGAATATGCCTCATTTAGACTTGGTTAAGGATTCATTAGTAGTATCTGGCTTCTAACAGATTCAAAGCGTTGTTTAATTAATCCCATGAGAAGCTGATTTACTTTCGTTTATATTAACATTCTTGTCTTGTGCACTCAGTGAACCATGAGCACACACAAGTGCACTTTAGAACCATGGTTAAATTCTCAGTTCATCTAGTAGGGCTCTAAACTTTCGGACTGACTTCCTTGTGGAAGATGTGAAATCCTTTCTAACTCGATAAACTCTTGAAACATGGCCTTGAGTGAAACTTGTAGCCAAGTCATCCGACATTAGGTTTGCCGTAGGTAGGAATACTATTACTGATTTTTGGAGACGCAGAATTAAGAATTCAATATATCACCATAGTATTGCATCCGTTTCAATATTGTAGCAACGGTGAATTAAGATCAGGTTTAGGGCAAGAACCATTTTCCATTCCTAGCTTCAGTTTAGCTGACAAAGCTATTGTCATAGATCTACACCATTGGCTATAATTCTTTTCCGTTAGGACTAATTAACAAGTAACAGAACAGGATGGTTTGAAAGTTGTAAGAAATAACTAATAAGGATGCAAGGAACCGATCTGTACTCTCTATAGTACCGGTTTACTGTCTTATTTCTCTGATTAATTTTTTATTCTCATTATTTTTATTTGTAGCGGAGTATGAAGAAGAAGATTTGTTTCGATTGTCCCTCATTTAAACAGATGGAAAATAAGGTTTTCTCAGCAAAGTAACAATAATTTTGAGCACCTGAATCACAGAAAGTGTAACCAATTCTGTAAACAAAGTTGAAAAATGATTACCTTCAATGCAGATTCATAATTTCTATTCAGATTCAATTGAAATCAATGAGCAAACTGAGCTCTGATACCATTTAAAAAAGCGGAATGAAACTCAGAGATATGAAGGTAGATAGAGAATTTTCGTATTAGAAACAAAAACGTGATTATGTTGAATGAATCAACAATACACTGTACAAGCTCTTTTAACCAACTAACTAACTTAGAAAATGAAAGTTCAAAAATGACCTCACCACGCTCTATCCAATTACATATTTGTACTCAATACTATTTTATTCTATGTTCCTTTGCAACCTTTGTATTTGTGTCCTTTTTGTGACTGAGTTTAGACTTGGGATCTTGAGCTGCATTCTATGTTTATATTTAGTGTTGTCAGTATCTTTAATTTTGGAATGGAAGGAGTATCATTTTGAGTGCGTAAATTGTTAGTCAATACACGGTGAATTTCAGGCTGCGTATTAATACTCAAAAGATCTCGCAGTGAATAGGTCATGTTGATATGTGTGTGTGTGTGTATACACACACATTGATTAATGAGTCGTAATATATGAATTTTAGGCCCCGGTTATTGGATTTCGTGTCATCATTAGATGAGGATTTAGTGAAATCTTCGTCTCAAAAAGCTTTCCAATCGTTACCTGATATCTCCAAAGCAGTTTCTGAGCTTACGGTGTTGAAAGGCGTTGGTCCAGCCACTGCCTCTGCTGTTCTGGCCAGTTATGCTCCTGATGTCACACCGTTCATGTCCGATGAGGTGAAATTTCATCCATTTATGCAATTAAATTTGTTCACTTTAGGTGTCGTATTGATGTTTGATTGATAATTTGTTGGTGATGTTGATGTAGGCTATGGTGGCGGCTCTTGGTAACTCAAAGGATTATACATTGAAGCAGTATCTTGTACTTGTGGACAAGCTACAGGCCAAATCAAAGGTTGGTTAATGTTTCTTTTTATCTTAGTTGATTCAATTTCACTAAGGGTATGATGGAACTTGGAAAACATAAAGGAAAATAAAGGGAAAAACAAGAAGAAAATATAAATGTCATAAAGGAAAAAAACTACTTATATCTAAAAATTCTAATATCATTGACAAAATGTTAAACTATATAAGTAATAATGGTTAGTAAAACTCTAGCAAATTTGTAGGTTTCATTTCCTTTTACTTTCTCTTTGTTTCCCCTCAATTTTTGAAAGTTCCAAACATACCCTAAATGAAGACACAACAAGTTATGCTGAAAAGTTTGATATTTGTCAGCGTGATTTTTTTTCTTCTATAACAGCTTATTTATGTTAAACTTGGATGAACTAATTATAAAGCTTGTTTTTAATTTGGATTATCCATATAAAAATAGTTGTATAGAATAGCTAAGTTAGGGTTCTCTAGCGGGCTTGTGATTCTTTTAACTTGTATGATCAGGCTTCTTGGAATTAACCACCTTGCGAAGTGCAATCTTGATCACATGTACACGCATGTGCAAATAATTACACCCTTTCTTTTCATTTCTAGTAAGTGAATAAATAAGGAACATATGCATGTATAAACATTAAACACAGTAACATGCTATACACTTGGTCATTTGATCTCGAAGAACTATGTCTTTACTCAAATTTATAATAAATGACTACGTCTTCTGTTTTAAACTATAAGATCAGTATTGATTTTTTAAATGTTAACTTGAGACAATTTCAATTTTAGAATTGATATGATTCGTTGGAATTTTGAAAACAATAAATCTTGTAATTATTTGTACTTATTTAGATAATATATAATTCATTTTTCTATCGACTAATTTAATAGATTCTTATAATTTTTAAATTTGAAAAACTGTATTAAGTTGACTTTTCAAAGGTCAATATTGTCACGCCCCCAAATTTGGGTCTCCTTCAACCCCTGATCTAGTGCCGACAATACAACTTCATCTATTAAATCTATCAATAATTCTATTGGTTTAACTAGTCTATTACAGACATTACATCAATTCTTTACCTCCATCCCTGGATCGCAACATCTTTCCTTAATATTCACTAATATTATACTTGGTAAAAACTCATTTAATTAAAAACTTAACAACATACTTTTTTATTCCAGAATTGTAAACTTTACAATTTTTGGTTATATCTCAAAGTCATAAAAATTACAATTTATTCTAAAGCATTAAATATGCAACTCCTCCAACCCTACTTCCTCTTGAGTATTCCATAACTTCAATCCAACACTAAACCCTTCTTCTCAACTTCATCACCATTTATCTATCCTAAACTTTCAATATTAGCAATCAGTCAGTTTCCAGGAAAGAGGGAGCTTTCTGTTAAAACGGTGCTCAATTAGACATCCATTTTTCTCGACAGAACTTTCTAGACATTGTCAATACTGCTAATCTAGCATATTTAAATAGTTAAATGATTTCTACTAGCTTAAATGTAAAGTACACTATACATTTTTATAATAATCAAATATCCAAAGTTATTACAACTTTAAGTTCTATTACAAATAAAGAAGACCAATTATGTACTCTTCTTTAACTTTTGCGTTCTGCTGCCAGACTCTTCTGGTAATACTTCCTTAACTGTAAATGAAACATATTTGCGAGAATGAGCATAAGATAGCTCAACAAGTCTAAACACATAACACATAAGAGAACTCACACTTCTCTGATTCAAAGGGATGAATAGCTCAACAAAAGATATCAACAATTGTTCATAATAGTAAACTGAGGGTTGTTAAATCAAGAATTGTTCGTCAGTCATAACACTTAGAACTCTCCATTCGTCAGTCATAAAACTTAGAACTCTCCATTCGTCAGTCATAAAGACTTAGAACTCTATGTAAATATTATAAGGAGATCAACCTAATAATATCCTATGTTATGCATAACACCTTCTATACTGACAACTTTCGTTTTCAACAATATAGGAGTTGGTTATCCGACACATCATAAATTCCCCCCATGAAGGGTTGTTCATTTCAGTTACTAATCTACAGATTCCGCCCCAAAAATATTTGGTTTGGCATAATAAACTCAACTCAAATAAAGAATTATAACTATTCAATATCTCATCAATAATTATTCCATAAGGAATAGCTCAATTCTCGAGTTAAGCCGAATGAAATGACAAATAACTCTTCTCAATAAATCATTTCACAATATATAATGAACTTCATAATTCAAAGAAAGAATTAAATGAAATTCAACAATTTAAAACGCATCGTTGCACTTTGCGCAAGTATATAAAACGAATGAGTTTTTTTTATGTTTACGCTAATTTTTCGTCTTTCGTATGACCTACACAATATATTAGGTCAACATACAATTAGTCATAAACATGACTTTACTCTTATTACTTAATTAATCTTGAGTATAAATTTTATTTCAATACTTTATTACTTACTATGTTTTATTTTAATGTTAACATACATATCATGCTTTATTTCATTTAATTTGTTTGTCTAATGAAGCAATTTAGGTGTTTTAACTTGTTAAGTTTTACAACATAATCATACTAACGTGCATAATCATGTTTTACTTCCTTTATTAGGTCGATTAGGACATTTACTTAAGCTAGCTTATCATGAACATATGACTTGTTACTTCTTAACATACAATTTATGTTTAGCATGCAATATTACATGATTTCGAATATAAGAATGATTAACTAACAAAAATTCGACAAGTCGTAAATTACCTCTTGAAGTTGCAAGCTTTGCGATAATTTGATTATGCAAGACTTTAATTTCCTTCTCTCTTAATTTGCGATTGATCTATTATGATTCTCTTATGATTATTGTGAATTGTTTGAAGGTTAATTAGCATGGCATAAGGGCTTTATTTATAGGCATCCAAGACCTAGGGCATAATGGTCATCACACCACAACCAACCAAAGTGGCCAACAAGGCCATCTAGCTCAGCCTAACAAATGAACAATAAGGCCAAAAGCTAAGCCATTCACAAGTGACCAACAAGGCCAATGGCCTACCAGGCTTGACACTTGCAATCCAAAAGCCACATCTCACCTTTCTATAAAGCAAATAACTAATAAGCCACATCTCTCTTTTCATTACTTGACAACACTAAAGCAAATAACTAATAAGCCGCATCTCTCCTTTCATTGCTTGACAACACAACAAGAGCTAGCAAAACTCAATTTGGTGACTAACTCTTCAAAGCAAGTATCAATACTTATAAGCTTGTAAGTATTACATACTTTCATAATGGACAAAATATTCCTACTTTCTCTACACCCTAATCGGATCCCACTTAGATTGGTTACTCCAAACTTGGTTTAGCATCTAGTTTGCTCATTAATTAGCTTTCCTAACTAATCCGGTTAGCCAAAATTGTTAGACTTTCCCAAAGTTGACTTTTCGTTTTATGAATAGTGATTTAGCGTTTTTATGAATAGTGATTTCCTAGTTAAGTTTTACAAAAAATTCAAATACTTGTAATGAAACCATACACATTCAATGCCATAACATATAATTTCAATCACAAAAACATCCTTTATTAATCATATAAGGTTACATTACAAGTCTTATAAGGATTCAGAATATTACAAATATTGATACTCCTTTCGTTCCATATTAGTTGATCATTATGGACTTTTTAAAGTCAACTTAAGAGATTTTTAAATTCAGAATTGATATAGGTTTTTTTAAAATTTTAATCAATACAATGATGAATATTGTAAACTAAGTTTTATTGTTTCATAATTTTTAATGAGTCATCTCAATTTTGAGTTTGAAAATGTCTCAAATTGACTTTCAAAAGTCAATAATGATCTTATAATTTAGAAAGGAGGGACTATTATATTTTACAACTATGGACCAAAGCCTTTAGGTTGCTCCGTGGGTTTGTTAGACGCATCTTGCATCTTGCATCTTGGTGATTAAGAAAAAGGGTAGAATCCTGGACAGAATCGTGATGAAAAAAATAAATTGAATGTCCAGGAATTGACCTAATAATTCTACAATGTCTTAAATTATAATAAGTACTCCCTTTTATTGGCGTCAAAATTTGATTAATTGAATTTCCTTGCTTATAATTTTTAATGAATTTTTTATAAGTTATTTTGTTTCTTGAAGTTTGTCTACACCATTTCTTATTATTTGGCGATTACAACATTGTCTTCATGCAGTTCTTTCATATTTTAATTCTCGATTTGGTAAAATATAGAACCCAAGCTAACACAGTTCCACATATCTATAGTCATTATATTTTGCCTCAGGAGTTGGGATAAAGGGCAGAGAGTATAAAAGTTACGCTATACAATTATAGTTTCTTTCAATGTCCCTAAGAATTTGAAACAAATGAAGAAAAAGGAGGGAAATTAAAATTCAGTTGATGTGGAAGCTATGAAACTGTAACAGTGTTCTAAAAATCTCTGTCTAGATCCGCCTAGGCCCTTGCTTAGGCACTAGGCCCCCCCTTGGCACCCCGCCTAAGCGCTAGGCCCCCCTTGGCGCCCCACCTAAGCGCTACGCCCCCCTTGGCGCCTTGCTTGGCTCCTCACCTAGGTCCAAAGCGTCAAAAAAATCACTTCAGGAAATTAGGCGGAGTCTAGGCGGAGATATTTTTTTTATTTTAATAACTACCCAAACCAGATTTTGATATATTTATTTTTCTAATGATTTACCATATTCATAATACAGGTTGTAGCATATCAAATCACAACAAGAAGTGAACAATATCAAGTTAAAATGGATAATTTTATTATAGTTGTAATTTTTTGAACTTGTACCAACTTCAAGTTATATAAATGATGATACATTTATAATATTTAGTTTAATTCAATATAATTCTTAAATTTATGTTTAGTTTCTGAAGTTTTAATATTGAATTAAATTCTTGAAATTTTAAATTTTATTATTTAATAGCAATATTGTTTATAAATATAATTAATACGTTAAAAATATGTTTGAATTTTGAACAACTGCATGTTTGTGTTTGAACTTTGACATTAGCAATATGGATATGTGTTTTAACTTTAAGCAAATGCCTTTATTATCTTTATTATAGATTGTTTTGTTTGGATAAATGTAAGATAAATTATTAAAATTAGCTTAAAATAAAAAAATCTTGCCTAGGCCCCCCTCGGCCGCCCGCCTCCCGTCTAGCGCCTTTTAGAACATTGAACTGTGATCTGGCAATGATTATCTTTTTGTTGATGAAAAGTAAAATTTACAATCGAATGATAAGCCTAATGTTCCTGTAATGTTGCTGCATATATATATATATATATATATATATATATATATATATATATATATATATTATATGCTTTATATTAATGCTCAAACACTTCAAGAAGCAATTGAGTTTGCTGAGAACTGTAAATATGCCTGTCATTAATATCCATTTCTTTCAATGTTGCAGCCTGAGAACAATGCTCTTGTCCATCTTAAATTGGTCAATACAGTGCTATTGTTATCCCTGTAAACCAGTGGCCCTTTACTATGCGCGTGAGGGAAAATCTTAATACATTCCTCGAGATCTTTCCCTCCTCTCAGTCTGTTCTTTTATAACTGTTAAATAGACTACTTTTGTGTTTATTCTTCCTTAATTCTGTGTTTTTTTGGTTTTCTGTTTTTATTTGTTTTTTTGTTTTTAATTTCGATTCTAGTATAATTATTAGGATATTAAGTTGTATATTGGATGTTAAATGTAATGTACCTTTGTGTAAATGATACCCCAGATATACCATATAATGCAAGTTTTCATGATAACTCAAAGACTACATTGGATGTTTAGCCTTCTATGAATGCGCAATGCTCTCATCTATTATAACATGCAAGTAACTTTTTTATATTTAGATGTTTCTTGCCCTTCTATTATGATATACTCATGATTCCGAACTCCAAACATAAGTGTCTTATTTCAACTCTCTTTCTGCTAGTGTAGTAGCATCTTTACATACGATTGTCTTCTTTAAATGGCCCCCCTTCACTTTCAGGTGTTATTATATTATTATGATGCCTAGACTGGGAAAACTTTTTGTAGGAATTAAGTGCAAAAGAGGATATATTCACACCATCAGATGTAGAAAGGGCTCTCTGGAGTTCTGCTGTAGGGGCTAAATTTCCAGTTTTGTCGAAGAATCCAGACAAAGAGGTTAGCTCAAACACATGCACCAAAAGGAAGAGGAAACAATGAAGTATTTCTGCGGAAGTTGGTACAGTTTCTTGCAAGTTCAGTTATCAGTAAAGTTAGTTATGTTGTTTCTGTTGTGTAAGCTGGACTCTGTTAAAAAGTTGATGCTCAACTTGGGAGGTTAGCACCCTTTATTACTATTGTCTTTGTGTACTTCTTATGTGATGGTATGCGTGACTAGAGCCTTAGTACTACAACTACGTTTCTTTACATAAATGATAGATGTGATAAAATTATTTGTACTAATTTAACATCATTAGGGACTATTTTATTGTATGATTAGTCTGCTATTTATCTCAATGATTATTTGTTATCATTTTTAAGCTCATTGGATACATCAAAAGAGATTATATAATACCACCTTTGATTATAATCCATTACCTTAAAAATGACAAAATATAGTTCATTAAATTAAATAATGGGTAACTGTGGGGATAAAAAAGTACTTGATAATAATAAATTTGTACAGGTAGGTACAGATATAGTCGTATCCCATAATCAATTTTTGTAAACAAACGTAGCCAATAGTTGTTATTGGTTGCCATATCCATATGTATATAGTTGAAGTTAATTTAATTATTAACATGTTGGTAAATAATTTTTTGTTATCCAATTTATCCCTGAATAAAATATATGGTAGAGCACCATATATTCTCAATTTTTATATTCAAATATTAAAATATTCCCAATTTTTATTTATTTGTATACTTCTCACAAAATTCCCAATTTATATATTCAAATATTCCCAATTTTTATTTATTTGTATACTTCTTACAAAAATTCAATTTAGAAAGTGGAGTAATGAATCCAAGAGGTAAACTACTATTTCCTAGAAACTTGTTCACCAGAAAAACGCTAAAATGTTAGCGATTACGTTTTGATACAAAAGTTCTAAAATATATAAAATTTTCGTTTCGAAATTTAAACTTAGCTATACAAAACTTCTTTTCATGTTTAGTAACAAGAGGCTGAAACTTTAATTGCACAAAAATGACTACACCTATGTTTTATGATTTTGCAAATGAGGGACATTTATATAGTTATTAGGCCTAACTAATAATGGCTAGAATCAAATTTAATGGAACGCTAAGATCGCCTATCTATAACATTTCTCCAAAATATTTAGGTTATCTACGAGCTTAGTTATCAAATAAATAAACCTAGAATGTTCTATAAAAACCCTAATCTATTTTATAAAGGAATATTTATAAGAAAATTCTAAAAAATATCACCAAGTGAGCGCCTTGTGAGCGTCCAATAAAGATTACATGAGGTAGCCTCTTTAAAATGCGCATTTAAGTCATAGCGTACAAAGTTTTGAATACACGTATTTTGTACCTGTTAACACCAAGTTTTGCCGGCGTGTCCAATCACTGAATCTATGCGCTTAAACATGCACAGTAATAGATCACACAAGAAGCTTGACGGCTTGTGCCGCCGGGTGATAGCTCCGGTATGAGAATGAGTACAGGCTGGTACAAGGTTTAACAATGAAGGTTTTAGTGTTTAGTGCTCAAAATGATATTACCTACTAATTGAAGTCTAGCTTTGTATTTATAGCCATTCTCGTCACCTCAGAGTCCACTTCCGAATCGGATTAGGACTCCTAAACATGACAGTTACCATTGTTTGGGTCCAACAAGTTCTCCTTAAAAGGTGCAAGTTGGATACGATCCAATTATTGCCTTTGGAGTTAGTTATTCAAATATGATTAGGACTAGAATCCTTAACCATTTAGAACCCTTATCACTCCGGACTCTATACAAGGATCATCCCACTGCATGGGGCCCAATTCACCCGAACACTCAAAAATGGACCTGGGCTCCGGCCCAATGGATTTGGATGCCCGACCCCAAACATCATCAATCAGAATAGGACTCTGGCCCAGAGGACTCGGATGCCCGAACCCGAACACCTTCAATCCCCCTGATGGCTTCGACCCAATGGGCTCAATATCTCCTTCTTGACCCAGGCCTTCAGCCCACCTGAGGGTCGATAAATTACTCCCGAATATTGCCCTCCAGTCTCTTGTTACAATGTATTTGTAATTAGAGACTTGAAGAGACACGAAGGGACATGAAGAGACGTCTGGGGAAACCAACCGATTTTTCTTCATTTTTTGAAATGACACACGTTTTCCCAGGCCCGGGCCCCACATTCCATTATTACCCGCCCTTGGGATTCGTACCACCTCCTTATAAAGTCCCCTCTTCACCTACTATTGTCACTTTTCACCAATCTTCTCCATTTTAAACCTCCTTTTTCAGAGCTTCTGGTAAGAGCGATTTCCGGCGAGCACTCAACCTCACCAAAGTTCTCCGATTCAAGTTTTTCTGCTTCTAAATCACCGCATTTCCAGTACATTCGCTTCAAATGGCAGATTCCAACCTTCCAGCTGCCTCCACCACTGAGAAAATCCCACCAACTGTCAACACCACCACCATCGCCACCAATGATCTGATACTGGTCGATCTATCGGCCTCCCCTATCGACACCACTACTGACAGTGTCGAATCCAAGCTCTGAACCGTCTATGCTTCCGAAAGCGACTTTTCCCACATCAACACCAAATCGACCATCAGTCCTTCTCAGATCTCGGACATCCGCACCCTGTTTAACATTCCGAAGGAATATAAGCTTTGGGTGCCCGAATCGAAGGAAAGAATGTTCTGGCGACCTGAAGGCGAGTGGGTCGCTGTTCCCCTCTGGGCTTTGAAGTAAGGGGTTCGATTTTCCCTCCCCGAATTCATTGCCTCATTCCTCTGCTTCGTGGGGATCGGGTTCGCCCAACTGGTGCCGAACTAGTACATCCACCTCATCAGCTTCATAGCCCTGTGCCAAGAGGTAGGCATCACCCCCAGCATGGACTTCTTTTTCACTTTGTTTACCGTCAGCAGGTCGAAAGAACCTACCCTTCGGCAACTAAATTGCCAACCCAACCGAGCCATCCTCATCAAGATTCCTTCTAGTAACAAGGGGTGGCACCCATAGTGGATCTTCATGAGGGGGACCGACCTCAAGCTCCTCTCGAACTGGGCCACTCCCGAAGATCCCATTACAAAGGTGTCCAAATTCCCGAAAGATCGAGCTAACGCTTTTAAGAAGTTCTACAAGAAGCTGAGCAAGACCGAATGAGGTCTGGAAGTTTTATCCAACGAGACGTAGTTATACAAACACGGATGTAAGTACCTTATCTCAAACCTCTCCATAACTCAATTGCTTTCTTTCAACTGGCTTTCATAACCTACTTTTTGACTTATTTCCCTTTGTGCAGTGACAAATTTTAACCCCGAAGGGGCTGCAGAATCCTTAGCCCCCCTTCCTATCAAGCCCGAGCTGATCCGCTTTCCTATCATCGACGAAACGCCAGAAGAGGAAACCATCCCTATCTCTGAGCTTTCGACCGGCTCCACCTCGACCGTAGCTCCTCCGAAACCCCCAACCGCCGATCCTACCAACAAAAATATTATGAAGATGACCCGGTCGGAGAAGATGGCTTTGCTGAAGAAGAGTAAGAAGAAGCCTGCTACCAAGGGCCCTTCCAAGCCATCTTATTCGGTCGTTCCAAAGCCAACCCCTCCTCCACCTCAACTGGTTGTTGTTCCTGAGGATTCTGAGGAGACCGAAGAGGAAACTCTCGAGCCTCGTTCCAAAAGGGCACGCCGAACAGAAGAGCCGGATCTGTAGATCATTGAGGCTGACCTCATACTGACTTTGACCCCTACTTACAAACCAGCAACTGACACCAGCTCCTCCCAAGGAACATCGACAACCTTCTGGCCGAAGAGCCCTTCGAAGGTGTTCCCCTTTGTCCAGCTCGAACACTTCAAATTACCTGGAGATGACGAGCGGTTCAAGGGATACACTTCCGAAGAGTATCTAGTGACCGATATCAAGGCCCAATGTCAGGTAAACCCAAAAGCCTAAACCATTTCCCTTTATTTATCCTTTATTCATCATAACTAATACATGTATCCACTTTACTGTAAGCCAATGCTATCCTCGCCCGAGCTATTCCACCTCTGGCCAACGCCACCAAAAAGGAGGTACAACTGAAGACCGATGTGGAATTGCTCGGAGCTGAGGTTCGGGGTCTGAGATCGGATCTGAAAAAGGAGAAGGATCTCCATGCCGAGACCTGGAATAAGGTGACCCATGCCGAATGTCAGACCAACGAACTTAAGAAATTACATTACCACCTTCAACAAGAGTAAGTTGGTCTTGACAATCGTCCGAAGGAGATCATCAAGGAAAAGGAACTTCTGTCCGAGGAGAACAAGGATCGGGAGAAGGCCATTCATGCCCTTGAAGACAAGATCACCAGATTGCACGGCCAAATGATGTCGTTGATTCGGGAGAACAACACTTTGGGGCAAGAATGTGCCAATGCTAAGCAGCTGGCCATCAAGGAGTATGAAGAATCGCTCGTCCTTACCGATAAGATCATGACCCAATTCACTGAAGGTTATAAAGCTTATCAGGAGAAGGCTCGGGCAAAGCTGATTGCTGTCGGGCTTGGTGCTGCTGTCCTCGACTCCTCTGACGAAGAGTCCAAAGCCGAGGATGATGGTCCCAAAGAGTAGTTAGTTTTAGGACTTGTGTTTGTAATTTTTGTAACCTTCTTGTCTTCCTTTGTTTGTAACTTTCTCGATCAGTTATGCTTGTAACTTTACCGATCAGTTATGTTGTTCGTAACTTTCTGATCGGTTTTGTTCGAAGCTTATCGGATCAGATTTGTAAAAACTTATGGATATAAATGAAGTATAAAATTTTTCCAAAGGGAAATTCTCATTTATTTTATTGATAAATAAAATAGTTTACATAAGCAAAGGAAAGAACAACATAACTTTTACTGATAATATTTTCTAAGTCTTCCAGCATGCCATGTGTTCTTTATTGCCGAACCATCCATTACTCGAAGCCGATAAGTACCTGGCTTCGGCACTTCTATTATTTCATAAGGCTCCTCCCAGTTCGGCATCAACTTACCCGTGTTCTGGGGGGTGGATGCCTCTGATTCCTGAAGCACCAAATCTCCTACCTCGAACCTTCTTTGTTTGACCTTCTGGTTATAGTGTCGGGCAGTTCGCTTCTGGTAAATAGCTAACCTTACCAGAGCTGAATCCCGAACCTCTTCCAAGAGATCCAAATTTAGTCGTAGGCCGTCATCATTGTATAATTCTTTGTACTGACTGACCTGAAGTGTGGGGGACCCGATCTCAACAGGTTTAAGTGCATCGATCCCATAGGCTAGTCTGAACGATGAATCCCCAGTTGTCGTCCTTGGGGTAGTCCGGTAGGCCTACAAAACACTGAGTAATTCTTCAGGCCACCGACCCTTCAATTCATCCAATCTCCTCTTAATACCATTAAGTAGAGTCTGATTGGTAACTTCTACCTGACCATTTGACTAAGGGTGGGTAATTGAAGTCTTCCTATGTTGAATACCCAACTCTTTCAGAAAAGCTTCAAAATTTGACCCCATGAATTGTCTGTCATTATCTGAGACCAAAGCCATCGGGATGCCGAACCGATAAATAATATTTTCTTTAAAAAATTTGAGATATTCATGTTCGGTGATCTTCTGTAGCGGTTTGGCTTTGACCCACTTGGTCATATAGTCGATAGTCACGATCACAAAACTGACTTGTCTCTTGGCTTTCGGCAGTGGTCCCAGGATATTAATCCCCCACATGGCAAATGGGATTGGAGATAAGACTGGATACAACTCCTCGGGAGGCTGATGAGGGGTATAACTGTTTAGCTGACACTTAGGACATTTCTTGACAAAATATTTTGCCTCTTGAAAGATGGTCGACCAATAGTACCCCTGCCTCAAGATTTTGTATGCAAAATCTTGAGGCAATGGATAAGACCATGTGTTCTGCTTTTGAAGGTGTCAAATACTTGAGCAATGGAGAACTGAAAGCCCTTCGGTACAGATCTCTGTCAATAAGGATGAAGTTCGAACTCTTGTGCTTGATCTTTCTTGTATGAATGCGATCTGAAGGTAGAACCACATCGGCTAGATAAGAGATGTACGGTGTGTGCCAACAATCCAGTCGATCCAAAGCTAAAACTATAAGACCCCAACTTTTTATAAATAAAATCGAATTTCCTCTAATTATTATTTTAAGTAATAAGGTGTTAATTTGATATAATGTTTTGGTTATGGGTGAAATGTGCAAATTTTACAAAATAAGCAAGTGGTTATAAAATATTCATTGTTGTCGGGGAATATTCGTTTGGTCGTGGAATATTCTTGTTGTCGGGAAATATTCGTACGACGGCGCAGCCATTTGTGGGCCCCATAACGGAAAACGGTCGAATGAAGAAAACGACAAGTTTGAGTTTTTACAAATAACGACGTAGTTGTTACCGTTAACACTGTTGGAATACCCGGTGGTTAAAATACAGTAATACGCGTTGTTGCACAGTAGCACACGGTATTACATAGTATTTTTGAATTATTGATTCTTACGTAAGAAGGCACTACGCAATAATTGTTACAGTAATTACTGTTTAATATTTTATTTTATTAATTCAATAATTGCGACGTTGATATTTTATAGTATTGTTGTTTCAATAATTATCACTGCACAGTATTTTTCATTATCAGATTAATAATTCATATTATTTTAATAATATTATTAGATAACATTATTGGCAATGTCTAAGGAAGTTCTGTCTAGAAAAGGGGTTTGGTCACCTAATTGCGCGCCAATAAGGAGAAATCCTTATCGGAAAGCCCCCTCTTTCCTGGGAACGACCTGGTTGTCATAATTGTGATTCTGTAATATTATTTATGAATAATTAATTATTGATTTATATGATAAGGAAATATTTATTTTTATATGGATATAAATGAAGAAATTAATATTGAGGTGTTTTATCAATATTTTGTCAGAATGGAGGTGTTAAAAATCATCCTTATGTGGATTTCAGGCATTTTCTGTTTAGAATTTAGAAATTTTTTTTTCTACAAAGTTGTAGAAATTAAATTTTCTATGGAATAAACATGAGATTCGAATTTTTATGATAAAAGAGCTATTTATTATGAATTATTGAAGTTTTGAAAATAAATATTTTTTTATTAAAAACATGATGGGCCCCACTTTTGGTTGGTGTGAAAAATCTAATTTTTGGGTGGGCCCCACTGAGGTGTGCTGAATTTTGATCAAAAGTGGCGTGCTTGAAATTTTGATAAAATATTATTTTATTAATTTAGTCTGCTTTGGCGTTCTAATAAATAGGGTGCTTAATTAGAATTGAAAATCACACCAGAATCATAAGCTTTCTCTCTCTATATTATCGAGCGTATATTTGTGAGTATTTAAATACTTTGAGAGTTGCTATTCAGTACAAGTTTCCTTCAGCCTTATACTTGATATTTCAGCTAGAAGTACTGTTCTTTTGAGGTAAGGAATGTTATTTTTTTCGTAAATGATATTATTTCTTTCAATATCATTATGCCAAAATATTGGTATAAATTTTATTGTGATATTTTTACCTTTTCATGTCGAGGATACTATTCACGTATACGGTACTATTCACATATACGACACTATTCACGAATACAATACTATTCACGAGTACTATTCACGAAGTATGATTTTTCTTATAGAATTTCTACTTTTTGTGTCAGGGTTACTATTCACGTATACGACACTATTCACGAATACGACACTTTTCATAGAAAAATGAAATTTTATCTTCTTTGTCCAAGTTGTCCAAAGTGGTTACTATATTTGATTGTATCCATGTTTTGATCTTCATTCTTGAATTTTGTTCCACAATTGATTATTATGGAGTATTTTTGAACTTGGATGAACTAAAGTACAAATTCCTAATCTTTGTCCTTTTATCTCACTGGATTCATTTTTTAAAAATATTTTTCATCATCCTTAGTCCTAAATGATGATATAACTGAATATCTTTGGCCTGTAGTGCAAAGATGAATGATTACCTGATGAATATCTTTGGCCCGTAGTGCAAAGATGAATGATTACCTGATGAATATCTTTGGCCCGTAGTGCAAAGATGAACAGGACCAACTAGTGATACAAATGAATATCTTTGGCCCGTTGTGCAAAGATGAATATTTGGTTCAAGATGTATATTGATTGATGTTACATGGATAAAATATTGATGATGGACTTTTAAATTCATAGATGATAGTAGATTTAATTCTCTACTTAACTCTTCTAATGAATTGTTATTTTCGCTGCGAATATTGATCTAAAATTTATTGTCTATTATATTTTATCTGATTTGTTGAAGGCTAACGATAATTTGTTGTTCATTATCTTAGTCATAATATTCTTTACTAGGCTAGTTGAGCTCACCCTTTTCTTTTTTGTTCCATTTTTCTTCTCAGGAGGTGAGAACATAGCAGGAACTACCCGGGGGATGGAGTGATGGTTCAAGATAGTTGTTTTAGTAGTCCTCACTATTTTGTAAAATAGTGTATCAATAATTGTAATGAGGACTTATTTGTGTTTGAATACTGTCTAGAAGACAATATTTATATTTAAACTCATAGTATATGTGTTGTCGTATTTTGCACGACAATTGTAATAATGAAGTTGTAGTTGTTTCTGTACCATATATTTGGCGACTCTGAATAGGTGATGTATACCTATTTTAGGGGCGTCATAGTTGGTATCAGAGCTTAGGGATATGGTCTCTGGCAGAGATCGGAGAATAGAACTAGGAGGGGAGAGACGAGTAAATCCTTCGCTAGTGTGTCCTACCTAAGCTTATTTGTTTGGTCGGTCATAATATAGGGATATTATGTGGCATGTCAATTTCTTTAATTAACCCTTATTTTATGGCAGTATTTGAGAATGTCAGCTGAAAATATTAACAATGGAGTGAATGAGACCGCGGAGACACCTTTAATCGCCAACCAGGGGAACGTGCAACAGGAAGGCAATATTCCTCCTGTAAACAACACTACCGAATAAACAATGAATGATGGAATATTTAGAAGCTTTTTGCAGTTTATGCAAAATCAGACGAGGGAGACTCGTGTACAAAATACTGGTGGAAATGATAGCAACGCGCGGCTTATCATAGCCAAGCAGTTCAAATAGTTAGGACCACCAGAATTTATGGAAAAGCCGGATCCGATCAAGGCGAAAATGTTGGTTAAATAAATTACCAAGATATTTGATATCTTGGGATGCACGGAGGAACAGAAGGTTCCATTCGCCACCTTTATATTCCGTGGTGAGGCAGACTACTGGTGGGAGTTTGTGAAGCGTACCCAGCCAGCCGCACTCAATATATCTTGGGAAACGTTTCAGAAACTGTTCAATGACAAGTACTTTCCTGAAAGTATTCGTCATATGAAGGAGGTAAAGTTTATTAGACTAAAACAGAACAACATGACTGTGTCCCAGTACGAGGCTAAATTTGCAGAGTTATCCAGGTTTGCAATTCATTTGGTAGAGAATGAGGAACGTATGACGCGGATGTTTCTGAGAGGTTTGAAACCTGAAATTCGGCAATATCTTATTTCTCATAAATTTTCTCTATATTCAGATGTTGTGAATATGGCTCAATTATTAGAGCGAGATAATGAGTATGTTCAACCGAGGGACCACAACTAGGGTCATATCGGTGGTAGTAGTCATCGGAGCAGTGACAACCAGCAGGGAGGAAAACATTCGGACAAAAGCGGTAACCACTCTGGTGGTAATCGTGGCTATGATGGTAGAAGAAGCGAGTCGGGGGGAGATTTCAAAAAGAAAAGGTACAATAATGACAACGTGAAGACGTCAGCACCAACATCAACTATTTCTAGGGGAGTAGATCGATCATTGATCGTATGTTATAAATGTGGGAAAGAGGGACACATCAGCCCAAACTGCCCACAATAATCCAAGGTGTGTTATAACTGTGGAAAGGAAGGTCATATAGCTAGAGATTGTCTTGTAGTGAAACCAAGTCTAACGGGGATGGTGACTCCAAAGGCTGTCCCGGACAAGTCAAAGTCAATGGTTCCTAGAAGAACGTTTTTTGTGACTGTCCAAAACGCGAGGAACCCAAACAAGGTGATCACGGGTAAGCTAATCATAAACTCTTGCGAAGTTTATACCTTATTAGATACCGGTTATACCCATTCTTTTATCTCTCCTGCTTGTGCTCAACGTTTGAACTTGACTCCGGAGAAATTAGACTTTGACTTATCTGTTGAAACTCCGTTAGGAGAAACTTTCGTTACATCTACTGTTTATAAATCTTGCTTGATCCAAGTTGGTACCATCACATTACCTGTCGATCTTATTTCTTTGAAAATACTTGCATTTGATGTGATTTTAGAGATTGATTGGTTAACTATTCATCATTCCAAAATTGATTATTTTCGTAAGGTTGTTAGTTTTCATATTCCTAACCAACCTGTTATGCGAATTCAAGCTACCAAACCACTAAAGTCAATCACTGTCATATTAAGCCATAAAGCTAATCGTTTATTGAAAAACGGATGTCAAGCTTTCTTAGCTCATGTCACGGACTTGAACAAAAACACGTCAGATTTGAATAATATTTCGATTGTTAGTGAATTTCCTGATGTATTTCCTGAAGAACTTCCCGGTCTACCCCCAGAACGTGAAGTTGAATTCTTTATTGACCTTAAACCTGGTACAAAGCCCATTTCTATAACCCTATATCGAATGGCTCCTATTGAACTTCAGGAGTTAAAGGTCCAACTACAGGAGTTGTTGGTCCAACTACAGGAGTTGTTGGTCCAACTTGGACATCAGTTTCATTCGTCCTAGTACATCTCCTTGGGGTGCTCTTGGTTTATTCGTAAAGAAGAAAGATGGGAGTATGCGACTTTGTATCAACTATCGGGAATTGAACCATGTCTCCATCAAGAATATGTATCCGCTACCTCGCATTGATGACCTATTCGACCAGTTACAAGGAGCACAATTCTTTTCAAAGATCGATCTTCGTTCTGGATATCATCAGCTAAAGATTAAAACTGAGGATATTCCGAAGACTGCCTTCAGAACTCGGTACATTATGAATTCTTAGTTATGTCTTTTGGATTGACTAATGCTCCTACTACTTTCATGGATATGATGAACCGTGTGTTCAAAGAATATTTGGATCAGTTCGTTGATGAACCGTGTGTCTCCAAATTTCTGCCAACTCCAGATCATGAATAGGATAATTTCTCTTAATTCTTTGAGTTGTTGCGAGGCATAGGCTACGACTTTCTCATGTTGCATGAGAACACATCCTAACTCTTTGCCTGAAGCATTGCTGTAGATAACAAATCCATCCGAACAAGATGGTATTGTCAGAACAGGTGCCGAAATGAGTCTCCTCTTTTTGAAATTTCCACTTGACTCACCTCTCCTATTATCATGGCCACGATTATCACCCGAGTGGTTACCGCTTTTGTCCGTATTTTTCTCTCCGTGCTGGTTATCATCGCTCCATTGACTGCTGTCACCGGTATGACCCTGGTTGTGGTCCCTCGGTTGAACATACTCATTATCTCGCTTTAATAATTGAGCCCTGTTTACAACATCTGAATATAAAGAAAATTTATGAGAGATAAGATATTCCCGAATCTCAAGTTTTAGACTTCTCAAAACATCCATGTCATTCGTTCCTCATTCTCTACCAAATGAGGTGCAAACCTAGATAACTCTGCGAACTTCGCCTCGTACCGGGACACCGTCATGTTGTTTTGATCCAGTCTAATAAACTCTACCTCCTTCATATAACGAATACTTTCAGGAAAGTACTTATCATTGAGCAGTTTCTGAAATCTTTCCCAAGACATGTTGAGTGCGGCTGGCTGGGTACGCTTCACAGATTCCCACTAGTAATCTGCCTCACCACGGAACATAAAGGTGGCGAATGGAACCTTCTGTTCTTCTGTGCATCCCAAGACATCGAATATCTTGGTAATTTGCTTGACCCACGTTTTCGCCTTAATCAGATCCGACTTTCCCCAGAATTCTGGTGGTCCCAACTCTTTAAACTGCTTGGCTGTGACAAACCGCGCGTTGCTATCATTTTCACCCGTATTTTGTATACAAGTCTCCCTCGTCTGATTTTGTATGAACTGCAAAAAGCTTCTAAACATCCCATCATCCATCGTTTGTTCGGTAGTATTGTTTATAGGAGGAATATTGCCTTCCTGTTGCACGTTTTCCTGGTTTGTGATTAAAGGTGTTTCCACGGTTTCATACACTTCATTGTTAACGTTCTCAGTTGCCATTCTTAAATACTGCCATAAAACAAGGGTTAATTAAATAAATTAACATATCACATAATATCCCTATATTATGACCGACCAACAAATAAGCTTAGATAGGACACACTAGCGAAGGATTTACTAGTCTCTCCCCTCCTAGTTCTATTCCCCGATCTCCGCCAGAGACCATATCCCTAAGCTCTGATACCAATTGTGACGCCCCCAAAATAGGTATATATCACTCATTCTGAGTCGCCAAATACATGGTACAAAAAATAAGTACAACTTTATTATTACAATTGTCGTGCAAAATACGACAACACATACTGTGAGTTAAAATACAAATATTGTCTTCTAGACAATATTCACACCCAAATAAAGTCCTCATTACAATTATTGATGCACTATTTTATAAAAATAGTGAGGACTGCTAAAACAACTGTCTAGGACCATCACTCTATACCCCGACTGGTTTCTGCTATATTCTCGCTTCCTGAGAAGAAAAATGGAACAAAAAAAAGGGTGAGCTCAACTAGCCCAGTAAAGAATATTATGACTAAGATAATATACAACAAATTATCCTTAGTCTTCAACAGGGAAAAATCTGATACAATATAATAGACAACAAGTTTTAGATCAACAACTACAGCGGAAACAACAATTCATTAGAAGAGTTAAGTAGAGAATGAAATCTATTATCATCTATGAATTTAAAAGTCCATCATCAATATTTTATCCCTGTAATATCAATCAATATACATCTTGAATCAAATATTCATCTTTGCACTACGGGCCAAATATATTCATTTGTATCGCCAGTTGGTCATGTTCATCTCAACACCTGTTCATCTTTGCACTACGGGCTGAAGATATTCATCAGGTAATCATTCATCTTTGCATTACAGGCCAAAGATATTCATCAAGTATCACCATTAAGGACTGAGGATGATGAAAAATATTTTAGAAAACGAATCCAGTAAGATAAAAGGACAAAGTTTAGATATTCGTACTTTAGATAATTCAAGTTTAAAAATACTGCATAATAAATCATAATGGAGTAAAACTTAAGAATGACGATCAAAACATAGATACAATCAAAGATAATAACCGTACTAAACATCTGGGACGAAAAAGAGAAAATTTTATTTTTCGGTGAATAGTGTCGTATTTGTGAATAGTGCCGAATACGTGAATAGTAACTTCGACACAAAAAGGTAGAAATTCCACAATAAAACTTATATCAAGAATTCGACATAATGATATTGAAGAAAATAATATCATACAAGAAGAAAATAACATCCCTTACCTTAAAAGAACAGTATTTTTGAGTGGAATATCGGATGTGATGTTGAAGAAAACTTGCACTGAATAGCAACTCTCGAAGTATCTAAATACTCACAAAATACGCTCGATAATATATATATATATATATATATATATATATATATATATATATATATATATATATATATATATATATATAGAGAGAACTTGTTTTTGGTGTGATTTTCAATTCTAACTAAGCACCTAATTTATGGGAAAGTGTTAGAACGCCGAATCAGACTTAACCTGCTATCTGATGGCTTTACTTGTTACCATTCATGCCCACCACATTTGAAATAAAATTTTAGCACATTTCTCACCAACCAAAAGTGGGGCCCACCAATTTTATAAATTTCCAAAATGTTTTATCATTTAAACAATAATCAGAAACTTCAATAATTCATATAAAATAGTCTTTTTATCAGAAAAATACAAATTTTATGTCCATTCCATAAGAAATTAAATTCTCTACAACTTTTTAGCTTTAAATTTTTCCAAATTCCAAACAAAAAATTCCTGAAATCCACATACGGACGATTTTTAATACCTCCATTCCGACAAAATACTGATAAAATACCTTAGCATTAATTCCTTCATTTATAATCACATAAAATCGATATTTACCAATCCTTCATTTATATTCATATAAAATAAATATTTTTTATCATATAAATTAATAATTAATTATTCACAAATAATATTACAGAATCACAATTATGACAACCAGGCCGTTCCCAGGAAAGAGATGGCTTTCCGATAAGGATTTCTCCTTACTGGCGCGCAATTAGGTGACCAAACCTCTTCTTAGACAGAAATTTCTAGACATTGCCAATAATGCTATCTAATAATATTATTCAAATAATATAAATTATTGATCTAATAATGGGAAATACTATGCAGTGACAATTATTGAAATAACAATAATATAAAATATCAACGCAGCAATTATTGAATCAATAAAATAAATATTGAACAGTATTTACTGTAACAATTATTGAGTAGTGCCTTCTTACGTAAGAATCAATAATTCAAAAATACTATGCAATACCGTGTGCTACTGTGCAACCACACGTATTACTGTATTTTAACCACCGAGTATTTCAACAGTGTTAACGGTAACGATTACGCCGTTATTTATAAAAACTCAAACTTATCGTTTTCTTCATCCGACAGTTATTCTGTTATGGGGCCCACAAATAGTTGTGCCGTCGTATGAATATTCCCCGGCAGTAAGAATATTCCACGACCAAACGAATATTCCCCGATAAAAATGAATATTTTATAACCACTTGCTTATTTTGCAAAATTTGCACATTTCACCTATAACCAAAGCAGTATATCAAATTAACTCCTTATTATTTCAAGATAATGAATAGAGGAAATTTAATTTTATTTATAATAAGTTGTGGTCTTATAACCTTCCCTCCTTATGAAATTTCGTCATCGAAATTGACGTACGTACCTAGTGTTTTGAAAAGTTAAGGGTACCTCGCTTTCATTTTTGATTCCAACTCCCAAGTCATTTCCTCAATAGCATGGTTCCTCCACAAAATCTTGGCTTGTGGTACAACCTTTGTTCGTAGGATATGCTCTTTCCTATTCAATATCTTGACAGATACCTCCTCGTACGTTAAATCTTAGGCTATCTCGTCTGATTCTAACGCAATAATGTGGTTCGGGTATTTCACATATTTACGAAGCATAGATATGTGAAAAATATTATGAACACGAAACATGCTTGGAGGTAATGCGAGTCTATAGGCCACATTTTCTATTCACTTAAGAATCTTAAATGGACCAACAAATCGTGGATTGAGCTTTCCTCTCTTCCCGAATCTTATAACTCTCTTCCATGGAGCAATACGTAATAGTACATGATCTCCAATATTGAATTCCACGTCCTTTCGATAAAGATCAACATAACTCTTTTGTCAATTTTGTGAGGTCTTTATACGTTGTCGAATTGTTTGGATCTTTTCTGTAGTCATGCGTACTAATTCTGGTCCCAACAACGTTGCTTCACCCACCTCGTCCCAGCATATTAGAGAATGACACTTTCGTCCATATAACGCCTCGAATGGAGCCACACCTATACTTGCCTGATAACTGTTGTTATAGGAGAATTCCACCAATGACAAGTACTTATCCCAACTTTCTTTGAAATCTAGGGCACAGAGTCTTAATAGATCTTCAAGGGTTTGAATAGTCCTTTCCGATTACCCGTCCGTTTGACGATGGTATGCCGAACTGAATCGTAAATCTGTGCCCATAGCTTTCTGCAAGCTAACCCAAAATCGTAAAGTAAATCTTGGGTTACGATCCGAAACTATGGATACTGGCATGCCATGCAATCTTACAATCTCATTTACGTACATACTAGCAAGACGTTCAAGGGAATAAGTCTCACGTATAGGAAAGAAATGGGCATACTTGGTTAATCTATCAACAATAACCCAAATCGCATCTATGCCTTGAGAAACCTTGGGAAGACCCGTAACGAAATCCATGGTAATGTGTTCCCACTTCCACTTCAGAATCTCAAGTGGTTGCAGCGGACCCTTTGGTACTTGATGCTCCGCCTTTACACGTTGACAAGTTAAACACTTCGAGATAAACTCCGCGATCTCTCTTTTCATATTGCTCCACCAAAATGTATGTCGAAGATCGTGATACATTTTGGTACTCCCAGGATGGATTGCAAACGGTGTGTTGTGTGCCTCCATCATGATTCTATGCTTCAAGTCAAAATCGTTAGGAACACAAAGTCTGGAGTTGACTCGAAGTATTCCTTCTTCATCGATTCTTGCTTCTGGAATAGCACCTTCTTGCACTTTCTTCTTCATACGCATCAGCTCCATGTCCGTAGCTTGAGCAGCTTTAACTTTATCTATTAAAGTCGGTTCTACTCGTATATTTGATATCATCACGTGGGTACTTGGAGCCTTTAACTCTATCTCCATCCTTTGTAAGTCGTACAAAATGGGTCTTTATGTTAACAACATCGCACTCGTACCCGAATACGATCTTCTACTCAATGCGTCAGCTACAACATTTGCTTTTCCAGGATGATATTGAATGCTATGGTCGTAATCTTTTAACAGCTAGAGCCAACGTTGTTGCCGCATGTTGAGTTCCTTTTGGGTGAAGAAATATTTGAGACTTTTATGATCCGTATAAATCTCCACTTTCTCCCCATACAGGTAGTGTCTCCAGATTTTCAATGCAAAAATGACTACTGCCAACTCCAGATCATGAGTAGGATAATTCCTCTCATATTCTTTGAGTTGTCGCAAGGCATAGTCTATGACTTTTCTATGTTGCATGAGAACACATCCTAACCCTTTGCCTGAAGCATCGCTGTAGATAACAAATCCATCCGAACCAGATGGCATTGTTAGAACAGGTGCCAAAATGAGTCTCCTCTTAAGCTCTTGCAAACCCTTCTCACATTCCTCGCTCCATACGAATTTTATATCTTTCTGAGTCAGCTGAGTTAACGGAGTAGCGATTCGAGAAAATCCTTCCACGAATCTCTGATAATAACCAGCTAAGCCCAGAAAGCTACGTACTTCGGTCACCGACTTCGATTGCTCCCAACTTTGGATTGCTTCAATCTACGTTGGGTCAACAGATACTCCATATTTTGACACCACATGCCCAAGGAATGCTACTTCTTTAAGCCATAACTCGTATTTTTTTAGCTTGGCATATAGCTTGCTGTCACGAAGTATTTGAAGTACCAGCTTCAAATGGTGCTCATGATCTTCACGGCTTTTGGAATAGATGAGGATGTCATCAATAAAGACAACAACGAACTGATCCAAATATTCCTTGAATACACGGTTCATCATATCCATGAAAGCTGCAGGAACATTAGTCAATCCAAAAGATATGACTAAGAATTCATAATGTCCGTACCGAGTCCTGAAGGTAGTCTTTGGAATATCCTCAGTTTTAATCTTCAGCTGATGATATCCAGAACGAAGATCGATCTTTGAAAAGAATTATGCTCCTTGCAACTGGTCGAACAGGTCATCAATGCGAGGTAGCAGATACTTATTCTTGATGGTGACATGGTTTAATTCTCAGTAGTCAATACAAAGTTGCATACTCCCGTCTTTCTTCTTTACAAATAAAACAGGAGCACCCCAAGGAGATGTACTAGGACGAATGAAACCGATGTCTAATAACTCCTGTAGTTGGGCCTTTAACTCCTGAAGTTCAATAGGAGCCATTCGATATGGGATTTTAGAAATAGGCTTTGTACCCGGTTCAAGATCAATAAAGAATTTAACTTCACGTTCTGGGGGTAGACCAGGAAGTTCTTCAGAAAATACGTCAGAAAATTCACTAACAACAGAAATATTATTCAAATCTGACGTGTTTTTGTTCAAGTCCATAACATAGGCTAAGAAAGCTTGACATCCGTTTTTTAATAAACGAATGGCTTTATGGCTTGATATGACAGTGATTGACTTTAGTGGTTTGATTGCTTGAATTCGCATAATAGGTTGGTTAGGAATATGAAAACTAATAACCTTACGAAAATAATCAATTTTGTCATGATGAATAGTTAACCAATCAATCCCTAAAATCACATCAAATGTAAGTATCTTTAAAGAGATAAGATCAACAGGTAATGTGATGGTGCCAACTTGGATCAAGCAAGATTTATATATAGTGGATGTAATAAAAGTTTCTCCTAATGGAGTCTCCACAGATAGGTCAAAGTCTAATTTCTCCAGAGTCAAGTTTAAACGTTGAGCACAAGCAGGAGAGATAAAATAATGGGTAGAACCGGTATCTAGTAAGGTATAAACTTCACAAGAGTTCAAAATTAGCTTACCCGTGATCACCTCGTTCGGGTTTCTCACGTTTTTGCCAGTCACGATAAATGCCCTCCCTTGAACCACCGACTTTATTTTGTCCGCATTCGCCTTTGGTGTCGCCATGCCAGTTGGACTTGACTTCGCTACCGGACAAAATCGGGTTATATGACCGTCTTTTCCATAATTGAAACACACCTTGGAAGGCTGTGAACAATTTGGACTTATATGTCCCTCCTCTCCGCATTTGTAGCATATAACTGGCGGTCGTTCTCCTCCCCTAGAATTTGTTGTTGGTGCTGGTGTTGGTGCTGATGTCTTTCCGTCATTGTTGAATCTTCTTTTTTTTAAAATTTCCAATTGACTCACCTCTCCTATTATCATTGCCACGATGACCACCCGAGTGGTTACCGCTTTTGTCTGTATTTTTCCCTCCTCGCTGGTTATCATCGCTCCGATGACTACTGTCATCGGTATGACCCTGGTTGTGGTCCCTTGGTTGAACATACTCATTATCTCGCTCTAAAAATTGAGCCGTGTTGACAACATCTGAATACAGAGAAAATTTGTGAGAGATAAGGTATTGACGAATCTCAGGTTTTAGACCTCTCAGAAACATCCGCGTCATACGTTCCTCATTCTCCACCAAATGAGGTGCAAACCTGGATAACTCCGCAAACTTTGCGTCGTTCCGGGACACTGTCATGTTTTTCTGCTCCAATCTAATAAACTCTACCTCCTTCATATGACGAATAGTTTCAGGAAAGTACTTGTCATTGAACACTTTCTGAAATCTTTCCCAAGACATGTTGAATGCGGCTAGCTGGGTACGCTTCACAGATTCCCATCAGTAATCTGCCTCACCACGGAACATAAAGGTGGCGAATGGAACCTTTTGTTCTTCCGTACATCCCAAGACATCGAATATCTTGATAATTTGTTTAACCCACGTCTCCGCCTTAATTGGATCCGGCTTTCTCGCAAATTCTGGTGGTCCCAACTCTTTGAACTGCTTGGCTGTGACAAGCCGTGTGTTGCTATCATTTCCACCCGTATTTTGTACACGAGTCTCCCTCGTCTGATTTTGCATGAACTGCAAAAAGTTTCTAAACATCCCATCATTCAGCGTTTGTTCGGTAGTGTTGTTTACAGAAGGAATATTGCCTTCCTGTTGCACGTTCTCCTAGTTTGTGATTAAAGGTGTTTCCACGGTCTCATATACTCCATTGTTAACGTTCTCAGTTGCCATTCTTAAATACTGCCATAAAACAAAGGTTAATTAAATAAATTAACATATTACACAATATCCCTATATTATGACCGACCAACAAATAAGCTTAGGTAGGACACACTAGCGAAGGATTTACTCGTCTCTCTCGTCCTAATTCTATTCTCCGATCTCCGCCAGAGACCATATCCCTAAGCTCTGATACCAACTGTAACGCCCCCAAAATAGGTATACATCACCCATTCTGAGTTGCCAAATACATGGTATAGAAACTAACTACAACTTTATTATTACAATTATCGTACAAAATACGACAACACATACTGTGAGTTAAAATACAAATATTATCTTCTAGACAATATCCACACCCAAATAAAGTCTTCATTATAATTATTGATGCACTATTTTACAGAAATAGTGAGGACTGCTAAAACAACTGTTTAGGACCATCACTCTATACCCCGATTGGTTCCTACTATATTCTCGCTTCCTGAGAAGAAAAATGGAACAAAAAGGAAAAGGGTGAGCTCAACTAGCCAGTAAAGAATATTATGACTAAGATAATATACAACAAACTATCCTTAGTCTTCAACAGGGAAAAATCTGATTGAATATAGTAGACAACAAGTTTTAGATCAACAACTGTAGCGGAAACAACAATTCATTAGAAGAGTTAAGTAGAGAATGAAATCTACTATCATCTATGAATTTAAAAGTCCATCATCAATATTTTATCCCTGTAACATCAATCAATATACATCTTAAATCAAATATTCATCTTTGCACTACGGGCCAAATATATTCATTTGTATCACTAGTTGGGCATGTTCATCTCAACACCTGTTCATCTTTGCACTATGGGCCAAAGATATTCATTAGGTAATCATTCATCTTTGCACTACAGGCCAAAAATATTCATCAAGTATCACCATTAAGGACTGAGGACGATAAAAAATATTTTAGAGAACAAATTCAGTAAGATAAAAGGACAAAGTTTAGAGATTCGTACTTTTAGATAATTCAAGTTTAAAAATACTCCATAATAAATCATAATAGAATAAAATTCAAGAATGACGATCAAAACATGGATACAATCAAAGATAGTAACCGTACTAAACATCTGAGACGAAAAAGAAAAAATTTCATTTTTCGGTGAATAGTGTCGTATTTGTGAATAGTACCGTATACGTGATTAGTAACCCCGACACAAAAAGGTAGAAATTTCACAATAAAACTTATATCAATAATTCGGCATAATGATATTGAAGAAAATAATATCATATAAGAAGAAAATAACATCCCTTACCTCAAAAGAACAGTATTTCTGAATGGAATATCGGATATGATACTGAAGAAAACTTGCACTGAATAGCAACTCTCAAAGTATCTAAATACTCACAAAATACGCTCGATAATATAGAGAGAGAGATAGAGAGAAAACTTATTTTTGGTGTGATTTTCAATTCTAACTAAGCACCTAATTTATAGAAAAATGTTAGAACGCCGAATCAGACTTAACCTGCTACCTGATGGCTTTACTTGTTACTATTCATGCCCACCACATTTGAAATAAAATTTTAGCACATTTCTCACCAACCAAAAGTGGGGCCCACCAATTCTAAAAATTTCCAAAATGTTTTATCATTTAAACAATAATCAAAAACTTCAATAATTCATATAAAATAGCCTTTTTATCAGAAAAATACAAATTTTATGTCCATTCCATAAGAAATTAAATTCTCTACAACTTTTTAGCTTTAAATGTTTCCAAATTCCAAACGAAAAATGCCTAAAATCCACATACGGACGATTTTTAATACCTCCATTCCGACAAAATACTGATAAAATACCTTAGCATTAATTCCTTCATTTATAATCACATAAAATTGATATTTCCCAATCCTTCATTTATATCCATATAAAATAAATATTTTTTATCATATAAATCAATAATTAATTATTCACAAATAATATTACAGAATCACAATTATGACAACCAGGCCGTTCCCAGGAAAGAGAGGGCTTTTCGATAAGGATTTCTTCTTACTGGCACGCAATTAGGTGACCAAACCTCTCCTTAGACAGGACTTTCTAGACATTGCCAATAATGCTATCTAATAATATTATTCAAATAATATTAATTATTGATCTGATAATAGAAAATACTGTGCAGTGACAACTATTGAAATAACAATAATATAAAATATCAACGCAGCAATTATTGAATCAATAAAATAAAATATTGAACAGTAATTACTATAACAATTATTGAGTAGTGCCTTCTTCCGTAAGAATTAATAATTCAAAAATACTATGCAATACCGTGTGCTACTGTGCAACCACGCGTATTACTGTATTTTAACCACCGGATATTCCAACAGTGTTAACGGTAACGATTATGCTGTTATTTATAAAAACTCAAACTTGTCGTTTTCTTCATCCGACAATTATTCTGTTATGGGACCCACAAATAGCTGCGCTGTCGTACGAATATTCTCCGACAGTAAGAATATTCAACGACCAAACGAATATTCCCTGACAAAAATGAATATTTTATAACCACTTGCTTATTTTGCAAAATTTACACATTTCACCCATAACCAAAGCATTATATCAAATTAACTCCTTATTATTTCAAGATAATGAATAGAGGAAATTTAATTTTATTTATAATAAGTTGGGGTCTTACAATTCTGACTTGAAGCATAAAATCATGATGGAGGCACACAACACACCGTTTGCAATCCATCTTGGGATTACCAAAATGTATCATGATCTTCGACATATATTTTGGTGGAGTAATATGAAGAGACAGATCGCGGAGTTTATCTCGAAGTGTTTAACTTGTCAACATGTAAAGGCGGAGCATCAAGTGCCAAAGGGTCCATTGCAACCACTTGAGATTTCGAAATGGAAGTGGGAACACATTGCCATGGATTTCGTTACAGGTCTTCCCAGGGTTTCTCAAGGCATAGATGCGATTTGGATTATTGTAGATAGATTAACCAAATCTGCTTATTTCGTGCCGATACGGGAGACTTATTCCCTTGAACATCTTGCTCGTATGCATGTAAATGAGATTGTGAGATTGCATAGCATGCCAGTATCCATAGTATCGGATCGTGACCCGAGATTCACTTCACGATTTTGGGTTAGCTTGCAGAAAGCTATGGGCATAGATATACGATTCAGTTCGACATACCATCCTCAAATGGATGGGCAATCAGAAAGGACTATTCAAACTCTTGAAAATCTATTAAGACTCTGTGTCCTAGATTTCAAAGGGAGTTGGGATAAGTACCTACCATTGGTGAAATTCTCCTACAACAACAGTTATCAGGTAAGTATAGGTGTGGCTCCATTTGAAGCATTGTATAGACGAAAGTGTCGCTTTCCAGTATGTTGGGATGAGGTGGGAGAAGCAACATTGTTGGGACCAGAGTTAGTACGAATGACTACAGAGAAGATCCAAATGATCCGACAACGTATACAAACGACATATGATCGATAAAAGAGTTATGCGGATCTTCATCGAAAGGACGTGGAATTTAATATTGGGGATCATGTATTGTTACGTGTTGCTCCATGGAAAGGAGTTACAAGATTTGGTAAGAGAGGAAAGCTCAATCCACGATTTATTGGTCCATTTGAAATTCTTGACCGAATAGGAAATGTGGCCTATAGACTCGTATTACCTCCAAGCATGTCTCGTGTTCATAATGTTTTTCACATAACTGTGCTTCGTAAATATGTGAAAGGCCCAAACCACATTATTGAGTTAGATCAGACGAGATAACTGAAGATTTAACGTACGAGGAGGTACTTGTCAAGATCTTGGATAGGAATGAGCATGCCCAACACATAAAGATTATACCACAAGTTAAAGTTTTATGGAGGAACTATGTTATTGAAAAAATGACATGGGAGTTAGAATCAAAAATGAAAATGAGGTATCCTCACCTTTTCGAAACACCAGGTACGTACGTCAATTTCGAGGATGAAATTTCATAAGGAGGGGAGGTTGTAAGACCCTAACTTTTTATAAATAAAATCGAATTTCCTCTAATTATTATTTTGAATAATAAGGTATTAATTTGATATAATGCTTTGGTTATGGGTAAAATGAGCAAATTTTACAAAATAAGCAAGTGGTTATAAAATATTCATTGTTGTCTGGGAATATTCATTTGGTCGTGGAATATTCTTGTTGTCGGGGAATATTCATACGACGACGCAACCATTTGTGGGTCCCATAACGGAAAATGGTCGAATGAAGAAATGGACAAGTTTGAGTTTTTACAAATAACGACGTAGTTGTTAACGTTAACACTGTTGGAATAATCGGTGGTTAAAATACAGTAATACACGTGGTTGCACAGTAGCACACGATATTGCACACTATTTTTGAATTATTGATTCTTACGTAAGAAGGCTGTCGACGTCGTGATTTTTATTTGTCCATTTTCGTTACCTGTTCTTTTGTGTTCTCATTTTAGGTGAGATTTATTTGAAAAAACAAGTGAAAAAGGTCCGACATGTGTAATGTCGACGATGGACTGTTAAGAGTCGCCAGTTGGTTTTTTAACTGGTTGTACCAACACAACCGAGAAAAGGTTTGCACATTGACCCAATGATGTGACACTACTAAACGGGTCTGTGAAATCGAGATTCATTTAGGGTCCGGGGACTTGATTATGTGGAGAGAAGGTGTTAGGCACCCCCCGACATCCGTGTTGCCACGGTAACCGCCACTTTTTAAGAAACTGTAATATGAATGTGTGTGTGTAGGTCAATGTGCTGTTATTTAAAAGTAGTGATATGCCTCATTCGCACCTATATACATAAGGTTTGAATTTTGTATAAAAATTCAGTTTTAACAAGATATAGCAGTGATGTTTTAAAAGAGGTTTTTTAAACACTGTGCTCAATAGTAATTGAGGCCTTTGATACTTCTATTTTTATTAAATGTTCAGCTTGATTGCTTTTATTTTCGAGATGTGAAGCATCTTTCAAGAAAATAATATACAAAGCAGTGCCGAATTCCTCATGGGTATGAAAACCATCGGAGGACATCCGAACATCGTGAATAAATTTACAAGATGCTTACAACTGAAAAAGGTCCATCACAGGAACCAAATCTAGATTCAGTGGACTAAACTTGTGATCACATGATTCCTAGGCTCACATGATGCCGCAATTGATAGAAACGCAGTAAGCAGGTATATATATAAAAGCTGTAAATATATATATACAGACATGATCGACCACCACGAAGCACCTCCATGGGAGATCGAAAATGTAAATAAAGCTGTAAAAGCGATCAACCGCCACGGAAGAAACTCCAGGCGGGACGAAATGTATAGAAAGCCGTAAAAACGGTCCACCACCACAAAGTAAACTCCAGGAGGGACAAAATATAAATATATATATATATATATATATATATATATATATATATAAGTGATAAACGCACCGGATATAAAATCCAGGTTTATCAAATAAAGTCCGACAACAGTTAATATATAAAAGTATATATATATATATTAAAGCAGTAAACGCACCGGATGTAAAATTCAGGCTCATCGAACAAAGTTCGACACGCAGTTCATATATATATATATATATATATATATATATATATATATATATATATATATATATATACGAAAGCATTTAAACGCACCAGACATAAGTCTAGGCTCATCGAACAGAGTTCGACACATAATTCATATATATATATATATATATATATATATATATATATATATATATATATATATATATATACGAAAGCCATTAAACGCTCCAGACATAAGTCTAGGCTCAATCGAGGCATAACTCGATGATGTTAGTCCATATATATATATAAGTATACATATATACAAACTAAAATGAAACCACAGACCGAAGTCCGGGCCTACACACGCAACACGACTCTCAACGTGAAGAATAGTGTGTGCAAAGATGAAGAGAAAGGCTTTAAAGTGTGTAAGAAGGCTTACAGTGGGCTGCCAAAGAAGACTTTAATAACTTGAAATGGATGAATATTCTGCTTCCGCCGGTAAAAAGTAGCTATATATGAGCTTACAAGTGTTTAAAATGAGAAAGCACTCAGTTTGGGGTGTGTACAGAGTAAATTGGACAGGGCTTTCTCACCTTCTTCTTTTACAAAATGGCCACCTCAAGCCCTCTATTTACTGGGCCGCAGGTGTACCTGAGGCTGCCCGGGGTGCCCCGGGCTTCGCGGGTCCTGCCGTCTCAAAGTACGTGCACGCATGCAATGTGATGTCTGCTTGAACTTTTAGAATTGCAATCCGGGCATCCGACTGAGGTATGTAAGACCTATTTCAGACTGTCGTTGTCGAGAGTTACGTAATGACATGGGATTAGAGGTTGTACGAAGTCAGGAAGATGGGACGATGCCCTCCGGTCTTCAAGCTTCAAATTCTATCCGTTACCCTGCGTAATAGTCACTTGGGATTGAACTTCCTTGGTTCTTGTGGGACATTACTGTGTAGAAATGTATGTATGAAATGTTGAGACGGCGTGATGTGACGTCAAGGTGGCAAGATGACGACTTTGCCCCTCACTGGGGTTATCTTCAGTTTGGGCTGATAAATCAGACGTTGCTCAAGGTTATCTCTGAGATTGAACTGCTGTAAGTGTTGAAGGTCCTCAGTGTCATCTCTGAGGTGTGCCTATCTTCTTGGTGTTATTACAAGGCCTTGTACTGAGTGCCTCGGTGTAAGCGTCGGGGTTGAAGCTGATTGCATGCATTTGAAACAAACATTTTTGGGGTTATCTCCAGAACTGCAACTGCCTTCCTTGGGGTTATCTCCAAGGTTGGAATATGCTATTCCCAATATTGGGACTGAGACTGAACATCTCGGGGTTATCTCCGGGATGAATCGGTCTTCTCTGGTGGAATTTTCGGTATTAGAACTGCAAGCCTCAGGGTTATCGCCGAGGTTGGAAATGATGCTCCTATTGTGTGTTTTGGGGTTAAAACTGAGTTTTCGGTAGTATCCAGAATGGATGTGAGCTGTCTTCCAGGGTTATATCTAAAAGACGAATCTGCCCTCCTGCAATGTTAGTAATAGGTGTGCAGAAAATTTCGAGTGTCTACAGATGCCCCTTTATCATATTCATTCAATGCAATGGCATGGATAGGATAAAGAATCCTAGACACTTGAAATGCAACAAGATAAACATGATGCAATATGGAGCAATATGATACAAGTGTATGATGCATATGAATTGCTTTCTAATATGCTGGGGATGATTGCCGGCTCCCTGTTACTTCTACCGGTGATGGTAATGACGACAAGCTTGGATGTATGATCCAAACCTATTAGGATGTTGACGTTGGGGCTATCACCAAAGTCCTTAATCCTGAATACAGACTTTATTCCAAAGATGTACCTCTCGTGTGCAAGAGATCTATGGGGATAAAACTTCGTCTATTTGAGGATGTGTATAACATATTCCATTATCGATCCTCCTCGATGATGTTGATCCTCCCTAGTTTGTATCGCCAGGACATATCAATGTTCTGTTGGATTTACTGCCAACAGTATGTGTTGTCAGGGCTGCCCGACCTTCGTTGACGTGTGAACCAATGGTTGACCACGCGTTGTAGCCCCCGCCGGGGATCCATTCAATCCTCTGCTGACATGTATATCAATGGATGAACTTCCTACTGGGGATGAATGCCAAGGCTGCTTGGACTTTGTTGATGTGTGTATCAACTGATGCAATCATCGGAGGGCTTCCAATGCGACGTTGGGTTTACTTGCCAATGGCTAAACTGACGTCAAGGTTGCTTGACCTTCGTTGACATGTGTATCAATGGAAAACATGCGTTGTAACCCCCGCTGGGGACCTTTTTAATCCTTGTTGATGTGTGTATCAGCAGAACATGCGTTGTAACCCCCACCGGGGATCCATTTTTTGAGATTGCGTTGTAACCCCCGTCGGGGATCCATTTTTTGAGATTAGGGTGACAACCCTGTATTGACGGCATTGGACCTCTGTACGGTATTATCGAATGTGAACTGCAACGACTTGTATCATCGGTATAGTAAACCTTGTGTTCGGGCGAATACCAACAGATAAAAAGAAAGTCATAGCCGGGTCGAAAAAAGCCATGGTTTTAGGCTATTCTGCTCAATCGCGTAGCGTTTTTATCCTTGATTTGGCCTTTTCAGCTTGTGAAAACTCCTTTACAACTCGAACTGGATCAAGCCAGAGGGGTGGGACCCATGTAGGGGTACCGTAGGTACACTAGCATGCTTGTAGAGATGAGCACTTATATCGATGAGCATATGGTTACCATGCAGATGGCTGCAGATCTGTTGGGTCGTGTGGATATCCTCATACAGGAGACCACAGCTTTGCCTCCTTCGGAGAGGGATGCCATGTTGGGCTTGTTAGCTCGCATATACACCAATTTGTACATGGACTTGTACTTTCCTGCACAAACTAGCTTAGCCATTTTGTCATATACATTTTATATTATGTATATCAAACAACATTATATATAGCAAGGAAATATATTTTTGATTACTTCCCTTTTAGATATGCTCTGATACTTTCTTGATATTTGTCTGCTTCTTCAGGGCTTGTGCTCTTGATGTATTCTGAATTCCTCTTTGCTGGATGGACATTGAGTTGTCTCTGGATAGTTCAGAATAGATCATGGATCTGTGTGTATCCTTACCATCTTTGGTGTCTTGGGACTGGTTTTTATATGAAAATATGAAGAGGAGTGTGGCTTTCCTTTTTGAGATTGACCACACCACAGATGGTCGTCAGTACTCCTATTTAGGAGGAGCCTAGTTAATTTCATCTCTTATGAATTGGTGTTGCTCTTCAAGGAACAACCGCAGCTTAGATGGTCGCCGAATCTCTTATTTGGGAGGAGTTCAGGTAATTCCATCCCTTTGGTCTGAAGCCAATGAAATGTAGTGGATTGAAGTTTGATCCCAGTACCGTTGACAAGTATTTGTGTTTTGGTAGGGCGTTAGACCGAACCATAAATGGCTGCCTACGTACTCCTGTTGAAGAGGAGATCAGGTCTGCGTAGTTCAAACCTGGTGTAAGAGGTTCAACGCTGTTTTTGAAAGGCAGATGTGTGTAGAAGCTTTATTGATAAAGAAGGTTGTAGAAGTATTTTTGTGGTTTTTGTTTTTGTAGAAAAGGGTAGAAATGTTTTTGTTGTTTTTTGTTTATTGAGACCGGGCCATATAGAATATGGTTGCCTACGTGCTCCAGTGTATCAAGGAGATCAGGTCGACATAGTTCGCCCCTCAGGACGAGTTGAAAAGCTTAATCCCATGTGCAGGTCATACTGCGGGGAAGAGAAAGTTTGATCCTAGGTTGAGGATAAACTGCAGGTGTGAAAAGTTTGATCCCATATTTGGGGGGACAAACTGTAAACGCGAGAGGTTCAATACCTAGTGGGATGACCAAAGTTGTAAGAGCGCGGTGAAGCCAGGCTGCTGGCTTAAAGAGTATGTTTCCCTAAAGAGCAAAGTGTGGAAAAGAGTTATATGTAATGAAGGGTTAAAGAACCAAAATTACTGGTGATCTGATAATCCAAAACCAGGATGTTCGCTTGATAGCAACTTTAGACATAGTACCGTTTCACGGTGTCCGAGTTGATAAGCTATGGAAATTCATCGTCGTCCATTTCATGCAATCTGAGAGCACCTCCTGTCAATACCTCCTTGATAATAAATGGGCCTTCCCAGTTAGGAGCCAATTTTCCCTTGGACTGATCTTGGTTGTTGAGGATCTTCTTCAAAACCAAGTCATGTTGTTTAAACTGCCGTAGCCGGACTTTTCTGTTGTAGGATCGGGCGATCCTTTGTTGATATAACTAACCATGGAAGATAACCGCGGTTCGCCTTTCATCTATTAGAGATAATTGGTGATACCTGTCTTGTACCCATTGATCTTCATCCAGCTGAGCGTCCATCAACACTCTGAGGGATTCCATTTCTACTTCTATGGGGAGTACTGCTTCCATCCCATAGGTTAATGCATAGGGGGTTGCTCCAGTTGAAGTGCGCATTGATGTTCTGTAGGCTAACAGAGTAAGAGGCAATAAGTCAGGCCATCCTTTGTGGTTGGCGGACATCTTTTGCATAATCTTCTTGATATTTTTGTTAGCCGCTTCAACAGCACCATTCATCTTTGGACGGTAGATGACAGAGTTAAGGTGTTTGATGTGGAATTTACTGCATAGTTCCTCCATCATTTTGTTGTTGAGGTTCTTAGCATTGTCTGATACATTTACCTCTGGTTGTCCATATCGATAAATGACATTATTTCTGAGGAAAGCAATGATGACTTCTTTGGTAACCCTGGGGAAGGGGGCTGCTTCTACCCACTTGGTAAAGTAGTCGATCATGGTGAAGATGAAGCAATGTCCATTACTGGCTTTGGGCTTGATGAGCCTGATCACGTCCATTCCCCACATTGAGAAGGGCCAAGGTGAGCTCATATTGTGGAGCTCCCGTGGAGGGGCGTGGATGGTGTTCCCATAAATTTGGCATTGATAACATCTCTTAACGTGATCATTGCAGTCAGCCTTGAGAGATAGCCAGTAATGTCCAGTCCTGATAATCTTCTTAACAAGGAGGGGGCCACTCATGTGTGGACCACATACTCCCCCATGGATCTCATCCATGAGTCTCTAAGTTTGATCCTTATCCAGGCATCTGAGGAGACCTAGTCATGCATCTCTCTAGTAGAGTTCATCTCCGCTCAGGTAAAATTTCATAGCAAGTCGATGAATCTGCCTTTGCTCAGTCAGGCTCACCTCAGCGGGTGTAGATCCATCTCGCAAGTACTCCTTGATATGTTGATACCAAGGTTGTTGGATGGGAGGTAGCTCATTCGATACGTCTCCAACATAGTTCCCATAGGCTGGTGCCTTTTACAGGGTAAATGTGATGCTTGGCATGTGTTCCTTGTCAGGTATGTGAATCAAGGAGGCCAAAGTTGTTAATGCTTCTGCGAAGTCATTCTTATTATAAGGAATGTGTAAAAAGGAGATCTCTTCAAACTCCAAAGCCCTCTGTAAAACTTGTCGATGGTAAGGCAGCAAACGTAGCTCTTTAGTTTGATAGATTCCCGTGGATTATTTGACTACCAACTCTGAATCCCCAAAGAAAGTTAACCGTTTGATACCCATTGAACGGGCAAGTTTTAGCCCTATGATACAGCCTTCATACTCATCAGTATTGTTGGTACTGATAAACTGCAATTTGAAGGCGACGAGATACTACTCCCCGTACCGGATACTAGAACTGCTCTAGCTCCAGAACCTTTCATATTAACAGCTCCATCAAAATACATGTTCCATATTTGACATGCATCGTACTGATGGTGTTGCTGAATTATCATTACCCCTTTATCGGGGAAGTATGTTTCCAAGGGTTTGAAGTCCCCTGAAGGTGCGGCAGCCAGTTGATCCGTAATTTCTTGACCTTTAATGGACGTTTGCGTCACGTAAACAATGTCAAATTGTTGCAGAATCAACTGCCATCTGGACAGCCGACAATTCAGTATGGGTTTACTGAACACATACTTAAGAGGATCCACGCGGGATATGAGATGGGTTGTGTCCCCGTGGAGGTAATGTTGTAACCTAATGGCAGCCCATACTAAAGCACAACAAGTCTTCTTAATCAAAGTGTACTTGTGTTCACTGCTGCTGAATCTTTTGCTGAGGTAATAGATAGCTCGTTCTCGGCCTCTATCGTCTTTCTGACCCATCATGCAGCCCATGGCATTGTCACTTATGGACAGGTACATGAACAGGAGAACAGCATCTCTAGGTGGTACCAAAATAGGAGCTTTGACTAGCTGCTCTTTGATGGTAAGGAAGGCCTTCTGGCACTCATCATTCCATTTTATGGAGGAGTTCTTCCTTAACAGCTTGAAGATAGGCTCACAGGTTGCTGTGAGTTGAGAAATGAACCTACTAATGAAGTTGACTCTTTCCAAAAATCCCCGTATTTCCTGCTTTGTCTGAGGAATGGCTGATTAGAAATCCTAGCAACTTGCCTGATTTAACACCAAAGGCGCACTTGGCTGGATTTAACTTCAAGTTGTACTTACGCAACCTGTTGAAAAGCTTTTGGAGATGGTCTAAGTGGTCCTCCTCCTTCCGGGATTTGACGATGATGTCATCCATGTAGATCTCTATCTCTTTGTGCATTAAGTCGTGGAAAAGAGCCATCATAACTCTCTGATAGGTAGCTCCGGCATTGATGAGGCCGAAAGACAACCGTCTGTAGCAAAAGGTTCCCCAAGGCGTGATGAAAGCAGTTTTCTTACGATCCTCCTCAGCAACCATGATCTGATGGTACCCTGTAAAGCAATCAGTGAAGGAGTACATGTTGTATTGAGCAGTATTATTAATGAGAATGTGGATAAAAGGCACGGTAAAGCTATCCTTAAGGCAAGCTTTATTCATATCCTGATAATCCACGCAAACTCGCACCTTTCCTCCAAGCTTAGGCACGGGCACAATGTTGGATATCCATTCAGGATATGTGGACACCATGATAATACCAGCTTGAAATTGTTTCATAATTTTTTCTTTGACCTTTAAACTTCACTCAGGTTTCAATCGCCTGAGTTTCTACTTGACTGGCTTGAATCCCTCTTTGATAGGAAGGCAATGAAGAACAATGTCGGTGGACAAACCCACTATGTCTTCTTGAGACAATGCAAACACATCCTAGAATTGGGTTAGTAGCGTAACCATGTCATTCCTCTGGTTTGGGGTAAGGTCTGAACCAATCTGGATTAACTTAGGGTTTTCTAAGGTTCCAAGATTGAAGGAGGTGGTTTGATCAAGGTTGGGTTTAGGTTTGTCTTCGACCCATTCTTTGATCTCCGGAGGCACCTCAATGTCCTCTTGTATTTCCAGCAAGTCTGAGTCCAACTTTTCATCAAAGTTACAATCCTTGTGGAGAAGAGGCATCTTATCAGCAAGTACAGGCACATCTAAGTTTAGAGTCCTAAAACAAAATATGCTTTCACTTAATATATATGAAATTGTTTAATCATATACAATGTTAGCATGTACGGATAAAATAACTACTAATACTATACAAAAAAGTAAGCAATTATGATATCTACAGGGCAGAAAGAAGTCCTGCCCATTTTACCCTTATCTACCAATGCAAGGAGTGCTGCTCCAATTGGCAAAGGTAAAGTCCTGGGGGACTGCAATAATGGAGGGGCTGTCATCATCCTCTTTCTCCCGAATGATGACCATTATGTCTGGGCAATCATCGTCTGGGTTATATCTGTTAGTATGTTCATCATGGACAATGATGCGTACACTTGACATCATTCTGACGATGTCTTATTTAATTCCTCTTCTTCCACCTTGGGATCTAGAACAAAGACTTTCTTCTCCGTTATCGGTATCGGCTTAGGAAATAACGTAGCCATTACGTTAGCTGGCACCTTTACTGGAGATTGTGAGGACTTTCGATGTACAGGTGGAAATAATAGTCGTGTGGCTGAAGTGGAAGGAATCTGCCTATGCTTATGTGGATTCCTGTAACTGGTACTGGCAGAATAGCATAGTCCGACTATCCCAGTTTGACTGGACACTTGAATCGGGTACTTAATACCATGATGACTTTTTCCCAGCCCTTGTCCCGGCTGGTGTCCCAATGACATCATTTCTTGAGTAGTTGCCATCACTTAGGCAGAAATCTTGGGTATGGGAAATGGTGTCCCAATGGCATGATATTGAGGGTTTCTTACTTCCAAAGTATGGAAACTGATCAGCTCAACATCAAAATTGATACTGATGAACGGTATGTCACCCAATTGAGGGCATTCCAGTTCAGCGTTGACTGTAACTAAGCTATTATTGATAATGTATTTAAGTTGTTGATAAAGAGTGGAGGGGACTGCCCCAGCCATATGAATCCACGATCTCCCTAGCAGTAGGTTGTATCCTGTATCTATTTTGACCACGTGAAAAGACACACAAAATGTATGAGAACCAATCTCAATTGGCAGCTCAATCTCTCTGATTGAATTCCAGCGGGATTCATCAAAAGCTTTGATGATCGTATGGCTACTTCGGATTCGTTGGAGATTGACATTCATTTTCAGCAACGTAGCATAAGGACAGATATTCAAAGATGAACCTCCATCTACCAAGACTCCAGCTAACATATATCCGGAGGACAAAACCGCAATGTGTAACGGCTTAGAATGACCGATTCCTTCGGGCGGTATGTCATCATCAGTGAAAGAGATCACATTGTTGTTGAAAATGTGATCAGCTAGATGTTGAAATTTTTTCACATCCACTGATTTCGGCAAGTAGGCTTCTTTCAAAACCTTTAGTAGAATCTTCCTGTGATCTTCGGAAGTTAAGACCAAGTCTAATATTAAAATTTGATGTAGAGAATCTCTTAAACTTAAAACCAGCTTGGCTTCATTATGACCCATAACACGGAGGAATTTTTCAATATTCTCTACGAGAATTTTCCCCTTTGATTTAACAGCAGTCTTCATCACCTGTTGGGGAAGATACACTGGATTCTCCTTCGACACTTCAGCAGTTGTATGACATATGGATCCTTCAGCTTCTCCATAATTCCAAGGAACTTTCTGTAAGCTGACAATAGGATATTATGGTCGGAATGGTAGGTTGATTGGCTCTAGAGCAGCCACTTTCGAAGGATTGTTAATTCCCTTGAGTTGAATTATGAATGGTTTAACAGTCTTATCAGCCTCAGTGGGTATAACTGCTACCAGTCCCTTCTGTTTAGTGGGATAGGTATTTTCACTCTCAAATAGCACAGTATCATTGTCTGCCAGTTGCAGGACACCACTATCGATTAAGTTTTGAATAAGGTGGTGGAGTGCCCAACATTCATCCGTGCTGTGACCGCGAGAATAGGAGTGATACTGACATACTCCATCAGGGTTAAATCGTCCTGAACGGGGATTGATTGGAGGTAGGAGGGAAGTGATTCTTCCTTCATTGATTAGCATCTGAAGTATCTTCTCCATAGGTTGGCCTATGTATGTAAATTCCCTTCTATTGGCAAAATCCCTATGGGCTTTGGCAGTCACTCTCTTCGTCACTTTGTCCTCTATTGTTTCATTTTTTGAAGGTGACGATGGAATATTCATAATCAAGGGGAGGAGACTAGCATGCTCCTGGCTGACTAATTGGCGTGTAACTTGATGCTGATAGATCACCAGTTCTGCCAATTGCTAAAGTTGCTTGCCAGTTCAATCGCAAACTGGAACTTTGCATAATCCCATTTGTCAACACTGTCTTTGAAGATCTGGGATGCTTCGCAGTTGAATCATGTTGACCTCTTCCTCTTTGTGTGGAGGAAGCAGGTTGTCTTGCACATGAGGTTGATCTGGTTTGGTGACCATAATCTCACAGTTGTCTATTAAATCTTGGATCTTGTGTTTCAAGGCCCAACAATCTTGAGTATCATGTCCAGGTGCCCCGACATGATAAGCACATTTCCAAGCAGCATTAAAACCCCGTCCATTAGGGCTGGCTGGTGGAAGAAGATGCGTGATTTTCTTCTGCGTGGTCAAAAGAGTGAGAATATTCTCGAGTGAGTCTCCTAAGGGTGTGAACACTCGAGGACGTTTGACTTCTCCACCTTTTGGTATTGGAGGGTTTCAAGACTATGCTGGAAAGGGAGTATAATTTCTCCTCTGGATAGACATGTTCTGATTGCCTTTTTGACCCTGTAGTATCAGGAAAACATCATCCTCTTTCTTTTTATGGACCTTCCGGGGGTTGTTTCCATAATTTTCGGATTGGATGTGCTCAACAACAGCTTTAAGGGCAACTAGGTCTTGAATCTTTCCTGACTTCAATCCCATCTCAGCCATTTCTCCATGTTTGATCATTTTAGAAAATAGTTTACCGATACCAGCTAAGACTCTTTCATAGAAAGGAGATTCTTGTATGTCGATAAAGGTCATGACCATCTCTGACTCTGTCATAGAAGGAGTTACTTGAGCAGCAAGGCACCTCCACCTTTGAGCATATTCTCTAAAAGACTCATTGGACTGTTTCTTGACCTTGGTAATCTGGTACCTGTCAGGAGCCATTTGAGACTGGAAGCTGTATTATGTGAGGAAGGCGTGAGCTAGCTCTTCCCAGATATGGATCTTTGAATTGTCTAATCTGGTATACCACGAACTGACTTCTCCAGTCAGACTCTTTTGGAACAGCTGCATTCTGAGCTTCTCGTCCTCTGCATAAGATCCAAGTTCTCCAATGAACACCTTCAAATGTGTATAAGGATCTCCTAACCCATCATACTTTTCGAAGTCAGGAGTTTTGAACTTTTCTGAATAATGAACACCAGGGAATATACAAAGGTCGGCATATGAAACACTCCCGTATGCTCCAATTCCTTTGATAGCGCGAAGGGTCTCTTCCATTTGAAGAACTTTCTTTCTGATGTCACCAGTGTCTGGATCTCTTGTGAGATGGGCGACATCATGACTTTTGTTGGTTGTATCCAACTGTATTTCAGGTACTGTAATGGCTTTGTCAGAATCTTGAGTTCCCCCTTGTGTGGAGGATTCAGCATGTATGGGTATCTTTGGACCATGAGTAGATTGATGTAGTTCTTTAAGCAGAATAGCCAAATCTGTAATTTGTTTACTTAATCCGTCAAATTCTTTGTGAGAAACTGGATTAGACTGGTCAGATGAAGATATGATTGGCTGTAGGCCTGCGGCCTTTTTGGACTTTGACCGGGTAATAGGTCCGAATGCTTCCCTGTGATTAAACTGGCATAATTTAGTTTTAGGGAGGGTGTAAATGTTAACATGCTATGTAATGTGTCCATTTTAGGAATTTTCTCCTGCAAAACGGATGTTAGATGTGTGTAATACAGGATAGCATGTTAATTTAAATATGTATATGCACATATTTCTTCATATTTCTCATTACATGGAGATGAATATGGAATGTAAATTACAAGTAATTTAACTCTACGAGTAATTTGAAATGAGAAAGCATGAAGAGACTTTCCTCCGCGTTTGGTTTATCAGAGGCTGACCTATCTTAGGTTTCTCTCACGGCTTTTTGGCATGAAGGTTCCCAAATCATCGCAATTTACTCAACGGGAAATTAATCTGGTTTTTCAACTAGAGCGAATTTGGGTGATGCCTTTCCTGAGCCTCGTTGGAATTAGTCTTCCTACGCGTCCAGTAATCAAACACCGACAGGATAGCCTCCTAGTGGAGGGACCACACAACATACATTCACATACAACGTGTATCACCGCTTATGAAAATGATGACATGTGCGAAGCACTAATATCACAGGCAGATATAGTGTAAAGCATTAATTACAGTAAAGATATGCATTCGTACACATTCATCATAAATGTAAATGCAACATCTACACACAGGCATATAATAGTTTTGAAAAGCTTGTAATAGTGGCTTAAGTCCTCTTACTGGGATCCCCAGCAAAGTCGCCACCTGTCAACGTCGGGATTTTTATTTGTCCCTTTTGTTACTTGTTCTTTTGTGTTCTCATTTTAGGTGAGATTTTTTTGAAAAAATAAGTGAAAAAGGTCCGACATGTGTAATGTCGACGATGGACTATTAAGAGTCGCCAGTTGGTTTTTTAACTGGTTGTACCAACACAATCGAGAAAAGGTTTGCACATTGACCCAGTGATGTGACACTACTAAAAGGGTCTGTGAAACCGAGATTCAGTTAGGGTCCGAGGACTTGATTATGCTATGGGAAGGTGTTAGGCACCCCCCGACACCCGTGTTGCCACGGTGACCGCCACTTTTCAAGAAATTATTATATGAATGTGTGTGTGTATGGGTCAATGTGTTGTTATTTGAAAGTAGTGTTATGCCTCGTTCGCACCTATATACATAGGGTTTGAATTTTGCATAAAAATTCAGTTTTAACAAGATATAGTAGTGATATTTTAAAAGAGGTTTTTCAAACCCTGTGCTCAATAGTAATTGAGGCCTTTGATACTTCCATTTTATTAAATGTTTAGCTTGATTACTTTTATTTTCGAGATGCGGAGCATCTTTCAAGAAAATAATATACAAAGCAGTGTCGAATTCTTCATGGGTATGAAAACCATCGGAGGACATCCGAACACCGTGAATAAATTTACAAGCTGCTTACAGCTGAAAAAGGTCCATCACGGGAACTGAATCTAGATTCAGTGGACTGAACCTGTGATCACATGATTTCTAGGCTCACATGATGTTGCAATTAATAGAAAAGCAGTAAGCAGGTATATATATAAAAGTTGTAAATATATATATACAGACATGATCGACCATCACGAAGCACCTCTATGGGGGATCGAAAATGTAAATAAAGCTGTAAAAGCGATCAACCGCCACGGAGGAAACTCCAGGCGGGACGAAATGTACATAAAGCCGTAAAAACGGTCCACCACCACGAAGTAAACTCCAGGTGGGACGAAATGTAAATATATATATATATATATATATATATATATATATATATATAAAGGCAATAAACGCACCGGATATAAAATTCAGGCTTATCGAACAAAGTCCGACAACAGTTAATATATATAAGTATATATTTATTAAAGCAGTAAACGCACCGGATGTAAAATCCAGGCTCATCCAACAAAGTTTGATACACAGTTCATATATATAGGTGTATATATATATATATATATATATATATATATATATATATATATATATATGCATTTAAACGCACCAGACATAAGTCTAGGCTCATCGAACAGAGTTCGACACACAATTCATATATATAAGTAAATATGTATATATATATAAACGAAAGCATTTAAACGCACCAGACATAAGTCTAGGCTCATCGAACAGAGTTCGACACACAATTCATATATATAAGTAAATATGTATATATATATATATATATATAAGTATATATATATATATATATATATATATACACAAAACTAAAATGAAATCACGGACCGAAGTCCGGGCCTACACACGCAACACGAATCTTAACGTGAAGAATAGTGTGTGCAAAGATGAAGAGAAAGGCTTTAAAGTGTGTAAGAAGGCTTACAGTGGGCTGCCAAAGAAGACTTCAATAACTTGAAATGGATGAATATTCGGCTTTTACAGGTAAAAAGTAGCTATATATGAGCTTACAAATGTTTAAAATGAGAAAGCACTCTGTTTGGGGTGTGTATAGAGCAAATTGGACAGGGCTTCCTCGCCTTCTTCTCTTACAAAATGGCCACCCCAAGCCCTCTATTTATAGAGGGGGGAGCTGCAGGTGTACCTGCGGCTGGGCCGCAGGTGTACCTGAGGCTGCCCGGGGTGCCCCGGGCTTCGCGGGTCCTACCGTCTCAAAGTACGTGTACGCATGCAACGTGATGTCCGCTCGAACTTTCAGAATTGCAATCTGGGCATCCGACTGAGGTATGTAAGACCTATTTCAGACTGTCGTTGTCGAGAGTTACGCAATGACATGGGATTAGAGGTTGTATGAAGTCAGGAAGATGGGACAATGCCCTCCGGTCTTCAAGTTTCAAATTCTATCCGTTACCCTGCGTAATAGTCACTCGGGATTGAACTTCCTTGGTTCTTATGGGACATTGCTGTGTAGAAATGTATGTATAAAATGTTGAGACGGCGTGATATGGCATCAAGGTGGCAAGATGACAACTTTGCCCCTCACTGGGGTTATCTCCAGTTTGGGCTGATAAAGCAGACGTTGCTCAGGGTTATCTCTGAGATTGGACTGCTGCAAGTGTTGAAGGTCCTCAGTGTCATCTCTGAGGTGTGCCTGTCTTCCTGGTGTTATTACCAAGCTTTGTACTGAGTGCCTCGGTGTAAGCGCCGAGATTGAAGCTGATTGCATGCATTTGAAACAAGCATTTCTGGGGTTATCTTCAGAACTGCAACTGTCTTCCTTGGGATTATCTCCAAGGTTGGAATATGCTATTCCCAGTATTGGGACTGAGACTGAACATCTCGGGGTTATCTCTGGGATAAATCGGCCTTCTCCTATGGAATTTTCGGTATTAGAACTGCAAGCCTCGGGGTTATCGCCGAGGTTGGAAATGATGCTCCCGGTGTGTGTTTCGGGGTTGAAACTGAGCTTCCGGTAGTATCCAGATTGGATGTGAGCTGTCTTCCAGGGTTATGTCTGAAAGATGAATCTGCCCTCCTGCAGTGTCAGTAACAGGTGTGCAAAAAATTTCGAGTGTCTACAAAGGCACTACGCAATAATTGTTACAGTAATTACTGTTCAATATTTTATTTTATTGATTCAATAATTGCTACGTTGATATTTTATAGTATTGTTGTTTCAATAATTATCACTGCACAGTATTTTCCATTATCAGATCAATAATTCATATTATTTGAATAATATTATTAGATAGCATTATTGGCAATATCTAAGTAAGTTCTGTCTAGAAAAGGGGTTTGATCACCTAATTACGCGCTAATAAGGATAAATCCTTATCGGAAACCCCTCTCTTTCCTGGGAACGACCTGGTTATCATAATTATGATTATGTAATATTATTTATGAATAATTAATTATTGATTTATATGATAAGAAAATATTTATTTTTATGTGGATATAAATAAAGGAATTAATGTTGAGGTGTTTTATCAATATTTTGTCGAAATGGATGTATTAAAAATCGTCTGTATGTGGATTTCAGGCATTTTCTATTTGAAATTTGCAAAAAAACTTTTTTCTACAAAGTTGTAGAGAATTAAATTTCCTATGGAATAAACATGAGATTCAAATTTTTCTGATAAAAGAGTTATTTATTATGAATTATTGAAGTTTCAGAAATAAATATTTTTATTAAAAATATGGTGGGCCCCACTTTTGGTTGGTGTGAAAAATCTAATTTTTTAGTGGGCCCCACTGAGGTGTGGTGAATTTTGATCAAAAGTGGCGTGCTTAAAATTTTGATAAAATATTATTTTATTAATTTAGTCTGCTTTGGCGTTCTAAGTATTTTCTTATAAATAGGGTACTTAGTTAGAATTGAAAATCACACCAGAATCATAAGCTTTCTCTCTCTATATTATCGAGCGTATTTTTGTGAGTATTTAAATACTTTGAGAGTTGCTATTCAGTGCAAGTTTTCTTCAGCCTTATACCTGATATTTCAGCTGGAAGTACTGTTCTTTTGAAGTAAGAAATGTTATTTTCTTTGTAAATGATATTATTTGTTTCAATATCATTATGCCGAAATATTGGTATGAATTTTATTATGAAATTTTTACCTTTTCATGTCGAGGTTACTATTCACGTATACGATACTATTCACGTATACGACACTATTCACGAGTACTATTCACGAAGTATAATTTTTCTTGTAGAATTTCTACCTTTTTGCGTCGGGGTTACTATTCACGTATACGGTACTATTCACAAATACGGCACTATTCACAAAAAAAATAAAATTTTCTCTTCTTTGTCCAAGTTGTCTAAAGTGGTTACTATATTTGATTGTATCTATGTTTTGATCTTTATTCTTGAATTTTGCTCAACAATTGATTATTATGGAGTATTTTTAAACTTGGATGAACTACGAATCCCTAATCTTTGTCCTTTTATCTCACTGGATTCATTTTTTTAAAATATTTTTCATCATCCTCAGCCCTAAATGATGATATAACTGAATATCTTTGGCCTATAGTGCAAAGATGAATGATTACTTGATGAATATCTTTGGCCCGTAGTGCAAAGATAAACAGGTGTTGAGATGAACATGACCAACTAGTGATACAAATGAATATCTTTGGCCCGTAGTGCAAAGATGAATATTTGGTTTAAGATGTATATTGATTGATGTTACATGGATAAAATATTGATGATGGACTTTTAAATTCATAGATGATAGTAGATTTTATTCTCTACTTAACTCTTCTAATAAATTGTTATTTCCGCTGCGAATATTGATCTAAAACTTGTTGTCCATTATATTTTATCTGATTTGTTGAAGGCTAATGATAATTTGTTGTTCATTATCTTATTCATAATATTCTTTACTTGGCTAGTTGAGCTCACCCTTTTCTTTATTGTTCTATTTTTCTTCTCAGGAGGTGAGAATATAGCAGGAACTAGTCGGCGTATGGAGTGATGGTTCAAGATAGTTGTTTTAGTAGTCCTCACTATTTTGTAAAATAGTGTATCAATAATTTTAATGAGGACTTATTTAAGTTTGAATATTGTCTAGAAGACAATATTTGTATTTAAACTCACAGTATATGTGTTGTCGTATTTTGCACGATAATTGTAATAATGAAGTTATAGTTATTTCTGTACCATGTATTTGGCGACTCAGAATAGGTGATGTATACCTATTTTGGGGACGTCACAAAAACATCCACCTTCGAAACATTGGGCTGCTCCAATACCTCTAAATGCACTGATCCATTGAAGGAACTCGCTTCAGTTGTTGCCAATCGGGCCAAAGTATATGTTATTGTGTTGTCTGACCGATCAATTCCTTGACAACTATGTGAAGTGAAGTATGCGAGTTTTTCCTTTACCTCGGCCAGGTACTTTGTCATTCTTGCCCCCCGAGCCTCATATTCTCCAAATATTTGCTTGATGACCAGTTGGGAATCACTGTAAATAACTAATTTCTGAACCTCTAAGCTTCGGGCCAACCGAAGTCCAGCTAAGATTGCTTCATATTCTTCTTCATTGTTTGTGGCCTTGAACTGGAACTGAATGGCTTGTTGGACCTTGAAACCTTCGGGACATATCAGAATAACCCCTACTCCACTGATGTCCGAGGTTGATGACCCATCTAATAGAGAGTACATGAAGTTCGTATTGGTTGGGTTTCAGTAACCGAACCCACATCCGGCTCTGAAAAAGAACATTCTACCACGAAATCTGCCAAGACTTGCCCTTTAATTGTCGTCCGGGGGTGGTACTCCAGAACAAACTGTGTCAGTTCTATTGCCCATGCGGCGAGCCGGCCCGAGACTTCTGGTATGTATAGTACCTTCTTCAAAGGCTGATCCGTATACACCACCACCAACCGACCCTGGAAATAGTGCCAAAGCTTTCTGCTCACGATGATTAGGGCATAAGCAAACTTTTTCAGGTTCGGGTATCTAATCTCTGCGTCTTGAAGAACGTGACTGACATAGTATACCGGGAATTATTTTCCCCCTTGTCCCGCACCAATGTTGTTCCCACTGCCATCGAGCTTGCAGCCAGATACAGATATAAAGGTTTCGAAGGGATCGGCTTTATCAACAGAGGTGCCGAAGACAGGTATCGCTTGATCCCTTGGAACACATCTTCACACTCTGAAGTCCACTAAAAACTTTTCTCATTTTTTGGCTCCTTCAAAGTATCAAAAAATGGCAGACATCTCTCAGTTGATCTTGACACAAATCTCCGAAGGGCAGCAACCCGACCTGTTAACCTTTGAACATCCTTGTAAGACTTCAGAGAATTCATATCTAAGATCGCCTGGATCTTCTCCGGGTTTGCCTCGATCCCCCTTTTGCTGATCAGATACCCCAGAAACTTCCCTGACCCCAACCCCAAAGTGCACTTCGTCAGGTTCAGACGCAGTTTATGTCGCCTAACTGTTTCAAAGCAGCTTTCTAGGTCTTCCAGATGGTCTCGGACTGACATACTTTTTACAATCATATCGCCCACATAGACCTCCATACTTCGGCCTAGCTGCCTTGTGAATACATAGTTCATCATCCGCTGATATGTCGCTCCGGCATTGAGTAGTCCGAAGGTCATCTTCCTGTATGCATAAATAGCCCGATGCAGGATGAAACTGGTCTTCGGGATGTCCTCCTTGCTCATCGAGATCTGATGGTATCCCGAAAAGGCGTCCATGAAACTTAGCATGCCATACCCCGAAGTGGCGTCAATCAACTGGTCAATATTGGGTAAAGGGTAGAAATCTTTCGGGCATGCTTTATTTAGGTTTGTGTAATCGATGCACAGCCTCCATTTTCCGTTCTGTTTCTGAACCAATACCACATTCGCCAGCCACTCGGGGTAATCAATCTCAAATATGAATTATGCATCCAGGAGTTTGCCAATCTCTTCATCAATGATCCTCTGTCTTTCAGGGGCAAAAATTCTCCTTTTTTGTATAACTGGTTTCCTCTTAGGGTCCACATGTAACCTATGTAATGACACTGATTCATTGACCCCTGGCATGTTACTGGGTTCCCATATAAAGATGTCGGCGTAGACCCGAAGTAGATCTATTAGGCCGATCCGAAATGGTTCCATTAGCCCCGAACCAATCTTAATCAATTTCTCTTCATTTCCCAAGATCAATTCCACGTCCTCTGTCTCCTCAGCAGGCAGGGCGAGTGGTTCTGTACCTCCTTCAGTGAATGACTCTATCTCAATGGCCATTGTTTGCTTCTGCCTACTTACCCCCGACTCCCGAAGAGATCAAAGTATTCCGATAACACTTTCGGGCGATATCAAGATCACCTTTTACCTCCCCGATCCCGTTTGGTGTAGGGAACTTGATTTTGAAATGAGGTATGGATATGACAGCTTGCAAGGCTGCCAGGGTCGACCTTCCTAAAATTGCATTGTATGTCGAATCCTCCTAGACCACGAAAAATTTGACCATAACCTCAACCTGCTGGGGTGTTATGCTAAACTTGACAGGCAACTCAATTGTGCCCGACACGTGCACTGGATCTCCATTAAAACCATATAGGGGACCTTCCCCTCCTAGCTCCATCTTCTTTCCCTCCAAATCCATCCTCTAGTAGGCAAGAATGTACAATATATCGACCGAAGATCCGTTATCAATCATCATTCTCCTCATATCTACTGGTCCGACTTTAGCTGTTATCACTAATGCCCCATCATGTGGTTCTATGGGGTCAGTGGGATAGTCTTCATCCGAAAAAGAGATGACCATCCCCGGGAAGGCTCGATCCTTCCTTGCCAAAGACCCTGCTACCGATAGCACTGCATCGAGGTGCTCGCTTCTTTTCCTTCCGGTTACGCGCCCTACAGAACCGCCAGAAATAACATCAATTACACCTTGGGCAGGCTGGTTCTGTTTTGGCTGCGTATCCCTTGCCGGTCCTCTGTGTTCTTCTCTTTGATGGGCCTCGACACTTTCCCGACTCTGGTGATATTCACAAAACTTATCTGGACCTCTCTTTCCAGGTTTTGGGTTTGTCGAACAGGGCTCATAGAATGGTTTGTTTCGGATTTCCTCCAATATCTTAGCCCAATCGATATTAATGGGAGTATAAACTTTGTTGACGTTTCTGTTCGGGAAGGGTGGTTGGCCACTGCCCGATCCCCCGCCATTATAATTCTTCTTCCCTTGATTATCTGACCTCCCCTGGTTATTATATGAGCGCTGATAAGTCTGTTTGTTTCGATCTTTGGACTTTTCATAGGACTGGGAGTATGGCTTGAAGTTTCCCATAGCTTCCTCTATGGCGATGAAACCTTCGGCCCGATGCTAAGCTTTAGTTAAATCTGCAGGAGGATTGATCACCAGGTCCTTCATTAGTTTCTTTGACTTTCCTATATCAAGACCTGCGTGAAAAATCTCAAGGCTTGGGGGGAATTCAATTCTGCCACCGATCCTACTGCTTCCCTGAACCTCTTGACATACTGACCAAGGCTCTCATCCGAACGTTGTTTCACTTGCATGAGAGAAGCAGTGATCTTTCCCCTTCGTTTGTTGCTCCCGAACCAAGCATGGAATTTCTCCTGAAGGTCATTCCACGAACTGATCGACCCTGCTGCCAGAGTCCCCATCCATTCTCTGGCACTTTTCTTTAAAGTTGTCGCGAACATGTGACATTTGGCGGCGTCTGAATGCCCATAATAGGTCATCAACCTGCCATACCAGTCTCCATTGGGGGCATCTTTTTCTTCGGGTCGACTGTGACCTGATTGATCTCTAGCGAGAATGGTGAACTGGGGCAGCTCGAGGGGGTTCCCATCTGGTTCTTTGCTGCCAGCAGCTTTTCCAGCTCTGCTACCCTCCTGGCGAGGGGATCGGACTCCTCTTTACGAGGGGACGACTTAGGCCTGTCCCTCTCGTATTCAGGGGACGCGACCCTCCTCCTCTGCCCCGATCTTACCTGGTATTCAGACTTTCGATCTAGGGAGCGACTCCTCCTTCGGCTTCTGCCTTCTCGAGAGCGACTCCTGGGTCTACTCCTATCCCTTCCAGCCTCCTCTTAACGAGGCATCCAGAATCGGCTCCGATGCATGTGCCTCTTTGAAGAAACCTCCTGTTCTCCGGCCATTCTGGCCATATGTTCTTCCAACTCTTCTTGCTGGAGGCGTAGGGCCATCATGGCGTCTTGGTTTTGCTGCATCTTTTTCTGCAGGATGATTTGACGCTGGTCTCGGCTACCCTCTGCCCGATCTTTCCCTCGCCTTTCGTGTGCCCTAGACTGGTTGTCGTCGGCATGACTAATGGTGATGGGAGTGTGCTGACTAGCCGAAAACAGTCGTCGCTGGATAGACGGGGTGTGTTCAGTATTGTCTCCCTGATTCTTAGAACCCAACCTATCTTTTACCGACCCCCTCACCTAGGTGGTCTGGTGAGTTTTGGTTTTTCCCTGGTTAGAAGCACTGATATCCCTACTTGCCATGGCTTTCAACCGAAAAATTGTAGAGTGATTATAAAAGTACTAAAAGCCCTCTTTCTAGCGTCAATGTTAACGCCAAGTTTCGCCGGCGTGTTCAATCACTGAATCCACGCGCCTAAACATGCATAGTAACAGATCACACAAGAAGCTTGACGGCTTGTGCCGCCGGGTGATAGCTCCAGTGTGAGAATGAGTACAGGCTGGTACAATGTTTAACAATGAAGGCTTTAGTGTTTAGTGCTCAAAAGGGTATTACCTACTAATTGAAGTCTTGCATTGTATTTACAGTCATTCTCGTCACCTCAGAGTCCACTTACGAATCGGATTAGGACTCCTAAACATGGCAGTTACCATTGTTTGGGTCCAACACAATCTCCTTAAAAGGTGCAAGTTGGATACGATCCAATTACTGCCTTTGGAGTTAGTTATTCAAATATGGTTAGGACTAGAATCCTTAACCATTTAGAACCCTTATCACTCCGGACTCCATACAAGGGTTATCCCACTTCATGCGCCCAATTCATCTAAACACTCAAAAACGGACATGGACTCATGCCCAATGGACTCGGATGCCCGACCCCAAACATCATCAATCAGAACAGGACTCCGGTCCAGAGGACTCGAATGCCCAAACCCGAACACCTTCAATTCCCTTAATGGATTCGGCCCAATGGACTCAATATCCCCTTCTTGACCCAGGCCTTCAGCTCACCTGAGGGTCGGTAAATTACTCCCGAACAATACCAAAATTACCTAAATAAATTAACCCCTTTCGTACTCTGTAACATGAAATGAGAGTATGAGATGTTTGCCATTCCTTTTGTTCCATGTATTTAAATCCGTTACATATTTAAGGATACTTTTTTTTTGTCTGTTTTAGAAAAAAATATATATTTTTATTTTAAGACTATAAAATGACATGATGTGTTTTTACTTTGTCTGTTACTTTTTTACTATCATTTTTAGAATCATACCACCACTTTTAAACTAGTAATAAATTTTAGCGGCATGTTTGAGAATATAAAATTATGTTTAAAGGTCATAGTTTTAGAAATGTATATCTAGTTTTTTTTGGAACAAAGGGAGTATTACTGTATTAGGAAGAGAATGACAGCACATATTCTCTGTATGTTTTTATAAATTATGTTGTTCAGATTCTCTCTATAAACCTCTGGAAAATATTTCTTTCATATTATTGCTTTTCTTTTTACCTCTGTCCCACCTTCTATTGTATGAGTTTGTTAGGAAACTAGTATTTGGTGTGTTTGGGGCTGTAATTTTTGATGACTAAACGCATCGCACCATTTTTGGATCTCAAATATTAAGCTTATAAGTTAAATAAGTCATATTTGGGAATAAGTTGTTTGACGAACAAGATTCACAAATGTGTACCAAATGCTGATAAACAAACAAGCATTTTGTCAAGGACATCTTGAGCTCAATTCAAACCGAATTTTATATTTGGGATTCGACAATATTTCAAATTGAAAATCGACTTCAAAAATATAGAATTGATTTCTATATTTTAAATCGGATGAAGTATTAATCTTATGTCAAACACATTTTATTAGAAACTATACGCTTTCAAATACAATGTCAACTCTTTACATGAATGTGGATGATTTATGTGAAGTGTAAGTCGTTCTCAAGTGAGCTCAGAGAGAGTGCGTTCTCTCTTTTATATTGTCTCTAAAATCTTAATCTTGGACAGTAAAGAAAAGGGTACCAAAATGTTGATATGTGTGCCAAAAAAATATAACTGAAAGCTCTGATATTTGTTTCCCTCTAAACCAGAGGCCAGAGAGAAAATTGGTCAGTGTGTTAGACTCTGTTTTTTAGTTTTGAACAGAAAAGAAAAGAATAGAAAATTTAAATTAGAACAGAAAACAGAAGAATATAAAACTTAAAATTTTCCTTGGTGTTTCTGAATTTTTAATAGAAAAGAATAGAAAATTTAAAATTGAGGACATGAGTTGTAATTTAAAATTTATTATATTAAAAATTGAGGATAATATGGAAATTATAAAAATATTACTTATTCCAATTTTTTTCTGTCCAAATCAGGTCAATTTTGGACTGAAAACTTTGGCAGGAAAAATGATCAAGTTTTCTATCCATTTTTTTTCTTTTCCCTTTATTAAAAAACTCAGAAACATAATAATTAGAAAGAAAACTTAAATTTTCCGTCTATTTTTTTTTTCTGTCCATTTTAAAACTCAAAAAGAGAGAGTTAGTCGTAGATCTCGTGAAATTGTTTGCATCTCATCAGTCCGATGAAATCTTCAACATGAACTTTGTTCTCAAGTGTGACAGTCATTGTGGGACACAATCTAACGTAAATGAACAAATAATTGCACCTCACCATTCCCGTGAAATCCGGACCATGAACAATTGTTTGTCACCGTGACAGTTATTATGGGAACGTAATTAAACCTCGCCATTTTTGGATTTGAATTTCATACGATTAAAATTGGAAAAATTCTAGGGGGGCAGGAAGTGGAGACTGGTCTAGCGACCGGTTTAATTTTTTTTTGTTTTTGTTGACTCTCAAAAAATTAATAATATTTATTCCAATCGAAATTTTTACAGAATTCAGTAATTTTGGTGTAATTTGGATACATATAAAAAGCACACAGACAGTATATATTTGTAATTTGGATACATGTAAAAAATAAGGTTTAGAATTTAGGTTACGTTTTGGGAGTCGAAACAAAAAAAATAGAGTTGCACAGACAATATATATTTATAATTTGGATACATGTAAAAAATAAGGTTTAGGGTTTAGTATTTAAAGTTTAGGATTTAGTGTTTTGGGAATCGAAACAAAAAAAATAGGGTTGCACAGACGGTATATATTTATAATTTGAATAAGGTTTAGGATTTAGTATTTAGGGTTTAAGATTTACTCCCTTCATTCCTAAATAAGTGTCGTTTAAAGTTTTTACACATGAATTAAGAAAGTCATTTAATACTATCATTTAATAGTTAAAATATGTGTAAAATTTCATCACTACCCCTTTATGAGAAGTTGAAAACTATTAATACTAAGTGTGAGAATTTCTTAGGACAATGAGAGAAGGTAAGGGTAATACAGGAAAGCAAATAATTTATTCTCCTAGAAAGTTGTAAACGACAGGTAATTTGAAACAAATATTTTCTTTTAAAACGTCACTTATTTAAGAATGAAAGTAAAAGGAATTCTGTTCGTGTCTATTGCCTTGAACAAGGTTCCTGATATACAACCCTGATCAACGTAATTTTAGGCTAGGATAATTACAATTACAAGATATTAGTTGGTACAAATTAGGAGAGTCAACTATACAAAAGATATGGTCAATCAATCTAAAAGATAGTTATGAAAATTAACTTAAATAAATTTATATTCTATCACACCCCCACAGTCATAGCAGGAGGTGGTCGGACGCTGAGACTGGTTCGAAAATCATCAAATAATACCCGCGGAAGCCCTTTTGTAAAAATATATGCGAGTTGAGAACGAGATGGGACATGAAGGACACGCACCTCTCCTTTTTGTACCTTTTCACGAACAAAGTGGATGTCCAATTCAATATGTTTAGTGCGCTAATGTTGAACTGGATTCTCGGATAAATATATTGCACTAATATTATCACAGTAGACCAAAGTTGCCTTTTGGATAGGACAATGAAGTTCAAGAAGAAGATTCCTAATCCAACAAGACTCAGAGACAACGTTAGCGACACCCCTATATTCAGCTTCGACACTAGACTTGGATATTGTAGGTTGTCGCTTAGAAGACCAAGAAATGAGATTATCTCCGAGAAACACACAATAACCCGAGGTGGACCGTCTAGTATCAGGACAGCCACCCCAATCTGCATCTGTATATGACAAGATAGAGTGAATCGAAGACGGATACAAGTGCATACCATAATCAATCGTACCTTGTACATAACGAAGAATGCGTTTCAAAGACTCCATGTGTTCAATTTTTGGAGCATGCATAAATAGGCAGACATGTTGGACTGTATAAGAAATATCTGGCCGTGTGAAAGAAAGATATTGCAGAGCACCAGTCAATCGACGATATTTCATAGGATTATCATAAGGGGCACCCGATTTTGTACTTAGCTTCCCCTTAGTGTTGACGGGTGTGGGGCAAGGTTTGCAAGCAGTCATTCCTGCCCTCTCTAATATCTCTTCGGCATATTTTTGTTGAGAGAGAAAAAGGCCATTTTTGATACGAGTGACAACAATACCCAGAAAATAACTCAACTGACCCAGATCTTTCATAGCAAATTTTGCACTGAGAAGAGAGATAATAGAACATCGAAGAGCTTCTGAAGAAGCTGTGAGTATAATGTCATCAACATACAATAAAATATATGCAGTGTCAGTTCTACGACAATAAATGAAAAGTGAGTGATCTGATTTACTGTGAGTAAAACCAATAGTGGCAACAAAATTAGTAAATCGTTGATACCAGGCACGGGGTGCTTGTTTAAGACCATAAAGAGATTTACGTAACAGACAAACATGATCAGAACTAGTGGTGTCTTTAAACCCCATAGGTTGGTGCATGTAAACAGTCTCATTCAAGTTCCCGTGCAAAAATGCATTCTTAACATCTAGCTGATGAATAGGCCAAGATTTGGACAATGTAATGCTAAGAACTGTGCGAATAGTTGTCGGTTTTACAACTGGGCTAAATGTCTCTTCACAGTCAATCCCTTCTCGTTGCGACCGGCCATCACCTACAAGACGAGCTTTATGCCTCTCAAAAGAACCATCAGATTTCTTTTTATGATGAAAAATCCACATGGACCGAATTATATTCACATGAGATGGACGAGGTACTAAGTCCCACGTCTTATTTTTAATTAGAGCATTATATTCATCTAACATAGCAGATTTCTAATTCGGGTCATTAAGTGCACTCACCGGGTTTCGAGGGATATGGGAGATTTTAGGAGTTTCGGCACTTAAGGCATGGTGGTATTTTCGGTTTGGCATGAAGATTCCATGTTGACTACGAGTAGTCATTCGCTGGGCTGATGGTTGGTAGTGAGGTGTGGGCTGCAAAGGGGGGACTGCTGGGCTTGGAGAAGAGGGGGTTCTTTGTGGGGAAAGGGCAGCCTGCAAAGGAGACATTGTGAGCATAGGAGACTGGTCCGGAGAAGGAGATTGAGGGAGTTGATTGTGTTGGTTTTGGGCGTCATTTTGATGCAAGTTGTGAATTTGCAATGGAGACAAACCATCCTCTAAAAAATCATATGTATGAGTATTTGGAGTATGGATTGTTGAAAATGGAAATTGAGTTTCATCAAAATGCATATGACGTGAAATGATAATTTTTCGAGCTGACAAATCATAACACTTGTACCCCCTATGATTGGAAGGATAGCCTAAAAAGACACACTGAGTTGAACGGGCTTGGAGTTTATGAATTTTGGTGGATGGAAAGAGTGGGAAGCATAAACACCCGAAAACCCGAAGATGAGAATAGGAAGGATGCGTTTGATAAAGAATTTGTGTAGGAGATTTGTAGCCTAAAACCTTTGTGGGAAGGATGTTTAGAAGGTAGGTAGGCATTTGTAGAGCGTGGTGCCAAAAGGAGGGAGGCATAGATGAATGGGCAAGCAGAGTACGGACAATATTATTTATGGATTTTATTTTTCGTTCTGCTTTTTCGTTTTGAGGAGAAGTGTGAGGACAAGAAAAACGGAATGACATGCCATTTTGTTCACAAAATTTATGAAAGGGGCCATTATCGTACTCACGACCATGATCACACTGAAATGATTTTATTTCTCTTTCAAATAGAGTTTTTATGAATGCTCGAAAAGAAAGAAAAATGTTGTGAACCTGTGATTTTTGAGACAAAGGAAAAGTCCACAAAAAATTAGTATAATCATCAAGAAATAATGCATAATAACGATGGCTGGATGAGCTAAGAATAGGTGACATCCATAAATCGCTATGAACAATATCAAAAGGCAAAGTAGTGAAAGATAAAGAATCATAAAAAGGCAATTTAACAAACTTCCCAAGGGGACAAGATGAACAACGAAAGTTACGGGCTTTATTACAACTAATAAAATTGTTTTTGCGAAAATTACTAAAAATTACATCTCCCGGATGACCTAGACGAGAATGCCAAATACTAGGAGAAAGGATTGTAAAAGCAGAAGGTGCTGAAAATGAAATAGCCCGATTTTTGGTGGTGAAAGGGTAGAGCTCTCTCGTGCTCTCACATCTCAGAAGTTTGCTCCCCGTCTGTAGGTCCTTCACAGAAAATCCAAATGGGTCAAATTCAACGGAAATCATATTATCGTTAGTAAATTAACGTACCGAAATAAGGTTTTTAATCAGGTTAGGAGCATGTAAAATATTTTTGAGGTGTAATGGTGGATCTGATTTGGTAAGGGAGGTATTACCATAACCACGAATTGGAATCACACTACCGTTACCAACAATTATTCCATTAGTTTTGCTCAAATTAAAATAAGGCGTGAGAGTACCTGGATTAGCGGTCATGTGAGACGTCGCTCCAGTGTCCATATACCAATTTTCGTCTGGCTAGTTCAAAGAGAGAGTGTGCATGGCTTGATCAACGTCAGTTGGAGCATAAACACTTGGAGCCGGAGTTGCGATGTAGAACGATTGAGAAGGGCGAGCACCCAAGACACCCTGCTGCTTTGCCTCCATTGATGGATGGACACCCCAAGGTGCGATGGGATAAGGACACAGTGGGGTGGCCCACGGCTGTGGAGGCCGCTGCTAGTTGCGATTGTCGCCACCACGGCCACCGCGTGTCTGATGGTTGCGGTGGTTGTTTCCACCGCGATTTTTGCCATTGTTCTTCCAACCCTTATTGTGTGAAAACCTGTTCTGACCCGTCTCCTGTTGCTGTCCATTATTGTTCAAATTATCAGTTTTGGAATTCATGAAAAAAGCAGAGGTCGAACCTGATTCGAGCTTGGCTCGTTCGGCCTTGGTGGTTTCATCCAGAAGCAACATCGACCGTACTTGAGTGAACGTCGATAGAGGTTTCATGTTCTGAACCACCGTCACAAAACCGTCATATGCCTCGGTCAAGCTAGTGAGAAGACGCAGCACCATTCTTTGGTCAGAGACCTTGGCGCCGACGTTGGCCAACTGATCGGCCAGCACCTTAAGGCGGCGAGTGAACGCCTGTGCATCAGGAAAGTCACGCAAATTAGTGGTTGCGAACTCTGTCTCGAGGTGGATGGCCCGAGAAATCTTATTATCCTGGAACAATTCCGCCAAACGGTTCCAAGCATCAGCAGCCGTGTCGTCAGGATCAATGATGGTGTTAAGGAGATCCTCGGAGATGGTTCCATAAATCCATTGACGAACAATGTTGTCAACACGATCCCAATGAGCCTTTTCAGCCAGAAGTGTAGCCTCGGTTTTTGTAGAGGCTGGAGTTATCGCATTATCAGCGACCGGTGGTGGCACGATGTGCTCGTAGGTGAGCGTGGCTTTAGCATGGATTGTGAATAAAGTCTTCTAATTAGTGTATTTGGCAGACTCGTAATCCAGTGTGAGGGGAATGGCTGTTTTGATGTTTGTTATGGTGGTGGCGGGATGAAACTTTTCAGTCATTGATGAAAAATAAGAGATGACGATGAAGAAGAAGAAGAAAAAGAAGAGGAAGAGGAAGAGGAAGAGGAAGGAGGAGAGGTTGCTTTTCTATGGCTCTGATACCATGAAAGTAAAAGGAATTCTGTTCGTGTCTATTGCCTTGAACAAGGTTCCTAATATACAACCCTGATCAACGTAATTCTAGGCTAGGATAATTACAATTACAAGATATTAGTTGCTACAAATTAGGAGAGCCAACTATACAAAAGATATGGTCAATCAATCTAAAAGATAATTATGAAAATTAACTTAAATAAATTTATATTCTATCAAAAAATGGAGGGAGTAGTATTTTGGTTTTAGGATTTAGTGTTTAAGGCTTAGGATTTGGTGTTTTGGGTTTAAGATTTAGTGTTTTGAGCGTCGAAACAAAATAAAAATTACACCGGTCACTAGACTGGTCGCCACTTCCCGGTTCCCCTAGAATTACTCTTAAAATTGAACAATTTTATTTGGATAGTCTTATAAAAATAAGTTGCATTTATATAAATGAAATTTGTATTTGTACAATAAAAGTCATCTCAAATGCAACTTTTTGGGTTTATTTAGATATTAGAGTTTTCAACATTTGACGCGGTAGCATTTGTAGTGTTTGGATTGCATTATTTTTGGTGGGTTGTGTTTATGACTTAAATAAATTATATTTAAAATAAATTATTATTAAACAAACATAATTTTTAAGTGTGTTCTTTTAAATTTTTAAATACTTCAAACGCTGCTTAAGCAAATATACACTGCCTTTGTTATCAAATAATTTCTGACCAAGTAGACGGACAAACAAAGAGGGACAGTTGGATGTTTTAGGATAAAAATAATTTTGTGATGCAATGCTATTTTCCTTTCCTCTTTCACACAAGGAAAAGTAGGTATCTAGTTCAAATCGGTGTAACTTTTGATTTCACCTTTTAACCATTTTTGACAAAAAAATCTCGTAAGGCTTGATTTTGGTTCAATAAATAAATTCAACCAATTGGAGAACAAAGCGCCGTTGATGTAGTGGAATTCTATTACTATGAAATTAATTTTATGGTAACTTAGTCAATTAATCAATACATGGTTGACATTCAGATAGAGATTATATTCCGGTTTGCGTATCGAAACTGTATTGGCCAATTGACCAAAGTTAATTTCATACTAATCACTCCCAATATAGTGGCATTAGCACATGGGGATTAGCGCGAATGCCCGATGATAAAATAAGAATTTTATAAATTTAGAGAATTAAATAAGAAAACATAAAAACTTTAAATTTAAAAAGACAAAACAATAATATAACTAAATTTGTAAATACAAAATGGATAGAAAAAATCTCGTCACAAAAAAAACGATGTCAACAGTTTTACTGATTTACTAGCACCCGTTGGGACACTTGTTGCGTGTGTAAAATTTAGAAAACTAAATAGAAAGATAAAAAAAATATAAAAGGGACAAAATAGTAATGTAATTAAAGTTACAGGGGCAAAAGAGGAAAACAAAAAGCGTGATATAGTTGCACAATACATCCCATATAAGCTTTATAATGGACTAGTATCTGGTGACACGCGTTGCGTGTATAAATTATATAAGGTCAAAAAGTAATTTTATAAAATTTAGAAGATTAAATAAAAAGATAAAAAATATTAATATATGAAGAATAAAATAAAAATAAAAATATAATTAAATTTATAAAGTTAAAAAATGTGTTATTTGCTACCCAAAACCGCTTTATAATTAAGATATAGATTAATAATACAGGTATGAGGGGTAATGCACGAGTGTCTTCTAAAATAGAACATTACTTCGGTGACGTGTTGCCGAGAAACCTAACTCATGTTTTAAAATACTATCGTTTACACAACTGTTGTCAAATCTAAATGAAATTAGTTAACAAATCTACATCAAGACTTGGGTTGGACTTGGATTAAGCTTTAGATGATGTCCGTTCAATATTATATACTCCCTCACAAAATGCATATTACACTTTCATTTTAGACATCTCATATTATGTTATCTCATATTCTCATTTAAAACTGGCAATTTAGTTTATAAATTGATAGATCAACTCAAATTAATTAAAACTATTTAGTTGGTTAACTATTTTAAAAGAAAATAAAATTTTAACATGGAATTTTGATATTTTCACATGTGATTTTCTCACATAAAGATGGGAACCGTCCTACTATCTTATGAGAGAAAATCATGTGGAAATATCAAAATTACATGTGGAAATAATGTTCCCCATTTGAAATTATTTAAGCTAGTTAAAGTTTAGACTACATTTCTTTTTCCTCTTTTTTTAAAAGCTCAAACCAATTAACTAGTTTCTTTTCCTTATCGGTATTTGGGTATCTTGTTGTTTGGTGTATGTTCACGCCAAGATTTGTTCACGCGTCCAATCACCAACAACGCGTTTAATCCTGCACAAAAACGAAATCACATGTAGGAACTTGACGGTTTGAGTCGCGAAGAGATAACTCTGATGTGAGAATAAGTACAGATTGAAAAAATGTTAACAATGGAGACTTAATACTTTAGTGCTCAAAAGTAATCCAGTTCCTGTAAACTAAGGTATAACCTTGTATTTATAGTGATCATGTAAGACCCCAACTTTTTATAAATGAAATTAAATTTCCTCTATTTATTATTTTAAAATAGTATGGGTTGATTTGATTAATGTGGATAGTTATGGGTAAAATGCGCAAATATTTTAAATAAGCAAGTGGTTATAAAATATTCATTGTTGTCGGAAAATATTCGTTTGGTCGTGAAATATTCTTGCTGTCGGAGAATATTCGTACGAAGGTGCAACCTTTTATGGGCCCCATTACGGAAAGCGATTGGATGAAGAAAATGACAAGTATGAGTTTTTATAAATAACGGCGTAGTTGTTACCGTTAACACTGTTGGAATACCCGGTGGTTAAAACACAGTAATATGCAGTGTTACACAGTAGCACACGGTATTGTACCAATTATTGATTCTTACGTAAGAAAGCACTACTCAATTATTGTTACAGTAATTACTATTCAATATTTTATTTTATTGATTCAATAATTGCTACATTGATATTTTATATTATTGTTGTTTCAATAATTGTCACTGAACAATATTTCCATTATCAGATCAATAAATTATATTATTTTAATAATATTATTAGGCAGCATTATTTGCAATGTCTAGAAAGTTCTGTCTAAGGAGAGGTTTGGTCACCTAATTGCGCGCCAGTAAAAAAAAATTCTTATTAGAAAGCCCCCTCTTTCCCGGGGAACAGCCTGATTGTCAGTATTGTGATTCTGTAATATTATTTGTGAATAATTAATTATTGATTTATATGATAAGAAAAATATTTATTTTATGTAGATATAAATGGAGGAATTTTCAGAAAAGTGATAATTGTTGAAAATTGATATTTTATCTTTTCTGATAAAAAAAATTATTTAAATATATTATTATATTATAATAATATAATAGTTGTGATATTTTTACAATGAATGTGTGATATATGAATAAATGAGGAGGAAGAATATTTTTGTTACAATAAATATTAAAAACATGTTGGTGAATCCCATTTTTGACTGAAATTTAATTATAGCCTGTAAAATCGTCCGTATGTGGATTTTGATCAATTTCTGCTGGAAATTTGAAAAAAACTTAAACTTACAAAGTTGTAGAGAATTAAATTCCCTATGGAATGTACATAAGATTTGAATTTTTCTGATAAAAGAGCTATTTATTACGAATTATTAAAGTTCTAAAATAATTGATTTTTGGAGTTTAAAATATTTATTTTAAGAAAAACGTTTTTTGCAATTGGGTGGGCCCCGCATGTGTTGTAAACATGCTGAATTCAGATTTCAAGAGGTAGGCGTGAAATTTTTTAATAAATATTATTATTTTATTAAATTTTTTGCTTTGGTGTTCTAAGTATTTTTCTATAAATAGGATGCTTAAGTTAGAATTGAAAATCACACTAGAAACTGAAGTTTTCTCTCTCCACATTATCGAGCGTATTTTTGTGAGTATTTTGATACTTTGAGTGTTGTTATATGGTGCAAGTTTTCTTCAGCGTTATATCTGATATTCCAGCCAGAAGTACTATTCTTTTGAGGTAAGGGATGTTATTTTTTCGTAAATGATATTATTTTTTTCAATATCATTATACCGGAATATTGGTATGAATTTTATTATAAAATTTTTAACTTTTCATGTCGGGGTTACTATTCATGAGTTACTATTCACGAGTTACTATTTACGCGTTACTATTCACGAAGTATGATGATTATTCTTGTGGAATTTCTACCTTTTAGTGTCGGAGTTATTATTCACGTATACGGTATTATTCACGTATATAGAATTATTCACGTATACGGCACTATTCACGAATACGACACTATTCACAGAAAAATTAAATTTTCTTTTCTGTGTCCAAGATTGTTTGTTATGGTTCCTATCTTTGATTGGATCTATGTTTTGATCTTCATTTTTGATTTCTGCTCCACAATTGATTATTATGGAGTATTTTTGAACTTGGATAAACTAAAGTACGAATCCATAATCTTTGTCCTTTTATCTCACTATCTTGAAAATATTGTTATCATCCTCAGTCCTAAATAGTGATATAACTGAATATCTTTGGCCTGTAGTACAAAAATAAATGATTATTTGATGAATATCTTTGGCCCGTAGTGCAAAGACGGACAGGTGTTGAGATGAACATGACTAACTGGTGATACAAATGAATATCTTTGACCCGTAGTGCAAAGATGAATATTTGATGATTAATGTTACAGGGATAAAATATTAATGTTGAACTTTTAAATTCATAGATGATAGTAGATTTCATTCTCTACTTAATTTTTCTAATGAATTGTTGTTTCCGCTGTAGTTGTTGATCTAAAACTTGTTGTCTATTATATTTTGTCAGATTTTTTCCTGTTGAAGACTAAGGATAATTTGTTGTACATTATCTTAGTCATAATATTCTTTACTGGGCTGGTTGAGCTCATCCTTTTTCTTTTTTGTTCCAATTTTTTTCTCAGAAGGCGAGAATATAGCGGGAACTAGTCGGGGTATGGAATGATGGTTCAAGATAGTTGTTTTAGTAGTCCCTATTATTTTGTAATATAGTGTATCAATAATTGTAATGAGGACTCCATTTGAGTTTTAATATTGTCTAGATGACAGTATATGTATTGTCGTATTTTGCACGACAATTGTAATAATAAAGTTGTAGTTGTTTTCTGTATCATGTATTTGGCGACTCAAAATGGGTTGGGTGAAATGAACCTATTTTAGGGGCGTCACAGATCACACCTCCTTAAACGCTCTGTCCCCAAATTGGAATAGAATTCCTCATCATGGTAGATACCATAATGGGATAAAATTGAATCTCCTTAAAGAAAGAAAGTCAAATATTATCATGACTCTTTCCTTAGGAATTAGAAATTAAATGCAACTAGAAATCATAGATTCCTTAAAGTCCTACCCCTTATGCCCAAAATATACTCCTACGTGGGGAAGGTTCCTCCATGTGACCTATGACTCACCGACTCATCTGGGCCTAATCAAACATGCCCCAACATTGTCCCCCACTATTTTTGTAAGACCCCAAATTTTATGAAATAAAAGTATTTAATTTTTTATATAGTTATTATTCTATCCAGTAAATGGTTAAATTGATAAAAGGATAAAGTTAAGGGTGATATGTGAAAATTTTACAAAGTAAGCAAGTTGTCATAAAATATTCGTTTGGTCGGGAAATATTATTTTTATCAGGGAATATTCATACGACGACACAATCATTGGTGGACCCTACAACGGAATGACTATCGGATATAGAATGCGACAGAAATAACTTTTTTATAAAAATAACGGCAAGACTTTTACCGTTAAACTGTTAAAATATCCGGTGATAAAAATACAGTAATACGCATTATTGCACAGTAGCACACAGTATTGCACAGTATCTCTGATTACTGATGCTTACGTAAGAAGTCACTCAGTTTTATTCAATTATTACAACAATAGTTGGTGCATAGTATCTCATATTATTGATTCAATTACTGCCACAGTATCATCTGTACAATATTTTATATTATTAAATCAATAATTGAGACGACATAATTATTCATATTATTATTTGCATTATTGACAATGTCTAAAAAGTTCTGTAGAGGAAAGAGGTTAAGTTATTTAATTGTGCGTCAATAAGGAGAAGTCCTTATCGGAAAACCCTCTCTTTCTTGGAAATGATCTGGTTATTAATATTGTGAGTTATACTATTAATGATGAATAATTGTTGAAAGATTAAAAATGTATTTATTGAAGATAAGTGATTTGTGATAAATATTTATTCAATTTTTGATATAAATAAAGGGGCTTGTTATAAAGTATTTGTTGCAAGTTTGACTTATTACATGGATCCCCACTTACTCATTTTTCAAAACTATCGGTAGAAAATTATCTCAGTTTTATTTTTTCTATTATTATAATAGTAATAAAATAGAAAACTTTTTATATAAAATAGAATACTTTTTATATTATATATAAAGTTATTCATTTTATTAGATTATAAATAGAATATATTATATTGTATATAAAGTTTTCGTTTTATTAGAATATTTTATTGCACAATAATGAATAGTAAAAATCAGAAAATCGCGCGAATCCTCTGAATTCGCTTAGGAAAATTTTCTTCTGTTCATCTGTTATTATTTTCTTAAATAGTGACATGTCATTCTTCTATAAATAGGATGCTAGGTTAAGAAATAAAAATCACACTAGAATCAGAAAATTCTTCTTTTATAATATTGTGCGTATTTCTTTTGAGTTTAAGGATATTTTAAATGTTGCAAATAGTGCAAGATTTTCTCAAGAATATCTCCGCTATACCAATCAGAATTAGTCTCCCACTAAGGTAAAGGGTATTATTTATTTCATATTCGTTAGAGATATTATTTTTCGTATTCGTAAGGAATATTATTTTCGTTCAATATTCGTAAGAAATATTATTTTCGTTCAATATTCGTAAGGGATATTATTTTCGTTCAATATTCGTAAGAAATATTATTTTCTTCCATACTCTATAGTATGTGAGTAATATTATTTCGTTTCATATTCCTAAATCTACACTTACTTTGATAAGTATTGCTTCTATAATCCCTGAAATTAGTAGAATATCCTTGAGTTTTGCACTTCATCTAGTATCGTTTCATTGAAATATTGGTCTGAACTTTATTAGAAAATTTTTATATTTTCATTCGGGGTACTATTCACGGGGTAATATTCATAGATACTATTCATGGACACTATTCATACATACGGTGCTATTCATACGGTACAATTTATGCATATGGTACTATTCATACGATATTATTCATGGATACTATTCATACATACGGTACTATTTATACGGTACTATTTATGGGGTACTATTCACTGAGTACTGTTCACGGGGTACTATTCACGATAAAAATTAATTTTTTTTCTGTCCAAATTATTTTTGATATATGAATATCATTCTTGAATTTTTTTTTCTTCACATTTAGTTACCATGTTGACAATTTGGACATTATTGAACTCTGGATAAATTGAATTATAAATCTTTAATATTTATTCTTGATCTCACTTGATTGATTTCTTATATCATTATCATCATTCTCATGTTTATATTGTGGTGAAAGTCATCTTTGGCCCGTAGTGCATAGATTGATTGTTGATTGGTATGATTATGACCAAGAATTGTGTATTGGTATAATCATGACCTGTAATGTTACAAACAAATGATGTGGTAAAAGTCATCTTTGGCCCGTAGTGCATAAATGAACTATTAATTGATATGATTATGACCAAAAATTGTGTATTGGTATAATCATGACATGTAATGTTACATACAAATGATGTGATAAAAGTCATCTTTGGCCTGTAGTGCATAGATGGACTGTTGATTAGTATGATTATGACCATGAATTGTGTATTGGTATAATCATGACCTGTAATGTTACAGACAAATGTTGTGGTAAAAGTCATCTTTGGCCTATAGTGCATAGATAGACTGTGGATTGGTATGATTATAACCAAGAATTGTGTATTGGTATAATCATGACCTGCAATGTTACAGACAAATGATGTGGTAAAAGCCATCTTTGGCCCGTAGTGCAAAGATGGACTGTTGATTATTGGTTTTACAGTTGAAAATCTTTGGCCCATAGTGCAAAGATGGACTGTTGATTATTGGTTTTATAATTGTATGTCTTTGACCCGTAGTGCAAAGGTGGACTGTTGATTATTGGTTTTACAATTGTATATCTTTAGCTCGTACTGCAAAGATGGACTGTTGATTCACATGATTATAAATATGAATTGTGAATTTGACTATAATCTTTAATGGTTCAGGTGAAGACAGGTGATGAGAGTTCTCTTTGTCTTGGGTACAACAAAGAACTGTTGATGAGTATTACAAAAATGGAATATTAATGGACTTTTAATTTGGAGGAGATAGTTGACATTATATTCTACTTGACTCTTCTAATGGATTGTTGATTCCGCTATAATTATGGTTGAACACTTTTATCATCTACCATATGTTCTAAATATCTGATTTATTACTGATACTGATGAAGGCTATTGATAATTTAATTATCTTTAGTCATAATAATATTTACTGAACTATTTGTGCCCACCCTTTTTACTTCACAATTCCTTTCAGGTAGTAAGAATGTAGCTGGGTCGAGCGGAGATAACATGAGAATAATGTGATGGTCTGAGACTGTGGAAGTGTCTTAATACATTATAAAATAACATGACATGCAATATATAATTGTATTGAGGACTTAAGATGGGTGTGTCGTATTTTATACGTCACTTAATAATTGATTTTGGTGAGCAACAATAGGGTGATGAGAACCCGACTTTGAAAGAGTCAAAAATGCACCCCATTAGAATAAGGAGGACATAATTGTACTAAGAGCTTAAAGGGTGTGTTTCCACTATCATATATGATGTCTGATGTAAGACCACGAATTTTATGAAATGAAAGTATTCAATTTTTCTTATAAATACTATTAAGTAAATGGTTAAATTGATAAAAAAGTTAAAGTTAAGGGTGATATATGTAAATATTTTAAATAAGCAAGTGGTTATAAAATACTCATTATTGTTGGGGAATATTCATTTGGTCGTGGAATATTCTTACTGTCAGAGAATATTCGTACGACGGCGCAGCCATTTGTGGGCCTCATAACAGAATAACTGTCGGATGAAGAAAATGACAAATTCGAGTTTTTATAAATAACGACGTAATCATTACCGTTAACACTGTTGGAATACCCGGTGGTTAAAGTACAGTAATACGCGTGGTTGCACAGCAGCACACGGTATTGCATAATATTTTTGAATTATTGATCCTTACATAAGAAGGCATTACTCAATAATTGTTACAGTAATTACTGTTCAATATTTTATTTTATTGATTCAATAATTGCTACGTTGATATTTTATATTATTGTTGTTTCAATAATTGGCACTGCATAGTATTTCTCATTATCAGATCAATAATTCATATTATTTGAATAATATTATTAGATAGCATTATTGGTAATGTCTAAGGAAGTTCTGTCTAAGGAAGTTCTATCTAAGGAGAGGTTTGGTCACCTAATTGCGCGCCAGAAAGGAGAAATCCTTATTGGAAAGCCCCCTCTTTCCTAGGAACGACCTGGTTGTCATAATTGTGATTCTGTAATATTATTTGTGAATAATTAATTATTGATATATATGATAAGGAAATATTTATTTTTTATGTGGATATAAATGAATGATTTAATTTTGAGTTGTTTTATCAGTATTTTGTTGGAATGGAGGTGTTAAAAAATCAAAACAGTGTTCTTAAAGCTCTATTGCACGAGTTAAAATTTTAATCCGACCGTTGGATCGTTGTGATTTTTGGATATGTTATACATATATAAGTTGAGTATATGTCCACAAATTTTGAACCGTTAAAAATTAACGTATGATTTGTTATGAATTTTAAGAAGTGTTAAAAATCGTCCGTATGTGGATTTCGGACATTTTCTGTTTGGAATTTAGAAAAACTTTCTTCTGCAAAGTTGTAGAGAATTCAATTTCCTATGAAATGGACATAAAATTCATATTTTTCTGATAAAAGGGCTATTTATTATGAATTATTGAAGTTTTAGAAAATAAAATATTTTTATTAAATTATGGATGGGACCCACTTTTGTCATTTGTTAACAAAATGTGCTGAATTGAGTTTTAATTATGGTGGGCTGCTGATTTTTCAAAAGTAGCATGCGTAGAATAATTATAATATTATTTTATTAATTTAGTCTCTTTTGACGTTGTAACATTTTCCTATAAATAGGTGCTTAGGTTATAATTGAAAATCACACCAGAATTCATAAGTTTTATCTCTATATTATCGAGCGTATTTTTGTGAGTATTTTCTAAAGATTTTAATTTTTAAAACAGTTATTGACTGTACCTTTATGTAATATACCACTCTAAGGTATCAATGTGAGGTGATATCCAGGTAACGGGATGAGAGTCACAGTTGGTATCTATTTATAGTAAAACTCACAACATATGTGTTGTCGGATTTTGCACGACAATTGTAATAATGAAGTTTGTATTTAGAAATTGCATTGAGTGTATTTCGTGGTGACTCAGAATAGGTTGGGTGGAATGGACCTTTTTTGGGGGCATTACATCTGATCACATACAAACTCGTGTTATCATAAGATATGATTGTGCACATCCACCTGCTGACTATATCTATAAGCATTATTTATATAATCTTGGAGTATGGGTTGAATATAATTCTCAGTTTGAGACAATGGAGATAATTATATGGCAAGAAAATACACACCATTAGAATGAACAAGATAGTAATCTTCTCGTTCTTCTTTGGGGTCTATTGGGTCAACTAAGATTAATGCTCAAGTCCTATGATATCTATTATAACTTAGATGCATGGCCTCCCATGTATGAAGACTTCTTTGACCATTTTCCAAAGATTTTAATTCCTAAAATAGTTATCGACTATACTTTTATATAAAGTATCATTGGTTTAGAGTGTGAGTAATGTTACTTGCATTGAAACTCACAGCTTATGTGTTATCGTATTTTTTATGACAGTTATATTAATGAAGTTGTATTTGGATTCTGTACCATGTATTTGGCGACTCAGAATGGGTTGTGTAGACCTATTTTGGGGGCTTCACACTTTTGTTATAATGAGAGTGTTAGGAAGCATGTGAATGATATTCCTATTTATGTATGATTTGATTATGATATAAATGAATGAATATGCAAGTATGCTTGCATTCAGAAAAGCTGTAAAGTCCTTTGATAGATAATAGGAACACATGTACAAGGACCTAGAATGAATTGATCAAATATGTTAGGTTGATCCTATATAAACAAAATAGCTTTGTAAAGTCCTTAAAAAGAAATGATGTACAAGGACTATAAATATAGAAAGATCAAGCTTGTTAGGTTGATCTTATAATGTAATAGATAGGCTTGTCTGATCGTCGAGCACTGCACCAGAATCGTACTTTGCTAGGAGAGTCGAGGAAAACTCGAGAACTATCAAGGCAGAAGTGTAGTCTGCAAGATAGTAGATCTCGGAGTTCGTAGATTTCCAGGAGAGACGAGGAAGGATCGTAGTGTGTCGAGAAGAACTTCTTTGGAGCCATAGTCTGCTGAGGAAGTCATGTTCAGAATCTTAGAGACAGCCTGTTTACGAGCCGATCGAGCATCTGCCGAAGCCAAGTCAAGAATCATAGACCACAATCGGAGTCGTAGAGTCTACTGATCACATCAGAGGCAAAGATCGTAGTCGAGCAAGATCAGATGAAGACAACAAGCATAAAGATAGAAATCGTAGAGTGCAAGATCTAATCTCGGAGTCGTAGTGTCTGCAGAACTAAAGCTAAATCGTAGAGTACAGAACTAAGGCTTCAACAGAGGCGGTCACAACGCCCATGCAGAATTGTAGAGTGAACATGATTCTCAACAAATGAGCACCCCCAGAATATCCAAAGTATGAAGCCTCTGGTCTGAGTTGCAAAGGTACATTCCACCTAAAGAAAATAAGAGAGCACTCAATGAATGACTTGCAAGCTAACAGAAGATCTAAGCACCAACCCAATCAACATCCAGATTGAGTTCTGAAGCTATTCAAGATGAAGTCTTCCCCAAGTTGATCCGAAGAAGATTTCAGTAAAAGTAACTGGCTAAGGAAAGTCAGCAGGTGTTGTAGCTGTCAACAGAACAGAAGACAACGATCTTGGGATTAACCAGGATCGTAGTGTTTGCCAAACAAAGAAGGAACTGATGAAGTGTACACAGAAATACTGGTCAGCTTATGAACAATAAGGCTAAAGTGATTAAGCATTGGGTCAGTCCATTGATGATAAGTGAATGGGAGATCACAAGTAGAAAGTGAGCTGGGCATGCCATAAATCTGAAGTGTCTTGCTATTTAGAATAGGCCAGCACAAGGAGTAAAGCTTTCAGTTCGTGAGATCAGTCAAAGAAAACAGAAGTGTTGAAGCACTGCACAAGAGAAGGAAGAGGTGTTCTACATTAAAGATCCGATGAACACTCTTCAGGATCGTAGTGTTGTCTCAACCCGTCAATGAGCAACATTCAATAAGACACACACGATTAGGTCCATCTGCATTAGAATCGTAGAGTTCGATCATATGAAGATTGAAGCATTGGCAACGGTTCAATTTGAAGACTGATATTTGAACATTGCTAGTTGAGAGCATCGATGCAAAAGGACAGCTCATGATACTCTAATCGAGAAGTCAGAAAGGAGAAATAAAGTTAACTACCTACCTGAGACATCAAAGTGACATCTCTGATGGGGTAGGTGAAACAGTAGACTGCAGTGTCAGAAATATGAAAAAGGGGATGTCATTTCACATCTGTAGTCTACACCAAATAACTCGAGATCTGCGAAGCACTTCAAATAGCTTTCAACGTCTATATCCCAACGGGAAGATTGGGAAGGAGTATATATCAGCCACAACTTAAAAGATCAAGGGTTGCTGATGTTGCTGAAGTTGCAGAATCGTTGAGTTGATGGAATTCTATTGTTGACTCTACGAGTTCCACCAGAGCTAAACAGAACAAGTCTCAGTGACAGTGAGACTACAAAGGTGGAAGTGAAGCAGCTTTGAAGAAGGACTTGAACAGACTAAAGCTTCACTCAACAAAGATGAGAATGCCATTGAAGATGGCAGCTAAGCTGAGAGCCGAGAAGGACAAGAGGATTGTAAGACCCCAACTTTTATGAATAAAGATGAATTTTCTATAAATATCTTTTTGAATATTATGGAGTAAATTTGATATAATGTTATAGTTGTGAGTAATATTTATAAATTTTGTAAAGTACGTAAGTTGTTATATAATATTCGATTGGTCGGGGAATATTCATTTTAACAGGGAATATTCGTATAACGACACAATCATTGGTGGACCCCGCAACGGAATTATTGTCGGATTGAGAAAACAACAAAAATATTTTTATGAAAATAACAGCAGAAGTTTTACCGTTAAAACTGTTGAACTACTCGGTAGTAAAAGTACAGTAATACGCGTGGTTGTATAGTAGCACACGGTATTGATTATTGATGCCTACGTAAGAAGTCACTCAGTTTTGTTCAATTATTGCTACAGTAATTGCTGCATAGTATCTCACGTTATTTGATTCAATTATTGTCGATATTTTATATATTATTAAATCAATAATTGAGATAACAAAGTTATTATATTATTATTTGCTGTGACGCCCCCAAAATTAGGTATTTATCACCCATCTTGGGTCGTCAGATACATGGTACAAAATACAAATACAAACTTAATTATACAAATGTCGTGTAACATACGACAATACATAAACTGAGAGTTCTAATAGGAATATTGTCATCTAGACAATATCCATACTCAAGGAGTCCTCATTACATTTATTGTCACACTATTTAACAGAATGGTGAGGACTACTAATGCTATCTTCTGGACCATCACTCCTTTCCCTGACTCGTCCCAGCTATATTCTCATTTCCTGAAGAGAACATTGAAAGAAAGGGTGAGCTCAACTAGCCCAGTAAGAAATATTATGACTAAGATAATGAAGAATAAATTATCAATAGTCTTCAACAATGTTAAACTGATAAAATACAATAGACATCAAGTTTAACTGTAGCGGAATAAGCAATTCATTAGAAGAGTCAAGTAGAGAATAAAACCTACTATCTTCTATGATTTAAAAATATTTTCATCAACTTTTATCACTGAGACTCAGCTTAATAAATAAACCACATCTTCTAATCATCCTTGTATTACGGGCCAAGGATATTCATTAAATCATCAATGATCATGACTATACCGAAAAATCCCTGGTCATAATCATACCACAAACTGTCTATCAATGCATTACAAGCCACTGAGGACTTTTACCACACCACTTATAACATCACAGTTCATGATTATACCGAATGATCCCTGGTCATAATCATACTAAGTCCATCTATGCACGTAAGCCAAAGATGACTTTTAACATAAAATAAACATGAGGATGATGACAATGTTATAAGAATTCAATAAAACAAGTTCAAGAATTAATTTATCCAATAATTAACAACGTCCAAATTGTCAACATGATACTGCTTTGTGGAGTAAAATTCAAGAATGCTCAGAAGAATATTTTCATGAAAAGATACTGGATGAAGCGCAAATATCAAGGATATTCCACTAATTTCATGGAGTATAGAAATTAAAACTTTAACCAAATGAGTATAATAAAGAATATATGAAACTGTAAATGGATTTTCATCAGCCATGCGGTAATCCACGTATACAGATCATTTCTAAAATTTAATAAGGAATGAATATAAAGGATCATTCACCATGCATGTGGCAATCCACATAGACAGGTTATTCCAACAGAATAATAAAGAATGGAATAACAGAAGGATTCACCATGCATGCGATAGAGACCGCACAGACAGGTTATTCCCAACAGAATGATAAATGCGAAATAATAAATATGGAACCAGGTCAGGTGAAATTCACACCGACAGGATATTCCGACAGAATAATAAATGCAGAATAATAAATGATGGAACCAGGTCAGGTAAAATTCACACCGACAGGATATTCCGACAGAATCGTAAAGAACGGAATAATAAAAGAATTTCACCAAGTATGCGGTACTTCGCATAAACAGGTTATTCCAATATAATAATAAAGAATGGAATAACAGAAGAAGATCACCAAGTATTGGGTAAACCGCATATACAGGTCATTCCACCAAGTATAGGGTAGACCGCGCATACAGGTTATTCCAACAGAATAATAAAGAATGGAATAACATAAGTTCTCTTCATGAATAAGAAAGAATAACACCCCTTACCATTTTAAAGAAGAACTGAAATAAAGAAGTAGTTAAGTGGCAGAATACTCTTCTTTTTTCTCTCTATAGTTTCTCTCTCTAGAGTTCAGTGAATTCGTAAGAAATAATGAAGGAATGAGCTGCTATTTATAGAAAAATAGAATGTATAGTAACTAATCCATGAACGGTCCAGATTGATTACTTTAATCTGACGGTCCATATTTAAAGAAAAATCTTTTAAATAAAATATAATATATTCTATTTATAGAATAACTTTAATAAAGTATTCTGTTTTATATAAAAAGATTTTACTATATAAAACACTATGCACAATAGAATATAATATATTCTATTTATAGAATAACTTTAATAAAGTATTCTGTTTTATATAAAAAGATGTTTCTGTTTTTTACGTTAATAATACGAATAAAACAAAACTTCATTATCGCTAAATAATTCATATTATTAATTGACAATAATTGAATCAAACTGAGTGACTTCTCACATAAGCATCAATACCGTGTGCTACTATGCAACCACACGTATTACTGTAGTTTTACTACCGAGTAGTTCAACAGTATCAACGGTAAAACTTCCGCCATTATTTTTAATAAAATATTTTTGTCGTTTTCTCAATCTGACAATAATTCCGTTGTGGGGTCCACCAATGATTGTACCGTCGTACGAATATTCCCCGTAAATAGTAACTCGTGAATAGTACTTCGACACAAAAAGTGTCCCAAATACTCGAGTGAATAATACTAGAGTGAATAGTAATTTGGGTGAATAGTAACTCGTGAATAGTAACTCGTGAATAGTAACTCCGACACAAAAAGTGTCCCAAATACTCGAGTGACCGATACTAGAATGAATAGTAATTTGGGTGAATAGTAACCCGTGAATAGTAACTCGTGAATAGTGACCATGTATTTTATGACAACTTGTTTACTTTAAAAAAAATTCACATATCACCCTTAACTTTAACCTTTTATCAATTTAACCATTTACCAAAATAGAAAAATTGAATACTTTTATTTCATAAAATTCGGGGTCTCACAATCTCCCCTCCTTATGGAATTTCGCCCTCGAAATTAACGTACGTACCTGATATTCGAAGAGATGAGAATACCTTACTTTCTTTTCGGATTGTACCTTTCCGGATAATTCCGCTCTATCATGATTTTTCCATTTCTCATCTCCTATATTTCGAATATCATTCTAGAATATACCTTCAAAACAAAGGTTAATCGACATACCACAATTTATCCACTTATTAAGTAAACAATTTCAGCTTAGGTAAGTCACACCCTAGCGAAGTATATTACTCGTCTTCTAGACTAATATCTCCGTCAGTGACCATATCCTTGTAACATCAATCAACAATTTCTGTCCACAATCATATGAATAACTCATAATCATAATTGTGATTCTGAATTACTTTTCGCACCCAGGAAGAAGAAAATTTACATCACCTATATTCACCTGAAACATCAAAAATCATGTTTATACCAAATCACAATTCCTGCTCATAATCATACTAATAAATTCATCTTTGCACTACGGCTAAAGATTTACAACTGTATAACCAATAATCAACAGTTAATCTTCGCACTACAGGCCAAGGATATACAACTGTAAAATCAATAATGCTGAGACTCAGCTTAATAGTATCACGACCACGAATTATCCATGCACTACGTGCCAAAAATAATCGTGTTTTCAATTACGGTCATGATTATACCAAACAATCCCTGGTCATAATCATACCAAGTCCATCTATGCACGTAAGCCACAGATGACTTTTACCACATCTATGAATTAATATTTCATTGCTGAGACTCAGCTCAATAATTAATCCACATCATCGAATCATCCCTGCACTACAGGCCAAGGATATTCTTTAGTATCACGACCACGAATTATCCATGCACTACGTGCCAAAGATAATCGTGTTTTCAATTACGGTAATGATTATACCGAACAATCCCTGGTCATAATCATACCAAGTCCATCTATGCACGTAAGCCACAGATGACTTTTACCACATCTATGAATTAATATTTCACTGCTGAGACTCAGCTCAATAATTAATCCACATCATCGAATCACCCTTGCACTCCGACTAATAATATTCTTTAGTATCACGACCACGAATTATGCATGCACTACGGCTAAAGATAATCGTGTTTTCATCAACGGTCCTGATCATGCCATAAAACAATTAGTCTTTGTACTACGGCCAAAGAGAATCCATAGCCATAATCATACCAAAAACTGTCCATCAATGCATTACGGGCCAATGAGGACTTTTTCCACATCATTTGTAACATTACGGTCATGATTATACCGAATAATCCCTGGTCATAATCATACCAAGTCCATCTGTGCACTACAGGCCACAGATGACTTTCAACAAAATATAAACATGAGAATGAGGTATTGACGTATATAGGGTTTCAAACCTCTTAGAAACTTTCGCATCATTCGCTCCTCATTATCGACCAAATGGGATGCAAACCGGGATAACTCCGCAAACTTAACCTCGTACTGCGATATGGTCATATTATTTTGCTCCAATGCTTATCTCAACATTGTTAGATGCCATTTTCAAACACTAACACAAAACAAGGGTTAATTAACATATCACATATTATCCCTATACTCTGACCGACCAATTAAATACCAAATAAACTTAGGTAGGTCATACTAGCGAAGGAATTCCCCATCTCTCCCCTCCTAGTTCTTATCTTACATCTCAGCCAGGGATCATATCCCTAAGCTTTGATACCAACTGTGACGCCCCCAAAATTAGGTATTTATCACCCATCTTGGGTCGTCAGATACATGGTACAAAATACAAATACAAACTTAATTATACAAATGTCGTGTAACATACGACAATACATAAACTGAGAGTTCTAATAGGAATATTGTCATCTAGACAATATCCATACTCAAGGAGTCCTCATTACATTTATTGTCACACTATTTAACAGAATGGTGAGGACTACTAATGCTATCTTCTGGACCATCACTCCTTTCCCTGACTCGTCCCAGCTATATTCTCATTTCCTGAAGAGAACATTGAAAGAAAGGGTGAGCTCAACTAGCCCAGTAAGAAATATTATGACTAAGATAATGAAGAATAAATTATCAATAGTCTTCAACAATGTTAAACTGATAAAATACAATAGACATCAAGTTTAACTGTAGCGGAATAAGCAATTCATTAGAAGAGTCAAGTAGAGAATAAAACCTACTATCTTCTATGATTTAAAAATATTTTCATCAACTTTTATCACTGAGACTCAGCTTAATAAATAAACCACATCTTCTAATCATCCTTGTATTACGGGCCAAGGATATTCATTAAATCATCAATGATCATGACTATACCGAAAAATCCCTGGTCATAATCATACCACAAACTGTCTATCAATGCATTACAAGCCACTGAGGACTTTTACCACACCACTTATAACATCACAGTTCATGATTATACCGAATGATCCCTGGTCATAATCATACTAAGTCCATCTATGCACGTAAGCCAAAGATGACTTTTAACATAAAATAAACATGAGGATGATGACAATGTTATAAGAATTCAATAAAACAAGTTCAAGAATTAATTTATCCAATAATTAACAACGTCCAAATTGTCAACATGATACTGCTTTGTTGAGTAAAATTCAAGAATGCTCAGAAGAATATTTTCATGAAAAGATACTGGATGAAGCGCAAATATCAAGGATATTCCACTAATTTCATGGAGTATAGAAATTAAAACTTTAACCAAATGAGTATAATAAAGAATATATGAAACTGTAAATGGATTTTCATCAGCCATGCGGTAATCCACGTATACAGATCATTTCTAAAATTTAATAAGGAATGAATATAAAGGATCATTCACCATGCATGTGGCAATCCACATAGACAGGTTATTCCAACAGAATAATAAAGAATGGAATAACAGAAGGATTCACCATGCATGCGATAGAGACCGCACAGACAGGTTATTCCCAACAGAATGATAAATGCGAAATAATAAATATGGAACCAGGTCAGGTGAAATTCACACCGACAGGATATTCCGACAGAATAATAAATGCAGAATAATAAATGATGGAACCAGGTCAGGTAAAATTCACACCGACAGGATATTCCGACAGAATCGTAAAGAACGGAATAATAAAAGAATTTCAACAAGTATGCGGTACTTCGCATAAACAGGTTATTCCAACATAATAATAAAGAATGGAATAACAGAAGAAGATCACCAATTATTGGGTAAACCGCATATACAGGTCATTCCACCAAGTATAGGGTAGACCGCGCATACAGGTTATTCCAACAGAATAATAAAGAATGGAATAACATAAGTTCTCTTCATGAATAAGAAAGAATAACACCCCTTCCCATTTTAAAGAAGAACTGAAATAAAGAAGTAGTTAAGTGGCAGAATACTCTTCTTCTTTCTCTCTATAGTTTCTCTCTCTAGAGTTCAGTGAATTCGTAAGAAATAATGAAGGAATGAGCTGCTATTTATAGAAAAATAGAATGCATAGTAACTAATCCACGAACGGTCCAGATTGATTACTTTAATCTGACGGTCCATATTTAAAGAAAAATCTTTTAAATAAAATATAATATATTCTATTTATAGAATAACTTTAATAATGTTTATATAAAAAGATTTTACTATGCAAAACACTATGCACAATAGAATATAATATATTCTATTTATAGAATAACTTTAATAAAGTATTCTGTTTTATATAAAAAGATATTTCTGTTTTATTACGTTAATAATACGAATAAAATAAAACTTCATTATCGCTAAATAATTCATATTATTAATTGACAATAATTGAATCAAACTGAGTGACTTCTCACATAAGCATCAATACCGTGTGCTACTATGCAACCACACGTATTACTGTACTTTTATTACCGAGTAGTTCAACAGTATCAAAAGTAAAACTTCTGCCGTTATTTTTAATAAAATATTTTTGTCGTTTTCTCAATCTGACAATAATTCTGTTGTGGGGTCCACCAATGATTGTACCGTCGTACGAATATTCCCCGTAAATAGTAACTTGTGAATAGTACTTCGACACAAAAAGTGTCCCAAATACTCGAGTGAACAATACAAGAGTGAATAGTAATTTGGGTGAATAGTAACCCGCGAATAGTAACTCGTGAATAGTAACTCCGACACAAAAAGTGTCTCAAATACTCGAGTGAATAATACTAGAGTGAATAGTAATTTAGATGAATAGTAACCCGTGAATAGTAACTCGCGAATAGTAACTCATAAATAGTAACTCCGACACAAAAAGTGTCCTAAATACTCGAGTGAACAATACTAGAGTGAATAGTAATTTGGGTGAATAGTAACCTGTGAATAGTAATTCGTGAATAGTAACTCATGAATAGTACTCTGACACAAAAAGTGTCCCAAATACTCGAGTGAACGATACTAGAGTGAATAGTAATTTAGATGAATAGTAACCCGTGAATAATAACTCGTGAATAGTGACCATGTATTTTATGACAACTTGTTTACTTTAAAAAAAATTCACATATCACCCTTAACTTTAACCTTTTATCAATTTAACCATTTACCAAAATAAAAAAATTGAATACTTTTATTTCATAAAATTCGGGGTCTCACATTTGCAATATTAACGATGTCTAGAAGTTCTGCCAAGAAGAGGTTTGGTCACCTAATTGCGCGCCAATAGGGAGAAATTCTTATTGGAAAGCCCCCTCTTTCTTGGAAACGACCTGGTCGATTAATATTGTGAATTATAGTAAAGGTGATAAGTTTTGTTTTATTATTATTATAAATGTTATAAAATAGAAAACTTTTTATATAAAACATAATACTTTTATAAAGTTATTTATTTTATTAGACTATAAATAGAATATATGATATTCTATTATGCATAGTATTTGCATAGTATTTGCATAGTAAAATCTTTTTATATAAAACAGAATATTTTTATAAAGTTATTCATTTTATTAGATTATAAATAGAATATATTATATTTTATTTAAAAAATTTTGTTTTATTAGAATATTTTATTAATACTGCATACTAAATCAATATGAATCGTCCGTTTAAAAGTAAATCAATCTGGATCATTCATGAATTAGTTACTATTCAGTCCATTCTCCTATAAATAGAAGCTCATTCCTTCATTATTTCTTATGAATTCACTGAAACTCTAGATAGAGAAACTATATAGAGAAAGAAGAAAAATATTCTGCTATTTCACTACTCCTATATCCAGTTTCTTATAAGGTAAGGGGTATTATTTTTTTCGTCTTCATGAAGAGAACTTCTGCTATTCTATTCTTAATCATTATGTTGGAATAACCTGTTTATGCAAAGTACCGCATACATGGTGAAATTCTTATGTTATTCCATTCTTTATTATTCTGTTAGAACATCCTGTCTGTGCGTTTACGCATGACCTGGTTCCATTTTTTATTATTCTGTTGGAACATCCTGTCTGTGCGGTTTACGTATGACCTGGTTCCGTTCTTTATTATTCCGTTGGAACATCCTGTCTGTGTGGTTTACGCATGACCTGGATCCATTTTTTATTATTTTGTTGGAATAATCTGTCTGTGCGGTCTATCGCATACATGGTGATTTCTTCTATTATTCCATTCTTTATTATTCTGTTGGAATGACCTGTCTATGTGGATTATCACATGCATGGTGAATAATCATTTGTATTCATTCCTTATTAAATTGTGAAAATGATCTGTCTAAGTGGATTACCGCATGGTAGACAAAAATCTATTTGCAGTTTCATATATTCTCTTATACTCAGTTGGTTAAAGTTTTGACTTCTATACTCCATGAAATTAGTGGAATATCCTTGATATTTGCGCTTCATCCAGTATCTTTTCATGAAAATATACTTATGAGTATTCTTAAATTTTACTCCACAAAGAAGTATCATGTTGACAATTTGGACGTTATTGGTTCCTGGATAAATTAATTCTTGAACTTGTTTTATTGAATTCTTATATCAATGTCATCATCCTCATGTTTATATTATGTTAAAAGTCATATGTGGCCTGTAGTGCATAGATGGACTTGGTATGATTATGACCAGGGATTAATCGGTATAATCATGACCGTAATATTACAAATGATGTGGTAAAAGTCCTCATTAGCCCTTAGTGCATTGATGGACAGTTGTTGGCATGATCATGACCATTGATGAATACACGAATATCCTTGGCCCGTAGTGCATGGATAATTTGTGGTTGTGATACTAATGAATATCCTTGGCCATAGTGCAGGGATGATGTGAATTATTTATTAAGCTAAGTCCCAGCGATAAAAGTGATGAAAAACCTTTTTAAGCATAAAAGATAGTAGATTTTATTCTCTACTTGACTCTTTTAATAGATTACTAGTTCTGCTGCAGTTAAACTTGACATTTGTTATATTGTATCAGTTTAACACTGTTGAAGGCTAACGATAATTTATTCTGCATTATCTTAGTCATAATATTTTTTATTGGGCTAGTTGAGCTCACCCTTTTACTTTCATTATTCTCTTTATGAAATGAGAGAGTAGCAGGGACTAGTCGGGGAACAGAGTGACGGTCCAGATGATAGCATTAGTAGTCCTCACTATTCTATGAAATAGTGTGATAATAAATGTATTGAGGACTTATTTTGAGTTTGAATACTGTCTAGAAGATAATATTTGTATTAAAACTCACAGCTCATGTTGTATATTTAAGATTGTATTTGTATTCTGTACCATGAATTTGACGACTCAGATTTGGTGATGTATACATATTTTGGGGGCGCCACAGTTGGTATCAAAGCTTAGGGATATGATCCCTGGCTGAGATGTGAGATAAGAACTAGGAGGAGATAGACGGAGAATTCTTTCGCTAGTATGACCTACTTAAGTTTATTTAATATTTAATTGGTCGGTCAGAGTATGAGAATAATATGTGATATGTTAATTAACCCTTGTTTCGTGGCAGTATTTGAAAATGACATCCGAGAATGTTGAGAATATCAATGGAGCACAGGAGACCGTTGAGTCTCCACAGATCAATAATCAGGATAATGTGCATCAGGAAGACGACAATCCTCATGCAAACAACAACACTGACCAAATGATGAACGATGAAATATTTAGAGGCTTTATGCAATTCATGCAACATCAGGAAAGAGCGGCTCCTGTCCAAAATACAGGTGGAAACACTGGCAACTCTCGGACGGTCACCGCTAAGCAGTTCAAGGAACTTGGACCACCGGAGTTTTTTGGAGAGCCAAAACCACTTAAGGAGGAGACATGGATAAAGTAGATCTATAAGATATTTGATGTCTTGGGATGCTCCGATGAGCAAAAGGTTCCCTTTGCCACCTTCATGTTGCGAGCAGATGCAGATTACTGGTGGGAATCTGTAAAGCGTACTCAACCTGCCGTACTGAAGATGACTTGGGAGTAGTTCCAAGAATTGTTCAACGACAAGTACTTTCTCGAAAGTATTCGTCACATGAAAGAGGTAAAATTCATCAAGCTGGAGCAAAACAACATGACCGTATCGTAGTACGAAGCCAAGTTTGCCGAGTTGTCCCGCTTTGCGTCCCATTTAGTTGATAATGAAGAGAGAATGACGCGAATGTTTCTAAGAGGTTTGAAACCTGAGATACGTCAATATCTTATCTCTCATAAACTGTGTGTGTATTCAAATGTTGTTAATAGGGCTCAGTTATTGGAGCGCAATAATGAGTCACCCAACCAAAAGAGAGTAGCCGGCAAAATGATAATACTAGTGAGAGCAGTCATCGAAGCGGTGACAACAAGCGTGGAAGGAATCAACAGGCCAGAAATGGTAACCACTTCGGTGGTAATCAGGGCCAAAATAATAAGAATGAACATTTCAAGAAGAGGAGATTCAACAATGATGGAAAGACGTCAGCACCAGCACCCGTTGTTAAGGAAGGAGAACGACCACCTATTATCTGCTTCAAATGCGGAGGGGAGGGACACATCAGTCCAAACGGCACGATGCCTTCCAAAGCATGCTATAATTATGGAAGAGAAGGTCACCTAGCCCGATTTTGTCGTTCACCGAAGACAAGTTCAGCTAGGATGGAGGCACCAAAGGCCGTCCCAGAAAAGTCAAAGCCGGTAGTGCAAGGGAGAGTATTTGTTATGACCTCCCAGAAAGTAAGGAACCCGAACGAGGTCATCACGGGTAAGCTTATCATAAACTCTAGCGAAGTCTATACCTTATTTGATACCGGTTCTACCCATTCTTTTATTTCTCTTACTTGCGCTCAACGTTTAAATTTGACTCTGGAGAAATTAGACTTTGACTTATCTGTTGAAACTCTATTAGGAGAAACCTTCATTACATCCACTGTTTATTAGTCTTGTTTAGTTCAAATCGGCACCCGAACATTACCTGTCGATCTTATTTCTTTGAAAATACTTGCATTTGATGTGATTCTAGGGATTGATTGGTTAACTACTCATCATGTAAAAATTGATTGTTTTCGTAAGGTTGTTAGTTTTCATATTCCTAACCAATATATTATGCGAATTCAAGCAACCAAACCATTAAAATCAATCACTGTCATCTCAAGCCATAAAGCTATTCGTTTATTGAAAAACGGATGTCAAGCTTTCTTAGCTCATGTCACGGATCTAAACAAAAATACGTCAGTTTTGAATGATATTTCTATTGTTAATAAATTTCCTGACGTATTCCCTGAAAAACTTCATGGCCTACCCCCAGAGCGTGAAATTAAATTTTGTATCGACCTTGAACCCGGTACAAAACCCATTTCCAAAGCCCCATATCGAATGACTCCTATTGAACTTCAGGAGTTAAAGACCCAACTGTAGGAATTGTTAAACATTGGCTTTATTTGTCCTAGTACTTCTCCTTGGGGTGCTCCTGTTCTATTCGTGAAGAAGAAAGATGGAAGTATGCGACTTTGTATTGATTATCGGGAGTTGAATCATGTCACCATCAAAAATAGGTACCCATTGTCGCGTATTGATGACCTGTTTGACCAGTTGCAAGGAGCCAAATTCTTTTCAAAGATTGATCTTCGTTCCGGATATCACCAATTGAAGGTTAGAATCGATGACATTCCAAAGACGGCTTTCAGAACTCGATACGGGAATTATGAATTCCTAGTCATGTCTTTTGGATTGACTAATGCTCCTGCTGCCTTCATGGATATGATGAACTGAGTATTCAAGGAATATTTGGATCACTTTGTGGTCGTCTTTATTGATGACATCCTTATTTATTCCAAAAGCCGTGAAGATCATGAGCAACACTTGAGGCTGATACTCCAAAAGCTTCGTGAAAACAAGCTTTATGCCAAGTTGAAGAAATGCGAGTTCTGGCTTAAGGAATTAGCATTCCTTGGGCACGTAGTATCAAGTCATGGAATATCTGTTGACCCAACAAAGATTGAAGCTATTCAAAGCTGGGAGCAACCTAAATCAGTGACCGAAGTACGTAGTTTTCTCGACTTAGCTGGTTATTATCGGAGATTCGTAGAAGGGTTGTCTTGAATCGCTACTCCATTAACTCAGCTGACTCGGAAAGATACAAAGTTTGGTTGGAACGAAGAATGTGAGAAGAGTTTTCAAGAACTTAAGAGGAGACTCATTTCAGCACCTGTTCTGACAATACCACCTGGCTCGGAGGGATTTGTCATCTACAGTGATGCTTCAGGCAAAGGGTTGGGATGTGTTCTCGTGCAACATGGAAAAGTCATAGCCTATGCCTCTCGGCAACTCAAAGAATATGAGAGAAATTATCCTACTTATGATCTAGAGTTGGCAGCAGTCATTTTTGCACTAAAGATTTAGAGACATTACTTGTATGGGGAGAAAGTGGAGATCTTTACGGATCATAAAAGCCTCAAATATTTCTTCACTCAAAAGGAACTCAACATGTGACAACGACGTTGGCTTGAACTATTGAAAGATTATGATCATACCATCCAATACCATCCTGGAAAAGCGAACGTGGTAGCTGACGCATTGAGTAGAAGACCATATGCGGGTACGAGTGCGATATTGTCAACGAAAAGGCCTATTTTGTGTGACTTGCAAAGGACAGAGATAGATTTAAAGACTCCAGGGACCCACGTGATGATGGCGAATATACGAGTAGAACCGACTTTAATTGATAAAGTTAAAGCTGCTCAAATTTCAGACCTGGAGCTGATGCGTATAAGGAAGAAAGTGCAAAAAGGTGCTATGCCAGAAGCAAGAATCGATGAAGAAGGAATACTTCGGGTCAACTCCAGACTTTGTGTTCCCAACGACCCTGATTTAAAGTATAAAATCATGATGGAGGTGCACAACACACCGTTTGCAATCCATCCTGGGAGTACCAAAATGTATCGTGATCTTCGTCATACATTTTGGTGGAGCAATATGAAGAGAGAGATAGCGTTGTTTATCTCAAGGTGTCTAACTTGCAGTACAAAAAAATGGGGTTTCAGTAACAATTAATTTTCGTTGCTAAAGGTGCCAAATTTCGTTGCAAAAGGGTTTTGGCAACGACTTTACTGTCGTTTCATCTTTCGTTGCGCAATGAGCGTTGCTAATTGTTCCGCAACGAACGTTTTTTTTTCGTTGCCAAAAGTAATACATTTTGCAACGAAATTTGGCTTTCGTACAGAGATATCGATCCTTTAGCAACAAAATGTATTATTGCCGAATAATTAAAATTTCGTTGCTAAAAACCCCATTTCGTTGCAAAAGCTTGCTAATTCGCAACGAAATGAACTCTTTTTTTTTGCAACGACCATGCATTTTCGTTACAATTGACACTATTTTGCAACGAAATTTTTCGTTGCAGTAAATTATAAAAATTGTTGCCTAAGCTTGCTTTCGTTGCGGAATGTAAACTTTTTAGCAACGATTTTCGTTGCTGATTATATTATTTGGCAACGACATTATGCTGAATCAGCAACGAAAATGTTTGTTGCTGGTTATTTTTCAATAGCAACGAAAGTTGTCGATTAGTAACGACATTATATGTTGCCGTTTCTTTATATGTGCAACGAAAGTTGATATGATTTGCAACGATAAAAAATGTTGCCTTTTATATTATTATTAGAAACAATATCCTCTCCGTTGTTATTAGATTAATTTTTCGTTACCAAATATTATATTTTTAATGTCATTAGCAACGAAAATTTGTTGCTAAATGTATAAAAAATTGTTGCTATATTAAAACTTGTTCAATGCTTTGGTAACGAATTATATTGTTGTCAAATCAAAATTTGACATTCTTTTTGTGTACCTAGCTAGCTCAATGTCCCCATAGCAAATAATGACAAAAATGCAAAAAACTAAAATATTATTAACTTAATAAAATCATTCATTACATAATCATTCATTATCTTCACAATTAACCATCTAAAGCTACCACAGTTCTTCAATCAAAGTATATATCTACATATATAGAGAGAGTATATTTCACAATTTCATCCCTTGTCTTCCGTAAACATAACACGAAAATTTGATACCTAGTATTGTAAGGCAGGTCGTAGAAGCAGTCTTCCTGCACATATTTAAAAATAATAACAAACTACGTGGTACTAATGTATACCGTATGCTCATAAGCAAAAAAAGACAAATAGGCAATCACAATATCATTTGCTACAAATCCAAATAGAAAAAGAACCTTCAGTGCGACTATATGATTGCTTTATTACAAGAAAAAATTGGAATCTTAATCGGCCATTTCATGAATTAATTTCAGTAAGCTTAGTGGTAAACATATTTTCTGTTATAAGACTTGTAGATTATTATTATATGTTGGCCTCAAGTCAGAATTCAGTCACATTCAACAACCACAAGCATCACACAATCTTAAATACCGTCACACAATCTTAAATAATAATGTTTAGATTTCTATATAAAAAGGACAACAATTATGAAAAAGTTGAGGCTATTAGTCAATGTGGAAAAACTTTTCTTGAGACGACAAATTTCCATACAGTATATGCCCCCAAAGATGCTAGCTATAATCACAGACATCATAGATTTATTTACCAAGAATTCAACATGTTGCAGCAGACATTGAAAAGACAAAACTCACTTGCTATCCTTCCTGAGATGCTAAGAAATTAAAACCACTTGTTCACAGAGATTGACCTTTTGACAGAACTCTCCAGGTTGTACCGAGGAAATCTCAAAAAAGAAAAGAGGAGCATAATAATCCACCAACAAAAAACATCAAAGACACACCACCACATACCATCAACTGTAGACACAATGAGGGTATGTAACAAAGATTTGATACTTTTACACAAAATACAATTCTTACTTTACCAATTAACTAGAATTTGTAGTATATAAACATTTAAGAGAACAGTTTCTTGTTCAATAAAAATCTTTTAACGTTTTGTGTACTTGAATTGCGGCAATAAATCCTCCCCGGATAGCCTTGGGTGTGATTTCAGCAACATATACTGGTGACTGTGTGGCAATGCAAATTAATGCAAGTTCAATTACAATTAGATGGATAAGTAAATTAAACGAGGAAAAATTGCTACTATTACCACGTAAGTTTGAATCCCAGTTGTGAATCCCATTGACAATCTTTCGAGGTGAAGCCACCAAGCACCCTTTCAACAAGGATAAAACACTCAATAAATCCATTAACTTGATTTGACAGTGCCTTTCATTCTTCCGCTTCTCCATTTTATATTTTCCTATTTACTGTTTTGGCTCTAAGGAATTTTAGCTCATTGCAGTCGTGTACCTTTCAGGAGCCTCTCTAAAGAAGCACCAAATGCTACTATGACAATCAAATCTATTTAGCATACGCCATGTTAAAAATTAAACTTGGTGAACGATAAACCATTAAATGTTTGTTCAGAAAATTAACCAATATATGAATATAACGAGTTAGATTTCTTCCAATGGGATTACTGTACATTCCCTTATATGAAGTTGCAACCTGGTCACTCTGTGTCCCAGTTCGTTTGATAAACATATTTGATATAGATATATTTAAAGCATGATTAGTTCTTGCCCTCTGATAATCAAGAGAAGCACAAAATTATTTAGAGGAAAGAGCAGTTCCTAATAAATGAAGTAAACTTGGATAGGAAAGACACCTTTGAGAAAATGATTGCGAGCCACCCTATGAGGAAGAATATTTCAAGGAACCACATTGTCTGAAACACAAGTATATAGATATACCCCAGACTAAGCGCAGTTAGAGTTGAGTAGTTGACGTAATCTTTAAATAAAGAATTTACACATGCCCTGAGATGATAGAAGGGTTGCACTTACGCGTTTCCTGCCAAGGAGATCTGCTAGTTTTCCTCTTACAATTGCACCCAACATGCTTCTAAGAGTCAACATTGAACCAAAAACTGAGTACTGCAAACAGACAAATGTAAACTCGTTGGATTTACTAATAGAAAAATCAGTGTTCCATTAATATTCTACAGTATAGGATTAGATTAGGAAAAATGAAATAAAGGACAATTATAGCAACCAAATCCAACAAGATAAGTCTATAAGAGAAAGTGAACATACGATTTACTTGGTTCCTGTTTTTGTCCTACACACATAGACAAAGAAATGATCAAAGTCTCGCATGGACATCAATTTACCGAATTTAAGGGTGTCTCTACCTTTCTCTCTCAGATCCTAAGCCAATGCCTCTTTTTCTCTTCTTTTTTCTTTTTAACTTTTTTTAATTACTATCAAACAATCAAGCATGCATGACTACCAAAATAAACCAAAACTATCAAAAGAAATAAAAATGCATGACTACCAAAATGGAGAGAAAGAAATCAGAGGAAACTCAATGATCATTAATAGCGCATATAAATGGTTTTTGTTCTTCAATTCAGAAAGATATGAGACCATTTGACATGATAATTAGAAGCCTTTACATTACTATGTACTTAAACATGAATAATCAGACAAATCTTTGCCATTCTCTTTCTCTCCTAAAATATGATCAACCATACGAATCTTACAGATTCTCACAGCCTGTTCACCCTTAAAAATCTAGTTCACTAAATCAAATCATGAATAGGTCAGTTTTCAAATATATTGTGGCCTCATCGAGCACAACTCTATTCAATATAGCATGTCCAAGATCCCTACTCTATTCAATATAGCATGGTCCAAGTTGAAATCACTGCATGTGGATTACATATGACAACAAATATCCGAACCACATCCAACTGCAAATATATTTAACAAATATTCCTTAGAATCTACCATAAAGATATTGAATCAAACATAAAAATCGTGGTTTTCTCTCCCCTCTAGAGGGTGTGGTTGTGTATTCCCGTGGATGTGCTACTTATGACCTTCCGGTTCATGTATCCAGGAGCATTAAAGGTGCTCTAGCTCACCCACAGGTATGTGATTATTTCAGTACATACCTTTTTTGGAATGATGTGATTGTATGTTGGTATGTTGTGATTAGGTTAAATGATTAATATTAAATTTTCTCTTTTCCAATCGATATGAAATCTCAGAATAACATATTGGGAAAGCTAGTAGTTTTGTTAGTTTGGGTATCACGACCTCATCCTTCTATAAAATAATGTCGGTATATTAGTAGCCATGGTCTTATTCTTACTTTAACCATTCCCTTTGGTTTGGTCACTGTAGCTTAAGTTGGATTATGTAGATTCGTTTACTTGAAGCAGTTACAACTGAAGTTTAATGCATGTTATTGATTGTCAGTGCTTTGGTGGAACTGTCAAATGATAAACAACATGCATGAACTAATCAAATATATGTAGTAGAGTGACCGGTACTATCACCAGAGTAAGTAGAGAAAATTCTTAGGGTCGGTATTTTTTTATGATATGCTGTCATTTAATGAGTATAGAGTATGTATCAATCTGAACTAGAATTGTTAGAAGATGAATGAAAATCAAAATTAAGTAGCATGAAGAAAATGGTTGATGTAACTTTGCAAGTCTAGCAGTTCAATTGAGAAAATAGTTACCGTGATACCTTCCTTAATTTGAGAAACATGTTCTACAAGAAGAAAGGTTAGCTGTCATATATAGATCTAAAATCTAAGAGGAAAAGTAGAAAACCAAGGACACACAAGTTTAATGTATTTGTACTTTTGAAGCGAAAGGAGCCTGTCAGACTTAACCCTTGTGTTTCTAGAACTAGAACTATTTATCACCTTTTAAATATTATTATCAGGAAAACAGTTTGGAATCCGATTTTTTATAGGTAAAATTGAAAATCTGAAGAGGTTAAATTTGAGTACTCATTCAGATTGATAACTAAACTTCTACAAAATTATAAGCATAAGAAAGTTTTAACTTTTTTTTTTGCTTCTGTTATTTAATATTTTTCTTCTTGGTCCTTGTTGCATTAAAATGAAGGTGTAAACTTAGTAAAAAATGTCCTGGTGTCGAATGCAATAATTCCAATTACCTTAATACTATGCAGTGATGTATTTTGCTTTTCAATATTATTTCATTCTCTTGCTTCTCTGTTGCAGGAATTGATGCATCACATAGGTCTTTACATGGCAAGAGGCAGGGGAGTGAAGGTGGCGTCTGAAGTGTCAATTGATTCATTGGAGGAGCTATGAGCTTAAAGCTGCCTATGGTTTTTGGAATCCTAGCTTGTGAATATGCAGAAGATGTATCGACTGTTAGTTCATTTATGCTTTAATTTTGTTTCAAACTATGTAACGTGGTATGCTATATCAACCACAGCAGAATCCTGCATAGCCCAATAAGGAACAAATTATCTAAGTTTCTTGTAAACCTTTGAAAATATGTACTTTTGATTGGTCAGATTTTTCTTGTGAGTTGAGTCGCTTCTGTATGTAATTGCTATTATTGCATCCTAGTTTTCGCCAAATTATATACACATAAATTATTAAAAAGATTTTTTTTTCTTGGTCTTGGAACTTAACAACCATTAGGTAAGTATACCTTGTCATTAACATCTTTGAAGACCAGGTGATCCTTAGAACTTTTAGAGAATCAAATACAAAGTTTTTAGGGATTACATAGAGTCATTAGTTATGATTCCAAAGATCATAGCTTCAGGATTGTAGGTAAGTACCTCACAGGGTCACTGGAGCAACAGAAGCTCAGAACAACTCTGATTTGCATTTAAAAATCTAATAATATCTTTATGTTGGTCTCCAAATATCTTACTAAAATCATACTACCTCGTAATTTGGTTGATCTTTCTTTGTATAAAGAGTCTTGATTACATTATTTATGGTATGAGGAGACATAATACACATGAAAATGTTTCTGCTGGAATTGATGAATTTACTCAAACATGGTGAAGAGGAATATTGATCTATGAAAATAAATGTGTACTTAAAAAATAAACTTACTCGCCTAATCTTCTAAGGGAGAAGTAACATTTGTCCTCTACCTAGATTTTATCTACAAGACCTCTTCTTCGTTCACCCTCGCCCTAGAAATGCTTCAAAAAGATAAAAGTGAAGAAGAAAAGCCAACCAATCAAATATATTGAATCTAATAATAACCAAAAGATATCACTATGTAAATTTTTATGGTAGAATCTAAGGGACATTTGTTAAATATATTGAATCTAATAATAACCAAAAGATATCACTATGTAAATCTCCCTTAGAATCTACCATAAATTTTTAAATATATCACTATGTAACAACCTACAAACCTCCGAACCACATCCAACTGCCTATGTACTATAAGTGAAATAAATCGAAAATGGATCCACATATACAAAGATATATATTCAAAGTGCAAGAAATGAATCTGACACTTTACATTAATTTGCTTTTAACACACTTGTAACTATTATGACATACTGTAATTATCAAGCATTTCATTGAGATAAACAATGCAGAAATTATTGTGAGAACATTAAACATTTTATCAGTATGTGCATATAATTAACCAATTAGATCCTGAAATATCCAGAGTGGTGAACAGCCAAGCAAACAACACAATACCCAGAGCGACTCAGACTAGGATTCTTCAATACCCAGAGTACTATAAGTTGTCAAAACCAAATCATACTTCTGAAGTTCCGTAACATCTTTTGTCCAATCAGAGTATCATAAAATATCACTTACCCCCAATTGGATAAAATAAAAAACTCAACTAATTGATCTCAGTTTAATTGAAACAAGAAGGTTTTATTATTATACCTTTGCTTTGCTTGCTAATTAAGTTCACACTTGGTCTAGAATGGGTAGCTTGGGTTTAGCCGGACGGTGAGGGGAGAAGAAGGCTGGGATCCGCAGTGAGGAAGAAGAAAGGGGAGGAGAGATCGAGTCTTTATAGGCAAATCACCTTGTCTTCCATGAAAATTTCTTGGTCCCTAAGCCTTTTGGGGGCGCACGGCTTCCACCCCCGAATCGCCACCTCCTGCTTCATCTTTGTAGAGCTGTTCTCATTCTCTTCCAGCTCCTGCTCTTTCTTCTTCCCCTTTTTCTGAAATTGCCCTAACTACTGCTATATTGTTCCTCTTTTTTTTTTCTTCCCAATTCGGGTGTTATATGGCCGAAGGCTATGTGTGATTAGCTTAATTTATTAATCCCCTACTAAGGTTTTTATTTGATTTGTTTAGTTTAAATTTTATTTTCTTTCTTCACATAATATAATTTATTATTTCCCATATTCACACAATATATATATATATATATATATATATATATATATATATATATATATATATATTGTTTATTAATTTATACTTATTTTCTTTTAAAAAAATAATATTTCTTAAACCAATTATTCTTTCGTGAAAATTAATTCATATCAAACCAAGCATTTAACATATTTATCGCATATTCAAATACTCATTACATTGCATGTATTCATGTACACTACAACGTATATTCAATGCCGTATATATAATAAAAAAAATTATTCACTAAATTCTTATTTTAATATATACTGAAAACTACTGAAACGCCATTTGAAATGACATTGAATTTTTGGATTTTTTTTTTGGCTAAAAATCAGAAAGGCAACCAACGCTACTTAAAAAAAATATTTTTTTAAAAACGAATTTAAAAAAAATTATATTTTATTTTTTTTAAGAAATTTGAAAAAAATAAAAATGTGATCCAATGCCAAACTAACAAGCATTGTAACTTTTTTAAAAAAAATTTATAAAGCAAATTTATAAACAAAAAGAGTAAGATGTAACATCACTTTAACTGACATTGGAATCTTTTTTTTTTTTAATTTCTTTGATCTCTAGTAGTTGTTTACAAATATCAATATTTTTTTATATTTATTCTCTGTCATCGGCGTTGGAAATGAAGGAGTATATAAGATTTCAGCTATAAAAAAATAAAAACTAAAATTCTAACGCCAATTAAAGTGACATTTCATCTTACTCTTCTTTTTTACAAATTTATTTTTTTTAAAAAAAATAAAAATAAAATAAGGATAAAATTGATATTACATTAATATGAGTCAAACTAACTTATTAGGAATGACTTATAAGTCATTTTTAAATAACTTTATTATGTTTTAATTCATAAAACATAATAAATTTTTCTTCATCTTTTATGTTTTCTCTTTAAACTGATAGTATTATAATTTAATTTTATAATATATTTGAAAAAAAAGGTAAAAGGAGAACTAGGAATAGCTAGGGATATACCATTACTATTTTTCTTTTTATGTTTTATTTTTAAACTTAAAAATATGTTCATGATTTAAGTTACTCCCTCCGTCTAAGAATAAAAGATCTTATTATTTTATGTAATATTAAGTTAACTACTTACTTATATTAATTAATCTACTTTTTTACAATAATTTGTACGTAATATCCTTAGTATTAAATGTCATATTTCTATTATTTATAAATATTTATATAATATCACTAGTCATGTATAGAAAAATATACAATTAGATGAGAATTTAAATATGAATAATTTTATCATTTGACATTTTTTTTAAATTCGCATAAAATTAATCATTACTTTCATTCTCGGAGTGAGGGAGTACTTGTAAGTATATATATATTTATAAATTTATCTCTAAATATTCATATAAATATTTATAAACAAATATTCATATAAATTTATCTTTAAAATTTATAAACAAATATTTATCTATACATTTATAAATATTTCATCTAAAATTTATAAAATTTAGATGTGAATATTTGTTATAAATATTTATATGAATATTTAGAGATAAATTTATAAATATTTATATGAATATTTATTTACATATATATAGTTACTTTATATATATATATATATAAGGATAAGGTCCAAAAATATCCCTGACATTTTTCCCAATGTCTACCGAGCACCTATACTTTTTTTTTGTCCAAAAATACCCTTAACGTTATAATTTTTGGGTCATTCGTGCCCCTACCGTTAACAGCTGTGCCAACTAGGCTAACATCCGTCCAAATTGATTACGTGGCAGCCACATGGACATACTAAAAATACTAATTAAAAAAATACTAAATACTAATTAAAAAATATACTAAAATACTAATAAAAAAAATACTAAAATACTAAAAAAAATTTACAAAAATACTTAAATACTAAAATTTAAATTATTTTGTTAATTAAAAAAATACTAAAATTATTTTACTAAATGTTAGTATTATATACTTTTTACTTTTTACTAAATATTAGTATAACATATTAAATTTTACTAAATATTTAGTATTATATTTTACTAAAATACGAATTTACTAAAATTTAACGTAATTTTTTTTTCTATTACTACCTTTTTTTACTAAAATACAAATATATTTAGTATTATATTTTATTAAAATAAAATTTTACTAAAATTTAACGTTAAATTAATAATTAAAAATCTACATCTGCATAATCTTTGAAATCTTTTCTACAAAATAAATTAATAATTAAAAATGCCTCATACCTACAGAGTTTTAATTAAATGTTTAACGATGCAAACATAGACATTAATTACTAGAATTCATACGTAAAAAAGTTTTGATATTAAACAGCAAGAATAAATTAGGAAATAAAAAAATAGAATTAAGGCTTACATAATCCGTTTGTCAAGGAAACTAGAATATGATTCTACCAGAGCTTTTCGTATTTCGAAGTGGTCTAAGGTCACATAAGGAATTATTCCTTCATTCATGATGAAGAAAATAAGTAGTTAGTGTTATAAATAAAAATGGGATAAATTATTTTGTTAATTAAAAAAATACTAGTATTTTACTAAATATTAGTATTATATACTAAAATTATTTTGTTAATTAAAAAAATACTAAATATATTCGTATTTTAGTAAAAAAAAAAGTTAGTAATAGAAAAAAAATACGTTAAATTTTAGTAAATTCGTATTTTAGTAAAATATAATACTAAATATTTAGTAAAATTTGATATGTTATACTAATATTTAGTAAAAAGTAAAAAGTATATAATACTAATATTTAGTAAAATAATTTTAGTATTTTAGTACTTTTTTAATTAACAAAATAATTTGAATTTTAGTATTTTAGTATTTTTGTAATTTTTTTTAGTATTTTAGTATTTTTTTAATTAGTATTTTAGTATTTTTTTTATTAGTATTTTAGTATATTTTTTAATTAGTATTTAGTATTTTTTTAATTAGTATTTTTAGTATATCCATGTGGCTGCCACGTAATCGATTTGGACGAATGTTAGTCTAGTTGGCACAGCTGTTAACGATAGGGGCACGAATGACCCAAAAATTATAACATTAAGGGTATTTTTGGACAAAAAAAAAGTATAGGATGCTCGGTAGACATTGAAAAAAGTGTCAGGGGCATTTTTGGACCTTATCTCTCTCTCTCTCTCTATATATATATATATATATATATATATATATATAGAGAGAGAGAGAGAGAGCAAGGATCTTAGGCTCACCTTTATTGAGCTCACCCCTAGCTTACCCTGTCTTTTTTTTTTTGAAAAAAAAACATAACTAATAAAAAATGTATAATAATTTTTAAAATTGAAAGTTTTTTTTAAAAAAGTATTTTGGGTGTGATTTGGGTACATATAACAAAACAGTGTTATACAGTCTGTACAACACTGTTTTGTTATATGTACCCAAATCACACCCAAAACACTTTTTTTTTAAAAACTTTCAATTCCAAAAATTATTATATATTTTTTATTAGTTATGTTTTTTTTTAAAAAAAGGCAGGGTGATCTCAATAAGGGTGAACTTAAGAAATAGACTGTATATATATATATATATATATATATATATATATATATATATACACATATCATATGTGAACGGGCTGACGTGGCGAATATTGAACTTTATCTCAAAAAATATGTTGATGCAAAGATTCGAACACAAGACCTCCAATTTGGAATATTGATCCAACGACCACCCGGGCCTAGTTGCTATTATTTTGCAAGGATTAGTATTTAGTACTATTATTATTATTATTACTATTATTATTATTATTATTATTACTATTATTACTATTATTATTATTACTATTATTACTATTATTATTATTATTATTATTATTATTATTACTATTATTATTATTATTATTATTATTATTATTATTATTATTATTATTACTATTATTATTATTATTATTATTATTACCGTTATTATTATTATTATTATTATTATTATTATTATTATTATTATTATTATTATTATTATTATTATGACTGTTATTATTATTATTATTATTATTATTATTATTATTATTATTATTATTATTACTATTATTGTTATTATTATTATTAGTACTATTATTATTATTATTATTACTACTACTATTATTGTTATTGTTATTATTATTATTATTAGTACTATTATTATTATTATTATTATTATTATTATTATTATTATTATTATTATTATTATCTTAATTTAAGGCAACATTTTAATAGTCGTTGCAAAAAGTTGTATAAAATATGCAACGAAAATAAAATTTCTTGCCAATGAATGTGGTCCATATTAGGCAACGAAATATAGCAACAACAAAAATTTCGTTGCCCGTGATGAGGAGAAATCAAGTGATTAGAAATTTTGCAACGAATTTCTAACGAATTTTGTTTCCAAATTTTGCAACTACTTATAATTTTCGTTGCAAAAAGTGAAAGCCTGACACAATCCGCAACGAAGGACAAGTTTCGTTGCTAAACATACACTTTTAGCAACGACTTATAAAGTCGTTGCCTGAAAAATCGTTCCTAAAGCCCCATTTTTAGCAACAAAAAAACTTTCGTTGTCCACGATGACGGGAAAGTAAGTGGCCAAAAATTTTGCAACGAATTTCTAACGAAATTTTTTCCCGCCAATGAATTAGCAACGAATTTTTGCAACGACTTATGAATTTCGTTACAAAAAGTGAAAGCCTGACACAATCTGCAACGAAGGTCAAATTTCGTTGCTAAACATATACTTTTAGCAACGACTTATAAAGTCGTTGCCCGAAAAATCGTTGCTAAAGGCCTATTTTTTTGTAGTGTTGTCAACGAGTCAAGGCGGAGCATCAAGTACCAAAAGGTCCATTGCAACCACTTAAAATTCCAGAATGGAAGTGGGAGCACATTACCGTGGATTTCGTTACTGGTCTTCCCAAGGTTTCTCTAGGCATAGATGCAATTTGGGTCATTGTTGATAGATTGACCAAGTCTGCTCATTTCTTACCAATATGAGAAACTTATACACTTGAACGTCTTGCTCGTATGTATATAAACGAGATTGTAAGATTACATGGTATGCCAGTATCCATAGTTTCTGATCGAGACACAAGATTCACTTCACGATTTTGGTTAGTTTGTAAAAAGCTATGGGCACAGATTTACGATTTAGTTCGGCATATCATCCTCATACGGACGGACAATCAGAGAGGACTATTTAAACTCTTGAAAATTTATTAAGACTCTGTGTCCTTGACTTCAAGGAAAGTTGGGACAAGTTCTTACCATTGGTGGAGTTTTCCTACAACAACAGTTATCAAGCAAGTATTGACATGACACCATTCGAAGCGTTGTATGGAAGAAAGTGTCGTTCTCCAGTATGCTGGGATGAGGTGGGTGAAGCAACGTTGTTGAGACCGGAGTTGATACGTATGACTACGAAAAAGATTCAAACGATCCAACAACGTATAAAACCTCACAAGATTGACAAAAGAGTTATACTGATCTTCATCGAAAGGACGTGAAATTCGATATTGGAGATCATGTGTTGTTACGTGTTGCTCCATGGAAAGGAGTTACAAGATTTGAAAAGAGAGGAAAGCTCAATCTTCGATTTATTGGCCCATTTTTAATCCTCGATCGAGTAGGAACTGTGCCCTATAGACTCGTATGTCTCGTGTTCATAACGTTTTTTATATATCCATGTTACGTAGATATGTGGAAGACCAGAACCACATTATTGAGTTAGAACCGGACGAAATAGCGAAAGATTTAACGTATGAAGAGGTTTCTGTTCACGATGTTGAGGAAATGACCTGGGAGTTAGAATCTGAAATGAAATCAAGGTATCTTTACCTCTTCGACATACCAGGTACGTAGCCTAATTTCGAGGGCGAAATTTCTTAAAAAGGGGAGGTTGTAAGACCCCAACTTTTATGAATAAAGATGAATTTTCTGTAAATATCTTTTTGAATATTATTGAGTAAATTTGATATAATGTTATAGTTGTGGGTAATATTTATAAATTTTGTAAAGTACGCAAGTTGTTATATAATATTCGATTGGTCGGGGAATATTCATTTTAACAGAGAATATTCGTACAATGGCACAATCATTGGTGGACCCCGCAATGGAATTATTATCGGATTGAGAAAATGATAAAAATATTTTTATGAAAATAACAGCGAAAGTTTTACCGTTAAAACTGCTGAACTACTCGGTAGTAAACGTACAGTATTACGCGTGGTTGCATAGTAGCACACGGTATTGATTATTGAAACTTACGTAAGAAGTCACTCAATTTTGTTCAATTATTGCTACAGTAATTGTTGCATAGTATCTCACGTTATTTGATTCAATTATTGTCTATATTTTATATATTATTAAATCAATAATTGAGATAACAAAGTTATTAATATTATTATTTGCAATATTAACGATGTCTAGAAGTTCTGCCAAGAAGAAGTTTGGTCACCTAATTGCGCGCCAATAGGGAGAAATCCTTATTGGAAGGCCCCCTCTTTCCTGAGAACGACCTGGTCGATTAATAGTGTGAATTATAGTAAAGGTGATAAGTTTTGTTTTATTATTATTATAAATGTAATAAAACAGAAAACTTTTTATATAAAACAGAATACTTTTATAAAGTTATTTATTTTATTAGACTATAAATAGAATATATGATATTCTATTATGCTTAGTATTTGTATAGTGTCTGCATAGTATTTGCATAGTAAAATCTTTTTATATAAAACAGACTACTTTTATAAAGTTATTCGTTTTATTAGATTATAAATAGAATATATTATATTTTATTTAAAAGATTTTATTTTATTAGAATATTTTATTAATAATGCATAGTAAATCAATATGGATCATCCGTTTAAAAGTAAATTAATCTGGACCGTTCATGAATTAGTTACTATTCAGTCTATTCTCCTATAAATAGAAGCTCATTCCTTCATTATTTCTTAAGAATTTACTAAAACTCTAGAGAGAGAAACTATAGAGAGAAAGAAGAAAAGTATTCTGCTACTTCACTACTCCTATATTCAGTTTCTTCTAAGGTAAGGGGTATTATTTCTTTTGTCTTCATGAAGAAAACTTCTGTTATTTCATTCTTTATCATTACGTTGGAATAACCTGTCTATGCGAAGTACCGCATACATGGTGAAATTCTTCTGTTATTCCATTCTTTATTATTCTGTTGGAACATCCTGTCTATACGTTTACGCATGACCTGGTTCCGTTCTTTATTATTCTGTTGGAACATCTTGTCTGTGCGGTTTACGCATGACTTGCTTCCATTCTTTATTATTATGTTGGAATAACCTGTCTGTGCGGTCTATCGCATGCATGGTGATTTCTTCTATTATTCCATTCTTTATTATTCAGTTGGAATAACCTGTCTATGTGGATTATCACATGCATGGTGAATGATCCTTTGTATTCATTCCTTATTAAATTGTAGAAATGATATGTCTAAATGGATTACCGCATGGCGGACGAAAATCCATTTGCAGTTTCATATATTCTCTTATACTCAGTTGGTTAAAGCTTTGACTTCTATACTCCATAAAATTAGTGAAATATCCTTGATATTTGCGCTTCATCCAGTATCTTTTCATGGAAATATTCTTCTGAGCATTCTTAAATTTTACTCCACAAAGAAGTATCATGTTGACAATTTGAACGTTATTAGTTTCTAGATAAATTAATTCTTGAACTTGTTTTATTGAATTCTTATATCATTATCATCATCCTCATGTTTATATTATGTTAAAAGTCATCTGTGGCCTGTAGTGCATAGATGAACTTGGTATGATTATGACCAGAGATTAATCGGTATAATCATGACCGTAATATTATAAATGATGTGGTAAAAGTCCTCATTGGCCTATAGTGCATTGATGGACAGTTATTGGCATGATCATGACCATTGATGAATACACAAATATTCTTGGCCCGTAGTGCATGGATAATTTATGGTTGTGATACTAATGAATATCCTTGGCCGTAGTGCAGGAATGATGTGGATTATTAATTAAGCTGAGTCCCAACGATAAAAGTGATGAAAAACCTTTTTAAGCATAAAAGATAGTAGATTTTATTATCTACTTGACTCTTTTTGTAAGACCCCGAATTTTTTTTAATAAAATGGAATTTCCTTTATTTATTATTTTGAAATAGTAAGGGTTTATTTGATTAATGTGGTTAGTTATGGATAAAATGCATAAATATTTTTTAAATAAGCAAGTGGTTATAAAATATTCATTTTTATCGGGAAATATTCGTTTGGTCGTGGAATATTCTTGCTGTCGGAGAATATTCGTACGACGGCGCAGCCTTTTGTGGGCCCCATAACGGAAAACGATTGGATGAAGAAAACGACAAGTATAAGTTGTTTATAAATAATGGCGTAGTTGTTACCGTTAATACTGTTGAAATACTCGGTGGTTAAAATACAGTAATACGCGTTGTTGCACAGTAGCACACGGTATTGCACCAATTATTGATTCTTACGTAAGAAGGCACTACTCAATAATTGTTACAGTAATTACTGTTCAATAGTTTATTTTATTGATTCAATAATTGCTGCGTTGATATTTTATATTACTGTTGTTTCAATAATTGTCACTACATAGTATTTTCTATTATCAGAGCAATAATTCATATTATCTGAATAATATTATTAGATAATATTATTGGCAATGTCTAGAAAGTTCTATCTAAGGAGAGGTTTGATCATCTAATTGCGCGCCAGTAAGGAGAGATCCTTATTGGAAAGCCCCCTCTTTCTTGAGAACTGCCTAGTTGTCAGTATTGTAATTCTGTAATATTATTTGTGAATAATTAATTATTGATTTATATGATGAGGAAAATATTCATTTTATGTGGATATAGATGGAGAAAATTTTTAAAGTGACAATTGTTGAAAATTGATATTTTATCTTTTTTGATAAAATAATATTTTATTATATTATTATAATATAATAATGATGATATTTTTATAATGACTGTGGGATATATGAGTATTTGAGGAGAAAGAATATTTTTGTTGCAAAAGTTATTTAAAACATGTTAAACATGTCTATGGGCTCATTTCTTGACTGAAATTTGATTATAGCTTGTAAAATCACCCGTTTGTGGATTTCGGTCAATTTTTGTTTAGAATTTAGAAAAACTTTCTTCTGTAAAGTTGTAGAGAATTGAATTTCCTATAAAAAGTTGCGAGATTCGAATTTTCTGATAAAATGGCTATTTATTATGAATTATTGAAGTTCTGAAATTCCAGAATAATTGATTTTTTGAAAGTTTTAATTGTTTTAATTAATAAAAACATTTTGTAGTCTTTGGAACATGTGTGGCTGATTTGTTGACCAAAGAAGAGGGTGCGTAAGAATTTATATATAATATATTAATATTATATTAAATTTTCTACTTTGGTGTTCTAAGCAATTTCCTATAAATAGGGTGCTTAGGTTAGAATTTAAAATCACACCAGAAACTAAAGATTTCTCTCTCTTTCTCTCTCTATAATATCGAGCGTATTTTTATGAGTAATTTAATACTTTGAGTATTGCTATACGGTGCAAGTTCCTTCAGCACTATATCTTGTATTCTAGTCAGAAGTACTGTCTTTTCGAGGTAAGGGATGTTATTTTATTCGTAAATGATATTATTTCTTCAATATCATTATGTCAAAATATTGGTTAATTATTTTTTATCAAATTTGGAACTTTTTCATGTCAGGGTTACTATTCATGAGTTACTATTCACGAGTTACTATTTATGAGTTACTATTCACGAGTATTATTCACGAAGCATGATAATTTTTTTTCTTATGGAATTTCTACCTTTTAGTGTCGAGGTTACTATTTACGTATACGGCGCTATTCACAAATACGGCACTATTCATAGAAAAATTAAATTTTCTTTTCTGTGTCCTAGATATCTATTATGGATACTAGCTTTGATTGTATCCATGTTTTGATCATTCTTGAATTTTACTTCACTATGATTATTTATGAAGTATTTTTGAACTCGGATTGTTTAACGTACGAATCCTTAATAATTGTTCTTTTGTTTCACTGGATTCATTTTCTTTAAAATATTTTTCATCATCCTCAGTCCTAAATGATGATATTACTGAATATCTTTGGCCTGTAGTGCAAAGATGAATGATTTCTTGATGAATATCTTTAGCCCATAGTGCAAAGATGAACAGGTGTTGAGATGAACATGACCAACAAATGAATATCTTTGGCCTGTAGTACAAAGATGACTATTTGATTCAAGATGTATATTGATTGATGTTACAGGGATAAAATATCGATGATGGACTTTTAAATTCATAGATAGTAGATTTCATTCTCTACTTAACTCTTCTAATGAATTATTATTTCCGCTGCAGTTGTTGATCTAAAACTTGTTGTTTATTGTATTCTATCATATTTTTCTCTGTTGAAGACTAAGGATAATTTGTTGTATATTATCTTAGTCATAATGTTCTTTACTGGGCTAGTTGAGCTCACCCTTTTCCTTTTGTTCCATTTTTCTTCTCAGGAGGCGAGAATGTAGAGAGTACTAGTCGGGGTATGGAATGATGGTTCTAGAAGTGGTTCTAGTAGTCCTCACTATTCTGTAAAATAGTGTATTAATAATTATAATGAGGACTTATTTGAGTGTGGATATTGTCTAGATGACAATATTTGTATTTAAACTCACAGTTTTTATGTTGTATTAATAAAGTTGTAGTTGTATCTGTACCATGTATTTTGACGACTCAGAATAGGTTGGGTGGATTGGACCTTTTTTGGGGGCGTCACAATTGGTATCAGAGCTTAGGGATATGATCTCTGGCGGAGATCGGGGAATAGAACTAGGAGGGGAGAGACGAGTAAATCCTTCGCTAGTGTGTCCTACCTAAGCTTATTTGTTGGTCGATCATAATATAGGGATATTATGTGATGTGTTAATTTGTTAAATTAACCCTTGTTTTATGGCAATATTTGAGAATGTCAACTGAGAATGTTAACAGTGGAGTAAATGAGACCGTGGAGACACCTTTGCTCACCAATAAGGAGAACGTGCAACAGGCCGATAATGTTCCTCCTGTGAACAACACCAATAAGCAGATGATGAACGATAGGATATTTAGAAGTTTTTTGCAGTTCTTGCAAAACCAGACGAGGGAGACTCGTGCACAAAATACGGGTGGAAATGCTAGCAATGCGCGGCTTGTCACAGCCAAGCAGTTCAAAGAGTTGGGACCACCAGAATTTAAGGGAAAGCCAGATCCGATCATGGCGGAAACGTGGGTCAAGAAAATTACCAAGATATTCGATGTCTTGGGATGCACGGAGGAACAGAAGGTTCCATTCGCCACCTTTATGTTCCGTGGCGAGGAAGACTACTGGTGGGAGTCTGTGAAACGGACCCAGCCTACCACACTCAGCATGTCTTGGGAAACGTTTCAGAAACTGTTCAATGACAAGTACTTTCCTAAAAGTATTCGTCATATGAAGGAAGTAGAGTTTATTAGACTAGAACAGAATAACATGACGGTGTTTCAGTACGAGGCGAAGTTCGCGGAGTTATCCAGGTTTGCACCTCATTTGGTGGAGAATGATGACGCGAATGTTTTTGCGAGGTTTGAAACCCAAAATACGTCAATACCTTATTTCTCACAAACTTTGTTTGTATTCAGATGTTGTGAATAGGGCTCAGTTATTGGAGCGCGATAATGAGTCGGCTCAACTGGAGAATAATGACCAACAACTCAATGATAATCGTACCGGTGGTAACGGTCATCGGAACAATGATAACAATCGTGGAGGAAATTATCATGCCAGAAATGGTAACCACTTCGGTGGTAATCATGGCCAAGATAATAGAAGAAATAACTCAAGTGAAAATTTCAAGAAGAGAAGATTTAACGATGACGGGAAGATGTCGACAGCAGCACCAGCACCAGCAACGAATTTTAGAGGAGGAGAAAGACCGACAGTTAGATGCTACAGATGCGGAGAAGAGGGACACATAAGTCCAAACTGTTCACAACCTTCCAAGATATGTTTTAGTTGTGGACAAGACGGTCACATAGCTCGATTTTGTCCTATTACGAAATCAAATCCAGATGGGACAGTGGCACCAAAGGCGGATACAGACAAAACAAAGTCGGTGGTTTCAGGAAAAGCGTTTGTCGTGACTGGCCAAAACGCGAGGAACCCGAACGAAGTTATCACGGGTTAGTTAATCATTAAGTATTGTTGCGAAGTTTATACCTTATTAGATACTGGTTCTACCCATTCTTTTATCTCTCATGCTTATACTCAACGTTTAAATTTGACTCCGGAGAAAATTAGACTTTGACTTATCTGTTAAAACTCCGTTATGAGAAACTTTCGTTACATCCACTGTTTATAAATCTTGTTTGATCCAAGTTGGCACCATCACATTACCTGTTGACCTTATTTCTTTAAAGATACTTGCTTTTGATGTGATTTTAGGGATTGGTTGATTGATTAACTACTCATCATGCCAAAAATGATTGCTTTCGCAAGGTTGTTAGTTTTCATATTCCTAAGCAACCTGTTATTCGAATTCAAGCAACCAAACCACTGAAGTCAATCATTGTCATATCAAGCCATAAAGCCATTCGTTTATTGAAAAATAGATGTCAAAATTTCTTACCCATGTCATGGACTTTAATACGGCATATTTGAATAATAATTTGTTTCCTAACGTATTTTCTAAAGAATTTCTTGGCTTACTCCCAAAGTGTGATATTAAATTTTGTATCGACTTTGAACCCGGTACAAAATCCATTTCTAAAATCTCATATCGAATGGCTCCTATTGAATTTCAGGAGTTAAAAATTCAACTATAGAATTTGGTACCCGAGCCTCTATCTGGTGACTTCTTTTGTGGAATGCACCGAAGCCATACTCTCCGTAGGGGACGCCATATTTGTGTGGTAGTAAACTGATAGGTACCATTGTGACGTGCTATCCAAGATTGGGATATGAGTCATAGTTGAGAGCAACCTAAGTCAGTAATCGAAATACGTAGCTTTCTAAGATTAGCTGGTTACTATCGGAGATTCGTGGAAGGATTTCTCGAATCGCTACTCCATTAACTCAGATGACTTGAAAGGATACAAAATACGAATGGAGCGAGGAATGTGAGAAGAGCTTCCAAGAACTCAACATGCGGCAATGACGTTGGCTCGAGCTGTTGAAAGATTACGATCATACCATCCAATACCATCCTAGAAAAGCAAACACGATAGCTAACGTGTTGAGTAGAAGATCGTATACGAGTACGAGTGCGATATTGTCGAACACAAAGACCCATTTCGTATGACTTACAAATGATAGAGATAGAGTTAAAGACTCTATGGATCACGTGATGATATACGAGTAAAATCGACTTTAATCGATAAAGTTAAAACCGCTCAAGCTACACACCGGAGCTGATGAATATGAAGAAGGAGGTGCAAGAAGTTGTTATTCCAAAAGCGAGAATCGGCGATGTGAGGAAAGCTCAAACCTTCAATTTATTAGTCCATTTGAAATCCTTGATCGAATAGGAACTGTGGCCTATAGACTCGTTTTATCGCCAAGTATGACGCTTGTTCATAACGTTTTTCACGTATCGAAGTTACGAAATTATGTGGACGACCCGAACCACGTTATTAAGTTAGAACCAGACGAAATAGCCGAAGATTTAACGTACAAGGAGGTACCTGTCAAGATCTTGGATAGGAAGGAGCATGTCCTATGCACAAAGGTCATACCGCAAGTTAAAGTTTTGTGGAGGAACCATGCTATTGAGAAAATATCCTAGGAGTGGAAACGGAAATGAAAGCGAGGTATCCTCACCTTTTCGAAACAACAGGTACGTACGTCAATTTCGAGGACGAAATTTCACAAGGAGGGGAGGTTGTAAGACCCCGAATTTTTTTTAATAAAATAGAATTTTCTTTATTTATTATTTTAAAATAGTAAGGGTTTATTTGATTAATATGGTTAGTTATGGGTAAAATGCGTAAATATTTTTTAAATAAGCAAGTGGTTATAAAATATTCATTTTTGTCGGGGAATATTCGTTTGGTCGTGAAATATTCTTGCTGTCGGGAAATATTCGTACGACGGCGCAGCCTTTTGTGGGTCCCATAACGGAAAGCGATTGGATGAAGAAAACGACAAGTATAAGTTATTTATAAATAACAACGTAGTTGTTACCGTTAATACTGTTGGAATACCCGGTGGTTAAAACACAGTAATACGCGTTGTTGCACAGTAGCACACGGTATTGCACCAATTATTGATTCTTACGTAAGAAGGTATTACTCAATAATTGTTACAGTAATTACTGTTCAATAGTTTATTTTATTGATTCAATAATTGCTACGTTGATATTTTATATTACTGTTGTTTCAATAATTGTCACTACACATTATTTTCAATTATCGGAGCAATAATTCATATTATATGAATAATATTATTAGATAACATTATTAGCAATATCTAGAAAGTTCTATCTAAGGAGAGGTTTGGTCATCTAATTGCGTGCCAGTAAGGAGAGATTCTTATTGGAAAGCCCCCTCTTTCCTAGGAACTGCATGGTTGTCAGTATTGTGATTCTGTAATATTATTTGTGAATAATTAATTATTAATTTATATGATGAGGAAAATATTCATTTTATGTGGATATAGATGGAAAATTTTTTTAAAGTGACAATTGTTGAAGATTGATAATTTATCTTTTATGATAAAATAATATTTTATTATATTATCATAATATAATAATGATAATATTTTTACAATGAATGTGGGATATATGAGTATATGAGGAGAAAGAGTATTTTTGTTGTAAAAATTATTTAAAACATGTTAAACATGTCTGTGGGCCCATTTCTTGACTGAAATTTGATTATAGCCTGTAAAAACATCCGTTTGTGGATTTCGGTAAATTTCTATTTGGAATTTGGAAAAACTTTCTTCTGTAAAGTTGTAGATAATTGAATTTCCTATAAAAAGTTACGAGATTCGAATTTTCTGATAAAATGGCTATTTATTATGAATTATTGAAGTTCTAAAATTTCGGAATAATTAATTTTTTGAAAGTTTTAATTGTTTTAATTAACAAAAATGTTTTTGTTGTCTTTGGAACATGTGTGGTTGATTTGTTAACCAAAGAAGAGGGTGCGTAGGAATTTATATATAATATATTAATATTATATTAAATTTTCTACTTTGGTGTTCTAAGTAATTTTCTATAAATAGGGTGCTTAGGTTAGAATTGAAAATCACACCAGAAACTAAAAATTTCTCTCTTTCTCTCTCTATAATATCGAGCGTATTTTTGTGAGTATTTTAATACTTTGAGTATTGCTATACGGTGCAAGTTCCTTCAGCACTATATCTTGTATTTCAGTCAGAAGTACTGTCTTTTCGAGGTAAGGGATGTTATTTTATTCGTAAATGATATTATTTCTTCAATATCATTATGCCAAAATATTGGTTGAAAATTTTTATCAAATTTGAAACTTTTTTCATGTCGGGGTTACTATTCATGAGTTACTATTCACGAGTTACTATTCATGAGTTACTATTCACGAGTTACTATTCACGAGTACTATTCATGAAGCATGATAATTTTTTTCTTATGCAATTTCTACCTTTTAGTGTCGAGGTTACTATTCACGTATACGACACTATTCACGTATACGACACTATTCACAAATACGGCACTATTCACAGAAAAATTAAATTTTCTTTTCTGTGTCCAAGATATCTATTATGAATACTAGCTTTGATTGTCTCCATATTTTGATCATTCTTGAATTTTACTTCACTATGATTATTTATGAAGTATTTTTGAACTCGGATTGTTTAAAGTACGAATCCTTAATATTTGTTCTTTTGTTTCACTGGATTCGTTTTCTTTAAAATATTTTTCATCATCCTCAGTCCTAAATGATGATATTACTAAATATCTTTGGCCTGCAGTGCAAAGATGAATGATTTCTTGATGAATATCTTTGGCCCGTAGTGCAAAGATGAACAGGTGTTGAGACGAACATGACCAACAAATGAATATCTTTGTCCTATAGTGCAAAGAAGACTATTTGATTCAAGATGTATATTGATTGATGTTACAGGGATAAAAAATCGATGATGGACTTTTAAATTCATAGATAGTAGATTTCATTCTCTACTTAATTCTTCTAATGAATTATTGTTTCCGCTGCAGTTGTTGATCTAAAACTTGTTGACTATTGTATTCTATCAGATTTTTCTCTGTTGAAGACTAAGGATAATTTGTTGTATATTATCTTAGTCATAATGTTCTTTACTGGGCTAGTTGAGCTCACCCTTTTCCTTTTGTTCCATTTTTCTTCTCAGGAGGCGAGAATGTAGCGAGTACTAGTCGGGGTATGGAATGATGGTTCTAGAAGTGGTTCTAGTAGTCCTCACTATTCTATAAAATAGTGTATTAATAATTATAATGAGGACTTATTTGAGTGTGAATATTGTCTAGATGACAATATTTGTATTTAAACTCATAGTTTTTATGTTGTATTAATAAAGTTGTAGTTGTATCTGTACCATGTATTTTGACGACTCAGAATAGGTTGGGTGGATTGGACCTATTTTGGGGGCGTCACACTTTTAATGGATTGCTAGTTCCGCTGCAGTTAAACTTGACATTTGTTATATTGTATCAGTTTAACACTGTTGAAGGCTAATGATAATTTATTCTGTATTATCTTAGTCATAATATTTCTTACTGGGCTAGTTGAGCTCACCCATTTACTTTCATTATTCTCTTCAGGAAATGAGAGCGCAGCAGGGACTAGTCGGAGAACGGAGTGACGGTCCAGATTATAGCATTAGTAGTCCTCACTATTCTATGAAATAGTATGATAATAAATGTATTGAGGACTTATTTTGAGTTTAAATACTGTCTAGAAGATAATATTTGTATTAAAATTCACATCTCATGTTGTATATTTAAGATTGTATTTGTATTCTGTACCATGTATTTGGCGACTCAGAAAGGTGATGTATACCTATTTTGGGGGCGTCACAAGGATAGTATTCAGAAAAGTGGCAGAGCACAAAGAAGATCCAGACTGCCACTCTACGAATCACCATTAACCAAAAGCTGAAACAGAACAAGTGCATAACCATGTCTGCAAACCAGTCAAGAAGGGTTCAGGGAATGCTAAGTGCCAAACGAAGTCTACCAAAAGCTCAAACACTTAGCAAACCCAAATGGTGATGGTACACAGCTGACATCGGATGAAGATGAGCATAACAGAATGAAGATCAGCTGCACCAGAAGAGATGTGGTCCAGACTCGAAGCCGAATGCAAAGAGAACCACGCCAAGCTGCTAAGTACAAAAGATGTTCAAGCTTAAAGACATCTTAGTAGCTCAGCACCACCACCACCAACAACAAAAACAACAACAACAAGTAGCCAGGGCTTGAGGGGTCCTTGTCCGGAGGGACTAAATGAAGTTCCAAGCCTGCTGGGCTTGAAGAGTTTCTAGGGAACTAGAGGAGTTCCAAGCCTGCTGGGCTTGAAGAGTTCTTAGTGATCTGAAGTTCCAAGGTTGCTGGCCTTAAAGGAATCTTAGTGATTCAGGGTGCTACCCTTCCTTAGTAGAAATCCTGCTAGTTAAAAGCAAAAGAGTGGATTAGGAGCTTAAGTCTCTGAACCACTTAAAATCCCTTGTGTCTTTTGTGACGCCCCCAAAATAGGTCCATTCCACCCAACCTATTCTGAGTTGCCAAATACATGGTATAGAAAACAACTACAACTTTATTATTACAATTGTCGTGTAAAATACGACAACACATATACTGTGAGTTTAAATACAAATATTATCATCTAGACAGTATTCAAACTCAAATAGAGTCCTCATTACAATTATTGATACACTATTTTATAAAATAGTGAGGACTACTAAAACAACTATCTTGAACCATCATTCCATACCCCGACTAGTACCCGCTACATTCTCGCCTCCTGAGAAGAAAAGTGGAACAAAAAGGAAAAGGGTGAGCTCAACTAGCCCAGTAAAGAACATTATGACTAAGATAATATAGAACAAATTATCGTTAGTCTTCAACAGGAAAAAATCTAATAGAATACAAAAGATAACAAATTTTAAATCAATATTCGCAGCGGAAATAATAATTCATTAGAAGAGTTAAGTAGAGAATGAAATATATTATCTTCAATAATTTTAAAAGTCTATCATCAATATTTTATCCCTATAACATCAATCAATATACATCTTGATTCAAATATTCATCTTTGCACTACAGGCCAAAGATATTCATCAGTTGGTCATGTTCATCTCAACACCTGTTCATCTTTGCACTACGGGCCAAAGATATTCATCAGAAAATCATTAATCTTTGCACTACAGGCCAATGATATTCAGTAATATCATCATTTAGGACTGAGGATGATGAAAAATATATTTCAAAGAAAATGAATCCAGTGAGACAAAAGAATAAATAGTAAGAATTCGTAATTCGGTTTATCCATGTTTAAAAATACTCCATAATAAACTATTGTGGAGCAGAATTCAAAAATAAAGATCAAAACATAGATCCAATCAAAGATAGGAACCATAACAAATAATCATGGACACAGAAAAGAATATATAATTTTTCTGTGAATAGTGTCGTATACGTGAATAGTAATCCCGTCACTAAATGGTAGAAATTCCACAAGAAAAACCATCATACTTCGTGAATAGTAACTCATAAATAGTAACTCGTGAATAGTAACTCATGAATAGTAACTTCGACATGAAAAGATAAGAATTTCACAAAAAAAATCTTACCAATATTCCGGCATAATGATATTGAAAGAAATAATATCATTTTTTAAAAAAAAATAACATCCCTTACCTCGAAAAGACAGTACTTCTAGTTTAAACACCGGATATAGGCTATGACCTGAACTTGCACCGTATAGCAACACTCAAAGTATTAAAATACTCACAAGAATACGCTCAATATATCGAGAGAGAAAGAGAGAGAAAAATTCAGTTTCTGGTGTGATTTTCAATTCTAACCTAAGCACCCTATTTATAGGAAAATGCTTAGAACACCAAAGCAGAAAATTTAATAAATTAATAATATTTATTAACCAAATTCCTACGCCCACCTCTAGACATTTGAAATCAGTAACTAACATGTGCAAGTGGAGGAAACTAAATGAAAAAAAAAACGTTTTTCTTTTAAAAAAATTTTAAAACTTCAAAAATCAATTATTCTGGAACTTCAGAACTTCAATAATTTACAATAAATAGCCCTTTTGTCAGAAAAATTCGAACCTTATGTCTTTTTTATAGAAAATTCCATTATCTACAACTTTGCAGAAGAAAGTTTTTCCAAATTCTAAACAGAAATTGACCGAAATCCACAAACGGACGATTTTATAGGCTATAATCAAATTTCAGTCAAGAAATGGGGTCTACTGACACACAAAATATGTGTTAATCATTTAATGTAACAAAAATACTCTTTCTCCTTATATACTCATATATCCCACATTCATTATAAAAATATCACCATTATTATATTATTAAAATACAATAATATATTTAAATGAATTATTTTATCAGAAAAGATAAAATATTAATTTTTAACAATTGTCATATTAAAAATTTTCTCCATCTATAACCACATAAAATCAATATTTTCCTCATCATATAAATTAATAATTAATTATTCACAAATAATATTACAGAATCACAATACTGACAACCAGGCAGTTCCCAAGAAAGAGGGGGCTTTCCAATAAGAATTTCTCCTTACTGACGCGCAATTAGCTGACCAAACCTCTCCTTAGACAGAACTTTCTAGACATTGCTAATAATGTTATCTAATAATATTATTCAGATAATATGAATTATTGCTCCGATAATGGAAAATATTGCGTAGTGACAATTATTGAATAATAGTAATATAAAATATCAATGCAACAATTATTGAATCAATAAAATAAAATATTGAACAGTAATTACTGTAACAATTATTGAGTAGTGCCTTCTTATGTAAGAATCAATAATTGGTGCAATACCGTGTGCTACTGTGCAACAACGCATATTACTGTGTTTTAACCACCGAGTATTCCAACAGTATTAACGGTAACAATTACGTCGTTATTTATAAACAACTTATACTTGTCGTTTTCTTCATCCAATCGCTTTCCGTTATGGGGCCCACAAAAGGCTGCGCCGTCGTACGAATATTCTCCGACAGCAAGAATATTCCACGACCAAACGAATATTCCCCGATAATAATGAATATTTTATAACAACTTGCTTATTTAAAAATATTTGCGTATTTTACCCATAACTAGCCACATTAATCAAATCAACCCTTACTATTTTAAAATAATAAATAGAGAAAATTTAATTTCATTAATAATAAGTTGGGGTCTTACAACCTCCCCTCCTTATGAAATTTTGTACTCGAAATTGGCGTACGTACCTGGTGTTTCAAAAAGGTAAGGATACCTCGCTTTCATTTCTGTTTCCAACTCCCAGGTCATTTTCTCAATAGCATGGTTCCTCCACAAAACCTTAACTTGCGGTATGACCTTTGTGCGTAGGAGATGCTCCTTCCTATCCAAGATCTTGACAGGTACCTCCTCGTATGTTAAGCCTTCAGCTATCTCATCTGGTTCTAACTCAATAACGTGGTTCGGGTCGTCCACATAATTTCGTAACTTTGATACGTGAAAAAAGTTATGAACATGCGACATACTTGGCGGTAAAACAGGTCTATAGGCCACAATTCCTATTCGATCAAGGATTTCAAATGGACTAATAAATTGAAGGTTTGAGCTTTCCTCACATCGCCGATTCTCGCTTTTGGGATAACAACTTCTTACACCTCCTTCTTCATATTCATCAGCTCTGGTGTGTAGCTTAAGCGGTTGTAACTTTATCGATTAAAGTCGATTTTACTCGTATATCATCACGTGATCCATAGAGTCTTTAACTCTATCTCTATCATTTGTAAGTCATACGAAATAGGTCTTTGTGTTCGACAATATCGCACTCGTACTCGTATACGATCTTCTACTCAACACGTCAGCTACCACGTTCGTTTTTCCAGGATGGTATGGTCAGAACATGTGCCAAAATGAGTCTCCTCTTGAGTTCTTCGAAGCTATTCCCACATTCCTTGCTCCATTCGAATTTTGTATCTTTTCAAGTCAGCTGAGTTAATGGAGTAGCGATTTGAGAAAATCTTTCTACGAATCTCCAATAATAACCAACTAAGCCTAGAAAGCTACGTATTTCGATTACTGACTTAGGTTGCTCTTAACTATGACTCATATCCTAATCTTGGATAGCCCATCACAATGGTACCTATCAGTTTACAACCACACAAATATGGCGTTCCCTACGGAGAGTCTGACTTCGGTGCATTCCACAAAGGAAGTCACCAGATAGAGGCTCGGGTACCAAATTTTATAGTTGAATTTTTAACTCCTGAAGTTCAATAGGAGCCATTCGATATGAGATTTTAGAAATGAGTTTTGTACCGGATTCAAAGTCGATACAAAATTAGATATCACACTTTGGGAGTAAGCAAAGAAATTCTTCAGGAAATACATCAGAAAATTTACTAACAATAGAAATATTATTCAAATCTGACGTATTTTTTGTTCAAGTCCATAACATGGGCTAAGAAAACTTGACATCCATTTTTCAATAAACGAATGACTTTATGGCTTGATATGAAAGTGTTTGACTTCAATGGTTTGGTTGCTTGAATTCAAATAACAGGTTGCTTAGGAATATAAAAACTAACAACCTTACGAAAACAATCAATTTTGGCATGATGAGTAGTTAATCAATTAATCTCTAAAATCACATCAAAAGCAAGTATCTTTAAAGAAATAAGGTCAACAGGTAATGTGATGGTGCCAACTTGAATCAAACAAGATTTATAAATAGTGGATGTAACGAAAGTTTCTCCTAACGGAGTTTCAACAGATAAGTCAAAGTCTAATTTTCTCTGGAGTCAAGTTTAAACATTGCGTATAAGCAGGAGAGATAAATGAATGGGTAGAACCGGTATCTAATAAGGTATAAACTTCATAAGAATTTATAATTAACTGACCCGTGCAAACTTCGTTCGAGTTCCTCGCATTCTGACCAGTCACGACAAACGCTCTTCCAGGAACCGTTGACTTTGACTTTTCTGGGACAGCCTTTTGAGTCACCATCCCCGCAGGACTGGGTTTTGCTACCGTATAATCTCGAGTGATATGACATTCTTTTTCATAATTATAACATATCTTGGAAGGATGTGAACAATTTGGACTTATATGTCCCTCCTCTTCGCATTTGTAGCATCTAACTGGCGGTCGTTCTCCTCCTTTAGAATTTGTTACTGGTGCTGGTGCTGCTGCCGACATCTTCCCGTCATCGTTAAATCTTCTCTTCTTGAAATTTTCACTTAAGTTATTTCTTCTATTATCTTGGCCATGATTACCACCGAAGTGGTTACCATTTCTGGCATGATAATTTCCTCCACGATGGTTATCCTTGTTCTGATGACCGTTGCCATCGGTACGATTATCATCGAGTTGTAGGTCGTTATTCTTCGATTAAGCTGACTCTATATCGCGCTCCAATAACTGAGCCATATTCACAACATCTGAATATAGAGAAAATTTATGAGCAATGAGATATTGACGTATGTCGGGTTTCAAACCTCTCAAAAACATCCACGTCATACTTTCCTCATTCTCCACCAAATGAGGTGCAAACCTGGATAACCCCGCGAACTTCGCCTCGTACTGGGACACCGTCATGTTGTTTTCTTCTAGTCTAATAAACTCTACCTCCTTCATATGACGAATACTTTCAGGAAACTTCTTGTCATTGAATAATTTTTGAAACGTTTCCCAAGACATATTGAGTGCGGCTGGCTGGGTACGCTTCACAGATTCCCACCAGTAATCTACCTCATTACGAAACATAAAAGTGGCCAATGGAACCTTCTATTCCTCCGTGCATCCCAAGATATCGAATATATTGGTAATTTGTTTGACCCACGTCTCCACCTTAATCGGATCCGGCTTTCCCCAGAATTCTGTTGGTCCCAACTCTTTAAACTGCTTGGCTGTAACAAACCGTGCGTTGCTATCATTTTCACCTGTATTTTGTACATGAGTCTCCCTCGTCTGATTTTGCATGAACTGCGAAAAGCTTCTAAATATCCCATCGTTCATCGTCTGATCAGTGGTGTCGTTCACAAGTGGAACATTATCGGCCTGTTGCACGTTCTCCTCATTGGTGAGTAAAGGTGTCTCCACGGTCTCATTTACTCCACTGTTAACATTCTCAGTTGCCATTCTCAAATACTGCCATAAAACAAGGGTTAATTAAAGAAATTAACAAATCACATAATACCCCTATATTATGACCGACCAACAAATAAGCTTAGGTAGTACACACTAGCGAAGGATTTACTCGTCTCTCCCCTCCTAGTTCTATTGCCCGATCTCTGCTAGAGATCATATCCCTAAGCTCTGATACCAATTGTGACGCCCCCAAAATAGGTCCATTCCATCCAACCCATTCTGAGTCGCCAAATACATTGTACAGAAAACAACTACAACTTTATTATTACAATTGTCGTGCAAAATACGACAACACATATACTGTGAGTTTAAATACAAATATTGTCATCTAGACAGTATTCAAACTCAAATGGAGTCCTCATTATAATTATTGATACACTATTTTACAAAATAGTGAGGACTGCTAAAACAACTATCTTGAACCATCATTCCATACCCCGACTAGTACCCGCTACATTCTTGCCTCCTGAGAAGAAAAATGGAACAAAAAGGAAAAGGGTGAGCTCAACTAGCCCAGTAAAGAACATTATGACTAAGATAATATAGAACAAATTATCGTTAGTCTTCAACAGGAAAAAAATCTAATAGAATACAATAGAAAATAAATTTTAAATCAATATTCGCAACGGAAATAATAATTCATTAGAAGAGTTAAGTAGAGAATGAAATCTACTATCTTCAATGATTTTAAAAGTCCATCATCAATATTTTATCCCTATAACATCAATCAATATACATCTTGATTCAAATATTCATCTTTGCACTACAGGCCAAAGATATTCATCAGTTGGTCATGTTCATCTCAACACTTATTCATCTTTGCACTACGGGTCAAAGATATTCATCAGAAAATCATTAATCTTTGCACTACAGGCTAAAGATATTTAGTAATATCATCATTTAAGACTGAGGATGATGAAAAATATATTTTAAAGAAAATAAATCCAGTGAGACAAAAGAACAAATAGTAAGAATTCGTAATTCGGTTTATCCATGTTTAAAAATACTCCATAACAAACTATTGTGGAGCAGAATTCAAAAATGAAGATCAAAACATAGATCCAATCAAAGATAGGAACCATAACAAATAATCTTGGACACAGAAAAGAATATTTAATTTTTTTGTGAATAGTGTCGTATTTGTAAATAGTGTTGTATACGTGAATAGTGCTGTATACGTGAATAGTAACCCCGTCACTAAATGGTAGAAATTCCACAAGAAAAACTATCATACTTCGTGAATAGTAACTCGTGAATAGTAATTCATGAATAGTAACTCGTGAATAGTAACTCATGAATAGTAACTCCGATATGAAAAGATATGAATTTCACAAGAAAAATCTTACCAATATTCCGGCATAATGATATTGAAAGAAATAATATCATTTTTTTTTAAAAAAATAGCATCCCTTGCCTCAAAAAGACAGTACTTCTAGTTGAAACACCGGATATAGGCTATGACTTGAACTTGTACCGTATAGCAACACTCAAAGTATTAAAATACTCACAAGAATACGCTCAATATATCGAGAGAGAAAGAGAGAGAAAACTTCAGTTTCTGGTGTGATTTTCAATTCTAACCTAAGCACCCTATTTATATGAAAATGCTTAGAACACCAAAGCAGAAAATCTAATAAATTAATAATATTTATTAACCAAATTCATACGCCCACCTCTAGACATTTGAAATCAGCAACTAACATGTGCAAGTGGAGACAACCAAATGAAAAAAAATGTTTTTCTTTTAAAAAAAATTTAAAACTTCAAAAATCAATTAATCTTGAACTTTGGAACATCAATAATTTACAATAAATAGCTCTTTTGTCAGAAAAAATCAAACCTAATGTTTTTTTCATAGGAAATTCTATTATCTACAACTTTGCAGAAGAAAGTTTTTCTAAATTCTAAACATAAATTGACCAAAATCTACAAACGGGCGATTTATAGGCTATAATCAAATTTCAATCAAGAAATGGGGTCCACTAACACACAAAACATGTGTTAATCATTTAATACAACAAAAATACTCTTTCTCCTCATATACTCATATATCCCACATTCATTGTAAATATATCACCATTATTATATTATTAAAATATAATAATATATTTAAATGAATTATTTTATCAGAAAAAGATAAAATATTAATTTTCAACAATTGTCACATTAAAAATTTTCTCCATCTATAACCACATAAAATCAATATTTTTCTCATCATATAAATCAATAATTAATTATTCACAAATAATATTACAGAATCACAATACTGACAACTAGGCAGTTCCCAGAAAAGAGGAGACTTTCCAATAAGGATTTCTCCTTACTGGCGCGTAATTAGGTGACCAAACCTCTCCTTAAACAGAACTTTCTAGACATTGCCAATAATGTTATCTAATAATATTATTCAGATAATATGAATTATTGCTCCGATAATAGAAAATATTGTGTAGTGACAATTATTGAATAACAGTAATATAAAATATCAATGCAACAATTATTGAATCAATAAAATAAAATATTGAACAGTAATTACTGTAACAATTATTGAGTAGTGCCTTCTTACGTAAGAATCAATAATTGGTGCAATACCGTGTGCTACTGTGCAACAACATGTATTACTGTATTTTAACCACCGGGTATTCCAACAGTATTAACGGTAACAACTACGCCGTTATTTATAAACGACTTATACTTGTCATTTTTTTCATCCAATCGCTTTCCATTATGGGGCCCACAAAAGGCTGCGCCGTCGTACGAATATTCCCCGACAGTAAGAATATTCCACGACCAAACGAATATTCCCCGACAACAATGAATATTTTATAACCACTTGCTTATTTAAAAATATTTGCGCATTTTACCCATAACTAACCACATTAATCAAATCAACCCTTACTATTTCAAAATAATAAATAGAGAAAATTTAATTTCATTAATAATAAGTTGGGGTCTTACATCTTTTACTTTCTGTCATTTACTTACTGTCATTTATATTATGTACCTAACTGCTATAAATGCTATGTATGTATTAACTGCTTAAAACTGAACTAACTCTACGAACAATGTATGTATGTTCTTGATTATATCAATGAAGGGGATCTTTTACTTATTCCGCTGTGCTTGAAAAGATTCTTATGTTTGTCATATGCTAAATCATTAGCAATACAAAATAAACGAGAAAAGTTTTTGAAAATAAAAAGGATCTATTCAACTCTCCTTCTAGATCTATTGTGTGCCTACTGGGAACTAACAGAGACATATAATGAAAGAGTACTAAATTCAAAGCCCAATAATTAAATATTAAATGAAAAAGCATGAAGACCAAAGTCGGGCAAACGTTTCTATTCCATACACCCCCCATGGACCTCATTATTATAGCCCATTTAATGCGTTGTACTTAGAAAGATGTGCGAAGACAAAAGGTCGGTCACTTCAAAAACCCTCTTCACCTAAAAAATAACTGCCACATTTTTAGATCCAAAATTTTCAAAGACACTTCTGTGATGCCCCCAAAATAGGTATATATCACCCATTCTGAGTCGCCGATATAACACTACTAACAACTTCATTTATACAACTGTCCTGTAAAATACGACGATACATATACTGTGAGTTTCAATAAAAATATTGTAATATATATAATACGATAATATTCATACTCAAATTATTACAATGCCATATAAAGTACAACATCAAATATTTCAAGTCTCCAAAGGAACACGAGAAGATTTATGTTCTTCTCATTCTAATGGAGTGTATTTTTGACGCTTCCAAATTCGATTTCACCTCACCCTATTATTTTTCAACAAAATTAAATATTAAATGATATATAAAATACGTCACACCCAATTTAAGTTCTCAGTACAATTATTATGCCACACCGTTTCATAATTTGATTAGGATTGCGACTAATTCGAAATACCACTTTATACCCATGTTCTCTCTGCTAGTCCCAGCTACACTTTTATTTCCTGAAAGGGTTGTGTAACAAAAGGGTGAGCACAAATAGCTTAGTAAAGAATATCATGACTTAAGATAATTACATTATCAATAGCCTTCATCAATAATAAATCAGATATTTAGAACATATGGTAGATGATAAAAGTTTTCAACCATAATAGCAATAGAATCAACAATCCATTAGAAGAGTCAAGTAGAACATAATGTTTACTATCTCCTCTAAATTAAAAGTCCATCGTTAATATTTTATTCCTGTAATACTCATCAACAGTTCTTTGTTGTACCCAAGACAAAAAGAACTCTCATCACCTGTCTTCACCTGAACCACCAAAGATTATAGTTAAATTCATAATTCATATTTATAATCAAGTAAATCAACAGTCCATCTTTGCAATACGAGCCTAAGACATACAACTGTAAAACCAATAACGCTGAGACTCAGCTCATTAAATAATCCACATCATTTGTAACATTACAGATCATGATTATACTGAACAATCCCTGGTCATAATCATACCAATCAACTGTCCATCTTCGCACGTAAGCCAAAGAGAATTTTGTTAATCATTAATTTTATCGTTGAGACTCAGCTCAATAAATAATTCACATCATTTGTAACATTACAAATCATGATTATACTAAATATCCCCTTGTCATAATAATACCAATCAACTGTCCATCTTTGCACGTAAGCCAAAGAGGACTTTGTTTATCATCAATTTTATCGCTGAGACTCAACTCAATAAATAATTCACATCACCGAATTATCCATACACTACAGGCCAAGGATATTCATTAGTATCACATCCACGAATTATCCATGCACTACGGGCTAATGATATTCATGTTATCACCAATGGTCATGATCATGCCAACAACTGTCCATCAATGCACTACGGGCCAATGAGAACTTTTACCACAATATAAGTATGAGGATAATGACAATGATATATATAATGAATGGACATAAATAATCAGAATAATAAGATAAATAAATATTAGTGATTTTTTAACTTAATTATCCAGAGTTCAAATTGTCAACATGATATCCAGAAAATCGATTAGAATTCCTGATAAAATATAAGGTTCAAGTAATGTAAAGTTCCCGACTCAAAAATCATAACTTAAGATCGGATAGAAAGATCTATGTCAAGATATTAGATGAAACACAAACTATTAAGGATATTCAAATCCTTTCAGGACTTTTCACTGATATCCCTTTACCATAAAAATGATACCCCTTACCATAATAATGACATCTCTTACCATAAAAATGATACCCCCTTACCATAATAATGATATCCCTTACCTTAGCATGTGACTTGATTCTTCTTTTTGTGAAATTGATCAACTTAAACATTGCTTGTATTCCTTATCTACACTTGGAGTAACATTACACTCAATAGAAATACTCACAATATTATACTCATATTGTAGTAAAAGAAATTTATATTTTTAGTGTAGTGATGGTGTGTGTTTAGTTACTCAACCGAGCAACCTATTTATACTGAAAATTGAGAAAATAATTAGCACACACGCTTTGACAAATGAGCTGCATAAAATAATGGTAGTTGGATTTATGGTCCCACCGAGAAAATTAAACCAACTTGTACACATTTTAAAAATAATTGAGTTGTGGTCCAAACTAATTTAGGAAAGTAGAGTGTCGGCAAGTCCTGCCAAATTTACTTTTGTAAAAAGAAAATATTTGAACAACATCTGCATATCATACTTATATTTAACCAACACCTTTTATTTATCAATTATTTACACATTTTCAATCTTTCAATAATTATTCATAATTATTAACATAGACTCACTGTGACGCCCCCAAAATAGGTATACATCACCCATTCTGAGTCGTCAAATACATGGTACAGAAACAACTACAACTTTATTTTTATAATTATCGTGTAAAATACGACAACATATAAACTATGAGTTTAAATTCAAATATTGTCTTCTAGACAATATCCACACTCAAATAAGTCTTCATTACAATTATTTATACACTATTTTACAAAAATAGTGAGGACTTCTAAAATAACTTTCTAGAATCATCACTCCACACCCCGACTAGTCCCTGCTATATTCTCGTCTCTTGTGAAGAAACATTGAACAAAAAGGAAAAGGGTGAGCTCAAATAGCCCAGTAAAAAATATTATGACTAAGATAATAAACAACAAATTATCGTTAGCCTTCAACAAATCAGATAAAATATAATAGACAACCAAGTTTTGATCAATATTCGCAACGAAAATAACAATTCATTAGAAGAGTTAAGTAGAGAATGAAATCTACTATCATCTATGAATTTAAAAGTCCATCATCAATATTTTATCCCTGTAACATCAATCAATATACATTCAAATATTCATATTTGTACTATAGGCCAAAGATATTCATTTGTATAACTAGTTGGTCATGTTCATCTCAACACATGTTCATCTTTGCACTACAGGCCAAAGATATTCATCATGTAATCATTCATGTTTGCACTACAGGCCAAAGATATTTATTTATATCACCATTTAGAACTGAGGATGATGAAAAATATTTTAAAAAAACGAATCCAGTGAGATAAAAGGACAAAGATTAGGGATTCGTACTTTAGATAATCCAAGTTCAAAAATACTCTGTAATAAACCATAGTGGAGTAAAATTCAAGAATGAAGATCAAAATATGGATACAATCAAAGATAGTAACTATAATATACATCTTGGACAAAGAAGAGAAAATTTTATTTTTCTGTGAATAGTGTCGTATTTGTGAATAGTGCCGTATACGTGAATAGTATCGTATATATGAATAGTAATCCCGACACGAAAGGCAAAAATTCCACAAGAAAAATCATACTTCGTGAATAGTACTCGTGAATAATACCGTATTCGTGAATAGTTTCATATACGTGAATAGTGTCGTATACGTGAATAGTAACCTCGACATGAAAAGATAAAAATTTCATAATAAAATTCATACTAATATTTTGGTATAATGATATTGAACGAAATAACATCATTTACAAAGAAAATAACATCTCTTACCTAAGAAGAACAATATTTCTGACTAGAATATCGGATATAGTGCTGAAGGAAACTTGTACTGAATAGCAACTCTCAAAGTATCTAAATACTCACAAAATACGCTCGATATTATAGAGAGAGAAAACTTCTGATTCTGGTGTGATTTTCAATTCTAACTAAGCACCCTATTTATAGAAAAATACCAGAACGCCAAAGTATACTAAATTAATAAAATAATATTTTATCAAAATTTTCAAGCACGCCACTTTTGAAACCAATTTCAGCACACCACAGGTGGGGTCCACCAAAATTAGGTTTTTCCATAACAATCAAAAGTGGGGCCCACCCATATTTTTAATAAAAATATTTATTTCTGAAACTTCAATAATTTATAATAAATAGCCCTTTTATCAGAAAAATACGAACCTTATGTCCATTCCATAGAAAATTTAATTCTCTACAACTTTGTAAACGAAATTTTTTCTAAATTCCAAATAAAAAATGACCGAAATCCACATACGGATGATTTTTAATACTTTTCTTCTAACAAAAATACTGATAAAATATCTCAACATTAAATCTTTTATTTATATCCACATAAAATAAATATTTCCTTATCATATAAATCAATAATTAATTATTCACAAATAATATTACAGAATCACAATTATGACAACCATATCATTCTCAGGAAAAAGAGGGGGCTTTTCAATAAGGATTTCTCCTTACTGGTGCGCAATTAAATGACCAAACCCCTTTCCTTAGACAGAACTTTCTTAGACATTACCAATAATGTTATTTAATAACATTATTCAAATAATATGAATTATTGATCTGATAATAGAAAATATTATGCAGTGACAATTATTGAACAACAATAATATAAAATATCAACGTAATAATTATTGAACCAATAAAATAAAATATTGAACAGTAATTACTGTAACAATTATTGAGCAGTGCCTTCTTACGTAAGAATCAATAATCCAAAACTACTGTGCAATAGCGTGTGCTACTGTGCAACCACGCGTATTACTGTATTTTAACCATCGAGTATTCCAACAGTGTTAACGGTAATAATTACGCTATTATTTATAAAAACTCAAACTTATCGTTTTCTTTATCCGACCATTTTCCGTTATGAGGCCTACAAATGGCTAAGCCATCGTACGAATATTTTTCGACAGTAAAAATATTTCACGACCAAACGAATATTCCTTTACAACAATGAATATTTTATAACCACTTGCTTATTTTATAAAATTTACACATTTCACCCATAACCAAAATATTATATCAAATTAACACCTTATTATTCAAAATAATAATTTGAGGAGATTCAATTTTATTTATAAAAAATTGGGGTCCTACACTCACAATAGTTCCAACTGGTATAATTATATCATATCAAATAATATGAGTTACTGTGCAATAACTACTGTGACAATTGTTGAATAAAAGACTCAGTGACTTCTTACGTAAGATTCAATAATATGAATCACTGCACAATACCGTGTGCTACTGAGAAATCATGCGTACTACTGTGGAATCACGCGTATTACTATATTTTTCACATTTTTTGGATTATCCGACAATTTTCAATAAATATTTCTATTTATAAAAACTATCATTTAATAGCTTCAAAATAAAAATACTAACTTCACATACTTTTATATGTTTAAAATATCATCAATATTAATCTTATATTATTATAATATTTTTCAGTAAAATTCATAATTTTCCACCATTCATAGAATTTTCTATGAATTTCCTCTATTTTTAAACTAACCATAAATAGCTTAAAAATAAAATAAATATTTTTGTTACTCAATAATTTTTCAAACTTGTCCAAAAATTATAAAATAATATTATAAGATTTTTCATCAAGTTTTATAATTTTTCATCATTCATAGAATTTTCTATGAATTTCTTCTATTTTTAAACTAACTATAAATAGTTTAAGAATATAATAATTACTTCTACTTTTCAATAATTCATCAAAAATTTACAGAACTTCTAAACTGATAGTATAAGATTTTTGTAAAAATATTTCAGCCCAAATAATTTTTTTGATAATTTAATTATAAATTTTAATATACAAAAATTTCAATAATTCATAGTAATTAGCCATTTTATCAGAAAAATACGAATCTTATGTCCTTTCCATGTAAAATTTAATTCTCTACAACTTTGTAGAACAAAATTTTTCCAAATTCTGACTCTAGCATAGAGAGAAAGCTTACCGAAAAATTCTGCTAAAAAAATTTCTAGATCAGTCACCTCTTAAAATTCACAACAAATCAAACGTTAATTTTTAACAGTTCCAAATTTGTGAACATATACTCAACTTATATATGTATAACATATTCAAAAATTACAACGATCCAACAGTCGGATTAAAAATTTTAACTCACGCAATAGAGCTTAAGATTACTGATTTTTCGGACTATGAGTCCTTCGTACCAGTTTCACTCAAACAGTCACAACGAAGAATCCACAAAGAATTTTTGGGTGATTCAAATTTCTGTATTTAGCTTACTTCCAGGGCTTTCTTTTGATATATAGCTCATCTCCTAACTCATTATACAAAAAGAGTTATGAATTTTACAAAATCAAGTAATAAAGTAATTTTTCTAAAAATATCCATATTTTGTTCTTCTTTTGATTTCTTGATTTCTTTCGTTTGAGCCGTGTTTATACAAGTTTAGATCATCCCAACAAGTACATACATAAATATGTACTCATAAAATTCATAAATCTAATAATAGATTATTGATTTTTAAAAAATACCTTTTAAATTTCCTCTTTATCTTCTTCTTCCTTCCTTCCTTCCTTTTTCTTCTTATTCTTCTTTTTCTTCTTCTTCTTTGTTCTCTCTCTCTCTCTCTCTCTCTCTATCTCTCTCTCTCTCTCTCTTTCTCTCTTTCTCTCTCTCTTTCTCTATTCTTTTTTTTAGCTGAAGTGCTTGGCGTGGGAAGGCAAATGGAGGTGGGAGGAGTATACCGATTGCTTTTCTTTCTTTTTATTCTTTCTTCTCATCCTTTCCTTTTTCTTTCTTTTCCTTCCTTTCTTTCTTCCTCCCTTTGCCACATGTCCCCCACCCCTCAATTCCCTCTCCCATAATTCTCACATTTTCAACCGCCCACATGGGCAACTTTTTAAAAAAAAATTATTCTCTCTCCTTTTTATTTGCTCATTTGTCCCACCTTATTAAATTTCGTCTCTAAAATTTACGAACGTACCTAGAATTCCTAAGAGATAAGAATTTTAAATTCTAGCTCCCAGGCAACTTCCTCTATCTCATGATTTATCCATTGCTCATCTCCTGTATTTCAGATATCATTCTAGAATACAGTTTCAAAATAAGGGTTAATTAACATGACACATATTATCCCTATATTCTGGCCGACCAATTCAATAACAAATAAGCTTAGGTAGGCCATACTAGCGAAGGATTTATCCGTTTCTCCCCACCTAGTTCTAGCCTTAAATCTCAGTCAGTGATCATATCATTAAGCTTTGATACCAATTGTAACGCCCCCAAAATAGGTATACATCACCAATTCTGAGCCGCCAAAAACAACACTACTAACAACTTCATTTATACAACTGTCGTACAAAATACGACGACACATATACTGTGAGTTTTAATACAAATATTGTAACATATATAATACGACAATATTCATACTCAAATTATTATAATGTCATATAAAGTACAACAACAAATATTTCAAGTCTCCAAAGGAAGACGAGAAGATTTTTATCCTCCTCATTCTAATGGAGTGTATTTTTGATGCTTCGAATTCGAGTTCACCTCACCCTATTGTTGTTCACCAAAATTAAATATTAAATGATATATAAAATACGTCACACCCAATTTAAGTTCTCAGTACAATTATTATGCCACACCATTTCATAATTTGATTAGGATTGCGACTACTTCGAAATACCACTTTATACCCATGTTCTCTCTGCTAGTCCCAGCTACACTTTTATTTCTTGAAAGGGGTTGTATAACAAAAGGGTGAGCACAAATAGGCCAGTAAAGAATATCATGACTTAAGATAATTATATTATCAATAGCCTTCATCAATAATAAATCAGAGATTTAGAACATATGGTAGATGATAAAAGTTTTCAACCATAATAGCAGCAGAATCAACAATCTATTAAAAGAGTCAAGTAGAACATAATGTCTACTATCTCCTCTAAATTAAAAGTCCATCGTTAATATTTCATTCCTGTAATACTCATCAACAGTTCTTTGTTATACCCAAGACAAAGAGAACTCTCATCACCTGTCTTCACCTGAACCATCAAAGATTATAGTTAAATTCACAATTCATATTTATAATAAGGTAAATCAACAATCCATCTTTGCAATACGAGACTAAGACATATAACTGTAAAACCAATAACGCTGAAACTCAGCTCAATAAATAATCCACATCATTTGTAACATTACAGTTCATGATTATACCGAATAATTCCTGGTCATAATCATTCCAATCAACTGTCCATCTTTGCACGTAAGCCAAAGACGATTTTGTTTATCATCAATTTTATCGCTGAGACTCAGCTCAATAAATAATCCACATCATTTGTAACATTAAGGTCATGATTATACCGAATAATCTCTGGTCATAATCATACCAATCAACTGTCTATATTTGCACGTAAACCAAAGAGGATTTTGTTTATCATCAATTTTATCGCTGAAATTCAGCTCAATAAATAATCCGCATCACTGAATTATCTATGTACTACGGGCCAAGGATATTCATTAGTATCACATCCACGAATTATCCATGGACTATGGGCCAAGGATATTCGTGTTATCACCAATGGTCATGATCATGTCAACAACTGTCCATTAATGCACTACGGACCAATGAAGACTTTTACCACAATATAAGCATGAGGATGATGACAATGATATATATAATGAATGGACAGAAATAATCAGAATAATAAGATAAATAAATATTAGTAATTTTTTAACTTAATTATCCAGAGTTCAAATTATCAACATGATATCCAAAAAATCGATTAGAATTCCTGATAAAATATAAGGTCTAAGTAATGTAAAGTTCCTGACTCAAAAATCATAACTTAAGACTGAATAGAAAGATTCATGTCAAGATATTAGATGAAGCACAAACTATTAAGGATATTCAAATCTTTTCAGGACTTTTCACCATTTAATGATAAGCTGAAAAAATAAATAATAATATCTTACCATAAAATGGAGTATGAAAGAAAATGATATCCCTTTACCATAAAAATGATACCCCTTACCATAATAATGACATCCCTTACCATAAAAATAATACCCCCCTTACCATAATAATGATATCCCTTACCTTAGCATGTGACTTGATTCTGCTTTCTGTGAAATTGATCAACTTAAAGAATGCTTGTATTCCTTTTCTACACTTGGAGTAACATTACACTCAATAGAAATACTCACAATATTATACTCACAATATTATACTCACAATATTGTAGTTAAAGAATTTTATATTTTTAGTGTAGTGATGGTGCGTGTTTAGTTACTCAACCGAGCAACCTATTTATACAGAAAATTGAGAAAATAATTAGCACACACGCTTTGACAAATGAGCTGCATAATAAAATGGTAGTGGAATTTATGGTCCGACCGAGAAAATTAAACCAACTTGTACACATTTTAAAAATAATTGAGTTGTAGTCCAAACTACTTTAGAAAAAGTAGAGTGTCGGCAAGTCCTGCCAAATTTACTTTTGTAAAAAAAAATTAATTGAACAACATCTGCATATCATACTTATATTTAATCAACACCTTTTATTCATCAATTATTTACACATTTTCAATCTTTCAATAATTATTCACAATTATTAACATAGACTCACAATACTTCTAATTGTTATAATTATATCATATCAAATAATATGAGTTATTGTGCAATAATTACTGTGACAATTATTGAATAAAAGACTGAGTGACTTTTTACGTAAGATTTAATAATATCAATCAATGCCTAATACCGTGTGCTACTGAGAAATATCGTGAACTACTGTGGAATCATGCGTATTACTATATTTTTCACATTTTTTGAATTATCTGATAATTTTTTATAATTATTTCTATTTATAAAAACTATCATTTAATAGCTTCAAAATAGAATTACTAACTTCACATACGTTTATATCTTTAAAACGCCATCAATATTAATCTTATATTATTATAATATTTTTCAGCAAAATTTATAATTTTTCACCATTCATAGAATTTTCTATGAATTTCCTCTATTTTTAAACTAACCATAAATAGATTAAAAATAAAATAAATATTTTTGTTATTCAATAATTTTTCAAAACTGTCCAAAAATTATAAAATATTGTTTTAAGATTTTTCACCAAGTTTCATAATTTTTCATCATTCATAGAATTTTCTATGAATTTCTTCTATTTTCAAACTAACTATAAATAGTTTAAGAATATAATAATTACTTCTGCTTTTCAATAATTCATCAAAAATTTACAGAACTTCTAAACTGATAGTATAAGATTTCTGTAAAAATATTTCAGCCCAAATAATTTTTCTGATAATTTAATTATAAATTCCAATATACAGAAATTTCAATAATTCATAATAATTAGCCCGTTTATCAGAAAAATACAGATCTTATGTCCTTTTCATGTAAAATTTAATTTTCTATAACTTTGTAGAAGAAAGTTTTTCTAAATTCTGATTCTAACATAGAGAGAAAGCTTACCGAAAAATTCTGCTATAAAAATTTCTTAATCAGTCACCTCTTAAAATTCACAACAAATCATACGTTAATATTTAATGGTTCAAAATTTGTGGACATATACTCAACTTATATATGTATAACATATCCAAAAATTAAAACAATCCAACGGTCGGATTAAAAATTATAACTCACGCAATAGAGCTTATGAACACTGATTTTTCGGACTATGAGTCCTTCGTACCAGTTTCACTTAAACAGTCCCCCCTCAATTCCCTTCCCCATAATTCTCTCATTTTCAGCCGCCCACATGGGCAACTTTTCTAAAAAAAATATTATTCTCTCTCCTTTTTATTTGCTCATTTATTCGATTAATTGTTCGTTTACCCAATTATCAATTTAATATTTTACAATTTTAAAATAATAAGCATAAATTAAATTAAATTTTTATTTCATAAAAGTCGGGATCTTACAACTTCACTCTCCTTTCTCTTCAAATCTCCTCCTCCCTTGCAAAACGCTTTTCACCGAAGCAAAATTTTAATCGTACATTGATGAGTGGATTTTATACCTACGAATCTTGTATTGTTAAGTTTAATTATTGTTCTCTTTGAGTACTTTTAGTATCTTTTTATTGGTTTTTTGTGTTTATTTCTTATAGGGTGGAGCTGGAGGGACAAATTAGTTATTTGGGAGAAGGAAAGAATTAAAAATCATTAAAATGAAAGCTGAGTGGCATTTTTGTAATTCCTTGGTCTTAGACTAGCGCCTAGTGCGCTAGGATTACACTATGTCTAGCACCTAGTGCGCTAGGCCACAACTTTTGTTGGTTTATTATGATGTGAGTTGGATTTTTGAAGCCAAATAAGAATCTTGATTAGGGTTTAACCCAATACAAATAGGAGAGGACTTCAGAAAAAATGGATCGATCAATTTATCAAGTCAATTGTAGAAGAACAATGAAGGAAAACACGAAGAAGGATTGCAAGGGTTGAAGGTCAAAGAGAGAGTTTAGGAGCAAATTCATATTTTCTTCTTCTCTTCTTTAGTTTTATCCTTTGTAATTATTTGAGGTGTTTGGATTATTAATTTGGATGATGTTTTCCTTTATCATTATGAACTAAATTTTAATTAAGGTTGCAACGAAACTTAGTATGTAGTTTAATTTAATTCTTCTCATTGAATGAAAGTTAGTTTTTATTGAATTATTTATTATATCTTGTACTTATTGATTAATTGTTTGGCCAGCAATTACTATGATAATCTATATAAAATTAAAAGATGGAATATAGATTTAGATCTTGATATAATAACATTTGTTCATATAATCTAAATAGGGTTAATATGATTAGCATGTAGGATATGAATATACTTATGTGTCGTTTGTATCCATTGAAAGAATTTGTGCTAAAACCCTAATTAACTTGATTCACATAGAAATATAGTGAGTTAATTGATTAGGGTGTTCTTCGTAATCCTAAATCGTAGAGAACGGATTTAGGGGGATTTATTCACGTGTCTTTCGAAAGAAGTGCATGAGTGCTATAAAGAATTCTTGGATAATGATTCATATTAATTAACTGAATTAAATGGGAAGTAAATTGATTTAAATCAAATATCAAGGGAAGTTGTAATATTAACATGTTAAATCTACAGTTACTCTTGTGAAATTCTGATATTAATTATTAATTTTGTTAATTTAATTTTTGAATCACAACCAATATTTCGTACTTTAAAATAAGATTAATTGAATTGAAATTGGTAATTTATAAAGATTAATTTATTTCCTCGTGGGAACGATATCCTTGCTTGCTGAATATTATAATTGAACGCGTATACTTGTGTGTTAAATGCTAGTAAGAAAATTAGGCAACATCCATGGTCAAAAACAGCCTACCAACCATTGTTGTTTCCACCCCTGAGGTCGCTTCTTCCATCACCTCTGCCATTACCACCGAAATTACTCCTACCCTCACCCTTATTATTCCTGCAACCACCACCATGTTGATTCCCGTTTTGATAGTTTCCATAACTTCCACCACTGTTACCACCATTCCCATCACCACCACTTAGCCGAAGAAACTTTCACCCACATCAACACCATATCTACCATCAACGACCAAACCCTCACCGACATACGCGAACAATATCGTATCCCTTCAACCTAAGAACTCCGATCACCACTCCCTGATGAGTGGATGTATTGTCTTCCTGATGGCTGGACTGCCATCTCGCTCTACACCCTAAAATATGGAGTTCAATTCCCATTCCATTCCTTCATCATTATCTTCTTGGGATTTGTAGGAGTCGGGTTCACACAACTGGGGTCGAACTCCTACGTATACCTCGTCTGCTTTATAGCATTCTGCTAAAAATATGGCGTCCACCCCCCCCCCCACCATTGACTTTTTCTTCACTCTATTTTCCCCGAGTCGATCCAAAGAATTAGGGTTCCGCCAAATAAACAAACAACCAAGCAAACAAATAAAAAAACAAGCCCTAATGAAAATCTCATCAAGCAACATAGGATGACATTCGCTATGGTTCTACATCCGAGGACCCAATACCCACCAAATTTCAGACTGGGATGAAGTGTCAAGGTCCAACATTGTGTTTGACAAGATTTCCCAAAGCCGACTCGAAGAGTTGAAGTCCCTTATTAGCAAATTACTCAAAAAATAATGGGACATGGATCTCCTGAACGACCAATCTTGGTTGTATAATCATAAATGTAAGTTCTAATCCTCATTCCTTTGTGCATAATATTACAAACATTTATCCTGATCTAGTTCTCTGTTTACAGTATCTCTCATCAAACCAACATCTGACCCTTAGTTATTGTCCCGAGGTAATACTCCAAAGAAAGTTGAGTCAACTCCATGGCCCAAGTGGCACTTCGTCCCAATACATCCGGTTTGTGAAATACCTTCTTCAAGGATTGGTCTGTATACACAACTATTAACCGACCCTAAAAATAGTGTCAAAGCTTTCTATTGGCTACGATCAATGCCTAGGCGAATTTTTTCATGTTTGGGTATCTCATTTTAGCATCTCGAAGGGCATGACTGACGTAATAGATGGGGAACTATTTTCCTCTTGCCTCTCACATCAAGACTGCTCCCACTGCCAATGAACTAGCCCTCAAGTATAAGTAAAGAGGTTCTGAAGGGATCAACTTCATCAATAGTGGCGCCAAAGAAAAGTATTTCTTGATCCCTTAGAAAGCGTCTTCACATTCCAAAGTCTACTAGAACTTCTTATAGTTATTCGACCCCTTCAAAATATCCAAAAATGACAAATACCTTTCTACAGACTTAGACATAAACCTTCTCAACGCCGCAATTCAACCCGTCAAACCCTGAACATCCTTGAAAGTCTGAGTAGATTTCATGTCTAGCATGCCTTGATTTTCTCTGGATTAGCCTCAATTCCTCGTTTTCTAACCAAGTACCCGAGGAACTTTCCCGACCCGAGGCCAAAAGTACACTTCGTTAGATTTAGGCGAATGTTGTAATCCTGAACGGTCTGAAAGTAGTCTTCTAGATCATCCAGATGCTCTAGAACAGACAAACTCTTGACAATCATGTCATCCACATACACCTCCATGCTTCGACCCAACTATTTTTGGAACACATAGTTTATCATTCTTAGATAGGTTGCGCCAGCATTTAGTAGCCCAAAGGTCATCTTCTTATAAGCGTAGATAGCCCGATGCGTGATGAAGGTCATCTTTGGGATGTCCTCCTTATACATTGAAATTTGATTGTACCCCAAAAAGGCATCCATAAAACTCAGCCGAGCATACCCCGACGTGACATCAATCAACTAATCTATATACGGAAGTGGGTAGAAATCCTTCGGGCACGCCTTATTTAAATTTGTATAGTCAATGCAGATCCTCCACTTACCATTCTGCTTTTGAACTATCACCACATTCGCCAACCATTCCAGATAGTCAATCTCAAATATAAATTAGGCCGCTAGTAACTTGGCTACCTCATCATCAATAATCTTCTGTCGCTTCGGGGAAAAGATTCTCCTCTTCTGTCAGAAAGGTTTCCTCGCAGGGTCTATACTCAAATGGTACACAACGACATACACATCTATCCCAGACATATCACTGGGTACCCATGCAAAAAATCTCCGCATAAACCAGAAAGTAACTCGATTATTCCTGTCTAAAAGGGTTATTGCAAGCCTGAATTGATCTTAATTGTTTTCTCCTTATTCCCCGAGATCAACTCGATATCTTTTGTCTCTTCGGCTGGCAAGGCAAGGGGTTATGTGCTTCCTTTGGTAAATGGTTCAACCCCAATTTCCATAGTCTGCCTCTATTTGTTGACTCCAACTTTTGATGATATCAGAGAATTTATGTAGCATCTTCGAGCTATATCCAGATCTCCCTTGACTTTGCTAACCCCGTTCGGCGTAGGGAACTTTAGCTTGCAATTGGGGATGGAAGTCACTACCTACAAAGTTGTCAAAGTCGATCATTCCAAAATGGCATTGTACACCGAATCCACGTGCACTACAAAGAACCTGAAATTTACTTCAACCTGTTGGGGAGCTGTTCCGAAGACAACTGACAACTCGATAATTCCCGCCACCCGAACTGGATCATTGATGAACCTTTACAAAGGGGGCTCCTACCCAAACTTCATCATTCTCTCCTTCAAATCCAGCCTTTGGTGTGTATGGGCATATAATATGTCGACAGAAGAGCCATTGTCATTTATAATTCGCTTCATATCCATCGACCCAACTTGCACTGTAATAGCCAAAGCTCCCTTATGCGGTTCTATAGGTTCCGAAGGGTAATCCTCATCGGTGAAAGAAATAACCTTTCCAGGATACAACCGATCCCTCCTAGCTGTCTATTCGGACACATTCAATACAGAATCCAAGATCCCTCGCCTTTTCTTGCTGGTCACCTTTCTAACCAAGCCACTTGTTAACACATCTACAAATCTCCAAGTTATTTGACTTTGTTCGGGCTGTAGTTGAGTCTGGGGGTTCGGGTTTTGTTCCTGGTTGGTTTTGCTCGGTCTCCTCCTTGATCCTTCTCGCCCAACCACACACTGGACCAACTCCTCGTTATGAACATTCTTCTCGATCAAGTTCTTCAGATTCTGATAATCTTCCGAGGAATGTCCGACGATCTGGTGGTAGTCGTAATATTGGTTCTGATTTCCTCTATACGGACGGGTTTAATCGGCAAGGCTCAAAATAAGGCTTATCTCTTATCGCCTCCAATATTTTTGCCTGGTTCGTATTGAGTGGGGTATATAATTTATTGACTCCACGGTTCGGGAAGAGTGGTCAGTCTCCTCCCTAACCCCCGTTGTTAAAATTCTTCTTTGACTGGTTATCTAACCTGTTATTATTGTTATCTGACCTATGATGGTTATTCCTATCCCGATTTCTGGGCTTCTCCGAAGATGATGTGTTCGGCCTTAGGCTCCCGATAGCTTCCTCGATTGTAATGAAACTCTCTGCTCGGTTATATACTTCAGCGTGATCTTTTGGGGCGTTGAACATCATGTCCTTTACCAATTTCTTTGACTGCACCACGTCTAACCCTGTTTAAAAGTATCCGAGGACCTGAGGATCATTCAAGTCTGTCACCGTTCCGACTACCTTTTGGAATCTCTTCATATACTGACTAAGAGTGTGACGCCCCCAAAATAGATATACATCACCCATCTTGAGTAGCCAAATACATGGTACTGAATACAAATACAAACTTAATTATATAACATGAGATGAGAGCTTTTACACGAATATTGTCTCACAGACAATATCCAAACTCAAATTCAATCCTCATTACATTTGTTATCACATTAAACAGTGAGGACTACTAAATCAACCATCTCGGACCGTCACTCTATTCTCCGACTAGTCCCAGCTACGTTCTCATTTCTTGAAGAGAACAATGAAAGTAAAAGGGTGAGCTCAACTAGTCCAGTAAGAAATATTATGACTAAGATAATGTAGAAAAAATATTATCGTTAGCCTTTAACAGTGTTAAACTGATAAAATATAATAAACATCAAGTTTAACTGCAGCGGAACAATCAATCCATTAGAAGAGTCAAGTAGAGCATGATATCTACTATCTTCTATGATTTCAAAAGTTTATCATCAATTTTATCGCTAAGACTCAGCTTAATAAATAATCCACATTATCGAATCATCCCTACACTACGGGCCAAGGATATTCATTAGTATTACGTCCACGAATTATCCATGCACTACGGGCCAAGGATATCCGTGTAATAATCAATTGTCATGATCATGCCAACAATTGTCCATCAATGCACTACGGGCCAATGAGGACTTTTACCACATCATTTGTAATATTACAGGTCATGATTATACCAAATAATCCCTGATCATAATCATACCAATCAACAGTCCATCTATGCACTACGGGCTAAAGATGACTTTCATAACAATATAAGCATGAGAATGATGACAATAATATAAGAATTCAATTAAATAAAAGCAAAGGATAAATTTTAAATATTCATAATTTAATGTATCCAAAATTTAATAAATGTCCAAATTGTCAACATGATACTGCTTTGTGGAGTAAAATTTAAGAATAATATTGTATCAAAAATGATTTGGACCTAAAAGAAATTACTTTTTTTCATGAATAGTACCCCGGGTGAATAGTACCTGAGTGAATAGTATCCCGTGAATAGTATTTCGGAAATAGTATCTCGTGAATAGTACCCCAACATGAAAAGATTAAAAATTATCAAGAATGCTCAGAATAATATTTTCATGAAAAGATACTGGATAAAGCGCAAATATCAAGGATATTCTACTAATTTCATAGAGTATAGAAGCCAAAACTTAACAAAATGAAAATTCGAAATCTGAAACGAAATAATATTATTTACATACTACAGAGTATGGAAGAAAATATTATTTCTTACGAGTATTAAACAAAAATAATATTCCTTACCTTAAAAAGAAGAGTATTCCAACTGGTATAGCGGTGATATTCTTGAAGAAAACTTGAACTGTTTTCTACACTCACAGCTTCCTTAAACTCTAAAGAAATACGCTCAATATTATAGAAGAAGAATTCTCTGATCCTGGTGTGATTTTCAATTCTAAACTAAGCATCCTATTTATAGGAGAATAGAATGATACTATTTGAATTTTTTTATCACGGGTGAACAATTTTTTTTATTCACGGGCACGAATTCTTGATTTCACGTGAATTTTCTGATATTCACTATTTATTACTGTGCAAACAATATGCAAACACTATGCATAATACAATATAATATATTCTATTTTTCATATAAAACAAAACTTATAATATATATATATATATATATATATATATATATATATATATATATATATATATATATATATACTGAATAACTTTCTACCGATTATTTTAAAAAATGGATAAATGGGGGGTCCATAAAATAAGTAAAATTTACAACAAATACTTCATAAAAATCTCATTAATATTTTTAACAACATTTATTCATCATTATTATAACTCGTAATATTAACAACCAGATCGTTCCCAGGAAAGAGGAGACTTTTCGATAAGAATTTCTCCCTATTGGCGCGCAATTAGGTGACCAAACCCCTTTCCTCTACAGAAATTTCTAGACACTATTAATTATACAAATAATAATATAAATAACTTGTCATCTCAATTATTGATTTAATAATATATAAAATATTGACAATAATTGAATCAAATAACGTTAGATACTATGCAGCAATTACTGTAGCAATAATTGAATAAAATTGAGTGACTTCTCATGTAAGCATCAATAATTAATACGGTGTACTACTATGCAACCACACATATTATTGTACTTGTATCACCGGGTATTTCAACAGTTAACGGTAAAACTTTCGCGGTTATTTTTATAAAAAGATATTTCTGTCGTTTTCTAACTCCGACAATAATTTCGTTGTGGGGTCCACCAATGATTGTGCCGTCGTACGAATATTTTCTGTTAAAACGAATATTCCCCGACCAATCGAATATTTTATAACAACTTGCATACTTTGCAAAATTTATAAATATTATCCACAACTATAACATTATATCAAATCCACACCATATTATACAAAAAATATATTTCGAAAAAATTTAATATTTATTTATGAAAGTTGGGGTTTTACATAGAGTCTCGTTGGAGCACTATCTTATCTCCACTAAGGAAGTAGTCAGCTTTCCTCTTCTTCTATTACTCCCGAACCGGCTATGAAACTTATTGCAAAGTTCTTTCCATGATGATATCGAATGCGAGGCCAGCAACGTCATCCATTATCGAGCCTCCTTCCTCAAGGTTTATGATGAACATCTTGCACTTTGCGGCGTTGGAGTAGTCAAAAAACTTCACGAGACGATCATACGCATGGGTATGGTCGTATAGACCTCTCATACCATCGTAACTCTCCATATGTTGGGTTTTCTTATTGAGGTCGGCCCGAACACGATCAATCTTTAGAGAAAAAGGTGACGTCGGGTTGACTGAAACCTCCTCCTGGTTGGCCACTGCTAATTTCTTCTCTAGTTTTGCCACCCTTCGGGAAAAGGCTTCAATCTCATATTTATGGGGGATGACTTATGCATATCTCGATCATTCTCTGGAGACGCCGCCTGCTGTCTACGTCTGCTCCCATCGCTACTTCCTTCCTGAGAGCGACTCTTATACTTACTCTTTTCGTGCTGAGAATCGTCTGAACGATGTGTCCTATATCGATTCCCTGGCGATGCTTGTCGATTATAACTGGATAAAACCTACTCCCCACCCAACAATGCTGCCATCTGGGAGTCCAGTTCTTTCTGCTGAAAGCACAGGGCCTTCATTGCATCTTTATTCTCCTGTATCTTTCTGGCCAAGATCACCTCCATTTTGTCTCGATCGTTTTGCTTCGAGTTCTGGTCTTTAGCACGATAACGGGGGACTATTGCCTTCTGTGTGGCGGAGAACAATGGTCGCCTGACTGGTGTCATCTTAGCCTTCGATGGGCCCACAGAGTGACTGTTGGGCCCAAGTCTTTCGGAAACATAATTGGAAGGTCCCAACCTACCTATGACCGAACATCTGGTTGAGATGGATTGATCGTCGATTTGTCTCGTCCGGAGACGGTGATCGCCTTACTCGTCATCATTATTCTGATTGAAATTTTGGGTGATTGAAAAATCACCTAGTACTAAAGTTACCCTCATTCTAGCACCAATGTTAACGCCAAGATTCGTCCACGTATCCAATCACCAATAACGTGTCCAATCTTGCACAGAAACGAAATCACACGTATGAACTTGACGGCTTAAACCATCAGGGGATATCCCCGATGTGAGAACAAGTACATACTGAATATAGGTTAATAATGGAGGCTTAATGTTTTAATGTTGAAAAATACTCCCTCCGTCCCAGGATAAAAGTCCTGGTGGACTTTTTACGCATATTAAGAATATGAATAAAATGACAAAATTGTCCATAATAATGTCATTAAATATGGAGAGAAAATTAGAATAAGAAAAGTAAGAGATATTTAATGCTACGAGTATAATAGAAAAATATGTGTAAAAATTTGGTTATTAAAGAAAAATGGACATTTAACATGGGACTATCCAAAATAGTAATAATGACTTTTATCATGGGACGGAGGGAGTAATAAAGTACTTGTAAATTAGGATATAACCTTTTATTTATAGTGATCACACCTCCTTAAACGCCATGTCCCCGATTGGGAATAGAATTTCTCATTATGGTGGATACCATAATGGGATAGATGTGAATCTCCTTAAAGAAAGGAAGTCGAATATTATCCTAATTTCTTCCCTAGGAATTTGAAATTAAATGCGGTTCGAAATCTTAGATTCCTTAAAGTTCTCTAACTGTCCAAAATAAACTCCTACGTGAGAACAGTTTTTCCACGTGGACCAAATCCAACCGAACCCATTAAATCATATTCCAACAGTAATAAAATTATATTATTAAACTTGAGACCATTTTATACTTTCATCATCAATAAAACAAAGTGATTTTATTTTTTGCAGAATAACTTTTTATTGTTTTTGCCGATGAAACTCATTTTGTGAAAAATATAGTGAGTATTAAAAACATAAAAATCTTTCAGAATTAAATTCAATGATCGTGGTCCATGTTACACTCAACTGGATTTGGTGCTACTTGTTTTTTGGTTGTTGAGTGGGATTGCTTTGTAGTTGGTCAGGACTAAGGACTCAGGATTCAGGACTCAGGTCCATTGCATTTGAATCTCTGTCATGTCCTAATTTTTGCTAAAAGCTATCCCAACAACCAAGGGTTTTGCTTACTGGGTGCCCACTAAAGATGTGTTTCATATTGGTAAAGAATATGCTAAAGTCAGATTCTTTATATTCATATAAAAGTCTGATTTGCTATTCCAAAATTCCAAAATTCCAAAATGTCTAAATTTATGTTTCCCAAAAATAATTTTATCAGACTTTAATTGATAATTTTATAATTGTTTTAGTGATATTTAATATTTTATGTGACATTTGTCGCTCTAACAATGTTATTTTTGATTTGACAGTATCAATAGTAATAAATGACAAACTCTGAAAATTATGATGTTGGTAATTTTGGAGCATTTTGAACTTCATTCGTAACACTTTGTTTGTAAGTTTATAAAGGAGAGAAAAGAAATGGAAAGAGATTAAAAATTTCTTTTTATGGATTCTCTTGAGGTCTAAGTGAGGTAAGATTAAAATTCTTGACCTCCATATTAATAGAAGTGAGTCATATTAAAATTTCTTTTTATGAGTTTTTAAAGGTGAGAGGGGATGGGGAAGGGGGGATTTGAAATAAATTTTCTCCCAAAAATTCCTTCCCAAGCTTTAAGAGACATTTAGGAAAAAAAATTATCAAAGACTTGAATGACATATTAAAATACTAAAAATATCTTTATAATGAATTTTCAAATACATTCTTACAATGGTGAAATAGTAACAGTCAAGATATATAAACATTTTGTTCTACTAATGATATTATTTAAAGTCATGTAAACATAATTTATTATGAATTTATCCATTAACCACGTATTATGGGTAAAATATACATTGAAACCTAGTCATATAAATACCAGCTACATAATAAGAGAACAAATTAAAAATAGATATGTTTTTACAACCAGAAAAGGAAAAAACAAAAAAGATAAAGCAAGGAAATGGGAAGCACTATATAAAATCGGGAGTGGGTAGTATGAAGTGAAATTTATGGTAAGTTTATTTTAAAATTAATACAATGAGATTATCCTCCCGTTTGTGTATCAGTATTGTAAGTGAAGATCCGACAAAATTAAAGACACATTTAGCCGTGTAGTCATTTACTTAACTAATAAAAGGAAATGTCAAATCGGATGGGGAAAAAACAGAAATAATATACACCGACACACTATAAATATCAAATTATGAATTAAAGTTTATTCATATCATTATCAATAGCAATCATAAGCATATTACAACTCCGTTTTTGATACACGTTTTTAGTCTTTATCAATATTTTTAATAAAATATAAAAGATTAAAACTTGTCCACCGTCACGCATGAGAAGACATGCTTTAGGGTTAACTAGCATTCAGTGGCACACGCGTGCTGTTTGTATAAATTATATGAGATAAAATTAGAATTGTATAAAATTTGAAAGACTAAATAGAAAGATAAAAAAGTTAAAATTAAAAAAAAATAGCAATATATCTGAAGTTGTAGGCAAAAGCGAAAAAAAAAAGAACAGAAAAAAAGTCGAGCGACATGACCGCTTTATAATATAGATTTATAAAACAATTTTCTGTTAAATTAAAGAAAAAAATTTAAAAGTATTCAATTAAAATATTAATGTTAAGAAAGAAGCCTTTGATGGCTGTTGACATGCATGATTAAAGCTCAAAAGTTGAAAAATGGTTATTCCTAACAAAAAGAAAAGCCCCTCTAAAAATGGAATTTTATCTTAATCAAACTAAAGCCCCTCTAATAAATGAACAACTAAAACGGGACCATATGTGTGTAATTTTTTTTTAAAAAAATTTTTGCCATATTTTTTGCCAATTCAGATGTCTCATCTTACTCTTTTTATAATTTTTATTTAGTACGAAAAATTTATAAATACTTCCTTCATTCTCAAAAGGATGAGCAAAATATAATTTGTACATATTAAGAAAAATAAGAGTAGAAAAAAATAAATAAAAAATTAAAATTTATCCTTAGTGAAACATAAGATTATATAAAGTGATGAGTACTGTTATTTTTTTTATACTAATGAATCACATTAAATGACTAAGTTAAACTTCACTTTATAATCCCAATATTGTAGAGAAAATTAAATGAAGTACTCCAAATACAAAATATGGAAAAATGGTTATAACTTCTCTACCACGACCATCCACCCAACCTAGAATAGTTAGGCGGGGAAGTAAAATTAAGAGAAATGATATTTTCACATAAAAAATTAATATTTTTTACATGATCTCTCTTACATGAATAGTGAGTGAGTCTCGTCTTCGTGAGAGAGACTCATGTGGAAATATCATTTTAACATGTAAAAATATCAGTTTTCTAAATTTAATATTTGTTAATACATAGAATTTTCTGGTATAAAATGAGCCACTTTAAATAGGTTCATTCCTCTAGCCCAAAATATAATATCTCACTTTTTGAAAAAAATATATTTATACATTTAATTATCTTTTGATAACGGAAAAAGTAGTAAGCAAATGTTATTTGACAATAAGGGTGGAAGAGTAGATACGTAGCACATACATAACTTCAATCTATACTGCCCTTATCTACCAATTAGATATTTTATCATAAAATGTAGGTTACACAATTACTCATCAAAGTAAACTCTAATTATTTTGATGAAATATTTAGTTGTCGCCAGTTAAACACGAGTTTTTAGAATTTGTTCAGCTATCAATATTTATAACTTTTGCGACGATAGTGTTTGTAATGATTGAATTTTCAAATGCGTTGTATTATGTTTTGTGCGTTGTGTGTTTGAGACAAATTATAACATTCTAATTCTACATCCAAAGATATGTGTAAAATTTATTTATATATAAGGAATTGAGTTACTAATAATAATACATCTAATTATGACTTATTGAATGAGCATATGACGAGCTAAGATGACCCAAAAATATACTATTTAGTCAATATTTAATTCAATTTGGACTTAAAATTTGACTCGAATAATTTAATATGATACCAAAGTCGATTCTAAAAAACTCAAGTCAGATCATCCGATATTTATAAATTTTATTACCTTACACATTTCATGAAATAAAATGTAAAAAGTCAAAATAACTTGCACATTTCATGAAATAAAATGTAAAAAGTCAAAATAAAAAAAATAAAAACGGATATGATAAAATTGAACTAGTGTAAGCATTACAACGATTGACCATTTGTTCTCCACGTATCAGTTCCTCCGCCATTCATGGGGCATTCTACATTTGTTTCCCCACGTGTCTCGTAATTAATTCCTTCCCATAATACCAATTTTGCCCCCCACAATCTTATCTCTTACATCAATTTTTTCCGACACTCGATAAATATGGAAACCCTTCAAATTCATGTGATGAATTTAAATTTGCGAGTTTAATTACGTGGCAACTGATCAGATGGATACAACTTCAGTGGTTAGCATGAAGTTAATTTTGATCAATTGATTAATATAGTATCGATATACAGGTCAGAAGGTGATCTCTCTGTCTGCGTGTCAGTACTGTATTAGTCAATTGATCATCTTACTAAGAAGTTAACTTGTAACGATCGAGAAAATATGATTATAATGTAAATTAATTTTATTTGATTATATTAAATTAAATTAAATTATATGTTTATTATAATGAGTAAGCAGTTGAAGGTCATTTTATAACCTAGAAAGGATGTATGATCGTAAGATTCTGGCTACGTGCTAGAAATAAAGTGTGAATTTTCAAGATAAAAATAAAAGCGTTTCGAGAAATTCTCCGAAAAACACTACTAATCAATTTATGCTCGAAAATTATTTTTGAATTTTCAGAAAATATTTAACGATAGAATTATGAGGAAAGATGGGTTATCTAATAATAATTCAGTTATGACAAATGCAGTTTTTCGCTTGCGTACTCAATTCGAGAATGAATTATTCTTAATGGACTAGTAAGATTGAATTTGAACTTTGGCAAGTCCAAATGAAAGATGAATGAGATCCAATGACAAACTTAATCTGTGACGTCCCCAAAATAGGTCCAATCAACCCAACCTATTCTGAGTCGCCAAATACATGGTACAGAAAATAACTACAACTTCATTATTACAATTGTCGTACAAAATACGACAATACATATACTGTGGGTTTAAAATATAAATATTATTCTTTAGACAATATCCACACTCAAATAAGTCCTCATTACAATTATTGATACACTATCTTACAAAATTGTGAGGACTACTAAGACAACTGTTTTGAATTATCACTCCACACCCCAACTAGTTCCCGCTATATTCTCGCCTCCTGAGAAAAAAAATGGGACAAAAAGGAAAAGGGTGAGCTCAACTAGCCCAGTAAAGAATATTATGACTAAGATAATATAGAACAAATTATCATTAGTCCTCAACAGGGAAAAATCTGATAGAATACAATAGACAACAAGTTTTAGATCAACAACTGCAGCGGAAACAACAATTCATTAGAAGAGTTAAGTAGAGAATGAAATCTACTATCATCTTTGAATTTAAAAGTCCATCATCAATATTTTATCCCTGTAACATCAATCATCAAATATTTATATTTGCACTACGGGTCAAAGATATTTAATTGTATCACCAGTTGATCATGTTCATCTCAACAATTGTTCATCTTTGCACTACGGGCCAAAGATATTCATCATGTAATCGTTCATCTTTGCACTACAGGCCAAAGATATTCAGTAATATCACCATTTAGGACTGAGAACGATGAAAATATTTTAAAGAAAATGAATCTAGTGAGATAAAAGGACAAAGATTAGAGATTCGTACTTCAATTTATCTAAGTTCAAAAATACTCCATAATAATCAATTGTGGAGCAGAAATTAAAAATGAAGATCAAAACATAGGTCCAATCAAAGATAGGAACCATAACAGACAATCTTGGACATAGAAAAGAAAATTTAATTTTTTCTGTGAATAGTGCCGTATACGTGAATAGTAACCACAACACTAAAAGGTAGAAATTCCACAAGAAAAATCATCATTCTTCGTAAATAGTACTCGTGAATAGTAACTCATGAATAGTAACTCGTGAATAGTAATCCCGACATAAAAAGATAAGAATTTCATAATAAAATTCATACCAATATTCTGGTATAATGATATAGAAAGAAATAATATCATTTACGAAAAAGATAACATCCCTTACCTTAAAAGAACGTACTTCTGACTGGAATATCGGATATAATGCTGAAAGAAACTTGCACCATATAGCAATACTCAAGATATCTAAATACTCACAAAAATACGCTCGATAATATAGAGAGAGAAAACTTCAGTTTCTGGTGTGATTTTCAATTCTAACCTAAGCACCCTATTTATAGAAAAATGCTTAGAACACCAAAGTAAAAAATTTAATAAAATATTATTATTTTAAAAAAAATTTCCTACGCACACCTTAGAAATTTGATTTCAGAATTTTGCAACATCAAGTGGGGCCCACCAACATGAAAAATATGTTTTTATCATTTAATGCAAGAAAATCAATTAAGACCCAATATTCCAGAACTTCAATAATTCATAATAAATAGTCTTTTTATCAGAAAAATTCAAATCTTATGTCCATTCCATAGAAAATTTAATTCTCTACAACTTTGTAGAAGAAGGTTTTTCTAAATTCCAAACGAAAAATGACCAAAATCCACATACGCACGATTTTGCAGGCTATAATCAAATTTCAGTCAAAATGGGATCCACCAACATGTTTAACATGTTTTTAGTATTTATTGTAACAAAAATACTCTTCCTCCTCATTTATTCATATATCGCACAGTCATTGTAAAAATATCACCGTTATTATATTATTATATTATCACATTATACATTTATAATGTAATATAATATAGATAAAATATCAATTTTCAATAATTGTCACTTTTCTAAAAATTCTTTCATTCCGACAAAATACTGATAAAACACCTCAGCATTAATTCCTTCATTTATATCCACATAAAATAAATATTTCCTTATCATTTTTATCAATAATTAATTATTCACAAATAATATTACAGAATCACAATAATGACAACCATGTCATTCCTAGGAAAGAGGGGGCCTTCCGGTAAAGATTTTTCCTTACTGGCGGGCAATTAAATAACCTCTCCTAGACAGAACTTCCTTAAACATTACCAATAATACTATCTAATAATATTATTTAAATAATATAAATTATTGATTTGATAATTTGAAATACTGTGCAATGACAATTATTAAATCAACAATATAAAGTATCAACGCAACAATTATTGAATCAATAAAATAAAATATTGAACAGTAATTACTGTAACAATTATTGAGTAGTGCATTCTTACGTAAGAATCAATAATTGGTGCAATACCGTGTGTTACTATGTAACACCGCGTATTACTGTATTTTAACTACTGGGTATTCCAACAGTGTTAACGGTAACAACTACGCCGTTATTTATAAAAACTCATACTTGTCGTTTTCTTCATCCGACAGTTTTCCGTTATGGGGCCCACAAATAGATGCGCCGTCGTACGAATATTCCCCGACAGTAAGAATATTCTACGACCAAATGAATATTCCTCGACAACAATGAATATTTTATAATCACTTGTTTATTTAAAATATTTGCACATTATACCCATAACTAACCACATTAATCAAATTAACCCATTACTATTTCAAAATAATAATTAGAGGAAATTCTATTTTATTCATAAAAAGTTGGGGTCTTACATAATCAAGGCCCAAAGATAATTTAATTCAAGCCCGAGGTTAGACCCGGATTGAATTAAACCTAAGCCCGAACCAAGAATCGAACCCGTGGGTTAACTTTTTGATCAACGGGTGGGTAATAACCCATGGGGGGGCCCACAACCCATGCGGCCGGCCATAATGGCCATGACGTGGCCAAGCTTCTTTGAGAAGCTTGGTTAAGGACGTGGAATAGTAAGGAGGTGGAACTTTTGACCTTTTTGCCCCCACTTTGTAAATTCTATAAATAGAGAGCTTTAAGCTTCATTTATTGTTTTTGTTAAATCACCAACATCTAAAGCAATATATTGAGAGAGAGAAGAGAAAGATATTTCAATTAATCAAAGAAGATAAGAAGCTAATTCGATCATCTAACTCAAGAACGCGAAGAACATATAAGGTAAAACTTGTAAACCAAACTTTTCATCTATTTTCTTGTAGAAATTTGATAAAGAAGTGAAAGTTGGTGGTGTATGTATACTCTAAAGTATAAGGATGACTATTAGTGAACTAAAAACATTAATAACCATGTATCAAGTGAAATCATAATCGAATGATTAAGAACATAATGAAGAAAACATGAAAACTTAGCGCATGTTGTTGATGGACAAGTTTAAAACTATCGTGTATAGGATTAGATGCTATATGCTTGGTTAGGATGATAGATGTTTGAATAACGAAATAAATCTATTTTGAACGAAGTAAAATATCGTATAACGAAGTTATGGCGAAATTTCTAAGAAAAGACATTAATCGTTGAAATCATAGTTAACTAGGATTTCTGAACGAAAATGAAATGTTAAAAACAGACATAGAAAGCTAAGGTTTCGTGAACATATTGAAGACCATGAAATTTATGAGTCATGGACTCAAGAACTGACGAATTCGGAACTCATATGAATGAATTGCGAATGAACGAGTGATGAACGCTCAAGAACGTTAAACAAACGAATACTAAAAATTTAATCAAGTGAAAGCCTCGTTAACGGGGTCAAAAAATTGTTCTGTCCTAGGGAAATCGTAGTATGAAGAATAAGCAAAAAATTAGTTTTTGAACGAACCAATTCCGAGCTATAACGAACAAGTTACGAGCTAGGAAAACGAACGGCTTGAGAAATTGAAATTATTTTCAAAGGGATAATGGGAGCGCCACAACGTCGCCCAGTGAAGGAAATGGGGCACTGTAGCGCTAACACCGGATCGCAGCCACTGTAAATATGCATTGCAGCGCGACACATACAAAGGGACACGGTGCCACAGCGCCAGTCCTAAACCAAAGGCAAAGAAGAATAGTTATAAACATAAAAGAAAGATAAGTTGATTGAAGGTGAATTATGACCTTAATGAAACTTAAAGTAACATCTTAAATGATGATTAAAACCTTAAGTTTAACAATTAAAAGTTAATAAAAGGTTACGAAAATGTGAACACAAAGTAATTTTTGTAATACGGGTTCCTGTATTCAGTAATACGGTAAACCGTATTAACATCAAATGAATGTTTGAGATTACTTAGAACATAAATACTTAAACATTGAACAAATATGGTTACTTATAACAATAAAATGTTATAAAGCCTAATGAACGTTAAATAACCTTAAGTTAACAAATCAGATTTATTCTGAGAAAAAGAAGAAGATAGGTTAATGACAATACTTATTAATTGTGATGTGATATAACATGGTATGTTATGTGATTATGTCATGTAGAACCTATAAAGACCCAAAAGGAAAGTAAATTAGTGTTAGAAGACGCTTTAGGCAACATTTCTAAACCCTTGTCTATACTTTATGTTGTACAAGCTTTATAATTCATGTATGATATGCATGATCTAAATTAAAGAAAGAGTCGAGGCCATTTGCTTCGACTAGACCAGAATTAAAGTATTTTGTAGATTTTCTTATAATCCTTCAAAATATTATTGATATTGCTATCTTGTGCCAGTTACTTTGGTACGGATTCAAAGGTAAGACTGAGTATGAATAAATAAACGTTTTATCATAAATTGACTGACACGTGAGGTTGCCAAAAAAAACTTAAGCGTAGATACGTTTAATGTAGTAGTGTTGTACAACATAGAGTACTATAGGCTGATTACCTAGACGTGCTCGTAAGAAATGTCGAACTTACAAACTTAGTGCCGGGTTATCCTTTTCAAAGAAAGAAAAAATGGAATGCTCATAGTGTTTGACCAAACTCAAGGTTTAACTGATGTTGTTCATCGTTAAACGTTTTAAAGAAAAGAGAAGTTCTATTTTGATTTATTCACAGTACTTCATAACTATTGGTTCAGTTATAGAAGATATACTCATATGATTCTTGTATGTTGTTCCACTATAATTGTGCTACTTGCTGAGCTAGTTATGCTCACCCTTGCTTGAACCATATGATTGCAGCTAAAAATGAACGGATCGAAGGATCTGGTAAGGACAAAGGGAAGACCAAGGCGGATAAGTAGTTATCCTTATAATAGAATAATATTACTTTTGTACTAATTTGATACTATGACAAAGAACAAATGTAATGGTTACAAAGAACCTGGGAAGGGACTTATTATTATGTAATATATAATGACCAGATTCACTTTATTGTTATAATTCAATTGAATGTATGTGTAAACTGTAGTACCGTGTAGCACCATCTATCGGGTTAGAAGATACCCAGATTTGGGGGCGCCACAGGTTGGTATCAAAGCAGTAGGTTATAAAACTTAAGGGGGGAAGAACCTTAGGCTATAACCTTAAGAAGAGTTGAAGAAGTTAGAAGTAATTAAACTCACGTTAAGTTTTTAAGTAGTGAATTGAGGAAATTCATTGCAAGAAGAATTAAAAGATGAAGTTAACCTTATAATGCATTAAATGAGATATGTGTTTATAATATTCTAATGTTGTGTACTAATCAAGATATTATGTTTTATTTTAGATGTCAGGAGATAATGTTATGTTTAGAGATATACATGTTGTTAGCGAGGAGTCAGTGAATCAGGTGGAGATTTTACCGACACCAGTAGCCGAAGTGCCAATAGTGGTGGTAGATGATTCTGAGAAGAAGGATTCATCAGATGATTCTGATAATATAGGGTTTACATCCTTGTTCGACGAAATGTCTGAGGAGGAGGTGGAGGTAGTATCGTTTAATATGGTAATACCTATGGAGGAGATGACACCGGGGGAGTCAATGAAGGCATTATTCATGACTGTATTGGATAGAAATATCCAACTGAGTAGGGAGGTAAAGGAGCTGAAAGAGGAGGTCCATGACATCTTGGAAGACAAGAGGGACATGGAGACTTTTTGGGAGGTTGAATATGACGAGAAAGTTTTGGCTAAGGACAAGGTCTGAGAGCTGAAACATGAGGCATTTGAGCTTAGGGAGGAGTTAAAGGCCAAGAGGCATAAGATTAGGAGAATGTCCTATATTCATAGGAGTTCTCATGAGAATTAACAGTGACAAGTTGCTGAGTATCCAATGGAGGCAAGGCAAACTCGGCATACGATCAGCCGGGATGTGGTGGTCAGTCTTGCCAACACAGATTATGCAAATGCAGTTAGGCAGATGTAATCTAGTTAATAACTAGAATATGTACAGATATATAAATATTGTGTATCTATGTAGTGACTTAAAACCCTCTTTTGTATAATCAAAGGGTAGTCTTTTGTAAATCTCATTTTTTGGAAAGTAATTGAGTGAAAGGAATGTAATTAGCTAAGGCTATGTAATGATGAACGTTGCAGTATTATACTACAAGGAAGAAAGCATATCAATATAAGAACTTTATTGAACAAGTTTTGCAATGAGTTTGAGTCATTGTTTATCGTGAATAATGACTAATTAATAAGAAGTAAGTAATAATGAACTATTATTTATTTTAACAGAAATATGCCGCCAACAAGTAGACAACGAAATCAGGAAGTTAATGTGAATCAACCAGAAGGGGGACCGGTTAACCCAATGCAGAAGTTTATTAATTTATTAATAGCTGCCATTAATAGAAATGGTGCGAATGTACCTGTTAATCCTGCGGTAGTACGTGCTACTACGTTTAAGGATTTCAAGAGTGTAGGTCCCCCGGATTTCAAAGGAACTACGAACCCTATAGAAGCCCAAACTTGGGTGAAAGAGATTGAGTAATGCCTTTTTACATAAGAATCAATAATTGGTACAATACCGTGTGCTACTGTGCAACACTGCGTATTACTGTGTTTTAACCACCGGGTATTCCAACAGTGTTAACGGTAACAACTACGCCGTTATTTTTAGAAAACTCATACTTGTCGTTTTCTTCATCCAATTATTTTCTGTTATGGGGCCCACAAAAGGCTGCGCCGTCGTACGAATATTCTCCGACAGCAAGAATATTTCACGACCAAACGAATATTCTCCGACAACAATGAATATTTTATAACCACTTGCTTATTAAAAAATATTTGCGCATTTTACCCATAACTAATCATATTAATCAAATCAACCCCTTATTATTTTAAAATAATAATTAGAGGAAATTTGATTTTATTTATAAAAAGTTGGGGTGTTACATTATCTTTACCCGATGATACACGGAATTTTGTAGTTTATAGCGATGCTTCACATAGAGGATTGAGTTACGTGCTCATGCGGCATGACAAGGTCATTGCGTATGCATCACGATAGTTAAAAGATTATGAGAAAGTTTATCCTACTCATGATCTGGAACTAGCACTGGTGGTATCCGCCTTAAAGATTTGGAGGCATTACCTATACGGGGAGAAATGTGAGATATACACGGATCATAAAAGTATAAAATATATCTTCACACAAAAAGACTTAAATATGAGATAAAGAAGATGGTTGGAGTTGATAAAGGATTACGACTGCGATATCTTGTATCATCCAGGGAAGGCGAATGTGGTGGTCGACGTCTTAAGTAAAAAGGGTTGAGAAAGGTTGTCAATGTTAACGGCTCAAACTGAGTTAATAACAAAGATGACTAGAATGGAGTTAGAGGTGAGGTTACCGAGTGAATCGGGTAAAAAATTATTTACAATGGAGACTCGACCTACCATCGTAGAGAGAGTCAAGGAAGTACAACTCAGAAATGATGAGTGTGAGCAGATGAAGAAAAGACTAGCAGATGGAGAAGAGATAAAGTACGATCTTGATAATGAGGGGTTATTTAGATTTGAAGGAAGAATTTGGGTTCCTTGTGAAACGAAATTAAAGGAGGAGATATTATAGGAGGCCGATAATTCAAGGTACTCGATTCATCCTGGTAGTACTATGATGTATCAAGACCCTCGACAGAAATTTTGGCGGCCGAACATGAAGAGGGAGATAGCAGAATATATAAGTATGTGCTTAACTTGTCAAAAGGTTAAGGCCGAACATCAACGACCAAGTGGCTTGTTAGAGTCATTGGAAATTACTGAATGGAAGTGGGAGCATATCATAATGGACTTTGTGGTGGGACTTCCGACTACACAGAAAGTATACAATACTAACTGGGTAGTAGTGGATCGTTTGACGAACTCGGATCATTTTTTGCCAATAAGAGTCAAGTTTAACTTGGAGCAGTTAGCAAAACTCTATGTTATGGAAATTATTTCAAGACATGGGGTACTAGTTCAATAGTGTTAGATCGTTATCCACGATTCACATCGAATTTTTGGAGAAGTCTACAAGAGCAGATGGGAACACAGTTAAAGTTAAGTACGGCTTATCATCCACAGATAGATGGGCAAAGCGAAAGAATAATTTAAACGCTAAAAGATATGTTAAGATCTTGCATCATGGATTTCAAAGGTAGTTGGGATGATCATCTACCGCTAGTAGAGTTTGATTACAATAACAGCTATCACGTAAGTATAGGCATGCCACCTTACGAAGTGTTATACGGGAGGAAGTGCAAAACTCCACTGTGCTGGGATGAGGTAGGAGAATGTCGAATGCTAGGACCTGAAATGGTGCAACAAACAACAAATATAGTTAAGTTGATACGAGCGCGACTGGTGGCAGCTCAAGACAGATAGAAAAAGTATGCAGATCCGCATCGAAAGAAGAGAGAATTTGAAGTCGACTCGTATGCGTTTCTGAAGGTATCTTATTGGAAAGGAAAGATACACTTTGGAAAGAAGGGAAAGTTAAGTCCAAGGTTTATAAGACCTTTTGAGATATTAAAAAGGGTAGGAGAGGTAACTTATGTGATAGCATTACCTCCAGAGTTAGAACGTATACACAATGTGTTTCATGTATCTATATTACATCCTTATAAGCCAGATTACAAGCACGTAATAGAGTTTGAGCCTATTCAGGTTGAGAAGGACTTAACATACGAAGAAATTCCTATTCAAATTATTGATAGGAAAGAGCAAGTCCTAAGGAATAAAGTAATACGTTTGGTAAAAGTAGTATGGAGAAACCACAATGCCGAGGAAGCAACATGGGAGCTCGAAGAAAAGATGAAGAAGAGTTACCCTCAGTTGTTTGACTAAATTATATCAGAATTCTGGGGACAAAATCCTTATAAGGGGGGAAGAATGTAATGACCGAGAAAATCGAATTATAATGCAAATTAATTTTATTTGATTATATTAAATAAAATAAAATTATATGTTTATTATAACGACTAAGCAAATTGAAGGTCGTTTTATAACCTAGAAAGGATGTATGATAGTAGGATTTTAGCTACGTGCTAGAAATAAAGTGTATGAATTTTCAAGACGAAAATAAAAGCGTTTCGAGAAATTCTCTGAAAAATACTATTCATCCATTTCTGCTCGGGAATTATTTTTGAATTTCCAAAAAATACGCAACGATAAAATTCTAAGGAAAGATGGGTTATCTAATAATAATTCAATTATGGCAAACACAGTTTTTCGCCTGCGTACTCAATTCGAGAATGTTAGGGAAAGTGAAGATTTAAATAAGTAATGATTATGTATAATAAGAAAGTTATTATACGGGATAGAATAAGAGTATAATACAAGGTATTGTACAAGTATATACGAAAGATAATATAACGTATACAATGAATATTATACAAACTATTATACGAAAAGAATACGAGAAATACACGCTAAGAGTATAAATTATTCTTAATGGACTAGTAACTATTGAATTTGAACTTTGGCAAGACCAAATGATAGATGAATGAGGCCCAATGACAAACTTAATCAAGGCCTAAAGATAATTTAATTCAAGCCCAAGGTTAGGCCCGAATTGATATAAACCTAAGCCCGAACCAAGAACCGAACCCGTGGGTCGAACTATTTGATCACCGGGTGGGTAATAACCCATGGGGCCCCCAAAACCCATGTGGCCAGCCATAATGGCCATAACGTGGCCAAGCTTCTTTGAGAAGCTTGGTTAAGGAGGTGAAACTTTTAACCTTTTTTCCCCCACTTTACAAATTTTATAAATAGAGAGCTTTAAGCTTCATTTGTTGTTTTGTTAAATCACCAACATCTAAAGCAATATATTAAGAGAGAGAAGAGAAAGATATTTCAAGTAATCAAAGAAGAGAAGAAGCTAATTCGATCATCTAACTCAAGAACGCGAAGGACACAGGAGGTAAAACTCGTAAACCAAACTTTTCATCTATTTTCTTGTAGAAATTTGATAGAGAAATGAAAGTTGGAGGTGTATGTATACTTCAAAGTATAATGATGGCTATTAGTGGACTAAAAACATTAATATCCATGTATCAAGTGAAATCATAATCGAATGATTAAGAACATAAAGAAGAAAACATGAAAACTTAGTGCATATTATTGATGGATAAGTTTAAAACCATCGTGTATAGGATTAGATGTTATATGATTGGTTAGGATGATAGATGTTTGCATAATGGAATGAATCTATTTTGAACGAAGTAAAAATCTCATATAATGAAGTTATGGCAAAATCTCTAAAAAAATGCATTAATCATTGAAATCATAGTTAACTAGGATTTCTGAACGAAAATTAAATGTTAATAACGGACCTAGAAAGCTAGGGTTTTGTGAAAATATTGAAGACCATGAAATTTATAAGACATAGACTCAAGAACTGACGAATCCGGACATCATATGAACAAATTGTGGATGAACGAGCGATGAACGCGCGATGAACGCTCAAGAACGTTAAACGACCAAATAATGAAAATTTAATCAAGTGGAAGCCTCGTTAACGGGTTTAGAAAATTATTCTGTTTGGGGGAAATCATATTATGAAGAATAAGTAAGAAATTAGTTTTTGAACGAACCAATTCCGAGCTATAATGAACAAGTTACGAGCTTGGGAAACGAACGACTTGAGGAATTGAAAATTTTCTCAAAGGAATAAGGGAGGCTGTTGATCGATTTCGCAATTAATGAATACGTGCAAGTATACACGGTCAACAAGTAATAAAGTGAAAGTAGAGTATCGTTCCCACGAGGAATTATTTAATAAAAATCACCAAATACTAATTCTTAACCAAACTAATTTTATTTAAACAATCTCAAATCGTGATTTTTCTAATTAAAAAAACTAAATTAACTAATTAAACTGAATTACTTTATAAATGAATTCAAATAAATAAAGATTAACACTTCAATATCCCCAATTATGAACTATAAATCAATTATCCAATTATCCCAATTATTATGCCTACTGAATTGTTAACAGGAATTCTCAAATGTCAAAAGCCCTTTTCCAAGTGATCAATTGACTTCTATTTAATCCAGATTAATCTTGCTATATTCCTATGTAAAACAATTGAATTAAACTCCTTCAATTCCAATTCTTTATGTGTTACATGCGGTGAACAGATATTTCCATTCAATTCACAAACCTAATTATTCACTATACAAATAACTAAGTCACATGTTATCATGCCTAGTTCTAACCCTAAAATTCATCTTCCAATTCCTTCTAGAGTAACAAGGTAATTACTGATCAGATAATTAATCAATAAGCGCAAGACAAGATAAACAATTCACCTTGACATAAATAATTGGAATAAATCAAATAACTAATTCATAGACATAAAAGGTTCAATTGAAATCTTAATAAAAGAGTTAGTTCATAATTAATGAATTGAAACCAAGAATCCACAACTGAATAGACATTAAAAGATAAAAGTATGATAAGAGAAAAGAATAGAATCTGTTGTCAGTAAATCTGATGCTCCCCTCTTGCTCCTGCTCTTGATCTTCAATGATCTCCAAGTTGCTTCAATCTCCAAAACTAATAAGAACTAGGGTTAATATTCTAATCTAATCTATGTCATCCCCCTTATTTTATGCCTTACATCATGTATTTATAGGTTACACGTCCAATTTTTAGCTTAGGAACAAACCCAATCCAATTTGGAGTCAAAAAGGTGTCAAAATTCGCCCAAAAACGTGTCCAGGCCATCACCAAGCCCTTTCCCAGCGCCACAGCACTGGGCATAGCGCTGGGATTCTGCCCCCTAGCGCCCTGGTGCTGTAAATAGGCATGAAATGGGCGCCCCGGCGCTGGAACATTTTTTGACATTTTCTGCTCCTACGTCCTTTGGGAAAATGGCCTAACTTCTTCGTCCGAACTCCGATTTCGATGATTCAAGATGTTTCGGAAAGAGGAGATGTAGATCTAGAACTTTTATTCTTTAAGTTTTTCAAAATAAGGTCCGGAGAAATACTCAAATTGGCTCTAAAGTGACTGCTGTGTAAATGACAAGCCGAAAATGCGAATCTAGCCACCCCAAACGTCGATCCAAGTAACTTTTGTCCCAATTCCTATAAAACAACGTAAAAGATGCATGAATAGACACAAATACTTAAAATCAACCAAAAGATTAAGCTCAAATGCACTCAATTATGAATATAAAACTCACTCATCCAATACCCCCAAACTTAAACCTTTGCTTGTCCTCAAGCAAAAACACAAAAGAACTAAAAATAAACAAACTAACTCAACTACATGTATGCTTATGCAAGATCTACTTCCTAATATACCTACGAATCCAGTAATAAATCAATATGATATATAGCAACAGGCCTCAAAGATACCAATGATACTCAAACAAATTATCCGATCAAATCAAAGTCCATAACTCTAACTAATTAGTCAATCCAAACCAGTCATCACCCATGTTGTGTGTGTGTGCTTGTTAACCATTCTAACCAACCACAGTTCAAGATAATCACATAACAAACTTCTTAGAAGAAAAATTTCAGTTCCAATTCAATTACTTTTGTGAACATGACAACTCCAGTTAAAACTAAGCAATTACCAAGTCTAAGGGTAAATACAAGATTTATCTATACTTTTATTCAACCACGAGGGCATTTTTGCTCTTTCTCGTGTTTCTTTTTTCATTTTTTTTCTCATGGCTGTGCAATGTCTTATTCCCTTAGGCTTTTCAGTGCTACCTTAACGAGCTTTCGACTAACGACTCCCAAGCCATTAAGACCTTAGGGCGCTAGGTGTAAAGACAATCCCCTCGGGCTTACTTACTCAAGTAACAAAGGCCACAAAACTAGACAAGCATGCCACGGTGTTTATTCTCTTTTTTTTCTTTTTCTGGATTTTCTATTTTGTTTTCTTTTCATCTTTTCTTTTTTTTTTCTTTTTGCAATATATATATCCCATAGATTCCCCCAAACTCAAGCTTTTACGTCATTCCAACCTTTACCGCCAGTTCACTAATTTCCTTAAACTTTAACTAAGATTTTCCCTCAAAAATAAATTATGAAACCCTTGAACTAAGTAGATTAAAACAGTTAAACTTTAAGTGCTAACCGGTTACATAAGTTTCAGATAGGCTCAGATTATCATCATGATTAAAATTAGAACTCATTATCAATTATCAACATTGTTCAAGTTAACAATTAATACCAATCTTATCATAGGCCGAGCTAAGACCGCACCAACTAATCGCACAGATTCATGCAAAAAAATAAAAAATAAAAAAAATGCAATTATACTACATGAACACATACTAATGCAACACATATATGAATATTCCAATAACTACCATGAAGATAACTAACTATATGCAATACGACACTAAAATGCCCCCAAACTTAAACTAGACATTGTCCTCAATGACTAAAATAGAAAAAATTAAAGCAGAAGACTTCCCTAAAAATATAGCAATCTTCCTCCTTGTCCGCTAAGTTTGGAGAATAGGCTAGGCACATGGAACAAATTGGGCACCACACTTGAATTTGACTTGAATAACTTGTAAAACAATGATAGAAGCAATTTTATTAAATCCTAAATAAATACAAATTCAAAACTACTAATATAAAACCCAATAAAAACTAAAAATAAAAATTAAACTTGGGTTGCCTCCCAATAAGCTCTTGTTTTATAGTCTCAGCCTGAGTTCTTCAATTCTCTATCCAATTCCCCTACGAAAATTGAGGAACCCTCCATCCATCAGTAATAATGTCTCTTTTGGTAGGTTCCCATTTGTAATGACCATTGAATCTAAGTCACCTAGCATTCTCTTTTTAGATAGGATCCTCATTAAGTATGGCAAACCACTAGGTGCTTTCTCCATTGTGTTTGTGATAAAATAATGGCATGGATGCTTGTCAAACACAACAGGTTCCTCTTTTATCTTCCCTTTCTCGTCCCACCATGGCTCCACAGTTGTACTAGCTCCTATGTCACATAGAGCTTTGCTAACGACATGACTGCCAATTGGGCATGGTTTTGCAAAACTGCCCGGATTATTAAACTTTGGTGGAGAAGGCACATGGGATACTAATGAAATCAGCTCATCTTTGTTGAATTTTACAGTTAACTCTTCGCCGATCTCATTTTCTTGGTTCCCAATTATTTCCTCTCTTTCAACATCTTGTGGCCCATCTAGTTGCAAATTTTGTTCGGGCTCTCCATCGGTCACAGAATCCATGTCATAGAGCCAAGTGTATTGAGGACAAATGTTCAAGGCATTGGTTAGTTGTTCTGTTTGGTTCGTAAAATTTTGACTCAATATCTCTTGATTAATCCTCCTGTCCTCACATGAAGCTAGGTACTTGGACAAAGTTTCCTCCAAATTTGAATGTTCTTCCTGTTGTAGTGGAGGTGGACACGAGAAATCCAGTGGGTATGTTGGACTTGGAGCATAAAATTGATCTTGATGAGTATGGCTCCATGAAAAATCCGAGTGATACCCCCAATCCTAATAATAGTTGTTAGGATAGACATAATTATTGGGGTAATCACCACTGTACTGTACCAGCTCGAAACTGATGGCGCATTGATGACTCATATGATTTCCAGCACAATAATCACAAGTAACCGCCACACTTTGACGACGTTGAGCTTTAAAAGCTTTAAACATCCTCGAAAGTGTCTCCATCTGTGTTGACAATGCAGAAAGTTTCTCGAGTCTGTCAATCTCCTCTCCCCTTGGCTGAGTCATTCTTACCATCCTTCGACTCCACATGGCTACGCAAACCTCCAACGTCTTCAAAGTTGCCTCTATAGAAGATGTATTAAGTCCATCAATCCATGTTTCCCTTAGTTGAGCCATGAACGTGTATGGCCATTGATACTCAAACTCATCCATGGTACCTGAAAAGAGAGAAATATAGGAAGATAATTAAAAATAAAAATAAAAATATTTAAATTAAGACTAATTTGATTGAAATTAATATTGGTAAATAATTATTAAATTAATTTCTAGGCAACGACGCCAAAAACTTGTTGATCGATTTCCCAATCAATGAATACATGCAAGTATACACGATCAACAAGTAATAAAGTAAAGTAGAGTATCGTTCTCACGAGGAATTATTTAATAAAAATCACCAAATACCAATTCTTAACCAAACTAATTTTATTTAAACAATCTCAAATCGTGATTTTTCTAATTAAAAAAACTAAATTAACTAATTAAACTGAATTGCTTTATAAATGAATTCAAATAAATAAAGATTAACACTTCAATATCTCCAATTATGAACTATAAATCAATTATCCAATTATTCCAATTATTATGCCTACTGAATTGTTAACAGAAATTTTCAAATGTCAAAAGCCCTTTTTCAAGTGATCAATTGACTTCTATTTAATCCAGATTAATCTTACTATATTTCTATGCAAAACAATTGAATTAAACTCCTTCAATTCCAATTCTTTATGTGTTACATGCGGTGAACATATATTTTTATTCAATTAACAAACCTAATTATTCACTATGCAAATAACTAAGTCACATGTTATCATGCCTAGTTCTAACCCTAAAATTCCTCTTCCGATTCCTTCTAGAGTAACAAGGTAATTACTGATCAGATAATTAATCAATAAGCGCAAGACAAGATAAACAATTCACCTTGACATAAATAATTGGAATAAATCAAATAACTAATTCATAGACATAAAAGGTTCAATTGAAATCTTAATAAAAGAGTTAGTTCATAATTAATGAATTGAAACCAAGAATCCACAACTGAATAGACATTAAAGATAAAAGTATGATAAGAGAAAAGAATAGAATCTGTTGTCAGCAAATCTGATGCTCCTCTCTTGCTCCTGCTCTTGATCTTCAATGATCTCCAAGTTGCTTCAATCTCCAAAACTAATAAGAACTAGGATTAATATTCTAATCTAATGGAGTGTATCTCTAATCTAATCTATGTCATCTCCCCTTATTTTATGCCTTAAATCATGTATTTATAGGTTACAAGTCCAATTTTTAGCTTAGGAACAAACCCAATCCAATTTGGAGTCAAAAATGTGTCAAAATTCACCCAAAAACGCGTCCAGGCCATCACCAATCCCTTCCCCAGCACTCCGTCGCTGGGCACGGCACTAGGATTCTTCCCCCTAGCGCCCCGGAGCTGTAAATAGGCATGAAATGGGCGCCCCGGCGCTGGAACATTTTCTGACATTTTCTGCTTCGATGTCCTTTAGGAAAATGACCATAACTTCTTCGTCCGAACTCCGATTTCGATGATTCAAGATGTTCCGGAAAGAGGAGACGTAGATCTACAAGTTTCGTTCTTTAAGTTTTTTAAAATAAGGTCCGAAGCAATACTCAAATTGTCTCTGAAGTGACTACTATGTAAATGGCAAATCGAAAACGCGAATCTAGCCACCCCGAACGTCGATCCAAGTAATTTTTGTCCCAATTCCTACAAAACAACGTAAAACATGCATGAATAGACATAAATACTTAAAATCAACCAAAAGATTAAGCTCAAACGCACTCAATTATGAATATAAAACTCACTCATCAGAGGCACCGTAGCGCCGCCTGGTGAAGGAATTGGGGTGCTGCAGCGCCAGCACCGGATCACAGCCACTGCAAATATGCGTTGCAGTGCGGCACATACAAATGGACACGGCGCCGCAGCGCCAGTCCTAGACCAAAGGCAGAGAAGAATAGTTATAAGCATAAAAGAAAGATAAGTTAATTGAAGGTGAATTATAACCTTAATGAAACTTAAAGTAACATCTTAAATGATGATTAAAACCTTAAGTTTAACAATTATAAGTTAACAAAAGGTTACAAAAATGTGAACACAAAGTAAGTTTTGTAATACGGGGTCCTGTATATAGTAATACGGTAAACCATGTTTACATCAAATGAATGTTTGAGATTACTTAGAACGGAATTACTTTAACATTTAACGAATATGGTTACTTATAACAATAAAATGTTATAAAGCCGTAATGAACGTTAAATAACCTAACAAATGTTATTAAGTTAACAAGTCGAATAATTTATTCTGAGAAGAAGAAGAAGATAGGTTAATGGCAATACTTATTGATTGTGATGTGACACAACATGGTATGCTATGTGATTATGTCATGTAGAACCTATAAAGATCCAAAAGGAAAGTGAATTAGCGCTAGAAGACACTTGAGTCAAGTTTTCTAAACCCTTGTCTATATTTTATATTGGATAAGCTTTATAATTCATGTATAATATGCATGACCTGAATGAAAGAAGGAGTGGAGGTCATTTGCTTCGGCTAGACCAGACTTAAAGTATTTTGTGGATTTTCTTATAATCTTTCAAAATATTATTGATATTGATATCTTGTGCCAGTTGCTTTGGTACAGATTCAAAGGCGAGACTGAGTATGAATAAACAAACGTTTTAGTCGTAAATCGACTGGCACATGTGGTTGCCAAAAAAAACTTAAACGTAGATACGTTTAATGTAGTAGTGTTGTACAATATAAATTACTATAGGTTGATCACCTAGACGTGCTCGTAAGAAATGTCAGACTTAAGGACTTAGTGCTGGGTTATCCTTTTCTAAGAAAGAAAGAATGAAATGCTCATGGTCTTTGACCAAAATCAAGTTTTAACTGATGTTGTTCATTGTTAAATGTTTTAAAGAAAAGAGAAGTTCTACTTTGATTTATTCACAGTACTTCATAACTATTGGTTCAGTTATATAAGATATACTCATATGATTCTTTTATGTTGTTCCACTATAATTGTGCTACTTGTTGAGCTAGTTATGCTCACCCTTGCTTGAACCATATGATTACAGCTAAAAATGAACGGATCGAAGGATCTGGTAAGGACAAAGGGAAGACCAAGGCGGATAAATAGTTATCCTTGTAATAGAATAGTATTACTTTTGTACTAATTTGATACTATAACAAAAAACATATGTAATGGTTACAAAGAACCTGAGAAGGGACTTATTATTATGTAATATATAATGAGCAGATTCACTTTATTGTTATAATTTAATTGAATGTATGTGTAGACTATAGTACTGTGTAGCACCATCTATCGAGTTGGAAGATACCCAAATTTGGGGGTGCCACATAACTTCATGATAACCAGATTCGGTTGTAAGACCCCAACTTTTATGAATAAAGATGATTTTTCTCTAAATATTATTCTTGAATATTAAGGTGTGGATTTGATATAATGTTATAGTTATGAGTAATATTTTCAAATTTTGCAAAGTAAGTAAGTTGTCATAAAATATTCGATTAGTCCGGGAATATTCATTTTAACAGAGAATATTCGTACGACGACACAATCATTTATGGACCCCACAACAGAATTATTATCGGAGTTAGAAAATGACAGAAATATCTTTTTATAAAAAATAGCGACGAAAGTTTTACCGTTAACTATTGAAATACCCGGAGTTAAAAGTATAGTAATACGCGTGGTTGTATAGTAGCACACGATATTGATTATTGATAGTTACGTGATAAGTCACTCAGTTTTATTCAATTATTGCTACAGTAATTGCTGCATAGTATCTTATGTTATTCATTCAATTATTGTCATAATATTTTATATTATTAAATCTATAATTGAGATAACAAAGTTATTTATATTATTATTTTTATTATTGACAATGTCTAGAAAGTTCTGTAGAGGAAAGGGGTTTGATCACCTAATTGCACGCCAATAAGGAGAAATCCTTATCGGAAAGTCCCCTCTTTTCTGAGAATAATCTGGTTGTTAAATATTGCGAATAATAATAAGTGATGAATAAATATTGTTAAAAATATTGAAATTTTTTTTATGAAGTATTTGTTGTAAGTTTGACGTATTATTTGGACCCCCACTTACTCATTTTTCAAAATAATCGGTAGAAAGTTATGAAGTATATATATATATATATATATATATATATATATATATATATATATATATATATATATATATATATGCATGTGCGTGTGTGTACCGTGTGTGTGAGTGTATGTGTGTAAGTGGAAAATGTGGTGGTGGTGGGTACTGATGTATGTGTGTGTGTGTGTGTGTGTGTGTGTGTGTATATATATATATATATATATATATATATATATATATATATATTCTAAGTGTTGTTTTTTTATGAAAAATATAATACATTATATTTTATTATGCATAGTTGTTGATCGATTTCACAATCAAAACATACGTGCAAGTATACACGATCAAAAAGTAATAAAGTAAAAGTAGAGTATCCTTCCCACGAGGAATTATTTAATAAAAATCTCCAAGAACTAATTCTTAACTAAACTAATTTTATTTAAACAATCAATTTAATGTTGTGAATTAAAATATATAATTAAACTACTACTACTACCACCACTAGTTGAAAATTAGGTTATGGAGATTTAAGATCATAACTTCACTTATATTAAAATACTTCTTATTAATTATGCTCACTATTATGGATTATTAATCAAGAACTTATTAGTATTTATAACCACCTTCCGATGCATCACAAACATATTAATCCAAATCCACAGTTGATAGAATTGAATTAAACACTCTAATTAATTAATTTACTATATTCCTATGTGAATTACAATTAAAAAGGATTTAAAGTACAGGTTCCCTATCAGATTACATACGGCATAAAGGCATATCCCTATTCAAAACACAAATTATGAATTCCAACACCATACAGAAAACACAATCACATACTATTATGATCAGATCTAAATCTATATTTCATCTCCCGAATTCATATAGATTATCATGGTAATTGTTAGTTAGACAATTAAACAATTAAATACAATCATAATAGACAATCCATAGAACAGATCACAGTAATTAACAGATAAGCATACTAAAATAAGCTACATAATAAAATTCGTTGCAATCTTAAACAAGAAATTTAGTTCATTGTTATTAAATTAAAATCAAGAACCCACAACTGAATAGACATTAAAAGATAAAAGTAAGAGAAGAGAAAAAAATAGAATCTATTGTCAGTAGTCTAGAGACTCCTCTTCTGCTACTGCTTTTGATCTTCAATGATCCCCAAGTTGTTTCAATCTCTAACAGTCCAATAAAAACTAGGGTTTATATTCTAATCTAATGGAGTGTTTTATCTAATCTAATCTATCTAATCCCCCTTTTATTATATGCCTCACATCAAGTATTTATAGGTTACAAGTCTACTTTTTAGATTATGAGCAAACCCAATCCAATTTGGAGTTAAAAAGTATAAAAATTCGCTCCAAAAAGAGTCCCAACTTTTTTTGGCCCGACCCCAGCGCCCCGGCGCTGCTCACAGAGCTGGGAATCTGCCTCCTAGCGCCCCAGCATTGTAAACGAACTAGAAATGGGCGCCCCAACATTGGGACCTTTTTTGAGAATTTTTTGCTTTGACGTCCTTTGGAAAAATGGCCATAACTTCTTTGCCCGAACTCTAATTTCGATGATTCAAGATGTTATGGAAAGAGGAGACAAAGATATACAACTTTCATTTTTTAAGTTTTTCGAAATAAGGTCTGGAGCAATGATGAAATTGACCCTGAAGTAGCTGCTATGTAAATGACAAGCCAAAAATGCGAATCTAGCAACCCCAAACGTCGATCCAAGTAACTTTTGTCCTAATTCCTACAAAACAACATAATACATGCATGAATAGACACAAACTCTTAAAAAAATTCAAAAAATTAAGCTCAAATACACTCAATTAATTGGTATAAACGCACTCATCAATAGTGTTTACATAGTATCTACATAGTATTTGCATAGTAAATTAAAAAATTAGAAAGTTGCGCCCGTGAAAAATCCTTCCGTGCACCCGCGATTTTCAATTCAAATAGTATCATTCCATTCTCTTAAATATAGGATGCTTAGTTTAGAATTGAAAATCACATCAGAAAATTCTTCTTCTATAATATTGAGTGTATTTCTTTACAGTTTAAGGAAGCTTAGAGTGTAGAAAATAGTTCAAATTTTCTTCAAGAATATCCCTGCCCTACCAGTAAAAAGTACTCTCTTTTTAAGGTAAGGGGTATTATTTATTTCATATTCGCTTACGATATTATTTTTCGTATTCGTAAATAATTTTATTTTCATTCAATATTCATAAGGAATATTATTTTTGTTCAATATTCGTAAGAAATATTATCTTCGTTCAATATTCGTAAGGAATATTATTTTCGTTCAACAGTTCTAAGGGATATTATTTTTGTTCAATATTCGTAAGAAATAATATTTTCTTCCATACTCTGCAGTATGTAAGTAATATTATTTCGTTTTAGATTCGGAATTCTATACTCATTTTGTTAAAGTATTGCTTCTATACTCCTTAAAATTAGTAGAATATCCTTAAAATTTGCGCTTCATCTAGTATCTTTTCATAGAAATATTATTATGAGCATTCTTGGTAATTTTTAATCTTTTTATGCCGGGATACTATTCACGGGGTACTATTCCTAAAGTACTATTTACGGGGCACTATTCCTAAAGTACTATTCACCAGGAGTACTATTCATGATAAAAATTAATTTCTTTTCGGTCCAAATTATTTTTGATACAATATTATTCTTGAAGTTTACTCCACAAAGCAGTATCATGCTGTAAGACCCCAATTTTTATAAATAAAAATAAATTTTTTTATAAATATTATTTTTGAATATTATGGAGTAAATTTGATATAATGTTATAGTTGTGAGTAATATTTATAAATTTTGCAAAGTACGCAAGTTGTTATATAATATTCGATTGGTCGGGGAATATTCGTTTTAACAGGGAATATTCGTACAACAACACAATCATTGGTGGACCCCACAACGGAATTATTGTCGGATTGAGAAAACGACAAAAATATTTTATTAAAAATAATGGCGGAAGTTTTACCATTGATACTGTTGAACTACTCGGTAGTAAAAGTACAGTAATACGTGTGGTTGCATAGTAGCACACGGTATTGATTATTAATGCTTATGTGAGAAGTCACTCAGCTTGATTCAATTATTGTCAGTTAATAATATGAATTATTTAGCAATAATGACGTTTTGTTTTATTCGTATTATTAACGTAATAAAACAGAAACATCTTTTTATATAAAACAGAATACTTTATTAAAGTAAATAGAATATATTATATTTTATTTAAAAGATTTTTCTTTAAATATGGACCGTCAGATTAAAGTAATCAATCTGGACCGTTCATGGATTAGTTACTATGCATTCTATTTTTCTATAAATAGCAGCTCATTCCTTCATTATTTCTTACGAATTCACTAAACTCTAGATAGAGAAACTATAGAGAGAAACTATAGAGAGAGAGAAGAAAAAGTATTCTGCTACTTAACTACTTCCTTATTTCAGTTCTTCTTTAAAACAGTAAGGGGTGTTATTCTTTCTTATTCATGAAGAGAACTGTTATTATTCTATTTCTTATTATTCTGTTGGAATAACCTGTATACGCGGTCTACCCTATACTTGGTGACATTCTTCTATTATTCTGTTGGAACATCCTGTCTGTGTGTTTTACACCGGACCTGGTTCCGTTTTTATTATTATTCTATTGGAACATCCTGTCTGTGTGTTTTACACCGGACCTGGTTTCGTTTTTATTATTATTCTATTGGAACATCCTGTCTGTGTGTTTTACACCGGACCTGGTTCCATTATTTATTATTCTGCCGGAATATCCTGTCTGTGTGTTTACGCCGGACCTGGTTCCATTATTTATTATTCTGTTGGAATAACCTGTTTGTGCGGTCTATCGCATGTCGGGTGATTTCTTTTGTTATTCCATTCTTTATTATACTCAGTTGGTTAAGTTTTAACTTCTATACTCCATGAAATTAGTGTAATATCATTGATAATTGCGGTTTATCTAGTATCTTTTCATGAAAATATTCTTCTAAGCATTCTTGAATTTTACTCCACAAAGCAGTATCATGTTGACAATTTGGACGTTGTTAATTCTTGGATAAATTAATTCTTGAACTTGTTTTATTGAATTCTTATATCATTGTCATCATCCTCATGTTTATAAAATGTTGAAAGTCATCTGTGGCCTGTAGTGCATAGATGGACTTGGTATGATTATGACCAGGGATTATTCGGTATAATCATGACCGTAATGTTACAAATGATGTGGTAAAAGTCCTTATTGGCCCGTAGTGCATTGATGGACAGTTGTTGGCATGATCATGACCATTAATGAATACACGAATATCCTTGGCCGTAGTGCAGGGGTGATTCGATGATGTGAATTATTTTATTAAGCTGAGTCCCAGCGATAACAGTGTTAAAAAACCTTTTAAATCATAAAAGATAATAGATTTTATTTTCTACTTGACTCTTTTAATGGATTACTTGTTCCGCTGCAGTTAAACTTGATGTCTATTATATTTTATCAGTTTAACATTGTTGAAGGCTAATGATAATTTATTCTGCATTATCTTAGTCATAATATTTCTTACTGGGCTAGTTGAGCTCACCCTTTCTTTCACTGTTCTCTTCAGGAAATGAGAACGTAGCTGGGGCAAGTCGGGGAATGGAGTGATGGTCCGAATGATAGTATTAGTTAGTAGTCCTCTCTATTCTATGTAATAGTGTGTTAATAAATATAATGAGGACTCCTTTTGAGTATAAATACTCTCTAGTAGACAATATTTGTATTCAAACTCACAGTTTATGTTTTGTCATATTGTACATGACAGTTGTATTATTAAGTTGTATTTGAATTCTGTACCTTGTATCTAACGACTCAAGATGGGTGATGTATACCTATTTTGGGGGCGTCACACATGCTGACAATTTGGACATTATTGAATTCTGGATAAATTGAATTATAAATCTTTAAAATTTATCATTGCTCTCATTTAATTGAATTTTTATATAATTGTCATCATTATCATGCTTATATTATGATGAAAATCATCTTTGGCCCGTAGTGCATAGATGGATTATTGATTGGTATGATTATGAGTAGGGATTATTCGGTATAATCATGACATGCAATGTTAGAAATGATGTGGTAAAAGTCCTCATTGGCCCGTAGTGCATTAACGGACAGTTGTTGGCATGATCATGACCATTGGTGATAACACGAATATCATTGGCCCGTAGTGCATGGATAATTCGTGAAGGTGATACTAATGAATATCCTTGACCCGTAGTGCATGGATAATTCAGTGATCTGGATTATTTATTGAACTGAGTCTCAGCGATAAAATTGATGATAAAATTTTTAAATCATAAAAGATAGTAGATATCATGCTCTACTTGACTCTTCTAATGGATTACTTGTTCCGCTGCAGTTAAACTTATTTTTTATTGTATTCTATGAGTTTAACACTGTTGAAGGCTAACGATAATTTATTCTGCATTATCTTAGTCATAATATTTCTTACTGGGCTAGTTGAGATCACCCTTTTCCTTTCATTGTTTTCTTCAGGAAAAGAGAACGTAGCCGAGACTAGTCGGGGAATGGAGTGACGATCCGAGATGGTGGTTGTAGTAGTCATCACTATTTTATAAAATAGTGTGATAATAATTATAATGAGGACTCCATTTGAGTTTGGATATTGTCTAGAAGACAATATTCGTGTAAAAACTTTCAGCTATATTTTGTCGTATTTTACACGACAGTTGTATAATTAAGTTTGTATTTGTATTCTGTACCATATATTTGGCAACTCAGAATGGGTAATGTATACCTATTTTGGAGGCGTCACAGTTGGTATCAAAACTTAGGGATATGATCCCTGGCTGAGATGTGAGACTAGAACTAGGAGGGGAGATATGGGTTATTCCTTCGCTAGTATGACCTACCTAAGTTTATTTGTTATTTAATTGGTCGGTCAGAATATAGGGATAATATGTGGCATGTCAATTAACCCTTGTTTTATGGCAGTGTTTGAAAATTACATATGAAAATGTTGAGATAAGCAATGGAGCACAGGAGACCGTTGAATCACCACAAATCAATAACCAAGATAATGTGCATCAGGAAGGCAACAATCCTCATGTAAACAACAACATCAACCAAATGATGAACGATGAGATGTTCAGAGGCTTTCTAAAATTCATGTAACATCAGGCGAGAGAAACTCCTGTTCAAAATACAGGTGGAAACACTGGCAACTCACGGATGGTCACTGCTAAGCAGTTCAAGGAGCTGGGACTACCAGAGTTTTGGGAAAACCAGAACCACTTAAGACAGAGACGTAGATAAAGCAGATCATCAAGATATTTGATGTCTTGGGATGCTCCGAGGAGCAAAAGGTTCCCTTTGCCACTTTCATGTTGCGAGGAGAGGCAGATTACTGGTGAGAATATGTAAAGCGTACTCAGCTTGTCGTACTGAAGATGTCTTGGGAGAAGTTCTAAGAATTGTTCAACGACAAGTACTTTCCTAAAAGAATTTGTCACATGAAGGAGGTGGAGTTCATCTGGTTGGAGCAAAAAAATATGACCGTATCGCAGTACGAGGCTAAATTTGCGGAGTTATCCCGGTTTGCATCCTATTTGGTAGATAATGAGGAGAGAATGACGCGAATGTTTCTGCGAGGTTTGAAACTCAAAATATGTCAATACCTCATTTCTCATAAATTGTGTTTGTATTTAGATGTTGTAAATATGACTCAGTTATTGAAGCGCAATAATGAGTTAACCCAACCAAGAGAGAGCAGCCGGCAAAACGATAATACCAGTGGCAGTAGTCATCAAAGCGGTGACAACAAACGTCCAGGAAATCAACAGGTCAGAAATGGTAATCACTTCGGTGGTAATCATGGCCAAGACAATAGAAGTGGAAATTTCAATAAGAGAAGGTTCAATAATGATGGAAAGACAGCAGCACCAGCACCCATTTTCAAGGAAGGAGAATTACCACCGATCGTATGCTTCAAATGCGGAGGGGAGGGACACATCAGTTCAAACTATACGATGCAGTCCAAAGCATGTTATAATTATGAAAGAGAAGGTCACCTAGCCCAATTTTGTCATGCAGTGAAGTCAAGTCCAGCTGGAATGGAGACACCAAAGGCCGTCCTAGACAAGTCAAAGCCGGTAGTTCAAGGGAGAGCGTTTGTCGTGACCTCCCAAAAAGCGAGGAACCCAAACGAGGTTATCACGGGTAAGCTAATCATAAACTCTTGCGAAGTCTGTACCTTATTTGATACCGGTTCTATCCATTCTTTTATTTCTCCTACTTGCGCTCAACATTTAAATTTAACTCCAGAGAAATTAGACTTTAACTTATCTGCTGAAACTCCGTTGGGAGAAACCTTCATTACATCTACTGTTTATAAATCTTGTTTGATTCAAATCAACAACCTCACATTACCTATCGATCTTATCTCTTTGAAAATACTTGCATTTGATGTGATTTTAGGGATTGATTGGTTAACTACTCATCATGAAAAAATTGATTGTTTTCATAAGGTTGTTAGCTTTCATATTCCTAACCAACCTATTATAAGAATTCAAGCAACCAAACCATTAAAGTCAATCACTGTCATATCAAGCCATAAAGCTAATCATTTATTAAAAAATGGATGTCAAGCTTTCTTAGCCCATGTCACGGATTTAAATAAAAATACGTTAGATTTAAATGATATTTCTATTGTTAATAAATTTCCTGACGTATTCCCTGAAGAACTTCCTGGCCTACCCCCAGAGCGTGAAATCAAATTTTGTATCGACCTTGAACCCGGTACAAAACCCATTTCCAAAGGCCCATATCGAATGGCTCCTATTGAACTTCAGGAGTTAAAAATCCAACTGCAGGAATTGTTAGACATCGATTTCATTCGTCCTAGTATGTCTCCTTGGGGAGCTTCTATTCTATTCGTAAAGAAGAAAAATGGAAGTATGCGACTTTATATTGATTATCGGGAGTTGAATCATGTCACTATCAAAAATAGGTACCCGTTGCCTCGCATTGATGACCTGTTTGACCAGTTGTAAGGTGTCAAATTCTTTTCAAAGATCGATCTTCGTTCCGAATATCAGCAGTTAAAGATTAAAATCGAAGACATTCCAAAGACTGCTTTCAGAACTCGGTACGGGCATTACGAATTCCTAGTCATGTCTTTTGGATTGACAAATACTCCTGCTACCTTCATGGATATGATGAACCGAGTATTCAAGGAATATTTCGATTATTTTATGGTTGTCTTTATTGATGACATCCTCATTTGCTCCAAAATCCATGAAGATCATGAGGATCATGAGCAACACTTGAGGCTGATACTTCAAAAGCTTCGTAAAAACAAGTTATATGCCAAGTCAAAGAAATGCAAGTTCTGGCTTGAGGAAGTAGCATTTCATGGGCACGTGATATCCAATCACGGAATATCTATTGACCCAGCGAAGATTGAAGAAATACAAAGCTAAGTCAGTGACCGAAGTACGTAGCTTTCTGGGCTTACTTGGTTATTATCAAAGATTCGTGGAAGGATTTTTTCTTGAATCGCTACTCCATTAAATCATCTTACTCGAAAAGATACAAAATTCGGTTAGAGCGAGGAATGTGAGAAGAGTTTTCAAGAACTCAAGAGGAGACTCATTTCAGCACCTGTTCTGACAATACCATCTGGTTCAGAGGAATTTGTCATCTACAACGATGCTTTAGGCAGAGGGTTAGGATGTGTTCTCATGCAACATAAAAAAGTCATAGCCTATACCTCACGACAACTTAAAGAATATGAGAGGAATTATCCTACTCATGATCTAGAGTTGGCAGCAGTCGTTTTCGCACTAAAGATCTGGAGACATTACTTGTATGGAGAGAGGGTGGAGATCTATACGGATAATAAAAGCCTCAAATATTTCTTCACCCAAAAGGAACTCAACGTGCGGTAACGATGTTGGCTCGAGTTGTTGAAAGATTACGATCATACCATTCAATACCATCCTGAAAAAACGAACGTGGTAGCTGACGTATTGAGTAGAAGATCATATGCGGGTACGAGTGAGATATTGTCAATACAAAGGCCCATTTTGTATGACTTGCAAAGGATGGAGATAGAGTTAAAGACTTTAGGGACCCACGTGACGATGTCAAATATATGAGTAGAACCGACTTTAATCGATAAAGTTAAAGCTGCTCAAGCTACAGACCTGGAGCTTATGTGTATGAGGAAGAAAGTACAAGAAGGTGCTATTTCGGAAGCAAGAATCGATGAAGAAAGAATACTTCAAGTCAACTCCAGACTTTGTGTTCCTAACGACTCTGACTTGAAGTATAAAATCATGATAGAGGCGCACAACACACCATTTACAATCCATCCTGGAAGTACCAAAATGTATCGTGATCTTCGACATACATTTTGGTGGAGCAATATGAAGAGAGAGATCGCAGAGTTTATCTCAAGGTGGTTAACTTGTCAACGTGTCAAGGCAGAGCATCAAGTGCCAAAAAGTCCATTACAACCGCTTGAAATTCCAAAATGGAAGTGGAAGCACATTACCATGGATTTCGTTACTAGTCTTTCCAAGATTTCTCAAGGCATAGATGCGATTTAGGTCATTGTTGATAGATTAACCAAGTATGCTCATTTCTTACCTATACGAGAAACTTATTCACTTGAACGTCTTGCTTGTATGTACATAAATGAGATTGTAAGACTGCATGGTATGCCAGTATTCATAGTTTTTGATCGAGACCCAAGATTCATTTCACGTTTTTGGGTCAGTTTGCAGAAAGCTATAGGCACGGATTTATGATTTAGTTCGGCATATCACCTTCATACGGACGGGCTGTCGGAGAGGACTATTCAAACTCTTGAAGATATATTAAGACTCTGTGTCCTTGACTTCAAAGGAAGTTAGGACAAGTTCTTGCCATTGGTGGAATTCTCTTACAACAATAGTTATCAATCAAGTATTGGCATGGCTCCATTCGAGGCGTTGTATTGATACAAGTGTCATTCTCCAGTATGCTGGGATAAGGTGTGTGAAGCAACATTGTTGGGACCAAAATTGGTACGCATGACAACGGAAAAGATTCAAATGATCCGACAACGTATAAAAATCTCACAAGATCGACAAAAGAGTTATGCTAATCTTCATTGAAGGGACGTGAAATTCAATGTTTGTGATTATGTATTATTACGTGTTGCTCTATGGAAAGGAGTTACAAGATTTGGAAAGAGAGATAAGCTCAATCCTCGATTCGTTGGGCCGTTTGAAATCCTCGATCGAGTAGAAACTGTGGCCTATAGACTCACCTTACCGCCAAGTATGTCTCGTGTTCATAACGTTTTTCACATATCTATGTTATGTAAATATGTGGAAGACCCGAACCACATTATTGATTTAAAACCGGATGAGATAGCGGAAGATTTAACGTATGAAGATGTACCAGTTAAAATCTTGAATAAGAAGGAACATATTCTACGCTCCAAGGTTATACCTCAAGTCAAAGTTTTGTGAAGAAACCACGATGTTGAGGAAATGACCTGGGAGTTAGAATCTAAAATGAAATCAAGGTATCCTCACCTCTTCGACATACTAGGTACGTACCCCAATTTCGAGGACAAAATTTTATAAGAAGGGGAAGTTGTAAGACCCCAACTTTTATAAATAAAGTTGATTTTTCTCTAAATATTATTCTTGAATATTAAGGTGTGGATTTGATATAATGTTATAATTGTGGGTAATATTTATAAATTTTGCAAAGTAAGCAAGTTGTCATAAAATATTCGATTGGTCAGAGAATATTCGTTTTAACAGGGAATATTCGTACAACAACACAATTATTGGTGGACCCCACAACGGAATTATTGTCGGAATTAAAAAACGACAGAAATATCTTTTTATAAAAAATAACAGCGAAAGTTTTACCGTTAACTGTTGAAATACCTGGTGATAAAAGTACAGTAATTCGCATGATTTCATAGTAGCACACGATATTGATTATTGATGCTTACGTGAGAAGTCAATCATTTTTATTCAATTATTGCCACAGTAATTGCTGCATAATATCTCACGTTATTGATTTAATTATTGTCACAATATTTTATATTATTAAATCAATAATTGAGACAACAAAGTTATTCATATTACTATTTGTATTATTAACAATGTCTAGAAAGTTCTGTCGAGGAAAGGGGTTTGGTCACCTAATTGCACGCCAATAGGGAGAAATCCTTATCGAAAAGCCCCCTCTTTCCTAGAAATGATCTGATTGTTAATATTACAAGTTATATTATTGATGAATAAACGTTGTTAAAAATATTGAAGGAATTTTTATGAAGTATTTGTTGTAAGTTTGGCGTATTATTTGGACCTCCACTTATTTATTTTTTAAAATAATCGGTAGGAAGTTATAAAGTGTGTATATATGTGTGTGTGTGTGTGTGTGTGTTTATGTGTGTACCGTGTATGTGAGCGTGTGTGTAAGTGGAAAATGTGGTGGTGGTGGGTACTGATGTATGTGTGTGTGTGTGTGTGTGTATATATATATATATATATATATTATAAGTTTTATTTTTTTTTATGAAAAATAGAATATATTATGTTTTATTATGCATAGTATTTGTATAGTGTCTGCATAGTGTTTGCATAGTAAATCAAAAATTCAGAAAGTTGTGCCCGTGAAAAATCCTTCTGTGCACCCGTGATTTTCAATTCAAATAATATCCTTCAATTCTCCTATAAATATGATGCTTAGTTTAGAATTGAAAATCACACCAGAATCAGAAAATTCTTCTTCTATAATATTGAGCGTATTTCTTTAGAGTTTAAAGAAGCTTTGAGTGTGGAAAATAGTTCAAATTTTCTTCAAGAATATCACCGCCTTACCAGTCAGAAGTACTCTCTTTTTAAGGTAAGGGGTATTATTTATTTCATATTTGCTTACGATATTATTTTTCATATTCGTAAGGAATTTTATTTTTATTCAATATTTGTAAGTAATATTATTTTCGTTCAATATTCGTAAGGAATAGTAAATCAAAAATTCAGAAAGTTGTGCCCGTGAAAAATCCTTCTGTGCACCCGTGATTTTCAATTCAAATAATATCCTTCAATTCTCCTATAAATATGATGCTTAGTTTAGAATTGAAAATCACACCAGAATCAGAAAATTCTTCTTCTATAATATTGAGCGTATTTCTTTAGAGTTTAAAGAAGCTTTGAGTGTGGAAAATAGTTCAAATTTTCTTCAAGAATATCCCCGCCTTACCAGTCAGAAGTACTCTCTTTTTAAGGTAAGGGGTATTATTTATTTCATATTTGCTTACGATATTATTTTTCATATTCGTAAGGAATTTTATTTTTATTCAATATTTGTAAGGAATATTATTTTCGTTCAATATTCGTAAGGAATATTATATTCGTTCAATATTTTTAAGGAATATTATCTTCGTTCTAAAGTTGTAAGGGATATTATTTTCGTTCAATATTCGTAAGAAATAATATTTTCTTCCATACTCTATAGTATGTAAGTAATATTATTTCGTTTCAGATTTCGAATTCTACACTCATTTTGTTAAAGTATTGCTTCTATACTCCTCGAAATTAGTAGAATATCCTTGAAATTGGTGTTTCATCTAGTATTTTTTCATGAAAATATTATTCTGAGCATTCTTGACAATTTTTAATCTTTTCATGTCGGGGTACTATTCAAGGGTACTATTCCTGAAGTACTATTCACGGGATACTATTCACTCGGGTACTATTCACTCGAGGTACTATTCATGATAAAAATTAATTTCTTTTCGGTCTAAATTATTTTTGATACAATATTATTCTTGAATTTTACTTCACAAAGCAATATCATGCTGACAATTTGGACATTATTGAATTCTGGATAAATTAAATTATAAATCTTTAAAATTTATCCTTGCTCTCATTTAATTGAATTCTTATATCATTGTCATCATTCTCATGCTTATATTATGATGGGCAAAAAGCACTTTTATCCCACTGTGGTTGTAGTATTTTAAGCAATTAGTCATTGTACTTTTAAAATATTCAATTATCCCACTGTGTTTTTTAAAAATATACAATCAGGCCATTCCGTCCATTTTTCATAACTGACGTTAACAAATCAGCTTCAATTTCTTACGTGTCTTTTTTGAAAAAAATAAAAAATTACGTAGCATATGCTTAATTATGTGGTTTATCCTTATGTGGCAACAAAATATTTTTTTAATGAATTTTCTTTATAATTTTTTCTTCTCAAACAAAAAAGTAAAAAAAATAAAATCATTATGTGCTAAAAAAATAATTAAAATAATAATAAAATTAAAATAAATATTTTAATTCATTTTTTTTATAATTTTTACTTTTCCTTTTATCTTTTCCTTTCTTTTTATAATTATTTTTATTTTAAAAATTAATTCCAAATAATACAAATAATATATCAAAATTTTTATATCAATGAGATCTATTACAATATTATATTAATTCCTACAAAAATTAAAAATAAAAAATCATTAATTACGTGACAAAAAATAATTAAAATAATAATAAAATTAAAATAAATATTTTAATTCATTTTTCTTTATTTGTATTCTTTTCCTTATCTCTTTTTCTTTCTTTTAATAATTATTTTTTTTATTTTTTTTGTTGGTAAAACTCCACATTTTTAGTTGGTGAAAAGAATTTGAGAGAAGATGTGACAACCCCAAAATAGGTTCATTCCACCCAACCCATTCTGAGTCGTCAAATACATGGTACAGAAAACAACTACAACTTTATTACAACAATTGTCGTGCAAAATACAACAACACATATGCTGTGAGTTTGGATACAAATATATACCAAATGTGACTCATGTTCCAACCGTGGACATCACCTCACAATAACACCTTACATAAAGGTATAGTCAAAAACTGTTTTAGAAATTAGAATATTTGGGAAGTGCTCAAGGAAACTTTCGTACATGGGAGGCCACGCATCTAGGTTATGATAGATATCATATGGCCACAGAATTATCCTTGGTTGACCCAATAGACCCCAAAGAAAAACGAGAAGATTACTATCATATTCTTCCCAATGGTGAGTCTTCTCTTGACTTATCATTATCTCCACTGTATCTAACTGAGAATTATACTTCAAACAAACACCAAGATTATATAGATAGTGCTTGTAGATATACTCGGCAAGCGGATGTGCACAATCATGTCTTATGATGACACAAGGTTGTATGTCGTTAAACATCTTGTATTATAGTGGCAAAACACCCTTCCAACGTTGGGTTCGCCTCACCCTATTTTCTTCACCAAATATAACTACTAAATGATAACCACCGTTCTATTCCCTTGATACCCCCGCTCGACCCAGCTACACTCTTATTACCTGAAAGGAATTGTGAAGCAAAAGGGTGAGCACAACTAGCTCAGTAAAGAATATCATGACTAAAGATAATTCAATTATCAATAGCCTTCATCAACAATAAATCAGATATTTAGAACATATGGTAAATGATAAAAATTTCAACCATAGTTGCAGCGGAACGAGCAATCCATTAGAAGAGTCAAATAGACTATAAAGTCTATTATCTTCTCCATGTTAAAAATCCACCAACAATATTTTATCCATGTAACATCACTCAACAGTTCCTTTCCACAATCATATGAATAACTCATAATCATAATTGTGACTATAAATTTTTCTTCGCACCCAGGACGAAGAATATTTTCATCACCTGTCTTTACCTGAAACATCAAAGATCATGGTTATACCAAATCACAGTTCCTGTTTATAATCATACTAACAAATCCATCTTTGCACTACGGGCCAAAGATATTCATCAACAAACCATCTTTGCGCTACGGGCCAAAGATATTCAACAACAGTTCATCTTTGCACTACAGGCCAAAGATATTCATCAACAGGCCATCTTTGCACTATATGCCAAAGATATTCATCAACAATTCATATTTGCACTACAGACCAAAAATATTCATATCTCAAAGAAATATATAATCATTTCAGAATTTATATAAACAATAATTATAACCATGTTGATCAATTCACCTTTGCACTTAAGCTTAAGATATTCAATTATAAATTCAATGGTCATGATCATACCAGTCACAATTCAACTTTGCACTACAGGCCAAAGAGAACCCTAGTCATGATCATACCAATAATCTACCCATCTTTACACTCCAGTGAAAGAGAATTTCAACATCAGGGTTATAAAAATGTTATATATGATGATAAAAATAATATGATCAACATATAGTTTTAATCTCAAGAGTAATATTCGTAACTCATGAATAGTAAATCGTGAATAGTAACCCCGACTCAAAAAGGTAGAAATTCCACAATAAAATCCATACCAGTATTTTGGTATAATGATATTGAAAGAATAATATTTCTTAAGCTTATAAACAATTTATTTAAATTGTTTACACTTTACTAAATAATGCATTTAATCATTCTAAAATACCAAACTCATAAGATTTTATCACCAATAACCAAAACCCTCATCAAAATCTGCATATACCTCATATATGATTCTCAAGCCATAAAATCATATTTTTCAATTTTCTTCTTCACATAACATATTTAGTTCATTTATTCATAACTAGTCTATTTTCATGAAAAATACCAAATCAATTCTAAAAATATTTCTTTTCTGGGATTTAGCAGAATATAGTCCCATATTGAACATATATTTTTCTTAGAATTTTTAAAATTCATTTACTATTTTTCATATGGCCAAAACTGCCGAAAATTTAGACATTTATCATAAATTGTCCTTTTATCCAAAAATTTCGAAATTCAAAGAGTACACTGATATTATATAAATGTACTCTCAATAAAACTTTTATCAATTTTGGAGTTAACCACAAGGAATTATAAGCGGTTACTTTTAAAATAGTCTTTTCTCATAAAATTCATAACTCTCAATCTATACATCCAAAAATCACCATTTTTGGACACAATCAATAAAACTCATCAAAATATCATTTCAAATTTTTCCAGAATTTTTGAAGTTCAGAAAAATTACGAAACCGAAAATCATAACAACCCTTAAAATCCCTTACTATCCCTTACTATCCCTTACTATCCCTTACCTCAAAAGAGCAGTACTTCTGATCGGTATAAGGCTGAAGGAAACTTGTACTGATGAATAGCAACTCACCAAGTATCTAAATACTCACAAAATACACTCAATAATCTAGAGAGAGAAAGAGAGAAAGCTTATGTTTCTGGTGTGATTTTCAATTCTAACTTAGCCCTCTATTTATAGGAAAATTTTGGTAGGTTTGACCTGCAACCTGATGGCTTTGCCTGCTACTATTCCCACCCACCACATTTGAAATATAATTCAGCACATTTCTTCACCAACCACAAGTGGGGCCCACCAATTCTAGAATTTTCCACCAAAATGATAAACTCCGAAAATTCAACAATTTCTGAACCAGTCATCTCGTAAAATTCATAACAAATCATACGTTCATTTTTAACGGTTCAAAATTTGTGGACATATACTCAACTTATATATGTATAACATATCCAAAAATTACCACGATCCAACGGTCGGATTAAAAATTATAACCCCGCAAAATATCTCAAAAATCTGATTTTTAATACCTCCATTCCGACAAAAATACTGATAAAAACCTCAACATTAACTCCTTCATTTTTAACCACAAAAATATATCCCTCATTTATATCCACATAAAATAAATATTTCCTTATCATATGAATCAATAATTAATTATTCACAAATAATATTACAGAATCACATTTATGACAACCAGGTCGTTCCCAGGAAAGAGGGGGCTTTCCAATAAGGATTTCTCCTTACTGGCGCGCAATTAGATGACCAAACCTCTCCTTAGACAGAACTTTCTAGGCATTGACAATAATGTTATCTAATAATATTATTCAAATAATATGAATTATTGATCTGATAAAGGAAAATACTGTGCAGCAACAATTATTGAAACAATAATAATATAAAATATCAACGCAACAATTATTGAATCAATAAAATAAAATATTGAACAGTAACTACTGTAACAATTATTGAGTAGTGCCTTCTTACGTAAGAATCAATAATTTCAAAAATACTGTGCAATACCGTGTGCTACTGTGCAATAACGCGTATTACTGTATTTTAACCACGGGTATTCCAACAGTGTTAACGGTAACAACTACGCCGTTATTTGTAAAAACTCAAATTTGTCGTTTTTCCTTCACCCGACAGTTATTCGTTATGGGGCCCACAAATAGCTGCGCCGTCGTACGAATATTCCCCGACAGAAAGAATATTCCACGACCAAACGAATATTCCCCGACAACAATGAATATTTTATAACCACTTGTTTATTTTGAAAAAATTTCACATTTCACCCATAACTTTAACTTTTTGTCAATTTAACCATTTACTGAATTATAATTATAAGAAAAATTGAATACTTTTATTTCATAAAATTCGGGGTCTTACAATCTCCCCTCCTTATGAAATTTCGTCCCCGAAATTTACGTACCTGGTATTTCAAAGAGTTGAGAATACCTTCCTTCATTTCAAATTCCATCTTCACTGTCATCATAATTTCTCCATTGCTCATCTCCTGTATTTCAAATAACATTCTAGAATACAGCTTCAAAACAAGTGTTAATTTAACAAATTAACATATCACATAATATCCCGATATTATGACTGACCAACAAATAAGCTTAGGTAGGACACACTAGCGAAGGATTTACTCGTCTCTCCCCACCTAGTTGTATTCCCCAATCTCTGCCAGAGATCATATCCCTAAGCTCTGATACCACCTGTGACAACCCCAAAATAGGTTCATTCCACCCAACCCATTCTGAGTCGTCAAATACATGGTACAGAAAACAACTACAACTTTATTATAACAATTGTCGTGCAAAATACAACAACACATATGCTGTGAGTTTGGATACAAATATATACCAAATGTGACTCATGTTCCAACCGTGGACATCACCTCACAATAACACCTTACATAAAGGTATAGTCAAAAACTGTTTTAGAAATTAGAATATTTGGGAAGTGCTCAAGGAAACTTCGTACATGGGAGGCCACGCATCTAGGTTATGATAGATATCATATGGCCACAGAATTATCCTTGGTTGACCCAATAGATCCCAAAGAAAAACGAGAAGATTACTATCATATTCTTCCCAATGGTGAGTCTTCTCTTGACTTATCATTATCTCCACTGTATCTAACTGAGAATTATACTTCAAACAAACACCAAGATTATATAGATAGTGCTTGTAGATATACTCGGCAAGCGGATGTGCACAATCATGTCTTATGATGACACAAGGTTGTATGTCGTTAAACATCTTGTATTATAGTGGCAAAACACCCTTCCAACGTTGGGTTCGCCTCACCCTATTTTCTTCACCAAATATAACTACTAAATGATAACCACCGTTCTATTCCCTTGATACCCCCGCTCGACCCAGCTACACTCTTATTACCTGAAAGGAATTGTGAAGCAAAAGGGTGAGCACAACTAGCTCAGTAAAGAATATCATGACTAAAGATAATTCAATTATCAATAGCCTTCATCAACAATAAATCAGATATTTAGAACATATGGTAAATGATAAAAATTTCAACCATAGTTGCAGCGGAACGAGCAATCCATTAGAAGAGTCAAATAGACTATAAAGTCTATTATCTTCTCCATGTTAAAAATCCACCAACAATATTTTATCCATGTAACATCACTCAACAGTTCCTTTCCACAATCATATGAATAACTCATAATCATAATTGTGACTATAAATTTTTCTTCGCACCCAGGACGAAGAATATTTTCATCACCTGTCTTTACCTGAAACATCAAAGATCATGGTTATACCAAATCACAGTTCCTGTTTATAATCATACTAACAAATCCATCTTTGCACTACGGGCCAAAGATATTCATCAACAAACCATCTTTGCGCTACGGGCCAAAGATATTCAACAACAGTTCATCTTTGCACTACAGGCCAAAGATATTCCATCAACAGGCCATCTTTGCACTACATGCCAAAGATATTCATCAACAATTCATATTTGCACTACAGGCCAAAAATATTCATATCTCAAAGAAATATATAATCATTTCAGAATTTATATAAACAATAATTATAACCATGTTGATCAATTCACCTTTGCACTTAAGCTTAAGATATTCAATTATAAATTCAATGGTCATGATCATACCAGTCACAATTCAACTTTGCACTACAGGCCAAAGAGAACCCTAGTCATGATCATACCAATAATCTACCCATCTTTACACTCCAGTGAAAGAGAATTTCAACATCAGGGTTATAAAAATGTTATATATGATGATAAAAATAATATGATCAACATATAGTTTTAATCTCAAGAGTAATATTCGTAACTCATGAATAGTAAATCGTGAATAGTAACCCCGACTCAAAAAGGTAGAAATTCCACAATAAAATCCATACCAGTATTTTGGTATAATGATATTGAAAGAATAATATTTCTTAAGCTTATAAACAATTTATTTAATTGTTTACACTTTACTAAATAATGCATTTAATCATTCTAAAATACCAAACTCATAAGATTTTATCACCAATAACCAAAACCCTCATCAAAATCTGCATATACCACATATATGATTCTCAAGCCATAAAATCCTATTTTTCAATTTTCTTCCTTCACATAACATATTTAGTTCATTTATTCATAACTAGTCTATTTTCATGAAAAATACCAAATCAATTCTAAAAATATTTCTTTTCTGGGATTTAGCAGAATATAGTCCCATATTGAACATATATTTTTCTTAGAATTTTTAAAATTCATTTACTATTTTTCATATGGCCAAAACTGCCGAAAATTTAGACATTTATCATAAATTGTCCTTTTATCCAAAAATTTCGAAATTCAAAGAGTACACTGATATTATATAAATGTACTCTCAATAAAACTTTTATCAATTTTGGAGTTAACCACAAGGAATTATAAGCGGTTACTTTTAAAATAGTCTTTTCTCATAAAATTCATAACTCTCAATCTATACATCCAAAAATCACCATTTTTGGACACAATCAATAAAACTCATCAAAATATCATTTCAAATTTTTCCAGAATTTTTGAAGTTCAGAAAAATTACGAAACCGAAAATCATAACAACCCTTAAAATCCCTTACTATCCCTTACTATCCCTTACTATCCCTTACCTCAAAAGAGCAGTACTTCTGATCGGTATAAGGCTGAAGGAAACTTGCACTGATGAATAGCAACTCACCAAGTATCTAAATACTCACAAAATACACTCAATAATCTAGAGAGAGAAAGAGAGAAAGCTTATGTTTCTGGTGTGATTTTCAATTCTAACTTAGCCCTCTATTTATAGGAAAATTTTGGTAGGTTTGACCTGCAACCTGATGGCTTTGCCTGCTACTATTCCCACCCACCACATTTGAAATATAATTCAGCACATTTCTTCACCAACCACAAGTGGGGCCCACCAATTCTAGAATTTTCCACCAAAATGATAAACTCCGAAAATTCAACAATTTCTGAACCAGTCATCTCGTAAAATTCATAACAAATCATACGTTCATTTTTAACGGTTCAAAATTTGTGGACATATACTCAACTTATATATGTATAACATATCCAAAAATTACCACGATCCAACGGTCGGATTAAAAATTATAACCCCCGCAAAATATCTCAAAAATCCTGATTTTTAATACCTCCATTCCGACAAAAATACTGATAAAAAACCTCAACATTAACTCCTTCATTTTTAACCACAAAAATATATCCCTCATTTATATCCACATAAAATAAATATTTCCTTATCATATGAATCAATAATTAATTATTCACAAATAATATTACAGAATCACATTTATGACAACCAGGTCGTTCCCAGGAAAGAGGGGGCTTTCCAATAAGGATTTCTCCTTACTGGCGCGCAATTAGATGACCAAACCTCTCCTTAGACAGAACTTTCTAGACATTGACAATAATGTTATCTAATAATATTATTCAAATAATATGAATTATTGATCTGATAAAGGAAAATACTGTGCAGCAACAATTATTGAAACAATAATAATATAAAATATCAACGCAACAATTATTGAATCAATAAAATAAAATATTGAACAGTAACTACTGTAACAATTATTGAGTAGTGCCTTCTTACGTAAGAATCAATAATTTCAAAAATACTGTGCAATACCGTGTGCTACTGTGCAATAACGCGTATTACTGTATTTTAACCACCGGGTATTCCAACAGTGTTAACGGTAACAACTACGCCGTTATTTGTAAAAACTCAAATTTGTCGTTTTTCCTTCACCCGACAGTTATTCGTTATGGGGCCCACAAATAGCTGCGCCGTCGTACGAATATTCCCCGACAGAAAGAATATTCCACGACCAAACGAATATTCCCCGACAACAATGAATATTTTATAACCACTTGTTTATTTTGAAAAAATTTCACATTTCACCCATAACTTTAACTTTTGTCAATTTAACCATTTACTGAATTATAATTATAAGAAAAATTGAATACTTTTATTTCATAAAATTCGGGGTCTTACAATCTCCCCTCCTTATGAAATTTCGTCCCCGAAATTTACGTACCTGGTATTTCAAAGAGTTGAGAATACCTTCCTTTCATTTCAAATTCCATCTTCACTGTCATCATAATTCTCCATTGCTCATCTCCTGTATTTCAAATAACATTCTAGAATACAGCTTCAAAACAAGTGTTAATTTAACAAATTAACATATCACATAATATCCCGATATTATGACTGACCAACAAATAAGCTTAGGTAGGACACACTAGCGAAGGATTTACTCGTCTCTCCCCTCCCTAGTTGTATTCCCCAATCTCTGCCAGAGATCATATCCCTAAGCTCTGATACCACCTGTGACAACCCCAAAATAGGTTCATTCCACCCAACCCATTCTGAGTCGTCAAATACATGGTACAGAAAACAACTACAACTTTATTACAACAATTGTCGTGCAAAATACAACAACACATATGCTGTGAGTTTGGATACAAATATATACCAAATGTGACTCATGTTCCAACCGTGGACATCACCTCACAATAACACCTTACATAAAGGTATAGTCAAAAACTGTTTTAGAAATTAGAATATTTGGGAAGTGCTCAAGGAAACTTTCGTACATGGGAGGCCACGCATCTAGGTTATGATAGATATCATATGGCCACAGAATTATCCTTGGTTGACCCAATAGACCCCAAAGAAAAACGAGAAGATTACTATCATATTCTTCCCAATGATGAGTCTTCTCTTGACTTATCATTATCTCCACTGTATCTAACTGAGAATTATACTTCAAACAAACACCAAGATTATATAGATAGTGCTTGTAGATATACTCGGCAAGCGGATGTGCACAATCATGTCTTATGATGACACAAGGTTGTATGTCGTTAAACATCTTGTATTATAGTGGCAAAACACCCTTCCAACGTTGGGTTCGCCTCACCCTATTTTCTTCACCAAATATAACTACTAAATGATAACCACCGTTCTATTCCCTTGATACCCCCGCTCGACCCAGCTACACTCTTATTACCTGAAAGGAATTGTGAAGCAAAAGGGTGAGCACAACTAGCTCAGTAAAGAATATCATGACTAAAGATAATTCAATTATCAATAGCCTTCATCAACAATAAATCAGATATTTAGAACATATGGTAAATGATAAAAATTTCAACCATAGTTGCAGCGGAACGAGCAATCCATTAGAAGAGTCAAATAGACTATAAAGTCTATTATCTTCTCCATGTTAAAAATCCACCAACAATATTTTATCCATGTAACATCACTCAACAGTTCCTTTCCACAATCATATGAATAACTCATAATCATAATTGTGACTATAAATTTTTCTTCGCACCCAGGACGAAGAATATTTTCATCACCTGTCTTTACCTGAAACATCAAAGATCATGGTTATACCAAATCACAGTTCCTGTTTATAATCATACTAACAAATCCATCTTTGCACTACGGGCCAAAGATATTCATCAACAAACCATCTTTGCGCTACGGGCCAAAGATATTCAACAACAGTTCATCTTTGCACTACAGGCCAAAGATATTCATCAACAGGCCATCTTTGCACTATATGCCAAAGATATTCATCAACAATTCATATTTGCACTACAGACCAAAATATTCATATCTCAAAGAAATATATAATCATTTCAGAATTTATATAAACAATAATTATAACCATGTTGATCAATTCACCTTTGCACTTAAGCTTAAGATATTCAATTATAAATTCAATGGTCATGATCATACCAGTCACAATTCAACTTTGCACTACAGGCCAAAGAGAACCCTAGTCATGATCATACCAATAATCTACCCATCTTTACACTCCAGTGAAAGAGAATTTCAACATCAGGGTTATAAAAATGTTATATATGATGATAAAAATAATATGATCAACATATAGTTTTAATCTCAAGAGTAATATTCGTAACTCATGAATAGTAAATCGTGAATAGTAACCCCGACTCAAAAAGGTAGAAATTCCACAATAAAATCCATACCAGTATTTTGGTATAATGATATTGAAAGAATAATATTTCTTAAGCTTATAAACAATTTATTTAAATTGTTTACACTTTACTAAATAATGCATTTAATCATTCTAAAATACCAAACTCATAAGATTTTATCACAATAACCAAAACCCTCATCAAAATCTGCATATACCTCATATATGATTCTCAAGCCATAAAATCATATTTTTCAATTTTCTTCCTTCACATAACATATTTAGTTCATTTATTCATAACTAGTCTATTTTCATGAAAAATACCAAATCAATTCTAAAAATATTTCTTTTCTGGGATTTAGCAGAATATAGTCCCATATGAACATATATTTTTCTTAGAATTTTTAAAATTCATTTACTATTTTTCATATGGCCAAAACTGCCGAAAATTTAGACATTTATCATAAATTGTACTTTTATCCAAAAATTTCGAAATTCAAAGAGTACACTGATATTATATAAATGTACTCTCAATAAAACTTTTATCAATTTTGGAGTTAACCACAAGGAATTATAAGCGGTTACTTTTAAAATAGTCTTTTCTCATAAAATTCATAACTCTCAATCTATACATCCAAAAATCACCATTTTTGGACACAATCAATAAAACTCATCAAAATATCATTTCAAATTTTTCCAGAATTTTTGAAGTTCAGAAAAATTACGAAACTGAAAATCATAACAACCCTTAAAATCCCTTACTATCCCTTACTATCCCTTACTATCCCTTACCTCAAAAGAGCAGTACTTCTGATCGGTATAAGGCTGAAGGAAACTTGCACTGATGAATAGCAACTCACCAAGTATCTAAATACTCACAAAATACACTCAATAATCTAGAGAGAGAAAGAGAGAAAGCTTATGTTTCTGGTGTGATTTTCAATTCTAACTTAGCCCTCTATTTATAGGAAAATTTTGGTAGGTTTGACCTGCAACCTGATGGCTTTACCTGCTACTATTCCCACCCACCACATTTGAAATATAATTCAGCACATTTCTTCACCAACCACAAGTGGGGCCCACCAATTCTAGAATTTTCCACCAAAATGATAAACTCCGAAAATTCAACAATTTCTGAACCAGTCATCTCGTAAAATTCATAACAAATCATACGTTCATTTTTAACGGTTCAAAATTTGTGGACATATACTCAACTTATATATGTATAACATATCCAAAAATTACCACGATCCAACGGTCGGATTAAAAATTATAACCCCCGCAAAATATCTCAAAAATCCTGATTTTTAATACCTCCATTCCGACAAAAATACTGATAAAAACCTCAACATTAACTCCTTCATTTTTAACCACAAAAATATATCCCTCATTTATATCCACATAAAATAAATATTTCCTTATCATATGAATCAATAATTAATTATTCACAAATAATATTACAGAATCACATTTATGACAACCAGGTCGTTCCCAGGAAAGAGGGGGCTTTCCAATAAGGATTTCTCCTTACTGGCGCGCAATTAGATGACCAAACCTCTCCTTAGACAGAACTTTCTAGACATTGACAATAATGTTATCTAATAATATTATTCAAATAATATGAATTATTGATCTGATAAAGGAAAATACTGTGCAGCAACAATTATTGAAACAATAATAATATAAAATATCAACGCAACAATTATTGAATCAATAAAATAAAATATTGAACAGTAACTACTGTAACAATTATTGAGTAGTGCCTTCTTACGTAAGAATCAATAATTTCAAAAATACTGTGCAATACCGTGTGCTACTGTGCAATAACGCGTATTACTGTATTTTAACCACCGGGTATTCCAACAGTGTTAACGGTAACAACTACGCCGTTATTTGTAAAAACTCAAATTTGTCGTTTTTCCTCACCCGACAGTTATTCGTTATGGGGCCCACAAATAGCTGCGCCGTCGTACGAATATTCCCCGACAGAAAGAATATTCCACGACCAAACGAATATTCCCCGACAACAATGATATTTTATAACCACTTGTTATTTTGAAAAATTTCACATTTCACCCATAACTTTAACTTTTTCAATTTAACCATTTACTGAATTATAATTATAAGAAAAATTGAATACTTTTATTTCATAAAATTCGGGGTCTTACAATCTCCCCTCCTTATGAAATTTCGTCCCCGAAATTTACGTACCTGGTATTTCAAAGAGTTGAGAATACCTTCCTTTCATTTCAAATTCCATCTTCACTGTCATCATAATTTCTCCATTGCTCATCTCCTGTATTTCAAATAACATTCTAGAATACAGCTTCAAAACAAGTGTTAATTTAACAAATTAACATATCACATAATATCCCGATATTATGACTGACCAACAAATAAGCTTAGGTAGGACACACTAGCGAAGGATTTACTCGTCTCTCCCCACCTAGTTGTATTCCCCAATCTCTGCCAGAGATCATATCCCTAAGCTCTGATACCACCTGTGACAACCCCAAAATAGGTTCATTCCACCCAACCCATTCTGAGTCGTCAAATACATGGTACAGAAAACAACTACAACTTTATTACAACAATTGTCGTGCAAAATACAACAACACATATGCTGTGAGTTTGGATACAAATATATACCAAATGTGACTCATGTTCCAACCGTGGACATCACCTCACAATAACACCTTACATAAAGGTATAGTCAAAAACTGTTTTAGAAATTAGAATCTTTGGGAAGTGCTCAAGGAAACTTTCGTACATGGGAGGCCACGCATCTAGGTTATGATAGATATCATATGGCCACAGAATTATCCTTGGTTGACCCAATAGACCCCAAAGAAAAACGAGAAGATTACTATCATATTCTTCCCAATGGTGAGTCTTCTCTTGACTTATCATTATCTCCACTGTCTCTAATTGAGAATTATACTTCAAACAAACACCAAGATTATATAGGTAGCGCTCGTAGATATACTCAGCAAGTGGATGAGCACAATCATGTCTTATGATGACACGAGGTTGTATGTCGTTAGACATCTTGTATGATAGTGGCAAAACACCCTTCCAACGTTGGGTTCGCCTCACCCTATTTTCTTCACCAAATATAACTACTAAATGATAACCACCGTTCTATTCCCTTGTACCCCCGCTCGACCCAGCTACACTCTTATTACCTGAAAGGAATTGTGAAGCAAAAGGGTGAGCACAACTAGCTCAGTAAAGAATATCATGACTAAAGATAATTCAATTATCAATAGCCTTCATCAACAATAAATCAGAGATTTAGAACATATGGTAAATGATAAAAATTTCAACCATAGTTGCAGCGGAACGAGCAATCCATTAGAAGAGTCAAATAGACTATAAAGTCTATTATCTTCTCCATGTTAAAAATCCACCAACAATATTTTATCCATGTAACATCACTCAACAGTTCCTTTCCACAATCATATGAATAACTCATAATCATAATTGTGACTATAAATTTTTCTTCGCACCCAGGACGAAGAATATTTTCATCACCTGTCTTTACCTGAAACATCAAAGATCATGGTTATACCAAATCACAGTTCCTGTTTATAATCATACTAACAAATCCATCTTTGCACTACGGGCCAAAGATATTCATCAACAAACCATCTTTGCACTACGGGCCAAAGATATTCAACAACAGTTCATCTTTGCACTACAGGCCAAAGATATTCATCAACAGGCCATCTTTGCACTATATGCCAAAGATATTCATCAACAATTCATATTTGCACTACAGGCCAAAAATATTCATATCTCAAAGAAATATATAATCATTTCAGAATTTATATAAACAATAATTATAACCATGTTGATCAATTCACCTTTGCACTTAAGCTTAAGATATTCAATTATAAATTCAATGGTCATGATCATACCAGTCACAATTCAACTTTGCACTACAGGCCAAAGAGAACCCTAGTCATGATCATACCAATAATCTACCCATCTTTACACTCCAGTGAAAGAGAATTTCAACATCAGGGTTATAAAAATGTTATATATGATGATAAAAATAATATGATCAACATATAGTTTTAATCTCAAGAGTAATATTCGTAACTCATGAATAGTAAATCGTGAATAGTAACCCCGACTCAAAAAGGTAGAAATTCCACAATAAAATCCATACCAGTATTTTGGTATAATGATATTGAAAGAATAATATTTCTTAAGCTTATAAACAATTTATTTAAATTGTTTACACTTTACTAAATAATGCATTTAATCATCTAAAATACCAAACTCATAAGATTTTATCACCAATAACCAAAACCCTCATCAAAATCTGCATATACCTCATATATGATTCTCAAGCCATAAAATCATATTTTTCAATTTTCTTCTTCACATAACATATTTAATTCATTTATTCATAACTAGACTATTTTCATGAAAAATACCAAATCAGTTCCAAAAATATTTCTTTTCTGGGATTTAGCATAATATAGTCCCATATTGAACATATATTTTTCTTAGAATTTTTAAAAGTCATTTACTATTTTTCATATGGCCAAAATGCCGAATATTTAGACATTTATCAAAAATTGTACTTTTATCCAAAAATTCGAAATTTACAGAGTATACTTCTATCATATACATGTACTCTCAATAAAACTTTTATCAATTTTGGAGTTAACCACAAGGAATTATAAGCGGTTACTTTTAAAATAGTCTTTTCTCATAAAATTCATAACTCTCAATCTATACATCCAAAAATCACCATTTTTGGACACAATCAATAAAACTCATCAAAATATCATTTCAAATTTTTCCAGAATTTTTGAAGTTCAGAAAAATTACGAAACTGAAAATCATAACAACCCTTAAAATCCCTTACTATCCCTTACTATCCCTTACTATCCCTTACCTCAAAAGAGCAGTACTTCTGATCGGTATAAGGCTGAAGAAAACTTGCACTGATGAATAGCAACTCACCAAGTATCTAAATACTCACAAAATACACTCAATAATCTAGAGAGAGAAAGAGAGAAAGCTTATGTTTCTGGTGTGATTTTCAATTCTAACTTAGCCCTCTATTTATAGGAAAATTTTGGTAGGTTTGACCTGCAACCTGATGGCTTTACCTGCTACTATTCCCACCCACCACATTTGAAATATAATTCAGCACATTTCTTCACCAACCACAAGTGGGGCCCACCAATTCTAGAATTTTCCACCAAAATGATAAACTCCGAAAATTCAACAATTTCTGAACCAGTCATCTCGTAAAATTCATAACAAATCATACGTTCATTTTTAACGGTTCAAAATTTGTGGACATATACTCAACTTATATATGTATAACATATCCAAAAATTACCACGATCCAACGGTCGGATTAAAAATTATAACCCCCGCAAAATATCTCAAAAATCCTAATTTTTAATACCTCCATTCCGACAAAAATACTGATAAAAACCTCAACATTAACTCCTTTATTTTTAACCACAAAAATATATCCCTCATTTATATCCACATAAAATAAATATTTCCTTATCATATGAATCAATAATTAATTATTCACAAATAATATTACAGAATCACATTTATGACAACCAGGCCGTTCCCAGGAAAGAGGGGGCTTTCCAATAAGGATTTCTCCTTACTGGCGCGCAATTAGATGACCAAACCTCTCCTTAGACAGAACTTTCTAGACATTGACAATAATGTTATCTAATAATATTATTCAAATAATATGAATTATTGATCTGATAAAGGAAAATACTGTGCAGCAACAATTATTGAAACAACAATAATATAAAATATCAACGCAACAATTATTGAATCAATAAAATAAAATATTGAACAGTAATTACTGTAACAATTATTGAGTAGTGCCTTCTTACGTAAGAATCAATAATTTCAAAAATACTGTGCAATACCGTGTGCTACTGTGCAATAACGCGTATTACTGTATTTTAACCACCGGGTATTCCAACAGTGTTAACGGTAACAACTACGCCGTTATTTGTAAAAACTCAAATTTGTCGTTTTCCTTCACCCGACAGTTATTCGTTATGGGGCCCACAAATAGCTGCGCCGTCGTACGAATATTCCCCGACAGAAAGAATATTCCACGACCAAACGAATATTCCCCGACAACAATGAATATTTTATAACCACTTGTTTATTTTGAAAAAATTTCATATTTCACCCATAACTTTAACTTTTTGTCAATTTAACCATTTACTGAATTATAATTATAAGAAAAATTGAATACTTTTATTTCATAAAATTCGGGGTCTTACAATCTCCCCTCCTTATGAAATTTCGTCCCCGAAATTTACGTACCTGGTATTTCAAAGAGTTGAGAATACCTTCCTTTCATTTCAAATTCCATCTTCTCTGTCATCATAATTTCTCCATTGCTCATCTCCTGTATTTCAAATAACATTCTAGAATACAGCTTCAAAACAAGTGTTAATTTAACAAATTAACATATCACATAATATCCCGATATTATGACTGACCAACAAATAAGCTTAGGTAGGACACACTAGCGAAGGATTTACTCGTCTCTCCCCACTTAGTTGTATTCCCCAATCTCTGCCAGAGATCATATCCCTAAGCTCTGATACCACCTGTGACAACCCCAAAATAGGTCATTCCACCCAACCCATTCTGAGTCGTCAAATACATGGTACAGAAAACAACTACAACTTTATTACAACAATTGTCGTGCAAAATACAACAACACATATGCTGTGAGTTTGGATACAAATATATACCAAATGTGACTCATGTTCCAACCGTGGACATCACCTCACAATAACACCTTACATAAAGGTATAGTCAAAAACTGTTTTAGAAATTAGAATCTTTGGGAAGTGCTCAAGGAAACCTTCGTACATGGGAGGCCACGCATCTAGGTTATGATAGATATCATATGGCCACAGAATTATCCTTGGTTGACCCAATAGACCCCAAAGAAAAACGAGAAGATTACTATCATATTCTTCCCAATGGTGAGTCTTCTCTTGACTTATCATTATCTCCACTGTCTCTAATTGAGAATTATACTTCAAACAAACACCAAGATTATATAGGTAGTGCTTGTAGATATACTCAGCAAGTGGATGAGCACAATCCTGTCTTATGATGACACAAGGTTGTATGTCGTTAGACATCTTGTATGATAGTGGCAAAACACCCTTCCAACGTTGGGTTCGCCTCACCCTATTTTCTTCACCAAATATAACTACTAAATGATAACCACCGTTCTATTCCCTTGTTACCCCCGCTCGACCCAGCTACACTCTTATTACCTGAAAGGAATTGTGAAGCAAAAGGGTGAGCACAACTAGCTCAGTAAAGAATATCATGACTAAAGATAATTCAATTATCAATAGCCTTCATCAACAATAAATCAGAGATTTAGAACATATGGTAAATGATAAAAATTTCAACCATAGTTGCAGCGGAACGAGCAATCCATTAGAAGAGTCAAATAGACTATAAAGTCTATTATCTTCTCCATGTTAAAAATCCACCAACAATATTTTATCCATGTAACATCACTCAACAGTTCCTTTCCACAATCATATGAATAACTCATAATCATAATTGTGACTATAAATTTTTCTTCGCACCCAGGACGAAGAATATTTTCATCACCTGTCTTTACCTGAAACATCAAAGATCATGGTTATACCAAATCACAGTTCCTGTTTATAATCATACTAACAAATCCATCTTTGCACTACGGGCCAAAGATATTCATCAACAAACCATCTTTGCACTACGGGCCAAAGATATTCAACAACAGTTCATCTTTGCACTACAGGCCAAAGATATTCATCAACAGGCCATCTTTGCACTATATGCCAAAGATATTCATCAACAATTCATATTTGCACTACAGGCCAAAAATATTCATATCTCAAAGAAATATATAATCATTTCAGAATTTATATAAACAATAATTATAACCATGTTGATCAATTCACCTTTGCACTTAAGCTTAAGATATTCAATTATAAATTCAATGGTCATGATCATACCAGTCACAATTCAACTTTGCACTACAGGCCAAAGAGAACCCTAGTCATGATCATACCAATAATCTACCCATCTTTACACTCCAGTGAAAGAGAATTTCAACATCAGGGTTATAAAAATGTTATATATGATGATAAAAATAATATGATCAACATATAGTTTTAATCTCAAGAGTAATATTCGTAACTCATGAATAGTAAATCGTGAATAGTAACCCCGACTCAAAAAGGTAGAAATTCCACAATAAAATCCATACCAGTATTTTGGTATAATGATATTGAAAGAATAATATTTCTTAAGCTTATAAACAATTTATTTAAATTGTTTACACTTTACTAAATAATGCATTTAATCATTCTAAAATACCAAACTCATAAGATTTTATCACCAATAACCAAAACCCTCATCAAAATCTGCATATACCTCATATATGATTCTCAAGCCATAAAATCATATTTTTCAATTTTCTTCTTCTTCACATAACATATTTAATTCATTTATTCATAACTAGTCTATTTTCATGAAAAATACCAAATCAGTTCCAAAAATATTTCTTTTCTGGGATTTAGCAGAATATAGTCCCATATTGAACATATATTTTTCTTAGAATTTTTAAAATTCATTTACTATTTTTCATATGGCCAAAACTGCCGAAATTTAGACATTTATCAAAAATTGTACTTTTATCCAAAAATTTCGAAATTCACAGAGTATACTGATATTATATAAATGTACTCTCAATAAAACTTTTATCAATTTTGGAGTTAACCACAAGGAATTATAAGCGGTTACTTTTAAAATAGTCTTTTCTCATAAAATTCATAACTCTCAATCTATACATCCAAAAATCACCATTTTTGGACACAATCAATAAAACTCATCAAAATATCATTTCAAATTTTTCCAAATTTTTGAAGTTCAGAAAAATTACGAAACTGAAAATCATAACAACCCTTAAAATCCCTTACTATCCCTTACTATCCCTTACTATCCCTTACCTCAAAAGAGCAGTACTTCTGATCGGTATAAGGCTGAAGGAAACTTGCACTGATGAATAGCAACTCACCAAGTATCTAAATACTCACAAAATACACTCATAATCTAGAGAGAGAAAGAGAGAAAGCTTATGTTTCTGGTGTGATTTTCAATTCTAACTTAGCCCTCTATTTATAGGAAAATTTTGGTAGGTTTGACCTGCAACCTGATGGCTTTACCTGCTACTATTCCCACCCACCACATTTGAAATATAATTCAGCACATTTCTTCACCAACCACAAGTGGGGCCCACCAATTCTAGAATTTTCCACCAAAATGATAAACTCCGAAAATTCAACAATTTCTGAACCAGTCATCTCGTAAAATTCATAACAAATCATACGTTCATTTTTAACGGTTCAAAATTTGTGGACATATACTCAACTTATATATGTATAACATATCCAAAAATTACCACGATCCAACGGTCGGATTAAAAATTATAACCCCCGCAAAATATCTCAAAAATCCTGATTTTTAATACCTCCATTCCGACAAAAATACTGATAAAAACCTCAACATTAACTCCTTCATTTTTAACCACAAAAATATATCCCTCATTTATATCCACATAAAATAAATATTTCCTTATCATATGAATCAATAATTAATTATTCACAAATAATATTACAGAATCACATTTATGACAACCAGGTCGTTCCCAGGAAAGAGGGGGCTTTCCAATAAGGATTTCTCCTTACTGGCGCGCAATTAGATGACCAAACCTCTCCTTAGACAGAACTTTCTAGACATTGACAATAATGTTATCTAATAATATTATTCAAATAATATGAATTATTGATCTGATAAAGGAAAATACTGTGCAGCAACAATTATTGAAACAATAATAATATAAAATATCAACGCAACAATTATTGAATCAATAAAATAAAATATTGAACAGTAACTACTGTAACAATTATTGAGTAGTGCCTTCTTACGTAAGAATCAATAATTTCAAAAATACTGTGCAATACCGTGTGCTACTGTGCAATAACGCGTATTACTGTATTTTAACCACCGGGTATTCCAACAGTGTTAACGGTAACAACTACGCCGTTATTTGTAAAAACTCAAATTTGTCGTTTTTCCTTCACCCGACAGTTATTCGTTATGGGGCCCACAAATAGCTGCGCCGTCGTACGAATATTCCCCGACAGAAAGAATATTCCACGACCAAACGAATATTCCCCGACAACAATGAATATTTTATAACCACTTGTTTATTTTGAAAAAATTTCACATTTCACCCATAACTTTAACTTTTTGTCAATTTAACCATTTACTGAATTATAATTATAAGAAAAATTGAATACTTTTATTTCATAAAATTCGGGGTCTTACAATCTCCCCTCCTTATGAAATTTCGTCCCCGAAATTTACGTACCTGGTATTTCAAAGAGTTGAGAATACCTTCCTTTCATTTCAAATTCCATCTTCTCTGTCATCATAATTTCTCCATTGCTCATCTCCTGTATTTCAAATAACATTCTAGAATACAGCTTCAAAACAAGTGTTAATTTAACAAATTAACATATCACATAATATCCCGATATTATGACTGACCAACAAATAAGCTTAGGTAGGACACACTAGCGAAGGATTTACTCGTCTCTCCCCACCTAGTTGTATTCCCCAATCTCTGCCAGAGATCATATCCCTAAGCTCTGATACCACCTGTGACAACCCCAAAATAGGTTCATTCCACCCAACCCATTCTGAGTCGTCAAATACATGGTACAGAAAACAACTACAACTTTATTACAACAATTGTCGTGCAAAATACAACAACACATATGCTGTGAGTTTGGATACAAATATATACCAAATGTGACTCATGTTCCAACCGTGGACATCACCTCACAATAACACCTTACATAAAGGTATAGTCAAAAACTGTTTTAGAAATTAGAATATTTGGGAAGTGCTCAAGGAAACTTTCGTACATGGGAGGCCACGCATCTAGGTTATGATAGATATCATATGGCCACAGAATTATCCTTGGTTGACCCAATAGACCCCAAAGAAAAACGAGAAGATTACTATCATATTCTTCCCAATGATGAGTCTTCTCTTGACTTATCATTATCTCCACTGTATCTAACTGAGAATTATACTTCAAACAAACACCAAGATTATATAGATAGTGCTTGTAGATATACTCGGCAAGCGGATGTGCACAATCATGTCTTATGATGACACAAGGTTGTATGTCGTTAAACATCTTGTATTATAGTGGCAAAACACCCTTCCAACGTTGGGTTCGCCTCACCCTATTTTCTTCACCAAATATAACTACTAAATGATAACCACCGTTCTATTCCCTTGATACCCCCGCTCGACCCAGCTACACTCTTATTACCTGAAAGGAATTGTGAAGCAAAAGGGTGAGCACAACTAGCTCAGTAAAGAATATCATGACTAAAGATAATTCAATTATCAATAGCCTTCATCAACAATAAATCAGATATTTAGAACATATGGTAAATGATAAAAATTTCAACCATAGTTGCAGCGGAACGAGCAATCCATTAGAAGAGTCAAATAGACTATAAAGTCTATTATCTTCTCCATGTTAAAAATCCACCAACAATATTTTATCCATGTAACATCACTCAACAGTTCCTTTCCACAATCATATGAATAACTCATAATCATAATTGTGACTATAAATTTTTCTTCGCACCCAGGACGAAGAATATTTTCATCACCTGTCTTTACCTGAAACATCAAAGATCATGGTTATACCAAATCACAGTTCCTGTTTATAATCATACTAACAAATCCATCTTTGCACTACGGGCCAAAGATATTCATCAACAAACCATCTTTGCGCTACGGGCCAAAGATATTCAACAACAGTTCATCTTTGCACTACAGGCCAAAGATATTCATCAACAGGCCATCTTTGCACTATATGCCAAAGATATTCATCAACAATTCATATTTGCACTACAGACCAAAAATATTCATATCTCAAAGAAATATATAATCATTTCAGAATTTATATAAACAATAATTATAACCATGTTGATCAATTCACCTTTGCACTTAAGCTTAAGATATTCAATTATAAATTCAATGGTCATGATCATACCAGTCACAATTCAACTTTGCACTACAGGCCAAAGAGAACCCTAGTCATGATCATACCAATAATCTACCCATCTTTACACTCCAGTGAAAGAGAATTTCAACATCAGGGTTATAAAAATGTTATATATGATGATAAAAATAATATGATCAACATATAGTTTTAATCTCAAGAGTAATATTCGTAACTCATGAATAGTAAATTGTGAATAGTAACCCCGACTCAAAAAGGTAGAAATTCCACAATAAAATCCATACCAGTATTTTGGTATAATGATATTGAAAGAATAATATTTCTTAAGCTTATAAACAATTTATTTAAATTGTTTACACTTTACTAAATAATGCATTTAATCATTCTAAAATACCAAACTCATAAGATTTTATCACCAATAACCAAAACCCTCATCAAAATCTGCATATACCACATATATGATTCTCAAGCCATAAAATCATATTTTTCAATTTTCTTCCTTCACATAACATATTTAGTTCATTTATTCATAACTAGTCTATTTTCATGAAAAATACCAAATCAATTCTAAAAATATTTCTTTTCTGGGATTTAGCAGAATATAGTCCCATATTGAACATATATTTTTCTTAGAATTTTTAAAATTCATTTACTATTTTTCATATGGCCAAAACTGCCGAAAATTTAGACATTTATCATAAATTGTCCTTTTATCCAAAAATTTCGAAATTCAAAGAGTACACTGATATTATATAAATGTACTCTCAATAAAACTTTTATCAATTTTGGAGTTAACCACAAGGAATTATAAGCGGTTACTTTTAAAATAGTCTTTTCTCATAAAATTCATAACTCTCAATCTATACATCCAAAAATCACCATTTTTGGACACAATCAATAAAACTCATCAAAATATCATTTCAAATTTTTCCAAAATTTTTGAAGTTCAGAAAAATTACGAAACTGAAAATCATAACAACCCTTAAAATCCCTTACTATCCCTTACTATCCCTTACTATCCCTTACCTCAAAAGAGCAGTACTTCTGATCGGTATAAGGCTGAAGAAAACTTGCACTGATGAATAGCAACTCACCAAGTATCTAAATACTCACAAAATACACTCAATAATCTAGAGAGAGAAAGAGAGAAAGCTTATGTTTCTGGTGTGATTTTCAATTCTAACTTAGCCCTCTATTTATAGGAAAATTTTGGTAGGTTTGACCTGCAACCTGATGGCTTTGCCTGCTACTATTCCCACCCACCACATTTGAAATATAATTCAGCACATTTCTTCACCAACCACAAGTGGGGCCCACCAATTCTAGAATTTTCTACCAAAATGATAAACTCCGAAAATTCAACAATTTCTGAACCAGTCATCTCGTAAAATTCATAACAAATCATACGTTCATTTTTAACGGTTCAAAATTTGTGGACATATACTCAACTTATATATGTATAACATATCCAAAAATTACCACGATCCAACGGTCGGATTAAAAATTATAACCCCCGCAAAATATCTCAAAAATCCTGATTTTTAATACCTCCATTCCGACAAAAATACTGATAAAAACCTCAACATTAACTCCTTCATTTTTAACCACAAAAATATATCCCTCATTTATATCCACATAAAATAAATATTTCCTTATCATATGAATCAATAATTAATTATTCACAAATAATATTACAGAATCACATTTATGACAACCAGGTCGTTCCCAGGAAAGAGGGGGCTTTCCAATAAGGATTTCTCCTTACTGGCGCGCAATTAGATGACCAAACCTCTCCTTAGACAGAACTTTCTAGACATTGACAATAATGTTATCTAATAATATTATTCAAATAATATGAATTATTGATCTGATAAAGGAAAATACTGTGCAGCAACAATTATTGAAACAACAATAATATAAAATATCAACGCAACAATTATTGAATCAATAAAATAAAATATTGAACAGTAACTACTGTAACAATTATTGAGTAGTGCCTTCTTACGTAAGAATCAATAATTTCAAAAATACTGTGCAATACCGTGTGCTACTGTGCAATAACGCGTATTACTGTATTTTAACCACCGGGTATTCCAACAGTGTTAACGGTAACAACTACGCCGTTATTTGTAAAAACTCAAATTTGTCGTTTTTCCTTCACCCGACAGTTATTCGTTATGGGGCCCACAAATAGCTGCGCCGTCGTACGAATATTCCCCGACAGAAAGAATATTCCACGACCAAACGAATATTCCCCGACAACAATGAATATTTTATAACCACTTGTTTATTTTGAAAAAATTTCACATTTCACCCATAACTTTAACTTTTTGTCAATTTAACCATTTACTGAATTATAATTATAAGAAAAATTGAATACTTTTATTTCATAAAATTCGGGGTCTTACAGAAGACATATTTATAATTACAGATAATGAACTGGAATTACATTTAAATTGAAATAGAAAAAAATTAACTTTGAAAGCTACAAATCTTTGCATTAAACGGATAACCCATTTCCAGATCCACCAAACAACAACATACCCTAACCTAACGATCTGAACAAATGAAAAAGCCAGATCTAGATGCAGCCACCAAATCAGGAGCTACAGCCGAAAACAAGCACCAAATCAGTTGAAATCGAAACAAGATAATCATTAAATCACCAAATCAAACTGATTTAGACCAAGATCCAAACGAAGCATATCCGACGAATCAATCAAACCAACCGGAAATCAGATCTAACACAACAATAATGAATATGATTTCCGATAGTAAACACCGGCTATAACACCAGGGAAACAAATTAAAACACCTTAAACTGATTTAATGAAGGGGAAGAGGCAATAAGACCACAAGAAATCAGTAAGGGAACACTCCATGACATCCGACCATAGAGCAGAGCACCCACACAACAAAGCCAACCTATTCAAAACGGGAACAACAACCAGCCTCAGTCCATAAACCCAAAATAAACCTCCACACCAGATCCAAACAACCTTATTCCTGTAACCCCAACAAAAATACTCCCTTACTCATATAAACGATGAAGAGACACAACATATATGGCCATTGGACTATGCCGTAATAAGTGAAAAATAGCTTTCAGGTTAGGTCATGCTTGAGGTTGCCATCTAAAATTGCTGAGCACCAGTAGGAAAAATTGTCTTTATCCTAATTTACAATGTATGCATCCAATGGCATGGAGATGAGTTGGGTATTTTGGAAGATGAAAACGTATTTTAATATTCATCTTAGTTTCTAGATCTATTCATTTTACATTAGAATGTGTACGGGTCGGGTTGACCCGACTGAGGAAGAAGATGAGCCACATCAGCATTTACATGTCATTTCTTTTATTTTTATTTTACTTTTGAACTGCCACGTGTGTAATTATTTGACGTTCGACCAAGAAATTGGACGGAATGGGTTGATTGAACATTTTTAAAAGGTACATTGGGCTAATTGAATATTTAAAAGTACAGTGGTTAATTGCTTAAAACACTACAACCACAGTGGTATAAAAGTGCTTTTTACGTATTATGATGTAAGTCGTCTTTGGCCCGTAGTACATAGATAGACTGTTGATTGGTATGATTATGACCAGGGATTATTCGGTATAATCATGACGTGTAATGTTACAAATGATGTGGTAAAAGTCTTCATTGGCCCGTAGTGCATTGATGGACAGTTGTTGGCATGATCATGACCATTGATGATAACACTAATATCTTTGGCCCGCAGTGCATGGATAATTCATGGATGTAATACTAATGAATATCCTTGGTCCGTAGTGCATGAATAATTCAGTGATGTGGATTATTTATTGAGCTGAGTCTCAGCGATAAAATTAATGATAAACTTTTAAAATCATAGAAGATAGTAGATATCATGCTCTACTTGATTCTTCTAATGGATTGCTTATTCCGCTGCAGTTAAACTTGTTGTTTATTGTATTCTATGAGTTTAACATCGTTGAAGGCTAACAATAATTTATTCTGCATTATCTTAGTCATAATATTTCTTACTAGGCTAGTTGAGCTCACCCTTTTGCTTCATTGTTCTCTTCAGGAAATAAGAACGTAGCCGGGACTAGTCGGGAAATGGAGTGACGGTCTGAGATGGTGGCTGTAGTAGTCCTCACTATTTTATAAAATAATGTGTTAATAATTGTAATGAGGATTCCATTTGAGTTTGGATATTTTCTAGAAGATAATATTTGTGTAAAAACTCTCAGCTATGTTTTGTCGTATTTTACACGACAGTTGTATAATTAAGTTTGTATTTGTATTCGTATCCTATACCATGTATTTGGCAACTCAGAATGGGTGATGTATACCTATTTTGGGGGTGTCACACCGGATACAGTGAACTTCTGATGCATCAATTACCATATTAATTAAGGTTGGGTGACGATATGTAATATAACAAGAACACGAGTACACGACATACAAATGATACAATATAATAAAGAGAATTAATAAAATTAATCTCAAGTATAAATGATATTCTTGTTATAAACACGTGTTATTAACAAAAATAGAGACGAAGGCATATTTTTTTTTGAAAGGGCCATAATATAATACTGTAAAATCAGGAATAATTTAATAAGGTTCAAAATATCATGCCCAATCCAAATTTTATAAACAAATTTATGCTTTCTAACTAAAATAAGATTTCTTTAGATTGTAGTAAATATAGACGTTTTATAATACATAAAGTGGAGTAAAGAGATATCATAAATTTTGATATTTGTGTAACTGATACTAAACAAATGAAAAAAAGTGATATTTATTAATAGGTCCATATTTCAAATTGACTTTTTTTATATAAAAAAAATCTCTTATTTTTGGAAGGGAAAAAGTATTTTCATATATTTGTTTTTCAAAGAATATTATATGTACTTTATTTTTTTCATAAATCTTGGTAGCCTAAAGAAAAAATATCAAAATTTTATAGGCTTAATTATTTTTTCAAAAAAAAAAACGTAGGATGACACGGGCCCTCTGAGCCCTAAGTTAGCTGTCCGAGCCCTAAGCTAACTCCGTCCCTAAACAGAAATAACTTGTTAAACATGTTTACATAAAATTTATATAAGTCAAACATGTGTTATTAACATATTGACATATTTAACACCATCAAACACATTTATTTAAAATAAGTAGATAATAAATATGATGGGAATAATGGCCATACATAGCTGTATATATTTTATTTGTGCACAGTCTGTCAAAATTATATCATTTTGGCATATTTGTTTTGATTTATGATTTGACAAAAGAGAAGCTGATCAGTGGATTTTATACTTACGAATCTGGTATTGTTAAACTTAATTATAGATATCTTCGAGTCTTTTTAGTATCTTTTTATTGTTTTTTATGTTTATTTCTTGTAGGATAGAGTTGGAGGGACAAATTGGTCATTTGAAAGAAGAAAAAGATTAAAAATCATTAAAATTGGAGTTGAATGACATTTTTGTAAATACTTGGTATGTGCCTAGCGCCTAGTGCGATTGGATTGCACTAAACCTAGTGCGCGCTAGGCCACACCCAAAGCTAGTTTGTTTTGCTTCAAGTTGTAATTTAAAGCCAAACAGGAATCTGGATGAGGTTTTGGACCAATACAAATAGGAAAAGACGTATGGAGTAAATTATCACTCAATTTTCCAAGAGAATTGCATAGAGAATAATGAGAAAAAACATGAAGGAGGATTGCAAAGGCTGAAGATCAAAGAGAGTTTAAGAGAAAATTCAGAGTTTCTTCTTCTCTTCTTTAGTTTTTATTCTTTGTAATTATCTGGGATGTTTGGATTATTAATTTGGATGATGTTTTCCTTAATTATTATGAACTAAATTTTAATTAAGATTGCAACAGAACTTGGTATGTAGTTTAAATTAAACCTTCCCATTGAATAAAAGTTCATTTTTATTGAATTATTTATTATATCTTGCATTTATTGATTAATTATTTGGCCAACAATTACTGTGATAATCTATATAAAATTGGAAAATAGAGTATAGATTTAGATCTAGATATAATAATATATGTTCATATAATTTGAATAGGGTTAATATGATTAGCATGTAGGATAGGAATATACCTATGTGTCTTTTGTATTCATTGAAAGAAGTCGTGCTTAAAACCTTAATTAACTTGATTCATATAGGAATATAGTGAGTGGATTGATTAGGGTGTTCTTTGTAATTATGTGTCTTAAAGATCAGATTTAGGAGGATTTGTGCACGTGTCTTTGGAAGAAGTGCGTGAATACTATAAAGCATTTTTGAATAATGATTTGTATTAATTAACTGTATTAAATGGGAAGTAATTTGATTTAAATGAAATACCAAGGGAAGTTGTAATATTAACCTTTTAAATCTGTAGTTAATCTTGCGATATTTTTATCTTAGTAATTAGTTTTGTTAATTTTAATTTTCAAATCACAACCAATATTTCATAGTTTATATTAGGAGTAATTAAATTAGAATTAGTAATTGATAAATATTAATCTATTTCTTCGTGGGAACGATATTTTTCTTGTCATTGGATTACTTGTTGACCACGTATACTTGCGTGTATTGATATTAGTAATTAATATTAATTGATATCGTAGTAGTTCTTGCATCAATTAAAAAGTTATCTACAAATTGGGATTTGATATGGGTTAATTGATTGCAGGGAATAACATGCTAAAGTTTGGGAGCTACGGGCAAGTTTGTCAAATAACAGTTTACAAGTTACCAAGCCTTTGAAAGACATGTTTGACAGAATGAATCCAGCAGCAGCTCCATACCAGTTCCCACCACCTCCACCTTTATCCATGTACCCACCACTCGACTTAGCCCCTAAAGACGTAGCTAATGAAGGAGATGTAGTTGATGTTGACGAGGAGTAAAGCCTCTATCTTTCATGGAAGTCCTCAGTGCTGAACTTTTTAATCTTTATGTTGGGAGTTGCATATTTAAATTTGATGTTGGAATAGATAAATGTGCATGCATCATTCACATTGTAAAGTCCTTATTAGATCGTATGTACAAGGACTTGGATTAAAGATCAAAATTGTTAGGTTGATCTGAGCTTAATGTCTATCTTTTTGTAAAATCTCTTGTAGTGGAAAGATCAAACTTGTTTGGTTAATCTTATGAGTTGTAATAGATAGGCAGGACAAAATCGTGGAGTTTGTAGAAGCTAGAATCGTAGTCTGCTAAGAAAGCCTATCAGAATCGTAAGGCAATTTGCCGAGTACCTGTCACGTCAAGTCAAATTTGTAGGCATTGCTCTAAATCGTGGAGTCCTCAAAACATCAAGATCGTAGTTAGTCAAGCGATGTCAAGGCTAAGGTAGAATAGTAGAGTACTATATGATTTTCATCAGAGGCATTCAAGTATAAATCGCCTTCAAGCACTTATCATCAAGACCACGATTGTAGTGCTTATCAGTAAGCATCAAAATAGTTGAAGATCGAGTCTGATAAATAAAAATGCCTGACATCAACAACTGACATTTGAATGTTGATATGATTAAGAAACCCAATGCCTTCACCAACATCCTCGGTTGAATCGAAGAATCAAAAAGTAAGAAGAAACGTGTCTACCAACTAGTCTGCTGATAGTGACGTTTCAGAGGTGTTAGGTGAGAAAGCAATTTGCTGTGTCAGACAAATCAAAAAGAAGTTTTCACATCATCCCAGGATGTTAACATCAAAGTGCTCAGAATGCTAGAAGCATTAAATGCTCAAATGGAAGCCTCTCAACGGGAAGATTTCAAAGGCTCATATATAAGGCTAACAAATTGAAGTTGTCAAGCAAGCAAGAAACAAGAACGTAAAAGAAAATCACAAGAACATATAACAAATCTTCACCCCACAATTCAGATAAATCTTGCTTCGCTACTAAGTTCATCAGAACTTGAGTTTAAGGCAACTTAGTAGCACAACAACAATAACCTCAACTACACTCATTGCAGAGCTGCCAAACCTGCTAGGTTTGTAGAGTACTTAGTGTACTAACATTCCAAGTCTATTGGGCTTGAAGAGTTCTTTGTGAACTAGCTTTCCAAGACTACTGGTCTTGAAGGAATCTTAATGATTCGAAGATTATATCAATATCCTTAGTGGATTTCCTACTCGTGGAGTAGAAAAGTGGACTAGGAGTCTTTGAGTGCTCTGAACCACTTAAAACACTGTGTCATTTACTTTCAATCTCTTTAACTGTTGTTTGATTTATAAACTTGATTTTATCTTAAGGGGGATAACTAAAACATATATTCCGCTTTTCTTAATTAATCATTTAATTAACAAATCTGTTAAGTTACTCTTTGAAAAGAAAATTTTAAAATTTCTATTCAACTCCCCCTTCTAGATAACTTTCGTGCCTCCGGGAAGTAACAATTGGTATCAGAGAAGATTCTCTAATCTAAAGCTCACAATGCTCGAGTAGATCATGGCACACATCATGAGCGAATCCAAGCTTGGTGGAGGCAACAAACCACCGATGTGCAATAAAGACAAATGCGTCAACTGGAAGGTTCGAATACAAGCTTTCATGGACTCAATAGACGATGATCTATTTGAGACAGTACTGAACGGGCCCTACATTCCAACAAAGGTTGCACCAACCCCTGATGATCCAAATAGAACGCAAATCAGGATAAAGTCAGAATGGACTGATAATGAAAGAAAGGCAGTCCAACTGGACAGAAAGGCCAAAAATATTTTGTTCCAATCCTTAGAAAATACCTATTCGAAAATGTGGTCAACTACAAAACATCAAAAGGATGTCTAGGAAGCATTACTCATCATTCATGAGGGAACTGAAGAAGTAAGAGAGAATACGTAGTCTTTACTCACTCAACAGTACAAGATGTTCACTCATATACTAGGAGAAAACATTACTTCAATTTATGAAAGATTTAATATTTTGCACAACTCTCTCCGATTTTTTTGAAAGATCTATCCCAACAAAGATCTCATCATCAAATTCATGAGAGCCTTACCAAGCAAGTGGGATGCAAAGACAACAACCATCAGAAAATCAAAGAATCTTCATGAGATAAATGTGCAACAACTATACGAGAATCTTCTTACCTATGAATTGGAGCTGACTCAACGTGCAGAAACTCTATGAAAGAAGGAAAAATGAGTGGCTTTCAAAGCAACAGGAACCATCTCGAAGGCTCAAGTCAGTGATGAGTCTGACACTGAAAAAAGACGATGACATAATTTAAGTTTAATTTTGATAAATAAATAAGTGAGTGGTATAATTTTTTTATTTGAAAATTTTAATTTTCCTTTTAAATAAATTAAACGAATCAAGACGTTTAACACAGTAAATAAATGTTAATATTTCTTGATATTAGAACGTCATAAACAGATTATGTTATTATTAATATAATAATTATAATTTAACATGACATTAATACGATATGATTACGACAACGCGACATGATTGCGGCCGGGGGACGGTATACGAAAATGTCCTATCAGCTGTGAAAAGTTCCAAATGTTGTACTGTTAAACATTTTAAACTTGGAGTTTTGTTGTGATTTGATAAGGAAGTAAAAAGAGAGAAGTAATGCCATATGGTCGGTATTCCTCAACTTCTTTAAGTTTTAACTCTTCCTTTGTTTTCCTCGACTTCAAAAACCGCTTTTGACGCAAATTGTCGGTTATGAGATTTGATTAATTTAGAGCATAAGAAAAGTTGGTCTTTTATTAGTAGAGAAATGATATTTTTATATATAATTTTAATATTTTCTGGTATCGTCCTATTCTCTTGTAAGAGAAGAACATATAAAAATATCAAAATTATATGTGAAAATAGTACACTCTCTTTTATATGGTTGATATTTATGGGAACAAAAATTATATTATGAGAACATAATTATTTTAACCACACTTAAAAGTTTAATTAACATATATTACTATAACATCAACACTTTTTCTCTAACAATATAAATCGTCTACTTTTGTCCCAAAATAGTTGTTCCTTTCAAATTTTCAAACATTTTTAATCATTATTTGTGAAGTTATGTAAAGTCTTTGAAAGTTTTAAATATTATGGTTCTACTTTTAAACGGACAGGGGATAAAATAGTAATTTTCTATAACAAAAGGTTTGGTGACTTAAAATTATGACGTTATTTAAATTAATGTACGAATTCATAATTAAATCAACAAAATTTCCAAACTTTATTTTACGTGGCCATATTGCCATACTATTGTCTTATAGTTGCATAATTTTTAAAATAAGTTGTAAAGATTATTAAAATAGGATAAAATAGTCTTCATATTTGGTAAAACATATTTATTAAAAATAACTTAGAAGTCATTTTTTGAGAAGCAAGAAATAGTTATTTCTCAAAAATGAATTATAAGTCATTTTATAAGTTAAAAAAATATCCCACACGAACACTTGAACAGTAAAAATCCACTGTTGGGGCATAATTAATTGTGCCCAGATGATTTGGTTGGCCATAGTCCATGTGGAGGCATGTTCCCCATGTAGGAATCTATTTTGGATAGTGGGAAAACTTTAAGGAATTTGAGATTCTTAACTGTATTTAATTTCAAATTCCTAAGGAAAAATAAAGATAATATTCGACTTCCTTTCTTTAAGGAGATTCACTTCTATCCTGTTATGATATTCATCATAATGAGGAATTCTGTTCCAATTGGGGGGCAGAGCGATTAAAGGAGGTGTGATCACTATAAATACAATGTTATACCTTGGTTCACAGGTACACAATATTACTTTGAGCACTAAAGTATTAAGCCTCCATTGTTAACCTATTTTCAACCTGTACTTATTCTCACACTGGAGCTATCCCCCGACGATCCAAGCTGTAAAACCCCAACTTTTATGAATAAAGATTTAATTTCTCGAAATGTATTTTTGAATATTATGGTGTGGATTTGATATAATGTTATAGTTGTGGGTAATATTTATAAATTTTACAAAGTAAGCAAGTTGTTATAAAATATTCGATTGGTCGGGGAGTATTTGTTTTAACAGGAAATATTTGTACGACGAAACAATCGTTGGTGGATCCCACATCAGAATTATTGTCGGAGTTAGAAAACGACATAAATATCTTTTTATAAAAATAACGGCGAAAGTTTTATCGTTAAACTGTTGAAATACTCGGTGATAAAAGTACAATATTACGCGTAGTTGCATAGTAGTACATGATATTGATTATTGATGCTTACGTGAGAAGTCACTCAGTTTTATTCAATTATTACTATAGTAATGGCTGCATAGTATCTCTCATATTATTGATTCAATTATTGTCACAGTATCATCTGTATAATATTTTATATTATTAAATCAATAATTGAGACGACAAAGTTATTCATATTATTATTTACATTATTGACGATGTCTAGAAAGTTTTGTCAAGGAAAGGGGTTTGATCACCTAATTACGCGCCAATAGGAAGAAATCCTTATCGGAAATCACCCTCTTTCCTGGGAATGATCTGGTTGTTAAATATTGTGAGTTATAATATTAATGATGAATAAGTTCGTGTTGATTAAAAATGTTTGTGCATTTAGTTTTCTTTAATTCTTCCGTGACCCAATTACTCTCAACGGAGGTAATTCTGTGATTTACTAGTTTTGTTATTATTAACCAAACGAGCAATTAATCAGATAAATGAGCAATTAATTGCTATTGATTCACATGCAAATTACTGGTGATTCACATGTGTGAAACTATTGATTCACATGCATGTACTATTAGGGGAGGTGGTGCAAGATTGATAATACTTGAAGGACTAAATTAAAATTGGAGGTATAGATGAATGTACTATAGTGCAATAATTCGAACCCCTAAACGTGCAATTATCGAAACTATGTTTTCCTATAAATAGAAGCTCATTCTTCTTTCATTCCCACCAATTCACTAAGACTCACAAGAACAATTATAGAGAGAGAAGCTATAGAGAGAAAGAAGAAGAGTATTCTGCTGCTTCACAATTGCAGTATCCAGCCTTCTACTAAGGTAAATGGTATTATTTCTTTCGTATTCCTAAGGGATATTATTTTTGTTCAATATTCGTATGAAATAATATTTTCTTCCATACTCTATAGTATGTAAGTAATATTATTTCGTTTCGTATTCCTAATTCTACACTCATTTTGTTAAAGTATTACTTCTATACTCCGTAAAATTAGTAAAATATCTTTGAAATTTGCACTTCATCTAGTATTGTTTCATAAGGATATTTTTCTGAATATTCTTGTTAAATTTTAAGTTTTTCATGCTGGAATACTATTTACGGGATACTATTCACAAAGTACTATTCACGGGATACTATTCACGAAGTACTATTCACGGGGTACTATTCACAAAGTACTATTCTCGAAGTACTATTCATAAAGTACTATTCACTCGGGTACTATTCACCCATGGTACTATTCATGACAAAAATTGATTTCTTTTCGGTCTAAATTATTTTTGATACAATATTATTTTTAAATTTAACTCCACAAAGTAGTATCATGTTGACAATTTGAACATTATTGAATTTTGGATAAATTAAATTATAAATCTTTAAAAATTTATCATTTGCTTTCTTTTAATTGATTTCTTATATTATTGTCATCATCCTCATTTTTATATTGTGATGAAAGTCATCTTTGGCCGTAGTGCATAGATGTACTGTTGATTGGTATGATTATGACTAGGAATTATTCGGTATAATCATGTCCTGTAATGTTACAAATGATATGATAAAAGTCCTCATTGGCCCGTAGTGCATTGATGGACAGTTGTTGGCATGATCATGACCATTGGTGATTACATGAATATCCTTGGCCCGTAGTGCATGGATAATTCGTGGATGTGATACTAATGAATATCCTTGGCCCGTAGTGCATGGATAATTCAGTGATGTGGATTATTTATTGAGCTGAGTCTCAGCGATAAAGTTGATGATAAACTTTGTAAATCATAGAAGGTAGTAGATATCATGCTCTATTTGACTCTTCTAATGGATTACTTGTTCCGCTGCAGTTAAACTTATTATTTATTATCAGTTTAACACTATTGAAGGCTAACGATAATTTATTCTGTATTATCTTAGTCATAATATTTCTTACTGGCTAGTTGAGCTCACCATTTTGCTTTCAATGTTCTCTTCAGGAAATGAGAACGTAGCCGAGACTAGTCGGGGAACGGAGTGATGGTCCGAGATGGCGGCTATAGTAGTCCTCACTATTCTATGAATTAGTGTGATAATAAATGTAATAAGGACTCCATTTAAGTTTGGATATTGTCTAGGAGACAATATTCGTGTAAAAACTCTCAACTACGCTTTTGTCATATTGTATAAAAAAAGTTTGTATTTAAATTTAGTACCATGTATTTGGCGACTCAGAATGGGTGATGTATACCTATTTTGGGGGCGTCACAGTTGGTATCAAAGGTTAGGGATATGATCCCTGGCTGAGATGTGAGACTAGAACTAGGAGGGGAGAGACGGGTTAATCCTTCGCTAGTATGACCTACCTAAGTTATTTGTTATTTAATTGGTCGGTCAGAGTATAGGGATAATATGTGGCATGTCAATTAACCCTTATTTTGTGGCAGTGTTTGAAAATGACATCCGAGAATGTTGAGATAAGCAATGGAGCACATGAGACCGTTGAGTCACCAACGATCAATACCTAGGATAATATGCATCAGGAAGGCAATAATCCTTAGGAAAATAACAACACCGACCAAATGATGAACGATGGGATGTTCAGAGGCTTTATGCAATTCATGCAACATCAGGCGAGAGCGACTCCTGTTCAAAATGCAGGTGAAAACATTGGCAACTCATAAATGGTCACCGCTAAGCAGTTCAAGGAGTTGGGACCACCGGAGTTTGTGGGAAAGCCAGAACCACTTAAGACAGAGACATGGATAAAGAAGATCACCAAGATATTTGATGTCTTGGGATTCTCCGAGGAGCAAAAGGTTCCCTTTGCCACCTTTATATTGAGAGGAGAGGCAGATTATTGGTGGGAATCTGTAAAGTGTACTCAGCCTGCCGCACTGAAGATGTCTTGGGAGAAGTTTCAAGAACTATTCTATGACAAGTACTTTCCCGAAAGTATTCGTCACATGAAGGAGGTGGAGTTCATCAAGTTGGAGCAAAATAATATGACCGTGTCGCAGTACGAAGCTAAGTTTGTCGAGTTGTCCTGATTTGCATCCCATTTGATTGATAATGAGGAGCGTATGACGTGTATGTTTCTAAGAGGTTTGAAACCTGAAATACGTCAATACCTCATTTCTCACAAGTTGCGCTTGTATTCAGATGTTGTAAATAGGGCTCAGTTATTGGAGCGCGATAATGAGTCAACCCAACTAAGAGAGAGCAGCCGACAAATTGATAATACCAATGGTAGCAGTCATCGAAGCGGTGACAACAAACGTGGAGGAAATCAACATGCCAGAAATGGTAACCACTTCGGTGGTAACCATGGCCAAGATAATAGGAGTGGAAATTTCAAGAAGAGAATATTCAATAATGATGGAAAGACGACAGTAGCAACCGTTATTAAGGAAGGAGAACGACCACCGATCGTATGCTACAAATGCGGAGGGGAGGGACACATCAGTCCAAACTGTACGCAGCAGTCCAAAGCGTGTTACAATTATGGAAGAGAAGGTAACCTAGCTCGATTTTGTCGTGCAGTAAATCTAAGTCTAGCTGGGATGGAGGCACTAAAGGCTGTCCTAGAGAAGTCAAAGCTGGTAGTTCAAGGGAGAACGTTTGTTATGACCTCCCAAAAAGTGAGGAACCAGCACGAGGTTATCACGGGTAAGCTAATCATAAACTCTTTCGAAGTCTATACCATATTTGATACCGGTTCTACCCATTCTTTTATTTCTCCTACTTGCGCTCAACGTTTAAATTTAACTATGGAGAAATTAGACTTTAACTTATCAATTGAAATTCCGTTGGGAGAAACCTTCATTACATCCACTATTTATAAGTCTTGTTTGATTCAAATCGGCAACTGCTGTGACGACCTGAAAATTTGGGTTGTCCAGAATTTAAGTTTAAAGAATTAGTTATTAATAAAAAGAATTTTTTTTATTGATAATATTATGTGTTTATTAATCGTTCTAGAACTTAGGATGATTATAAGTCGGGAGGATTCTGGCTACGAGCTAGATTGAACGAGTAAGAATTTTCAAGACGGAAATAAAATTTTTTTGGGAACAAAAACATTTTCGGAGAAAAAGACGAAATATGCACTATTCATCCATTTCTGCTCGGAAATTTATTTTGAATTTCCGAGAAACGCGTAATGATAGAATTTTGAGACGTGTTGAATATTCAATAATATTTCAGTTATGGAAAAAACGAAGTTTTCGCCTGCGGACTTAAAACCTAAGGGTTAGAAAAAGTGAGTTCCGAGAAGTTAATGATTTCGTATAATAATTAGGTGAGAAATACGAGTATGATACTAGTTATTATACGAGTATATTAAGAAGATTATTACGACGTATAATATGAATATCGTACGAACTATATATGAAGAGAATACGAGAATGAGATGCGTAGAATACAATTAGTCATAATGGCTAAGTAAAGGATATGTTAAGTAATGACTAAGTAAACTTAAAGGCTAAGTAAACTTAATGGCTAAGTAAATGTGGAGGCCAAGTAAACTTAGTGCTTAAGTAATAAATAGTAAGGAGGTTTAGGGGGCGAAATGACTATTTTGCCCTAGCTTTGGATTTTCTATAAATAGGAAGCTAACTTTCATTTAAATGGGATTTTGAAAATCCTATAACATGAGAGAGAGAGAGAGAGAGGGAGATTGAGAGCTTGGAGAAGATGGAGAAGGAAGAGAATAATTATGAATGATCGGATCGAAGGTGATCGTGAAATAGAAAAGCTTACGAATCGCCGGCTTTATCTAGCGGAAGAAAAATAAAGAAGAGAGGTAACCTAAAACCTAGTAAAATTTAATTTCTCTTTAAGTCCTATATGTTTAAAACATAACTTAATGAGAGTAAGAAGTAGATGAGGTTATGAATGATTTCATATGGTTAAAATGATTGAGAAAAGAAGAAAATACGAGTTTGAAGTTATTTTATAAATTTCTTAAGGAAGTATAAGATTCGTAATGAATTAGAACGATCCGAGTGGATTATATGAATAAGTAGGTGAAATAAGTAAGGAATAATATTCTATAACATCAAATTCTAATAAAAAGTGAAATCGTAATCCAAAATATCGATTAAAATGAAGAACAAACGAAGAACACATAAAGAATGTTGTTGATGGACAAATTTAAAACCATCGTAGGATAATTGTTATTGATGGACAAGTTTAAAACTATCGCATATAAGTTAGATGCTTATTGCTTGGTTAGGAACGGTAGAAACATTCATGAAGAACGGATTAAAACTGAGCTATAACGAAGTTATGGCGATATTTCGTAAAAGACGAACGAGAATTCAAAAGTTAGTAAATGAACCCGAACGTGTAGGGTTTCATAAGGAAGTAAGAGAACGTAGTAAACGTAAGTCATAGACTCAAGAACGAACGAGTTCTGAGTTCGAATGATCGAATTACGGATGAACGAATGAAGAACATTAAAAGCGTAAAAATGAACAAAGGGTGAAGATCAAGCCAATTGAATGGCATGTTAATGGATTCAGAATGAAGTTATATCCAAGGGGTATTGAAGTACCTAAGATAAGAAAGAGAATGGCTTTGGAACAATCTTGTTCTGAGTTATAACGAAGAAGTTATGAGAACGGGAAGTAAGCGTCTCAAATTGGATTTAACACTTAGAGAAATTTTCTAGGGTTTTGGCTCGGCGCCACAGCGCCAGCTATGCCTTGAGAGGTGGCACTGCAGCGCCAAGCCAGGGAGGTTGTGCACTGCTAACTCGCACCGCAATGCAAGAGATAAAGAAGAGAGTGGCGCCACAACGCCGGTGTGGGGAAAAAGCCAGAGATGAGCTTTTAACTGCTCAGCTCTTGGGGGAAACGTAAGGGACAATAAAGAACATAATGTCCAATTAATGTAACACTTAATCAAGTGAATTAAACCTATAGTAAAGGTTGAACGGAAAGATTAAACGAGAGCAAATGACAAAGATTTTAGGTACGGTTTACGTAACCGATATCCGGGACCGTAGTCGCGATGAACGAACGTGAGGGATTGCTATAATTGTGATTCCTTAGACGTTGAGTGGCGAAGGTAATGAATAACATTTTGATGTTATGTTGTGGTAATGAGAGATAAGTGTAAAGTGTATAGACACTGTGAACGCAACGCTGTTGCGATGAACGATCGGTCTTAGTATACAACGATCACTATGGCTTCGACACTAAGAACGAGTAATGAACATGGGGTTCATGTAATGGGTAACCAAAGTATTAAATAAGGTATGAATTATCAAGAAAGTCATAATAAATGGTAATAAGATTAATAAAAGCCGAATGGGAGTCGGATAAAGAATGAATCCTGAGGTGTGACATTTAGTTGCCAGAAAGCCGTAAGGAGTAAGAAATTGACTTAACGAACGTTATAGTTTAATGATTTGGATAAGTTGGGATAAGTTAGGTCGTGGTAAAATCGTAACCTTTGATGGTTGACATATGGGAGCTGGGCTAAACAATTCCTTCAAAGAGCAAAGGTATATAAGAAACTAGCAACCGATCTAATTCACTGTGATGGAAGTGTAGATGAGACGGGAACTTGTTTGTTGGTTGTTTGTGGGAAGCCACTCAGAGTACCATATGGACTATTAGCAGAGAAGCGATATGTGCTGAGTCCTAAAGAAGTAATAAGAAGAAGATAAGAATGTAAATCATCAAAGATGATGAACGTTTTGAGTAAGACATCTCCGTATGTCATGAAGCCGTAAACTGGTAAAGGAAGTTTGTCGCATAAACTTATATTGCAAGAACGCGAACTCTAAGAAGTAAAGTTAAGTAAAACCAATGCGTAAGTCTAGGATATGACTAATTGATGTTTATGTTTCTCCTTATGTGTTACATAGGAATTGGAATAAGCAGTTCAGCGTAAGCTGTAGCTGGGCGTAAGGCAAGTTTTCTAACTTCATTCATACTCTAAATGAATGCTAGTTTCTTAAACTTCTCAGATGTTGAACTTGAGAAGTTTTGTCTATGTACGAATGTGCGATATTTGTACAAAGTGGTAGAACGTATGAGGCCTTGAGCCACAATGTGAACACTTCGGTATTTCTATGATATGAACTGTTCTGTGATTGAGCTGTTCAGTACAAGTATGTTCTGTTTATACATGAACCGTTATTGTTAAGTCTGTGCTAATGATTTTAGCCAGACATGATGTGTATAAAAAATGTAGAGGAATGAAAGTATTTCAAAGTGAATGTGACTGATGTTTTAAGATGATAGGAATCGAGACTATTCATATTATTCAAGCTGCTTCATAACCTTTGTTCGGTTATCAAAGTTCTAAAGAAATGTTTAAACTCTTGAAGTTGTTTGTTCAACTGTTATGACTTGTTGGGCAATTGAATGCTCACACTTGCTTTAAATGAAAAACATTTTCAGCGAACTATGTTAGAAGAACTTAAGGATCCCGTAAAGATCAAGCGGACGGTATCCAGATGAAGTACCATTCAGAATGTGAATGAGCAAGAAGATCAAGTGAAGACTTGTAATGTAGAAAGATGAAATTGAATTATAGACTAGTTTAATGAACTGTTATGTATCCTTGGTGGCAGATAAAAGTCACTCTTGTAAGATGAAATAAATAATGTAATTATCATTATTTATAATGAAAGAGGTTATAAGGTTTTCTAAACCTGGGATTTGAGAGTGTATGTTGTTATATTTCGGTATATAATGATGTATGTTGGATGAATGATGTACTCGTGACGTACAAAATTTGGGTGTGAAGATAGACTGGATTTTGGGGCATTACAACCGCACGTTACCTGTCGATCTTACCTCTTTGAAAATACTTGTATTCGATGTGATTTTAGGAATTGATTGGTTAACTACTCATCATGCAAAAATTGATTATTTTCGTAAGGTTGTTAGCTTTCATATTCCTATCCAACCTATTATGCGAATTCAAGCAACCAAACCACTAAAGTCAATCACTGTCATATCAAGCCATAAAGCAATTCGTTTATTGAAAAACGGATGTCAAGCTTTCTTAGCCCTTATCACAGATTTAAACAAAAATACGTCAAATTTGAATGAAATTTCTGTTGTTAAAAAATTTCCTGAAGTATTCCCTTAAGAACTTCCTGGCCTACCCCCCGAGTGTGAAATCGAATTTTGTATCGACCTTGAACCCGGTACAAAACCCATTTCCAAAGCTCCATATTAAAAAGCTCCTATTGAACTTCAGGAGTTAAAAACCCAACTACAGGAGTTGTTTGACATCAGTTTCATTCGTCCTAGTACGTCTCCTTGGGGTGCTCAAGTTCTATTCATAAAGAAGAAAGATGGAAGTATGCGACTTTGTATTGATTATCGAGATTTGAATCATGTCACCATCGAAAATAGGTATCCGTTGCCTCGCATTGATGACCTGTTTGACCAGTTACAATGCGCTAAATTCTTTTCAAAGATCGATCTTCGTTTCGAATATCATCAGTTAAAGATTAAAACTGATGACATTCCAAAGACTACTTTCAGAACTTGGTACGGGCATTACGAATTCCTAGTCATGTCTTTAGATTGACTAATGCTCCTGCTGCCTTCATGGATATGATACACCGAGTATTCAAGGAATATTTGGATCATTTTGTTGTTGTCTTTATTGATGACATCCTTATGTACTCCAAAAGCTATGAAGATCATGAGCAACACTTGAGGCTGATACTCCAAAAGCTTCATAAAAACAAGCTATACACCAAGTTGAAGAAATGCGAGTTTGGGCTTAAGGAAGTAGCATTTCTTGGGCACGTGATATTAAATCACGGAATATCTGTTGACCCAACGAAGATTGAAGCAATACAAAGCTGGGAGGAACCTAAATTAGTGACCGAAGTACGAGCTTTATGGGCTTAGCTGGTTATTATCGGAGATTCGTAAAAGGATTTTCTCGAATTGCTACTCCATTAACTTAACTGATAAGAGATACAAAATTCAGTTGGAGTGAGGCATGTGAGAAGAGTTTTCAAGAACTCAAGAGGAGACTCATTTCAGCACCTGTTCTGATAATACCATCTAGTTCGGAGGGATTTATCATATACAACGATGCTTCAGGCAAAGGTTTAGAATGTATTCTCATGCAACATGGGAAAGTCATAGCCTATGCCTCATGACAACTCAAAGAATATGAGATGAATTATCTTACTCATGATCTAGAGTTGGCAGTTGGCAGTTGGCAGTTGTCATTTTTGCACTTAAAATCCGGAGGCATTTCTTGTATGGGGAGAAAGTGGAGATATATACGGATCATGAAAGCCTTAAATATTTCTTCACCAAAAAGGAACTCTGTGATGCCCCTAAAATAGGTCCACACAACCCATTCCGAGTCGCCAAATATATGGTCTAGAAAATAACTACAACTTCATTATTACAATTGTCGTGCAAAATACGACAACACATATGCTGTGAGTTTAAATATAAATATTGTCTTCTAGACAATATCCAAACTCAAATAAGTCCTAATTACAAGTATTCATACACTATTTTACAAATTAGTGAGGATTACTAAAACAACTGTATTGAAACATCACTCCACATCCCGATTAGTTCCCGCTATTTTCTCGCCTCCTAAGAAGAAAAATGGAACAAAAAGGAAAAGAGTGAGCTCAACTAGCCCAGTAAAGAATATTACGACTAAGATAATGTATAACAAATTATCGTTAGCCTTCAATAAATTAGATAAAATATAATGGATAACAAGTTTTAGATCAATATTCGCAGCGGAAATAACAATTTATTAGAAGAGTTAAGTAGAGAATGAAATCTACTATCATCTATGAATTTAAAAGTCCATCATCAATATTTTATCCATGTAACATCAATCAATATACATCTTAAACCAAATATTCATCTTTGCACTACGGGCCAAAGATATTCATTTGTATCACTAGTTGGTCATGTTCATCTCAACACCTGTTTATCTTTGCACTACGGGCCAAAGATATTCATCAGGTAATCATTCATCTTTGCACTACAGGCCAAAGATATTCAGTTATATAATCATTTAGGGCTGAGGATGATGAAATATATTTTAAAAAAAATGAATCCAATGAGATTAAAGGACAAAGATTAGGGATTCATACTTTGGTTTATTCAAGTTCAAAAATACTCCATAATAATCAATTGTGAAGCAAAATTCAAGAATGAAGATCAAAACATGGATACAATCAAAGATAGTAACCATAATAGACAACTTGGACAAAGAATTTTTTTTTAAATTTTTATGTGAATAGTGCCGTATTCGTGAATAGTGCCGTATACGTGAATAGTATCGTATACGTGAATAGTAACCCCGACACAAAAAGGTAGAAATTTCATAAGAAAAATCATACTTCATGAATAGTACTCATGAATAGTACCGTATTTGTGAATAGTGCTATATACGTGAATAGTACTGTATACGTGAATAGTAACCTCGACATGAAAAGATAAAAATTTTATAATAAAATTCATACCAATATTTCGGTACAATGGTATTAAAAGAAATAACATCATTTACGAAGAAAATTATGACGCCCCTAAAATTAGGTATACATCACCCATCTTGGGTCGCCAGATACATGGTACAGAATTTAAATAAAACTTAATTATACAACTGTCGTGTACATTACGACAAAACATAACTGTGAGTTTGAATACAATTATTGTCTACTAGAGATTATACAAACTCAAAAGGAGTCCTCATTACAATTATTGTCACAGTATTTAATAGAATAGTGAGGACTAATACTATCATCTGGTCCATTACTCCGTTCTCCGACTCGTTCTAGCTATATTCTCATTTTCTAAAGAGAACAGTGAAAGAAAGGGTGAGCTCAACTAGCACAGTAAGAAATATTATGACTAAGATAATGCAAAATAAATTATCATTAGCCTTCATCAGTGTTAAACTGATAAAATATAATAAACATCAAGTTTAACTGCAGCGGGACAAGCAATCCATTAGAAGAGTCAAGTAGAGAATAAAATCTACTATCTTCTCTGATTTAAAAGGTTTTTCAACACTGTTATCGCTGGAACTCAGCTTAATAAAATAATCCATATCGTCGAATCACCCCTGCACTATGGCCAATGATATTCTTTAGTATCACGACCACAATTATCCATGCACTACGGGCCAATAATATTTGTGTATTCATTAATGGTCATGATCATGCCAACAACTGTCCATCAATTCACTACGGGCTAATGAGGACTTTTACCACATCATTTGTAACAATACGGTCATGATTATACCGAATAATCCCTGGTCATAATCATACCAAGTCCATCTATGCACTACAGGCCACAGACGACTTTCAACATTTTATAAACATGAGGATGATGACAATGATATAAGAATTCAATAAAACAAGTTCAAGAATTAATTTATCCAAGAATTAACAATGTCCAAATTGTCAATATGATACTGCTTTGTGGAGTAAAATTCAAGAATTCTTAGAAGAATATTTTCATGAAAAGATACTAGATGAAGCGCAAATATCAAAGATATTCCACTAATTTCATGGAGTATAGAAGTCAAAGTTTTAACCAACTGAGTATAATAAAGAATAGAATAACAAAAGAAATCACCGTGCATGCGATAGACCGCACAGACAGGTTATTCCAACAGAATAATAAATAATGGAACCAGGTCCGGCGTAAAACGCACAGATAGGATATTCCAACATAATAATAATAAAGACAGAACCAGGTCCGATGTAAAATACACAGACAAGATGTTCCAACAGAATAATAATAAAGACGGAACCAGGTCCGGTGTAAAACACACAGACAGGATGTTCCAACAGAATAATAATAAAGACGGAACCAGGTCTGGTGTAAAGCACACAGACATGATGTTCCAACAGAATAATAGAAGAATATCACAAAGTATAGGGTAGACTGCCTATACAGGTTATTCCAACAGAATAATAAATAATAGAATAACAGAAGTTCTCTTCATGAATATAAAAGAAATAATACCCCTTACGAGTACAACAAATAATATCCCTTACGGGTACCACAAATAATATCCCTTACGGGTACCATAAATAATATCCCTTACCGTTTTAAAGAAGAATTGAAATAAAGAAGTAGTTAAGTAGCAGAATACTTTTCTTCTTTCTTTCTATAGTTTCTCTTTATAGTTTCTCTCTCTAGAGTTCAGTGAATTCGTAAGAAAATAATGAAGGAATGAACTTCTATTTATAGGAAAATAGAATGCATAGTAACTAATCCATGAACGGTCCAGATTGATTTACTTTAATCTGACGGTCCATATTTAAAGAAAAATCTTTTAAATAAAATATAATATATTCTATTTATAGAATAACTTTAATAAAGTATTCTGTTTTATATAAAAAGATGTTTATGTTTTATTACGTTAATAATACGAATAAAACAAAACTTCATTATCGATAAATAATTCATATTATTAATTGATAATAATTGAATCAAACTGAGTGACTTCTCACATAAGCATTAATAATCAATACCGTGTGCTACTATGCAACCACACATATTACTGTACTTTTACTATCGAGTAGTTCAACAGTATCAACGGTAAAACTTCTGCCGTTATTTTTAATAAAATATTTTTATCATTTTCTCAATCCGATAATAATTCCGTTGTGGGGTCTACCAATTATTGTGTCGTCGTACGAATATTCTCTGTTAAAACGAATATTTCCCGACCAATCGAATATTATATAGCAACTTGCGTACTTTGTAAAATTTATAAATATTACCCCCAACTATAACATTATATCAATTTTACTTCATAATATTCAAAAATAATATTTATAGAAAATTCATCTTTATTCAAAAAGTTGGGATTTTGCAATCTCCCATTCTTATGAAATTTCGCCCTCGAAATTAGGGTACGTACCTGGTATGTCGAAGAGGTAAGGATACCTTGATTTCATTTCAGATTCTAACTCCCAAGTCATTTCCTCAACATCGTGGTTTCTCCACAAAACTTTGACTTAAGGTATAACCTTGGTGCGTAGAATATGTTCCTTCTTATCCAAGATTTGAAGAGGAACCTCTTCATACGTCAAATCTTCAGCTATTTCATCCGGTTCTAACTCAATAATGTGGTTCGGGTCTTCCACATACTTACGTATCATGGATATGTGAAAAATATTATAAACACGAGACATACTTGGCGGTAAAGCGAGTCTATAGTGGGCCGATGAATCGAGGATTGAGCTTTCCTCTCTTTCCAAATCTCGTAACTCCTTTCCATGGAGCAACACGTAACAACACATGATCTCCTATATCGAATTCCACGTCCTTTCGATGAAGATCAGCATAACTCTTTTGTCGATCTTGTGAGGTTTTTATACGTTGCCGGATCGTTTGAATCTTTTCCGTAGTCATACGTACCAACTCCGGTCCCAACAACGTTGCTTCACCCACCTCATCCCAGCATACTGCAGAACGATATTTTCTTCCATACAACGCTTCGAATGGAGCCATGCTAATACTTGCTTGATAACTGTTATTGTAGGAAAACTACACCAATGGTAAGAACTTGTCCTAACTTCCCTTGAAATCAAGGACACAGAGACTTAATAGATCTTCAAGAGTTTGAATAGTCCTTTCTGATAGTCCGTTCGTCTGAGGATGATATGCCGAACTAAATCGTAAATCCGTGCCCATAACTTTTTGTAAACTAACCCAAAATCGTGAATTGAATCTTGTGTCTCGATCAAAAACTATGGATACTGGCATACCATGCAGTCTTACAATCTCGTTTATGTACACACGAGCATGACGTTCAAGTGTATAAGTTTCTCGTATTGGTAAGAAATGAGCAGACTTGGTCAATCTATCAACAATGACCCAAATTGCATCTATGCCTTGAGAAACTTTGGGAAGACCGGTAACGAAATCCATGGTAATGTGCTCCTGCTTCCATTCTGGAATTTCAAGTGGTTGCAATGGACCTTTTGGTACTTTATGCTCCGCCTTGACTCATTGACACGTTAGACACCTTGAGAGAAACATCGCTATCTCTCTCTTCATATTGCTCCACCAAAATGTATGACGAATATTATGATACATTTTGGTACTCCCAAGATGGATTGCAAACGGTGTGTTATGTGCCTCCATCATGATTTTATCCTTTAAATCAGGATCGTTAGGAACACAAAGTCTGGAGTTGACTCGAAGTATTCCTTCATCATCGATTCTTGCTTTCGGCATAGCACCTTCTTGCACTTTCTTTCTCATACGCATCAGCTCCAGGTCTGTAGCTTGAGCAGCTTTAACTTTATCAATTAAAGTCGGTTCTACTCGTATATTCACCATCATCACATGGGTCCCTGGAGTTTTTAACTCTATCTCCATCCTTTTCAAGTCACACAAAATGGGCTTTTGTGTTGTTAATATTGCACTCATACCCGCATATGTTCTTCTACTCAATACGTCAGCTACCACGTTCGCTTTTCTAGGATGGTATTGGATGGTATGATCATAATCTTTCAACAGTTCAAGCCAACGTCGTTGTCGTATGTTGAGTTCCTTTTGAGTGAAGAAATATTTGAGGCTTTTATGATCCGTAAAGATCTCTACCTTCTCCCCACACAAGTAATGCCTCCAAATTTTAAGTGCGAAGACCACATCTACTAACTCTAGGTCATGAGTAGGATAATTCCTCTCATATTCTTTGAGTTGTCGTGAGGCATAGGCTATGACTTTCCCATGTTGCATGAGAACACATCCTAACCCTTTTCTCGAAGCATCACTGTAGATGATAAATCCCTCCGAACCAGATGATATTGTCAGAACAGGTGCTGAAATGAGTCTCCTCTTTAGTTCTTGAAAACTCTTCTCATATTCCTCGCTTCAACCGAACTTTGTATCTTTTCGAGTCAGCTGAGTTAGTGGAGTAGCGATTCGAGAAAACCCTTCTACGAATCTCCGTTAATAACTAGCTAAGCCGAGAAAGCTACGTACTTCGGTCACTGATTTAGGTTGTTCCCAGCTTTGAATAGTTTCAATCTTTGCTGGGTCAATAGATATTCCATGACTTGATACCACGTGCCCAAGGAATGCTACTTCCTCAAGCCAGAACTCGCATTTCTTCAACTTGGCATAAAGCTTATATTCACGAAGCTTTTGGAGTATCAGCCTCAAGTGTTGCTCATGATCTTCACGGCTTTTGAAATAAATAAAGATGTCATCAATAAAGACGACCACAAAGTGATCCAAATATTTCTTGAATACTCGGTTCATCATATCCATAAAGGCAGCAGGAGCATTAGTCAATCCAGAGGACATGACTAGGAATTCATAATGCCCGTACCGAGTTCTGAAAGCCGTCTTTAGAATGTCATCGGTTCTAATATTCAATTGGTGATATCCGTAACGAAGATCAATCTTTGAAAAGAATTTGGCTCCTTGCAACTGGTCAAACAGGTCATCAATACGTGGCAACGGGTACCTATTTTTTATGGTGACATGATTTAACTCCCGATAATCAATACAAAGTCGCATACTCTCATCTTTCTTCTTCACGAATATAACAGGAGCACCCCAAGGAGAAGTACTAGGACGAATAAAGCCAATGTCTAACAATTCCTGCAGTTGGGTCTTTAAATCCTGAAGTTCAATAGGAGCCATTCGATATGGGGCTTTAAAAATGGGTTTTGTACCGGGTTCAAGGTCGATACAAAATTTAATTTCACGCTCTGGGGGTAGGCCAGGAAGTTCTTCAGGGAATACGTCAAGAAATTCATTAACAATAGAGATATTATTCAAAACTGACGTATTTTTGTTTAGATCTGTGACATGAGCTAAGAAAGCTTGACATCCGTTTTTCAATAAACGAATAGCTTTATGGCTTGAGATGACAGTGATTGATTTTAATGGTTTGGTGGCTTGAATTCGCATAACAGATTGGTTAGGAATACAAAAACTAACAACCTTACGAAAATAATTAATTTTTGCATGATGAGTAGTTAACGAATCAATCCCTAGAATCACGTCAAATGCAAGTATTTTCAATAAAATAAGATCGACAGGTAATATAAGGGTACCGATTTGAACCAAATATGACTTATAAACAGTGGATGTAATTAAAGTTTCTCCCAATGGAGTTTCCACAGATAAGTCAAAGTCTAATTTCTCCGGAGTCAAATTTAATCGTTGAGAGCAAGTGGGAGAAATAAAAGAATGGGTAGAACCGGTATCAAATACGGTATAGACTTCGCTAGAGTTTATGATAAGCTTACCCGTGATGACCTCATTCGGGTTCTTTGCTTTCTGGGAGGTCACTACAAACGCTTTCCCTTGCACTACTGGCTTTGACTTTTCTGGGATGGCCTTTGGTGCCTCCATCCTAGCTGAACTTGTCTTCGGTGAACAACAAAATCGGGCTAGGTGACCTTCTCTTCCACAATTATAACATGCTTTGGACGGTATCGCGCAGTTTGGACTGATGTGTCCCTCTCCTCCGCATTTGAAGCATATGATAGGTGGTCGTTCTCCTTCCTTAACAATGGATGCTGGTGCTGATGTCTTTCCATCATTGTTGAATCTCCTCTTTTTGAAATGTCCATTCTTATTATTTTGGCCTTGATTACCACCGAAGTGGTTACCATTTCTGGCCTGTTGATTCCCTCCATGCTTGTTGTCACCGCTTCGATGACTGCTCTCACTGGTATTATCATTTTGCCGACTGTTCTCCTTTGATTGCGTTGACTCATTATCGCGCTCTACTAACTGAGCCCTATTTACAACATCTGAATACAAACACAGTTTATGAGAAATAAGATGTTGACGTATCTCAGGTTTCAAACCTCACAAAAATATTCGCGTCATTCACTCTTCATTATCCACCAAGTGGGACGCAAACCGGGACAACTCAGCAAATTTAGCCTCATACTTTGACACGGTCATATTATTTTGCTCCAGCTTGATAAACTCCACCTCCTTCATATTACGAATACTCTCGGGAAAGTACTTGTCGTTGAATAGCTCTTGAAACTTCTCCCAAGACATCTTGAGTGTGTCAGGCTGGGTACGTTTTACAGATTCCCACCAGTAATCTGCCTCTTCACGCAACATGAAGGTGGCGAAGGGAACTTTTTGTTCCTCGGAGCATCCCAAGACATCAAATATCTTGGTGATCTGCTTTATCCATGCTTCCGCCTTAAGTGGTTTTGGCTCTCCTATAAACTCCGGTGGTCCCAGCTCCTTGAACTATTTGGTAGTGACCGTCCGAGAGTTTCCAGTGTTTCCACCTACATTTCGGACAGGAGCCGCTCTCGCCTGATGTTGCATGAATTGCATAAAGCCTCTGAACAGTCCATCATTCATCATTTGGTCAGTGTTGTTGTTTGCATGAGGATTGTCGCCTTCCTGATGCACATTCTCCTGATTATTGATATGTGGAGACTCAACGGTCTCTTGTGCTCCATTACTATTTTCAACATTCTCGTATGTCATTTTCAGATACTGCCACAAAACAAAGGTTCATTAACATATAACATATTATCCATATACTTTGACCGACCAATTAAATACCAAATAAACTTAGGTAGGTCATACTAGTGAAGGAATTCCCCGTCTCTCCCCTCCTAGTTCTAGTCTCACATCTTAGCCAGGGATCATATCCCTAAGCTTTGATACCAACTGTGACGTCCCCAAAATTAGGTATACATCACCCATCTTGGGTCGCCAGATACATGGTATAGAATTCAAATAAAACTTAATTATACAACTGTCGTGTACATTACAACAAAACCTAATTGTGAGTTTGAATACAATTATTGTCTACTAGAGATTAAACAAACTCAAAAGGAGTCCTCATTACAATTATTGTCACACTATTTAACAGAATAGTGAGGACTACTAATACTATCATCTGGTCCATCACTCCGTTCCTCGACTCGTCCCAGCTATATTCTCATTTCCTGAAGAGAACAGTGAAAGAAAGGGTGAGCTCAACTAGCACAGTAATAAATATTATGACTAAGATAATGCAAAATAAATTATCATTAGCATTCAACAGTGTTAAACCGATAAAATATAATAAATATCAAGTTTAACTGCAGCGGAACAAGGAATCCATTAGAAGAGTCAAGTAGAGAATAAAATCTACTATCTTTTATGATTTAAAAGGTTTTTCAACACTGTTATCGCTGGGACTCAGCTTAATAAAATAATTCATATCGTTGAATCACCCCTGCACTACGGTCAAGGATATTCTTTAGTATCACGACCACAATTATCCATGCACTACCGGCCAAGAATATTTGTGTATTCATTAATGGTCATGATCATGCCAACAACTGTCCATCAATGCACTACGAGCCAATGAGGACTTTTACCACATCATTTGTAACATTATGGTCATGATTATACCGAATAATTCTTGGTCATAATCATACCAAGTCCATCTATGCACTACAGGCCACAGATGACTTTTAACATTTTATAAACATGAGGATGATGACAATGATATAAGAATTCAATAAAACAAGTTCAAGAATTAATTTATCCAAGAATTAACAACGTCCAAATTGTCAATATGATACTGCTTTGTGGAGTAAAATTCAAGAATTCTTAGAAGAATATTTCCATGAAAAGATACTAGATGAAGCGCAAATATCAAAGATATTCCACTAATTTCATGAAGTATAGAAGTCAAAGATTTAACCAACTGAATATAATAAAGAATGGAATAACAAAAGAAATCACCATGCATGCGATAGACCGCACAGACAGGTTATTCCAACAGAATAATAAATAATGGAACCAGGTCCGACGTAAAATGCACAGACATGATATTCCAATAGAATAATAATAAAGACGGAACCAGGTCCGGTGTAAAACACACAGACAGGATGTTCCAACAGAATAATAATAAAGACAGAACCAGGTCCGGTGTAAAATACACAGACAGGATGTTCCAACATAATAATAATAAAGACGGAACCAGGTCCGGTGTAAAACACACAGACAGGATATTCCAACAGAATAATAGAAGAATGTCACCAAGTATAGGGTAGACCGCGTATACAGGTTATTCCAACAGAATAATAAATAATGGAATAACAGAAGTTCTCTTCATGAATACAAAAGAAATAATACCCCTTACGAGTACAACAAATAATATCCCTTACGGGTACCACAAATAATATCCCTTACGGGTACCACAAATAATATCCTTTACCGTTTTAAAGAAGAACTGAAATAAAGAAGTAGTTAAGTAGCAGAATACTTTTCTTCTTTCCCTCTATAGTTTCTCTTTATAGTTTCTCTCTCTAGAGTTCAGTGAATTCGTAAGAAAATAATGAAGGAATGAACTTCTATTTATAGGAAAATGGAATGCATAGTAACTAATCTATGAACGGTCCAGATTGATTTACTTTAATCTAACGGTTCATATTTAAAGAAAAATCTTTTAAATAAAATATAATATATTCTATTTATAGAATAACTTTAATAAAGTATTCTGTTTTATATAAAAAGATGTTTCTATTTTATTACATTAATAATACGAATAAAACAAAACTTCATTATCACTAAATAATTCATATTATTAATTGACAATAATTGAATCAAACTGAGTGACTTCTCACATAAGCATTAATAATCAATACCGTGTGCTACTATGCAACCACACGTATTACTGTACTTTTACTATCGAGTAGTTCAACAGTATCAACGGTAAAACTTTCGCTGTTATTTTTAATAAAATATTTTTGTCGTTTTCTCAATCCGACAATAATTCCGTTGTGGGGTCCACCAATGATTGTGTCATCGTACGAATATTCCCTGTTAAAAGGAATATTCTCCGACCAATCGAATATTATATAGCAACTTACGTACTTTGTAAAATTTATAAATATTACCCCCAACTATAACATTATATCAATTTTACTCCATAATATTCAAAAATAATATTTATAGAAAATTCATCTTTATTCAAAAAGTTGGAGTTTTACAAAAATAACATTCCTTACCTCAAAAGAATAGTACTTCTGACTGAAATATCGGATATAATGTTGAAGAAAACTTACACTGAATAACAACACTCAAGATATCTAGATAATCACAAAAATATGCTCGATATTATAGAGAAGGAAAACTTCTGATTCTGGTGTGATTTTCAATTCTAACTAAGCACCCTATTTATAGAAAAATGCCAGAACGCCAAAGCAGACTAAAATTACATACAGAGGCTTTTGCAGCACACCACATTTGAAACCATACTTTGAAATTTCTCAACACACCAACAAGGACAAGAGTGGGGCCTACTCACTCTAGAAAATCTCCACCAAAATATTTTAAATTTAAACAATATTTTGAAACTTCAATAATTATAATAAATAGCTCTCTTATTAGAAAAATATGAACCTTATGTCCATTCCATAGAAAATTTAATTCTCTAGAACTTTGTAGAAGAAAGAATTTCTAAATTTCAAATAGAAAATGACCGAAATCCACATATGGATGATTTTTAATACATCTATTCCGACAAAATACTGATAAAATATCTCAGTATTAATTCCTTCATTTATATCCACATAAAATAAATATTTCCTTATCATATAAATCAATAATTAATTATTCACAAATAATATTACAGAATCACAATAATGACAACCAGGTCGTTCCCAGGAAAGAGGGGTCTTTTCGATAAGAATTTCTCCTTACTGACGTGCAATTAGGTGACCAAACCCCTTTTCTAGACATAACTTTCTTAGGCATTGCCAATAATATTATCTAATAATATTATTAAAATAATATGAACTATTGATCTGATAATGAAAAATACTGTGCAGTGACAATTATTGAAACAACAATAATATAAAATATCAACAAAACAATTATTGAATCAATAAAATAAAATATTGAACAGTAATTACTGTAATAATTATTGAGTAGTGCCTTCTTACGTAAGAATCAATAATCTAAAAATACTGTGCAATACCGTGTGCTACTATGCAACCACGCGTATTAATGTACTTTAACCACCAAGTATTTCAACAGTGTTAACGGTAACAACTACGCCGTTATTTATAAAAACTCATACTTGTCGTTTTATTCATCCAACAGTTTTCCGTTATGGGGCCCACAAATGGCTACGCCATCGTACGAATATTCTCCGACAACAAGAATATTCCACGACCAAACGAATATTCCCCGACAACAATGAATATTTTATAACCACTTGCTTAGTTAAAAATATTTACGCATTTTATCTATAACTAACCACATTAATCAAATCCACCCCTTACTATAAAAAAAATGAATAGAGAAAAATCAATTTTATTTATAAAAAGTTGGGGTCTTACAACCTCCCCTCATGAAATTTTGTCCTTGAAATTGACGTACGTACCTGGTGTTTCGAAAAGGTGAAGGTACCTCGCTTTTATTTCCGATTCTAACTCCCAAGTCATTTTCTCAATAACATGGTTCCTCCACAAAACTTTGACTTGTGGTATAACCTTTATGCGTAGGACATGCTCCTTCCTATCCAAGATCGTGACAAGTACCTCATCGTAGGTTAAATCTTTGTCTATCTCGTCAGGTTCTAACTTAATAATGTGGTTTGGGTCTTTCACATATTTACGAAGCATAGATATGTGAAAAACATTATGAACACGAGACATGCTTAGAGGTAATGCGAGTCTATATGCCACATTTTCTACTCGATTAAGAATCTCAAATGGACCAACAAATTTTGGATTAAGCTTTCCTCTTTTCCCTAATCTTGTAACTCCCTTCCATGGAGCAATACATAACAATACATGATCCCCAATATTAAATTCCACGTCCTTTCGATGCAGATCCACATAACTCTTTTGTCGATCCTGTGCCGTTTGTATACGTTGTCAGATCATTTGGATCTTTTTTGTAGTCATACGTACCAACTTTGGTCCCAACAATGTTGCTTCACCCACCTCATCCAAACATACTGGAGAGCGACACTTTCGTCCATACAACGCTTCGAATGGAGCCATGCCTATATTTGCTTGATAACTATATTGTAGGAGAATTCCACTAATGACAAGAACTTTTCCCAACTTCCTTTGAAGTCAATGACACATAGTCTTAATAGATCTTCAAGAGTTTTAATAGTCCTTTCTGATTGCCCGTCCGTTTGAGGATGATATGCAGATCTGAATCGTAAATCCGTGCCCATAGCTTTCTGCAAGCTATCCCAAAATCGTGAAGTGAACCTTGGGTCACGATCTGAAACTATGGATAATGGCATGCCATACAACCTCATAATCTCATTCACGTACATACAAGCAAGATGTTCAAGGAAATAAGTCTCCCGTATCAGCAAGAAATGAATAGATTTGGTTAATCTATAAACAATAACCCAAATCGCATCTATGCCTTGAGAAACCTTGGGAAGACCCGTAACAAAATCCATAGTAATATTTTCCCACTTCCATTTCAGAATCTCAAGTGATTGCAATGGACCCTTTGACACTTGATGCTCTGCCTTTACACGTTGACAAGTTAAACACCTCGAGATAAACTCTGCGATCTCTCTCTTCATATTGTTCCACCAAAATGTATGTCAAAGATCATGATACATTTTGGTACTCCTAGGATGGATGATGAGTGAGATTTATACCCGCGAATCGGATACTGTATGACTTAAATAGTTGTCTGTTCTCGTAGATTTTATATGGTTTTATATGATTATAGTTTATTATGCTTAATCGATGCAATGTAGGGCTTATAAGGTGTTTTCTAGCATTCAGGGGGCAAAATGGTCTTTTTACGTATAGCCGCGCTGTAACGCCAATGCCAAGCCTATTGGTCGCGCCGCAGCGCCACCTCCTGGTCCAGCCTGACATCACCATGGCGCCGCAGCGCCACTGATTCTATATGGACTTGCGCTGCAGCGCGAGCTCTGATTTCTTTCCTACACACATGGCACCGCAGCGCCACCAATAGATCTATTGGCCGCATCGCAGAGCGAGCTCCGGTGCCCAGGCAGAGACGACTCGATTTTGACCTAGATTGAAGGAGGGACACATATATATATAAAAAGTGAGCCTCTGTATACCATATATCTCATATCAGATAGCAGAGATTAGACCATATAATTAAATAGTATAGCTTAGCTTAGATAGTTTTCTTCTGTAATTTCTTTCTCTTAGATAAAGTTTATAAATATAGATTAGGTAGATTAGGGAGAAGTCTGACATTTCTTTGGAGCATCAAGAACAGTGAGCTACACGGACTGGAAAGCTTGACTTGAGCAGAATGCTTGGTGATTGAAGGGCTTTGACAGAGTTTCCTCTTATCCATTTATTTCCTCTTATTTTGTAATCCATAAATATTGTCTCTATTGCTACTTATATTGTGTTCAATAGCTAAGAACTGAGTATTTGCTCTAAGGTTATAATGGAACCCTCTGTTATTTAAATTGACTGTTTTATCTCTTTGGTTGGCACCATATGATTTGGTTTAATATATTGGTGCTTAATGATTCTCGCTAAGATATTAGTGATGATTTTGATAATCAACATGATATCGACAGAAGGATTATAGATTTATACCTAAATATATTGGCATGTGATTGTGGGTTTCGACTGCATAAGTTGTGCGTAGAATAGACATATATCTGTGCGCTACGTGTGACCTAATAGAGAACTTATGCTTAAATCCTTGTTATGATTAATTCGCATAGACATGTGTAGGATTGTATCTAGCTTGGACGTTATTTTTTGTTCTATTCTCTTTTGGGTGGATCTGGAGAGGATATGTTTGTGCATACCTCGACAGAGGTGCATAAGCACCTGTGTGTTCTCGGTCGACAAATTGTCGTGACCATTACGTCTAAAGAGAGAAGGGTAGCTAGTTTGATGAAACATAGCACGCCAGGAGTTTGACAGAATGCCTGTGTGGGGTGAAGTTGTAACCTTATCTTGTATTTCCTTCGATTACCATTTGTTATCCATTTACTTGCTTTGTTAATTAGTTTTAACTAGATTTATCACACTTCTATTTATTACTGTTTGAATAAGACTTTATCGATACAAAGTCGGTACTTGGTAAATATTAGTCATAGTTCCTCGTGGGTACGACACTCGTCTTATCACTGTATTACTTGTTAGACCGCATATACTTGTGCGTGTTTAGTGATCGATTTTTCGACCAACAATAGATTGCAACGGTGTGTTGTGTACCTCCGTCATGATTCTATGCTTCAAGTCAGAATCGTTAGGAATGCAAAGTCTGGAGTTGACTCGAAGTATTCCTTCTTCATCGATTCTTGCTTCTAGAATAATACGTTCTTATACTATCTTCTTCATACGCATCAGCTCGGGGTCTGTGGCTTGAGCAGCTTTAACTTTATGATAAGTAGGTTTTATACCTACTTATTGAATATCAATTCACGAGATTTATGCCCATCTTAAGTACATTTTAGTGTGTTTTTAGTTGCATTTCATAAAATTTCGCATTGCATGTACTGAGAACTCCTTGGGTGTAAAAGTGCAGGAAATGGCATGAGCTCGACATGGGTAGATGGCATGAGAGCAATGAAGGCACAACATGAGGATCAGTGGATAAAAGAAGCTAAGTAGTGGTGAACAAATAGAGCAAAAGTTGCATGTCAAAGCATCAGTAGCACCTTGGCAAGGAAGAAGTAGTAGCAGAACCTGAGGTTGCACAGTTCAGAAGCCGCGCGGCCAACAAAGCTTCAACACGCGCGCCTATGCCATTACTCAGACTGAACTGACTTTGCATTCGCGCATTCGCGTGCCCGTGCGATGATTACACAGGGACAGCGCGCGGCCGTGCGCGCTGTTGACTGAGGCTGCTGACTTTATTTTAGTTTTTAAAATTGGAAGCGTAACGGAGTGGGGGTTCAATTAGGGCTTATATATTAGAGGTATTATCAGTATGTAAGAACTACCATGAGATAACCCGGGTCAAATCCCAAGTCCGGAACAAATCTTGGGTCAAATTCCAAGTCCGAATCGAATCAAATCCATCAAAATAAGGCCTCAAACTACTGGCCCAATAGTATCTTCTTGGGTCAACTTAGCCCACCACAGGCTCCCAAAAGGTCATGACTTGAAGGTACTATTGGTAGTAACTTATTTCCTTATATGCAGACAAATTTTTCTCTTCTCTTTCGATGTGGGACTGGGGTGTTGCACACCACCCCTTGGGGGATCACGTAGCTATCGTTACTTTCTCTCTTCACTTTCAATAATAGATTAGAGTAGATTAGTGTAGGTACTTTCTAGATTGGATTAGATTCAATGACTTGAAGCATTTGGAAGGTATTAGAGATTCAATATTGGATCAGGAGAACATATTTGCACTCTAATTCCCTATTCTTATTCTTTCTTTGATTCTTAATTGTATCTTACAATGCTTATTCTATATGTGAATGATAGATTTGATTCAGCTATGATTTAAACTCTATTATGAGATTGCAATGGATTCTATGGATTAGTTTATTCTGATATATGTCGTTGTTAGCTTTATTGATTGCTATGAGATTGTCTAATTAGATTCATGCTTATTTGCTTAGTTGATTGGCCATCAATTAATGTGATAATCCATATGGACTCGAGAGACAAAGTATGGGTTTAGATCTGATCTTATTAGCTTAAGATTGTATATTCTATATTGTGATAGGATGTATGATTTGTGCTTAGGATAGACATATACCAAAGCGCAATTCGTAGTCAAATGAGAACTTGGGCTTAAACCCTAATTATTTGTAAATCACATAGACATATAGTGGTTTAGGTAATGTGGGTGTTCATGTATATTCTATCAACTATGGATTATATATGATATGGGTATGGTACATTGAGAGATGGCTATACTTTACTTTTGTGTTCTCAACTAATAGTCCAACTCAATTAGTTTGACTTAACATGAAGTGTATGGACTTAAATGAAGTCCATAGATGAAATTGTGATCTCAGGTCTTCATTATCTATTCTTACTCTAGGAATAGTTAGGTTTATTTAATTTCATAGTTTAAATAGAAAATATTAAATCATTCGTTTAAATAAGACTGAAGTGGTTATGGACTAATGCTAAGTGAAATTTATTAGTTAATTCTCTGTGGGAACGATACTTTACTTACTCTTTATTACTTGTTGACTGTGTATACTTGCACACATATATTGATCGGTAAAACGACCAACAAGTTTTTGGCGCCGTTGCCGGAGAATTATTTTAATAATTTTTGCCAACATTAATTTTAATCAAATTAGTCTTAATTTAAATATTTTTATTTTGTTTTAATTATCTTCTTATATTTTTCTCTTTTTAGGTACCATGGGTGACTTTGCTTATCAATGGCCTTATGCGAATATGCCTCAACCAAGGGATATAAGCACTGAGGGACTCAATGTATTTTCTACATTGTCAGCACAAAATGCAACACTTTCGGAGAGGTTGGATGTTCTTGCAGCCCAACGTCCTGAAGAGATAGTAGTTAAATATGAATATTGTGCTGGCGAGCATCCAAGCTATCAGTGCAACATCAGTTTTGGACAAATACAGTATGGGGGTGATTACTCCAACAGCTATGCTAATCCCAATTATCATCAAGGTTGGGGGTATCACCCAGATTATGAATGGAGTTATAACTATCAAGACCAAGACTGTGTTCCAAGTCCAACATCTCCATCGGATTTCTCATATCTACCTCCAATGCAACAAGAGGAAAATTCAGAGTTGAAGGAATTCATGTCAAAAAGCATAGAAGACCATGAAGAGATGATGATGAATCAGGAGTTATCAAGCCAAAATCTTAACAGACAGATGGAACAACTCATTAACTCCCCAATGAATGGTCCACAATACATGGATTTCAAAACTGAACAAGATAATTCAAGATTGGAGGATTTGTGGTTCAAATTTATAGCATCAACTGAGGAGAAGATGATTGAGCAAGGGAGGTCAATTCAAAATCATCAGAATCAGATGGATCAAATGTTCGAAGCCTTGAACAATCGCCCTCCAAACAATTGGTGTTATAACATGGATGATGAAACTGATGGAGAGCCAGAAGTGTACATGCCACTGGATGAACTGAAAGGAGTGGACATTGAGGAGATAACTGGGGGTTTGGAAAATCAAGAATATCATATACCCCAACTAACTCCTCAACTAGAGTTAAAAAGTCCAGTGAAATTTGCACACCCATGTCCTCTTGGTAGCCACGTTCAAAGTAAAGATTAGGATGATAAAGAGGCCTCTTATACACCATGGTGGGATGAGGAAGAGAAAAGAGAAGAGGAAAAGTCCGTTATATTTTTCATGCCTCAATGCAGCAATTTATTCACCAATACAACGGACGGAGCACCTAGCTATACATTAGAACTGGGGGCATTATGTACAGGAAATATGCTAGGTTGTTTCAATTCACAGACTCGCAAGATGGGGAACCTACCTACGCACATAGTAGTTCTAATGGATGGAGGGTTCTTAGCATATCGTAGAGGAATTGGATAACGGTGTCAAGCACAGAGTCCAGCTAACGGACTATAAATTGAGCGCTTGATGGGAGGCACCCCATCATATATCTCTCTCCCTATTTGTTTAATTCTCCATTATCCATAGTCTATCATTTTCTTCCTTTGTGTTCAATTCTTTCTGCTTTAATTAGTTTATGAATTATAGTTAATTAAATTGTTAGCAGTAAGTATTGGTTATAATTAAATTAAGTCTAATAGTTCATGTTGATCCTTTCCAAGGGTAGCCAATTGTGCAGTAAAGTTAGAAGCCCACACTCAGTTGCCAACTATAAAATATCTCAAACTTATCCAACGCCTTATATACCATCGGATCATGAGGAGGCGAACGGAGATGACATTACCACTTAGGGGAGTATTCTTTCACTTTTAATTACAATGAGGGCATTGTTCATTTTAAGTTTGGGGGTATTGGGGTAGTAGTGTAATTGCATATAGTTTTTGCATGAGTAGTGTTGTATAGAGTGTTTGCATGAGCAGTTTGTCTGTCTACGTGTTTTACAATAATTTTTTTAGGTGTTCAATCATTATTATGTGTGTCAGTTTATGTTTAGTGCATGTCTCACAAATTCTAGCTTTATGGAAATTTTGTCTAGCCTATGATGAATGTGAATTTTGAAGGATTGTTGAATATGTTGGATAACATGAGCTTAGATATAATGTTTTACATAATGTAATTCATGATGCTGTTTAGATGCTTTCGGTTTGCACTGCAGTGTTCACAATTACTTGTAGGCATAAGAATTATGTGTTGCATTGCTTGATAGGAAATGTGGCTTTAAAAAGAGAAATATGTGGAAAATGGATTTAGACTGTACGAAACATTGATAATCAAACTTTGGGAACACATGGGTATGCTATAAAAAAATAAAAATAAAATAAAATTTGACAACATGGCTTGTCTTATTTCGGGGCCCTGGTTACTTGAGTAAGTACGCCCGTAGGGGTGTCTTAATACCTAGCGCCCTAAGGTCTTTTATGGTCTGGGAGTCGTGCTCGCTAAGGGGTAACAGTGTAGCCTAATGGAATAAGTCATTGCACAGTCATGTAAAAAAAAGAAAAGAAAAAAAATAACAATAAACACCGCGGGAAAGAGCGAAAACTGCCCTCGTGAGTAGCAATAAAGCAGTTAAGCCCATTGTTGAACTTTAATTTGTTTTGATATGTTGGAACAGTCTTTGTTGCATAAGTATACATGAGTCTTGATTTAGACTGTAATTTTCTGTTTTGAGCAGTTTAGCATGTGTATTCTTTGCTTAAATTAAGTTTTGGTGAACATAACACATACACACAGCATCTTTATAGCATATATGAATTATTTGAGTGTATGATATTATGCCTATAGTTTGGTTTGAATTTGTATTCTCGAATCTGGATAATTCGCTGAGGCATTTTGAACTGAAATTCTGTTATAGCCGGAACAATGTGAGACTAGTTTGCATCATGATTTAGTTGCATAACATGTAGTTGGATTTTCAGTGTTTTACATAGTATGTATTGCTTGGGGGCAAGCAATAGTTCAAGTTTGGGGGTATTTGATAAGTAAGTTTTATATCTACTTATTGAATATCAATTCACGAGAATTATGCCCATCTCAAGTACATTTTAGTGTGTTTTTAGTTGCATTTCATAAAATTTCGCATTGCATGTACTGAGAACTCCTTGGGTGTAAAAGTGCAGGAAATGGCATGAGCTCGGCATGGGTAGATGGCATGAGAACAATGAAGGCACAACATGAGGATCAGTGGATAAAAGAAGCTAAGCAGTGGTGAACAATAGAGCAAAAGTTACATGTCAAAGCATAAGTAGGAGCTTGGCAAGGAAGAAGTAGTAGCAGAACCTGAGGTTGCACAGTTTAGAAGCCGCGCGGCCAACAAAGCTTCAACACGCGCGCCCGCGCCATTACTCAGATTGAACTGACTTTGCATTCGCACGCCCGCGCGATGATTACACGGGGACTGAGCGCGCTGTTAACTGAGGCTGCTGACTTTATTTTAATTTTTAAAATTGGAAGCGTAACGGAGTGGGGGTTCAATTAGGGCTTATATATTAGACGTATTATCAGTATGTAAGAACCACCACCCCTTGGGGGATCACGTAGCTATCGTTACTTTCTCTCTTCAATTTCAATAATAGATTAGAGTAGATTAGTGTAGGTACTTTCTAGATTAGATTAGATGCGAAGACTTGAAGCATTTGGAAGGCATTAGAGATTTAATATTGGATCAGGAGAACAGATTTGCACTCTAATTCCCCATTCTTAATCTTTCTTTGATTCCTAATTGTATCTTACGATGTTTATTTTATATGTGAATGATAGATTTGATTCAGCTATGATTTAAACTCTATTATGAGGTTGCAATGGATTCTATGGATTAGTTTATTCTGATATATGTCGTTGTTAGCTTTATTGATTGCTATGAGATTGCCTAATTAGATTCATGCTTATTTGCTTAGTTGATTGGCCATCAATTACTATGATAATCCATATGGACTCGAGAGACAAAGTATGGATTTAGATCTGATCTTATTAGCTTAAGATTATATATTCTATACTGTGATAGGATGTATGATTTGTGCTTAGGATAGACATATACCGAAGCACCATTCGTAGTCAAATGAGAACTTGGGCTTAAATCCTAATTATTTGTAAATCACATAGACATATAGTGGTTTAGGTAATGCGGGTGTTCATGTATATTCTATCAACTGTGGATTATATATGATATGGGTATGGTACATTGAGAGATGGCTATACTTTACTTTCGTGTTCTCGACTAATAGTCCAACTCAATTAGTTTGACTTAACATGAAGTGTATGGATTTAAATGAAGTCCATAGATAAAATTGTGATCTCAGGTCTTCATTATCTATTCTTACTCTAGGAATAGTTAGGTTTATTTAATTTCATAGTATAAATAGAAAATATTAAATCATTCGTTTAAATAAGACTGAAGTGGTTATGGACTAATGCTTGGTGAAATTTATTAGTTAATTCTCCGTGGGAACGATACTTTACTTACTCTTTATTACTTGTTGACCGTGTATACTTGCACGCATATATTGATCGGTAAAACGACCAACTCTTTATCGATTAAAGTCGGTTCTACTCGTATATTTGATATCAGCACATGGGTACTTGGAGCCTTTAACTCTATCTCCATCCTTTGTAAGTTGTACAAAATGGGTCTTTATGTTAACAACATCGCACTCATACCCACATATGATATTCTACTCAATGCGTCAGCTACCACATTTATTTTTCCAGGATGATATTAAATGGTTTGGTAGTAATCTTTCAACAGCTTGAGCTAACGTCGTTGCCGCATGTTGAGTTCCTTTTGGGTGAAGAAATTTTTAAGGCTTTTATGATCTGTATAGATCTCCACTTTCTCCCCATACATGTAGTGTCTCCAGATCTTCAACGTGAAAACGACTGTAGCCAACTCCAGATCATGAGTAGGATAATTCCTCTCATATTCTTTGAGTTATCGCGAGGCATAAGCTATGACTTTCCCATGTTGCAAGAGAACACATCCTAACCCTTTGCCTGAAGCATAGTTGTAGATAACAAATCCATCCGAACTAGATGGTATTGCCAGAACAGGTGCCGAAATGAGTCTCCTTTTGAGTTCTTGAAAACTCTTCTCGCATTCCTCGCTCCATACGAATTTTGTATCTTTTCTGAGTCAGCTGAGTTAAAGGAGTAGTGATTCGAGAAAATCCTTCCACGAATCTCTGATAATAACCAGCTAAGCCTAGAAAGCTACGTACTTTGGTCACCGACTTCGGTTGCTTCCAACTTTGTATTACTTCAATCTTCGTTGGGTCAACAAATAATCCATGTTTTGACACCACGTGCCGAAGGAATGCTACTTCCTCAAGCCAAAACTCGCATTTCTTCAGCTTGGCATATAGCTTGTTATCACGAAGTCTTTATAGTACCAGCTTCAAATGGTGCTCATGATCTTCACGGCTTTTGGAATAGATGAGGATGTCATCAATAAAGACAACAATGAACTGATCTAAATATTCCTCGAACACACAGTTCATCATATCCATGAAAGCAGCAGGAGCATTAGTGATAAGTGGATTTTATATACACGAATCGATATTCATTTCAAGTTTAAATTCATAGTTATCTTCGTATTTTGTGTTCGTTTTCACTCGTTTCGTGTTATTTTATGTGTAGGGTGGTTATGGATGCAAGTGGTGAAGAATGGCGGAGTTCTGGAGCAACAGTGGAAAAGCTCATGAAAGCGAAAAAAATCTTTAGCAGAAGCCATGCCCGCCGGGGCGGGCCTTCCTGAGCCTATACCCCCCGTCGGGGCGGGGGTCCCGAATCCTGCAAGTGACCTGCTGCTGTTTGAACTCTGCTGCGACTTGGATTGTTGTTTTTTTAGGCGTCGGGACTCTATAATAGCAGATTTCGGCTAGAAAAAGGGGGAGCTGAATATTACTTTCAAAACACAATCACATAACAGAAGGAGCATAATTCAGAGATCAATTATAGGATTCAAGTGCGAGCGTTGGAGGAATAATTTGAGGAGATTATCATGACGGTTGCATATCTAGGCTACGTGAAGGGGTTTTCATTATTCTTCTTCTCTTTAGTCTTTTATTTGTAATTGAAAGGATGGTTGCATTAGATTATTCAGTTTTTGATTCATTCGTTATGAATTAATTCGCTTATTAGACTTGTGATGGATCCTTGGGTGAAACGATGATTTTATAACTTTGATTTCCAATTCAATAAAGTATTATCAGTTTATCAATGTTAATTCGAGCGTGAACTTATGAATTGCTTGAACAATAATTCCTCGTGGATTTGTATGGAATTGAGAGAGGATATTCGAATCTAGACCTAGTTAATATAGCACGTGTCATGAATTTTGTGAATAGAAGATTTTTGATTATTATTGAGGTAGAGATATGCTTGACATCACATGCAATCGGATAGAGAACTTAAGCTTAAACCTTCTTTAATTGCAGTTCACATAGAGATATAGTGAGTTGGTTGGTTTAGGTGTTTAACGGATTTCTATCTTAGTTATGGATTGACGTTAATACGGTATTAGTGCATCGAGAGGTGGTTAATACTACGTTCGTGTTCTTGATTAATAAACTGGGATAGTGAATTGAATTGGAATAAGGGTGTTAAAATCAGAGTGAAGCTAGGGTGAAATCATAAGTCTAATTCTCCATTAATTGTTGAAGTTCCAGATTTTGATATTGGTGATTGGTTTGGGGTATTTTATTTGTTTTTAATTTAGTTTTTATAATTTTTAATCATTGAATTGGATAGTTTAATAAAATTAGGATTAATAGAAAATTGATAATTGTGAAGTTAAATTTCTTATTAAATTGTCTCTGTGGGAACGATACTCTATTCATCACTTTATTACTTGTTGACCACGTACACTTGCGTGTTTTGCGGTATCAATTTTACGCCAACAATTAGTCAATCCAAAAGACATGACTAAGAATTCATAATGCCCGTACCGAGTTCTGAAGACAGTCTTCGGAATATCCTCAGTTTTAATCTTCAACTGATGATATCCAAAACGAAGATCGATCTTTTAAAAGAGTTGTGCTCCTTGCAACTGGTCGAACAATTCATCAATGCGAGGTAGCGGATACCTATTCTTGATGGTGACATGGTTCAATTCCCGGTAGTCAATACAAAGTCACATACTCCCGTCTTTCTTCTTTACGAATAAAACAGGAGCACCCCAAGGAGATGTACTAGGACGAATGAAACCAATGTCTAACAACTCCTATAGTTAGACCTTTAACTCCTGAAGTTCAATAGGAACCATTCGATATGGGGTTTTAGAAATGGATTTTGTACTTGGTTCAAGGTCAGTAAAGAATTCAAGTTCACGTTCTGGGGTAGACCGGGAAGTTCTTCAGGAAATACGTCAGGAAATTCCCTAACAACAGAAATATTATTCAAATCTGACGTATTTTTGTTCAAGTCCATGACATGGGCTAAGAAAGCTTGACATCCGTTTTTTAATAAATGAATGACTTTATGGCTTGATATGACAGTGATTGACTTTAGTGGTTTGGTTGCTTGAATTTGTATAACAGGTTGGTTAGGAATATGAAAACTAACAACCTTACGAAAACAATCAATTTTAGCATGATGAGTGGTTAACCAATCAATCCCTAAAATCACATCAAATGCAAGTATCTTTAAAGAGATGAGATCAATAGGTAATGTGATGGTCCCAACTTGAATTAAGCAAGATTTATAAGCCGTGGATGTAACGAAAGTTTCTCCTAACGGAGTTTCAACAGATAAGTCAAAGTCTAATTTCTCAAGGGTCAAGTTCAAACGTTGAGTACAAGCAGGAGAAATAAAAGAACGAGTAGAACTGGTATCTAATAAGGTATAAACTTCGCAAGAGTTTATGATTAGCTTAACCGTGATCACCTCGTTCGGGTTCCTCGCGTTTTGGGCATTCACGACAAACGCTCTTTCAGGAACCACTGACTTTGACTTGTCCGGGACAGCCTTTGGAGTCACCATTCCCGCTGGACTTGGTTTCGCTACAGGACAATCTCTAGCTATATGACCTTCCTTTGCACAGTTATAGTACACCTTGAATTGTTGTGGGTAGTTTGGGCTGATGTGTCCCTCTTTCCCGCATTTATAACATACGACCGGTGGTCGTTCTCCTCCCCTAGAAACAGTTGATGTTGGTGCTGACGTCTTCACGTTGTCATTGTTGTACCTCCTCTTTTTGAAATCTTCCCCCGACTCGCTTCTTCTACTATTATGGCCACGATTACCACCAGAGTGGTTACCACTTTTGTCCGAATATTTTCCTCCCCGCTGGTTATCATTGCTCCGATGACTGCTGTCACCGGTATGACCCTAGTTGTAGTCCCTCGGTTGAACAGACTCATTATCCCGCTCTAATAATTGAGCCATGTTCACAACATTTGAATATAGAGAAAATTTGTGAGAGATAAGGTATTGACAAATTTCTAGTTTCAAACCTCTTAGAAACATTCGCGTCATACGTTCCTCATTCTCTACCGAATGAGGTGTAAACCTGGATAACTCCGCGAACTTAGTCTCATACTGGGACACAGTCATGTTGTTCTGTTCCAGTCTGATAAACTCTACTTCCTTCATATGACGAATACTTTTAGGAAAGTACTTGTCATTGAATAGCTTTTGGAACACTTCCCAAGATATATTGAGTGCGGTTGGCTAGGTACGCTTCATAGATTTCCACTAGTAATCTGCCTCACCACGGAACATAAAGGTGGCGAATGGAACCTTTTGTTACTCCGTGCATCCCAAGACATCAAATATCTTGGTAATTTGCTTAGCCCACGTTTCCGCCTTGATCGGATCCGGCTTTCCCAAATATTCTGGTGGTCCCAACTCTTTGAACTGCTTGGCTGTGACACGCCGCGCGTTGCTATTATTTCCACCCGTATTTTGTACACGAGTCTCACTCGTCTGATTTTGCATAAACTGTAAAAAACTTCTAAACATTCCATCATTCATCGTTTGATCAGTGGTGTTATTTACAGGAGGAACATTGTCGTCCTATTGCACGTTCTCCTGGTTCGTGATTAAAGGTGTCTCCACGGTCTCATTCACACCATTGTTAACATTTTCAGCTGTCATTCTCAAATACTGCCATAAAACAAGGGTTAATTAAAAAAATTGGCATTCCACATATTATCCCTATATTTCGACCGACCAATTAAATACAAATAAGCTTAAGTAGGACACACTAGCGAAGAATTTACTCGTCACTCCTTCCTAGTTCTAACCCCAGATCTCCATCAGACATTATATCCCTAAGCTCTGATACTAACTGTGGCACCCCCAAAATAGGTCCACACAACCCATTCTGAGTCACCAAATACATGGTACAGAAAATAACTATAACTTCATTATTACAATTGTCGTACAAAATACGACAACACATATGTTGTGAGTTTAAATACAAATATTGTCTTCTAGATAATATCCAAACTCAAATAAGTCCTCATTACAATTATTCATACATTATTTTACAAAATAGTGAGGACTGCTAAAACAACTATATTAAAAAATCACTCCACACCCCGACTAGTTCCCGCTATATTCTCGCCTCCTGAGAAGAAAAATGGAACAAAAAGAAAAAGGGTGAGCTCAAATAGCCCAATAAAGAATATTATGACTAAGATAATATAGAACAAATTATTGATAGCCTTCAATAAATCAGATAAAATATAATGGATAACAAGTTTTAGATAAATATTTACAGCGAGAATAACAATTCATTAGAAGAGTTAAGTAGAGAATAAAGTCTACTATCTTCTATGATTTAAAAGTCAATCATCAATATTTTATCCCTGTAACATCAATCAATATACATCTTGAACCAAATATTCATATTTGCTTTATGGCCAAAGATATTTATTTGTATCACCAGTTGGTCATGTTCATCTCAATACCTGTCCATCTTTGCACCACGGGCCAAAGATATTTATCAGGTAATCATTCATCTTTGCACTACAGGCCAAATATATTCAGTTATATCATCATTTAGGACTAAGGATGATGAAAAATATCTTTAAAAAAATGAATCCAATGAAATTAAATGACAAAGATTAGGGATTCGTACTTTAGTTTATCCAAGTTCAAAAATACTCCATACGAATCAATTGTGGAGCAAAATTCAAGAATAAAGATCAAAACATGGATACAATCAAAGATAGTAACCATAATAGACAACTTGGACAAAGAAAAGAAAATTAAATTTTTTGTGAATAGTGTCGTATTCGTGAATAATACCGTATACGTAAATAGTGCCGTATACGTGAATAGTGTTATATACGTAAATAGTAATCCAAACACAAAAAGGTAAAAATTCCATAAGAAAAATCATACTTCGTGAGTAGTACTTTATTCATGAATAGTACCGTATACGTGAATAGTAACCTCGACATGAAAATGTAAAATTTTTATAATAAAATTCATACCAATATTTCGGCATAAAGATATTAAAAGAAATAACATCATTTATAAAAAAAATAACATCCCTTACCTCAAAAGAATCGAATATAATATTGAAGAAAACTTGCACTGAATAGCAACACTCAAGATATCTAAATATTCGCAAAAATAAGCTCGATATTATAGAGAGAGAAAATTTCTGATTCTGGTGTGATTATTCTAACTAAGCACCCTATTTATAAGAAAATGCCTGAACACCAAAGCAGACTAAAATTACGTACGGAGGCTTTTGCAGCACACTACATTTGAAACCACACTTTGAAATTTCTCAACACACCAACAAGAACAAGAGTGGGGCCCACCCATTCTAGAAAATATCCACCAAAATATTTTAAATTTAAACAATATTTAGAAAGTTTAATAATTCATAATAAATAGCCCTTTTATCAGAAAAAAATGAACCTTTTGTCCATTCTATAGGAAATTTAATTCTCTACAACTTTGTAGAAGAAAGATTTTACAAATTCCAAATAAAAAATGGTCGAAATCCACATATGAATAATTTTTAATACCTCCATTCTGATAAAATACTGATAAAACATCTCAGTATTAATTCTTTCATTTATATCCACATAAAATAAATATTTTCTTATCATATAAATCAATAATTAATTATTCATAAATAATATTACAAAATCAAAATAATGACAACCAGGTCGTTTCCAAGAAAGAGGGGGCTTTCCGATAAGGATTTCTCCTTACTGGCGAGCAATTAGGTGACCAAACCCCTTTCCTAGATAGAACTTCCTTAGACATTACTAATAATGTTATCTAATAATATTATTTAAATAATATAAATTATTGATCTGATAATGGAAAATACTGTGCGGTGATAATTATTGAAACAACAATAATATAAATTATCAATGAAGCAATTATTGAATCAATAAAATAAAATATTGAGCAATAATTATTATAATAATTATTGAGTAGTGTCTTTTTACGTAAGAATCAATAATCCAAAAATACTGTGCAATATCGTGTGCTATTGTGCAACCACGCGTATTACTGTACTTTAACCACTAGGTATTTCAACATTGTTAATGGTAACAACTACGCCGTTAGTTATAAAAACTCATACTTGTCGTTTTCTTCATTCGACAGTTTTCCGTTATGGGGCCCACAAATGGCTGCGCCATCGTACGAATATTCTCCGACAGTAAGAATATTCCACGACCAAACGAATATTCTCCGACAACAATGAATATTTTATAACCATTTGCTTAGTTAAAAATATTTGTGCATTTTACCCATAACTAACCACATTAATCAAATCCACCCCTTAGTATGAAAAAAATGAATAGAGGAAAATCAATTTTATTTATAAAAAGTTGGGGTCTTACAAACTTAACATGCGGCAACGACATTGGCTTGAGCTGTTGAAAGATTACGATCATACCATTCAATACCATCTTGAAAAAACGAACGTAGTAGTTGACGCTTTGAGTAGAAGATCATATGCGGGTACGAGTGCGATATTGTCAACGTAAAGGCCCATTCTGTATGACTTACAAAGGATGAAGATAGAGTTAAAGACTTTAGAGACCCACGTGATGATGGCAAATATACGAGTAGAACTGACTTTAATCAATAAAGTTAAAGCTGCTCAAACCACGGACCTGAAGCTGATACGTATGAAGAAGAAAGTATAAGAAGGTGCTATTCCGGAAGCCAGAATTGATGAAGAAGGAATACTTCGAGTCAACTCTAGATTTTATGGTCCTAACGACCCTGATTTAAAGTATAAAATCATGATGGAGGCGCATAACACACCGTTTGTAATCCATCCTGGGTGTACCAAAATATATCGTGATCTTCGACATACATTTTGGTGGAGCAATATGAAGAGAGAGATAGCAGAGTTTGTCTCAAGGTGTCTAACTTATCAATGAGTCAAGGCGGAGCATCAAGTGCCAAAAGGTCCATTACAACCACTTAAAATTCTAAAATAGAAGTGGGAGCACATTACCATAAATTTCGTTGCTGGCCTTCCCAAGGTTTCTTAAGCTATAGATGCAATTTGGGTCATTATTGATAGATTGACCAAGTCTGCTCATTTTTTACCTATACAAGAAACTTATTCACTTGAACGTCTTGCTCGTATATACATAAATGAGTTTGTAAGACTGTATGGATTGCCAGTATTCATAGTTTCTGACCGAGACCCAAGATTCACTTCACGATTTTGGGTTAGTTTGTAAAAAGCTATGGGCATAGATTTACGATTTAGTTCGGTATATCATCCTCAAACAGACGTGCAATCGGAGAGGACTATTCAAACTCTTAAAGATCTATTAAGACTCTATATCCTTGACTTCAAAGGAAGTTAGGACAAGTTCTTGCCGTTAGTGAAATTCTCCTATAACAACAATTATCAAGCAAGTATTGACATGACTCCATTTGAGGCGTTGAATAGACGTAAGTGTCGTTCTCCAGTATGCTGGGATGAGGTGGGTGAAGCAATATTATTGGGACCAAAATTGGTATGCATGACAAAGGAAAAGATTCAAATGATCCGATAATGTTTAAAAACCTCACAAGATCGACAAAAAGTTATGCTGATCTTCATCAAAAGGACGTGAAATTCAATGTTGGAGAGCATGTGTTGTTACGTGTTGCTCCATGAAAAGGAGTTACAAGATTTGGAAAGAGAGGAAAACTCAATCCTCGATTCATTGGCCCATTTAAAATCCTCGATTGAGTAGGAACTGTGGCCTATTGACTCGCCTTACCGCCAAGTATGTCTCGTGTTCATAATATTTTTCACATATCTATGTTACGTAAATATGTGAAAGACTCGAACCATATTATTGAATTAGAACATGACGAAATAGCGAAAGATTTAACGTATGAAGAGGTTCCTGTTAAAATCTTGGATAAGAAGGAACATAGTCTACGCTCCAAGGTTATACCTCAAGTTAAAGTTTTGTGGAGAAACGACGATGTTGAAGAAATGACCAGGGAGTTAGAATCTGAAATGAAATTAAGGTATTCTCCCCTCTTCGACATACCAGATATGTACCCCAATTTCTCAGACGAAATTTCATAAGAAGGGGAGGTTGTAAGACCCCAACTTTTATAAATAAAGATTTAATTTCTCGAAATATATTTTTGAATATTGTGGTGTGTATTTGATATAATGTTATAGTTGTGGGTAATATTTATAAATTTTGCAAAGTAAGTAAGTTGTTATAAAATATTCGATTGGTCGGGGAATATTCGTTTTAACAGGGAATATTCGTATGACGACAAAATCATTGGTGGACCCCACACCGGAATTATTGTCGGAGTTTGAAAATGACAGAAATATATTTTTATAAAAATAAAGGCTAAAGTTTTACCGTTAAACTGTTAAAATACCCGGTGGTAAAAGTACAGTATTACGCGTGGTTGCATAGTAGCACACGGTATTGATTATTGATGCTTACGTGAGAAGTCACTCAGTTTTATTCAATTATTGCTACAGTAATTGCTGCATAGTATCTCTCATATTATTGATTCAATTATTGTCACATTATCATCTGCACAATATTTTATATTATTAAATCAATAATTGAGATGACAAAGTACAATCTTTCTATAACTATTGCGGAAGATATAAATATAAATTGTTTATACAATTAACTTACACACTATCCCCAAGGTCGAGTAACCTTATCTTATACACAATTCATAATCTATCTAACATACAATGTTATTATCATACTATACTATTACAATTTAGCTACACATTTAATCCAAAGCTGAACTTTGCTTTATCCTTTCCTGTATCCGAATGTATTTGTCTTAATCTGTAATGTTAATCATGATATAGCAAGGGTGAGTAACAAGTTTGCCTAGCAAGTTTAATTTTAATAAATTAACGAAATATCATGATGGAAAGAATTTGAATAATAGCTGGCTAACATTCAACAATATAATTATGAACTAGCATGAACAAACTATCATAGCTGAACAAACATTGAATGTGAACATATCAATTATATCTGGACTGAATGGTAATAAAGGTGATCAGCCTTTTATACCTAATGAATACATGCAATATGCACCGAGTATGATTCAACAATTCATAGACATTGCAATCAGCAATGATTAACCACAAGTATATTTGAATGAAACAACTCGAGGTCGAGTTAAGAAAAACTTGCCTGTACCGATGTTTACTGTTACACATTCTATTTAGCTTTGTCTGAAAACTTAATATAAATAATATCGATCTACAAATTAGAATAATATCATCACAATATTTAAAATAATTTAAACACATTATCATATAATACTATTAGTCTATAAAACACATAAAACCTAACCTCAAGTCAAACTATTGCAGTCTGAGTCGAGTTCGGTACAATTCTGACATCCCGACGGTCTAGTCGGATAAATATCGAGTTTAAGTTCAATTAAACTCTATCTAAACACTTAAAAATTATCTTAGATAATTATATTATCAATCAAAATAATTTTACAAGTCTCATAATAATTTCACATAATTATTTATCGTTTATCATGATTTTTCAATCATTAATATCGTATTTATATAAATTAAATGTCACATAATTCCTTTATCATTAATATTTATCTAATATTAAATATTAATAAAAATCATAACATAATATTATAATATATTTATAATATCTCAAAGTATATTTTAATACCTTAAAATCATATTTATATGATTTTTAAATAGTTAAATCCATTATCCGATAATTTCTATTAATATTAAATATTAATATTTTTTATAAAAAAAATATCAAAAATTATATTTTATAACTTAAAATATTTTTATAACACTTAAAAAAAATTATCTGATTTTTAAATCATTAATTCTATTTTCCCATAATTTATTTAATATTTATTAAATAAATTAATTACCATTAATATTAATTAATTAATGAAATTCATCACAAAATATTAAAAGTCATTAAAATAACTTAAAATATTTTCTTATACCATAATATAATTTTAAATAATTTTTTAAGTATTAAAATTATTTTTAAATAATTTATTTAATATAAAAATTAAATAAATTAAATACCTTTAATATTCTAAAAATATTAAATATTTATGAAATATATTCAAAATAATTAAAAAACCCATTTTTGGACTTTAAAATAATTTTTAGTAATTTAATATGAATTTTTAATAATTAAAAACTATTTAATACTAATTATTTAATAAAAATAATTAATTTTGTAAATAACTGTCGTTAAAGGACCTTTAGGCGACGAAACCGTCGCTGATTGTGTTCTTGGGCCAAGTCCAGAACTTCATGGCAGTTAACCGGGTGGTATGTTTGACCAGTTTAATTCCTATGGTCTTGATACTATCTGGGTTTGTATTTGCTTTAATGCTATAGTATACATGTAATACTATAAGTATCAGTCAATTTCATGACCAAAATATGTCAGAACTGCCAGATCTAAGCTTCAGAAATCGTTGTCAGAGATGTAATTCATATCTGGGTTTTCCAGAAATGAAGAACAGCTAAAGGGTCCTACTTTTGATCCTTATAATTTGCACTCCAGATTTGATTTGTGTGATTTAAAGATTCACACTTGTAGTAGAGATGTCAAAGGACAACTTTATAACTTAATATCATCATAACAACAACAAATCTAAGAGATATTGACCGGTCAAAGTAGTGGTCAGGAACTGCCCCTTGAAGATCTGGGTTTTCCAGAAACTTTCATAGGGCAGTTTCGTCAACCCTACTTTGACCACAGATATAATCGATTTTGATCATGATTTTGGTAAAGTAAAGGCTTATATGTATAGCCTACATGTCAGTCTACAAGATCCAACCCACAAAATGACCTAACTAACAAAAACCAGCAAGATCAAAGGCCTGCAATATCACTGTCAGACAAAATCTGGGTTTCTGGGTTGCCCAGAAACCCGTTTTCGTGATCGGTCAACGAGTTTTGACTGCTTATAACATGAAATCTAAACATGATATAACCTTGATTCAAGTTCCAGATCAAAGACTACATGGCAAAGAACATATACATAATATAAAACACAAATAACACCTAACACACACTGATCTAGAGGCCCTGACATTTGCTTGTCAGACCAAATTTCTAACTTTTCCAGATTTTAGAAATCTTTAAATTCGTGCATCAAGATGTTATGGATCTATGTTATTACAACCCAGATCACTCAATAACATCTTATTACACAACTTTAAACAATAAACAACAACATCTAACATCAGATCATAAGATTTTGAAGATTAGGGTTTATACCACTTTGATGCTCCATTTTTGATTCTGATCCTACTGATTTGATCTTGGCTTGCTAAGTAATGATATTAGCTTGACTTAACACTCCCTTTCTCTTTTCATTTTCGAAATCTTAGAGAGAGAAAGTTTTGGTTCATATGAACAGTAAAGTTAGCATTTTCTCTCTCTTTAATCTATATATATGATATGATGCAATGTATTTTGGATGGCGTTAGATGGCTGATCAATTAGATATAGGCACATGGGATAATATTTATTTGGTCAACTACCCAAAATATGGCAAGATCTACACACTTCCTAATTAAAGAATGTGATAAATGACATTTTGGTCTTTTTCCTCACCATTTTAATGGCAAAATTGACATTTGATTCAACCTTTAGGGTTTGACCCATAGGGTTTGAACCCTTAGGGTTAAAACCTAAAGTTCTTAAAAATTAATTTTCTAGGATTTCTAAAATTAGGTTTTCAAAATAGAAAATTAATATTTCTAAATTATAATTAGAATTCTATAATTATACTAAGATTTCCTAGTCATAAATTCAAGCTTGCAGATTAGGATTAATATTTCTTAATTAACAATTTTAAATAATAATTAGGGTTTTCCCTAAATGGGCATTAGGGTTTATAACCCAAGAATTAGGGTTTTCTAAATAGTCAATTTGGGTTATCCCTAATTATATTTATAATTATAAATACTTAAATCATTAAATTTAGCCTTTGAATTCCCAAATTAGGGTTTCATATTCCAAATTAGGGTTTCGGATTTCCAAAACTTAAAATAGGGTTTCCAAAACCGGTTTCTTATCTGTCGTTAGGGTTTTCTAACTGAACGTTGACGTTCTTAATATATACTTAGGGTTTGTCACAGATTTAGCTTATCTAGTCAACCCTTGACCCTTATTCACATACTGTACACATATACAACTATATACACAAAACATATACACTTATACCCTTAATCCAGAATAATTCACCACAAAATTTTTTAAATCCATAAAATTTCTTTCCAGAAATGTCAAATCTATTCACTTATTTTCTGTCTAGGTTTATTATTTAACCTTAATTCAATCGTTTAAGATTTTAGTAAATATCTAAATTCTCGAGTTGTCACACTCACCAATTCACTAAGACTCACGAGAGCAATTATAGAGAGAGAAGCTATAGAGAGAGAAAAAAAGAGTATTCTGCTACTTCATTATTGCAGTATCTAGTCTTCTACTAAGGTAAGTGGTATTATTTCTTTCGTATTCCTAAGGGATATTATTTTTGTTCAATATTCGTATGAAATAATATTTTCTTTCATACTTTGTAGTATGTAAGTAATATTATTTCGTTTCTTATTCCTAATTCTACACTCATTTTGTTAAAGTATTACTTCTATACTCCGTGAAATTAGTAGAATATCCTTGAAATTTACGCTTCATCTAGTAACGTTTCACAATGATATTTTTCTGAAATTCTTGTTAAATTTTAAGCTTTTCATGCCGGAATACTGTTCACGAGGTACTATTCACAAAGTACTGTTCACGGGGTACTATTCACAAAGTACTATTCACAGGGTACTATTCACGAAGTACTATTCACAGGATACTATTTACAAAGTACTATTCTTGAAGTAATATTTACGAAGTACTATTCACAGAGTATTATTCACTCGGGTACTATTCATCCGGGATACTATTCATGACAAAAATTAATTTCTTTTTGGTTCAAATTATTTTTGATACAATATTATTCTTGAATTTTACTCCACAAAATAGTATCATGTTGACAATTTGGACATTATTGAATTCTTGGCATGATCATGACCATTGATGATTACACAAATATCTTTGGCCCGTAGTACATGGATAATTAGTGGACGTGATACTAATGAATATCCTTGGCCCATAGTGCATGGATAATTTAGTGATGTGGATTATTTATTGAGATGAGTCCGTGACGCCCCCAAAATAGGTCCAATCCATCCAACCCATTCTGAGTCGCCAAATACATGGTACAGAAAATAACTACAACTTTATTATTACAATTGTCGTGCAAAATACGACAACACATATATACTGTGAGTTTAAATACAAATATTGTCATCTAGACAGTATTCATACTCAATTAAGTCCTCATTATACTTATTGATACACTATTTTACAAAATAGTGAGGACTACTAAAATAACTGTCTTGAACCATCATTCCATACCCCGACTAGTACTCGCTACATTCTCGCCTCTTGAGAAGAAAAATGGAACAACAAGGAAAATGGTGAGCTCAACTAGCCCAGTAAAGAATATTATGACTAAGATAATATACAACAAATTATCGTTAGTCTTCAACAGGGAAAAATTTAATAGAATACAATAGACAACAAGTTTTAAATCAATATTCGTAGCGAAAAATAATAATTCATAGAAGAGTTACGTAGAGAATGAAATCTACTATTATCTATGAATTTAAATGTCCATCATCAGCATTTTATCCCTGTAACATCAATCAATATTCATCTTCGCACTACATGTCAAAGATATTCACCAGTTGGTCATGTTCATCTAAACACCTGTTCATCTTTGCACTACGGGCCAAAGATATTCATCAGAAATCGTTAATCTTTGCACTATAGGCCAAAGATATTCAATTATATCATCATTTAAGACTGAAGATGATGAAAAATATTTTAAAGGAAACGAATCCAGCGAAACAAAATAATAAATATTAAGGATTCGTATTTCAACTATTTCATATCCAAAAATACCTCATAAATAATCATAGTGGAGTAAAATTCAAGAATGATCAAAATATGGATACAATCAAAGCTAGTATCCATAATAGATATTTTTGACAAAAAGAAGAAAATTTTATTTTTCGATGAATAGTAACTCGTGAATAGTAACTCGTGAATAGTAACTCATGAATAGTAACCCCGACATGAAAAGTTTCAAATTTGATAAAAAGTTCAGATCAATACTTCGACATAATGATATTGAAGAAAATAATATCATTTAAGAAGAAATAACATCCCTTACCTCAGCAAAAACAGTACTTCTAGTTGAAATACCGGATATAGGCTATGACTTGAACTTGCACCGTATAGCAATACTCAAAGTATTAGAATACTCACAAGAATACGCTCACTAATATAGAGAGAGAAAGAGAGAGAAGATCTCAGTTTCTGGTGTGATTTTCAATTCTAACCTAAGCACCCTATTTATAGGAAAATACTTAGAACACCAAAGCAGAAAATTTAATATAATATTAATATATTTATCAAATTTTCCTTAGCCCACCTCTAGACATCTGATCTCAGCCCATTCTTATCACATGTTGAGCCCACTAATTTGCAAAAAATGTTTTTCTTTAAAATAATAATTAAAACTTCCAAAAATCAATTATTTCGGAACTTCAGAACTTCAATAATTCATAATAAATAGCCATTTTTTTAGAAAATTTTAATCTCACGAATTTTTATAGGAAATTCAATTCTCTACAACTTTGCAGAAGAAAGTTTTTCAAAATTCAAAACAGAAATTGACCGAAATCTACAAACGGACGATTTTACAGTCTATAATAAATTTTCGGTCAAGAATTGTGTCCACCAACACACAAAACATGTGTTAAACATTTAATCTAACAAAAATACTCTTCCTTCTCATTTATTCATATATCCCACATTCATTGTAAAAATAGCACCATCAATATATTATTAAAATAATATATTTAAATGAATTATTTTATCAGAAAAAGATAAAATATTAATTTACAACAATTGCCACATTTAAAAATTTTTCTCCATCTATATCCACATAATATCAATATTTTCCTCATCATATAAATCAATAATTAATTATTCACAAATAATATTACAGAATCACATTACTGACAACTAGGCAGTTCCCAAGAAAGAGGGGGCTTTCCAATAAGGATTTCTCCTTACTGGCGCGCAATTAGATGACCAAACCTCTCCTTAGACAGAACTTTCTAGACATTGCCAATAATGTTATCTAATAATATTATTCAGATAATATGAATTATTGCTCCGATAATGGAAAATACTGTGTAGTGACAATTATAAAATATCAACGTAGCAATTATTTAATCAATAAAATAAAATATTGAACAGTAATTACTGTAACCATTATTGAGTAGTGCCTTCTTACGTAAGAATCAATAATTGGTGCAATACCGTGTGCTACTATGCAACAACGCGTATTACCGTGTTTTAACCACCGGGTATTCCAACAGTATTAACGGTAACAACTACGCCGTTATTTATAAACAACTTATTTTTGTCGTTTTCTTCATCTAATCGCTTTTCGTTATGGGGCCCACAAAAGACTGCGTCATCGTACGAATATTCTCCGACAGTAAAAATATTCCACGACCAAGCGAATATTCCCCGACAACAATGAATATTTTATAACCACTTGCTTATTTAAAATATTTAAGCATTTTACCCATAACTAACCACATTAATCAAATTAACCCTTACTATTTCAGAATAATAAATAGAGGAAATTAAATTTCATTTATTAATAATTTGGGGTCTTACAACCTCCCGTCCTAATGAAATTTCGTCCTCGAAATTGACATACGTACCTGACGTTTCGAAAAGATGAGGATACCTCGCTTTCATTTCCGTTTCCAACTCCCAGGTCATTTCCTCAATAGCATGGTTTCTCCACAAAACTTTAACTTGTGGTATGACCTTCGTGTGTAGGACATGCTCCTTCCTATCCAAGATCTTGACAGGTACCTCCTCGTACGTTAAGTCTTCGGCTACCTCGTCCGGTTCTAACTCAATAACGTGGTTAGGGTCTTTCACATATTTACGAAGCATAGATATGTGAAAAACGTTATGAACACGAGACATGCTTGGAGGAAACGCGAGTCTATAGGCCACATTTCTTACTCGGTCAAGAATCTGAAATGGACTAATAAATCGTGGATTGAGCTTTTCTCTCTTTCCGAATCTTGTAATTCCCTTCCATGGAGTAACTCGCAATAATACATGATTCCCAATATCAAATTCCACGTCCTTTCGATGAAGATCTGCATAACTCTTTTGTCAATCCTGTGCTGTTTGTATACGTTATCGAATCGTTTGGATCTTCTCTGTAGTCATTCGTACCAACTCTGGTCCCAACAACGTTGCTTCTCCCACCTCATCCCAACATACTAGATAGCGACACTTTCGTCCATACAATGCTTCAAATGGAGCCACACCTATACTTGCCTGATAACTGTTATTGTAGGAGAATTCCACCAATGGTAGGTACTTATCCCAACTCCCTTTGAAATCTAGGGCACAAAGTCTTAATAGATCTTCAAGAGTCTGAATAGTCCTCTCTGATTGTCCGTCCGTTTGAGGATGGTATGCCGAACTGAACCGTAAATCCGTGCCCATAGCTTTTTGCAAGCTAACCCAAAATCTTGAAGTGAATCTTGGGTCACGATCCGAAACTATGGATACTGGCATGCCATGCAACCTTACAATCTCATTCACGTACATACTAGCAAGACGTTCAAAGGAATAAGTCTCCCGTATCGGCAAGAAATGAGCAGACTTGGTTAATCTATCAACTATAACCCAAATAACATTTATGCCTTGAGAAACCGTGGGAAGACCCGTAACGAAATCCATGGTAATGTGTTTCCTCTTCCATTTCGGAATCTCAAGTGGTTGCAATGGACCCTTTGGTACCTGATGCTCCGCCTTTTACGCGTTGACAAGTTAAACACCTCGAGATAAACTTTACAATCTCTCTCTTCATATTGTTCCACCAAAATGTATGTCGAAGATCACGATACATTTTAGTACTTCCAGGATGGATTGCAAATGGTGTATTGTGTGCCTCCATCATGATCTTGTACTTCAAATCAGAATCGTTAGGAACACAGAGTCTGGAGTGGACTCGAAGTATTCCTTCTTCATCGATTCTTGCTTCTGGAATAGCACCTTCTTGCACTTTCTTCTTCATACGCATCAGCTCCCGGTCTGTGGCTTAAGCAACTTTAACTTTATCGATTAAAGTTGATTCTACGCGTATACTTGACATCATCACACTCATTCCTGCATATGATCTTCTACTCAATGCGTCAGCTACCGCGTTCACTTTTTCAGGATGGTATTGGATGGTATGATCGAAATCTTTCAACAGCTCGAGCCAACGTCGGTGTCGCATGTTGAATTCTTGGAAGCTCTTCTCGCATTCCTCGGTCCATTCGAAGTTTGTATCTTTTCGAGTCAGCTGAGTTAATGGAGTAGCGATTCGAGAAAATCCTTTTACAAATCTCCGATAATAACCAGCTAAGCCTAGAAAGCTATGTATTTCGATTACTGACTTAGGTTGCTCTCAACTGTGACTCATATCCCAATCTTGGATAGCACGTCACAATGACACCTATCAGTTTACTACCGCACGAATATGGCGTCCCCTACGGAGAGTCTGGATTCAGTGCATTCCACAAAGGAAGTCACCAGATAAAGGCTCGGGTACAAACTTCTACAGTTAGGTTTTTAACTCCTGAAGTTCAATAGGAGCCATTCGATATGAGATTTTAGAAGTGAGTTTTGTACCAGATTCAAAGATGATACAAAATTCAATATCACGCGTAGGCCAAGAAATTCTTCAGGAAATACGTCAGGGATTTACTAACAATAGAAATATCATTCAAATCTGACGTATTTTTGTTCAAGTCCATAACATAGCTAAGAAGGCTTGACATCCGTTTTTCAATAAACGAATGACTTTATGGCTTGATATGAAAGAGTTTGACTTCAATGGTTTGGTTGCTTGAATTTAAATAACAGGTTGCTTAGGAATATGAAAACTAACAACCTTACGAAAGCAATCAATTTTGGCATGATGAGTAGTTAACCAATCAATTCCTAAAATCACATCAAAAGCAAGTATCTTTAAAGAGATAAGATCAACAGGTAATGTGATGGTGCCAACTTGGATCAAACAAGATTTATAAACAGTGGATGTAACGAAAGTTTCTCCTAATGGAGTTTCAACAGATAAGTCAAAGTCTAATTTTCTCCGGAGTCAATTTTAAACGTTGAGTATAAGCAGGAGAGATAAATGAATGGGTAGAACCGGTATCTAATAAGGTATAGACTTCGCAAAAATTTATAATTAACTAACCCGTGCTAACTTCGTTCGGGTTCCTCGCATTCTGACCAGTCACGAAAAACGCTCTTCCAGGAACCGTTGACTTTGACTTTTCTGGGACAACTTTTTGAGTCACCACCCCCGTTGGACTTGGTTTCGCTACAGTGCAATCTCAAGCAATATGTCCTTCCTTTCCACAGTTATTACATACCTTAAACTGTTGTGGACAGTTTGGGCTGATATGTCCTTCTTTTCCGCACTTATAGCATATGACCGGTGGTCATTCTCCTCCCATGGAACCAGTTGCTGCTGGTGCTGACGTCTTCGTATTATCATTGTTGAATCTCCTCTTTTTAAAATCTCCTCCCGACTCGCTTCTTCTATATTCATGGCCACGATTACCACTAGAGTGGTTGCCGTTCTTGTCCGTATTCTTCTTTCTCCGCTGGTTATCATTGTTCTGATGACTGCTGTCACCGGTATGATCCTGGTTGTGGTCCCTCGATTGACCGTACTCATTATCTCGCTCTAATAATTGAGCCCTGTTGACAACATCTGAATAGAGAGAAAATTTATGAGAAATGAGATATTGACGTATGCCGGGTTTCAAACCTCTCAGAAACATCCGCGTCATACGTTCCTCATTTTCCACCAAATGAGGTGCAAACCTGGACAACTCTGCAAACTTCGCCTCGTACTGGGACACCGTCATGTTGTTCTGCTCCAGTCTAATAAACTCCACTTCCTTTATATGATGAACACTTTCAGGAAAGTATTTGTCATTGAACAGTTTCTGAAATGTCTCCCAAGACATGCTGAGTGCGGCTGGATGGGTACGTTTCACAGATTCCCACCAGTAGTCTACCTCGCCACAGAACATAAAGGTGGCGAATGGAACCTTCTGTTCCTCCGTGCATCCCAAGACATCAAATATCTTGGTAATTTGCTTGACCCATGTCTCCGCCTTAATCGGATCTGGCTTTCCCCAGAATTCTGGTGGTCCCAACTCTTTGAACTGCTTGGCTGTGACCAGCTGTGCGTTGCCATTGTTTCTTCCTATATTTTGAACAGGAATCTTCTTCGTCTGGTTTTGCATGAATCGCAAAAAGCTTCTAAACATCTCATCGTTCATCGTCTGCTCAGTGGTGTTGTTCACAGGAGGAACATTGCCAGCCTGTTGCACGTTCTCCTCGTTGGTGAGTATAGGCATCTCCACCGTCTCATTTACTACACTGTTAATATTCTCAGTCGACATTCTCAAATACTGCCATAAAATAAAGGTTAATTTAACAAATTAACATACCACATAATATCCCTATATTATGACCGACCAACAAATAAGCTTAGGTAGGACACACTAGCGAAGGATTTACTCGTCTCTCCCCTCCTAGTTCTATTCTCCGATCTCCGCCAGAGATCATATCCCTAAGCTCTGATACCAACTGTGACGCCCCCAAAATAGGTCCAATCCATCCAACCCATTCTGAGTCGCCAAATACATGGCACAAAAAATAACTACAACTTTATTATTACAATTGTCGTGAAAAATACGACAACACATATACTATGAGTTTAAATACAAATATTGTCATCTAGATAGTATTCATACTCAATTAAGTCCTCATTATACTTATTGATACACTATTTTACAAAATAGTGAGGACTACTAAAATAACTGTTTTGAACCATCATTCCATACCCCGACTAGTACTCGCTACATTCTCGCCTCCAGAGAAGAAAAATGGAATAACAAGGAAAAGGGTGAGCTCAACTAGCCCAGTAAAGAATATTATGACTAAGATAATATACAACAAATTATCGTTAGTCTTCAACAGGGAAAAATTTAATAGAATACAATAGACAACAAGTTTTAAATCAATATTCGCAGCGAAAAATAATAATTCATAGAAGAGTTACGTAGAGAATGAAATCTACTATTATCTATGAATTTAAAAGTCCATCATCAGCATTTTATCCCTGTAACATCAATCAATATTCATCTTCGCACTACAGGCCAAAGATATTCACCAGTTGGTCATGTTCATCTAAACACCTGTTCATCTTTGTACTACGGGCCAAAGATATTCATCAGAAATCGTTAATCTTTGCACTACAGGCTAAAGATATTCAATTATATCATCATTTAGGACTGAGGATGATGAAAAATATTTTAAAGGAAACGAATCCAGTGAAACAAAATAATAAATATTAAGGATTCGTATTTCAACTATTCCATGTCCAAAAATACCTTATAAATAATCATAGTGGAGTAAAATTCAAGAATGATCAAAATATGGATACAATCAAAGCTAGTATCCATATAGATATTTTGGACAAAAAGAAGAAAATTTCATTTTTCGATGAATAGTAACTCGTGAATAGTAACTCATGAATAGTAATCCCGACATGAAAAGTTTTAAATTTGATAAAAAGTTCAGATCAATACTTCGGCATAATGATATTGAAGAAAATAATATCATTTAAGAAGAAATAGCATCCCTTACCTCAGCAAAAACAGTACTTCTAGTTGAAACACCGGATATAGGCTATGACTTGAACTTGCACCGTATAGCAATACTCAAAGTATTAGAATACTCACAAGAATATGCTCACTAATATAGAGAGAAAAAGAGAGAGAAGATCTCAGTTTCTGGTGTGATTTTTAATTCTAACCTAAGCACCCTATTTATAGGAAAATGCTTAGAACACCAAAGCAGAAAATTTAATATAATATTAATATATTTATCAAATTTTCCTTAGCCCACCTCTAGACATCTGATCTCAGCTCATTCTTATCACATGTTGAGCCCACTAATTTGCAAAAAATGTTTTTCTTTAAAATAATAATTAAAACTTTTAAAAATCAATTATTTCGGAACTTCAGAACTTCAATAATTCATATAAATAGCCCTTTTGTCAGAAAATTCGAATCTCGCGATTTTTTATAGGAAATTCAATTCTCTACAACTTTGCAGAAAAAAGTTTTTCCAAATTTCAAACAGAAATTGACTGAAATCTACAAACAGACGATTTTACAGTCTATAATAAATTTTCGGTCAAGAATTGTGTCCACCAACACACAAAACATGTGTTAAACATTTAATCCAACAAAAATTGTAAGACCCCGAATTTTATGAAATAAAGTTATTCAATTTTTCTTATAATTATTATTCAGTAAATGGTTAAATTGATAAAAGTTTAAAGTTATGGGTGAAATATGAATTTTTGTTCAAAATAAACAAGTGGTTATAAAATAATCATTGTTGTCGGGGAATATTCGTTTGGTCGTGGAATATTCTTTCTGTCGGGGAATATTCGTACTACGGCACAGCTATTTGTGGGCCCCATAACGAATAACTGTCGGGTGAAGAAAATGACAAATTTGAGTTTTTACAAATAACGACGTAATTGTTACCGTTAACACTGTTGGAATACCCGGTGGTTAAAATACAGTAATACGCGTTGTTGCACAGTAGCACACGGTATTGCACATTATTTTTAAAATTATTGATTCTTACGTGAGAAGGCACTACTCAATAATTGTTACAGTAATTACTGTTCAATATTTTATTTTATTGATTCAATAATTGCTGAGTTGATATTTTATATTATTGTTGTTTCAATAATTGTTGCTGCACAGTATTTTCTATTATCATATCAATAATTCATATTATTTGAATAATATTATTAGATAACATTATTGACAATGTCTAGAAAGTTCTGTCTAAGGAGAGGTTTGGTCATCTAATTGCGCGCCAGTAAGGAGAGATTCTTATTGGAAAGCCCCCTCTTTCCTGGGAACGGCCTGGTTGTCATAAATGTGATTCTGTAATATTATTTGTGAATAATTAATTATTGATTCATATGATAAGGAAATATTTATATTATGTGGATATAAATGAGGGATATATTTTTGTGGTTAAAAATGAAGGAGTTAATGTTGAGGTTTTTATCAGTATTTTTGTCGGAATGGAGGTATTAAAAATCAAGGTTTTTGAGATATTTTGCGGGGGTTATAATTTTTAATCCGACCGTTGGATCGTGGTAATTTTTGGATATGTTATACATATATAAGTTGAGTATATGTCCATAAATTTTGAACCGTTAAAAATGAACGTATGATTTGTTATGAATTTTAAGAGGTGGCTGATTCGGAAATCTGGTTATAAATCATTTTTGGTAGAAAATTCTAGAATTGGTGGGCCCCACTTGTGGTTGGTGAAAAAATATGCTGAATTATATTTCAAATGTGGTGGGTGGGAATAGTAGCAGGTAAAGCCATCAGGTTGCAGGTCAAGCCTACTAAAATTTTTCTATAAATAGAGGGCTAAGTTAGAATTGAAAATCACACCAGAAACATAAGTTTTCTCTCTTTCTCTCTATATTATTGAGTGTATTTTGTGAGTATTTAGATACTCTGTGAGTTTCTATTCATCAGTGCAAGTTTTCTTCAGCCTTATACCGATCAGAAGTACTGCTCTTTTGAGGTAAGGGATAGTAAGGGATAGTAAGGGATATTAAGGGATTTTAAGGGTTGTTATGATTTTCAGTTTCGTAATTTTTCTGATCTTCAAAAATTCTGGAAAAATTTGAAATGATATTTTGATGAGTTTTCTTGATTGTGTCCAAAAATGGTGATTTTTGGATGTATAGATTGAGAGTTATGAATTTTATGAGAAAATACTATTTTAGAAGTAACAGCTTATAATTCCTTGTGGTTAACTCCAAAATTGATGAAATTTTTATTGGGAGTACATGTATATGATAGAAGTATACTCTGTAAATTTCAAAATTTTTAGACAAAAGTACAATTTTTGATAAATGTCTAAATATTCGGCTATTTTGGCCATATGAAAAATAGTAAATGACTTTTAAAAATTCTGAGAAAAATATATGTTCACTATGGGACTATATTATGCTAAATCCCAGAAAAGAAATATTTTTGGAACTGATTTGGTATTTTTCATGAAAATGGTCTAGTTATGAGTAATGAATTAAATATGTTTTGTGAAGAAAGAAAATTGGAAAATAGGATTTTATGGCTTGAGAATCCTATATGAGGTATATGCAGATTTTTGATGAGGGTTTTGGTTATTGATGATGAAATTGTAAGAGTTGGCATTTTATGATGATTAAATGCATTAATTAGTAAAGTGTAAACAATTAAAATAAATTGTTTATAAATTTAAGTAATGTTATTCTTTCAATATCATTATACCGAAATATTGGTATGGATTTTATTGTGGAATTTCTACCTTTTTGAGTCGGTGTTACTATTCATGAGTTACTATTCACGAGTTACTATTCATGAGTTACTATTCACGAGTTACTATTCACGACAAAATTGGTTTCTTTTACTAACCAAATTATAGTTGATTTATGAATATTACTCTTGAGATTAAATCTATATGTTGATTATATTGATTTTATTATCATATATAACATTTTTATAACCCTGATGTTGAATTTTTCTTTCACTGGAGTGTAAAGATGGGTAGATTATTGGTATGATCATGACTAGGGTTCTCTTTGGCCTGTAGTGCAAAGTTGAATTGTGACTGGTATGATCATGACCATTGAATTTACAATTGAATATCTTTAGCTTAAGTGTAAAGATGAATTGATTAACATGGTTATAATTATGGTGTATATAAATTCTGAAATGATTATATATTTCTTTGAGATATGAATATATTTGGCATGTAGTGCAAATATTAATTGTTGAGGAATATCTTTGGCATGTAGTGTAAAGATGAATTGTAGATGAATATCTTTGGCCAGTAATGCAAAGATGAACTGCTGATGAATATCTTTGGCCTGTAGTGCAAAGATGACTTGTTGATGAATATCTTTGGCCCGTAGTGCAAAGATGAAGTTATTAGTATGATTATGAACAGGAACTGTGATTTGGTATAACCATGATGTTTGATGTTTTAGGTGATGAAAATTATCTTCGTCCTAGATGAGAAGAGAAATTTAGAACTACAATTATGATTATGAGTTATTCATATGATTGTGGACCAGAATTGTTGATTGATGTTACAGGGATAAAACATTGTTGGTGGATTTTTAACATAGAGAAGATAATAGACTTTATAGTCTATTTGACTCTTCTAATGTATTGCTCGTTCCGCTGCAACTATGGTTGAAATTTTTTATCATCTACCATATGTTCTAAATCTCTGATTTATTATTGATGAAGGCTATTGATAATTTAATTATCTTTAGTCATGATATTCTTTACTGGGCTAGTTGTGCTCACCCTTCTGTTCACAATTCCTTTCAGGTAATAAGAGTGTAGCTGGGTCGAGCGGGGGTAACAAGGGAATAGAACGGTGGTCATCATTTAGTAGTTATATTTGGTGAAGAAAATAGGGTGAGGCGAACCCAACGTTGGAAGGGTATTTTGCCACTATCATACAAGATGTCTAACGACATACAACCTCGTGTCATCATAAGACATGGTTGTGCTCATCCACTTGCTGAGTATATCTATGGGCACTACCTATATAATCTTGGTGTTTGTTTGAAGTATAATTCTCAATTAGAGACAGTGGAGATAATGATAAATCAAGAGAAGACTCACCATTGGGAAGAATATGATAGTAATCTTTTCGTTTTTCTTTGGGGTCTATTGGGTAAACCAAGGATAATTCTGTGGCCATATGATATCTATCATAACCTAGACGCATGGCCTCCCATGTACGAAGGTTTCCTTGAGCACTTCCCAAAGATTCTAATTTCTAAAACAATTTTTGACTATACCTTTATGTAAGGTGTCAGTGTGAGGTGATGTCCACGGTTGGAACATGAGTCATATTTGGTATATATTTGTATCCAAACTCACAGCATATGTGTTGTTGTATTTTGCACGACAATTGTTGTAATAAAGTTATAGTTGTTTTCTGTACCATGTATTTGGCGACTCAGAATAGGTTGGATGGAATGGATCTATTTTGGGGTCGTTACATTTGGTATCAGAGCTATAAGTAAAGAGCCCCGAGCCTCTCGCTGGTGACTTCCTGTTGATGGGGGATGCACCGAAGCCAGACTCTCCGTAGGGGACGCCGTTCTGCGGTGGTAAACTGATAGGTACCATTGTGAGGTGCTGTGGTTGAAGCACCATGAGAGTTACATTTGGTATCAGAGCTTAGGGATATGATCTCTGGCGGAGATCGGGGAATATTACTAGGAGGGGAGAGATGAGTAAAACCTTCGCTAGTGTGTCCTACCTAAGCTTATTTGTTGGTCAGTCATAATATCGGGATATTATGTGATATGTTAATTTGTTAAATTAACCCTTGTTTTGAAGCTGTATTCTAGAATGATATCTGAAATACAGGAGATGAGCAATGGAGAAATCATGATGACAGGGAAGATGGAATCTGAAATGAAAGCAAGGTATTCTCAACTCTTTGAAATACCAGGTACGTAAATTTCGGGGACGAAATTTCATAAGGAGGGGAGATTGTAAGACCCCGAATTTTATGAAATAAAGTTATTCAATTTTTCTTATAATTACTATTCAGTAAATGGTTAAATTGATAAAAGTTTAAAGTTATGGGTGAAATATGAATTTTTGTTCAAAATAAACAAGTGGTTATAAAATAATCATTGTTGTCGGGGAATATTCGTTTGGTCGTGGAATATTCTTTCTGTCGGGGAATATTCGTACGACGGCGCAGCTATTTGTGGGCCCCATAACGAATAACTGTCGGGTGAAGAAAATGACAAATTTGAGTTTTTACAAATAACGGCGTAATTGTTACCGTTAACACTGTTGGAATACCCGGTGGTTAAAATACAGTAATACGCGTTGTTGCACAGTAGCACACGGTATTGCACATTATTTTTAAAATTATTGATTCTTACGTGAGAAGGCACTACTCAATAATTGTTACAGTAATTACTGTTCAATATTTTATTTTATTGATTCAATAATTGCTGAGTTGATATTTTATATTATTGTTGTTTCAATAATTGTTGCTGCACAGTATTTTCTATTATCATATCAATAATTCATATTATTTGAATAATATTATTAGATAACATTATTGACAATGTCTAGAAAGTTCTGTCTAAGGAGAGGTTTGGTCATCTAATTGCGCGCCAGTAAGGAGAAGATTCTTATTGGAAAGCCCCCTCTTTCCTGGGAACGGCCTGGTTGTCATAAATGTGATTCTGTAATATTATTTGTGAATAATTAATTATTGATTCATATGATAAGGAAATATTTATATTATGTGGATATAAATGAGGGATATATTTTTGTGGTTAAAAATGAAGGAGTTAATGTTGAGGTTTTTATCAGTATTTTTGTCGGAATGGAGGTATTAAAAATCAAGGTTTTTGAGATATTTTGCGGGGGTTATAATTTTTAATCCGACCGTTGGATCGTGGTAATTTTTGGATATGTTATACATATATAAGTTGAGTATATGTCCATAAATTTTGAACCGTTAAAAATGAACGTATGATTTGTTATGAATTTTAAGAGGTGGCTGATTCGGAAATCTGGTTATAAATCATTTTTGGTAGAAAATTCTAGAATTGGTGGGCCCCACTTGTGGTTGGTGAAGAAATGTGCTGAATTATATTTCAAATGTGGTGGGTGGGAATAGTAGCAGGTAAAGCCATCAGGTTGCAGGTCAAGCCTACTAAAATTTTTCTATAAATAGAGGGCTAAGTTAGAATTGAAAATCACACCAGAAACATAAGTTTTCTCTCTTTCTCTCTCTAGATTATTGAGTGTATTTTGTGAGTATTTAGATACTCTGTGAGTTTCTATTCATCAGTGCAAGTTTCCTTCAGCCTTATACCGATCAGAAGTACTGCTCTTTTGAGGTAAGGGATAGTAAGGGATAGTAAGGGATATTAAGGGATTTTAAGGGTTGTTATGATTTTCAGTTTCGTAATTTTTCTGATCTTCAAAAATTCTGGAAAAATTTGAAATGATATTTTGATGAGTTTTCTTGATTGTGTCCAAAAATGGTGATTTTTGGATGTATAGATTGAGAGTTATGAATTTTATGAGAAAAGACTATTTTAGAAGTAACAGCTTATAATTCCTTGTGGTTAACTCCAAAATTGATGAAATTTTTATTGGGAGTACATGTATATGATAGAAGTATACTCTGTAAATTTCAAAATTTTTAGACAAAAGTACAATTTTTGATAAATGTCTAAATATTCGGCTATTTTGGCCATATGAAAAATAGTAAATGACTTTTAAAAATTCTGAGAAAAATATATGTTCACTATGGGACTATATTATGCTAAATCCCAGAAAAGAAATATTTTTGGAACTGATTTGGTATTTTTCATGAAAATGGTCTAGTTATGAGTAAATGAATTAAATATGTTTTGTGAAGAAAGAAAATTGGAAAATAGGATTTTATGGCTTGAGAATCCTATATGAGGTATATGCAGATTTTTGATGAGGGTTTTGGTTATTGATGATGAAATTGTAAGAGTTGGCATTTTATGATGATTAAATGCATTAATTAGTAAAGTGTAAACAATTAAAATAAATTGTTTATAAATTTAAGTAATGTTATTCTTTCAATATCATTATACCGAAATATTGGTATGGATTTTATTGTGGAATTTCTACCTTTTTGAGTCGGTGTTACTATTCATGAGTTACTATTCACGAGTTACTATTCATGAGTTACTATTCACGAGTTACTATTCACGACAAAATTGGTTTCTTTTACTAACCAAATTATAGTTGATTTATGAATATTACTCTTGAGATTAAATCTATATGTTGATTATATTGATTTTATTATCATATATAACATTTTTATAACCCTGATGTTGAATTTCTCTTTCACTGGAGTGTAAAGATGGGTAGATTATTGGTATGATCATGACTAGGGTTCTCTTTGGCCTGTAGTGCAAAGTTGAATTGTGACTGGTATGATCATGACCATTGAATTTACAATTGAATATCTTTAGCTTAAGTGTAAAGATGAATTGATTAACATGGTTATAATTATGGTGTATATAAATTCTGAAATGATTATATATTTCTTTGAGATATGAATATATTTGGCATGTAGTGCAAATATTAATTGTTGAGGAATATCTTTGGCATGTAGTGCAAAGATGAATTGTAGATGAATATCTTTGGCCAGTAATGCAAAGATGAACTGCTGATGAATATCTTTGGCCTGTAGTGCAAAGATGACTTGTTGATGAATATCTTTGGCCCGTAGTGCAAAGATGAAGTTATTAGTATGATTATGAACAGGAACTGTGATTTGGTATAACCATGATGTTTGATGTTTCAGGTGATGAAAATTATCTTCGTCCTAGATGAGAAGAGAAATTTAGAACTACAATTATGATTATGAGTTATTCATATGATTGTGGACCAGAATTGTTGATTGATGTTACAGGGATAAAACATTGTTGGTGGATTTTTAACATGGAGAAGATAATAGACTTTATAGTCTATTTGACTCTTCTAATGTATTGCTCGTTCCGCTGCAACTATGGTTGAAATTTTTTATCATCTACCATATGTTCTAAATCTCTGATTTATTATTGATGAAGGCTATTGATAATTTAATTATCTTTAGTCATGATATTCTTTACTGGGCTAGTTGTGCTCACCCTTCTGTTCACAATTCCTTTCAGGTAATAAGAGTGTAGCTGGGTCGAGCGGGGGTAACAAGGGAATAGAACGGTGGTCATCATTTAGTAGTTATATTTGGTGAAGAAAATAGGGTGAGGCGAACCCAACGTTGGAAGGGTATTTTGCCACTATCATACAAGATGTCTAACGACATACAACCTCGTGTCATCATAAGACATGGTTGTGCTCATCCACTTGCTGAGTATATCTATGGGCACTACCTATATAATCTTGGTGTTTGTTTGAAGTATAATTCTCAATTAGAGACAGTGGAGATAATGATAAATCAAGAGAAGACTCACCATTGGGAAGAATATGATAGTAATCTTTTCGTTTTTCTTTGGGGTCTATTGGGTAAACCAAGGATAATTCTGTGGCCATATGATATCTATCATAACCTAGACGCATGGCCTCCCATGTACGAAGGTTTCCTTGAGCACTTCCCAAAGATTCTAATTTCTAAAACAATTTTTGACTATACCTTTATGTAAGGTGTCATTGTGAGGTGATGTCCACGGTTGGAACATGAGTCATATTTGGTATATATTTGTATCCAAACTCACAGCATATGTGTTGTTGTATTTTGCACGACAATTGTTGTAATAAAGTTATAGTTGTTTTCTGTACCATGTATTTGGCGACTCAGAATAGGTTGGATGGAATGGATCTATTTTGGGGTCGTTACAAAAATACTCTTCCTCCTCATTTATTCATATATCCCACATTCATTGTAAAAATATCACCATTAATATATTATTAAAATAATATATTTAAATAAATTATTTTATCAGAAAAAGATAAAATATTAATTTACAACAATTGCCACATTTAAAATTTTTTTTCCATCTATATCCACATAATATCAATATTTTCCTCATCATATAAATCAATAATTAATTATTCACAAATAATATTATAGAATCACATTACTGACAACCAGACAGTTTCCAGGAAAGAGGGGGCTTTCCAATAAGGATTTCTCCTTACTGGCGCACAATTAGATGACCAAACCTCTCCTTAGACAGAACTTTCTAGATATTGCCAATAATGTTATCTAATAATATTATTCAGATAATATGAATTATTGCTCCGATAATGGAAAATACTGCGTAGTGACAATTATAAAATATCAACGTAGCAATTATTTAATCAATAAAATAAAATATTGAACAGTAATTACTGTAACCATTATTGAGTAGTACCTTCTTACGTAAGAATCAATAATTGGTGCAATATCGTGTGCTACTGTGCAACAACGCGTATTACCGTGTTTTAACCACCAGGTATTCCAACAGTATTAACGGTAACAACTACGACGTTATTTATAAACAACTTATTTTTGTCGTTTTCTTCATCCAATCGATTTTCGTTATGGGGCCCACAAAAGACTGCGCCATCGTACAAATATTCTCCGACAGTAAGAATATTCCACGACCAAGCGAATATTCCCCGACAACAATGAATATTTTATAACCACTTGCTTATTTAAAATATTTGCGTATTTTACCCATAACTAACCACATTAATCAAATCAACCCTTACTATTTCAGAATAATAAATAGAGGAAATTAAATTTTATTTATTAATAATTTGGGGTCTTACAGAGTCTCAGCGATAAAGTTGATGATAAACTTTTTAAATCATAGAATATAGTAGATATCATGCTCTACTTGACTCTTCTAATAGATTGCTTGTTCCGCTGCAGTTAAACTTTTTGTTTATTATCAGTTTAACACTGTTGAAGGCTAACGATAATTTATTCTGCATTATCTTAGTCATAATATTTTTTACTGGGCTAGTTGAGCTCACCCTTTTGCTTTCATTGTTCTCTTCAAGAAATGAGAACGTAACCGGGACTAGTCGGGGAACGGAGTGATGGTCTGAGATGGTGGATATAGTAGTCCTCACTATTCTATGAAATAGTGTAATAATAAATGTAATAAGGACTCCATTTGAGTTTAGATATTGTCTAGAAGATAATATTCGTGTAAAAACTCTCAGTTACGCTTTTGTCGTATTGTATAAAAGAAATTTGTATTTAAATTCGGTACCATGTATTTGGCGACTCAGAATGGGGTGATGTATACCTATTTTAGGGGCGTCACATAAGCCGTCAAGCTTTATGTGTGATTTTGTTTTTGTGCGGGATTGGATGTGTCATTGGTGATTGAGTGCATGGACGAATCTTGGTGTTAACATTGGCGCTAGATAGAGGACCCTTTAGTGCTAGACGGTTCTTTTTCAATCACCTAGAAGTTTCAGTCGGAGTTATGGCAGCAAGGTAAAAACGGCTACCGGACGGGGTAAACCAACGACTAACCCAACTTCTCAACCCAGGGGTTCGGTCAAAGATAGGCTGGGGCCTTCGGTTAATTTTTGAAAAAACATGGGCACAATATACATTCTGTGGGTCCAACAAGGGGTAAAACGATCTCAATCTGACGACAACTGTTCTTGACCACAGAGAAGACGACAGAGCCCCATAGTCGTGTTGAAGATCAAAATTCAAAATGTGACGGTCATGACAAAAGAGGTGATTTTAGCCAAGAAGATACAGGAGAATAAGGATGTGACGAACGAGATTTTTGTAATTTAATTTGAATATTTATTGAATTAAATAAATACTTTTCAATGATTTAATTATTGGGCTAAATAATTAATTGAGAAATTTGTGGTAGATTAATTTAATTATGTGTTACATTGATTAAATTAATGTGAAGAATTTACTATTCAAAGTGTGTATTTAATTGAGCTTATTTGACTAAATGAATTATTTAATAAACATAATGTTATTCTAATTAATTTAATAATTAATTAGAGATTTAATGATTTGACATAATTAATGAATGAGAATTTTAATTATGTGATTATTTGATTTAATAAGTAATTTTGCCTTTTATTTAATTGAGTTTAAATAATATTATTTGATTAATTAAAATGTGACAAATAAACTATATAATAAATAAGTTAATTAAAATAAATTGGAAAAGGGATTAATAAGCTAGCCAAACATGGCCTTAAGATAATGGGAGCAGTTAAGGCCATACTGCGCTTAACTGCTACCATGTATGCGCTAGCTATTATATACGCATTCAGTTCATTTTTTTAAAAGTCTGGGAAAATCACAGAGAGAGATTAGAGAGAAAATTTGAGAGAATTGTGAAATTGGAGAAGAAATTGAAGAGTCAAAGGAGTTGCTATCATCTCATACTAGTCTAAACAAACAATCAAGGGTAATCTCTTATATTCAAGCTTTAATTTACATTATCGAATTTTCTACATCAAAGTTTATTTTAGTTCTTTGTAAAGTAAATTTGATGACCAATTTGTTAAGAAATTGATTATATATGCTTATTAGCATGCATAATCCAATTCTATATGATTTGTATGCGATTTAGAGTAATCAAATATGTTAAAATATGAAGAACTTGGGTTTTGATGGTAAATATACAATATATGTGATTTTGGTGTTAAAGTTAGGGCTTTGGTTGATAAATTGATTAGATAGGTTGTGATATATGTTGACATGTATATGTAATCTGTTATATGCGAATTAAAAACGATTTTCAGGAGTTAAATTTGTATGAAATAGGTTTTCAAGTAAAGATTTTGGTTTTGTTATAAAAAGTACAAAAATGTTTATTTTAGAACCAAAATTAGTGTTCAATTCTTATTGTAATCTGTAAATTGATTTCAGAATATGTTAGTATGTTGAATTGTAAAAAGAATGCAAATGAAATGACTTAATTTGGTTAAGAAACAAAGATTTGGTGGTTAATTTCGCTAAATATGTTGAAATATGAAGAAAACTAGTAAAAACATGATTTTTATCCTTAAAAGTTGATTTTGTATGATGTTCATATTATTAGAGTCATGATATGCATGCTTGGTGTTGTGGTTAACAAACTTATAGCTTCAGGGTATGTTAAATTTCTGTTAAGTTAGAGAAATTACATTTTTTGGATTGTACTGTGAAGTAGAGTACGCAGCCTGCAAGTTTTTGTCTGCATAACGGCACAGCTGTGCCGGTACCAAAGGCAGAAATGGCGCAGCTGCGCCTGCTAAGTGTACTGAGTATTGAGCTCCAGCACAGCTGCGTCGATGTCAAGGCTTAGGGTGGCGCAGCTACGCCCTCCCCTGAGCAGAAGCAGTTTGTTTTCTTTTAGTTTTCAGACCATGACATATTAGCCTAACCTAGCCTAAGGTGCATAATAGTGTGTTAAACATGTAATGAGGTTTTATAATTAATTGTAAGCATGTGTTCAATGATTTCAAAATGTGAAGTTAATAAGTTATGAAAAGCTTTAATTTGTTAACTGTTTAACTCTTGATATGTGTTTAAAGGTTACATTTCTATGATAGCCTTATGATTTTAGATTGGTGACGTGATGTTAATTCAAAAGTCAGAATTTGAATTGTGTTAACAAATTGGATTTAAATGAGAACTAAAACATATAGGGTTAAAGTTAAGTGTAACTAATTGGTATTGTGATTCTAATGATATATGTAAGGTTTTGACGAACATGTGTTATAGTTGTATAGATTACGCACGAGGCAAGTTCCTAAACCTTACCTCTTTACATTGAGCAAGTTTTTCCTTACTCAAACTCTACTTAATGGAATAAGTTTCTTTAAATTCGAAATTCTTCGATTGGGCAAGTCCTAGACTTATATTCTATGACGAGTAAAGTTCTTGTTATTAATTGTTCAAGTTTCAAGATTTCATATTAGATGTTATCATTATTTTAAAGCATGATTCCCGTTATACAATACTTATTCGATTGTATATCTCTTGAGTTTTATTATTCAAATTGAATATTATGTATTGCTGAACCTTGTAAGACTAGTGAACCCTTATTAATTCGACTAGTCCATAGTTAATGAACGTTCTAAATTTCAGAACCATTGTCGAGCTTATCCAAAATAAACTTCCTTTGGTGCGGACTCTAATGTCAAACTGAGATGAACAACCCTGTTATAAGGGATTAATGATGCTTTAGCGTTAAGATATTGTGCACAGTATGGTACTAAGGGCTGATCCCCCTAAGTACGAGAAGAAGAGTCCATAGTCTTATGATTGTTAAAGGTTTCAAGTATAAACACTTGACAACCTAAGGCATAGTTCAAGATCTTATGACCCTCAGACATTTTTTTTGATTCTTGTTATTCATTTTTGATTCAAAAGCCGAGTTTTCTTATTTTAGAAGTTTTTGATTCACTCGCATGTTATTATATTGTTGTTATATTATTATACTTGTGGGCAATCATGCTCACTCTTGTGTAATAATAACATTGCAGTTAAGAACAAAAGGTCCGACGAGCCTTCTACTAGCAATGGCAAGGGCAAAGTTAACAAGTGATGAAGACTTGTTGTTTATTTGATGTATTTACGTTTCAGACTTATGTTAATGCCGTGTAAGACTTATTATTTGTTTATGCTTCCGCATTTGAGATTTAAGGTTAGTATGACCTGGGATTGTTGTATTTACATCCAGATGTTGTAACTCCATAAGGAGAGGATTTATTTCTATCTATTTTATGATTTTCATTTGTTATGGATAGATAGACATATGATGTTTGTACAGTGAACACCAAATCCCGTGGAAATTGAAGTACCCGAATTTGGGGGTGTCACAAAGGATGCCATGGAGGCCTTACGCCTTCAACAGAAATAGCTAGATACCCAGATGGTAGGAGGTGATGAGGTCTCCTCCAATCATCATCAATGTCGGGAAGCATCGTTAGGGAACCGATCCAGGACATATCGTTCGGGCAGTTCCCATCTCGAAAAAAATAGGCGAATGAGTTGCTCTCGTGATGGTAGTAGCGAAGGACATGGGAGATTTGGACACAGACGACAGATTGCCTCTCTAGAGCTTCTAAGGGATATGCACAAATCATCCCCCAAGAAAGAGGACTCTGAACCCCTCACGAAGAGAGTAGTAGAGTTAGAGAAGAAGCTGACAGAGGTTAATGATAAGTGGATTTTATATACACGAATCGATTTCCATTTCAAGTTTAAATTCATAATTATCTTCATGTTTTGTGTTCATTTTTACTCGTTATATGTTATTTTATGTGTAGTGTGGTCATGGATGCAAGTGGTGAAGAAAGGCGGTCTTTGTGGAGCAAAAGTGGAAAAATGTTGAAGACGAAAAAAGTTGAAGTCAATAGCCTAGCCCGCCGGGGCGGGGGTCCCGATTTCTGGGGTGTCCTGTTCAGTTTCGACTTCTGCTGGTGCTCGGTTTGTGGGACTTTAATGATGCGCATGGACTCTACAAAAGGGGATTTTCGGCCAGGAAAGAGAGAGAGAACTAATTCAGTAAATTATTCAGTTTTTAATTCATTCGTTATGAACTAATTCACTTATTAGACTTGTGATGGATCTTTGGGTGAAACGATGATTCTATAGCTTTGATTTCCAATTCAATAATATATCTTCAGTTTATCTATGTTAATTTGAGCGTGAATTTATGAATTGCCTGATCAACAGTTCTTTGTGGATTTGAAAGGAATCGAGAGATGAGATTCGAATCTAGACCTAGTTAATATAGCATGTGTCATGAATTTTGTCAATAGCAAATTTGTGATTATTGTTGAGGTAGAGATACGCTTGACATCACATGTAATTGTATAGAGAGCTTAAACTTAAACCTTCTTTAATTGCAGTTCACATAGAGATATAGTGAGTTGGTTAATTTAGGTGTTTAACGGATTTCTATCTTAATTGTGGATTGATGTTAATATGGTATTAGTGCATCGAGAGGTGGCTATTACTACGATCGTGTTCTTGATTAATAAACTGGGATATTAAATTGAGTTAGAATAAAGGTTTGAAAATCAGAGTGAAGCTCAGGGTGAAATCATAAGTCTAATTCTCCATTAATTGTTTGAAAATCCGTATTTTGATATTGGTGACTGTTTTGTGATAGTTTACTTATTTATTAATTTAGTTTTTTTTATATATAGTTTTAAAACCATTGAATTGAATAGTTTAATAGAATTAGGATTAATAGAAAATTGATAATTGTGAAGTTAAAATTTTTGATAATTTGTCCTCGTGGGAACGATACTCTATTTACTACTATATTACTTGTTGACCACGTACACTTGCGTTTTTTGTGCATATCGATTTACACCAACAGTTAACCAGGAAAAGGTATACTGGTTGATCGGGTTCAGGCCAATCCTAACAAGAAGGTCCCGTTTTTGGAAAGCTATGATGACACTGGTGACCTGTATGACCATACTCAAGCATATGATCAGATCATGAAGTTCTATGATTACTCTGACACTGTCAAGTGCCAGATGACGTCGCTGACCCCGAACTCGATCTCATCATGGAAAGAACTCTATGAGAAGTTCCACGGTCATTTTGGGAGCAATAAGAGGAAGGGGAAGCTGACTGCCTCTTTGATGCAGATAAGGAAATACTCCAACGCGGCTCTAAGTCAGTACGTGAAGAGGTTCTAAGAGGCAGTGGGAACGATGATAGATCTGAATGAACCTCAGGCCCTCAGGTACTTCACCACGGGGTTGGATGTGGGGAGGTCAAAAAAGCTGATGAAGAGTATAATGTTCAACGCCTTGAAGGACCTGACCAAAACTTACGGCCGAGCAGAAGGGTTTATCGCAATGGAAGACGCCATGGGGAGCCTGACGATGAATGCCCCATCTTCGAAGAAGCCTAGAGATCTTGATATGAATAACCATCCCAGATCAGACAACAATAACAGGTCTGATAACCAGACAAAGAAGAATTTCAACAATAGGGGTTTAGGAGGAGGTTGACCACCCTTCCCGAATCGTTGAGTCAATAAAGTCTATAACCCACGCAATACGGATCGGGCAAAAATATTGGAAGAGATGGGAGATAATCCTTATTTTGATCCTTTCCTGAACAATACTCATCCGAAGTGAGGAAACCATAATAGATACTACAATTACCACCAAACCTATGGACACTCTATAGAAGACTATCAGAATTTAAAGAATTTGACCGAGAAAAAAATGTCCAAAGCGGGGAGTTAGTCCAGTATATGGCGGGACAAGAGGCTTCAGGAAAAATAAGTAACACGAACCAGGAGAAGAACCCGAACACCCAACCACAGCCACAACCCGAACAATCTCAAACAACTCGGTAAGTTATGGACGTGATAACGGGTGGCGAGGTGACCGAAAAGAAGATACGAGGGTTCTTATATTCAATATTAACCGTGTCTAAATATCTTTCCAGGAGGGATCAATAGTACCCTGACACTTTTTTATCTTTTATCGATGAGGATTACCCATCGGAACCTATCGATTCGTATAAAGGGACCTTGGCTATTACAACACATGTCAACTTAGTGGATGTGAAGAAGATCATGATTTACAATGGCTCATCCGTAGATATATTTGTATGCCAATGCATACCAAAGGCTGGATTTGGAAGGGAGAAGGATGGAGGTCAGGTAGAAGCCCCCTTGATACGGGTTCAGTAATGATCTAGTTCGGGTTACAGGAACCATCAAGTTTTCAGTTGTCTTCAGAACAGCTCCTCGACAGGTGTAAATAAATGTCAAGTTCTTTGTACTGCATGTGAATGCGACATACAATGACATTTTGGGATAGCCGACATTAACAGCTCCACAGGCGATGACTTTTATCCCCCACTTCAAGCTAAATTTCCCTATGCCAAACGGGGTTTATGAAGTCAAGGGAGATCTTTATATAGCTCGAAGGTGCTATAGAAATTCTCTGGTATCATCGGGAGTCAGAGTTAGTAAGTAGAGGTAGACTATGGCGATCGAGGTGGAACCATTTACTGAGCGAAGTACAGAACCCCTCGCTTTGCCGACTGAAGAGACCACAGATCTCGATTTTATCCCCGAGAACAAGGAAAAAATGATCAAGATCGGTTCGGGCTTGTAAGAATCCTTTCAGAGGGGATTGATTGAGTTGCTTCAGGTATACAGAAACATTTTTGCATGGGTACCCCGTGATATGCCTAGGATAGATGAGTTTGTCACTATGCACCATTTAAATGCAAACCCTGCCAGGAAACATGTCTGCCAGAAGAGAAAAATATTTATCCCAGAGAGGCAGAAGATTATTGACGATGAAATGGCTAAATTATTAGCAACCGAATTTATATTTGAGATTGACTATTCTGAATGGTTGGCGAACGTGATACTAGTTCGGAAGTAGAACAGGAAATGTAAGATGTGAATAGATTTTACAGATCTCAATACGGCATACCCGAAGGACTTCTACCCACTTCCACACATGGACCAGTTGATCGACGCCACGTCTTGGTATGAATTGTTAAGTTTTATGGATGCCTTTTCGGGATACAATCAGATTTCAATGCATAAGAAGGATATCTGATGAGTGGGTTGTATACCTACGAATCTGGTGTTTTTAGACTTGATAATCTGTGTACCCTTATATGTTTCGCTTTGCTTATGATTTGCTTTTCTTGATATATTGTAGAAGGAAGCAACATATGGGCAAAACAGTCATTTCCAGCTTTAAAATGAGCAAAAGGGTCATTTTCTCATTGCAGGGGCCGTAGCGCCGGGATTGCTCTTGATTTGGCCGCCGCAGCGCCTATTATTCAATCTTTCTTATCTCCCTGGCACTGCAGCGTCGAAGCAAGGCTAAATTGAGGTGCCGCAGTACCGGTGCGGGTTTTCAGGCAGAAAGCAAGTTTAACCACTTTTGAAAGCCAAGAAAAGTGATTAAAACCAAAGGAAGGAGAAGCGTAATTCTTGCAACAAGCTTGGAAATCATTCTTGGAATAGAAGAATTAGGGTTTGAATATTGTTTCTAAGTGATTTTCATTCTCTAATTCTTCCATTCACTTTTTGTTATCTAAGAATGTTGAATACATTGTTAATAAGGTTTAATTCTATAGCTATTATGACGCCCCCCAAAATAGGTCCACAAACCCATTTAGAGTCACCAAATACATGGTACAAAATCCAAATACAAACTTCATTTATATAACGGTCGTGCAAAATATAACAACACATAAGCTGAGAGTTTCAATACAAATATTGTCTTGTAGACAATATCCAAACTCAAATAAAGTCCTCATTACAATTATTGTCACACTATTTTACAAAATAGTGAGGATTACTATAAAAACCATCTTGGACCATTACTCCACTCCCCGACTAGTCCCAGCTACATTCTCGCCTCCTGAGAAGAAAAATGGAACCAAAAGGAAAATGATGAGCTCAACTAGCCCAGTAAAGGATATTGCGACGAAGATAATGTATAACAAATTATCCTTAGTCCTCAACAGGAAAAAATCTAATAGAATACAATAGACAACAAGTTTTAGATCCACAACTGTAGCGAAAATAACAATCCATTAGAAGATTCAAGTAGAGCATGATGTTTACTATCTTCTATGATTTAAAAGTCCATAATCAATATTTTATCTATGTAACAACAATCAATAAATATTTTAAATCAACGAATTATCCATGTACTACGGGCCAAGGATATTCGTTTGTATCACCAATGGTTATGATCATGCCAAACAACTGTCCATCTATGCACTACGAGCCAAAGAGGACTTTCACCACAAACCTTTATTTGTAACATTACAGGTCATGATTATACCAATACACAATTCTTGGTCATAATCATACCAATCAACAGTTCATCTATGCACTACGAGCCAAATATGACTTTCACCACAATATAAGTATGAGGATGATGACAATGATATAAAGAATCAATCAAGTATGATCAAGGATAAATATTAGAGATTTATAATTTAATTTATCAAGAGTTCAAGAATGTCCAAATTGTCAACATGATCATCAATTGTGGAGTAAAATTCAAGAATGCTATTTAAGATTCAAATTTCAAAGATAATTTGGACAAAAGAAGAGAAACTAAATTCCGTCGTGAATAATACTCCGGCACGAATAGTACCTCGGATAAATAATACTTGAATGAAAAGTATCTCGAATGAATAGTACCCCGACATGAAAAGATTAAATTTTCAATAAGAAAGTTCAGACCAATAGTGAAATGATATTAGATGAAGCACAAACTTTTAAGAATATTCCATTAATTTCAAAGGTTTTCACTATTTAATAATAAGGTTATGGAAACAAACAATAAATTCGTACCATAAATGGAGAAATATGAAAGAAGACGATATCCCTTGATGAGTACAAAAGAAATGATATCTCATACGAGTTTGAAATAATATACGATATTACAAATGGATTTTCACCTGTCATGCAGTAATCCGCGTAGACAGATCATTTCCACAAATAAAGAATGAATACAAATGGTTATTCACCAGACATGCGATAATCCATGTAGACATGTTATACTAACAGATTAATAAAGGATGAATACGAAGGGTTATTCACCATGCATGCGGTAATCTACGTAGACAGGTTATACTCATAGATTAATAAAGAATGAATACGAAGGACAACCTTTATGAGTATGAAGCAATATCACGTACAAATATGAAAGAAAATAACATCATTTAAGAATACAAAAGAAATAATATCCTTTACCTTAGTAGGAGATTGGATGCTGCAATAGTGTAGTAGCAGAATACTTTTTTTCTTTCTCTCTTATTCTTTCTATAGCTTCTCTCTCTAGATTTTTAGTGAATTGGTGAGAAAAAAGGAAGAAATGAGCTTCTATTTATAGTAGAATGGACTAAATAGTAACTGATTTACGAGCGGTCCATATTGATTTACTATTAAAATGGACGATCCATATTGATTTACTATTAAAACTTTAACTGACGATCTATATTAATTTACTATTAAAACTTCAACCAACGGTCCAAATTGATTTACTATTAAAACTTCAACTGACGGTCTTAAAAATTAGCACATCTCTCCATGGAATAATAAGCCAAACTTACAACAAACACCTCATGACAAACCCCTTTATTTATATAAAAAATTGAATAAATATTTACCACAAATCACTTATCTTTACTCAAAATATTTTTAATCTTTCAACAATTATTCATCATTAATATTATAACTCACAATATTGACAATCAGATCATTCTCAGGAAAGAGCGGGCTTTTCGATAAGGATTTTTTCTTATTGGCGCACAATTAAATAACCAAACCCCTTTCCTCGACAGAACTTTCTAGACATTGTCAATAATACAATTAATAATATGAATAATTGTGTTGTCTCAATTACTGATTTAATAATATAAAATATTGTGTAGATGATACTGTGACAATAATTGAATCAATAATATGAGATACTATGCAGTAACTACTGTGGCAATTATTGAATGAACTGAGTGACTTCTTACGTAAGTATCAATAATCAGATATATTGTGCAATACCGTGTGCTACTGTTCAACAACACGTATTACAGTATTTTTATCACTGGGTATTTCAAAAGTTTAGCGGTAAAAGTCTTACCGTTATTTTTATAAAAAGGTTATTTTTGTCACTTTCTATATCCGACAATTATCCCGTTGTGGGGTCCACCAATGATTGCGCCGTCGTACGAATATTTTCCGGCAAAAAAATAATTCCCCAACCAAACGAATATTTATGACCACGTGCCCAAGGAATGCTACTTCCTCAAGCCAGAACTCGCATTTCTTGAATTTGGCATATAGCTTATTTTCACGAAGCCTTTGCAGTACCAGCTTCAAATGGCGCTCATGATCTTCACGGCTTTTGGAATAGATGAGGATGCCATCAATAAAGACAACAACGAACTGATCTAAATATTCTTTGAATACAAGCTCCATCATATCCATGAAAGCGGCAGGAGCATTAGTCAATCCAAAAGACATGACTAAGAATTCGTAATGCCCGTACCGAGTTTTGAAGGCAATCTTTGGAATATCCTCAGTTTTAATCTTCAGCTGATGATATCCAGAATGAAGATCGATCTTTGAAAAGAATTGTGCTCCTTGCAACTGGTCAAACAGCTCATCAATGCGAGGTAGCGGATACTTATTCTTGATGGTGACATGGTTCAATTCCCTATAGTCGATACAAAGTCACATACTCCCGTCTTTCTTCTTTACGAATAAAATAGGAGCACCCCAAGGAGATGTACTAGGACGAATAAAACCGATGTCTAATAACTCCTGTAATTGGACTTTTAACTCCTGAAGTTCAATAGGAGCCATTCGATATGGGGTTTTAGAAATGGGCTTTGTACTGGGTTCAAGGTCAATAAAGAATTCAACTTCACGTTCTGGGGGTTGACCAGGAAGTTCTTCAGGAAATACATCAAGAAATTCTCTAACAATAGAAATATTATTCAAATCTGACTTGTCTTTGTTCAAATCCATAACATGGGCTAATAAAGCTTGACATCTGTTTTTCAATAAACGAATAGCTTTGTGGCTTGATATGACAGTGACTGATTTTAGTGGTTTAGTAATTTGAATTCGTATGACAGGTTGGTTAGGAATATGAAAACTAACAACCTTACGAAAATATCAATTTTAGCATGATGAGTGGTTAACCAATCAATTCCTAAAATCACATCAAAAGCAAGTATCTTTAAAGAGATAAGATCAACAGGTAATGTGATAGTGCCAACTTGGATCATGCAAGATTTATAAACTGTAGATGTAACGAAGGTTTCACCCAACGAAGTTTCAACAGACAAGTCAAAGTCCAATTTCTCCGGAGTCAAGTTTAAACGTTGAGCACAAGCAGGAGAGATAAAAGAATGGGTAGAACCGGTATCTAATAAGGTATAAACTTCGCAAGAGTTTATGATTAGCTTACCCGTGATCAGCTCGTTCGGGTTCCTCACGTTTTGGCCAGTCACGACAAACGCTCTTCCAGGAACCGCTGATTTCGACTTATCCGGGACTGCCCTTGGAGTCACCATCCCCGTTGAACTTGGTTTTCCTACAGAACAATCCCGAGCTATGTAGCCTTCTTTTCCATAGTTGTAACATACCTTGGATTGTTGTGGACAGTTTGGGCTGATATGTCCCTCTTTCTCGCATTTGTAACATCTAACTGGCGGTCGTTCTCCTCCCCTAGAATTTGTTGTTGGTGCTAGTGCAGCTGCTGATATCTTCCCGTCATTGTTGAATCTCCTCTTTCTGAAATTTTCACTTGACTCACCTCTCCTATTAATATGGCCACGATGACCACCCAAGTGGTTACCGCCTTTGTTCGTATTTTTCCCTCCTCGTTGGTTATCATCGCTCTGATGACTGCTGTCACCGGTATGACCATGGTTGTGGTCCCTCGGTTGCACATACTCATTATCTCGCTTTAATAATTGAGCCCTGTTTACAACATCTGAATATAATAAAAATTTATGAGAGATAAGATATTGTTGAATCTCAGATTTTAGACCTCTTAGAAACATCCTTGTCATTCGTTCCTCATTTTCGACCAAATGAGGTGCAAACCTGGATAACTCTGCAAACTTCGCCTCGTACTGAGACACCGTCATGTTGTTTTGTTTCAGTCTGATAAACTTCACCTCCTTCATATGAAGAATACTTTCAGGAAAGTACTTGTCATTGAACAGTTTTTGAAATGTTTCCCAGGACATGTTGAGTGCGTCAGGCTGGGTACGCATCACAGACTCCCACCAGTAGTCTGCCTCACCGCGAAACATAAAGGTGGCAAATGGAACCTTCTGTTCCTCCGTGCATCCCAAGACATCGAATATCTTAGTAATTTGCTTGACCCACATTTCTGCCATGATCGAATCTGGCTTTCCCTTAAATTCTGGTGGTCCCAATTCTTTGAACTGCTTGTCTGTGACAAACCGCGCATTGTTATCATTTCCACCCGTATTCTGCACACGAGTCTCCCTCGTCTAATTTTGCATGAACTGCAAAAAGCTCCTAAATATTCCATCATTCATAGTTTGCTCGGTAACGTTGTTTATAGGAGGAATATTGCCTTCCTGTTGCACGTTCCCCTGGGTGGTGATCAAAGGTGTCTCCACGGTCTGATTTACTCCATTATTAACGTTCTCAGCTACCATTCTTAAATACTACCATAAAACAAGGGTTAATAGTCATGTCATATATTATCCCTATACTCTGACCGACCAAATAAACTTAGTCAGGTCATACTAGCGAAGGAATTTCCCGTCTCTCCCCTCCTAGTTCTTGTCTCACATCTCAGCCAGGGATCATATCCCTAAGATCTGATACCAACTGTGACGCCCCCAAAATAGGTATACATCACCCATTCTGAGTCGCCGAATACATGGTACAGAAACAAATACACCTTCATTATAATAATTGTCGTGTAAAATACGACAACACAATTACTGTGAGTTTAAATACAAATATTATTTTCTAGACAATATCCACACTCAAATAAGTCCTCATTACAATTATTCAAACACTATTTTACAGAAATAGTGAGGACTGCTAAAATATTTTTCTAGAACCATCACTCCATACCCCGACTAGATCCTACTATGTTCTCACCTCCTGAGAAGAAAAATGGAACAAAAAGAAAAAGGGTGAGCTCAACTAGCCCAGTAAAGAATATTATGACTAAGATAATATACAACAAATTATAATTAGTATTCAACAGGGAAAAATCTGATAGAATATAATCGACAACAAGTTTTAGATCAACAACTGCAGCAAAAATAGCAAACCATTAGAAGAGTCAAGTAGAGAATGAATTCTACTATCTTCTAAGATTTAAAAGTCCATCATCAATATTTTATCCCTGTAACAACAATTAATAATCATCTTTAACCAAATATTCATCTTTGCACTACAGGCCAAAGATATTCATTTGTATCACCAGTCGGCCATGTTCATCTCAATACCTGTTCATCTTTGCACTACGGGCCAAAGATATTCATCATTTAATCATTCATCTTTGCACTACAGGCCAAAGATATTCAGTAATATCAGCATTTAGGACTGAGGATGATGAAAAATATCTTAACGAAAATGAATCCAGTGAGACAGAAGGACAAATAGTAGGGATTCGTACAACAGTTTATCCAATATCAATAATACTTCATAATAATCAATTGTAAAGCAGAATTCAAAAATAAAGATCAAAACATGGATACAATCAAAGATAGTAACCATAATAGATATCTTGGACAAAAAGAAGAAAATTTTATTTTTCGGTGAATAGTGTCGTATTCGTGAATAATGCCGTATTCGTGAATAGTGTCGTATACGTGAATAGTGCCAAAGATATTCAGTTATATCATCATTTAGGACTGAGGATGATGAAAAATCTTTTAAAGAAAACGAATCCAGTGAAACAAAAGAACAAATATTAAGGATTCGTACTTTAAACAATCCGAGTTCAAAAATACTTCATATATAATCATAGCAAAGAAAAATTCAAGAATGATCAAAACATGGATACAATCAAAGCTATTATCCATAATAGATATCTTGGACAAAAATGAAAATTTAATTTTTCGGTGAATAGTGTCGTATACGTGAATAGTAACTCCGACACAAAAAGTTCCAAATTTGATAAAAAAATTTAGATCAATATTTCGGCATAATGATATTGAAAGAAATAATATCATTATTAAAAAAAAATAACATCTCTTACCTAAGAAAAGACAGTACTTCTAGCTGGAATACTTGATATAGTGCTGAAGGGAACTTGCACCGTATAGCAACACTCAAAGTATCAAAATACTCACAAGAATACGCTCGATAATATAGAGAGAGAAAGAGAGAGAAAACTTTAGTTTCTGGTGTGATTTTCAATTCTAACCTAAGCACCCTATTTATAGAAAAATGCTTAGAACACCAAAGCAGAAAATTTAATAAAATATTAATATTATTTATTTAAATTTTTACGCCCACCTTGACCATCTGAATTCAGCCACCAATAATGACAAAAACAAAAAAAGCGTTTTTGTTATTAAAAATAATTAAAACTTTCAAAAATCAATTATTTCAGAACTACGGAACTTCAATAATTCATAATAAATAGTCATTTTATCAGAAAAATTCAAACTTTATGTCCTTTCCTTAGGAAATTTTATTCTCTACAACTTTGTAGAAGAAAGTTTTTTCAAATTCCAAACAAAAATTGACCGAAATCCACATACGGACGATTTTACAGGCTATAATCAAATTTCAGTCAAGAAATAGGTCCACAGACATGTTTAACATGTTTTAAATAACTTTTACAACAAAAATACTCTTCCTCCTCATATATTCATATATTCCACATTCATTGTAAAAATATCACCATTATTATATTATTAAAATATAATAATATATTTAAATAAATTATTTTATCAAAAAAATAAAATATCAATTTTTCAACAATTGTCACTTTAAAATTTTCTCCATCTATATCCACATAAAATGAATATTTTCCTTATCATACAAATCAATAATTAATTATTCACAAATAATATTACAGAATCACAATATCGACAACCAGGCCGTTCCCAGGAAAGAGGTGGCTTTCCAATAAGGATTTCTCCTTACTGGCACGTAATTAGATGACCAAATCTCTCCTTAAACAGAACTTTCTAGACATTACCAATAATATTATCTAGTGATATTATTCAGATAATATGAATTATTGCTCCGATAATAGAAAATACTGTGTAGTGATAATTATTAAACAACAACAATATAAATATCAACGTAGCAATTATTGAATCAATAAAATAAAATATTAAACAGTAATTACTGTAATAATTATTGGGTAGTGCCTTCTTATGTAATAATCAATAATTGATGCAATACCGTGTGCTACTGTGCAACAACGCGTATTACTGTATTTTAACCACCGGGTATTCCAACAGTATTAACGGTAACAACTATGCCGTTACTTATAAATAACTTATACTTGTCATTTTCTTCATCCAATCGATTTCTGTTACGGGGCCCACACAAGGCTGCGCCGTCGTACGAATATTTCCCGATAGTAAGAATATTCCACGACCAAACGAATATTCCCCGACAACAATAAATATTTTATAACCACTTGCTTATTTAAAAATATTTGCGCATTTGTACCCATAACTAATCACATTAATCAAATCAACCCTTACTATTTTAAAATAATAAATAGAGAAAATTCAATTTCATTATAATAAGTTGGGGTCTTACATCGATACTTTAGAAAAAACTACCACCTAAGCTTACGGATCCAAGAAGCTTCAATATCCCATGTACTATTGGGAGTCAGTTTATTGGTAAAGATTTATGTGATTTGGGGGTGAGCATTAACTTGATGTCATTCTCAATTTATCAGAAGCTCAGTTTGAAAGAATCCAAGCCCATCAACATCACTTTGCAACTGGTAGATAGGTCGTTGACTTACCCAAAAGGAATAGTGGAAGACGTATTGGTCAAGGTTTCCCGTAGATTTTATAGATCTCAACTTTGAAGAAGATAGGGAGGTGCCTATTATCCTTGGGCATCCCTTCTTAGCTACTGAATCGGATTGACTTGGTTCACAGGGCAGTAAATGATGTATTCGTGAGAAATTACATTTTTAACCCACTCGAGGCTTTACTTATTAATCCATCTGATTCAGAACATGCCACTCAGCCTGCATATATTAAATGGTTGGATGCATCTTCATGGTTGACTCAGTTTAAGCAACAATTTGAATCTTTAGATTAACTAGGAACGTCTGCTTCTCAATCACAGTCATCACTGAAAGAAACGCCCGATTTAGAACTTAAGCCACTACCGAGTCATTTATGGTATACGTTTCTAGGCGAGTCATCTACCTTACTTGTTATTATTTTTGCATCATTAGAAGAGGTGTAGGAAAATAAGCTCTTTCATGTTCTAAAAAAATACAAGACAACCATGGGATAAACTATTGCAGATATTAAGGGAATCACTCCATCCATTTGTATGCATTAGATCCTCCTCGAGGATGATTCTAAACCTTCCATTGAGCATCAACGACAATTGAACCCCATTATGAAGGAGGTGGTTAAGAAAGAGATCATTAAATGGCTTGATGCATGTATCATTTACCCAATCTCTGACAGTTCTTGGGTGAGTCGAGTCCAGTGTGTGCTGAAAAAGGGAGGCATGACAGTAGTGTCCAATGAGAAAATGAATTAATTCTGACACAGACTGTTATAGGATAGCATGTTTGCATGGACTATCAAAAACTCAACAAAGCAACTTTTAATGATCATTTTCCTCTGCCATTCATTGATCAAATGCTCGATAGACTTTTCAGGCATGAGTTTTATTATTTCTTGGATGGTTATTCAGGTTATAATCAAATCGCCATATGATGAGTGTGTTTTATATACACAAATTAGGTACTTTTGAGTTTGATAATTTGCAAATCCTAAGCTAGTTTGTTTGATTTTTATGTGTTTTCATTGTGTTATTATGTAATGTAGTTGTATATTTCTTTTATGTATTTTTGTATTAGTTTTATGTGTTTTTACTTTGCTTTGTAGGAATTGGATGGAATGTAATTTGGGTCGATGGTTGGAATCACCAAATTCGCATTTTCGGTTTGTCATTGACATAGCAGTCCCGTGAAGCCCAGTGTTTACCATGATTCGGCCATTATCTGTCCAAACTCCAAGAATAAAAGTTGTAGATCAACGTCTCCTCTTTTCGGATCATTTTGAGTCGCCTCAATCGGAGTTCGGATGCGAGAGTTATGGCCATTTTGGAGACAAAAAAGTTCTAAATTTACTCCATTGTTTTCTCTTGAATTCAAGGTTAGTCTCAATTGGTTTAATAGCTTTAATTTATATTTGATATAAACACCAACGGGTGAATGAAAAATTTATTTGAGAAAACGGTCAAATTTAATTTGAGAAAACATCATTTAATTTTAATTGGGTTTGGTTGAATATGCTGTAATTAGATTTTTTTTCCTTCTTCAAAATTTGTATAAATTGCTTAATGTAATTTGAAGGATAGTTGTTGCTTTACAATATTATTATGAGTATGACTTTATGAGAACTCATATCTTACAAGTTACAATATTGTTGTTTTGTTGGATCCGCTGTAATGGGTTTTTATACAAAATTGGTATAAATTGTTTAATGTAATTAGAAGCATACTTGTGCTAATTGAACTTGGATATTTTTAGAACCCGGTAGCAAAAAACTACTTTATAATGTTATACTGCCTTTGGATTCTTTATTCTTTATAATGTTAATATAAAAAAATTATTTAATTATTGTGGTATAACCAAAAACCGATACCGATTTTGTACCGAATCGGTACCAAAACCGGTTATTCGGTACCGGTACCGGTTCTTGATTTTCCAGTTTTTTCGGTTCGATTTTTTCGGTACCGATTCAATTTTTTACCGATGAGCACCCCTACCAACTGCCATTTGCATATCAATCACTTCATGGCCAATTTTGCATTGTTCCATCCATTATTTTGAAGAAATCAAAGAATGAAAGTTTTAGATCTCCCTCTCATCTTTCCGAAATATCTTTAATCATTCAAATCGGAGTTTGTATGAAGAAGTTATGGTCATTTTCCCAACAAATGTTGAAGCAAAAAATTAACCGGCGCTGCAGCGTCCTTTGCTAGTGTATTTTCGGCATTGCACCGCCCCGAAACAGTAGCTCATCCCATTTGAAGCGCTGCAAAGTTTGTTTCAAGCTAAATCAAGGCGACGCAGTGCCTGACACGGATTTTTGACATATTTCAGCCTTTAATTGCCTAACCTAATGACCCATTACGAAATTCCTTCACTTTTTTTTTCATTTTATCTTCATTTTTGCTATCAAAGGGAAGAGGGAGGTGGCTAGACATCAAAGAGGGAGGCTATGGCCTTTGGCCATGGTTCTTCAAGAGCTTCAATGGAGGTGCTCCAATGGAGTTTCATCTACCAAAATGGGGAAGCCACTTCTTTATATTTTATTTCTTTTTTCTTTATGTATTTATTAGTTTGGGATCCTTGAATGTAATTGAACCCTTTGCTTAGATTGTATTGAATAACTTTCAAATTGATTGGCACCATATGAATTGGTTCTCTATATTTTAATGTTTAATGTTTCATTGTTAAGGAATTAGTAATTAATTTGGTAGTCTATATGAAATTGGAAAATGGATTGTAGATGTAGACCATGAATATATTGACATGTGATTATGCTTGTTCTACATGTGTTTGAATACATAATTTTTGTGTAGGATAGGAATATACCTATATGCCATGTGTAGCCAATTTGAGAATCTAAGCTTGAATTCCTTGTCTAATGTTAATTCACATAGGAATATGATGGGTTATGTAGCTAGGATGTTCCTTTTTGTTCTATTCCCTTTTGGGTGGATTTAGAGAGGATATATTTATATGAACCTTGGAAGAGACATATGAATACTGATAAATTCTTAGTTGACAATTCGTCATGACCATTATGATCAATTGGAGAGTTAGGAGATATAAATGAAGCATTGCACGCCAAGTGTTCGACAAAATGCTTGTGTGGGGATATTGTGGTCTTATGCTCCTTAACTATCTATTAATGTTATCTATTTATGTTTTGTAGCGTAATTGTAGTCTTTAGCTTTTATCCCTTCAATCAATTGTTTAAATAAGATTGAGACGATATAAAGTTAGTACTTGGTTAATCATTAGAGATAATTCCTCGTGGGTTTGACAACTCTCTTATCATTTTATTACTTGTTGACCGTGTATACTTGCGCGTGTTTATCAGTTGCAAAATCGACCAACACCATAGCACCTGAAGAGCAAGAGAAAACAACCTTTACATGTCCATATGAAACCTTTGCCTTCAGAAAAATGTCATTCAGGTTATGCAATGTGCCTACAACATTTTAGCAATGCATGATGTCCATCTTTTATGATATGGTGGAGCAAAATCTAGAGGTGCTCATGGATGATTTCTCTATGTTCGATAATCCTTTTGATTTGTGTCTACAAAATTTGATTCTAGTGCTGGAATGATGCGTGGAGACAAATTTAGTGTTGAACTGGGAGAAGTGTCACTTCATGGTTCAAGAGGTAATTATCTTGGGGCATAAAGTTTCTGCTAAGGGAATTGAGGTGGATAAGGCTAAAATAGAAGCTATTGACAATCTTCCACCGCCATCATTTGTAAAAGGGGTAAGGATTTTTCTTGGGCATGTCGGGTTCTATAAGCGATTTATAAAGTACTTTTCTAAAATCATTAAATCTCTTTGCAGCCTTTTGGAAAAAGATGTGCCTTACAAGGTTGATAAGGCATGCCTAGCTACTTTTGATGTGCTTAAGAAGAGGCTTGTCTCTGCTCCCATTGTAGTTACTCCTGACTGTGAATTGCCATTTGAACTTATGTGCGATGCAGTGACTTTGCTATTGGTGTGGTCTTAGGTCAACAAAAATATAAAGTATTCCATACCATTTACTATGCCAGCAAGACGTCGACAGATGCTCAACTTAATTATACTACCACCGAGAAAGAGCTGTTAGCAGTAGTATATGAATTTGACAAATTTTGCTAATATCTCATTGGTACGAAGGTCATTGTCTACACTGATCACTCGGCCATCAAATATCTGATTTCTAAGAAAGATGCCAAGTCATAGTTGATCTGATGGGTCCTTCTTCTTCAGGAATTTGATTTAAAGATCTGTGATAAAAAGGGGACCGAAAACCAAGTGGTAGATCATCTCTCGAGGTTAGAAAGTACATGCCAACTTGGGCAAACTAAAATTGTGATCAATGAATTCTTCCCTGATGAACAACATTTTGTTATACAAAGTGAAGCACCATGGTATGCTGATTATGCTAATTATATTCTCTGCAATGTGTTGCCACCCGATTTGAGTTGCCAGCAGAAGAAGAAATTCTTAAATGATGTGAAATACTATTTTTGGGATGAGCCAATCTTGTTTAAGCAATGTGTAGATCGAATTTTGAGAAGATGTTTGCCAATGGAAGAAATGGAAAATGTGTTTCATCACTGCCATTTATCTAATTATGGAGGGCATTTCAGCGGACAATGAACGACGACAAAGGTGCTTTAATTTGATTTTTATTAACAAACCCTCTTTAAAAACGCTCATCTTTTTGTGTCGCGATGCGATAATTGCTAAAGAGTTGGAAATATCTCTAAAAGATATGAAATTTCCCTTAACAATATTCTGGAAGTCGAACTTTTCGATGCTTGGGGTATAGACCCACAAACAAACAGAATTCACTGCCTAGGCTCAGAGTACGGCACAGCTATGCTATCCCAAGCCTTGGCACCGGCGCAGCTGCGCTGGTGCTCGACTTCAGAAAACCATACGGCGTAGCTGCGCCGTTTCTGCCTGTGGTACCAGCGCAGCTGCGCCGTACACAGACAGAAACTGCAGTTAACAGCTCTGTTTTGCACCAACACTCCAATTAACCCAATTTCACAAAAATTCACAAATTCTAACAACTAAAACTTTATAATAACATCAATAAGCATGTTATTCATCATTATAACTACATAAACATTACATATATTCAATTTTGAAGAATCAAAACCCTAATTTTCCCAATTTCTTCATTTTTTACACTTTTAGCGAATTCGATTGCCACGACTACGTTTCTTAACCAATTGACACGATTCAAACTACGTCTCTTTCATTTTTTAACATACTAACACAATCCAACATCAATTTACAGATTATAACACATATTGAACATGAAATTTTGTACTTTCTTAAGCTATTTTTCATACATAACCACTATTATTTTACTTTTCTTCTACAAACCCAATTTCTATGAATTTGATTACTAATATAAGATTATAGATGACAACTAACAGGTTACACAAGATTATACATACCTATAATCAACATCTTCTACAACAATTCAACAAAAACCCAATTTCAGATAATAGAAAATTATAAAAACTAAATATTAGAATTAGGGGTAGATTATACCTTAACCCTTTGATGTTAATAAGGTACAAGTAAATCCTTCTCAATCCTACTCCTTCTTTTCGAACACTTAATTCTCTGTATTCTTTCTCTCTACCTCTATGTTCTTCTTAGTTAGCCATTAGGAAAAATAGGCATAATATAACTGGCCTCCCTCTCCCCCACATACGTCAGGTAAAAAAAACCATACGCCTTATCGGTTATGTTAGGCCAAAGGCCATAAGGCTGTATTTGGCTACATATAATCTCTCATACTAGTTTATTTTTATAATATTTATATTATATATTCACTTTTGTCACACTTATTTTAGTTAATTTAAATGACTTACAATAGTAATTATAATAATTATAATTTTTTTATTATAATTACACTTATGATTAATAAATAATTATATATCTAATTTAATTAATAAATTAGACTTAAACATTACTTTATTTAATTTACTTATTTTCTTAAATATTAAACAATTTATTTAATTTAATTATTCCATTAAATTAAATCTATCAAATAAAAATTACCATTATTCAATTTAATTAACATTAATCAATTTAGTTACTAAATTCTTGCATCACAATTTCATCAATTATTTATTTTTCTCATTAAATAAATTATTTAAAATATTTATTTAATTCAATAAATATTTAAATTAATTACAAAAATTTCTCGATCGTTACATCCTTCCCTCCTTAAAAGGATTATGTCCCTAGAATCACGACTCAAAAAATTTATTCGTTACATTCTTCCCTCCTTAACAGGATTCTGTCCCTAGAATCGCTATACAAGATCAGGCAAATAACTGAGGATAATTCTTCATCAAAACATCTTCAAGTTCCCACGTAGCTTCTTCAGCATTGTGGTTTCTCCAGATTACCTTAATAGAAGGTATCACTTTATTTCTTAGTGCTTGCTTTTTCCTGACAATAATTTGAACATGAACTTTTTCATATGGTAAGTCTTTCTCAAACTGTAACGATTCATATTCTATTACATGTTTATAATCAGGCTTATATGGTCCCAATATTGAGACATAAAAATTTTATGAATATGCTCCAATTCCGGAGGTAAAGCTACCTCGTATGCTACTTCACCAACTTGTCGTAGGACTTCAAAAGGTCCTATAAATCTAGGGCTTAATTTTCCTTTCTTGCCAAACTGAATTTTCCCTTTCCAGGGAGACACTTTTAAGAAAACATAACTACCGACATTGAATTCCCGATATTGTCGATGTTGATCGGCATATTTCTTCTATCTATCCTGTGCAGCTATCAATCTTACTCGAATCACCTTGATGATCTCGACAGTTCGTTGTACCAACTCTGGACCCAATAGCTGACGTTCACCTACCTCATCCCAATATAACATAGTTCTGCATTTCTTACCATATAACACTTCGTAAGGCGGCATGCCAATACTTGCGTGATAAATATTAGTATAGGCAAATTCAACCAATGGTAGATGGTCATCCCAATTTCCCTTAAAATCCATGATATATGCTCTGAGCATATCTTCTAGTGTTTGGATGGTTCTCTCACTCTGTCCGTCGGTTTGAGGATGGTACGCTGTGCTCATTCTCAGCTGTGTTCTCAAGCATTCTTGTAGTCGTTTCTAGAAATTAGATGTGAAACACGGATCTCTTTCTGATACAATGAACACTGGAACACCGTGTCTTGAAATAATTTCTTTCATGTACAATTTTGCTAACCGATCTAGTTTAAATGTAATCTTGATTGGCAAAAAGTGTGTCGACTTTGTCAATCGATCGACAATCACCCAGATGGCGTCATAACCTTGTTGAGTCGTTGGAAGACCTACCACAAAATCCATTGTGATATGCTCCCATTTCTATTTTGGTATCTCTAACGGTTGTAATAATCCGCTTGGCCTTTGATGTTTAGCTTTAACTTTCCGACACTTTAAGCATTTCACCACGCACTCGGCCACATCCTTTTTCATATTCAGCCACCAAAAATAATGTCTAAGATCCCGGTATATCTTTGTACTCCCAGGGTGAATCGAATATATTGAGTTGTGAGCTTCACTCAGAATTTACTCTTTAACTTCTGGTACTGGCGGAACCCAAATTCTCCCTTCGAATCAAAGTAACCCTTCCAAATCGATTTTGAATTTTTTTTCCTCACCTTCAGATACTTTTCTTTTTATCTTTTCATAGTCTTCATCCTGAAGTTGTGCATTCTTCACCTTATCAACCAACGTTGAACCGTTTCCCATCTGGAACAATTTTTCGTCGGATTTTGTAGGATATTTAATTTCCAACTCCATCTTAGTCATTTCTGACACTAGTTTCTCCTGAGCAGTCAACATCATTAAGTTCTCCCGTCCCTTCTTACTTAAAGCATCAGCAACAACATTCGCCTTTCTGGGATGATAGAAAATCTCGCAGTCATAGTCTTTAATCAACTCCAACCATCTTCCCTGCCTCATATTCAAATCTTTTTGTGTAAAGATATACTTCAGACTTTTATGGTCGGTATATATCTCACACCTCTCTCCATAAAGATAATGTCTCCAAATCTTTAGGGCAAACACCACCGCAGCCTACTCTAGGTCGTGAGTTAGATACTCTTTCTCATAATCTTCCAATTGATGTGATGCATACGCAATAACTCTGCCATTCTGCATATGCACACAGCCTAGTCCTTTATGTGATGTGTCACTATACACTATAAAATTCCCTGTATCATTAGGCAATGACAACATAGGTTTTGAACTTAACCTCTCCTTTAATTCTCGAAAACTTTCCTCACACTTCTCCGTCCAAAAAAACTTAACCGCCTTCTTTGTTAAATTCATCAATGGAGTTGCGATCTTGGAAAATTCTTGTATAAAACGCCTGTAATATCCTGCCAATCCTAAGAAACTCCTTATTTCTGACGGTGTCTTCGGCTGATCCCAGTTTATTACAGCTTCAACATTTGATGGATCTACCAAAATTCCATCCTTGTCAATAACGTGTCAGAGAAACTGTACACGTTCCAACGAAAATTCACATTTTGAGAATTTAGCATACAACTTTTCTTTTCTCAATGTCTCTAATGTCACTCTTAAGTGTTCAATTTGTTCCTCCTTGGTCTTGGAATATACCAATATATCATCAATAAACACCACCACGAATTTTTCTAAGAATGGTTTAAACACCCTGTTCATCAAATCCATGAACGTTGCAGGTGTATTGGTTAAACCAAAAGACATTTTCAGAAACTCTTAATGACCATACCGAGTTCTGAACGTTGTTTTGGGTACATCCTCCGGCCTCACCTTCAGTTGATGATAACCACTTCTCAAGTTTATCTTTGAGAAATTCCTCGCTCCCTTCAATTGATCGAACAGGTCATCGACTCTCGATAACGGATACTTGTTTTCGATAGTGACCTTATTCAATTCTCTATAATCAATGTAGAGCAGCATCGATCCATCTTTCTTCTTAACAAACAACATTGGTGCTCCCCATGGCGATACACTCGGCTGGATATACTTCTTATCGAGCAATTCTTGCAATTGCACCATCAACTCTTTCATCTCTACTGGGGCCATTCTATATGGTGCCTTAGATATCAGGGTCATTCCTGGTAGTAAGTCAATCATGAACTTGATTTGTCGATCCTGCGGAAGACCCGACAAATCGTCTAGAAATACTTCTGCAAAATCTCTTATGATCGGTATCTCTTCTAACTTCATACTCTTCTTCTGGGTATCGACTATGTAGGCTAAGTATCCTACACATCCTTGTCTCAATAACTTCTTGGCTTGCATCACCATTAAACAACTTGCTTATCAAGGTGACTTGCTGCCATAGAACACAACCTTTGACGGAGTCACAAGGCTCATAGCTCACGATATTCGATTCACCCTGGTAGTACCAAGATGTACCAAGATCTTCGACAACATTTCTGGTGGCCTAATCTGAAATGAGATGTTGCAGAGTGTGTTTCCAAATGGCTAACCTGTCAGAAAGTGAAAGCAGAACATTAGAGACCGAGTGGGTTGCTACAACCGCTAGAGATCCCAGAATGGAAATAGGAACATATTACAATGGACTTCGTGGTTGGCCTTCCGACCACTCAGAAAAGCTACGACGCAGTATGGGTTATCATTGACCGACTGACGAAATCCGTACATTTCCTTCCGATCAAAATCAGATTCAACTTAGATCAGTTAGCAAGGTTATATGTGAAAGAGATTGTTTCGCGACACGGAGTTCCGGTGTCAATTGTTTCCGATAGGGATCCGCGCTTTACGTCGAACTTCTGGAAACGTCTACAAGAATGTATGGGTACGCAATTACGAATGAGTACAGCATACCACCCTCAAACAAATGGACAGAGCGAAAGAACGATTCAGACATTAGAAGATATGCTAAGAGCCTGTGTGATGGACTTTAAAGGAAATTAGGACGATCACCTACCGCTTGTAGAGTTCGACTACAATAACAGTTACCATGCTAGTATTGGCATGCCGCCTTACGAGGCGTTATACGGCAGAAAATGCAGAACTCCGCTTTACTGGGATGAAGTTGGCGAAAGACAGTTGCTAGGGCCGGAATTGGTACAATAAACAGTAAAAATAGTCAAGGTGATCCGAACAAGATTGATAGCAGCTTAAGATAGACAGAAGAAGTACGCAGATTCACACCGTAAAAATGTTGAGTTTGAACCAGGTAGTTATGTGTTCTTAAAGGTCTCTCCCTAGAAGGGAAAGATCAGGTTTGGAAAGAAAGGGAAATTAAGCCCAAGATTCATTGGACCCTTCGAAGTTCTGAGAAGGGTCAGAGAAGTTGCTTATGAGGTAGCCTTACCTCCAGCTCTAGAGAATGTCCACAACGTTTTCCATGTCTCAGTCCTACGACCCTACAAACCCGATTACAAGCACGTCATTGAATATGAACCCCTACATTTCGATAAAGACTTATCTTACGAAGAAATTCCTATTCAAATTGTCGACCGAAGAGAACAAATTCTGAGAAATAAAGTAATACCTTCTGTTAAGGTAATTTGGAGGAACCACAACGTTGAAGAAGCTACGTGGGAACTCGAAGAGAATATGATGATGAATTATCTTCATTTATTTACCTAGATTGTTATAAGCGATTCTGGGGACAGAATCTTTGTAAGGGGGGAGAATGTAATGGGACGAATTGTTTGAGTTGTGATTCTGAGGACAGAATCCTTTTAAGAAGGGAAAGATGTAACAACCGAGATTTTGTAATTAATTTTAATATTTATTGGATTGAATAAATATTTTTCGATGAATTAATTATTAGATTAAATAATTAATTGATGAAATTGTGGTAGATTAATTTAATTATATGTGTTATCTTTATTAAATTAATGTGGAGAATTTTTGTTATTCGAAGTATGTCATTATGTGAGTTAATTGTATTAAAAGAAATATTTAATAAGCCTAATATTATTTTAATTAATTTATTTATTAATTAGAGATTTAATAGTTTGACATTATTATTAAAGGAGAAATTTAAGTATGTGACTATGTGAATTAATGAGAAATTATTATATTTTATTTAAGTTAAATTAAATAAGATATTTGAAATGGGTGTGACATTATTTTAACTATATGATAAAAGGTTTTATTAAAATAAAGAGTTTTGAACCTAGTTTGCTAGCCAAATGAGGCCTTAGGAGGAGTTGGGGGCAGTTAAACCACGAATAGAATAACTGACCTCAACTCTGCGCATAAAGGCTCAGTTAAGTTTAACTTACGTATTCTTCATTTGAATTAATTGAGAGCCAGAGAGATTTCAGAGAGAGTTTGAGAAATCTTTGAGAAAGATTAGAGGGTAATTGTCATCCTTTTTCATCTACGCTTGGGTAATTCTCTTCAACCCAAATTTTTATTTTACGTCTTTTAAAGTTTTCATGAATATGACCTTCATTCTTTCTGTGAATCTCGATAAATTGGGAAATTGTGTTAGGGTTATATGTAATAATTCGAGTAGTATAGCATGTTTTAATATGTATTTTATATGATTCCATATCATAAGTTTCATAATATTATAACTTGTTGTTTCAAAAATTTACAGAGTATGGAATATGGCCATATGGCCTTATACATGATTTTAATATGTCTAACATGAATTTTTCTACAAAATTTCCACTTATATGTGATTATGGATGATAAAACGAACAAAATGAAATTTGAATGTTGGATTTGGTTTTATAACGAATCTGTGGCGTTGAATTTTAGGAATTTATGTTCAACACTTCAAGAACATCAAGAACAGTACAATTTGCATAATTTAATTCTGTGATTATGTGTTTTAATGGGTTAAAATCACTCTATAAATGTTGGGTATTGATTATATACGTATTCTAACATATGGGTATGTTTAATTTGGGGAATTAATGATTATGTAGTGTTTATTTTCGCTGAATTCTGTGTTCTTCGCGAACTGGGAATTCAGAGTCTGGAGTGTCGCGCCGCGGCGCCAACTCCTAGTTCATTTCCCACGCCGCAGCGCTAAGTACCAAGTCTCAGCGCCACGGCGCCGCAGTGCCGCAGCGCCAAGATCCATTACAAAAGTGGCGCCGCAGCGCCAATTAGCCGAATGTCCAGAATATGCATTTTTTTTCAATGTTCAAGTATAGAAATGTGTTAGTAACCTAGTCTAATGAATATAAAAACTTGTTAGATATATAATGAGATATTAAAGTGAGTTTTTACCAAGTCAAGAAGACAATTATATGTTGATTGAATTGTTGATTATATACTTAGCTTGTTGTTCGTATAGTGTAATATTATGTGGAAACAAGTATGGTAATATGACTAAGTATAGTCTTGAATTCGAGTTAGACAAAGAATAAACGTGTGATGTTTAGTAAGTTATAATTGACTGGTATTGTGAACGTAATTGATATGTAGGAGTTAAATCAAAGAACGAGTTTAGTTAAAATGTAATCTACGCACGAGGTAAGTTTTCTAACCCTACTCGTTATCATTATATGAATTATAAGTTGTCTCTTTTCATCATGAAAGTTCTCGTTATTTTGACTAAGCCCATGTTGTTATATCAATAATATATTAATCTTTCAAAGTATGATGTTGTTATACAATAATTATTCTATTGTATATCTCTTGGAATTGTTATTCGATTTATATATCAATTATTGTGAATCTTGTTAGACTAGTGAACCCTTTATGATTCGACTAGTCCATAGTTGAGCATTTTAAATTTCAGAACCCTTGATGAATTATCCAAACTAAACTTCCTTTGGTGCGGACTCTAATGTCAAACTGAGATGAATAACCCTGTATAGGGGATTACTTATGCATTAGCGTTAAGATATTGTGCACAGTATGGTACTAAGGGCTGATCCCCCTAAGTACGAGAAGAAAGGTCCATAGTCTTATGACTGTTAAAGGTTTCAAGTATAAACACTTGACAACCTAGGACATAGTTCAAGGTCTTATGACCCTCAGATTTCTTTGATTCTTGTTATTCATTCTTGATTCAAAAGTTGAGCTTTATTTCGGAAGTCTTTGATTCACTCGCATATTAGTATATAGTTACTTTCATTATTATACTTGTGAGCAATTGTGCTCACTCTTGCGAATAATAACATTGTAGTTAAGAACGAAAGAACAGGCGAACCTTCTACTAGCAAAGGCAAGGGCAAGATTAACAAGTGATGAAGACTTGTTGTTTATGTGATGTTGAATTTATGTGTTAATACTTATGTTAATGTTGTTTAAGACTTATTATTTGTTTATGTTTCCGCACAGATGTTTAAGGTTAGTATGACCTGAGATTATATTTATTATTCAGATATTGTAACCCCATAAGGGGAGGATTTAATTCTATCTATTACATGGTTTGTATTTATTATGGGTAGGTAGATATATGATGTTTGTATAGTGAACACCAAATCATGTGGGAATGGAAGTACCCAGATTTGGGGGTGTCACAAGGTGACTGTTGGCGTGGTTGTCTTCTTCTAGGAGGCATTTTATGTTAAATTATACGCTTATTAGTTCATTACTCAACTTTTTGAGTATTTGAAGTTTAACTTAAACATTCTAAGATTAAAGTTATAACACATAAAATTTTAAAAAAACTTTGATATTTTATTTATTCATAACGTTTTTAAAACATAATAAAGATAGCATAACCACTATTAACATCCACTTTCCTGAACTAGACAAGTTTCAGGATTACATATTCATACCATCCCTTTATTCATCTAAAAATAAGGGATTAAAATTTATTTATTCACATATATTTAACCACATATTATTATCATTCTTATTCTTTCTATCTGGGCATATTAAGACGTCGAGAGGCTTCTCTACGCTCTTCCCCCATAATACGATACGTCGTTCTATGATCCATCACGAACCACGACGAATCTTCAAACTGAGGTGGGTAATAAAAGACTCGATCCTGGGCCCAATCAATTGCAGAATTAAAGGCATGATCCATCTTGTTCATTTTAGCTTTCTTCATTTGGACCTCAGCTTCAGAACAGTCTGCACGATGAGTCGCCTCATCCAAGCGTCCTCAGGTCTTGCACGCTTAGTTGATTCCTCTTTCAAGTCATCTTTTAACTTCTCCACATCAGTCTTCATCTTCTCGTTCACCGCCAACAAATCTTCATGCTGACCCTTAGTATGAACTAGGTACCACTCCGTTTTTCCAAGTCTTGAGTCGAGTTCCTGAATCTCCTTATCCTTCTGCTCCATCGTAGCGTGATGCATCTCAACCAACTCCTTCAGCTCCTCAACCTTATCCTGTAATTCTATGTTACGGTCGTACAGTGCATCATACATCTCAGTCGATATGGAGTTTGGTGGAAACTCCACAGGATCCTCTTCTTCGTCATCCTCCTCTATCTCCTCAGAACTATCCTCCTCAGGATCAGTCACAGGCTCATCCTCCCAAATCAACTGCTCCCGCACCACGTGGATATCCCGGGGTTCGTCATCTCTAGGTATCTGAGGTATCACTTCCCTAGCTGGACTGGATCCTCCATCGTTAGACATCCTGACAACAAAATATTTTTAAGTTTATTTATTATAGGACATTCTTCGATACTCGCGAGCACATAAGTTATTAACACATAGCACATAATGTCTTTTAATATTTAGCTTCAATGGATGCCTTAATCCATTCCTTGAAACTCGATAAGAGTTAAACATCACTATGTTCTCTGTCTCCTTAAAGGTTACTTCCTAAGGTTTCCCCACCTAAGGTTCATAACCTAAAGCTTTGATACCAACCTGTGACACGCCCAAATTCGGATACTTCATTCCCACAGGATTTAGTGCTCACTATCAAAAATAATTACATCTAACTACCCATAATAAAGGATAAAGACATAAAATAACTTAAACAATAATCTTTTCCCTTAAAGGGTTACATCATCTCAAAAATAATCTCAGCTAATCTAACCTTAAATTATTACATAAGTTTGCGGAATACATCATAAAATAAAACAAGTCTTATAACATAATTCACTTAAATAAATTCAATAAATCTTCAACACTTGGATATCTTGCCCTTTCCTTTACTAGTAGATGGCTCATCGACTTTCTCAACTTTAGCTGTAGTGTTAAATGCAAGAGTGAGTAAACAATTACTCACTGATATAAAGAGTAGTAATGATAACAACATGAGAATGAACAACGATAGAAAACAAGTTCGAATTTAATATATGAGGATCTTAAGACCACGAACTATGTCCCCGGTGTTTAGGTGTTATTACCTCAACCTTAACAGTCATTTAGACTATACAGACACTTCTTAACGTACTTAGGGGGATCAGCCATTTGTACCATGTATTGTGCACAAACATCTAAATGTTACACGTATAAAATCCCCTATGTTAGGGTTGTTCGTCTCAGCTTGAATTTAGAGTTTTTGCACTAAAGAAAGTTTAGTTTGGAACTAGCTTATCAGTGGTTCTAGAATTTCATAACACTATTCCATTATAGGCTAGTTCAATCAATAAGAGTTTGTTTACTACTTGAAGGTTTAATACAATAATATAGAATTGAACAAGGTTATCAAAGTCAAAGATCGAATAACAGCAATGTATCATTGAATAGACATAGTATGTATGCAAAGTATGTAAGATCTCAACTTTTATAAATAAAGATGAATTTTCTATAAATATCATTTTTGAATATTATGGAGTTAATTTGATATAATGTTATAGTTGTGGGTAATATTTATAAATTTTACAAAGTAAGCAAGTTGTTTTAAAATATTCGTTTGGTCGGGGAATATTCTTTTTGTCGGGGAATATTCGTACGACGGCACAATCATTGGTGGACCCCACAACAGAAGTATAGTCGTAGTTAGAAAACGACAAAATTATCTTTCTATAAAAATAACGGCTGAGGTGTTACCGTTAAAACCGTTAAAACTGTTGAACTACCCGGTAGTAAAAGTACAGTAATACGCGTGGTTGCATAGTAGCACACGGTATTGATTATTGATGCTTACGTGAGAAGTCACTCAGCTATACTCAATTATTGCTACAGTAATTGCTGCATCATATCTCTTAAATTATTGTCATAGTATCATCTGTACAATATGTTATATTATTAAATCAATAATTGAGACGTTATGGTAAGTTTGGTTATTTTTTATGGGGGGGCCATATGTCATCATCTAAGAGTCTCTTCGTCAATAGTAATTACCGTCGTCAATAGTATTTACCTTGGTCAATAGTAATTACCTTCGTCAATAGTATTTACCTTGGTCAATAGTATTTACCTTGGTCAATAGTAATTACCTTCGTCAATAGTATTTACCTTGGTCAATAGTAATTACTTTCGTCAATAGTAGTTGTCCCTTCAATATTACCAAGAGTCATTTGACCCTTCGTTAAGACCAAGAGTCATTTGACCCTTCGTTAAGACCAAGAGCCACCCTCAGTTTTTCTATAAATAGAGGCCTAGGGCTTCATTATTTTTCACGAATTCATTCAAGCTATAGAGAGAGAAAGTATAGAGAGAATAAGAGAGAGAGAATAAAAGTATTCTGCTACTTCACTTTTCCAATATCCAGTTCTTTTAAGGTAAGGGGTGTTATTCTTTCTTATTCATGAAGAGAACTGTTGTTATTCCATTTCTTATTATTCTGTTGAAATAACCTGTATACGTGGTCTACCCTATACTTGGTGACATTCTTCTATTATTCTGTTGGAACATCATGTTTGTGTGTTTTACACCGGACCTGGTTCTGTTTTTATTATTATTCTGTTAGAACATCATATCTGTGTGTTTTACACCGGACCTGGTTCCGTCTTGTTATTATTCTGTTGGAACATCCTGTCTGTGTGTTTTACACCGGACCTGGTTCCATTATTTATTATTCTGTCGGAATATCATGTCTGTGCGTTTACGCCGGACCTGGTTCCATTATTTATTATTCTGTCAGAATATTCTGTCTGTGCGTTTACGCCGGACCTGGTTCCATTATTTATTATTCTGTTGGAATAACCTGTCTGTGCGGTCTATCGCATGCATGGTGATTTCTTTTGTTATTCTATTCTTTATTATACTCAGTTGGTTAAGTTTTGACTTCTATACTCCATGAAATTTGTGGAATATCCTTGACATTTGCGCTTCATCTAGTATCTATTCATAAAAATATTCTCCTGATCATTCTTGAATTTTACTCCACAAAGTAGTATCATGTTGACAATTTGGACGTTGTTAATTCTTGGATAAATTAATTCTTGAACTTGTTTTATTGAATTCTTATATCATTGTCATCATCCTCATGTTTATATTCTGTTGAAAGTCATCTGTGGCCTGTAGTGCATAGATGGACTTGGTATGATTAGGACCAGGGATTATTCGGTGTAATCATGACCGTAATGTTACGAATGATGTGGTAAAAGTCCTCATTGGCCCGTAGTGCACTGATGGACAGTTGTTGGCATGATCATGATCATTAATGAATATACGAATATCCTTGGCCGTACTGCAGGGGTGATTCGATGATGTGGATTATTTTATTAAGCTGAGTCTCAGCGATCACAGTGTTGGAAAATCTTTTAAATCATAAAAGATAGTAGAGTTTATTTTCTACTTGACTCTTTTAATGGATTGCTTGTTCCGCTGCAGTTAAACTTGATGTCTATTATATTTTATCAGTTTAACATTGTTGAAGGCTAATGATAATTTATTCTGCATTATCTTAGTCATAATATTTCTTACTGGGCTAGTTGAGCTCACCCTTTCTTTCACTGTTCTCTTCAGGAAATGAGAACGTAGCTGGGGCAAGTCGGGGAACGGAGTGATGGTCCGAATGATAGTATTAGTTAGTAGTCCTCACTATTCTATGTAATGGTGTGTTAATAAATGTAATGAGGACTCCTTTTGAGTATGAATACTCTCTAGAAGATAATATTTGTATTCAAACTCACAGTTTATGTTTTGTCGTATTGTACACGACAGTTGTATTAGTAAGTTGTATTTGTATTCTGTACTATGTATCTGACGACCCAAGATGGGTGATGTATACCTAATTTTGGGGGCGTCACAAAGTACCACATTCAAAAGAGTTAGAACAATCTCATTTGAATTAATGTATTAGAACAATATATATTGTGGATAACAATATCAAGACTTAGGAAAGTGAAACTCGCTCAATGTAACGAACTAGATTACAAGAGCTTGTACAATCATACACGAGATAAAATCAATAGGCTTGCTCAACTTTAATATAAAATTTAGGAATAGAAAGCTTGCTTGACATAAAAGATAACGTAGCTATGAAACTTGCATTCATTATAAAAGAGAATGAAGTTAGGAAACTTGCCTTGTATGTAAGCTACACAGGTATAATAATGTTCACCAATTACCCTACACATATCATTGAAATCGCAACAATAATTAGTTGTATTAATATTAGCTTTATGGGTTTAACCCACCATTTAAGTCATACCCTTAACTTAACACCTAACCATGTTGGTTAACATCCTTAACGAATCTGAAATCTCACTATAAACTAACATAAACTTTATCATTTATCTCTAACTTTCATCATTTATCTCTAACTTTCATAAACATCACCTTTGTTCATTATATAACTTATTTAAGTGATAAATTAAAATCTCCATATTTTGGTATTATATTATACTACAACCTATTATGATGTCTTATGTTAGGATTCAACATCATTATCATTCATGCCAAGCCAATTTAGGTCCTTATATTACAACCCACAAACAAACAGAATTCCCTGCCTAGGCTCAGGGTACGGCGCAGCTGCGCTGTCCCAATCCTTGGCACCAGCGCAGCTGCGCTGGTGCTGGACTTCAAAAAACTATACGGCGTAGCTGCGCTATTCCTGCATGTGGTACCGGCGCAGCTGCGCCGTACACAGACAGAAACTGCAATTAGCAGCTCTATTTTGCACCAACACTCCAATTAACCCAATTTCACATAAATTAACAAATTCTAACAACTAAAACTTTGTAATAACATCAATAAGAATGCTATTCATCATTCTAACTACATAAACATTAAATATATTCAATTTTGAAGAATCAAAATCCCAATTTTCCCAATTTCTTCATTTTTTACACTTTTAGCAAATTCGATCGCCACGACTACGTTTCTTAACCAATTGACACGATTCAAACTACGCCGCTTTCATTTTTTAACATATTAACATAATCCAACATCAATTTACAGATTATAACACATATTGAACATGAAATTTTGTACTTTCTTAAGCTATTTTTCATACATAACCACTATTATTTTACTTTTCTTCTACAAACCCAATTTCTATGAATTTGATTACTAACATAAGATTATAGATGACAACTAACAGGTTACACAAGATTATACATACCTATAATCAACATCTTCTACAACAATTCAACAAAAACCCAATTTTAGAGAATAGAAAATTACAAAAACTAATTATTAGAATTAGGGGTAGATTATACCTTAACCCTTTGATGTTAATAAGGTTCTAGCAAATCCTTCTCAATCCTACTCCTTCTCTAACTCTCAATTCTCTACATTCTTTCTCTCTACCTCTCTATTCTTCTTAGTTAGCCATAGGAAAAATAGGCATAATATAACCGGCCTCCCTCTCCCCCATATACGTCAAGTAAAAAAAAAAACCATACGCCTTATCGGTTATGTTAGGCCAAAGGCCATAGGGCTGTGTTTGGCTACATATAATCTCTCATACTAGTTTATTTATATTATATTGTCACTTTTGTTACACTTATTTTAGTTAATTTAAATGACTTACACTAGTAATTATAATAATTATAAAAAAATTATTATAATTACACTTATGATTAATAAATAATTATATATCTAATTTAATTAATAAATTAGACTTAAACATTACTTTATTTAATTTACTTATTTTCTTAAATATTAAACAATTCATTTAATTTAATTATTTCATTAAATTAAATATTTCAAATAAAAATTACCATTATTCAATTTAATTAGCATTAATCAATTTAGTTACTAAATTCTTGCATCACAATTTCATCAATTATTTATTTTTCTCAATAAATAAATTATTTAAAATATTTATTTCATTAAATAAATATTTAAATTAATTACAAAAATTTCTCGATCGTTACAATTGCTCGTGGCGTGCCAAATCTCGTGAAGATGTTTTTCTGTAGGAATTTCAAAATAACTTTGGCATCATTTGTTGGGAGTGCCACAACTTCAACCCACGTTAACATATAGTCCACTGCCAGCAAGATGTATAGATTGTTGTATGAAGGCGGAAAAGGTATCACAAAGTCAATCCCCCATACATCGAAAACTTCCACTTCTAAAATTGTGTTGAGCAACATCTCATTCCTTTTTGAAATATTGCCCACCCTTTGACATCTATCACATCTTTTTACAAACTGGCGGGCATCTTTGAACAAAGTAAGCCACTAGAATCCTGCCTGAAGAACCTTTGCCATTGTTCGCTCACTTCCATAATGTCCCTCATATACAGATGTGTGGCATGCGTGCAAAATGGTATTAACTTCACTGTGGGGCACGCATCGACGAATCATCTTATCTGCACATTATCTAAATAAATACGGCTCATCCCACATGTACCACTTAACATCATGTAGGAATTTCTTTTTTTTGCTGACGTGACAAGTCTGGAGGAAGGATCTTGCTCACCAAGTAGTTAGCGAAATCTGCGTACTATGGAAATTTTGAACTTATTCCAAACAACTTTTCATCTGAAATGAATCATTGATCAAACACTTATTTGCCTTGTCATTATCCAGATTTTCCAACCTCGAAAGATGATCAGCTACCTGATTTTCTGTCCCCTTCCTATCCTTGATTTCCAAATCAAACTCTTGAAGGAGTAGAATCCAACGAATAAGCCTAGGCTTTGCATCTTTCTTGGATATTGGATATCGAATCGCTGAGTGGTCTGTGTATACAACAACCTTTGTCCCTATCAAGTATGAGCGAAATTTGTCAAAGGCATACACGACCGTAAGTAACTCCTTCTCGGTAGTTGTGTAGTTCAATTTTGCATCCGTGAGGGTTTTACTTGCATAGTATATAGCATGAAATATCTTGTCTCGATGTTGTCTTAAAACAGCCCCTACCGCGTAATCGCTAGCATCACACATCAATTCAAACGACATCGTCCAATCCGGTGCTATGATTACGGGAGTTGTTGTCAACTTATTCTTCAACTGTTCAGAAATTGTCATACATTCTTCACCAAATCTAAAAATCGCCTCTTTCTATAAAAGACTACATAATGGTTTTTCAATCTTTGAGAAGTCTTTGATAAACCGGCTGTAGAATCCAGCATGCCCGAGAAAACTGCGAATTCCTTTAACTGAGGTTGGTGGTGGTAGATTCTCAATTGTTTCCAACTTTGCCTAATCTACTTCCAACCCTTTCATAGAGACTTTATGCCCAAGAATGATTCCCTCTTTAACCATGAAATGGCATTTTTCCCAGTTCAGTACAAGATTGGTTTCCACGCAGCATTTCAATACCATAACCAGATTCTCTATACAACTGTCAAAGGTATTCCCATATACTGAAAAGTCGTCCATAAAAACTTCCACATTGCATTCCACCATGTCTGAAAATTTTGCCATCATACATCTTTGAAATGGTTGTCGGTGCATTACATAATCTAAATAACATCCTCCTGAAGGCAAAGGTGCCATATGGGCACGTGAACGTAGTCTTCTCTTGATCTTCCAGTGCGATCATAATTTAATTATACCCTGAATACCAGTCCAACAAGCAATAGTACTCATGTCCGGCCAAACGGTCCAACATCTGATCGATAAAAGGTAAAGGAAAGTGATCCTTATGGGTTTCCTTGTTGAGCTTCCTGTAATCCATGCATACCCTCCATCCAGTCACTGTCCTAGTCGGTATCAATTCATTATCTTCATTAGTTACAACCGTCATCCCACCTTTCTTTGGGACACACTGCACTTGGCTCACCCATGAATTGTCTGAGATAGGGTAGATTATCCCAGCATCTAACCATTTCAAAATCTCTTTCTTCACATCCTCTTTCATAATCGGCTTGAGCCTTCTTTGTTGTTCCATTATCGGTTTTGCCTCATCTTCCAAGAGTATCTTGTGTATACAAAATGAAGGGCTTATTCCCTTGATGTCAACAATTGTCCATCCTATCGCAGACTTGTACTCTCGAAGAACCCTCAAAAACTTACTTTCCTATAAATCGTTAAGCGCAGATGCAATAATAATAGGTAAAGTATCTGAATTACCCAAAAATGCATACCTGAGCTGTTTAGGGAGAGGCTTTAATTCCAGAGTGGGTGATTCCTCAAGTGAGGGTTTCATCTGTGCTGATGCTTTCTCTTCCGGATGTAAAGGCTCGAATGGAACCTTGAATCTACTCACTCTTGGCAATGCATCCAACATATGCAAATAGTCCACAAATTCTAAATCATCCAAGTCGACATCTCCCAACAAAGTGTTTTCCAACGGATCCCTATCCATACCTCGAATCAGATCTTCAATACCCATTTTTTCGATCACATCCATTCTAAAACACTCTTCATCATCTGTAGGGAATCTAATATCTTTAAAAACATTGAACTTCACCTCTTGGTCTTGTACTGTCATTGTTAACTCTCCTTTTCTCACATCAATGAGAGTTCTCCCAGTTTCCAAGAATGGCCTCCCCAAGATAATAGGAATGTTCTTATCTTCTTCATAATCCTGAATGATGAAATCTGATGGGAATATAAATTTATCAACCTTTACTAATATATCTTTACCAATCCCCCTCGAATAAGTAACTGATCTGTTCGCCAACTGTAGTGAGATGTTTATTGGTTTTGGTGTCGGTAAACCCAACTAAGTGTACACAAATAATGGCATGAGATTCACACTCGCACCCAAATCACACAAACATTTGTTGAAGGTCATGTTCCCAATTGTGCAAGGAATGGTGAAACTCCCTGGATCCTTCAACTTCAGAGTCAACTTCCTCAGCAATACAACACTACATTCATCTATCAATGCAACAGTCTCATAATCTTCTAACTTCTTCTTCCTTGACAAAAGACCCTTCATAAACCTTGCATATCTCAACATCTGTTCTAGGGCTTCTGCAAACGAAATATTAATCTGTAACTTCTTGAAGATTTCCAAAAACTTTGAGAATTATTTGTCTAACTTCTGCTTTTGAACTCTCTGCTGAAACGGTGGTGGAGGATAGACAACTGATTCAACATCTGCCTGATTCTTATCCATTTTCCTGTCTTCACCCTATTTTTCTTTAACCAACTATTCTTCACTTCCTTAACATCTTTCTTTAGCAAATTTTCTGCACTTTGCCCCTCTAGATGTTTTCCACTTCGTAACGTGATACCTTGACACTGCTCTTGATTTCCCCTTGGATTCTTCTAAGTGTTACTCGGTAAAGTCCCTTGAGGTCTGTTATTCAATGCCAACACAAGCTGTCCCATCTGATTTTCCAAGTTTTTAATCGTCGTCGCTTGTGTTTTCATAGCTACCTCATTACCGGATATATACTTCAACAATAGCTTCTCCAAATTTGACTTTTTCTCTTGATGTAGAGCTGACTGTCGATGCTAATTTTGGAAATCGGGGGGATAAGATGGTTGTGGAGCTTACTGATTTTGGTTGTTACTCCATGAGAAGTTCAGATGGTTCCTTGCCCCTGAATTGTAGGTATTCTGATATGGATTAGGAGGTCTATTATAGCTACCTAGAAACTGAACTGATGCTGGATTGATAGTACACTGCTCAGGATGCTGCAACAGCTTCTCAGCCTGATCAACCTTTCAGAGCTGAAGCTGAAGAAAGTGATGAGGCTGTGGATCAGCCTAGGAAGCCAAGGAGAAAACTGGTCAAGAAGTACATTCTTGTCAATGAAGGAATGTTAAAGGAAGAAGACAGAAGGATAGCTGCTGAGAAAGGGCTACCCGAAGCTAGTAAGGAGAATGCAGCTCAAGTTGAGGGGGAGCTTCCTGAAGTTCTTACACTAAAGAATGCTCCAGCTGAGGGGGAGCTGTTTGAAATTCAAATGGATGATCGAGTTGAGGGGGAGCCTCACAAAGTCCCTATGTCAGAAAAGGCTACAGCTGAGAAGAAATTGCCAAGAGATCATCATGAATCTTCCTCAGTCCCTCAAGAGATTCTAGCTTCAGAAACTGTAGAAAGGGAAAAGGATTGAAGCTGTGGAGGATGGGAGACCAGAAGAGCAAAGAAGTAAAGTGGAGATAATTGATGTAGTGGAAACTTCAAATGAAGACAGAGAAGAAGAAGAGGATAATGAAGCTGAGATCATTGCAGTGGGCTGTGATGGATATAGGAGAGCCAACTACAATCAAATGTTCTCCTATCTACCTATGATGCCATTTCATAGAGCCCAAATCCTCAACTCCTAGGATCACATGTTCTGGACCTTCAAAGCCTATCCAGTAATCTCGGTGCTAGCTCATGGATTCCCAGGCAACCTCAACTTTACCCGAAAGTTGATCACCATCGACCCCTCTTCAGAAAATGGGCATGAGGTATAAACTATTCCCATCTCTTTCAGGGTTAGTCACTGTCCACCATCAACCTTCAATCAATTCTATGAGTTGCCAAGATGGTTGGAAGTGATACTTCATCCACTCAATCAATTTCCAGTTACAGAATCCCAATATTCTGTAACTGATGAACCAAATGTTCCTAACTTTGTGTTGATCCAGTCTCCTATCATCTCTCAGTCTACGATTACTGCTCCAAATTAAATCGTAGAGTCACCTAGTTATTTCGTAGAGTTACCTGCTCAAAACGTAGAGTCACCTGCTCAAAACGTAGAGTCACCTCCTCCTAAAACTCAATCTCACACACCTGCCCCTCCATCAGATATCCCTTCATCATCAACAAATGAGTATTTTAATCTTGATCTTGCCCTCTACAATATGCAAGATCAATACACAAGAGCCTCTCCTCCAAACAATCAACAACTCCTTGAGCTCGTATCAGATCTTACTACCAAAACAGAGTTGTCTGTTGCATCTAAGAAGGTGATCAAGGACATACAAGAAGATCTTGAAGTTCACTTAGACCTTTTTCACCTAAGGCTGACTCATTTGAGCGATGCTGCCAATACTCTCCCAAGCAACCTAAGTTCTGAGCTCTCAAAGAAGTTTAGGGAGATCATAAAGGAGATGATTCAGAGTATTAATGAAAGGGATCAAATCCACTTTCAAGCTGCCAAGAAACACAGGGAAGATGTTCTTGTCTTGCAGAATACTCAGGAATCCCAGAATAAACTTATAATGGAAAGTCTCGTGAGTCTACGAACTTCAATGAAAGAATTCCAAGGATTTTCCATAGGCCAAATGCAATAGACATAAAATGTCTTGGCCATTCTTTTAAAGAGGGAAGCTCAAACTGATTCTCTGATTCAAGAAAATCGTGAAGACATAGCTCAATCCAAGAATCAGCTCAACGAGCTTGTACAAGGCATGACTCGATTATCTGAAGACATTCGAACCCTTGATGATGACATAAAGGAGGAGAATAAAGGGGAAGGAGGGAAAGGAAAAGGCTGAGGCAAAGGAAAATTCTTCGCTCAATCTTCAAGGAGCCCTCCTGCAAGACAGCCTCGCCATCAGACTCCACGACCTGAACAGCAGCGAATTATCATGGCACAACCACTGAGGAGTCAAGAGCCATCTCCCAGCTCACAAGGTGTAACCACTACACAACTAAACTTGCCAATTCGAGATCCTACGTTCATGAACAGACATGAGAATTGGGAACCGCTAAGTCAAAACGAGCTAGAAGATATAGCACGGAGGAATGAAGTCAGCAGGAGAAGGAGAGCTGCAGAATGTGTCAATCCTACAAGGAACAAAAGGCAAAAGAAATAAAGATAAGTTGAAACTCAATTCTTATTGATGTAACTAAGCTTAATTGTAATATCTGTCTTTACAAACATCAATAAATTCATGCTTATTCTCTAGAGATTTCAGTTGCTCACTGAAACACTAAGTCATATTTACTTTCTAGCAACTACATCTAGAAATTGATAATCATGACACAAATCTCCTAGGTTGTGTCAACATCAAATAGGGGGAGATTGTTGGGAGATTGCATATTTAAATTTGATGTTGAAAGTAAATATTCATGATTATATGTAAAGTCCTTCAAGGAATACATATACAAGGACTTAGTGATAGATCAAAATTGTTAGGTTGATCTGAGCTTTAATGTTCATAATTCTGTAAATGAATGTATAGATGAAAAGATCAAAGCTGTTAGGTTTATCTATATCTTGAGATGTAGTAGATATGCTTCAATAGAATTGTAGTCTATCGAGCTGATCAAGAGATTGCAGAAGCTAAGGCAGGATCGTAGAGCATCAAGAATCGTAGTGTGTCTACTTTGGAAGACCTCTCCTGGAATCGTAGAGTGGTCCAAACGCTTACCGAGCCAACTTAGAGATCGCAGTGTGCTCTCGGAAGCATAGAGTCTACAAGTCAAGCAAGTGAAGATCGTAGTGTGCCAGTTCTTAAGAGAAATCGTAGTGTTCTCGTTTACTAGTATCGGATCAAGCACTAAGGTGGCGAGACACCATGATCAGAATCATAGAGCAACATATGTCTGTGTCTGAAGCATCGAGCCTTGTCCATTTACTTAAATATAAATCACAACAAATGAGGAATAGACTATAGACGTTGAAGTCCTCGGGAGTCTCAATGACACAATAATTATCCTTAGTATATAACAAAGAATCGTATTGAAGAAGATAAGGAAAGTATTATGGGTCAGCAGAAAACACCTTTTCAGGTGTTAGGTGAGACAGCAATCTGTTGTGTCAGTAGGCCAGACTGCAAATCAGAAGTTGTGCAAAAAGTCTCCATCAAAGCTTAGAAATGTCAAGTGCATTTAATACTTCAACAGATGTCTTCAACGGATACATTTCAAAGGACTCATATATGTAAAACATCAGCAGATGAGAAGATTAAACAAGCACATGACAAAAATACTGAAGAATACTCAACTCTCAACTCTACTATCTGAAAAAGAAAAGCTTGCTCAGCTACTCAGTTCTTTCGAACACAAGCTTAACGGCAAATGAGTAGCACCACTCATGAACTCAACTATTATCAAGTGAAGTAAGAAGTTCCAAGTTAAAAGGACTTAAAGAGTTCTAAGTGAGCTAAAAAGTACCAAGTCTATTGGACTTGAAGAGTTCAAAAGTGAACTAAGAAGTTCCAAGACTGCTGGTCTTGAAGGAAACTGTGAGATTCAGATATTGTAAAGATATCCTTAGTGGATTTCCTACTCGAGGAGTAGAAGAGTGGACTAGGTGCTTTAAGTACTCTGAACCACTTAAAAACATTACGTCTCTTATATTCTTGCTATAACTGCCATAATTGTTTAACTCCTATTAACTCGTTATATCTTAAAGGAAAAAACAGACAAATCACAATTTCGTTGTGTTTAAGTCATTATCAAAACTAACAAGTATTTTGAAAAAAATTTAAAATATCTATTCAACCCCTCTTCTAGATAACTATTATGCCTCTGGGAACTAACAATTGGTATCAAATCAGGTTCTATCAAATAGCCTACAAAGCTTAAGTAGATCCAATGGCACATCTGATAAGCAAATCAAAGACTGGAGGAGGCAGCAAGCCACCTATGTGCAACAAAGACAAATTCGCCAACTGGAAAGTTCGTATGCAAGCCTACATGGATTCAATAGATGAAGATCTATTTGAAACTGTTCAGAATGGGCCCTACATTCCTACAAAGCTTGCACCAACTTCAGACGACCCAAATAGAATTCAGATCAAGATCAAAGTAGAATGGACAGACAACGAAAAGAAAGTTGTTCAACTTGACAAAAAGGCCAAGAATATTTTGTTCCAATCTTTAGAAGATGACCTGTTTGAGAATGTGGTCAATAGCAAAATAGCAAAGGAAGAATGGGAAGCATTGCTCATCATACATGAAGGAACAGAAGAAGTTAGAGAAAACAAGCAATCTCTCCTGACTCAGCAGTATGAAATGTTTGCTCACGTTCAAGGAGAAAATGTCACTTCCACTTACGAAAGATTCAACGTTCTGCTCAACTCTCTTCGAGCCTTTGGAAAGATCTATCTAAATAAAGATCTAATCATAAAGTTTATGAGAGCCTTACCTAGCAAGTGGGATGCCAAAACCACTGCCATCAGAGAATCTAAGAATCTCCATGAAATGACCGTCTAACAGTTATATGGCAACCTACTCACGTATGAACTGGAACTGACTCAACGAGCAGAAACTCTATCTGAAGGAAGAAGGAAGGACAAAGGGGTTGCTCTCAAAGCAACAGAAAACATCTCCAAAGCCAACACTGAAAATGAATCTGACTATGACGAAGATGATGATGATGATGCTGGTAGGAAGACTCAAAAGGTTCATGCGTCAAGGCAGAATAAGCAAACCAAAGAAAGTCAACAACTACAGCAGTCAGGAGTAGATAAATAACTTATGTTACAACTGTAAGAAGCCTGGCCATTTTATTGCAAATTGCAACAAACCTCTTAGAGAAGAACTAAAGAGGAAATCAAATTCAAAGAAAGAATTCAAAGGCAACAAGAGGCCTCAGAAGAAAGATAAAGGTCTTGTGGCTGAAGGATCGTGGAGTGACTCAGACAACGACTCAACTCCTAAATCTGGAGATGATGAAGATCCTCAAATGGAAAATCTTTGTCTGATGGCCAAACATGCAGAGGATAAGAAGAGCTCTGACATTCATGAAGTAAGTATAGATGAGGTATTTGACGTCAACTCTCCTGATGTAGATATTGATGATTTAAGAACTACACTACATGGCATAACATCTGATCTGTATCAATACATGAAATTATTCAGAGTTCAGTCCACAGATTATTCTCTTCTTCAAAAAGAGAAAGAGAAAGTTCAGGAAGAACTGGAAATAGCTCTTCTAAGTACTGACTCTCTCTCTCTCTAAATTTGAAGCTGAGAATAAGCTCTTAAAACAGACCAATGAACTTAATGTGCAAAGTGAGTCAAGTCTAACCTCTAAAATTGAGGAACTAGAAAAGACAATCTCTACATGGAATAAATCATCTTCTTCCATGGACTCCCTGATCTCCAGTCAGAGAAGTGCATCTGACAAAACAGGTTTAAGTTTTGGGGAATCCACCTCAGAACCAGATGTGGAAAAGATAAAGGAAACTAACTCTAGTAATGTTTCAAGTTTTAGTAGAAACAACTCCACGAACCAACTGGGAAGGAACAGTAGAGTTAAGCTTCATGCCTCACAAATTATGGAACACAAGAACACATGGAAAAAGGAGAGCCAGTATAAAAAAAGGATTGCTGAGAACCCACATACGTCCAAATGGAGGAAGAATCCACATACACATATAAGCAGGCATTATATTAAATGCTTTGTATATAATAAGACTGGTCATAAGGCTGCAATATGCTACCATAATCCTATGCATGTAAGACCCAAAATCAAGCAAATTTGGGTTCCCAAGGGTACTAACAAAGTAGGACACATGCAAGTATGGGTACCAAAATGAGAGTTTAATCTTACCACATGAACAGAGCTCCACGATCACAACCTGGTATCTGGATAGTGGATGCTCAAGGCACATGATCGGGAACAAAGCCCTCCTATCTAACTTCATAGAGAAGGAGGGTTTGTCAGTTATCTTCGGAGACAATGGCTCTGGCAAAACAAGAGGATATGGCTCAGCTGGGAATGGTGCAGTGTCCTTCAGTAAAGTAACCTATGTGGAAGAATTACAACACAATCTTCTGAGCATAAGCCAACTCTGCGACAAGGGTCATCAAGCCACCTTCCTCAACAATAAATGTCAAGTTAGAGATCTGAAGACATCCTCTATAAAGCTGACCGAAATAAGAGAAGGAAATGTCTACACTGTTAATCTTGGTCAACTGAGCTCGGACGAGACGATATGCTTCCTGGCTAAAGCATCTGAAGAAATGAGCTGGTTATGGCATAGAAGACTGTCTCATCTCAACTTCAAAAGCATGTCTAAATTGGCCTCCAAGGATCTAGTAGCAGGCTTACACAAGTTCAGCTTCATCAAAGAAAGGTCATGCAATGCCTGTCAGCTTGGAAAGCAAACTAGAAGCTCATTTAAGAGCAAAACTGTCAACTCAATTGACAAGCCTCTACATCTACTTCACATGGATCTATTTGGGTCAATTCCAACAACAAGCCTTGGAGGGAAGAGATACTCATTGGTTGTAGTGGATGACTACACCAGATTCACATAGGTGTTCTTTCTAAACTTAAAAGATGAAATAAGCTCCCAACTAATCAAGATGTTCAGACTGGTGATTAACGAGAAAGGGGAGAAAATTAAGGCTATAAGGAGTGATCATGGTAGAGAATTAGACTTCTCTGAGATGGACCAGTTTTGCATAGACAGTGGCATCAGTCTCAACTTCTCAGCTCCACGAACTCCTCAACAAAATGGAGTAGCTGAGAGAAAGAACAAAACATTGATAGAGGCTGGAAGAACTCTACTAGTAGCAGCCCATCTACCTGAATACTTCTGGGCAGAAGCTGTCAACACTGCATGCTACACTCAGAACAGAACGCTCATACACTCTACGATAAAGAAGACTCCCTACGAATTATGGAAAGGAAGAAAGCCAAGTGTCAACTACTTTCATGTATTCGGTAGTGCATGCCATATTCTCAATAATGGGAAACAGTATCTGACAAAGTTCCAACCCAAGTTAGATGAAAGAATCTTTCTCGGATATGCCACAGATAATAAGGCTTATAGAGTGTTCATAAGAAGACGCTGAGTGTTGAAGTCTCGATTCACATCATCTTTGACGAAATAAACTTGGACAAAATAGTGTCTCAAGACACTACGAACGACAATTCAGACACTACGAACGAGGTCGTCGAGCTCAACACCACGATCGTAGTTCCAAAAAATGAAATCATCAAGCAAGAAGAGAAGATTGTAGAGAGAACTACGACAGTGAACCTCCACATCAAGAAGAAGAAATTAATCTTGAAGGTCTCAGACAAGAAGGCATCAAGATAGATATTCCAATAGGAAATAGATGGGCAAAAGATCACACTCAAGACTTAATCATTGGAGATCCAAATACAAGAGTCAAGACAAGAGCTGCCACCCAGAATGAGTATTTCTATCTAAGCTTTCTGTCACAAATGGAATCCAAGAAGATAGTAGATGCTATGGAAGACTCCAGTTGGATAGAAGCCATGCAAGAAGAATAAATTAGTTTAAAAGAAGCAAAGTACGGAGATTTGTCCCAAGACTGAAAAGCCATTCAGTCATTGGCACCAAGTGGGTCTTCAGAAACAAGATGGATAAAGATGGAGTAATAACAAGGAATAAAGTAAGACTAGTGGCCAAATGTTACTCTCAAGAAGAAGGAATTGACTACGACGAGACCTTTGCACCTGTTGTCAGATTAGAAGCCATCAGAATATTTCTTGGCTTTGCTGCTCACATGAAATTCAAAGATGTCAAAAGTGCATTCCTAAATGGTGAACTTCAAGAAGAAGTACATGTGGAGCAACCTCCAGGTTTCATCAATTCAACTCTCTTTAATTATGTCTATAGATTAGACAAAGCCTTATATGGTCTTAAACAAGCACCTAGAGCATGGTATGAAACATTAACTAACTTTCTTATTTAAAATTGTTTCACTAGAGGTAGAGTAGATACCACATTATTTCTTAGAAAGCATAAAGATAAAGTCTTATTAGTTCAAATATATGTTGATGATATTATCTTTGGCTCTACTGATGAAAAATTATGTAAGAGATTTGCCAAGCTTATGCAAAGCAAGTTCAAAATGAGCATGATGGGTGAGCTGAACTTCTTTCTTGGATTACAAGTAAAGAAGACTGATGAAGGAATCTTCATAAACCAAGCCAAGTACATTAAAGATTTACTTAAAAAGTATGGCATGGAATCAGTCCCTCCCATGAAAACCCCAATTGCTCCAGCAACCAAGCTTGACAAAGATGAAAAAGGTAAAAGTATTATTATAACTCAATACAAAGGTATGATAGGCTCTCTTCTATATCTAACTGCCAGTGGACCAGACATAATGTTTACAACATGCATATGTGCTAGATTTCAAGCTAATCCTAAGGAATCACACTTAACTACTATAAAAAGGATTTTTAGGTATCTCAAAGGCACACCTTACTTGGGACTTTGGTATCCCAAGGAGTCCTTTTTTGAACTAACAGGATATACAGATGCTGATTTTGCAGGCTGTAAAATAAATAGAAAAAGTACCAGTGGCACCTGTCAGTTGGTAGGAAACAGACTTGTGTCCTGGTTTAGCAAGAAGTAAAACTCAGTATCTACTTCAACTACAGAAGCTGAATACATTGCTGCGGGCAGCTGTTGTGCTCAAATCTTATAGATGAAAAATTAACTAGTAGACTATAGGTTTTATTTCAAATCTATACCTGTTCATTGTGATAACATAAGTGCCATAGCAATAACACACAATCTTGTCATGCATTCTAGTGTTAGGATTGTAAGATTCATGAACGCAATCAAATTGCACAAAATAAGCGAAAGCATAAAAATCAAAGTTTTAAAATTTTATAAGCCATATACCCGGATCATCCTTTATGCATAATTATTTATTAAACAAAAATATGAATAACAATAATCATACCTTTGAAGATTCGAGCTTTCTCAGGTACAAGTTCATCTCTAATCCTTTTCGCGTTCAACTTGAATCCATCGGGTTTGGTTCCTTCCTTTGATCAATGTTAGCCACCCAAATGTTTGGCCTCTAGAGGTGATCCACCAAGAAAGAAGAAAGATTCAAGAAGATGTGTATTTGGCAAAACTCTAATTTTTTTATCTCTCATTGAAAAGGTGTACTCTCCAACAATTGGAACCACATATCTAGATATCTGATATAAGACTCCTCTTATAAAGATATTAATTAACCCTTCTAATCTAATTAGAAAATAGGATATTATTTAATTAATTAAACTCTTTTAATTAATTAAACTTCCTAATCTTATTAGGGATAATTAATTAAACTCTTTTAATTAATTTAACCTCCTAATCTTATTAGGAATATATGAGAGAACTTTTATTAATTAATTCTCAAACTCCTTTATGAATTAAATAATAATAATAATAATAGTAATAATAATAATAATAATAATAATAATAATAATAATAATAATAATAATAATAATAATAATAATAAGACTCCTCTTATTAATTTATATTAAATAATAAATATTAAGATATTTAATTTATTCTATCATCATAGATTAAATTAAATATACATAACTTATTATTACGATTATGCCATTAACTTCTTAAATAATTAGTCTTCCTTTTATGATGTGACCATTTAGGTTCTCCATATTAAACCAATTGTGAATAAATCAATTAGAACAATTCTAAACTTATTTAAATAAATTAATTAAATTATTTTTTTATTTAAATAAATAATATTTATTCTACAATAGGGATAAGCCTCCCTAGCGATTAACGATTTTTCAGATAATATAAATTTTAACATTAATCATAAAAGAACATATGAGTAAATAGTTACCGTACAATTCAATCATTCTACCATGCAATGTCTCAATTGAATATAAGACATGAAATTACTGTCAAGTCTTATTTTATTTAATTATATGTATTTCGACTCTTAAATGCACAACACCAAATAATGCAAATTAAAAACTCATTTTCTAATTTTATTCTGCCTTGGCCAAGGACTATTGGGTTGTCATTTATCGAATCACATAGGACATTTCTCTTCTTTTACTAGAAGCAACAGATTCTTTATTGATCATACATTATCTCCATGTATAACTTATTATACCCAAGCATACCCTTTGATATACCCTAAATGTCTTAAGGAATAAGTCAAAGTACAACTCATTATACACAAGATACTATGATGATATCAAGTCCAAGAATCACTTGTATTACTATCACTACAGGAATTCCTATTGATAGGCAAGTAAAACTCCTTTAGGTATTCCTTAGCGAGCCATGTTTAGTGAACTTATTCTCTAACAAGCACCTACATACTTGCTTTAGTGTCTCCACGCAAATTATCATGAGTTCAATCATCTAATGAGCAAGCAATGTATGTACCAATCTATCCGGATTCACTAATCCCCAATTTATTAATCTAACGATTGGGAACTATTTTAGTTTCAAGGTTTCTAAGAATTTAGATCTCATTAGAATGATCATCATCATTATTCTAAAAGCATTACTTAAAAATATGGGTTTATCACATATTATAAAGTAGTATCATGTAGATAATTAAAAGCCTTTAATAAATTAATACTTCTTATTAATAAATGAATAAGATTGCTACAAAGTATATGCTTTATCATCAAACATGATTGGCTTGTGTGCATACTACTTTCAATCTCCCACATGCACTAAAGCCAATCACCATGGTATCTCATACCCTTCTTATCTAAGTGACGATTATCCTGCTGTTGGATAAACTTTAGTTAATTGATATGTAATGTTATTCTTGAGAGTTCACTATCTCTATAGTGATTTCTCGTCTTTCAATGAATCGTATAATCAAATGAAAGTGACATAACACATGTTTAGATCCAAGATGAGACTTAGGAACTGTTCCTAGTTCTGCAATGAACTTTTCATCCAAACAATCAACTTGCAGCTTCATTTATAGCTATATACTTTGTCTTTATCACTAAACCAACAACTCTTTGTTGTTTGAAATCTTTCCAATTAACTGCACCACCGTTCAAGGTAACGCTTTACCTTAAAGTGGATTTTCTAGTTTCTTGGTTTGTCTGGAAAAAAAAAAGTTGAGTCTGTTAAGCCCTCTAGTTTTAATTCCGACCCACCATGAATATGATCACATCCTTAGTGTCGATTAATTACTTTAAGATATTTTTCAATGACTCACAGTGAACTTCTCCCGAATATGACTGATCATCATCAGGTCTCGTATATTTCATTGTATACATGATTGTTTTGACGCCCCCAAAATAGGTATACATCACCCATTCTGAGTCGCCAAATACATGGTACAGAATACGAATACAAACTTAAATATACAACATGAGCTGTGAGTTTCAATACAAATATTGTCGTCTAGACAGTATTCAAACTCGAAATAAGTTCTCATTACATTTATTATCACACTATTTCATAAAAAAGTGAGAACTACTAATGCAAACATCTGGACCGTCACTCCATTCCTCGACTAGTCCTAGCTATATTCTCATTTTCTGAAGAGAACAATGAAAGAAAAGGGTGAGCTCAACTAGCCCAGTAAAAAATATTATGACTAAGATAATGCGGAATAAATTATCGTTAGCCTTCAACAGTGTTAAACTGATAAAATATAATAACATCAAGTTTAACTGCAACGGAACAAGTAATCCATTAGAAGAGTCAAGTAGAGCATGATATCTAGTATCTTCTATGATTTAAAAAATTTATCATCAATTTTATTGCTGAGACTCAACTTAATAAATAATCTACATCACAGAATTATCCATGTACTACGGGCTAAGGATATTCATTAGTATCACGATCATAAATTATCCATGCACTACGGGCAAAGGATATTTGTGTTTTCACCAATGATCATGATCATGCCAACAACTGTCCATTAATGCACTACGGGCGAATGATGACTTTTACCATATCATTTGTAACATTACGGTCATGATTATACCGAATAATCTCTGGTCATAATCATACCAAGTCCATCTATGCACTACGGGTCAAAGATGACTTTCATAACAATATAAGCATGAGGATGATGACAATGATATAAGAATTTAATTAAATAAAAGCAAAGGATAAATTTTTAAATATTTATAATTTAATTTATCCAGAATTCAATAATGCCCAAATTATCAACATGATTCTGCTTTGTGGAGTAAAATTCAAGAATAATATTGTATCAAAAATGATTTGGACAAAAAAGAAATTAATTTTTTTCATGAATAGTGGCCCGGGTGAATAGTACCCCATGAATAATAACTCAGGAATAGTCCCCCGTAAATAGTATTCCAGCATGAAAAAGTTAAAACTTATCAAGAATGCTCAGAATAATATTTTCATGAAAAGATACTAGATGAAACGCAAATTTTAAGGATATTCTACTAATTTCATGGAGTATAGAAGTCAAAACTTTAACAAAATGAGTGTAGAATTCTGAATCTGAGACGAAATAATATTACTTACATACTACAGAGTATGAAAGAAAATATTATTTCATACGAATATTGAACAAAAATAATATCCCTTACCTTAAAAAGAAGAGTATTCCGACTAGTAGGGCGGGTATATTCTTGAATAAAACTTATACTGTTTTATACGCTCAAAGCTTCCTTAAACTCTAAAGAAATACGCTTAATATTATAGAAGAAGAATTCTCTGATTCTGGTGTGATTTTCAATTCTAACTAAGCATCCTATTTATAGGAGAGTGGAATGATACTATTTAGAAACGGACTGCACAGTAATTTCAAAAAAATTTACGAGCGTTCGGCCGATTGTTTAAAAAAAATTTGATTTTACTAAGCATAATAAAATATAATATATTCTACTTATATTCTAATAAAATAAAACTTATATATATATATATATATATATATATATATATATATATATATATATATATATATATATATATATAACATAAGTCACCAGCCACCACCACCCGTGACATTTCATTTCCTTTCTTTCAATATACATGGGCCCTACATATGGCCCCACCTTTATAGTACAAAAAATACTGAATAACTTTCTACCGATTATTTTAAAAAATGGGTAATTGGGGGTCCATAAAATAAGCAAAATTTACAACAAATACTTTATAAAAAAATCCCCTCAATATTTTTAACAACATTTATTCATCAATATTATTATTCGCAGCATTTAACAACCAGATCATTCCTAAGAAATAGGGGGCTTTCCGATAAGGATTTCTCCTTATTGGCGCTCAATTAGGTGACCAAACCCCTTTCCTCGAAAGAACTTTTTAGATATCGTCAATAATACAAATAATAATATGAATAACAGTATCGTCTCAATTATTGATTTAATAATATATAAAATATTGATAATAATTGAATCAAATAATGTGAGATACTATGCAGCAATTACTGTAGCAATAATTGAGTATAACTGAGTGACTTCTCACGTAAGCATCAATAATCAATACTATGTGCTACTATGCAACCACGTGTATTACTGTACTTATACCACCAGGTATTTTAACAGTTTAACGGTAAACTTTCACCATTATTTTTATAAAAAGATATTTCTGTCATTTTCTCATTTCGACAATAATTTCGTTGTGAGGTCCACCAATGATTGTGCCGTCGTACGAATATTCCCTGTTAAAACGAATATTCCCCGACCAATCGAATATTATATAACAACTTGCTTACTTTGTAAAATTTATAAATATTACCCACAACTATAACATTATAACAAATTCAAACCTTAATATTCACAAATGATATTTATAGAAAATTCATCTTTATTCATAAAAGTTGGGGCCTTACAACCTCCCCTTCTTATGAAATTGCGCCCTCAAAATTAGGGTACATACCTGGTATGACGAAGAGCTGAGGATTCCTTAATTTCATTTCAGATTCTAACTCCCAGGTCATTTCCTCAACATAGTGGTTTCTCCACAAAACTTTGACTTGAGGTATAACTTTGGAGCATAGAATATCTTCCTTCTTATCCAAGATTTTAACAAGTACCTCTTCATACGTTAAATCTTCCGCTATTTCATTCGGTTCTAACTCAATAATATGGTTTGGGTCTTCCACATATTTACGTAACATGGATATGTAAAAAATATTATGAACACGAGACATACTTGGCGGTAAAGCGACTCTATAGTCCACAGTTCCTACTCGGTCAAGGATTTCAAATGGGCCAATAAATCAAGGATTGAGCTTTTCTCTCTTTCTAAATCTTGTAACTCCCTTCCATGGAGCACCACGTAACAACACATGCTCTCCAACATTGAATTCCATGTCTTTCCGATGAAGATCATCATAACTCTTTTGTCGATCTTGTGAGATTTTTATACGTTGTCGGATCATTTGAATCTTTTCCATAGTCATACGTACCAATTTTGGTCCCAACAACGTTGCTTCACCCACCTCGTCCCAACATACTGGAGAACGACACTTTCTTCCAAACAACGCCTCAAATGGAGCCATGCCGATACTTGCTTAATAACTATTATTGTAGGAGAATTCCACTAATGACAAGAACTTCTCCCAACATCCCTTGAAGTCAAGGACACAGAGTCTTAATAGATCCTCAAGAGTTTGAATAGTCCTCTCCGACTGCCCGTCCGTTTAAGGATGATATGCCAAACTAAATCGTAAATTTGTGCCCATAACGTTTTGTAAACTGACCCAAAACAGTGAAGTGAATCTTGGGTCTCAATCAGAAACTATAAATATTAGCATACCATGCAGTCTTACAATCTCATTTATATACATACGAGCAAGACGTTCAAGTGAATAAGTTTCTCGTATAGGTAAGAAATGAGAAGACTTGGTCAATCTATTAACAATGACCCAAATTGCATCTATACCTTGAGAAACATTGGGAAGACCAGTAACAAAATCTATGGTAATGTGCTCCCACTTCCATTCTGGAATTTTAAGTGGTTGTAATGGACCTTTTGGCACTTGATACTCTGCCTTGACTCATTGACAGAAAAGACACTTTGAGATAAATTCTACTATCTCTCTCTTCATATTACTGCACCAAAATGTAAATCGAAGATCACGATACATTTTGGTACTCTCAGGATGGATTGTAAACGGTATGTTGTGCGCCTCCATCATGATTTTATACTTTAAATCAGGGTCATTAAGAACATAAAGTCTGGAGTTGACTCGAAGTATTCCTTCTTCATCAATTCTTACTTCCGGAATAACACCTTCTTGCACTTTCTTCCTCATACGAATCAGCTCCAGGTCTGTAGCTTGAGCAGCTTTAACTTTATCGATTAAAGTCGATTCTACTCGTATATTTGTCATCATCACGTGGGTCCCTAGAGTCTTTAACTCTACCTCCATCCTTTGCAAGTCATAAAAAATGGGCCTTTGCTTTGACAATATCGCACTCGTACCCGCATATGATCTTCTACTCAATACATCAGCTACTACGTTCAATTTTCCAAGATGGTATTGAATGGTATGATTATAATCTTTCAACAGCTCGAGCCAACATCGCTGTCGCATGTTGAGTTTCTTTTGGGTGAGGAAATATTTGAGGCTTTTATGATCCGTATAGATCTCCACCTTCTCCCCATACAGGTAATGCCTCCAAATCTTAAGTAGGATAATTCCTTTCATATTCTTTGAGTTGTCGTGAGGCGTAGGCTATAACTTTCCTATGTTGCATGAGAACACATCCTAAACCTTTGCCTAAAGCATCACTGTAGATGACAAATCCCTCCGAACCAGATAGTATTATCAGAACAAGTGCTGAAATGAGTCTCCTCTTGAGTTCTTAAAAATTCTTCTCACATTCCTCGCTCCAACCGAATTTTATATCTTTTTAAGTCAGCTGAGTTAATGGAGTAGCGATTCAAAAAAATCATTCCACGAATCTCCGATAATAACATGCTAAGCCCACAAAGTTATGTACTTCGGCCACTGACTTAGGTTGCTCCCAGCTTTGAATTGCTTCAATCTTCGCTAGGCCAACAGATATTCTGTGATTTGATATCACGTGCCTAAGGAATGCCACTTCCTCAAGTCAGAACTCGCATTTCTTCTACTTGGCATATAACTTATTCTCACGAAGCTTTTAGAGTATCAGCCTCAAGTGTTGCTCATGATCTTCACGGCTTTTGGAATATTTGAGAATATCACCAATAAAGACATCCACAAAATGATCCAAATATTCCTTAAATACTCGGTTCATCATGTCCATGAAGGCAGCAGGAGCATTAGTCAATCCAGAAGACATGACTTGGAATTCGTAATGCCCTTACCGAGTTCTGAAAGCCGTCTTTGGGATGTCATCGATTTTAATCTTTAACTAATGATATCCGGAACGAAGATCGATCTTTGAAAAGAATTTGGCACCTTGCAACTGGTCAAACAAGTCATCAATGCGAGGCAATGGGTACCTATTTTTGATGGTGACATGATTCAACTCCCGATAGTCAATACAAAGTCGGATACTCCTATCTTTCTTCTTTACGAATAGAATAGGAGCACCCCAAGGAGACGAACTAGGACGAATGAAATCGATGTCTAACAACTCCTGCAGTTGGGTTTTTAACTTCTGAAGTTCAATAGGATCCATTCGATATGGGACTTTGGAAATGGATTTTATACTGGGTCCAAGGTCAACACCAAACTCAATTTCACGCTCTTGGGGTAGGCCAGGAAGTTCTTCAGGGAATACGTCAGGAAATTTATTAACAATAGAAATATCATTCAAATCTGATGTATTTATGTTTAAATCTGTGACATGGGCTAAGAAAGCCTGACATTCATTTTTCAATAAACGAATAACTTTATGGCTTTATATGACAGTGATTGACTTTCGTGATTTGGTTGCTTGAATTTGCATAATAGGTTGGTTAAGAATATGAAAGCTAACAACCTTACAAAAATAATCAATTTTAGCATGATGAGTAGTTAACCAATCAATCCCTAAAATCACATCAAATGCAAGTATTTTTAAGGAAATAAGATCAACAGGTAATGTGAGGGTGTCGATTTGAACCAAGCAAGACTTATAAACAGTGGATGTAATTAAGGTTTCTCCCAACTGAGTTTCAACAGATAAGTCAAAGTCTAATTTCTCTGGAGTCAAATTTAAACGTTGAGCGCAAGTAGAAGAAATAAAAGAATGGGTAGAATCGGTATCAAATAAGGTATAGACTTCACTAGACTTTATGATTAGCTTACCCATGATAACCTTATTCGGGTTCCTTGCTTTCTGGGAGGTCACTACAAACACTCTCCCTTGAACTACTGGTTTTAACTTTTCTAGAACGGCCTTTGGTGCCTCCATCCCAGCTGGACTTGGCTTCCCTGCATGACAAAATCGAGCTAAGTGGCATTCTCTTTCACAATTGTAACACGTTTTGGACTGCTGCGCACAGTTTGGACTGATGTGTCCCTTCCCTCCACATTTGAAGCATATGATAGGTGGTCGTTCTCCTTCCTTAACAACGGGTACTGGTGTTAACGGCTTTCCATCATTGTTGAATCTCATTTTCTTGAAATGTCCACTTTTATTATCTTGGCCATGATTACCACCGAAGTGGTTACCATTTCTGACATATTGATTCCCTCTACGTTTGTTGTCACCGCTTCGATGATTGCTACCACTAGTATTATCATTTTGTCGGCTGCTCTCTCTTGGTTGGGTTGACTCATTATCGCGCTCTAATAACTGAGTCATATTCACAACATCTGAATACAGGTAAAGTTTGTGAGAAATTCGATATTGACGTATCTCGAGTTTCAAACCTCGCAGAAACATTCGCGTCATCCTTTCCTCATTATCAACAAAGTGAGACGCAAACCGGGATAACTCGGCAAACTTAGCTTCGTACTGCGATACGGTCATATTGTTTTGCTCCAGCTTGATAAACTCCTCCTCTTTCATGTGTCGAATACTTTCGGAAAAGTACTCGTCGTTGAACAGTTCTCGAAACTTCTCCCAAGACATCTTCAGTGCGACAGGTTGAGTACGCTTTACAGATTTCCACCAGTAATCTGCCTCTCCTCGCAACATGAAGGTGGTAAATAGAACCTTTTGCTCCTCGGAGCATCCCAAGACATCAAATATCTTGGTGATCTATTTTATACACGTCTCCGCCTTAAGTCTCTCTTGCCTGATGTTACACAAATTATAGAAAGCTCATAAACATTCTGTCGTTCATCATTTGGTCAATGTTGTTGTTTACATAAGGATTGTTGCCTTCCTAATGCACATTATCTTGGTTATTGATCGTTGCTGATTCAACGGTCTCATGTCCTCTATTACTATTCTCAACATTCTCGGATGTCATTTTTAAAAACTGCCACAAAACAAGGGTTAATTGACATTCAACATATTATCCCTATATTCCGACCGACCAATTAAATAACAATTAAATTTAGGTAGGTCATACTAGCAACGAAATTACCCGTCTCTCCCCTCCTAGTTTCAGTCTCAGATCTCAGTCAGGGATCATATCTCTAAGCTCTGATACCAACTGTGACGCCCCCAAAATAGGTATACATCACCCATTCTGAGTCGCCAAATACATGGTACAGAATACAAATGCAAACTTAAATATACAACATGAGCCGTGAGTTTCAATACAAATATTGTCGTCTAGACAGTATTTAAACTCAAAATAAGTCCTTATTATATTTATTATCACACTATTTCACAGAATAGTGAGAACTACTAATGCAAACATCTGGACCGTCACTCCATTCCCCGACTAGTCCCAACTATATTTTCATTTCCTGAAGAGAACAATGAAAGAAAAGGGTGAGCTCAACTAGCCCAGTAAGAAATATTAAGACTAAGATAATGCGGAATAAATTATTGTTAGCCTTCAACAGTGTTAAACTGATAAAATATAATAACATCAAGTTTAACTGCAGCTGAACAAGCAATTCATTAGAAGAGTCAAGTGGAGCATGATATCTATTATCTTCTATGATTTAAAAAGTTTATCATCAATTTTATCGTTGAGACTCAGCTTAATAAATAATCCACATCACTGAATTATCCATACATTACAGGCCAAGGATATTCATTAGTATCACGACCACAAATTATCCATGCACTATGGGCCAAGGATATTCGTGTTTTCACCAATGGCCATGATCATGCCAACAACTGTCCATCAATGCACTACGGGCCAATGAGAACTTTTACCACATCATTTGTAACATTACGGTCATGATTATACCGAACAATCCCTTGTCATAATCATACCAAGTCCATCTATGTACTACGGGCCAAAGATGACTTTCATAACAATATAAACATGAGGATAATGACAATGATATAAGAATTCAATTAAATGAAAGCAAAGGATAAATTTTTAAAAATTTATAATTTAATTTATCCAGAATTTAATAATGCCCAAATTATCAACATAATATTACTTTGTAGGGTAAAATTCAAGAATAAAATTGTATTAAAAACGATTTGGACCAAAAAGAAATTAATTTTTATCATGAATAGTACCTCGGGTGAATAGTACCTAAGTGAATTGTACCCCGTGAATAGTAACTTGGGAATAGTATCCCATGAATAGTATTCTGGCATGAAAAAATTAAAACTTATCAAGAATGCTCAGAATAATATTTTCATGAAAAGATGCTAGATGAAACACAAATTTTAAGGATATTCTACTAATTTTATAGAGTATAGAAGCTAAAACTTTAACAAAATGAGTGTAAAATTCAGAATCTGAAACGAAATAATATTATTATATACTACAGAGTATGGAAGAAAATATTATTTCATACGAATATTGAACAAAAATAATATCTCTTACCTTAAAAAGAAGAGTATTCCGACTGGTAGGGCGAAAATGTTCTTGAAGAAAACTTATATTGTTTTCTACGCTCAAGGCTTCCTTAAACTCTAAAGAAATACACTCAATATTATAGAAGAAGAATTCTCTGATTCTGGTGTGATTTTCAATTCTAACTAAGCATCATATTTATAGGAGAATGGAAGGATACTATTTAGAAATGGACTGCACAGTAATTTCAAAAAAATTCATGGGCGTTCGGCCGATTGTTTAAAAAAAATTATTTTACTATGCAAACACTATACATAATAAAATATAAGATATCCTATTTATAATCTAATAAAACAAAACTTATATATATATATATATATATATATATATATATATATATTGAATAACTTTCTACCGATTATTTTAAAAAATGGGTAAGTGGGGGGTCCATAAAATAAGCAAAATTTACATCAAATACTTCATAAAAAAATCTCCTCAATATTTTTAACAACATTTATTCATCAATATTATTATTCGCAATATTTAACAACAAAGATCATTCCCAGGAAAGATGGGGCTTTTTAATAATGATTTCTCCCTATTGGCGCGCAATTAGGTGACCAAACCCCTTTCCTTAACAGAACTTTCTAGACATCATCAATAATACAAATAATAATATGAATAACTGTATCGTCATAATTATTGATTTAATAATATATAAAATATTGACAATAATTGAATCAAATAACGTGAGATACTATGCAGCAATTACTATAGCAATAATTGAGTATAAATGAGTGACTTCTCATGAAAGCATCAATAATCAATATCGTGTGCTACTATGCAACCATGCGTATTACTGTACTTTTATCACCAGGTATTTTAACAGTTTAACAGTACACTTTCGCCGTTATTTTTATAAAAAGATATTTATGTCGTTTTCTCATTCCGACAATAATTCTGTTGTGGGGTCCATCAATGATTGTGCCGTCGTACGAATATTCCCTGTTAAAATGAATATTTCCTGACCAATTGAATATTATATAACAACTTGCTTACTTTGTAAAATTTATAAATATTACCCACAACTACAACATTATAACAAATTCAAACCTTAATATTCACGAATGATATTTATAGAAAATTCATCTTTATTCATAAAAGTTGGGATCTTGCAATTGTCACTCATGCGATCTCTCTTTTCAGGAGTCTATGGGGACTATTAAGAGAAATACACTCCATGACTCATCAACATGAGACATCTCTTAGAGTTTGTCATGCTAAACGACTTTAGCATCAAATGAATATACATTCTTTGGGTTAAGTCGAGCATCTTCTTGAATCTATCTATATAGATTTTATCTCTAATTAAGATATTCTTCCCAAATCATTCATGGAGGAATGTTTAGACAACTTTATCTTTACGAATTGTAGCATTAGTATGTCATTCCTTATCCATAGTATATCAACATATAATATTACGAATGTCACGGCGCTCCCACTGACCCTTTTGTACACACTAGGTTCATTCTTATTTGTGATTAAATCAAACTCTTTTGATTTGTTTCATCAAAACGAATGTTCTATTTTGAGAAGCTTGCTTCAATTCATTTCTCTGAGTGTCTATAACTCTTATCTTATCGTATGTAACTGGATCATCATCTTCTATGATGTGTACCTCATCATCATCATCTGTGATGAATCCATAACTCCTAGGTATCTTCGGTGCTATTCCAAATTTACGATTCGGTTGTGGTACAATAGGTCTATCTACAGGTTCCTCTTATTTGACTTATAGTATTTTTTGGTTCTTGAACTCTTCAAGATCTATTATCCTCCCACTAGCCCCTTCAATGATAAACACATTTATCTTAGAAGGTAGCATGTTTCGCAACAAACACCTTTTGTTAAGTAGGATTATAGAACATATACCTTAAACTTACTTTAGGATGTCCCACAAATTTATACTTATCAAATCTTGTCCCAAGCTTATCCTTTGAAATCTTTTTCACATAAGCTGGACAACCCCTTATCTTAACATACTTAAGATTAGGAATCCTCCCTGTCCATAACTCTTATAGAGTCTTGGGGTCGGATTTTGAGGTTACCTTTTCGTAGATTTGTAGCCATTTCTAGGGCATGACCCCAGAAAGATACTGGAATGTCGGTAAAATTATTATGGACTGTACCATGACCAACAAAGTATAATTTTTCCTTTCAGATACATCAATCAATTATTGTGTATCAAGAGGCGTCCATTATGAGAAAACCATTTGAGATGATCTAGAAATTTATTGCACAAGTATTTATTCCTTGATCTAATCAAAGAATCTTAATACTTTGCCAATTTGTTTCACTTCTGAATTCTTTGAACCTTTCAAATAATTCACACTTGTATTTTAGCAAATACACAAATTCAACTCTTTGAATGATTATCTCCTTTTCTTATACTAGTTTGTTCAATTTGCAAAATTATTTTCACGTAAGTCAAGTATACAAAATCCATTAAGTAATATTTCAGTTCTATACAAAATATTATTATTATAAATAGAACAACAATTATTCTTAAATATAATATCAAAGATTTCATTGTCCAACAACAAAATGAAAATAATGTTTCTAACGAGAACTGGATTATAATAACAACTTATTAACTTAATAGATTTGCCCATAGGCAATGCTAAACTATAAGTTTCTATGGCTAATGCAACAACCTTTGCTTCATTTCTCACACATAGGATTACTTATCTTTGTGTAGCTTTCTACTTCTACTTGGTCCCTTCATAAATCTATATTTATGATAACCAAAATCGGTATCCAATATCCAAGTAGAACCTTGACTTAAAAAAAAATTATTTTAAATCATGAATAAAATTATATTTATAACTGAAACTTGTAAGACCCCGAATTTTATGAAATAAAAGTATTCAATTTTTCTTATAATTACTATTCAGTAAATGGTTAAATTGATAAATGTTAAAGTTAAGGGTGATATAAGATTTTTTTCAAAATACACAAGTGGTTATAAAATAATCATTGTTGTCGGGGAATATTCGTTTGGTCGTGGAATATTTTTTCTGTCGGGGAATATTCGTACGACGGCGCAGCTATTTGTGGGCCCCATAACGAATAACTGTCGGGTGAAGAAAACGACAAATTTGAGTTTTTACAAATAACGACATAGTTGTTACTGTTAACACTGTTGGAATACCCGGTGATTAAAATACAGTAATACGCGTTATTGCACAGTAGCACACGGTATTGCACAGTATTTTTAAAATTATTGATTCTTACGTAAGAAGGCACTACTCAATAATTGTTACAGTAATTATTGTTCAATATTTTATTTTATTGATTCAATAATTGCTACGTTGAAATTTTATATTATTGTTGTTCAATAATTGTCACTGCACAGTATTTCCCATTATCAGATCAATAATTCATATTATTTGAATAATATTATTAGATAACATTATTGGCAATGACTAGAAAGTTCTGTCTAAGGAGAGGTTTGGTCATCTAATTGCGCGCCAGTAAGAAAAAATTCTTATTGGAAAGCCCCCTCTTTCCTGGGAACGGCCTGGTTGTCATAAATGTGATTCTGTAATATTATTTGTGAATAATTAATTATTGATTCATATGATAAGAAAATATTTATTTTATATGGATATAAATGAGGGATATATTTTTGTGGTTAAAAAATGAAGGAGTTAATGTTGAGGTTTTTATCAGTATTTTTGTTGGAATGGAGGTATTAAAAATTAGGGTTTTTGAGATATTTTGCGAGGGTTATAATTTTTAATCCGACCGTTGGATCGTGGTAATATTTGGATATGTTATACATATATAAGTTGAGTATATGTCCACAAATTTTGAACCGTTAAAAATGAACGTATGATTTATTATGAATTTTACGAGATGACTGGTTCAGAAATTGTTGAATTTTTGGAGTTTATCATTTTGGTAGAAAATTCTAGAATTGGTGGGCCCCACTTGTGGTTGGTGAAGAAATGTGCTGAATTATATTTTAAATGTGGTGGGTGGGAATAGTAGCAGGTAAAGCCATCAGGTTGCAGGTCAAACCTACCAAAATTTTCCTATAAATAGAGGGCTAAGTTAGAATTGAAAATCACACCAGAAACATAAGCTTTCTCTCTTTCTCTCTCTATATTATGAAGCATATTTTGTGAGTTTTTAGATACTTGGTGAGTTGCTATTCATCAGTGCAAGTTTCCTTCAGCATCATATCCGATATCCAGTCAGAAGTACTGCTCTTTTGAGGTAAGGGATTGTATGGGATTGTGAGGGATAGTAAGGGATAGTAATGGATTTTATTGTGGAATTTTTATCTTTTGTGTCGGGGTTACTATTCATGAGTTACTATTCACGATTTACTATTCATGAGTTACGAATATTACTCTTGAGGTTAAAACAATATGTTAATCATATTATTTTTATCATCATATATAACATTTTTATAACCCTGATGTTGAAATTCTCTTTCACTGGAGTGTAAAGATGGATAGATTATTGGTATGAACATGACTAGGGTTCTCTTTGGCCTGTAGTGCAAAGTTGAATTGTGACTGGTATGATCATGACCATTGAATTTATAATTGAATATCTTAAGCTTAAGTGCAATGGTGAATTGATCAACATGGTTATAATTATTGTTTATATAAATTCTGAAATGATTATATATTTCTTTGAGATATGAATATATTTGGCCTGTAGTGCAAATATGAATTGTTGATGAATATCTTTGGCATGTAGTGCAAAGATGGCATGTTGATGAATATCTTTGGCCTGTAGTGCAAAGATGAACTGTTGTTGAATATCTTTGGCCCGTAGTGCAAAGATGGTTTGTTGATGAATATCTTTGGCCCATAGTGCAAAGATGGTTTGTTGATGAATATCTTTGGCCCGTAGTGCAAAGATGGATTTGTTAGTATGATTATAAATAGGAATTGTGATTTGGTATAACCATGATCTTTGATGTTTCAGGTAAAGACAGGTGATGAAAATATTCTTCGTCCTGGGTGCGAAGAAAAATTTAGAATCACAATTATGATTATGAGTTATTCATATGATTGTGGAAAGGAACTGTTGATTGATGTTACAGGGATAAAACATTGTTGATGGATTTTTAACATGGAGAAGATAATAGACTTTATAGTCTATTTGACTCTTCTAATGGATTGCTCGTTCCGCTGCAACTATGGTTGAAATTTTTATCATTTACCATATGTTCTAAATCTCTGATTTATTATTGATGAAGGCTACTGATAATTTAATTATCTTTAGTCATGATATTCTTTACTGGGCTAGTTGTGCTCACCCTTTTGCTTCACAATTCCTTTCAGGTAATAAGAGTGTAGCTGGGTCGAGCGAGGGTAACGGGAAAATAGAACAGTGGTCTCTAGCTGTGGATGTTCTCCCGAAGCAGTATAGAAAAGTTCATTTAGTTGTTATATTTGGTGAATCCAATAGGGTAAGGTGTACCCAACGTTGGAAGGGTGGTTTGCCACTATCATACAAGATGTCTAACGACATACAACCTCGTGTCATCATAAGACAGGGATGTGCTCATCCACTTGCTGAGTATATATACGAACACTACCTATATAATCTTGGTGTTTGTTTAAAGTATAATTCTCAATTAGAGACAGTAGAGATAATGATATGTCAAGAGAAGACTCACCATTGGGAAGAATATGATAGTAATCTTCTCGTTTTTCTTTGGGGTCTATTGGGTCAACCAAGGATAATTCTGTGGCCATATGATATCTATCATAACCTAGACGCGTGGCCTCCCATGTACGAAGGTTTCCTTGAGCACTTCCCAAAGATTCTAATTTCTAAAACAGTTTTTGACTATACCTTTATGTAAGGTGTTATTGTGAGGTGATGTCCACGGTTGGAACATGAGTCACATTTGGTATATATTTGTATCCAAACTCACAGCATATGTGTTGTTGTATTTTGCACGACAATTGTTGTAATAAAGTTGTAGTTGTTTTCTGTACCATGTATTTGACGACTCAGAATGGGTTGGGTGGAATGAACCTATTTTGGGGTCGTCACAGTTGGTATCAGAGCTTAGGGATATGATCTCTGGTGGAGATCGGGGAATATAACTAGGAGGGGAGAGATGCGTAAATCCTTCGCTAGTGTGTCCTACCTAAGCTTATTTGTTGGTTAGTCATAATATTGGGATATTATGTGATATGTTAATTTGTTTAATTAACCCTTATTTTATGGCAGTATTTGAGAATGGCAGCTGAGAATGCTAACAATGGAGTGAATGAGACTGTGGGGATACCTCTAATCACTAACCATGATAATGTGATGTCAGACGAAGAAGGAATTAGAGATATCTATGTGGTGAGTGAAGAATTGATAGTTGCACCCGAGATAGTCGCAGAGGTAACAGCTGAGACTGAGGAAGAAGAGGAAGAAGAAGTACCAGAGGAGAGTTTATTAGAGGTATTATATGATCAAAATGTAGAATTTCAAAATCGTATTCATGAGTTAGAAGAGCAGGCAGAAGAACGACAGGCGGTCGTGGAACAAAAGGATGCAACAATTCAAGCTTGTGTTACCCGATATGTGATGCTTGAACAGAAGCATTCTTTGGCAGAGTATAAGATGATAAAAATGGAATCTGAGCTGAAAGAAGAAAAAATTGAACGAGTGAGAATAAGTGATGCATGGGCAAAAGCCGCACGACACGTGGATATTGTGGAAAGAGATGTTCGATCTAAGAAGGCTAAAATAGATGATATGAATTTCTCTTTTTGGAAAGCAATTGGGAGAACCCAACATCGAGTTTTGAATTACCCTGTACATAGCGGTCAACCTGAATCCGATATGGATCGAAGATTGATGATTCAGATCATGAATGAGGAGTACGAAGAGGCAGTTGAGGGAGGAATATGTCCTATAGAAAGGTATATTCCAACAGTAATGATGACGCCAAATGCTGCTCCAGACAAGTCAAAGCCGAGTAGTTCGAGGGATGGCGGTTGTCATGACTTCCCAACAAATGAGGAACCCAGATGAAGTTATCATGGGAGATGAGCAATGGAGAAATCATGATGATCTGAGAGATAGAATCTGAAATGGAAGCAAGGTATTCTCAACTCTTCGAAATACCAGGTACGTAAATTTCGGGGACGAAATTTCATAAGGAGGGGAGATTGTAAGACCCCGAATTTTATGAAATAAAAGTATTCAATTTTTCTTATAATTACTATTCAGTAAATGGTTAAATTGATAAATGTTAAAGTTAAGGGTGATATAAGATTTTTTTCAAAATACACAAGTGGTTATAAAATAATCATTGTTGTCGGGGAATATTCGTTTGGTCGTGGAATATTTTTTCTGTCGGGGAATATTCGTACGACGGCGCAGCTATTTGTGGGCCCCATAACGAATAACTGTCGGGTGAAGAAAACGACAAATTTGAGTTTTTACAAATAACGACATAGTTGTTACTGTTAACACTGTTGGAATACCCGGTGATTAAAATACAGTAATACGCGTTATTGCACAGTAGCACACGGTATTGCACAGTATTTTTAAAATTATTGATTCTTACGTAAGAAGGCACTACTCAATAATTGTTACAGTAATTATTGTTCAATATTTTATTTTATTGATTCAATAATTGCTACGTTGAAATTTTATATTATTGTTGTTCAATAATTGTCACTGCACAGTATTTCCCATTATCAGATCAATAATTCATATTATTTGAATAATATTATTAGATAACATTATTGGCAATGACTAGAAAGTTCTGTCTAAGGAGAGGTTTGGTCATCTAATTGCGCGCCAGTAAGAAAAAATTCTTATTGGAAAGCCCCCTCTTTCCTGGGAACGGCCTGGTTGTCATAAATGTGATTCTGTAATATTATTTGTGAATAATTAATTATTGATTCATATGATAAGAAAATATTTATTTTATATGGATATAAATGAGGGATATATTTTTGTGGTTAAAAAATGAAGGAGTTAATGTTGAGGTTTTTATCAGTATTTTTGTTGGAATGGAGGTATTAAAAATTAGGGTTTTTGAGATATTTTGCGAGGGTTATAATTTTTAATCCGACCATTGGATCGTGGTAATATTTGGATATGTTATACATATATAAGTTGAGTATATGTCCACAAATTTTGAACCGTTAAAAATGAACGTATGATTTATTATGAATTTTACGAGATGACTGGTTCAGAAATTGTTGAATTTTTGGAGTTTATCATTTTGGTAGAAAATTCTAGAATTGGTGGGCCCCACTTGTGGTTGGTGAAGAAATGTGCTGAATTATATTTCAAATGTGGTGGGTGGGAATAGTAGCAGGTAAAGCCATCAGGTTGCAGGTCAAACCTACCAAAATTTTCCTATAAATAGAGGGCTAAGTTAGAATTGAAAATCACACCAGAAACATAAGCTTTCTCTCTTTCTCTCTCTATATTATGAAGCATATTTTGTGAGTTTTTAGATACTTGGTGAGTTGCTATTCATCAGTGCAAGTTTCCTTCAGCATCATATCCGATATCCAGTCAGAAGTACTGCTCTTTTGAGGTAAGGGATTGTATGGGATTGTGAGGGATAGTAAGGGATAGTAATGGATTTTATTGTGGAATTTTTATCTTTTGTGTCGGGGTTACTATTCATGAGTTACTATTCACGATTTACTATTCATGAGTTACGAATATTACTCTTGAGGTTAAAACAATATGTTAATCATATTATTTTTATCATCATATATAACATTTTTATAACCCTGATGTTGAAATTCTCTTTCACTGGAGTGTAAAGATGGATAGATTATTGGTATGAACATGACTAGGGTTCTCTTTGGCCTGTAGTGCAAAGTTGAATTGTGACTGGTATGATCATGACCATTGAATTTATAATTGAATATCTTAAGCTTAAGTGCAATGGTGAATTGATCAACATGGTTATAATTATTGTTTATATAAATTCTGAAATGATTATATATTTCTTTGAGATATGAATATATTTGGCCTGTAGTGCAAATATGAATTGTTGATGAATATCTTTGGCATGTAGTGCAAAGATGGCATGTTGATGAATATCTTTGGCCTGTAGTGCAAAGATGAACTGTTGTTGAATATCTTTGGCCCGTAGTGCAAAGATGGTTTGTTGATGAATATCTTTGGCCCATAGTGCAAAGATGGTTTGTTGATGAATATCTTTGGCCCGTAGTGCAAAGATGGATTTGTTAGTATGATTATAAATAGGAATTGTGATTTGGTATAACCATGATCTTTGATGTTTCAGGTAAAGACAGGTGATGAAAATATTCTTCGTCCTGGGTGCGAAGAAAAATTTAGAATCACAATTATGATTATGAGTTATTCATATGATTGTGGAAAGGAACTGTTGATTGATGTTACAGGGATAAAACATTGTTGATGGATTTTTAACATGGAGAAGATAATAGACTTTATAGTCTATTTGACTCTTCTAATGGATTGCTCGTTCCGCTGCAACTATGGTTGAAATTTTTATCATTTACCATATGTTCTAAATCTCTGATTTATTATTGATGAAGGCTACTGATAATTTAATTATCTTTAGTCATGATATTCTTTACTGGGCTAGTTGTGCTCACCCTTTTGCTTCACAATTCCTTTCAGGTAATAAGAGTGTAGCTGGGTCGAGCGAGGGTAACGGGAAAATAGAACAGTGGTCTCTAGCTGTGGATGTTCTCCCGAAGCAGTATAGAAAAGTTCATTTAGTTGTTATATTTGGTGAATCCAATAGGGTAAGGTGTACCCAACGTTGGAAGGGTGGTTTGCCACTATCATACAAGATGTCTAACGACATACAACCTCGTGTCATCATAAGACAGGGATGTGCTCATCCACTTGCTGAGTATATATACGAACACTACCTATATAATCTTGGTGTTTGTTTAAAGTATAATTCTCAATTAGAGACAGTAGAGATAATGATATGTCAAGAGAAGACTCACCATTGGGAAGAATATGATAGTAATCTTCTCGTTTTTCTTTGGGGTCTATTGGGTCAACCAAGGATAATTCTGTGGCCATATGATATCTATCATAACCTAGACGCGTGGCCTCCCATGTACGAAGGTTTCCTTGAGCACTTCCCAAAGATTCTAATTTCTAAAACAGTTTTTGACTATACCTTTATGTAAGGTGTTATTGTGAGGTGATGTCCACGGTTGGAACATGAGTCACATTTGGTATATATTTGTATCCAAACTCACAGCATATGTGTTGTTGTATTTTGCACGACAATTGTTGTAATAAAGTTGTAGTTGTTTTCTGTACCATGTATTTGACGACTCAGAATGGGTTGGGTGGAATGAACCTATTTTGGGGTCGTCACAAAACTTCTCTAAGCTTCTTCTGGTTATCCTCTACAAGATGCTTCTTGTAGTTTTTTTTCGGTGTCCAAGCTTATTACAGTGGAAGCAAACTCCTTTACTATCCATATCAGTTTTGTTCTTATTATCCTTTGTTTTTTCCTTTCTATTTACCTTCTTTGAATCGTTCTTCTTTTCAGAAGATCATTTGGCCCCTACCAGTAAGACATGATCTTTCTTGGTTGGAAAGTGACTCTCAATATTTTTTAACATGTTAAGAAAATCTGCGAGGCTGATATCTAGCTTGTTCATATAAAAAATTCATAACAATTATAAAAGGAGTCCGGGAGTGAGTGCAAGATCAAATTTTGGCTCAACTCTCTATCCATGATAAAACCTGTTGTCCTAATTGATCAATCAAATTGATAATGTTAAGGACTTTTATCTGTACTGTAGTGTCATCGGTCATTATAGATCAGCTCCTTAGATATCTGGTATCTATCAGTCCTACTTTCCTCACCATCAACTACTTGATGTGCAAAAATATAGTAGGAGCATCCATTGTTTCATGCCGACGCTAAAGCACGTTACTCATGGATGTAAGAATGATGCATTGAGCCAACTGTGCATCATCTTGTCACTTTTTAAAAGTAACAATCTCTTCCTCAGAGGCATTGTCTGCAACCATTGCAGGGATAAGCATATTAAGGACATAAGATAGCTTTTCAGCCATGAGAACTATTTTAAATTTTTTTAACCAATCCATTTAATTCGGTCCGGTTAAATAGCATCTAATATACTTCACAGTAATAGTAATTTAGACATTGTAAAATTCTGTAAATGAATTTGTAATTAACAACATTTTAGCATACATTCTTTTATTAATAACCAAAATAAATTAGGTCTTATTTTAAATTGGTATCTCCCACTATTTTTATCAAACTATATTGCCCTCACTTATATAGTTCGGCAAAATCTAATTAAAATTTTTCTAGTGAGAATAAGGATCCCATTTCAAATGTATATAGTCTTGTGGTGACGCAACAAACTATATATAAATAAATAGGTAGACGACTCTTGTCAAATACATCAATTATGCAACTCTTTGTATTTTGCCTCTTAGATTATTTTGATCAAGTGGTGGCATATCCGAATCAAAATTATCCAAGTTAAGTCCAACCTAGCACTCAATATATTTAAAAAAGAAAAATATTGTCCTTGTGGTGACACAACAAAACAACATTGTTCAATTTTCTTTATAAGCATCAAATGTGATAAAATTAACATCTCAAAGAATTAAGATAAGTCTTGTGGTGACACAACAAACTTATAATAATTAATTGATACTCTATTATTTTTATCATACTAAAAGGCGACGTTCGATATTCCAAATATCTTTGAACGCTTAGGACTTAATATAAAAAATTTGAGGGGTTTGTTATTAATTTGTCTCATCTTATTTAGCGTGCATGCACATATAGAATACTATATTCTACCCGGATTGATTATGGATTTTTATTCTAGTTTGGTTCACTTTAGCCACCAAGTGAACCAAAAAGTCAAACCCTAGGGGTGCAAGAATTAATATTTAAATATAACTATTACATTTAAACTCGGGCTCCATTACAAACGGGTCTTCAAAACGCTCCTTGATCCTTGATCTCTAATTCTTCAAAATTAATTCTAACTATTCATATTACAAAATTATTTAAAATAAATAGAAACTTTAAGCAGCAGTCAAGGGGAAGTACATAGAAGGGAGATAGAATTTACATTAAAAAAATTAGAGAAGACAAAGAACGCAGACCCCATTTAATAAAATCCATACATTTATGCATCCAACTAAAATAAAATCTAATCACATTGGTCAATAGTCTATAATTAATTCTATTTATTATCATACACATCATCATATGCATCAGTAAATAACATTCATCTCATGAATAATAAATATTCAATATATATATATTGATATCATTTAATGGGCAAATTTAGTTAGCATAAAATATAATTTTGAATCAAAATAAACTCCTTTATTTTAATCCAAATTTAAATCAAAATAAACCTCTTTTATTTTAATTTATCCAATTTTGAATAAAATAAACTATTTTATTTTAATCAAAATCTTTAATCAAAATAAACTCATTTATTTCAATTAATTATGGAATCCAATTTCAAGTCAAAAAAAACTCCTTTATTAAAGGAAACACGGATTCTCTTTCCTATTCACAAATAAACTTCTTTATTTTGAATAATATGAAATCTTATTCCATATCTAAATAAACTCCTTTATTTAAGGAAACACGGATTCTCTTTCCTATTCACAAATAAACTCCTTTATTGTGAATAATATGAAATCTTATTTCATATCTAAATAAACTCCTTTATTTAAGAAAATATGGAATCTAATTTCAACTCCAATTAGTTATCATGGAATCTAATTCCAACTCTAATTAGTTAGTATGAAATTCAATTTTAAAATTAAAATAAACATTTTATTTTAAGAATAAAATTATTAAATTAATATTATATATATAGTATATATAATATATATCATACTTTATACTATATATATATATTCATACCATGTGAATGAAGCAATATGATTAGCGCCAAGGACTCAGCGAAATCAATATCCACACCAATCACGGAATTTCAAAAAAAAATCGCGAATTTGATTACGGTTTTTTCGTTTTTTTTTTTGTTTTTTTAAAAATAAATTTTATACAACAAAATTATGCCCAATTAAATTGTTCTAAACACATATCAACATGCATATCAAATCAAACAATTAATAATTCGCATAAAAGTTTGGCTCTGATGCCACTGTTAGGATTGTAAGATTCATGAACGCAATCAAATTGCACAAAATAAGCGAAAGCATGAAAATCAGAGTTTTAAAATTTTACAAACCATATACCCGGATCATCCTTTATGCAGAATTATTAATTAAACGAAAATATGAAGAATAATAATTATACATTTGAAGATTCGAGCTTTCTCAGGTACAAGTTCACCTCCAATCCTTTTCGCGTTCAACTTGAATCCACCGGGTTTTGTTCCTTCCTTTGATCAATATTAGCCACCCAAATGTTTGGCCTCTAGAGGTGATCTACCAAGGAAGAAAAAAGATTCAGGAAGATGGGTATTTGGCAAAACTCTAGTTTTTCTATCTCTCGTAGAAAAGGTGTACTCTCCAACAATTGGAATCACGTATCTAGATATCTGATATAAGACTCTTCTTATAAAGATATCAGTTAACCCTTCTAATCTAATTAGAAAATAGGGTATTATTTAATTAATTAAACTCTTTTAATTAATTAAGCTCTATAATCTTATTAGGGATAATTAATTAAACTCTTTTAATTAATTTAACCTCCTAATTTTATTAGGAATATATGAGAGTACTTTTATTAATTAATTCTCAAACTCCTTTAGGAATTAAATAATAATAATAGTAATAATAATAATAATAATAATAATAATAATAATAATAAGACTCCTCTTATTAATTTATATTTAATATTTTTAAAATATTAAATAATAAATATTAAGCTATTTAATTTATTCTATCATCATAGATTAAATTAAATATACTTAACTTATTATTACGATTATGCAATTAACTTCTTAAATAATTATTCTTCCTTTTATGGTGTGACCCTTTAGGTTCTCCATATTAAACCGGTTGTGAATAAATCGATTAGAACAATTCTAATCTTATTTAAATAAATAAATTAAATTATTAATTTATTTAAATAAATAATATTTATTCTATAATAGGGATAAGCCTCCCTAGCTATTAACGACTTTTCAGATAATATAGATTTCAACATTAATCATAAAAAAACCTTTGAGTAAATAGTTACCGTACAATTCAATCATTCCACCATACAATGTCTCAATTGAATATAAGACATGGAATTACTGTCAAGTCTTATTTTATTTAATTATATGTATTTCGACTCTTAAATGTACAACACCAAATAATGCAAATTAGAAACTCCTTTTCTAATTTTATTTTGCCTTGGCCAAGGACTACTGGGTTGTCATTTATCGAATCACATAGGATATTTCTCTTCTTTTACTAGAAGCGGTAGATTATTTATTGATCATACATTATCTACATGTACAACTTATTATACCCAAGCATACCCTTTGATATACCCTAAGGGTCTTAAGAAATAAGTCAAAGTATAACTCATTATACACAAGATACTATGATGATATCAAGTCCAAGGATCACTTGTACTACTACTGTGACGCCCCCAAAATAGGTATACATCACCCATTCTGAGTCGCCAAATACATGGTATAGAATACAAATATAAACTTAATTTATGCAACTCTTAAGTGTCGTGTAGAATACGACACAACATAAGCTGTGAATTTTAATACAAATATTATCTTCTAGACAGTATTAAAACTCAAAATAAGTTTTCATTACATTTATTATCACACTATTTTATTGAATAGTGAGGACTACTAATGCAAATATCTGGACCGTCACTCCGTTCCCCGACTAGTTCCAGCTATATTCTCATTTCTTAAAGAGAACAATGAAAGCAAAGGGTGAGCTCAACTAGCCCAGTAAGAAATATTATGACTAAGATAATACATAATAAATTATTGTTAGCCTTCAACAGTGTTAAACTGATAAAATATAATAAACATCAAGTTTAACTGCAACGGAACAAGCAATCCATTAGAAGAGTCAAGTAGAGCATGATATCTACTATCTTCTATGATTTAAAAAGTTTATCAACAGTTTTATCGCTGAGATTCAGCTCAATAAATAATTCACATCATCGAATCATCCCTGCACTACGGGCCAAGGATATTTATTAGTATCACCAATGGTCATGAATATACCAACAACTGTCCATCAATGCACTACGGGCCAATGATGACTTTTACCACATCATTTATAACATTACGGTCATGATTATATTGAATAATCCCTGGTCATATTCATACCAAGTCCATCTATGCCCTACGGGCCACAGATGACTTTCATCATAATATAAGCATGAGGATGATGACAATGATATAAGAATTCAATTTAAATGACAACAAAAATAAATTTTAAAGATTTATAATTTAATTTAGACTAAAAGACATATTGCACCCTAAACTTTACTTCGGTGTTGACATTTGCACCCCAAAGTGAAAAAGGTGTCTACGTACACCCCATACTTTACTTATTAGAAACAGATTGCACACTTTGCACACTTAACCGGTCAAAAGTGACCGGCTAAGGCACAGATCCACACAAGAAGGGGTATTTCAGACTTTTGATATTCTTTATCTTCTCCAACGCTATTACACAGTCATTCAGTAGTAAACAACAGCTCGATCTTAGAAAATCGATCAAGAAAATCAAGAAAAATTAGGGCTCATGGATCGAAACTGCTGGTGCATCAAGAAATCAGTGATGAGACAGCTTGGAGAAGTTCAAACAATGCCGGTAGAAGATTCTTTGGTTGTCCAGATTGGTGTGTTGATGGGAACGGTGGTTGTAATTATTTCGCTTAGGCAGATCCTCCAATGTGTGAGCGTTCAAGAGAAGTAATACCTGGATTAATAAGAAGATTAGAGAATTTCGATGCTGAAATCAAAGCTGTGAAAGATGATATCGAACAGTCCAAAACTAGGGCAAGGTTTGCAATTTGTCTGTTGACTGCAACTTGGATTGCAATTTTTTATTTTAGGTTTATCTCGGCCAAGGATGAACCACCCCTCTAGAGTTGAAAACAAGCAACTTGGGTTCTCCATAATTGAACAGTGCAGAATTGGGTTCTAGCAATATAGTGGTAGAAATTAGTTGACTTATGAAATGTAATTGTAATTGTAATTGTTGGGCATCTTTTGTAGGTAATTTAGTGGTTGTAATGTATGGGCAATTTCTTTGAATGAACATGTTGTAATGTATGGGAAAATATAGTGGTTGTAATCAATTGCTGTAATTTCTTGTTTATAGTTGGTGTGCAATTTATGATAACTGCACCTTTTAACCTTTGCAGACTATCTCACAAATGCACATTGCAGGGTATTAATGCACAAAACAGACAAATGCAAACAACAAACTGCAAGTGCCCAAAACAGAGCCTATATCACAATTGGCCACCCTGTATAACACTGCATACACACACTCTATAAACACACACTACAAACACATGTACTTAAACACTGCAAACACATACTACATACACTGCAGACACACACTGAATCATACACACACTGCATCATAAAGGAACTGGTATTGTCATCCAATTACCAAATTAATCCCCAGTACAATCCATAAATCAGAGGCAATTAATAACAGTTGATGTCATTGGCTAAACAACAATGGCTTAATCCTATTAAGAATCCCAGCCACACCTTCATAAGTTTAGGCCCCAAAAAATGTATCCTATCCACAAAAACATACATAAAACAGCCTTAAGTTGATTCCCAAAAATCCCCTAAACTGGATATATACATCCATATAAGCTTAGTACCACAAAAAACCCCAAAAACATAATTTGTTTGCTATTAATCTACATTAGGCCCTCCACTAGTTGGTTTCCTAAACTGGAGCTTCTCTCTTTTGGATTTGGCTGCAGCTTCAAGGTCTTTAAGTGTTGTACATTATTTTCCCTTCCATGTGAATTCCTTGGGTTGTAATATATCAGCTGAGACATTTCTGGTGCTACTCTCGTAATGGATTCCACCTTGCCACTTTTTAGAACCACCAGCTTGATCCACATCCATGCCACCTGGCTCATGTGTTGATGTCATTGGTTGAGAAGCTTGAGTATGAGTCTGTCTAGTATTGTGAACCCTTTTTGCCCTCTTAGCCTTTGGAAGAAGTTGAGATGATTGACTTTCTGGAGCCTGTGATATCACATCTGGTTGACTTTCTAGAGGGGGTTGAGATGATTGCCTATTGAGTTTCTGAAAACCAAGACATAGAAATATATTAAACCCAATATATGATCTTGATAAAATAATCACATAAACACACACTTAACTTACTTGAGGACACCTTCTTGTATTGTGACCCCATTCCTTGCAAAATCCACATTTCAGTGATGTTCCTTTCCTCTTCAACCTTGTACATTATGGATTTGATTCAGGAATATCATTACCTTTCCTCCTAACAAGTTTAGGCCTACCCACAGGAGTATGTTTGACTGTTGGCAAAGGAGGGGAAAGCCCAGTATGATCCCACTCATCTTTGTGTTTTATAGGCTCAATGTTGTGACTGTAAACCTTTAGATGCATGTCCTTTGTTAAACACTCATGTACATATGTGTATGGATCATGTCCTATTTTGTAAATGTATGATATTGCATGAGCACATGGTATTCCAGATACTTCCCACCTCCTACAAGTACATGTATTTTTTTCCAAATCCACAACAAATGAATAACCCCCAGAAGTCATTGTCACTGTAAACCTCCCACCACCACCTGACCACAATGGCAATCCACCCCTTGCCTGCCCTTTCCATTTTTCTATCTTCTTAGCTATTCTAGGGCACACTACACCATTATGTTTCATCATCATATCTCTCCTGTTAACAATCCTATTCATGCAATATAATCTCAGTCCTTCTAGACACCCTATTACTGGTTTCACTCTAGCTTTCAGAATTTTGCTATTAAATACCTCACAATGATTATTGACATACATGTCACTTTTGCATATGGTGTTAAAATGAGACCTACTCCACTGAGCAGGTGGCTTAGGAGCTAACCATTCAAATGCACTCTTATCCTCTTTATGTAACACATCCATTTCCTTTTGAAAGACAAATTGATTTGTAGCTTTGGCAGCATTCCACACCAATTTCCTTAATCTAGAGCCTTTATGCTTTTGCCAAAAGTTCCTATACAAATGCATAACACAATGTTTGTGTTCAGCACTTGGGACCACATCTTCTAAAGCATTAATCAAACCCTGGATCAACACCGGACCACATCTTCTAAAGCATTAATCAAACCCTGGATCAACACCAATGAAATAATCAGATATAATCATAAATCACATCTTCTAATGTATTAATCATAAACATCTACTAAATGAAAAGTATATAGAAATGTAGAGATGTTTATACCTTTTGTTTATTTGAAATGAATGTCCAGCCTCCATCATTTGAAATCCCAAGATCTTTCACCAGCAAGTTCATAAACCAGGTCAAAGACTGAGTGTTTTCAGATTCAATAATGGCCCAAGCAACTGGCCACATCCCATTATTTGGATCAACACCAACTGCAGTCAATAACTGACCCCCATATGGTCCTTTGAGAAAACATCCATCAAGCCCCACCAGTGGTCTAAACCCCACCTTGAATCCTTCCTTTAGTGGTTGGAGACAGACATAAAACCTCAAAAATCTGCCTAAGTCTTGTCCTTGTTCTGGTTCTGCTCTCTTCAAAATACAAGTACTCCCAGGCATGGCTCTTCTGAGCTCTGCAGCATAGTCCAGAACCAGTCCATACTCCTCTTCAGCACTACCTTCAATGCTTCTCATTGCTCTTTTCTTAGCTCTGTATGCTAGGCTCCTTGATACTCCAATATCCAAATCTTTAACTACTTTAGTATGAAACAGATCTAATCCCCATGTTGGATTCATCCGAAGATCATCTTCATATTTTTTGGCAATCCACTCTGCATTTATACAATAATTATCCCACTCTCTACTACAAGTATGGATTTTTTGTAACCTAGTAATTTTAAATGTGAGCTCTCTTTGCACCTTTGCAGCATAGAAGTACCATGTACATGGCTCCACACACCTTGCTTGGATCTTATTGGACAGGTTTTTCTTGAAATACACCTTCCTTCCATGTTTGATACCATGATTTCTGATTGCTGCCCTCACTTCATTGACATTGGAAAATGTCATTCCCAACTCAAACTGAGGCAGATCCTCACTGTCACCTTCCCTAAATTCTGGATACCTTTTATGTTCTTGTTCAGGTGGTTCAGGGTCCCACTCATCAACCCTAGGCATCCTTTCCACATCACTGTCATCATAGTTAGAGGATGAAAATCCAAGTTCTTGTGGTTCTTCAACTTCAATTTGGGGCTCTGCAGTTTGTTTTCCCTTACCTTTGTTATGTGCAAATCTTGTTTCTTTGCCTTTGCCTTTCTGTGTTCCAGTCCTTCCCCTTCCTTTGTCAACTGCATCATCCTCAGTCCCCCTCCTTACCTCAGTTTGATCTCCCTCATCCCCTTCCCCAATTTCATCATCCTCTTCATCCTCCGTTGATTCTTCCACAGAACTATCCACATAACTTTCATCAGTTGACTCTACTTCATCAATTTCAAAGTCAGCTTCTACTCCCACAGGTTTAACAACCTCCATATATATTTCAACTAGTCTCCTAGAATAGATTAGTAAACACATTGTTAACACATCATCATCATTTTCTAACCCAAATAATCCCCTCTCCATATCAGTTGCAGGTGACTTATAATGGAACTTGAGGTGTCCAACTTTATATCCCAAGACCTTCCCCATGTTACATATGTCAAGTAAAGATATGAAATCAGGATGACAAAAATCAAAGAAATTAAATGTACCTCCCACATACTATTTATGTGGGCTCTCCTCAAAATGTCCCCCATGAAAAAATTTTACTGTAAAATACTCTGGGTTGCCTGCATAGACACAAACACAAAGAATTCCATGTCGGTTAAATGTATGGACCACATCATATTTAATTGACTAAAATCCAAAAAAATATTGGAAAGAGACAGAGAGTTTTGAATTTGATCATCAAAAAGGGTCCACCATTCCACTTTATAACAAAAAGAAGTCAATAAACTACAAAACAAAACAATATACTACAAAAAGAACATGCACTAATTTCTAAAGCGGATTATTCAAAATAGATGCTCGTGGAAGATAATCACAGAAATACTTACTGTATTCTGGGACACCTTTAACTCCATAAATGTTGTTGTCTGATGAATCCCTCAAGAATCACGAATCACTACTCATTGTTCTCCTTCAAATTGCGAACCCTAGCCTCCTTCAAATCACGAACCCTAGCCTCCTTCAAATCGTGAATCGCTACTGAATGACTGTGTAATAGCGTTGGAGAAGATAAAGAATATCAAAAGTCTGAAATACCCCTTCTTGTGTGGATCTGTGACTTAGCCGGTCACTTTTGACCGGTTAAGTGTGCAAACTGTGCAATCTGTTTCTAATAAGTAAAGTATGGGGTGTACTTAGACACTTTTTTCACTTTGGGGTGCAAATATCAACACCGGAGTAAAGTTTAGGGTGCAATATGTCTTTTAGTCTTCAATTTATCCAGAATTCAATAATGTCCATATTGCCAACATGATATTGTTTTGTGGAGTAAAATTCAAGAATAATATTGTATCAAAAATAATTTGGACAGAAAACAAATAAATTTTTGTCATGAATAGTATCCCGTGAATAGTATCCCATGAATAGTACTCCAGCATGAAAAGATTAAACTTTAACAAGAATGTTCAGAAAAATATCCTTGTGAAACGATACTAGATGAAGTGCAAATTTCAAGGATATTTTACTAATTTCAAGGAGTATAGAAGCAATACTTAACAACATGAGTGTAGAATTCTGAATCTGAAACAAAATAATATTACTTACATACTACAGAGTATGGAAGAAAATATTATTTCATACGAATATTGAACAAAAATAATATCCCTTACGAATACGAAAGAAATAATACCCCTTACCTTAGTAGGATATTGGATACTGAAATAGTGTAGTAACAGAATACTCTTCTTCTTTCTCTCTGATTCTCTCTCTATAGAATTTTCTTGTGAGTCGTAGTGAATTGGTGAGAATGAAAGAAGATAATAAGCTTCTATTTATAGAAGATTTCTAGCTTAGCCCTTGCAATGTGAAGAGGCAAGTGGCTTGACGACTGGTGATGTGAAAAGAAAAGTGGTTTGACGTCTATAATGTGAAACAACAAGTGGTTCGACGCTTGTAATATGAAATGACAAGTAGTTCGACGCCTGTAATATGAAACGACAAGTGGTTCGAGGCCTACAATGTGAAATAACAAGTGGTTCGACGTCTGGTAAAGGCAATTACTATTGGCGAAAGTGACTCATAGATGATGACATATGGGCCCCCATAGATTAAACCAAACTTACCACAAACGTCTCATAACAGACTTCTTATTTATATCAAAGATTTAATAAATATTACCATAAATCATTTTATCTTCAATCAACACATTTTTAATCTTTCAACAATTTTTCATCATTAATATTATAACTCACAATATTTAACAACCAGATTATTCCCAGAAAAGAGGAGGCTTTCCAATAAGGATTTCTCCCTATTGGCGCGCAATTAGGTGACCAAACCTCTCATCGACAGAACTTTCTAGACATCGTCAATATTGTAAATAATAATATGAATAATTTTACCGTCTCAATTATTGATTTAATAATATAAAATATTATGCAGATGATACTGTGACAATAATTGAATCAATAATATGAGATAATATGCAGCAATTATTGTAGCAATAATTGAGTATAACTGAGTGCCTTCTTACGTAAGCATCAATAATCAATACTGTATGCTACTATGCAACCACGCGTATTAATGTACTTTTACCACCAGGTATTTTAACAGTTAACGGTAAAACTTTCACCGTTCTTTTTGTAAAAAGATATTTCTGTCGTTTTCTAACTCCGACAATAATTCTGTTGTGGGGTCCACCAATGATTGTGCCATCGTACGAATATTTCTCGACAAAAAGAATATTCCCCGACTAAAAGAATATTTTATAACAACTTGCTTACTTTACAAAATTTATAAATATCACCCATAACTAAAACATTATATCAAACTCCACACCATAATATTCAAAAATATATTTCGAGAAAAATAATCTTTATTCATAAAAGTTGGGGTCTTACAACCTCCCCTTCTTATGAAATTTCGTCCTCGAAATTAGGGTACATACCTGGTATGTCGAAGAGATGAGGATACCTTGATTTCATTTTAGATTCTAACTCCCAGGTCATTTCCTCAATGTCGTGGTTTCTCCATAAAACTTTGACTTGAGGTATAACCTTGGAGCGTAGAATATGTTCCTTCTTATCCAAGATTTTAACAGGTACATCCTCATACATTAACTCTTTCGCTATTTCGTCTGGTTCTAACTCAATAATGTGGTTCGAGTCTTCCACATATTTACGTAACATAGATATGTGAAAAACGTTATGAACACATACTTGGCGGTAAGGCGAGTCTATAAGCCACAGTTCCTACTCGATCGAGAATTTTGAATGGGCCAATGTATCGAGGATTGAGCTTTCCTCTCTTTTTAAATCTCGTAACTCCTTTCCATGGAGAAACCCTTAACAACACATGTTCTCCAACATTGAATTCTACGTCCTTTCGATGAATATCAGCAGAACTTTTTTGTCGATCTTATGAGGTCTTTATACATTGCCGGATCATTTGTATCTTTTTTGTTGTCATGTGTACCAATTCTAGTCCCAACAACATTGCTTCTCCCACCTCATCCTAGCATACTAGAGAACGACACTTGCACCCATACAACGCCTCGAATGGAGCCATACCAATACTTGCTTGATAACTGTTGTTGTAGGAGAATTCCACCAATGGAAAGAACTTATCCCAACTTCCTTTGAAGTCAAGGACACAGAGTCTTAATAGATCTTCTAGAGTTTGAATAGTCCTCTCCAACTGCCCATTTGTTTGAGGATGATATGTCGAACTAAATCGTAAATTCGTGCCCATAGCTTTTTGTAAACTAACCTAAAATCGTGAAGTGAATCTTGGGTCTCGATCAGAAACTATGGATACTGGCATACCATGTAATCTTACATTCTCATTTATGTACATACGAGCAAGACGTTCAAGTGTATAAGTTTCTCGTATAGGTAAGAAATGAGCAGACTTGGTCAATCTATCAACAATGACCCAAATTGCATCTATGCCTTGAGAAACCTTGGGAAGACCAGTAACGAAATCTATGGTAATGTGCTCCAACTTCCATTTTAGAATTTTAAGTGGTTGCAATAGACCTTTTGGCACTTGATGCTCTGCCTTGACACGTTGACACGTTAAACACCTTGAGATAAACTCTGCTATCTCTCTCTTCATATTACTCCACTAAAATGTATGTCGAAGATCACGATACATTTTGGTACTTCTAGGATGGATTACAAACGGTGTGTTGTGCGCCTACATCATGATTTTATATTTTAAATCAGGGTTGTTAGGAATACAAAGCCTGGAGTTGACTTTAAGTATTCCTTCTTCATCGATTCTTGCTTCCGGAATAGCACCTTCTTACACTTTTTGCTTCATACGCATCAACTCTAGGTCTGTAGTTTGAGCAACTTTAACTTTATTGATTAAAGTAGGTTATCACCTGAGTCCCTAGAGTCTTTATCTCTATCTCCATCCTTTGCAAGTCATAAAAAATGGGCTTTTGCGTTGACAATATCACACTCGTACCCGCATATGATCTTCTACTCAATACGTCAACTACCACGTTCGCTTTTCTAGGATGGTATTGAATAGTATGATCATAATATTTCAATAGTTCAAGCCAACGTCGTTGTCGCATGTTGAGTTCCTTTTGAGTGAAGAAATATTTGAGGCTTTTATGATCTGTAAAGATCTCCACCTTCTCCCCGTATAGGTAATGCCTCCAGATTTTAAGTGTGAAAATGACAGCTGCCAACTCTAGATCATGAGTAGGATAATTTCTTTCATATTCTTTGAGTTGTCGTGAGGCATAGGCTATGACTTTCCCATGTTGCATGAGAACACATCCTAACCCTCTGCATGAAGCATCGCTGTAGATGGCATATCCCTCTGTACCAGATGGTATTATCAGAACAGGTGCTGAAATGAGTCTCCTCTTGAGTTCTTGAAAACTCTTCTCACATTCCTCGCTCTAACCGAATTTTATATCTTTTTGAGTCAGCTGAGTTAATGGAGTAGCGATTCGAGAAAATCCTTTCACGAATCTCCGATAATAACCAGCTAAGCCCAGAAAGCTACATACTTCGGTAACTGACTTAGGTTGCTCCCAGCTTTGAATTGCTTCAATCTTTGCTAAGTCAACAGATATTCCATGATTTGATATCATGTGCCCAAGGAATGCTACTTCCTCAAGCTAGAACTCACATTTATTCAACTTGGCATATAGCTTATTTTCACGAAGTTTTTGGAGTATTAGCCTCAAGTGTTGCTCATAATTTTCATGGCGTTTGGAGTATATGAGGAAGTCATCAATAAAGACAATAACAAAATGATCTAAATATTCCTTGAATACTCGGTTCATCATATCCATGAAGGCCGCAGAAGCATTAGTCAATCCAAAAGACATGACTATGAATTCGTAATGCCCGTACCGAGTTTTGAAAGCAGTCTTTGGAATGTCATCAATTTTAACTTTTAACTGATGATATCCGGAACGAAGATCGATCATTGAAAAGAATTTGGCACCTTGCAACTGGTCAAATAGGTCATCAATTCGAGGTAACGGGTACCTATTTTTGACGGTGACATGATTTAACTCCCGATAGTCAATACAAAGTCGCATACTTCCATCTTTCTTCTTTACGAATAGAATAGGAGCACCCCAAGGAGACGTACTAAGACGAATGGAACCGATGTCTAATAATTCATGTAGTTGGGTTTTTAACTCCTGAAGTTCAATAGGAGCCATTCGATATGGGGCTTTGGAAATGGATTTTATACTGGGTTCAAGATCAATACAAAACTCAATTTCACGCTCTGGGGATAGGCCAGGAAGTTCTTCAGGGAATACGTTAGGAAATTTATTAACAATAAAAATATCATCCAAATTTGAAGTATTTTTATTTAAATCCGTGACATGGGCTAAGAAAGCTTGCCATCCATTTTTTAATAAACGAATAGCTTTATGACTTTATATGACAGTGATTGACTTTAGTGGTTTACTTGCTTGAATTCGCATAATAGGTTGGTTAGGAATATAAAAGCTAACAACCTTACGAAAATAATCGATTTTAGCATGATGAGTAGTTAACCAATCAATCCCTAAAATCACATCAAATGCAAGTATTTTCAAAGAGATAAGATCGACAAGTAACGTGCGGTTACCTATTTGAATCAAACAAGACTTATAAATAGTGGATGTAATGAAGGTTTCTCCCAACGGAATTTCAACAGATAAATCAAAGTCTAATTTCTCCGGAGTTAAATTTAAACATTGAGCGCAAGTAGGAGAAATAAAAGAATGGGTAGTACCGGTATCAAATAAGGTATAGATTTAGCTAGAGTTTATGATTAGCTTACCCATGATCACCTTGTTCAGATTCCTCGCTTTATGAGAGGTTACGACAAACGCTCTCCCTTAAACTACTAGTTATGTCTTGTCTAGGATGGCTTTTGATGCCTCCATCCCAGCTGGACTTGACTTTGGTGCACGACAAAATTGGGCTAGGTGACCTTCTCTTCCACAATTGTAACATGCTTTGGACTGCTGCGTACAGTTTGGACTGATGTGTCCCTCCTCTCCGCATTTGTAACATACGACCGGCGGTCGTTCTCCTTCCTTAACAATAGGTGTTGGTGCTGACGTCTTTCCATCATTATTGAATTTCCTGTTCTTAAAATTTATGCTTCTATTGTCTTGGCCATGATTACCACCGAAGTGGTTACCATTTCTAGCATATTAATTCCCTCCATGTTTGTTGTCACCGCTTCGATGACTGCTACATCTGGTATTATCGATTTGCCGACTGTTATCTCTTGGTTGTGTTGACTCATTATCACATTCCAATAACTGAGCCCTATTTACAACATCTGAATACAGACACAGTTTGTGAGAAATTAGGTATTGACGTATCTCAGAAACATCCGCATCATTCTCTCCTCATTATCAACCAAGTGGGGCACAAATCGGGATAACTTGGCAAACTTAGCTTCGTACTGTGACACGGTCATATTATTTTGCTCTAGCTTGATGAACTATACCTCTATCATGTGACGAATACTTTCGGGAAAGTACTTGTCGTTGAACAGTTCTTGGAACTTCTCCCAAGACACCTTCAGTGCGGCAAGTTGGGTACGTTTTACGGATTCCCACTAGTAATCGGCCTCTCCTCGCAACATAAAGGTGGCAAAGGGAATCTTTTGCTCCTAGGAGCATCCCAAGACATCAAATATCTTGGTGATCTACTTTATCCACGCCTCCGCCTTAAGTGGTTTTGGCTCTCTCACAAACTCCGGTGGTCCCAGCTCCTTGAACTGCTTAGCGGTGACCATCCGAGAGTTGCCAATGTTTCCACCTGTATTTTGAATAGGAGTTTCTCTTGCCTGATGTTGCACGAATTGCAGAAAGCTTCTAAACATTCCGTCGTTCGCCAATTGGTCAGTGTTGTTCACCTGAGGATTATTGCCTTCCTGATGCACATTATCCTGGGTATTGATCAATGGTGACTCAACAGTCTCATGTGCTTTATTGCTTAACTCGACATTTTAAGATGCCATTTTCAAACTCTACCATAAAACAAGGGTTAATTGACATGCCATATATTATCCCTATATTATGACTGACTAATTAAATAACAAATAAACTTAGGTAGGTCATACTAGCGAAGGATTTTCCCGTCTCTCCCCCATAGTTCTAGTCTCACATCTTCGCCAGGGATCATATCCCTAAGCTTTGATACCAACTGTGATGCCCCCAAAATAGGTATACATTACTCATTCTGAGTCACCAAATACATGGTACATAATACAAATACTAACTTAATTTATACAACTGTTAAGTGTCGTATAGAATACGACACAACATAAGCCATGAGTTTTAATATAAATATTGTCTTCTAGATAGTATTAAAACTCAAAATAAGTCCTCATTACATTTATTATCACACTATTTCACATAATAGTTAGAACTACTAATGTAAACATCTGGACCGTCACTCCGTTCCCCGACTAGTCCCAGCTATATTCTCATTTCCTAAAAAGAACAATGAAAATAAAGGGTGAGCTCAACTAGCCCAGTAAGAAATATTATGACTAAGATAATGCAGAATAAGTTATCGTTAGCCTTCAACAGTGTTAAACTGATAAAATATAATAAATATCAAGTTTAACTGCAGCGAAACAAGCAATCCATTAGAAGAGTCAACTATAGCATGATATTTACTATCTTCAATGATTTAAAAAGTTTATCAACAATTTTATCGCTGAGATTCAGCTTAATAAATAATCAACATCATCGAATCATCCCTGCACTACGGGACAAGGATATTCATTAGTATCACCAATGGTCATGATCATACCAACAACTGCCCATCAATGCACTACGGGTCAATGATGACTTTTACCACATCATTTGTAACATTACGGTCATGATTATACCGAATAATTCCTGGTCATAATCATACCAAGTCCATCTATGCCCTACGGGCCACAGATGACTTTCATCATAATATAAGCATAAGAATGATGACAATGATATAAGAATTCAATTTAAATGAGAGCAATGATAAATTTTAAAGATTTATAATTCAATTTATCCAGAATTCAATAATGTCCAAATTGCCAACATGATACTATTTTGTGGAGTAAAATTCAAGAATAATATTGTATCAAAAATAATTTGGCCAAAAAAAAATTTAATTTTTGTCATGAATAGTACCCCGTGAATAGTACTTCATAAATAGTACCTCGTGAATAGTACTCCGGCATGAAAAGATTAAACTTTAACAAGAATATTCAGAAAAATATCTTTGTGAAACGATACTAGATGAAGCACAAATTTCAAGGATATTCTACTAATTTCAAGGAGTATCGAAGCAATACTTAACAACATGAGTGTAGAATTCAGAATCTGAAACGAAATAATATTACTTACATACTACAGAGTATGGAAGGAAATATTATTTTATACGAATATTGAACAAAAATAATATCCCTTACGAATACGAAAGAAATAATACCCCTTACCTTAGTAGGATATTGGATACTGAAATAGTGTAGTAACAGAATACTCTTCTTCTTTCTCTCTGATTCTCTCTCTATAGAATTCTCTTGTAAGTCGTAATGAATTGGTGAGAATGAAAGAAAAAATAAGCTTCTATTTATAGAAGATTTCTAGCTTAGCCCTTGCAATGTGAAGAGGCAAGTGGCTTGACGACTGGTGATGTGAAAAGAAAAGTAGTTTGATGCCTATAATGTGAAACAACAAGTGGTTCAACGCCTGCAATATGAAACGATAAGTGGTTCGACGCCTGTAATATAAAACGACAAGTGGTTCGATGCCTGCAATGTGAAACGACAAGTGGTTCGACGCCTGTAATATGAAACGACAAGTGGTTCGACGTCTGGTAAAGCCAATTACTATTAGCTAAAGTGACTCATAGATGATGACATATGGGTCCCCATAGATTAAACCAAACTTACCACAAACGTCTCATAACATACTTCTTATTTATATCAAAGATTGAATAAATATTACCACAAATCATTTTATCTTCAATCAACACGTTTTTAATCTTCCGACAATTTTTTATCATTAATATTATAACTCACAATATTTAATAACCAGATTATTCCCAGGAAAGAGGGGGATTTTCGATAAGGATTCCTCCCTATTGGCACGCAATTAGGAGATCAAACTTCTCCTCGACAGAACTTTCTAGACATCGTCAATATTGTAAATAATAAAATAAATAACTTTACCGTCTCAATTATTGATTTAATAATATAAAATATTATGCAGATGATACTGTGACAATAATTGAATCAATAATATGAGATACTATGCAGCAATTACTGTAGCAATAATTGAGTATAACTGAGTGGTTTCTTACGTAAGCGTCAATAATCAATACCGTGTGCTACTACGCAACCACGCGTATTACTGTACTTTTTCCACCGGGTATTTCAACAGTTAACGGTAAAACTTTCGCTGTTATTTTTATAAAAAATATTTCTATCGTTTTCTAACTCCGACAATAATTCTGTTGTGGGGTCCACCAATGATTGTGCCATCGTACGAATATTCTCCGACAAAAAGAATATTCCCCGACCAAAAGAATATTTTATAACAACTTGCTTACTTTGTAAAATTTATAAATATTACCCACAACTATAACATTATATCAAACTCCACACCATAATATTCAAAAATATATTTCAAGAAAAATAATCTTTATTCATAAAAGTTGGGGTCTTACAACTATCACTACAGGAATTCCTATTGATAGGCAAGTAAAACTCCATTAGGTATTCCTTAGCGAGCTACGTTCAGTGAACTTATTTTCTAATAAGCACCTATATACTTGCTTTAGTGTCTTCACACAAATGATCATGAGATCAATCATCCCCATCCAATAAGCAAGCAACGTATATACCAATCTATCTGAATTCACTAATCCCCAATTTAGTAATCCAACGATTGAGAACTATTTTAGTTTTAAGCTTTCTAAGAATTTAGATCTCATTAGAATGATCGTCATCACTATTCTAAAAGCATTGCTTAAAACTATGGGTTTATCACATATTATAAAGCAACATCATGTAAATAATTAAAAGTCTTTAATAAATTAATAGTTCTTATTAAAAAATGAATAAGATTGTTACAAAGTATATGTTTTATCATCAAACATGATTGGCTTGTGTGCATTCTACTTTCATCTAGGACTAAGCATATAGAAATAAGATATCATTTTATTAGGGATCATGTTAAAAATGGAACCATTTCTTTACAATACATCCCTACTAAAAATCAACTTGTTGATGTCTTTACAAAGCCTCTAGATAAATCCAGATTTAATAAATTGATAAGTGAGTTAGGCATGCTAAATCTACAACCATAAAATCTATGCTCTAGTTTATGCTAACCATGCAGATAAAAAGGCTATATTCAAAATCGTAGAGATGACTAAAGAAAGTCCACGATCATAGAGCAGCCATGACATGAAGGACCACAATTGTAGAGTTACCCTGGCATGAAAGATCACGATCCTAGAGCTTCCTCGACACGACAAAGAAACATCCTGTGATGACATAATTTCCAACAAATCCAAGCAATCCCTCTGACAAGCTCCTCAGGGACAAACCTGATCCTTAGTTCATTCTAAGAGGTTGGCTCTTCCTGAGATACCTTAACCCGGAAGGAGTGCTAAGTTAAAGTTCATCACAAGGACCAGGACAGATAACTTTCGTAGAGCAGATTCAACAGTGAACTCAACGATCGCAGTGCAAACTCAACGATCGTAATGACTACCTCAACGATCACAGTGCAACCTCAACGATCGTAGTGCAACCTCAATGATCGTAGTGCTACCTCGACGATCGTAGTCCTCCTAAAGGATACATTAGCTCAGGATGAGCTAAGGGCAAATTAGTATATTCCACATCAGTTAAAATAGTGGAGCCAAGAAGAACTTGACACATACCCCACTAAGATTTAAAAATATCTTTTTGAAATCAGAAGTTCAAAAAGCTTATTTCTCACTCTCTCTCTCTCAACCAGCAGAAACCCTAACCTTCAGAAACGCTAAACCAATCTCAGTGCAAAGGAATCAATGGCGGCTTCAAATGTTATCACTGGTTACAGACTCTACTTCGATGATTTCAAGACAGATGTCCCTCAATTCCATAAGATTGTGTCTCTATTGAAGAAAGCTAGTCTTGAAGAAGCTCTGGGCACCAACACATGGATCTACCCTAAGCTGGTATAAGAGTTCTATAAAAATGGAGCATTTAAAGACGATGTTATAACCACAAGAGTTAAGGGCGTGGAAATCAAGCTCAAAGTTGAAGATATAAACATATCCCTAGGTTTCAAATCGAAAGAACTTCCATCTATGGAGGTCATTGACTTCCATGAAGGACTGAAGAAGATGCATCATAAGAAGTTTCAGATCGTCAAGGGGTACAAGAAGAAAGAATTTCCCCAAAGGTATGAGTTTTTGGATGACATTATTGGGAAATGCATATGCTATAAGAGCTTTGGCCATGACTCTGTGAATGAAGTGCAACTTAAGCTCATGACAGCAATCTGCTTTGGGGTTCAACTCAACTATGGAGCTCTACTCATCGACTGGATTGGGAAATGGATTCTAAGTTCGAAGAAATAAAAGAGCTCTGGAAAGATGCTCTATGGGCGGTTTATAAGCATCATCCTGTAGTCAACACTGGGTGACAAAATTGAGGATAATGAAGGAGAATCCATCAATCCCAACAGAAGGATGACCCAGCAACTGTTTGAAAACTGGAAAAGAAATCCAGCAAAAAATGTCAGGATGATGTCTGAATCCAGTGGAAGAACTAGTGAAGCAAAGGAGTCTGGGCTTCCAAGAAATATGTCAGTTGTAAAGAAAACTGAAGAAGAAGAAGAAGAAATCATCAAGGAGGAACCCATTGCTTTGATCAGAAAAAGCAAGGGTAAGAGAAAAATAAAGGTTCAAATGATAGAGGAGCCTCAAGGTTCAACTACTGATGCACCTCAAGAGAGTTCAAGCACTGAAACTCTGAAGAAATTGAAGAGGAAAGGATAGCAGTCTGAGGAAGAAGAAGACAGAGTTACCATCTCTCAGCTGCTTAAGAAAGGAAAACGCAGCCATAAGCCAAAGAATTCTTCTTTCTCTTCGATCGTAAAGTCTAGACTTGACCTCACTCCATAAGAGGATGTTGCAACAGCTTCTCAGCTGATCAACCTTTCAGAGATGAAGTTGAAGAAAGTGTTGAGGCTGTGGCTCAGCCTAGGAAGCCAAGGAGAAAACTGGTCAAGAAGTACATTCTTATCAATAAAGGAGTGTTAAAGGAAGAAGACAGAAGGATAGCTGCTGAGAAAGGGCTACCCGAAGCTAGTAAGGAGAATGCAGCTCAAGTTGAGGGGGAGATTCCTGAAGTTCTTACCCAAGAGAATGCTCCAGCTGAGGGGGAGCTGTTTGAAATTCAAATGGATGATCGAGTTGAGGGGGAGCCTCATGAAGTCCCTATGTCAGAAAAGTCTACAGCTGGGGAGAAATTGCCAAGAGATCATCATGAATCTTCCTCAGTCCCTCAAGAGATTATAGCTTCTGAAACTATAGAAATGGAAATGATTGAAGCTATGGAGGATGAGAGACCAGAAGAGTAAAGAAGTAAAGTGGAGATAATTGATGTAGTGGAAACTTCAAATGAAGACAGAGAAGAAGAAGAGGATGACAAGGTTGAGATCATTGCAGTGGGTTGTGATGGATATAAGAGAGCCAACTACAATCAACTGTTCCCCCTATCTACCTATGATGCCATTTCACAGAGCCCAAATCCTCAACTCCTGGGATCACATGTTCTGGACCTTCAAAGCCTATCCAGCAATCTCGATGCTAGCTCATGGATTCCCAAGCAACCTCAACTTTTCCCGAAAGCTGATCACCAACGGCCCCTCTTCAAAAAATGGGCATGAGGTACAAACTATTCCCATCTCTTTCAGGGTTAGTAGTCACTGTCCACCATCAACCTTCAATCAATTCTATGAGTTGCCAAAATGGTTGGAAGTGATACTTCATCCACTCAATCAATTTCCAGTTACAAAATCCTAATATTCTGTAACTGATGAACCAAATGTACCTAACTTTGTGTTGATCCAGTCTCCTATCATCTCTCACTCTACGATTACTACTCCAAATTCAATCGTAGAGTCACCTGCTCAATTCGTAGAGTCACCTACTCAAAACGTAGTCACCTCCTCCTGAAACTCAATCTCACACACCTGCCCCTCCATCAAATATTCATTCCTCATCAACAAATGAGTATTTCAATCTTGATCTTGCTCTCTACAATATGCAAGATCAATACACAAGAGCCTCTCCTCCAAACAATCAACAAATCCTTGAGCTCATATCAGATCTTCCTACCAAAACAGAGTTGTCTGATGCATCTAAGAAGGTGATCAAGGACATACAAGAAGATCTTGAAGTTCACTCAGACCTTGTTCACCTCAGGCTGACTCATTTAATCGATGCTGCCAACACTCTCCCAAGAAACCTAAGTTCTGAGCTCTCAAAGAAGCTTAGGGAGATCATAAAGGATATGATTCAAAGTATCAATGAAAGGGATCAAATCAACTTTCAAGCTACCAAGAAACACAGGGAAGTTGTTCTTGTCTTGCAGAATACTCAGGAATCCCATAATAAACTTATAATGGAAAGTCTCACGAGTCTACGAACTTCAATGAAAGAATTCCAAGGATTTTCCATGGGCAAAATGCAACAGACAGAAAATGTCTTGGCCATTCTCCAAAAGAGGGAAGCTCGAACTGATTCTCTGATTCAAGAAAATCATGAAGACATAGGTCAATCCAAGAATTAGCTCAACGAGCTTGTACAAGGCATGACTCGACTATCTGAAGACATTTGAACCCTTGATGATGACATAAAGGGGGAGAATAAAGGGGAAAGAGAGAAAGGCAGAGGCAAAGGCAAAGGAAAATTCTTTGCTCAATCTTCAAGGAGCCCTCTTGCAAGACAGCCTCGCCATCAGACTCCACGACCTAAACAGCAGCGAATTATCATGGCACAACCGCTAAGGAGTCAAGAGCCATCTCCCAGCTCATAAGGTGTAACCACTACACACCAAAACTTGCCAATTGGAGATCCTGCGTTCATGAACAAACACGAGAATTGGGAACCTCTAAGTCAAAATGACCTGGAAGATATAGCATGGAGAAATGAAGCCAGTAGGAGAAGGAAAGCTACAGAATATGCCAATCCTCCAAGGAACAAAAGGCAAAAGAAATAGAGATAAGTTGAAACTCAATTCTTATTGAGGTAACTAAGCTTAATTGTAATATATGTCCTTATAAACATCAATAAATTAATGCTTATTCTCTAGAGATTTCAGTTGCTCACTGAAATATTAAGTCATATTTCTTTCTAGCAACTGCATCTAGAAATTAATAATCATGACACAAATTTCCTTGGTTTTGTCAACATCAAATAGGGGGAGATTGTTGGGAGATTGCATATTTAAATTTGATGTTGAAAGTAAATATTCATGATTATATGTAAAGTCCTTCAAGGAATACATGTACAAGGACTTAGTGATTGATCAAAATTGGTAGATTGATATGAGCTTTTAATGTTCATCATTCTGTAAATGAATGTATAGATGAAAAGATCAAAGTTGTTAGGTTGATCTATATCTTGAGATGTAGTAGATAAGCTTCAACAGAATCTTAGTCTAACGAGCTGATCAAGAGATTGTAGGAGCCAAGGCAGGATTGTAAAGCATCAAGAATCGTAGTGTGTCTGCTTTGGAGGACCTCTCCCAAAATCGTAGAGTGGTCCAAACGCTTGCCGAGCCAACTCAGAGATCATAGTGTGCTCTCGGAAGCGTAGAGTCTGCAAGTCAAGCAAGTGAAGATCGTAGTGTGACAGTTCTTAAGAGAAATCGTAGTGTTCTCGTTTACTAGTATCGGATCAAGCACCAAGGTGGCAAGACACCATGATCAGAATCGTAAAGCATCATCTGTCTGTGTTAGAAGCATCGAGCCTTGTCCATTTGTTTAAATATAAATCACAACAAATGAGGAATGGACTATAGACGTTGAAGTCCTCAGGAGTCTCAATGACACAACAGTCATCCTTAGTATATAACAAAGAAACGTATTGAAGAAACTAAGGAAAGTACTATGGGTTAGCAGAAAACACATTTTTAGGTGTTAGGTGAGATAGCAGTTTGCTGTGTCAGTAGGCCAAACTGCAAATCAGAAGTTATGCAAAAAGTCTCCATCAAAGCTCAAAAATGTCAAGTGCATTTAATGCATAAACGGATGTCTTCAACATATACATTTCAAAGAACTCATATGTGCAAAACATCAACAGATGAGAAGATTAAGCAAGCACAGAACAAAAATGCTGAAGAATACTTAACGCTCAACTCTACGATCTGAAAAAGAAAAGCTTGCTCAGCTACTCAGTTCTTTTGAACACAAGCTTAACGACAACTGAGTAGCACCACTCAAGAACTCAACTATTATCAAGTGAAGTAAGAAGTTCCAAGTCAGAAGGACTTGAAGAGTTCTAAGTGAACTTAGAAGTACCAAGTCTGCTGGACTTGAAGAGTTCAAAAGTGAACTAAGAAGTTACAAGACTGCTGGTCTTGAAGGAATCTGTGAGATTCATAGATTATAAAGATATCCTTAGTGAATTTCCTGCTCGAGGAGTAGAAGAGTGACCAAGGAGCTTTAAGTGTTCTGAACCACTTAAAAACATTGTGTTTCTTATATTCTTGCTATAACTGCTATAACTGTCATAACTACTTAACTCCTATTAACTCGTTATATCTTAAAGGGAAAACAGACAAATCACAATTCCGATGTGTTTAAGTCATTATCAAAACTAACAAGTATTTCAAAAAGAATTTAAAATATCTATTCAACCCCCTTCTAGATAACTATTGTGCCTCTGGAAACTAACAAATGCAACCAGCTATTTGCTTTGTCTCGCAGTGTAAATGGGAGTAAACGAAGTCGCACTGCATCATCAGATACTCCATTGTACTTGAAGGTATCACAAATCTCCAGAAAGCTCACAAGATGCTCGTTCGGGTCATCATTAGCCAATCCCCCAAACTGTACCAAATTATGTATCATATGAATTGTGTCAGGCTTGATCTCAAAATTGTTCGCTGTAATTGCTGGCTTGGTGATGCTCGACTGAATTTCAGTAACCCTGGGTGTGGCATAGTCCCTAAGTGCTTTCTGATCCTCTGCAGCCATACTTTCTTGCTTATCAAAATTCTCCCTAATTTCTTTAATCCACTTACTTAACCTCTGAAACCTTCTCTCGTTGTCATCCTCGTAAGAAAGTAAATCTGGTTTCTTTGATCGAGTTTGCATGCACTAAGTAAGAGAACCTGAAACAAGAAATACATAAAAACAAATTGAAAAATGTTTAACTAAAACTGATCTAATTTAACTGATATTGAAAGTAATAAAATCAATAATCTATCCCCGGCAACGGTGTCAAAAACTTGTTGGGTGTAATCTAATTAAGCACGGCACGCAAGTATATGTGATCAACAAGTAATATAATGATAAGTTAAGTATCGTTCCCACAGAGATAAAAATCAATTTTAATCTAACAATTACCATCTTTGTATTATTTCAATTTTATTAAACTAACCGATTTAATGATGAAAATAATGAAAAACTAATAAGCAAAATAAAATCAACTAACAACCACAAATTTTACACAGAAAATGGAGAATTAAGCCTTCAACTTCACTTTATGCTTCACCTAGATTATCATACTTCTTTTTAATCCAATTCAACTATTCCAATTCATTAATCAAGAACTTAAAAGTAGAAATAGCCATCTCTCGATGCACTAGACCCATATCAAATTGAATCCACAGATGATAGAATTAAGCCAAACACCTTAATTAACTAATTCACTATATCTCTATGTGAATTATAATTAAAGAAATTTTAAACCCCAAGTTCTCATACGATTACATGCGATGCATAGGTATATATCTCTATCCTAAACATAAATTATAAATTCTATCAAAATGAAAAAATCGCAAACACATGCTATTATGACCAAGTCTAAACTCATATTTCATCTCTCGAATTCATACAAGCTCACATAGAATTGGTGATCAAGCAACTCATAGATTACGTACGAATCATAATAGATGAACTGAAAAGTAGCATCACTGAATTGAAATCAAAGCATGATAATCATCATTACACATAAAGATCCGTCATAGACTTAATAAGTTAATCTAGTTAATAATTAATGAAATAAACACTGAATAGGTCAAAGAAATCAACATCCCAATTACAGAACTTAAATGAAAGTAAAAGAATAGTAATAAAACCACCCTTTTCTCCACTTCAATCTGCAATCTTCATGTTGCTCGCTCCTTGCTTTGTTCCTCCAAAATCTTCACAAAATTAGGGCTTCAAAGTTGTTGTTGATGATTGATTGTTGAATGACTCCATTAGTTACTTAAGTCTCTATTTTTGTATCTGACTAAGTCATCCTTCAAGTCCCAATCGCATCCAAAGTCCACCAAATCACCCCACAATAGAAGTAGAAACACATCAGAACTCCTCTCTTGGCCGCGTACCCCCGCCCTGACGGGTTTTTTGTGCTTGGGAACCCCCACCCCAGCAGGTTACTACTTTCTTTAATGTTGCATACCCATGCCCCGGCGGGGTATTTTGCCTTATAAAGGCCCGCCCCGGCGGGCCATGCTTTTTATCCTTACTGTTTTTCTTCTTCTTTAATGCACTTTCCTGCCATATTGCCACCATCATTGCCTTAGCCAACACGTAGTAACCCTACACAAACACATATAAAACACATAAAATAATACAAAATTAAACTGATTAGCAACTGTTTAAGTCCGAATAGGCATCCGATTCATAGGTATGAAACATAAACACATATAAAATGCATAAAATAATATAAAAATAAATGGATTAGCAACTGTTTAAGTCAGAATAGGCATCCAATTCGTAGGTATGAAACACACTCATCACGCTTCCTCATAGTTCTTTTTGGGCGCGACCGCGCTATGCATCAGTGTTGTCATTCTTCATTTGTTGTTGCTTTATCACATACTTTCCATCATGTCCATTCCTTTAAGACATCAATTTCATTCAATTAGCCACCAAGTGCCACCAACTCAGCTCCCAAACCTGTTTCCTGTCAAATGGAAGTAAAATGAATGAAAAGTAACTACAAAACACGTGTTTGAGCAACAAATCAGTTCATTGATACCGGATTCATAGGTATAAAACCCAAGCAACACAACATGATGCAATACAATATACTAACAATATGCAATCTAATCCTATCATGCCTACAAATCCAAACATCAATCAGTATGATATCCACAAGAATTGCCTCAGAGGAGTAACAATGACTTCAAGCAAAATATTCAACCAAGCACAAGTCAATTGTAACGACCCCAAAATAGGCCCATTCCATCCAACCTATTCTGAGTCGCCAAATACATGGTACAGAAAACAACTATAACTTTATTACAACAATTATCGTGCAAAATACAACAACACATATGCTGTGAGTTTGGATACAATTATATACCAAATGTGACTCATGTCCCAACCGTGGACAGCACCTCACAATGACACCTTACATAAAGGTATAGTCAAAAACTGTTTTAGAAATTAGAATCTTTGGGAAGTGCTCAAGGAAACCTTCGTACATGGAAGGTCATGCGTCTAGGTTATGATAGATATCATATGGCCACAGAATTATCCTTGGTTGACCCAATAGACCCCAAAGAAAAACAAGAAGATTACTATCATATTCTTTCCAATGGTGAGTCTTCTCTTGACATATCATTATCTCCACTGTCTCTAATTGAAAATTATACTTCAAACAAACACCAAGATTATATAGGTAGTGCTCGTAAAGATACTCAGCAAGTGGATGAGCACAACCCTGTCTTATGATGACACGAGGTTGTATGTCATTAGACATCTTGTATGATAGTGACAAAACACCCTTCTAACGTTGGGTTCGCCTCACCCTATTTTATTCACCAAATATAACTATTAAATGATGACCATCGTTCTATTCCCTTATTACCCCCGCTCGACCCAGCTACACTCTTATTACCTGAAAGGAATTGTGAAACAGAAGGGTGAGCACAACTAGCCCAGTAAAGAATATCATGACTAAAGATAAATAAATTATCAATAGTCTTCATCAGTAATAATTCAGAGATTTAGAACATATGGTAGATGATAAAAATTTTCAACCATAGTTGCAGTGGAACGAGCAATCCATTAGAAGAGTCAAATAGACTACAAAGTCTATTATCTTCTCCATGTTAAAAATCCACCAATAATATTTTATCCCTGTAACATCAATCAACAATTCTGGTCCACAATTATATGAATAACTCATAATCATAATTGTATTTCTAAATTTTTCTTCGCACCCAAGACGAAGAATATTTTCATCACCTGTCTTTACCTGAAAAATCAAAGATCATGGTTATACCAAATCACAGTTCATGTTCATAATCATGCTAATAAATCCATCTTCGCACTACGGCCAAAGATATTCATCAACAAACCATCTTTGCACTATGGGCCAAAGATATTCAATAACAGTTCATCTTCGCACTACAAGCTAAAGATATTCATCAATAATTCATCTTTTCACTACAGGCCAAAGATATTCATCAACAGTTCATATTTGCACTACAGGCCAAAGATATTCATCAATAATTCATCTTTGCACTACATGCCAAATATATTAATATCTCAAAGAAATATATAATCATTTCAGAATTATATAAACAATAATTATAACCATGTTGATCAATTCACCTTTACACTTAAGCTAAAGATATTCAATTATAAATTCAATGGTCATGATCATACCAGTTAACAATTCATCTCTGCACTACAGGCCAAAGATATTCCTCAGTCACGATCATACCAATAATGTATCCATCTTTACACTCAAGTGAAAGAGAAATTCAACATCAGGGTTATAAAAATGGTATATAAAAAAATAATATGATCAACAACTGCATTTATTTTCAAGAGCAACAATCATAAATCAACGATAATTTGGTCAGAAAAAGAAACCAATTTTTGTCGTGAATAGTATCCCGTGAATAGTAACTCGTGAATAGTAACTCGTGAATAGTAACTCGTGAATAGTAACTCATGAATAGTAAACCCGACACAAAAAGATAAAAATTCCGCAATAAAATTCATACCAATATTTCGGTATAATGATATTGAAATAACATTTCTTAAATTATAAACAATTTATTTAAATTATTTACACTTTACTAATTAATATGTTTAATCATCATAAAATGTCAACTCTTAAGATTTCATCACCAATAACCAAAATTCTCATAAAAAAATCTGCATATAACTCATTTACTATTTTTCATATGGCCAAAACCGCCGAATATTTAGACATTTATCATAAATTGTACTTTTATCCAAAAATTCCAAAATTCACACAGAGTACACTAATATTATATAGATGTACTCCCAATAAAAATTTTATCAATTTTGGAGTTAACCACAAGGAGTTATAAGCGATTACTTTTAAAATAGTATTTTTCCATAAAATTCATAACTCTTAATCTATACATCCAAAAATCACCATTTTTGGACACAATCAAGAAAACTCATCAAAATATCATTTGAAATTTTTTCAGAATTTTCTGAAGGATGGAAGAAGTACGATCTGAAAAATATAACAACCCTTAAAGTCTCTTACTATCCCTTACTATCCCTTACCTCAAAAGTGCAGTATTTCTGACTGGAATGCAAAGCCGAAGGAAACTTGCACTGAATAGAAACTCTCAAAGTATCTAAATACTCACAAAATATACTTCATAATATAGAGAGAGAAAGAGAGAAAGCTTATGTTTCTGGTGTGATTTTTAATTCTAATTTAGCCCTCTATTTATAGGAAAATGTTAGCACGCCGAAGCAGACTTAACCTGCAACCTGATGGCTTTACCTGCTACTATTCCCACCCACCACATTTGAATAAAAATCTCAGCACATTTCTTCACCAACCAAGAGTGGGGCCCACCAATTCTAAAATTTTCCACCAAAATGATTAACTCCGAAAATTCAACAATTTCTGAACCAGTCATCTCGTAAAATTCATAACAAAGCATACGTTCATTTTTAACGGTTCAAAATTTGTGGACATATACTCAACTTATATATGTATAACATATCCAAAACTCACAACGATCCAACGGTCGGATTAAAAATTATAACCCCCGCAAAATATCTCAAAAACCCTGATTAATTTTTAATACCTCCATTCCAACAAAAATACTGATAAAACACCTCAACATTAACTCTTTCATTTTTAATCACAAAATATGTCCAACATTTATATTCACATAAAATAAATATTTTCTTATCATATGAATCAATAATTAATTATTCACAATTAATATTACAGAATCACATTTATGACAATCAGGCCGTTTCTAGGAAAGAGGGGGCTTTCCAATAAGGATTTCTCCTTACTAGCGCGCAATTAGATGACCAAACCTCTCCTTAGACAGAACTTTCTAGACATTGCCAATAATGTTATCTAATAATATTATTCAAATAATATGAATTATTAATCTGATAATGGGAAATACTGTGTAGCAACAATTATTGAAACAACAATAATATAAAATATCAACGCAGCAATTATTGAATCAATAAAATAAAATATTGAACAGTAATTACTGTGACAATTATTCAGTAGTGCCTTCTTACGTAAGAATCAATAATTTCAAAAATATTGTGCAATAACGCGTATTACTGTATTTTAACCACCGGGTATTCCAACAGTGTTAACGGTAACAACTACGCCGTTAATTATAAAAACTCAATTTTTGTCGTTATCTTCATCCGACCGTTTTTCATTATGGGGCCCACAAATAGCTGCGCCGTCGTACGAATATTCTCCGACAGAAAGAATATTCCACGACCAACGAATATTCCCCGACAACAATGATTATTTTAGAACCACTTGCGTATTTTGAAAAAAGAATTCATATATCACCCTTAACTTTAACTTTTATCAATTTAACCATTTACTGAATAGCAATTATAAGAAAATTTGAATACTTTTATTTCATAAAATTCGGGGTTTTACATCAATAGTCCATATCACTTCTTAAATCAAAACCTATTATCATTGATGTAGTGTGTGTGTGTGTGTGTTTGTGTGTGTGTGTTTAGCAACCATTAAATCTAACTTCAGAACAAATACTTCACATAATACGCTTCTTAGAGGGAATATTACAAGTTTAATTCAAAAATCACAGCAAACAAGTAAAGCTTCGGTTATGACTTCGCAAAAACTAAGCTATAAGTGACAATATGGGATTTATTTTGCTTTTATTCAATCACGAGGGCATTTTTGATCTTTCTCGTGTTTACATATGACTGTGAAATGCCAAGTTCTCTTGGGCTTTTCAATGATACACATTTAGTGAGCTATAGACCGACTCTAAAACCAGATGGTTTTAAGGTGCTGGGTGTAAAGACATCCCCTAGGGCGTACTTACTTGAGTAAAAAAGGTCACATAACTAAACTAGTCAGTATATTTTTTCATACTTTTTTTTTCTTTTTTTTGATAATATATCCCATATTTTCCTCAAACTTAAGATATTGTGTTATCCTAACCTTTACTACCTATTTACTGCATTTCCCTTATTAAAACAAAGATTTCCCACCAGAAGTCAAGTATGTGAATATTTAAACTGCTTAAATCATAATGGTTACCCTATCGTGCTATCTAGTTACATCAGTTTCAAACAAGCTAAGATTCACGTCATGAAATAACTTATAACTATGCCTTGGTCATCAAAATTCTTTAACTATTCATGTAATTCCAATCTCCTCATAGGCCAAATGAAAATTACACTAACTGATATACTTGGATTCATGCAATATAACCTAACTAACTAAATGCAACAATTAAAATAAATATTTTTGTGATTTTTTCTTCTTTTTTTATATATATATGCAGCATACTAAAGAAATTAAACTATGTGCAAACAAATTAAACTAAATGCAACATATCGATTAACAATATGCAAACAAATTAAAATGCAACTATATGAACTAAACTAAATGCAAACTATGCTAACAATAACATGAACCCAATACCCCCAAACTTAAAAATGACAATGTCCTCATTGAAGATAAAGAAAAAGTATACTTCCCTAAGCATCTTCATCACCGCCCGCCTTCTCTTGATCTGGTGGTGTGTCAGGTGGGGGATAAACACTGGTGGATCCAAAGGTAAGAAATTGCATGTATATTCCAAGTTGGCTAAAGGCTTGTGATAGAGAGTCTGAAAATTGAGAGAACTGAGTAGTGTAAGTCTAAAAATTAGTGTGTAGGGCATCCATTCGTCGCATCAAACGACGTTGCATTCAATCCTGGTTGGCATGGTAGGATGGAGGAAACTCCTCATACTGCTCAGGAATGCCTGTGTCTTCTTCTTCTTCATCACTCTCCTCGTGGACTACTAAGATAAAGCCAAGTCCCCAAGGATTAGACTCACCACCATCCCATACTTTGTATTTCCTAATAGCGGCATGGTCGATGTCGCTCATTGGCAATTGTAGTGTCTCATTATCTCATTCAACATTTGCCTTGTCACATAAACGTGTAATGATCGATTCATGCAGGATTCCATCCGATGTACTGCCTCGCATATACCGCAACATGGATTGATTAATGAGATAACCCACATCGATTGATTTTCCCTTAATAATTTTATATACTATCACGACACAGAAACTGGGAACTTATCGGTTACGAGTGATGGATGGGACTGAGATAAAGAACACTTGGCATGCGGGAAAACTTTAGAAATATTTTCAGTAAGAGTCGACTGAGTCTGTAATTCTTTCAACAATTATCAATAAAAGAAGCATTTTTCTCCAATATTATTTTATCTGATGGATATTCGTTAAGTTGGATCTGTTCAACCCTATGATGGTGACCAGGATCGTTTGGAGGTTCAATGGGATCTGTTCAACCCTATGATGGTGAACAGGATCGTTTGGAGGTTCGGTAGGATCTGTTCAACCCTATGATGGTGAACAAGATCATTTGGAGGTTTAATGGGATATTTTCAACCCTATGATGGTGAACAGGATCGTTTGGAGGTTTGGTAGAATCTGTTTGACCCTATGATGGCGAACAGGATCATTTGGAAGTTTGGTGGGATCTGTTCAACCCTATGATGGTGAACAGGATCGTTTAGAGGTTCAGTGGGATTTGTTTAACCCTATGATGGTGAATAAGATCATTTGGAGGTTTGGTGGGATCTGTTCAACCCTATGATGGTGAACAGGATCATTTAGAGGTTCGGTGGGATGTGTTCAACCCTATGATGGTGAACAGGATCGTTTGGAGGTTCGGTGGGATCTGTTCGACCCTATGATGATGAACAGGATCGTTTGGAGGTTCGGTGGGTTCTATTCGACCTTATGATGGATAACAGAGTTGTTTAATAGTATTTGTTTGATTTGTGTTAAGTGTTGATATCAGATTTTTTGATTATTGTTAATAATTGTCTGACAAAGTAACTGTGTGTAATTGTTGTAAAAGGAGTGAAAAGGAATAATTGTATTTCATTAAAATATAATAGGGTTTACAATGTTGTATTTTTATAAGTTCGAAGCTATGTCTGGGGAGGGTCGTCTTCAGCATTGTCCTCATCTTCATCTTCAAAAGAATCGAGGAGTAAGGGGTTCAGCGCGACAGTAACAAGCTTTAATTTTCCATTGCTTCGGGTTGCTTCGTATCCTTCGGCATACATTTGAATTATTTCGTTGGTGAGTTCAGGAGATTTTTGATACTCACTTCGGATTTCGTTTCGTAGCTCGTCAGTCAATGGAGGGCCAAGGGCTTTGAGTTCTCGGAGTTCTTTTTCTACTTTGGATTGGTGTTGAAGGTGTATTTGCTATTTTCTCTTTGAGTCATGGATTTCGCGGGTGAGGGTTTGGTTGTTCTGCTTCAGCACTTCATTTTCTATTGTAAGTTCGTAGTTCTTTTCCAAAGTGGTTTATTGAAGGGCTTCCGTTGCTGCCAGTTGTTCTTTGAGTTTGGTGATATCTTTTTTGAGGCCTTCGCAGTAGAAAGATGTGTTGTTGTGCAAGTCCTTCACCTTTACTACGGCAGATTTCAGGAGTTTATTTTCTCTTTGGGCGGCCATCTCTTCGGCTTCAATTTCTTTGTATCTTTGGTTGAGCCGCCCGAAGATCCCAGTAGCCTACAAATGTTTAGAAGTTAGTATAGAGTATGGAAAGTTGTTCATAAATGAAAGTGATTAATGGACTTACGCGAGCTTGATGTATCATGCCTGCACGAACGAGTTAAGATGTTGAAATGTCTCCGAAGCGGTGGTCATCGGTTCCAAGGACGAAGTGATCGAAAAGATGTAGAGGGAATTCTTTATTGTCGTATGGCCATAAGGTAGATGAACGAATGGCTTTGGGTATATGTGTTGTGGGTTCTTGGATAATTGGTTGTTGGGGAGGTGGTGTTTGTTGTTCAGATGTAGATGGGATGTCAATTTCGGTTGGTGGGGCTGGATGGTTGTCAGAGGTGTGTTTTCATTTTCTGATGAATAGAAGGATAGGTTCGGCTGGTTCGGCTGGTTCGTCGGCTTCGTCGATTTCGACGTGCATGTTTTGGGATTGGTTGGCTTCGGTTGGAGGAACCCTCAGCTCTTCGGTTGTGAGGGGGGTTGTAAGACCTCGAATTTTATGAAATAAAAGTATTCAATTTTCTTATAATTATTATTTTATTTAGTAAATGGTTAAATTGATAAAAGATTAAAATTAAGGGTGATATGTGAAGATTTTGCAAAGTAAGCAAGTTGTCATAAAATATTCGTTTGGTCGGAGAATATTCTTTTTGTTGGAAAATATATGTACGACGACACAATCATTGATGGACCCCACAACTGAATAACTGACGAATATAGAAAACGATAGAAATATATTTTTATAAAAATAACGGCGAAAGTTTTACCGTTAAACTGTTGAAATACTCGATGGTAAAAGTACAGTAATACGCGTGGTTGCATAGTAGCACACGGTATTGTACAGTATCTTTGATTATTTATACTTACATAAGAAGTCACTCAGTTTTATTCAATTATTGTCACAGTAATTGATGCATAGTATCTCTCATATTATTGATTAAATTATTGTCACAGTATCATCTGCACAATATTTTATATTATTAAATCAATAATTGAGACAATAAAGTTATTCATATTATTATTTGCATTATTGACGATGTCTAGAAAGTTTTGTCGAGGAAAGGGGTTTGGTCACCTAATTGCGCACCAATAGGGAGAAATCCTTATCGGAAAGCCCCCTCTTTCCTGAGAATGATCTGGTTGTTAAATATTGTGAATTATAATGTTAATGATGAATAAGTTCGTGTTGATTAAAGATGTTTGTTCATTTAGTTTTCTTTAATTCTTCCGTGACCCAATTACCCTCAAAGGAGGTAATTCTATGATTTGCTGGTTTTGTTATTATAATTGACCAAACGGGCAATTAATCAGATAAATGAGCAATTAATTGCTATTGGTTCACATGCAAATTACTATTTGGTCACAAGCATGGAACTATTGGTTCACATGCATGTACTATTAGGGGAGGTTGTGCAAGATTGATAATACTTGAAGGACTAAATTAAAAATAAAGGTATAGATAAAGGTACTATACTGTAATAATTTGAGTCTCTAAACGTGCAATTATCGAAACTATATTTTCCTATAAATAGAAGCTCATTCTTCTTTCATTCTCACCAATTCACTAAGACTCACAAGAGCAATTATAGAGAGAGAAGCTATAGAGAGGAAGAAAAAGAGTATTCTGCTACTTTACTATTCCAGTATTCAGTCTTCTTCTAAGGTAAAGGATATTATTTCTTTCGCATTCGTAAGGGATATTATTTTTGTTCAATATTCGTATGAAACAATATTTTCTTCCATACTCTGTAGTATGTAAGTAATATTATTTCTTCTCGTATTCCTGATTATACCCTCATTTTGTTAAAGTATTGCTTCTATACTCCGTGAAATTAGTAGAATATCCTTAAAATTTGCGCTTCATCTAGTATTATTTCGCAAGGATATTTTTTGTACATTCTTGTTAAATTTAAAGCTTTTCATGTCGGAGTACTATTCATGGGTACTATTCATTTATACAGCACTATTCATACGTATGACACTATTCACGAAGTACTATTTATAGGTACTATTCACGGGATACTATTCATAGGGTACTATTCACATAGTACTATTCCTGAAGTACCATTCATAGGGTACTATTCACTCCGGTACTATTCACCCAGGGTACTATTCATGACAAAAATTGATTTCTTTTCTGTACAAATCATTTTTGATACAATATTATTCTTGAATTTTACTCCACAAAGTAGTATCATGTTGACAATTTGAACATTATTGAATTCTGGATAAATTGAATTATAAATCTTTAAAATTTATCATTTGCTCTCATTTAATTGAATTCTTATATCAGTGTCATCATCCTCATAATTATATTATGATGAAAGTCATCTTTGGCCCATAGTGCATAGATGGACTGTTAATTGGTATGATTATGACCAGGGATTATTCGGTATAATCATGACCCATAATGTTACAAATGATGTGGTAAAAGTCCGCATTGGCCCGTAGTGCATTGATGGACAGTTGTTGGTATGATTATGACCAGGGATTATTCGGTATGATCATGACCATTGGTAAAAACACGAATATCCTTGGCCCATAGTGCATTGATAATTCGTGGTTGTGATACTAATGAATATCCATGACTCGTAGTGCATGGATAATTCAGTGATGTGTATTATTTATTAAGCTTAGTCTCAGTGATAAAATTGATAATAAACTTTTAAATCATAGAAGATAATAGATATCATGCTCTGCTTAACTCTTCTAATGGATTGCTTGTTCCGCTGCAGTTGTTGATCTAAAACTTGTTGTCTATTGTATTCTATCAGTTATTATAATGTTGAAGGTTAACGATAATTTATTCTGCATTATCTTAGTCATAATATTTCTTACTGGGCTAGTTGAGCTCACCCTTTGCTTTCATTGTTCTCTTTAGGAAATGAGAATGTAGCCGGGACTAGTCGGAGAATGAAGTGACGGTCCGAGATGGTGGCTGTAGTAGTCCTCACTATTTTATAAAATATTGTGATAATAATTATAATGAGGACTCCATTTGAGTTTGAATACTGTCTACTAGACAATATTCGTGTAAAAACTCTCAGCTACGTTTTTATCGTATTGTATAAGGAAGTTTGTATTTAAATTCTATACCATGTATTTGGCGACCCAAGATAGGTGATGTATACCTATTTTGGGGGCGTCACAGGGGTGATTTTTGCGCTTTTCTTTTTGGTTCAGATAATTTGAGTTCGTTCGGAGATAGGCATGTCGAGAAGGCTTTCTGTAAGGGTAGGAGTTGGGATATTTTTAAGTTTTTTGGTGGCTCTTTTCTTCAGTCGAGGCTGCGCGGAATCTTCGATTGTATTCTCTTCTGCTTCGGTGTTTGGTGGTTGAGTAGATGTTTCAGTTGGGTTTTCGGAGAGGAATTCCTCAAGGTCTCTTTGATCTGCCGAAGTTAGTTTGATGAGAGATAGTGTAGAAGGTAAAGAAGAATTTTTTAGAATAATTACTAAAAAGAATTTAAAGGTTATACAAGTAGCGAGTTCAGAACTTACATTTATGATCGTACAGCCATGCTTGTTTGCTTAAGAGGCCGAAGCTCCATTCCTTCAAGGGAAGTTTCTCATGTAGCTTCGCCATTTACATCACTCGTTCAGGTGAGGTGTCGCTGAAGTCTAGAGAGGGACATTTGTGGGGTCTAGTCTGGGATCTTGGGAATTTATGGTCCTGTGACGAAGAACCAGTCCTTATGCCACCCTTTGTTGCTCGAGGGTGTGTCCATCAAGGGTGTTTATCAAACTTGGAGTTGGCTTTTGTAGGTTGTTTACTTAATACTTTGATACCCCGTTCTCGGGAGTTACTGATTTGGAACAGGGTGAAGAAGAAGTCGATTGAAGGTGGAACTCCAATCTCATGGCAGAAGGCGATGAAGGTGAGGATATTAATGTAGGAATTGGGCACCAGTTGGGCTAGTCTGATGCCCATAAACCCTAGAAGGGTGACGATGAATGCGTGGAGGGGTAGTCGGATCCCTTTCTCTAGTAGGGTGAGGGGCATGGCGGTCCAGCCATTGGGTCGATGATACATACGGTCGGTGGGTGAGGTTGCTCTTAGATGATGGGTTTCTGGGATTTGGTAGTGTTCATAAATTACGAAGAGGTCAGCTTCTGTGATTTGAGAGGGGGTGTTGACGTGGGGGAATTGATCTTCATTAGGGTATTCGAGTGGTGTTTTCTGTGAATCGGACTCTGGTGGGTTTTTGCTGGAGGATAAATAGTGTTAGGGGTTGGTTCCGGTATACTGGTTGTGGTAGGGAGGTTAGAAGTAACAGGGTTGCTAGATAAAGGAGTTATGGAGATGGGGATGGAGTTTTCTGGTAGAGGGTTATTAGTATTTTGGGGGAAAGACATTGTTGCAATTTGAAGAGAGAAAACTGGGAGGTGGGAGAGAGGAAGAATATCTTTGAATTTGAAATGAGGTGGAGAAACTGTTGGTTTTTATAATGTTGTCCTTTCAGTTGTTCCCATATTTTGAGGGCGATGCATTAATGGGGGTTATGATGGTGAATTTGAAGGGTTGGTTCGATATCTGGTGTTAGGGCTCTTTAGTGATTGGGCCTTACTTGGCCTTGTCTGGGCGTCCTTGGTGATGATGGGCCATGTTTTGAGTACTCTTCCATCAAATATTCTATTTCGTGGAAGACTGGGGGGGCAATGTTGGGCTAAGGTTATTTGGGCCTCTAGATTATAATGAGTCGGCAATCCTATGGAGTCGGGTAGGCTTGGGCCAGAGGGTATTTTGGTGGACGGGGGATTTTTGGATTAAGGATTCTAATTCTATTTGGTCTCTTGATATGGAAGGAAGTGTTGGATTATAAATTCACTTCCTTAATTCTAGGTGATTCGGTGTGATCCCATTAAGGAATGGTTGTTTGGCTGAGAACCTTAATCTGATTCAGAGAAGGATTGCATGAAGGTGGTGAGAAAATTATAAATACCAGGTTTTTCAGTGATTCTAAGGTACATGCAATTTATTACTTTCCAGACTAGAGCATTAAGCCTCTATTGTTAACCTTGTTTCAGCCTGTACTTATTCTCACACTACAGTTATCCCCCCGGCGGCCCAAGCCGTCAAGCTTTTGGTGTTTACTCATTTCTATGCATGATTGGACACGCTTTGGTGATTGGAGCGCGTGGACGGATCTTGGCGTTAACATTTGTAATGACAGTTATCAAGTATGATAGATTAATCAATTTAAATAATACTTGAAGAAATTCGTTTCACCCACGTATATATATTATATTATATTTGATCTACGTTGTGAAAATTTGGTCACTTAGAATTTTAAAGATCGTTCGAAGAATTTTAGAGAAATAACATCCGAATTATATCGGTATCTAAGTACTGACCAAATTGTTTCTTTCACATCTGATAATTATATAAATATTTTTCAATATTTATATAATGTATCTATATAATAAAAAGCCACTTAAGATTTTAAAAACTGTCCAGAAGAGAAATTACTTCCGAATTATATCGGTATCTAAGTATTGACTTTTTATAAAATATTTAATAGATGAAATATTGATATATATATATATAGATGTGCATAAAAATTATATATATATGAGCAAGTATGATAAACTTTGTTTCACTCACGTATATATATTATATTATATTATATCTATGTTTTGAAAATTTGGCCACTCAGGATTTTAAAGACCGTTCGGAGAATTTCAGAGAAATAATATCTGAATTATATCGGTATCTAATTACTGACCAAATTTGTTTGTTTCACAATCTGATAATTGTATAAATATTTTTCAATATTTATATGATGCATCTATATCAATAAAAAGCCACTTAGGATTTTAAAGACTGTCTCGAGAATTTCAGAGAAATTATTTTTGAATTATATCGGTATCTAAGTACTGACTTTTCATATGATATTTAATAGATTAAATATAGATATATATAAATATGTATAACAATTTATCTTTAATATATCTACTATATATATATAAGCAGATATGAGATAATGTAAATACAACAATTCAATAACTTATCTCTATTACTTCTGAACAATTTTATCTTCCTTCAAGAAATAGAACTTTGAATTATAAGATGAAGAAAAAGCTTTTGCAGAGAGAAAATGTAGCCAAGGAGATATAGTTTTTCTTTGCTTTATAAATTGGTAATTTGAAAATGAAGAAAAGACTTCCTATTTATAGGATTTTGGAGTTGAGGGCAAAATAATCTTTGGAAATCTGAATTTGATTTGAATGGTTCGGATTGTAAGGATAAAAATTTGAAGGTTCAGATCAAATTGGAGCACACATATTTGGATTAAAAACAAGTTGACTTCATAGCCCATATTCAAAAAGATTTCCTCAAGTCAGGTTTTAGTAAAAGAAAATTAACCTACACAGTATTCGGTTGAAGCACAAAGGATAAAACTTAAGCTCATGGCCATTCAAACTAAGGTTGATGGAGTCTTTTATTTTTGGTAAAGGCTAATAAAAGTTTTACAATAAAAGGCCTATACTTTCCAGCACATGCTTCATATACTTGCACACACACAGGGTTTCATGCTCACATTCACACACACGGCACATGCACACACATACACTTATATATATATATATATATATATATATATATATATATATATATATATATATTGAAGTATATATTTTTCTTTTTGCCCAATAGAATTTTAGAGAATTATTTTGAAAAGAATAGGAATCTCCTTGCCTTAGGAAATGTTAATATTTGAATTTATTTAATTAACACTTGATATTTAATTTATCAAGGTCAACCAAAAATATATTCATTTTTAGGATGAAAAAATATTTTGATAAGAATAAAATAGGAAATAAAAAAATAGTTATATAAAATCCTATGAAGAAGATTCTACCTATTTTTATTTATTCTTAATTACTAAATTTGTTATCATCAAAATAAACGTGATCAATTTGAAGACCTATCAATCTCCCCCCCTTTGATGATGTCAAAAAAACTAAAATATATTTTTCTATAACTGCTCCCCCTTAGTTTATGCGTACTTAAGATAAATTTTGAAAATTTTGAAATCTTTTTGAAAAGCATTTATCTCAACATTGCACTAGTTTATAACAATAGTAGTGTATATCAGTTAATAGTGTAGAGCAGTAAATATAATCTATATTTTTCTCCCTTTGTCATTATATAAAGTGGGGGAATAAAAAATTGTTCATAACCTGCAAAAACAGTTAGTATTAAACATTCTTTTCGAAACCTGCAAGAAAAAGGTCAGAAAAGATAAACATAATAAAGATATATCATGTAGTATTAGTAGTAATTAGTATTTAGTTATAGTCATCTTGAATAGTTAGTGACAGTATATAAAGTTATACATTCCTCTCAAATAGTTAGAACTATGGCAATTGAGCAGGAGAGAAGTGTAAATTGAGAGGAGGTAGAGTATCATCCGAAGGGGTTTGTGCATTCTGATCTTCCTTAGCAGAGCTTGTAGTGGTAGAAAAATGGTATGGTGGAACAGAGATTTTTTGAAGTTCCATCAACATATAAAGCATGTCTCTGAGGTGATGCACAGATAATTGTAGAGACTCTATTTGAATTAATAAATTGCTTTGATTTTGAAGAGAAAGTTGAGTTAAACTGTTCAAAGCATCTATTTGTGAAAGTAAATTTAGATTGGACTCGGAAGACTCAGTTCTTTCTGGTTTGAAAATTATCAGTGGTCGTGGGGGCAGATTCAGGTGTGAGAAAATGTTACTACTTTGCATATACTGTGCGTGGTGATTAATAACATTGATACCAAGATGTTGAAAGATATATGTAAGAACAAGACCATATTCCAAGCAATTATTGTGAAAATAGTTCTCAAATAAAGTTAGCAGAAAATAGGGGATGTTATAAGGCACATGTTGATTCAAGACACATTTCATCAGTTCCAAATCAAAAGTGTGAAGAAGTTTGTTTTCTCTAACAGGCATGATGTTGTGTCTAAAAATTTTAGCAAGAAATTGACACTGTGGAGTCAAAAACTCAGAACCAACTTTGCATGGATAATCAAACATTTGAGTAGGTACTAATTGATCTGTGACTGTGGCCAAATTGTGTTTAAATGTGAGACAATTACTGATAGAGATGCCTATAGGATGAATATAGTCATTAACCCTTGGAAGTTCTAACATACTGTTTCCAAGATGGAATGCATTCAAAATAAGTTGTTCATCAATGACAAACTCATGACCAAGTATGTATGTACAGATAGCAGTTAAGAGACCACTGGAGTTTCTAACAAAGGTCATATAGGAATAAAATTCTGTAATTAGAGCAGAATTAATTTGCCTATTTGAGAAATTGATAAGACATTCCCAGCCCACATTTTTGATTTTCTCAAACAAGTCAGGAAAACTGTTAAACGAAGTACTCATTCCAGGAGTAAAATTGTGTCTTAAATGCCTATATTTGACTTGTGTAGAGAGAGTAACTATGGTGTAAATGCATCAGGGTGTACCTCAAAAAGAAGTGGTAACTTCTTTCTTTTGGAAGAGTAAACTTTGTCCATATTTAAAAAACACAGATAAAGTAGACATATAAGGATGCAGGGACACGTGGTGAAAGTTCTCTTTGGCCCGTAGTGCAAAGATAGACTGTTGATTGGCATGATCATGACTATTAGTGCTATAATTGAATATCTTTGGCCCAGTACAAAGATAAACTGTTGTTTCACATGATTACTAATAGGAACTGTGTATTGGTAAAATCATGATTCTTAGTGTTACATGCAAAGGTAGGTAGTGAAAATTCTCTTTGGACTGGTGCAAAAAGAAAATGTTATATTGATGGTGAATTTTTCAAATAGGAGAAGATAATAGACTTTATGTTCTACTTGACTCTTCTAATGGATTGTTTGTTCCGCTGCAATTATTGTGACCCCCCCAAAATAGTTATACATCACCTATTCTGAGTCGCCAAATATATGGTACAGAAACAACTACAACATCATTACCACAATTGTCGTGCAAAATACGACAACACATGAACTATGAGTTTAAATACAAATATTGTCTTCTAGACAATATTCACACTCAAATAAGTCCTTATTACAATTATTGAAATACTATTTTACAAAATAGTGAGGACTGCTAACACAACTGACTGAAAATATCACTCCACACCCCGACTAGTTCCCGCTATATTCTCGCCTCCTGGGAAAAATGGAACAATAAGAAAAAGGGTGAGCTCAACCAGCCCAGTAAAGAATATTATGACTAAAATAATATATAACAAATTATCATTAGTCTTCAACAGGAAAAAATCTGATAAAATATAATAAACAACAAGTTTTAGATCAACAACTGCAGCGAAAATAATAATCCATTAGAAGAGTCAAGTAGAGAATGAATTCTACTATCTTTTAAGATTTAAAAGTCCATCATCAATATTTTATCCCTGTAACAACAATCAATATACATCTTGAATCAAATATTCATCTTTGCACTACAGGCCAAAGATATTCATTTGTATCACCAGTTGGTCATGTTCATCTAAACACCTGTTCATCTTTGCAGTACGGGCCAAAGATATTCATCAGTTAATCATTCATCTTTGCACTACAAGCCAAAGAAATTCAGTAATATCATCATTTAGGACTGAGGATGATGAAAAATATTTTAAAAAATGAATCTAGTGAGATAAAAGGACAAAGATTAGGGATTCGTAGTTTAAATAATCCAAGTTCAAAAATACTCCATAATATATCATAGTGGAGTAAAATTTAAGAATGAAGATCAAAACATGAATACAATCAAAGATAGTAATCATAATAGACATCTTGGACAAAGAAGAGAAAATTTTATTTTTCTGTGAATAGTGCCGTATTCGTGAATAGTGTCGTATACGTGAATAGTGCCGTATACGTGAATAATAACCCCGACACAAAAATATAGAAATTCTATAATAAAATTCATATCAATATTTTGGCATAATGATATTGAAGGAAATAATATCATTTACGAAAAAAATAACATCCCTTACCTCAAAATAACAGTACTTCTGATCAGAATATCGGATGTAAAACCGAAGGAAACTTGCACTGAATAGTAACTCTCAAAGTATCTAAATACTCACAAAAATACGCTCGATAATATAGAGAGAGAAAACTTATGTTTCTGGTGTGATTTTTAATTCTAACCTAAGCGCCTATTTATAAAAAAATATTAGAATGCCAAAGCAGACTAAATAATAAAATATTATTATTATTATTTTCTTTTCTATGCATGCCATTTTGGAAAGCCATCAGCCCATCACATTTAAAAAAAAATTCCAGCACATGTTTTCATAAAAAACAAAAGTGGGTCTCACCCATAATTTTAATAAAAATATTTTATTTTCCGAAACTTCAATAATTCATAATAAATAGTTCTTTTATCAAAAAAATTCAAATCTCATGTCCTTTCCATAAGAAATTTAATTCTCTACAACTTTGTAGAAGAAAACTTTTCCAAATTTTAAACAGAAAATGTCCGAAATTCACATACGAATGATTTTTAATACATCTATTCCGACAAAATACTGATAAAATACCTCAATATTTATTCCTTCATTTATATCCACATAAAATAAATATTTCCCTATCCATCCACATAAAATAAATATTTTCTTATCACATAAATTAATAATTAATTATTCATAAATAATATTACAGAATCATAATTATGACAATCAGATCGTTCTCAGGAAAGAGGGGGCTTTCCGATAAGGATTTCTCCTTTCTAGCGCTCAATTAGGTGACCAAACCTCTCCTTGGACAGAACTTTCTTAGACATTATCAATAATGGTATCTAATAATATTATTCAAATAATATGAATTATTGATCTAATAATGAAAAATACTGTGCAGTGACAATTATTAAAACAATAATAATATAAAATATCAACGTAGCAATTATTGAACCAATAAAATAAAATATTAAACAGTAATTACTGTAACAATTTTTGAGTAGTGCCTTCTTACGTAAGAATCAATAATTCAACAATACTGTGCAATACCGTGTGCTACTATGCAACCACGCGTATTACTGTATTTTAACCACCAGGTATTTCAACAGTGTTAACTATAACAACTACGCCGTTATTTATAAAAACTCAAACTTGTTATTTTTTCATCCGACCGTTTTCCGTTATGGGGCCCACAAATGGCTGCGCCATCGTGCGAATATTCTCCGACAGCAAGAATATTCCATGACCAAACGAATATTCCTCGACAACAATGAATATTTTATAACCACTTGCTTATTTTACAAAATTTGTATATTTCACCCATAACCAAAGTATTATATCAAATTAACACCTTATTATTTAAAAATAATAATTAGAAAAAATTCAATTTTATTTATGAATAAGTTGGGGTCTTACAACCTCCCCTCCTTATGAAATTTCGTCTTCAAAATTGACATATGTACCTGGTGTTTCGAAAAGGTGAGGGTACTTCGCTTTCATTTTCAATTCCAACTCCCAAGTCATTTCCTCAATAGCATGGTCATCCACAAAACCTTAACTTGTGGTATAACCTTGGTGCGCAGGACATGCTCTTTCCTATACAAGATCTTAACAGGTACCTACTCGTACGTTAAATCTTCGGCTATCTCGTCTAGTTCTAACTCAATAATGTGGTTCGGGTCTTTCACATATTTACGAAGCATAGATATATGAAAAATATTATGAACGCGAGACATGCTTGGAGGTAATGCGAGTCTGTAGGCCACATTTCCTATTCGGTCAAGAATCTCAAATGGACCAACAAATCATGGATTGAGCTTTTCTCTTTTTCCGAATCTTGTAACTCCCTTCCATGGAGCAATACGTAACAATACATTATCCCCAATATTAAATTTCACGTCCTTTCGATGAAGATCTGGATAACTCTTTTGTCGATCTTGCGCCGTTTGTATACGTTGTCGAATCATTTGGATCTTCTCTGTAGTCATACGTACAATTCTGGTCCCAATAATATTGCTTCACCCACCTCGTCCCAGCATAATAGAGAACGACATTTTCTTCCATACAACGCCTCAAATGGAGCCATGCCTATACTTGCTTGATAACTGTTGTTGTAGGAGAATTCCACCAATTGTAAGTACTTATCCCAACTCCCTTTGAAATCTAGGACACAGAGTCGTAATAGATCTTCAAGAGTTTGAATAGTCCTTTCTGATTGCCCGTCCGTTTGAGGATGGTATGCCGAACTGAATCGTAAATCCGTGCACATAGCTTTCTGCAAGCTAACCCAAAATCGTGAAGTGAATCTTGGGTCACGATCCGAAACTATGGATACTGGCATGCCATGCAATCTCATAATCTCATTCACGTACATACGTGCAAGACGTTCAAAGGAATAAGTCTCCCGTATAGGAAAGAAATGAGCAAACTTGGTTAATCTATCAATAATGACCCAAATCGCATCTATGCCTTGAGAAATCTTGGGAAGACCCGTAACGAAATCCATAGTAATGTGTTCCCACTTCCATTTCAGAATCTCAAGTGGTTACAATGGACCCTTTGGCACTTGATGCTCCGCCTTTACACGTTGACAAGTTAAACACCTCGAGATAAACTCACTACTAGAATACTGGGCAACTGAAACCAATTTTTAGAGACGGACTAAGTTCCGTCTCTAATTCTAGTAATTTGAGACGGACTTAGAAACTGAAATTTTGCTATGTCTCGACATGATTTGGAAGTAAATGACCGAGACGGATTCTGAAACCACAAGCATCGTCTCAAATTTTAGAAACGGGATTAAAGACGGACTTAACCGTCTCAAAAAGTAAGTTTTTTTTAGAAAATTATAAACTCGTTTTTGAAACAGATTTGAGACCAACTGTGCTTGTCTCAGATTAATAATTAAAAAAAGAATTAAATATTTATGTTTGAAACGGATTAGAGACCGAAATGTCCGTCTCTGACTTTTATTTTCCCTCCAAAAAATGGTCTCCAATTCCCTCCTTATTGTTAGAGACGGATTCGAGACGGATATAGTCCGTCTTAGTATTTTAGTTTCCCACCAAAAATTCCCTCCAACTGTATCAACAAAAAAAAAAGAAGAAGAAACGAAATAAGACTAATCGATCGTTCCATCCCCAGACCCAGAATACGTTCCATCCCCAAAATCGTTCCATCCCCAGAATACGGATTGTGTTCGTTCTTTCTATCAGAGTGAAAATCCCAAAAATCCATCTTCTCAATTGCAACCATAGCTCTCGATTTTGCTTCTCAATTTCCATCCCAAAGCCCATCTCTTCTCAAATGCAACCATGAATTCCCGATTTTACTTCTCAATCAACTGTGCATCTTGTGGATCTTAGTTTAGGGCTAAAGGAAAACTCGGGCGACTACTGGCCGAAGACGAAAACAATCACGCACCACCTTAGCAGCATGGTCATCCCTCCCGATGGTAATCTTTCTTTTCTTGTTCTTCTTCATTTTTCAGACTATCTTTGTTGAATATTCTAATTTTCTGGCTTATCTTGTGAAAGAGTTGGATTGCAGAGTGTTTTTATTAAGCTTAATCTTACATGTTAGTCAATCAGTTCATCTTGTGGAAAGATAGATTGCTAGAAGGTTTATTTAAGGGTATTATTAGTACTAGATTGGAAAGCTAAAGTATTGGTTTCTTCAAAGCTCTATGGTAAACTATGGGAATGGGGTTTACACAACTAATTTATACGTGAAGTTAACTTTTCTAAGGATCTAAGGTTAATAATAATAATAATAATAATAATAATAATAATAATAATAATAATAATAATAATAATAATAATAATAATAATATGACAAATTTTAATAATGTTCTGTTCAGAAAGGATGCCTCTTGATCGAAGTTGGATTAATAGGTGAGTTGCTGAAAATGGAAGAACAATTAGTGAAGAATTTAGAGAGGGAGTAAAGGAATTCCTCAATTTTGCTTACTATATTCCTGGGAATGTTAGTGAGCAGAAAATTAAGTGTCCTTGCTCAACTTATAAATTGAGGTTCTTCTAACTTCGAGAAGATGTTGAAATACATCTTTATAGAAAGGGATTCAAAAATAATTACAAAAAATGGTTTGTGCATGGTGAATATTTATCCAAAGAAAGTTCAAATCATGGTGATAATGTTGAGGTCCCGCTTGATACAAATCCATACATAGATCTCGTGCGTGATGTTGTTGGGCAAAGTTTTGATTGGAGTAGCGAGATATCTAGATTAGAAGAACCAAATTCTGATGCAGCCAAGTTTTTTCAACTTTTAAAAAATGTTGATGATCCCCTATGGCCAGGTTGTGAGAAGTCAACAAAATTATCTATGGTAGCACAATTGTTAAACCTCAAGGATGAATCAAACATGAGCCAAGTTCACTTTAATTTCATGATCTCATTAATGAAGAGTGCGTTGCCTAAAGATGAGAAGCTTCCTGAGAATTATTATAGGGCGAAGCAAATGGTAAAAATGTTGGGACTTGGTTATCAGAAGATACATGCATGTGAAAACGATCGCGTGTTGTATTACAATGAAAATGAAAATAAGACGAATTGTTCCGTATGTGGTCATCCTCGATTTAAACCTAAGCCACAGGGAAATAAGAAGCAAAAAGATATACCTTTTAAGGTTTTGCGATATTTTCCAATTACACCTAGACTTCAAAGATTGTATATGTCCAATGTCACAGCAGAACACATGACATGGCATAAAAAGAATCCCAGTCCCGATGGTGTAGTTGTTCACCCATCAGATAGTGAGGCATGGAAACACGTTGATCGCATGTATCCATCTTTTTCTATAAAATCTCGAAATATTAGACTTGGACTCTCCACTGATGGGTTCAATCCGTTTGGAAACTTTGCAAATCCGTACTCCTGTTGGCCAGTTATAGTCACTCCATATAATTTGCCACTTGGAATGTGTATGAAGCAGCCCTACATGTTCTTGACATTAATTATTCCCGGTCCAAAGAGTCCTGGTAAGGATTTAGATGTATACTTGAGACCACTGATTGATGAATTAAAAATGTTGTGGAATGACGGAGTTAACACCTATGATGCATATGCGAAGCAAAATTTTTAGATGAAAGTTGCACTTATGTGGACTATTAGCGATTTTCAGCTTATGGAATGTTGTCAGGTTGGAGTACTCATGGTAAGATGGCTTGCCCTTATTGTATGGAGGGTAGCAAGGCTTTTACCCTTGAGAATGGTAGAAAACCTTGTTTCTTTGATTGTCATCGTCAATTTTTACCTATTGATCATTCTTATCGATATCAAAAGGACAAATTCAAGAGGAATAAAATTGAATGCGACTTTCCACCACCTCGGTTATCAAGCGAAGAGGTAATTGAGCGTGTGTCAAAATTGCCACCTATTACATTTGGAAAGGTTGGCAATAAACATAAAATAGATGGTTATGGAAAGGAACATAATTGGGTAAAATGTTCAATCTTTTGGGAGTTACCCTATTGGCGTTCACTTCTAATTCGACACAATCTTGATGTGATGCATGTTGAGAAAAACGTGTTTCAAAACCTGTTTTATACAATATTGGATGTCAAGGGTAGAACAAAGGATAATCCAAATGCAAGGAAGGGTCTAAAGACCCATTGCAAGCGTCCGGAACTAGAATTACAAAATATTAACCAGAAGATCATAAAGCCCAAAGCAACTTATACACTAACCAAACCCCAAATTCAGGATGTTTGCAAGTGGGTTTAGCAATTGAAGCTCCCTGACGGCTATGCTTCTAATATTTTGAGATGTGTTAATGTAGAAGATAGCAAGTTCACTGGGCTAAAGAGTCATGATTGTCATGTGTTTTTTGAGAGGTTATTGCCAATTGCATTTCGAGACTTGTTGCCCAAGTCGATATGGAATGCATTGACCGACTTGTGTCATTTCTTTAGGGATTTATGCTCAACAAGGTTGCGAAAGGAGCATATGGAGTTGCTTGAGACAAATATTGTGACAATATTGTGCAACCTTGAGAAAATATTTCCTCCAGCTTTTTTTGATTCTATGGAACATTTACCAATTCACTTAGCTTATGAAGCTAACATGGGTGGACCCGTACAATTTCAATGGATGTATCCTTTTGAGAGGTAATATTTTTAAAACTTTTTTTTCATTCTTTGCAACAAATTTAGTTTAGTGATAAATCTGACATTTACTTTTTAGGTGTATGTTTCATTTAAAGAAGAAGGTTAAAAATAAAGCACGTGTGGAAGCTTCAATTTGTGAGGCTTATAACATGCAAGAGATATCGTTGTTATGCTCACATTATTTTGAATCCACAATCCAAACAAGGTTAAATCAAGTCCCAAGGAATGACGATGGGGGTGACGTGGATCTGGATGGTCGCCTTTCAGTTTTTACTAGTCCAGGTCGTGTGCTAGGTGAAGCTACTCATAGGTCATTAAATGATGATGAGGTGAAAGTTGTCCACATATATTTACTTTTGAATTGTGATGAAATCGCGTCATTCCTCGAGTAAGTGTGTAATAAATGTTTGTGCACAATGCTTAAGATATTAATTACTCTACTTCTAATTTAAGTTATGCAATCATAATTTATTCAGAAAATTTGATGAAAGCGTAAGGCTTGAACATCCCCACATCACCAAAGAACAAATTGCCACATTACGGGAAAGGGACTTTGCAACTTGGCTTCAAGTACATGTGGGTAACACTTTAGGTTTAGCTAATTTGATCATGTCATCTTCTAGTTTGTTCTCTACATAGTATACTATCGTATTAATATTTTTTTTAACAGGCATCAAATGACTCAACGATAGATTATCGTATACGCCAAATATCATTTGGCCCAAAAAGACGTGTAAAGTGTTATAAAGGTTACTATGTTAATGGCTTTAAATTCCATACACATGCATACGGACAAAATAAAAATACAGGTAATAGTGGAGTTTGTATCAATGGTAGTTGCTATGATGAGGATGAGCATGACTTTTATGGTCGCTTGGTAGATGTCATAGAATTGACATACTTTGGAAGAGGTAACAAAGTTATTGTGTTTAAATGCGAGTGGTATGATACCGAGGGAAAAGGTATTAGAGTAGACAATCACGGGCTTGTAGAGATTTTACATAAAAAATATCTTCAGACAAATGATCCCTTTGTATTGGCAGTACAAGCTCAACAAGTTTACTATTCAACCACCCCGTCTCGAAAGAGAGAAAGAAGTGATTGGTGGAATGTCATCAAGACAAAGTCTAGGAGATTTGTTGACCAACAACCAAGTGTGATGGAAGATTTTTACCGAGAAGATGAAGAGGAATATGAGCCAATTTTATTAACTATCGATTTGGAACTTGACCAAGATGGTCTACTTGCAGCCACAAGATTAGAGGAAGAAGTCGATCCCAATGATCTTCACACTACGATAAACGAAGAAGACTTTATAGACGATGAGGATGATGATATCGAAGATGATGAATTAGAATTCGAATCTTCTTCTAGTGGCGAGGAAATGGAATTTGATTTTTAAGTTTCCACATGCTTGTAAGTTTGTAAATGATACATTTTGTTCAATTGTATGTAATCTTTTATTGCTTATGTTTTAACTTTTAATTTTCTAGCATGCACTATATAATTTGATTTTTATTGCTTATGAAAACTTGATTCTCTCTTTATTATAAAATACTTTCATTTTATTTGTTCATAACCAAGTTTATTTATGATTATCACAATCTTGCAGATATGATAAGGGCAAAAGCGCGTGTAGGTAAACGTCTGTGGCAAGATGGTCCTAGCAAGAGAAGAGACAAAGTTTTAAGTAATTAATCATGAAGTTGGCTCTACTCCACAACAATCACAGACACCAAGATCAGATGGCTCAACAACAGCAGCAACTATTACAAAGGACAAATTGCCAACACCACCACCAGTTGCAACAAACACTCAACCAACAACACCACCAATTGCACCAAACACTCAACCAACAACACCACCAGTTGCACCAAACACTCAACTAACAATACCACCAGTTGCACCAAACACTCAACCAACAGATGAACAAGCCAACATTGAATCTACTGCTGCAAGTAATAATATTTTATTGTGATGACATTATTAGAGATATATACTCGTTCTTAGCTTACTTATTTATAAAATTGTGCAGGTGTCCAGGGTATTAGTGCTAGGAGGGGAGCTAATTATAGTAAAGATGCGCCTGAGAATCCAGAGGATAGGGAGGTGATTCACATACTTGGTACTAGGTACTTCTATTTTTTCCCTTCCATTGCATGTTCTCAGTCTTGATCAAACTGAAGTTAATGTCATAAGTACACAATAGTGAACTCTGCTCACTCCTAAACTAAGCAGCTTCACATGGCATGGGGATGTAAATGGCCTCGTGAACTCTGCACACTCCTAAGTAGCTTCCAACCTCAGTTCCATCTTCTTCTTCTACTTATACATAGTTACTTATCCATAGTTTAATTAGCTCAACAATTACTAATATTACCAGTTTGGTGTCCTTGCATGTAGCTGTTTCTTTGAACTAGATGCCCATAACAGTACTAATATTACCAGTTTGGTGTCCTTGCCTCTGTTTTTTATCCTGCTTTATCAAGGAATGTGCATGTGTCACTGTCATTTGAAGTAACAATGTGACGCCCCCAAAATAGGTCCATTCCACCCAACCCATTCTGAGTCGCCAAATACATGGTACAGAAAATAACTGCAACTTTATTATTACAATTGTCGTGCAAAATACGACAACACATATACTGTGAGTTTAAATAAAAATATTATCATCTAGACAATATTCAAACTCAAATGGAGTCCTCATTACAATTATTGATACACTATTTTATAAAATAGTGAGGACTACTAAAACAACTATCTTGAACCATCATTCCATACCCCGACTAGTACCCGCTACATTCTCGCCTCCTGAGAAAAAAATTGGAACAAAAAGGAAAAGGGTGAGCTCAACTAGCCCAGTAAAGAATATTATGACTAAGATAATATAGAACAAATTATCGTTAGTCCTCAACAGGAAAAAATCTGATAGAATACAATAGACAACAAGTTTTAGATCAACAACTGCAGCGGAAACAACAATTCATTAGAAGAGTTAAGTAGAGAATGAAATCTACTATCATCTATGAATTTAAAAGTCCATCATCGATATTTTATCCTTGTAACATCAATCAATATACATCTTGAATCAAATAGTCATCTTTGCACTACAAGCCAAAGATATTTATTTGTTGGTCATGTTCATCTCAACACCTGTTCATCTTTGCACTACGGGCCAAAGATATTCATCAAGAAATCATTCATCTTTGCACTACAGGCCAAAGATATTCAGCAATATCATCATTTAGGTCTGAGGATGATGAAAAATATATTTTAAAGAAAACGAATCCAGTAAAATAAAAGAACAAATATTAAGGATTCGTACTTTAAACAATCTAAGTTCAAAAATACTTCATAAATAATCAGAGAGGAGTAAAATTCAAGAATGATCAAAATATAGATCCAATCAAAGATATGAATCATAACAGACAATCTTGGACACATAAAAGAAAATTTAATTTTTCTGTGAATAGTGTCGTATTCGTGAATAGTGCCGTATACGTGAATAGTAACTCCCACACTAAAAGATAGAAATTTCACAAAAAAAATCATCATGCTTCGTGAATAGTAACTCGTGAATAGTAACTCGTGAATAGTAACTCGTGAATAGTAACTCATGAATAGTAACTCCGACATAAAAAAAATTCCAAATTTGATAAAAAGTTCCAACCAATATTTGGGCATAATGATATTGAAGAAATAATATCACTTACGAAGAAAATAACATCCCTTACCTCAGAAAGAATAGTATTTCTGGTTGGAATATCAGATATAGTGCTGAAGGAACTTGCACCGTATAGCAACACTCAAAGTATCAAAATACTCACAAGAATACGCTCGATAATATAGAGAGAGAAAGAGAGAAAAAACTTCAGTTTCTGGTATGATTTTCAATTCTAACCTAAGCACCCTATTTATAAAAAAATGCTTAGAACACTAAAGCAGAAAATTTAATACAATATTAATATATTATATAAAAATTCTTACGCACACCAAATCAGATCCAAATATCAGCCACCAATAGTCAACTAAATCAAAAAAACGTTTTTGTTATTAAAAATAATTAAAACTTTCAAAAATCAATTATTTCAGAACTTCGGAACTTTAATAATTCATAATAAATAGCCCTTTTATCAGAAAATTTGAATCTCGCGATTTTTTTATAGGATATTCAATTCTCTACAACTATACAGAAGAAAGTTTTTCCAAATTCCAAACATAAATTGACCGAAATCCACATACGGACGATTTTACTGGCTATAATCAAATTTCAGTCAAGAAATGGGTCCACCAACATGTTTAACATGTTTTTAGTATTTATTACAACAAAAATACTCCTCCTCCTCATTTACTCGTATATACCACATTCATTATAAAAATATCATCATTATTATATTATAATAATATAATAAAATATTATTTTATTTGAAAAGATAAAATATCGATTTTCAACAATTGTCACTTTAAAAATTTTCTTCATCTATATTCACATAAAATGAATATTTTCCTCATCATATAAATCAATAATTAATTATTCACAAATAATATTACAGAATCACAATACTGACAACCAGGCAGTTCCCAGGAAAGAGGGGGCTTTCCAATAAGGATCTCTCCTTACTGGCGCGCAATTAGATGACAAAACCTCTCCTTAGACAGAACTTTCTAGACATTGCCAATAATGTTTTCTAATAATATTATTCAGATAATATGAATTATTGCTTCGATAATGAAAAATACTGTGTAGTGACAATTATTGAAACAACAGTAATATAAAATATCAACGCAGCAATTATTGAATCAATAAAATAAAATACTAAACAGTAATTACTGTAACAATTATTGAGTAGTGCCTTCTTACTTAAGAATCAATAATTGGTGCAAAATCGTGTGCTACTGTGCAACAACGCGTATTACTGTGTTTTAACTACCGGGTATTCTAACAGTATTAACGGTAACAACTACGCCGTTATTTATAAATAACTTATACTTATCGTTTTCTTCATCCAATCGCTTTTCGTTATGGGGCCCACAAAAGGTTGCGCCGTCGTACGAATATTCCCCGACAGCAAGAATATTCCACGACCAAACGAATATTCCCCGACAATAATGAATATTTTATAACCACTTGCTTACTTGAAATATTTGCACCTTTCACCCATAACTATTTCAAAATGATAAATAGAGGAAATTAAATTTTATTTATTAATAATTTATGGTCTTACAAATAATATGATTTTGCAAAAAAATATTGGTGTTCTGTCTTTCTTTTATGTTTACTTCTGTAACCATATCTTGATTTAAAGAGCAATACAACATTGTACCTCGGGAAACCCAGCCTGATCAAGGATTGCACGCACATTTTCTGACATAAAATCTACACCCAAAACAGTAATATATTGGCATCCCTCTTTTGCCATTTTGACAGCCATATCTGCCATAACCAACGAGTCAGATATATGGATGTGAGGCCACAGTTTCTGTGCAGCAGTCAAAACACCTTGGACCTCAGGGTCCATGTAAAAATGAGCAACAACACCAATTTTCCTCTCCTTTAGCAAAATGGCAAGTTCTTGAACTTTGAGCAACAACACCAATTTTTAACTTTTTTTTCTAGCTATTAACCCTGATCAATATAATATCAAGTCATATGATTAGTTATATGATAACAAACTACATGTATTCCCTCGGCCGTCACGACCAGAACCTCTCAATCAATTCAGTCCAAACAGAAAAACCATATGATAACAAACTGCATGCTATCAGTGATTGACATCTTATTCTTATATAGCAGATAGGGCAATTTTAATTGACCTCTTACCCACCACAAATGTAGTCAATAATCATTATAATCCAGGCTAGTTCAGTTGGTAGAGCTCTTATTACCATATTTCTGCTTATCTTTATATAATGCAGCTTATAATAAATAATAATTTCTATTTGTGATTGTAGATTTCAGCCCAATTCTGTGGTACGACAAATTGTTAGTTCTATAAAAAATCAAATGGGGCCATATCCGACTTGGTTATCAGTGTCAAAAAACCTCAAGAATGAGTTATGGGCTGAATTTGAAGAAATGTATCAATTTAGTAATGAAGTAGAGAATAAAAAGGCAAGAAAGGTTTGGGAGCAGGTTTGTGCTATATGCTATAAAGATTTAATGAAAAAGGCAAGAGACGAGGCAAAGAAAAAAATAGGGCTTGCAACTTTCAATTTTGAAAAAATGGCGGAGTACCCACCCTCGTTCATGAAGAAAGAATATTGGGTCTCTTTTTGCGAAGGATGGAATAAGGAAAGTTGGCAAAAAATTTCAAATTCTGGTTCTACAAACCGAAAGAAAGGTGGAGCACTTAACCATGTTGGAGGGTCAATACCTTTTATAAGTCACGCGAAAAAGCTTGTAAGTATTTTTTGTTATGGTTGCTTTAATATAATTAAAAATGTTTGATTATTGTGCTTGTGCTTCCGTGATGGTAGGAAAATGAAAAGAAAACTAAACCTACTCACATCGAGGTGTTTGATCTAACACACACAAAGGACGGTGTGTATTGTAATGACAAGGCAAGAAAAGTAGGAGTAAGTGTGTACCTATAAGCTTTGTGTATTGTCAATTATACATGTTTGACATATTATGTTCTAAACTTGGCTCATTCAATGCCTTTTATCAGGAAAAATATAAAAGTGATATTAGTCAAAAGTACGGAAGTAATAAACCTATTTTTGATGCGGATTTATGGACAGAGGCTTCAGGTGGTATTAAAAAGGGACGAGTGTTTGGTCTCGATTCGAGTGAGGATCTAAAAGCAAGTGGGTTCAGTGAATCGATTTCTACAAATGCCTCTACATCTTGCTTCACTCCCTCACCTACATCACCTGATATGCAATCTCTCATCCTTGCTGCGATGGAGACCCCCCAATTTCAAGCTATGATGGATGCAAGACAAAAACAATTGGAAGAGGCTATGCAAAAGCAATTTCAAGAAGGGATGAGGAAACTGAGAGAAAAGACATTGAATCTTCCAAATTGCGATGTAAGTGTTTTTTCTTGCCCAGTATTCTAGTATTGTCTTCATTCTTCAATAATTTAGAATTCAATGCAAGTCTAGGCATATATATGGTTTCTCATTTCGTTGAATGCTATTTCAAACACATGAAAATAAAATATCCTGGTATTCCAGTTTTTTTATCATGAACGTATAGTATATTGCAAGCGTACATTATGTAATAGCACTTGTGTTAAGAATTTGAAGGACTGTTTTCTATTTTTTAGCCATGCTACTGCTATAAGTGACTGCTATGCTTTTTCAAGTTATTATGATGACTGTCCTGTCAACTCTTGCTAAGTTTTGTGAATGCTTGGCTTAGGCACAAGGAGATAGGTTGGCTGTGGTGTTATAAGGTGATCTAATGTAGTTATAGAGCAAACAAATAGCCATGACACCAGTGATTATGGACTGTGCATACCACCTGCTCGACGAAAGTCCCAAGTGGACTGCCTTAATTAAAAGTCAAGTAGTAGGCACAAACAAGGCTAGAAACTTACTCATGTATTACATGTATTGATAATTAGCAAGTTAAGCCTCTTAAAATGAAATAAAATTCAGTCTCAAGTTAAAATGAAGAATTAGTAAAATTAGAATGTCAATCACTATTTTGGGCAGTCTATTACGACAGTCATGATGGTGTTATAAATTCTAAACATACTTGTATGTGCTAGACATAATTTATCTGAATTCGTATAAAAACCAAGCTTTTGTTCAAAAGTCTTATAACTTTTTGGACTACTCTCTTTTAGAAAATAGGATAGGGGAGGCAGGGCTGCTGCCTAATGGCAGCAGCAGGCATCAAATTTTTTTTGGGACTTGTCTCTTTTTGGTTTTCTGATTAGCTTCAGTTATTAAGAAAATAGTTTTTTTAAGAGGTAGCATATTAAGAGTGATAACTTAGAAATAGGGCAGGGCAGGGCTGCTGCCTAATGGCAGCAGAGGATAGTTGCTGGACTATTTTAGCAGCTGGGTTTGCTTCCCTTTTGACTACAATTAGTAGGATAAAATGATATAATGTGTAGACAGCTAGTTGTTCTTGCAATTAGTTTTAATTTAGCCAACTGCTAATGCGGTATCACACTTGCTAAACTCAGTTGGAACTGAGTCCAACCAAAGCCTCAATAAACTAACTGAATTCCATAAAGTCAAATACATATATGACTGTTAGCATAAGGAGAGGTTGGGGAACTACGGTATATTAAAAGAACTACTAGATAGACTTACTCTATTAAGAGGGGAAACATAATAGAGTAATAGGTAATGTGGAAGGAAGAAGTTATAAAGCATTGTATGCTGTGGACTCCTAAATCCACAGAACAAAATGGATTCTTCTTCTGGGGTGCGAGGGAGGTTTGAGTTTATTTTTTTATAAGTAGTAAATCATTGTAAAAAAACAACTGAGTCATTAATCGTAGGCATGCCAAATCTTGACCTGATTTGATTTGTTCCAGTCTAATTTATTGAATTAGAGTTCTAGCTCCTTTTATCCAATCATCCAGGATGTGTTTCGTTGATCAATATTCTAAATGGGTCAATTAATATTTGTTGTTAAAAAATTATTTCCAGCCCATAAAATAAAAAATAAAAAATATTAAATATATCTACAAAGGCTACTGAGTCCTGACAATAATAGAAAACAAAACTAAAACCTTTTGAACCAATAATATATAATGTAAACTTACTGTAATACTCGATAGTAATTTGTTCTACTAAAATAAGAAAGTCTGTGAATTTAAAATGCAGCAATCAATAGTTCAATCCGTAAATGGGTATATTTGTTAAAGTGTTTTCTAAAGCTGTTAATTAAATACAACACTATAGTAACTAGAGGCTGCAAATATAAATTTTACATAACGTTAGAACAACATATGGGTATTTTTATTTTTTTTTCTTTCTCTAAAACAAATTAATTATGACGTTACTAAGAAAACTCTACTATTATTACTTGAATCAAAAAATTAAAATTATGAAGTTAAAAATGGGCATTTGAAAACATTCAATGTAGTGTAAAAGTAACTGACATCATATTGTCATAATGTATGATTGTATTTATAAAAACTATATGTTCAGCTCAGTTATTTGCATATAGGGGAACCACACAATACCCTTTTTTATACAGATTTTTTTTTCTCTCACTAGCACGACGTGTTACATGCTTTAGGTTTTATTACCTACATATATATGGTTTCTCATTTCGTTGGTGTAGTACTATTTGTTGCACCTTATGTATAAACTTGTGCTGAGATTATTGCTTAAAATAGGTGCAATCTGCAAGTTGCTCATGTTTGTTCATAGACCATAGTATGTAATCAGTTTTCTTAGTCTTATGTTTAGAATGCATGCATTCATTTCATATATTTAACATGCATTCCATGTACTACTACTTGTAGGATGTTGATGTCGAGGATGAGCATAATGAAGATTCAGGCGATAGTAACGAGGATGGAGACTCGTGATTATATATGCATGTTGATCTTTTAGGTAGTATTTTTTAGAAGTTACTTTTGTTTACCATCGAGGATGGGATAAGATAGTGTGATTATGCATATTTTTGAGCTTTAAAGCAGTAGTTTTTAGAAGTTACTTTTGTTGTATTTGGTGAGACTTGTAGTACGTTGATATTTGTAATAGTACTCATCGATAAATGTCTTATCTAGTATTGTCTATAATAACAGTTTAGTAATTATCATTATTATTTTGAACATATTTATTTTTAGATTTTGAAATTAAATTATGAAAATATTTATAATTTGTTGTTAATAAATATATTGAGACGACTTCTTTTCGTCTCAAAGAATTTGCAATGTTGGCGTCAAAGTTGACACGAATTTTGAGACGGCTGCAGCCTGTCTCAAAATATGCACGCTAAAAAGATATTGGCGTCAAAGTTGAAACGGGATTGAGACGGATGGTATCCGTCTCAAAATATGTGTAAATTAAATAGTTGCTGCCTATTTTGAGATAGATTTGAAACGGCCTTTTCCGTCTCAACTTATGTGAACTAAATAAAGCGCCAAATCTACCCGCCAAATCTGAAACCGGCAAAATTGGTTTCAAAATTCAGCTCCCCATGGGATAGCTCTGAGACGGATTTGAGTCGGACTATGTCCGTCTCAGATGGTTTGAGACGGATTTGAGGCGGCAATTTTCCGTATCTAATTTCCTGATTTGAGACGAGCATAATTAGTGACGCGACCAACTGACACAGACAACATCCGTCTCAAAATCCGTCTCAAAATCAATTTTGAGACGAATCTTTCTGTATTTGAGACGAACTTTGTCCGTCTCAGATGCCCAAATTTTTGGTAGTGACTCCGCGATCTCTCTCTTCATATTGCTCCACTAAATTGTATGTCGAAGATCATGATACATTTTGGTACTCCCAGGATGGATTGCAAACGGTGTGTTGTGTGCCTCCATCATGATTATATGCTTCAAGTCAGAATCGTTAGGAACACAAAGTCTAGAGTTGACTCGAAGTATTCCTTCTTCATCGATTCTTGCTTCTAGAATAACATCTTCTTGCACTTTTTTCTTCATACGCATCAGCACCAAGTCCGTAGCTTGAGCAGCTTTAACTTTATCGATTAAAGTCGGTTCTACTCGTATGTTTGATATCATCACGTGGGTACTTGGAGTCTTTAACTCTATCTCCATCCTTTGTAAGTCATACAAAATAGGCCTTTGCGTTGACAATATCGCACTCGCACCCGCATATGATCTTCTACTTAATGCTTCAGCTACTACGTTCGCTTTTTCAGGATGGTATTGGATGGTATGATCGTAATCTTTCAACAGCTCAAGCCAACGTCGTTGCCGCATGTTGAGTTTTTTTTGGGTGAAGAAATATTTAAGGCTCTTATGATCCGTATATATCTCCACTTTCTCCTCATATAGGTAGTGTCTCCAGATCTTCAATGCAAAAACGACTGTTACCAACTCCAGATCATAAGTAGGATAATTCCTCTCATATTCTTTGAGTTGTCGTGAGGCATAGGCTATGACTTTCCCATGTTGCATGAGAACACACCCTAACCCTTTGCTTGAAGTATCGCTGTTGATAACAAATCCATCCGAACCAGATGGTATTGTCAGAACAGGTGCCGAAATGAGTCTCCTCTTGAGCTCTTAGAAACTCTTCTTGTATTCCTCGCTCCATACAAATTTTGTATCTTTCTGAGTCAGCTGAGTTAACATAATAGTGATTCTAGAAAATCTTTCCACGAATCTCCGATAATAACCAGCTAAGCCCAGAAAGCTACATACTTCAGTCACCAACTTCGATTGCTCCCAACTTTGCATTGCTTCTATCTTCACCGGGTCAACAGATACTCCATGTTTTGACACCACGTGCCCAAGGAATGGTACTTTCTCAAGCCAGAACTCGCATTTTCTCAACTTGGCATATAGCTTGTTGTCATGAAGCCTTTTTAGTACCAGCTTCAAATGGTGCTCATGATCTTCACGACTTTTGGAATAGATGAGGATGTCATCAATAAAGAGAACAACGAATTGATCCAAATATTCCTTGAACACATGGTTCACCATATCCATGAAAGCAGCAGGAGCATTAGTCAATCCAAAAGACATGACTAAGAATTCATAATGCTCGTACTGAGTTCTGAAGGTAGTCTTCTGAATATCCTCAGTTTTAATCTTTAGCTGATGATATCCAGAACGAATATCAATCTTTGAAAAGAATTATGCTCCTTGCAACTGGTCGAACAGGTCATCAATGCGAGGTAGCGGATACCTATTCTTGATGGTGACATGGTTTAATTCCTGGTAGTCAATACAAAGTCGCATACTCCCGTCTTTCTTCTTTATGAATAAAACAGGAGCACCCCAAGGAGATGTACTAGGACGAAAGAAACCTATGTCTAACAACTCCTGTAGTTGGACCTTTAACTCTTGAAGTTCAATAGGACCCATTCGATATGGGGTTTTAGAAATGGGCTTTGTACCAGGTTTAAGGTCAATAAAGAATTCAACTTCACGTTCTGGGGGTAGACCGAGAAGTTCTTCAGGAAATACGACAGGAAATTCACTAACAATAGAAATATTATTCAAATTTGACGTGTTTTTGTTCATGTCCGTGACATGGGCTAAGAAAGCTTGACATCCGTTTTTCAATAAACGAATAGCTTTATGGCTTGATATGACAGTGATTGACTTTAGTGGTTTGGTTGCTTGAATTCGCATAACAGGTTGGTTAGGAATATGAAAACTAACAACCTTACGAAAATAATCAATTTTGACATGATGAATAGTTAGCCAATCAATCCCTAAAATCACATCAAATGCAAGTATTTTCAAAGAAATAAGATCGACAGGTAATGGGATGGTACCAACTTGGATCAATCAAGATTTATAAACAGTAGATGTAATGAAAGTTTCTCCTAACGGAGTCTCAACAGATAAGTCAAAGTATAATTTCTCTGGAGTCAAGTTCAAACGTTGAGCACAAGCAGGAGAGATAAAAGAATGGGTAGAACCGGTATCTAATAAGGTATAAACTTCACAAGAGTTTATGATTAGCTTACCCGTGATCACCTCGTTCGGGTTCCTCGCATTTTTACCAGTCACGACAAACGCTCTTCCAGGAACCGCTGACTTTGACTTGTCCGGAACAGCCTTCGGAGTCACCATTTCCACTGGACTTGGTTTCTCTACAAGACAATATCTAGCTATATGACCTTCCTTTCCATAGTTATAACACACCTTGGATTGTTGTGGGCAGTTTGGGCTGATATGTCCCTCTTTCTCGCATTTGTAACAAACGACCGGTGATCGTTCTCCTCCCCTAGAAACAGTTGATGTTTGTGCTGACGTCTTCACGTTATCATTGATGTACCTTCTCTTTTTAAAATCTCCCCCCAACTCGCTTCTTCTACTAACATGGCCATGATTACCACCAGAATGGTTACCGTTTTTGTCCGAATGTTTTTCTCCATGCTAATTTTTATTGCTCTGATGACCACTGCCACCGGTATGACTCTAGTTGTGGTCCCTCGGTTGAACATACTCATTATCTCGCTCTAATAATTTAGCCATGTTTACAACATCTGAATATAAAAAAAATTTATGAGAGATAAAATATTGCTGAATATCGGGTTTTAGACCTCTCAGAAACATCCGTGTCATTCGTTCCTCATTCCCTACCAAATGAGATGCAAACCTGGATAACTCTGCGAACTTCGCCTCGTACTGGGACACCGTCATGTTGTTTTGTTCCAGTCTGATAAATTCTACCTCCTTCATATGACTAATACTTTCAGGAAAGTACTTATCATTGAATAATTTTTGGAACGTTTCCCAAGACATGTTGAGTGCGGCAGGCTAGGTACGCTTCACGGATTCTCACCAGTAATTTGCCTCACCATGGAACATAAAGGTGGGGAATGGAACCTTCTGTTCCTCCGTGCATCCCAAGACATCAAATATCTTGGTAATTTGTTTAACACAAGTCTTCGCCTTGATTGGATCCAGCTTTCCCGCAAATTCTGGTGGTCCCAACTCTTTGAACTGCTTGGCTGTGACAAGCCGCGCGTTGCTATCATTTTCACCAGTATTTTGTACACGAGTCTCCCTCGTCTGATTTTGCATGAACTGCAAAAAGCTTCTAAACATTCCATCATTCATCGTTTGTTCGGTAATGTTGTTTACAGGAAGAATATTGTCTTCCTATTGCACGTTCCCCTAGAAGGTGATTAAGGGTGTCTCCACTGTCTCATTCACTCTATTGTTAACATTCTCAGCTGCCATTTTTAAATACTGCCATAAAATAAGGGTTAATTAAAGAAATTGACATACCACACAATACCCTTATATTATGACCGACCAACAAATAAGCTTAGGTAGGACACACTAACGAAGGATTTACTCGTCTCTCCTCTCCTAGTTCTATTCCTCGATCTCCGCCAGAGACCATATCCTTAAGCTCTGATACCAACTGTGACGTCCCCAAAATAGGTATACATCACCTATTCTGAGTAGCCAAATACATGGTACAGAAACAACTACAACATCATTACTACAATTATCGTGTAAAATACGACAACACATGAACTGTGAGTTTAAATACAAATATTATCTTCTAGACAATATCCACACTCAAATAAGTCCTTATTACAATTATTGAAATACTATTTTATAAAATAGTGAGGACTGCTAACACAACTGACTGGAAACATCACTCCACACCCCGGCTAGTTCTCGCTATATTCTCGCCTCTTGAGAAAAATGGAACAAAAAAGAAAAGGGTGAGCTCAACTAGTCCAGTAAAGAATATTATGACTAAGATAACATACAACAAATTATCATTAGTCTTCAAAGGGAAAAAATCTGATAAAATATAATAAACAACAAGTTTTAGATCAACAACTGTAGCGAAAATAATAATCCATTAGAAGAGTCAAGTAGAGAATGAATTCTACTATCTTCTAAGATTTAAAAATTCATCATCAATATTTTATCCTTGTAACAACAATCAATATACATCATGAATCAAATATTCATCTTTGTACTACAGGCCAAAGATATTCATTTGTATCACCAGTTGGTCATGTTCATCTAAACACATGTTCATCTTTACACTACGGGCCAAAGATATTCATCAGTTAATCATTCATCTTTGCACTCAGGTCAAAGATATTCAGTAATATCATTATTTAGGACTGAGGATGATGAAAAATATTTTTAAAAAATGAATTCAGTGAGATAAAAGGACAAAGATTAGGGATTCGTACTTTAGATAATCCAAGTTCAAAAACGCTCCATAATATACCATAGTGGAGTAAAATTCAAGAATGAAGATCAAAACATAGATACAATCAAAGATAGTAACCATAATAGACATCTTAGATAAAGAAGAGAAAATTTTATTTTTCTATGAATAGTGCCGTATTCGTGAATAGTGTCGTATACGTGAATAGTAATCCCGACATAAAAAGGTAGAAATTCCACAATAAAATTCATATCAATATTTCGGCATAATGATATTGAAGGAAATAATATCATTTACGAAGAAAATAACATCCCTTACCTCAAAATAACAGTACTTCTGATCAGAATATCGAATGTAAAGCTGAAATAAACTTGCACTGATTAGTAATGTGACGGCCCCAAAATTAGGTATACATCACCCATCTTGGGTCGTCAGATACATAGTACAGAATACAAATACAACTTACTAATACAACTGTCGTGTACAATACGACAAAAACATAAACTGTGAGTTTGAATACAAATATTATCTTCTAGAGAGTATTCATACTCAAAATGAGTCCTCATTATATTTATTAACACACCATTACATAGAATAGTGAGGACTACTAACTAATACTATCATTCGGACCATCACTCCGTTCCCCGACTTGCCCCAGCTACGTTCTCATTTCCTGAAGAGAACAGTGAAAGAAAGGGTGAGCTCAACTAGCCCAGTAAGAAATATTATGACTAAGATAATGCAGAATAAATTATCATTAGCCTTCAACAATGTTAAACTGATAAAATATAATAGACATCAAGTTTAACTGTAGCGGAACAAGCAATCCATTAAAAGAGTCAAGTAGAAAATAAAATCTACTATCTTTTATGATTTAAAAGGTTTTTCAACACTGTTATCGCTGGGACTCAGCTTAATAAAATAATCCACATCATCGAATCACCCATGCACTACGGCTAAGGATATTCGTGTATTCATTAATGGTCATGATCATGCCAACAACTGTCCATCAACGCACTACGGGCCAATGAAGACTTTTACCACATCATTTGTAACATTACGGTCATGATTATACCGAATAATCCCTGGTCATAATTATACCAAGTCCATCTATGCACTACAGGCCACAGATGACTTTCAACATTTTATAAACATGAGGATGATGACAATGATATAAGAATTTAATAAAACAAGTTTAAAAATTAATTTATCCAAGAATTTACAACGTCCAAATTGTCAACATGATACTGCTTTGTGGAGTAAAATTCAAGAATGCTTAGAAGAATATTTTCTTGAAAAGATACTGGATGAACCGTAATTATCAAGGATATTCCACTAATTTCATGGAGTATAGAAGTTAAAACTTAACCAACTGAGTATAGTAAAGAATGGAATAACAAAAGAAATCACCCGGCATGCGATAGACCGCACAGACAGGTTATTCCAATAGAATAATAAATAATGGAACCAGGTCCGGCGTAAACGCACAGACAGGATATTCCGACAGAATAATAAATAATGGAACCAGGTCCAGCGTAAACGCACAGACAGGATATTCCGACAGAATAATAAATAATGGAACCAGGTCCGGTGTAAAACACACAGACAGGATGTTCCAACAGAATAATAATAAAAACGGAACCAGGTCCGGTGTAAAACACACAGACAGGATGTTCCAACAGAATAATAATAAAAACGGAACCAGGTTCGGTGTAAAACACACAGACAGGATGTTCCAATAGAATAATAGAAGAATGTCACCAAGTATAGGGTAGACCGCGTATACAGGTTATTCCAACAGAATAATAATAAATGGAATAACAATAGTTCTCTTCATGAATAAGAAAGAATAACACCCCTTACCATTTTGAAGAAGAGCAGAAATAAGGAAGTAGTTAAGTAGCAGAATACTCTTCTTCTCTCTCTCTAGAGTTCAGTGAATTCGTAAGAAATAATGAAGGAATGAACTGCTATTTATAGAAAAATAGAATGCATAGTAACTAATCAACGAACGGTCCAGATTGATTACTTTAATCTGACGGTCCATATTTAAAGAAAAATCTTTTAAATAAAATATAATATATTCTATTTATAGAATAACTTTAATAAAGTATTATGTTTTATATAAAACGATGTTTCTGTTTTATTACGTTAATAATACGAATAAAACAAAACGTCATTATCGCTAAATAATTTATATTATTAACTGACAATAATTGAATCAAACTAAGTGACTTCTCACATAAGCATTAATAATCAATACCGTGTGCTACTATGCAAACACACGTATTACTGTACTTTTACTACCGAGTAGTTCAACAGTAACAATGGTAAAACTCCTGCCGTTATTTTTAATAAAATATTTTATGTCATTTTCTCAATCCGACAATAATTCTGTTGTGGGGTCCACCAATGATTGTGTCGTTGTACGAATATGCCCTGTTAAAACGAATATTCTCCGACCAATCGAATATTATATAACAACTTGCGTACTTTGCAAAATTTATAAATATTACCCACAACTATAACATTATATCAAATTAACTCCATAATATTCAAAAATGTTATTTATAGAAAATTCATCTTTATTTATAAAAGTTGGGGTCTTACAACCTCCCCTTCTTATGAAATTTCGCCCTCGAAATTAGGGTACGTACCTGGTATGTCGAAGAGGTAAGGATACCTTGATTTTATTTCAGATTCTAACTCCCAAGTCATTTCCTCAACATCGTGGTTTCTCCACAAAACTTTGACTTGAGGTATAACCTTGGAGCGTAGAATATGTTCCTTCTTATCTAAGATTTGAACATGAACTTCTTCATACGTCAAATCCTCCGCTATTTCGTCCGGTTCTAACTCAATAATGTGGTTCGGGTCTTCCACATATTTGCGTAACATGGATATGTAAAAAACGTTATGAACACGAGACATACTTGGCGGTAAAGCGAGTCTATAAGCCACAGTTCCTACTCGATCGAGGATTAAAAATGGACCGATGAATCGAGGATTGAGCTTTCCTCTTTTTCCAAATCTCGTAACTCCTTTCCATGGAGCAACACGTAAGAACACATGATCTCCTATATCAAATTCCACGTTCTTTCGATGAAGATCAGCATAACTCTTTTGTCGATCTTGTGAGGTTTTTATACATTGTCGGATCGTTTGAATCTTTTCTATAGTCATACGTATCAACTCCGATCCCAACAACGTTGCTTCACCCACCTCATCCCAGCATACTGGAGAACGACATTTTCTTCCATACAATGCTTCGAATGGAGCCATGCCAATACTTGTTTGATAACTGTTGTTGTAGTAAAACTCCACCAATGGTAAGAACTTGTCCCAACTTCCCTTGAAGTCAAAAATACAGAGTCTTAATAAATCTTCTAGAGTTTGAATAGTCCTCTCTGATTGTCCGTCCGTCTAAGGATGATATGCCGAACTAAATCGTAAATCTATGCCCATAGCTTTTTGTAAACTAACCCAAAATCGTGAAGTGAATCTTGGGTCTCGATCAGAAACTATGGATACTGGCATACCATGCAGTCTTACAATCTCGTTTATGTATATACGAGCAAGACGTTCAAGTGTATAAGTTTCTCGTATCGGTAAGAAATGAACAGACTTGGTCAATCTATCAACAATGACCCAAATCGCATCTATACCTTGAGAAACCTTAGGAAGACCGGTAACGAAATTCATGGTAATGTGCTCCTACTTCCATTCTGGAATTTCAAGTGGTTGCAATGGACCTTTTGGTACTTGATGTTCCGCTTTGACTCGTTGACAAGTTAGACACCTTGAGATAAACAGCGTTATCTCTCTCTTCATATTGCTCCACCAAAATGTATGACGAAGATCATGATACATTTTGGTACTTCCAGGATGGATTGCAAACGGTGTGTTGCGCGCCTCCATCATGATTTCATACTTTAAATCAGTGTTGTTAGGAACACAAAGTCTGGAGTTGACTCGAAGTATTCCTTCTTCATCGATTCTTGCTTCCGGCATAGCACCTTCTTGCACTTTCTTCCTCATACACATCAGCTCCAGGTCTGTAGCTTGAGCAACTTTAACTCTATCGATTAAAGTTGGTTCTACTCGTATATTCGTCATCATCATATGGGTCCCTGGAGTCTTTAACTCTATCTACATCCTTTGCAAGTCACACAAAATGGGCCTTTGTATTGACAATATCGCACTCGTACTTGCATATGATCTTCTACTCAATGCGTCAGCTACCACGTTCGCTTTTCCAGGATGGTATTGAATGGTATGATCATAATCTTTCAACAGTTCAAGCCAACGTCGTTGTCGCATGTTGAGTTCCTTTTGAGTGAAGAAATATTTGAGGCTTTTATGATCCGTAAAGATCTCCACCTTCTCCCCATACAAGTAATGCCTCCAAATTTTAAGTGCAAAGACAACAGCTACCAACTCTAGATCATGAGTATGATAATTCCTCTCATATTCCTTGAGTTGTCTTAATGCATAGGCTATGACTTTTTCATGTTGCATAAGAACGCATCCCAACCCTTTTCTTGAAGCATCACTATAGATGAAAAATCCCTCCGAGCCAGATGGTATTGTTAGAACAGGTGCTGAAATGAGTCTCCTCTTGAGTTCTTGAAAACTCTGCTCACATTCTTCGCTCCAACCGAACTTTGTACCTTTCCGAGTTAGCTGAGTTAATGGAGTAGCGATTCGAGAAAATCCTTCCACGAATCTCCGATAATAACCAGCTAAACCAAGAAAGCTACGTACTTCGGTCACTGATTTAGGTTGCTCCCAGCTCTGAATAGCTTCAATCTTTGCTGGGTCAACCGATATTACACGACTTGATACTACGTGCCCAAGGAATGCTACCTCCTCCAGCCAGAACTCGCATTTTTTCAACTTGGCATAAAGCTTGTATTCACGAAGCTTTTGGAGTACCAGCCTCAAGTGTTGCTCATGATCTTCACGGCTTTTGGAATAAATAAGGATGTCATCAATAAAGACGACCACAAAGTGATCCAAATATTCCTTGAATACCCGGTTCATCATATCCATGAAGGCAGCAGGAGCATTAGTCAATCCAAAGGACATGACTAGGAATTCATAATGCCCGTACCGAGTTCTAAAAGTCTTCTTTGAAATATCCTCAGTTCTAACCTTCAGCTGATGATATCCAGAACGAAGATCGATCTTTGAAAAGAATTGTGCTCCTTGCAACTGGTCAAACAGGTCATCAATACGTGGCAATTGGTACCTGTTTTTGATGGTGACATGATTCAACTCCCGATAATCAATACAAAGTCGCATACTTCCATCTTTCTTCTTCACGAATAGCACAGGAGCACCCCAAGGAGAAGTACTAGGACGAATAAAGCCAATATCTAACAATTCTTGTAGTTGGATCTTTAACTCCTGAAGTTCAATAGGAGCCATTCGATATGGGGCTTTGGAAATGGGTTTTGTACCGGGTTCAAGGTCGATACAAAATTCAATTTCACGCTCTGGGGGTAGGCCATGAAGTTCTTCAGGGAATACGTCAGGGAATTTATTAACAATAGAAATATCATTCAAAACATACGTATTTTTGTTTAGATCCGTGACATGAGCTAAGAAAGCTTGACATCCGTTTTTCAATAAACGAATAGCTTTATGGCTTGAGATGACAGCGATTGATTTTAATGGTTTGGTTGCTTGAATTCGCATAATAGGTCGATTAGGAATATGAAAGCTAACAACCTTACGAAAACAATCAATTTTTGCATGATGAGTAGTTAACCAATCAATCCCTAGAATCACGTCAAATGCAAGTATTTTTAATGAAATCAGATCGACAGGTAATGTGTGGGTACCAACTTGAACCAAACAAGACTTATAAACCGTGGATGTAATGAAGGTTTCTCCCAATAGAGTTTCAACAGATAAGTCAAAGTCTAATTTCTCCGGAATTAAATTTAATCGATGAGCGCAAGTAGGAGAAATAAAAGAATGGATAGAACCGGTATCAAATAAAGTATAGACTTTGTTAGAGTTTATGATAAGCTTACCCTTGATAACCTCATTCGGGTTCCTTACTTTCTGGGAGGTCACAACAAACGCTCTTCCTTGCACTACCGGTTTTGACTTTTCTGGGACGTCCTTTGGTGTCCCCATCTTGGCTGAACTTGTTTTTGGTAAACGACAAAATCGAGCTAAATGACCTTCTCTTCCAAAATTATAACATGCTTTAGATGGTATCGCGCAGTTTGTACTGATGTGCCCCTCCCCTCCGCATTTGAAACATATGATAGGTGGTCGTTCTCCTTCCTTAACAACGGGTGCTGGTGCTGACGTCTTTCCATCATTGTTGAATCTCCTCTTCTTGAAATAACTATTCTTATTGTTTTGGCCCTGATTACCACCAAAGTGGTTACCATTTCTGCCCTGTTGATTTCCTCCACGCTTGTTGTCACCGCTTCGATGACTGCTCTCACTGGTATTATCATTTTGCCGACTGCTCTCTTTTGGTTGCGTTGACTCGTTATCGCGCTCCACTAACTGAGCCCTATTCACAACATATGAATACAAACACAGTTTATGAGAAATAAGATGTTGACGTATTTCAGGTTTCAAACCTCGCAAAAACATTCGCGTCATTCGCTCTTCATTATCCACCAAGTGGGACGCAAACCGGGACAACTCAACAAATTTAGCCTCATACTGCGACACGGTCACATTATTCTGCTCCAATTTGATGAACTCCACCTCCTTCATGTGACGAACACTTTCGGGAAAGTATTTGTCATTGAACAGCTCTTGGAACTTCTTCCAAGACATCTTCAGTGCGGCAGGTTGAGTACGCTTAATCGATTCCCACCAGTAATCTACCTCTCCTCGCAACATAAAGGCGGCAAAGGGAACCTTTTGCTCCTCGGAGTATCCCAAGACATCAAATATCTTGATAATCTGCTTTATCCATGTTTCCGCTATAAGTGGTTTTGGCTCTCCCTTAAACTCTGGTGGTCCCAGCTCCTTGAACTGTTTAGCGGTGACCGTCCGAGAGTTTTCAGTGTTTCCACCTACATTTTGAACAGGAGCCGCTTTTACCTACTGTTGCATGAACTGCATAAAGCTTCTGAACATTCCATCATTCATCATTTGGTCAGTATTGTTGTTTGCATGAGGATTGTCGCCTTCCTGATGCACATTATCCCGATTATTGATATGTGGTGAATCCACAGTCGCATGTGCTCCATTGCTATTCTCAACATTCTCGGATGCCATTTTCAGATATTGCCACAAAATAAAAGTTAATTGATATGTCATATATTATCCTTATATTATGACCGACCAATTAAATACCATGCAAATAAACTTAGGTAGGTCATACTAGCGAAGGAATTCCCCGTCTCTCCCCTCCTAGTTCTATTCTCACATCTTAGCCAGGGATCATATCCCTAAGCTCTGATACCAACTGTGACGACCCCAAAATTAGGTATACATCACCCATCTTGCGTCGTCAGATACATAGTACAGAATACAAATACAACTTACTAATACAACTGTCGTGTACAATACGACAAAACATAAACTGTGAGTTTGAATACAAATATTATCTTCTAGAGAGTATTCATACTCAAAAAGAGTCCTCATTACATTTATTAACACACCATTACATAGAATAGTGAGGACTACTAACTAATACTATCATTCGGACCATCACTCCGTTCCCCGACTTGCCCCAGCTACTTTCTCATTTCCTGAAGAGAACAATGAAAGAAAGGGTGAGCTCAACTAGCCCAGTAAGAAATATTATGACTAAGATAATGCAGAATAAATTATCATTAGCCTTCAACAATGTTAAACTGATAAAATATAATAGACATCAAGTTTAACTGTAGCGGAACAAGCAATCTATTAAAAGAGTCAAGTAGAAAATAAAATCTACTATCTATTACGATTTAAAAGGTTTTTCAACACTGTTATCGCTGGGACTCAGCTTAATAAAATAATCCACATCATCGAATCACCCCTGCACTACGGCCAAGGATATTCGTGTATTCATTAATGGTCATGATCATGCCAATAACTGTCCATCAACGCACTACGGGCCAATAAGGACTTTTTCCACATCATTTGTAATATTACGGTCATGATTATACCGAATAATCCCTGGTCATAATCATACCAAGTCCATCTATGCACTACAGGCCACAGATGACTTTTAACATTTTATAAACATGAGGATGATGACAATGATATAAGAATTCAATAAAACAAGTTCAAGAATTAATTTATCCAAGAATTTACAACGTCCAAATTGTCAACATAATACTGTTTTGTGGAATAAAATTTAAGAATGCTTAGAAGAATATTTTCTTGAAAAGATACTGGATGAACCGCAATTATCAAGGATATTCCACTAATTTCATGGAGTATAGAAGTTAAAACTTAACCAACTGAGTATAGTAAAGAATGGAATAACAAAAGAAATCACCCGGCATGCGATAGACCGCACAGACAGGTTATTCCAACAGAATAATAAATAATGGAACCAGGTCCGGCGTAAACGTACAGACAGGATATTCCGACAGAATAATAAATAATGGAACCAGGTCCGGCGTAAACGCACAGACAAGATATTCCGCCAGAATAATAAATAATGGAACCAAGTCCGGTGTAAAAAACACAGACAGGATGTTCCAACAGAATAATAATAAAAACGGAACCAGGTCCGGTGTAAAACACATAGACAAGATGTTCTAATAGAATAATAATAAAAACGGAACCAGGTCCGGTGTAAAACACACAGACAGGATGTTCCAACAGAATAATAGAAGAATGTCACCAAGTATAGGGTAGACCGCGTATACAGGTTATTCCAACAGAATAATAATAAATAGAATAACAACAGTTATCTTCATGAATAAGAAAGAATAACACTCCTTACCGTTTTAAAGAAGAGCTGAAATAAGGAAGTAGTTAAGTAGCAGAATACTCTTCTTCTCTCTCTCTATAGTTTCTCTCTCTAGAGTTCACTGAATTCGTAAGAAATAATGAAGGAATGAGCTGCTATTTATAAAAAAATAGAATGCATAGTAACTAATCAATGAACGGTCCAGATTGATTACTTTAATCTGACGGTCCATATTTAAAGAAAAATCTTTTAAATAAAATATAATATATTCTATTTATAGAATAACTTTAATAAAGTATTCTGTTTTATATAAAAAGATGTTTCTGTTTTATTACGTTAATAATACGAATAAAACAAAACGTCATTATCGCTAAATAATTCATATTATTAACTGACAATAATTGAATCAAACTGAGTGACTTCTCACATAAGCATTAATAATCAATACCGTGTGCTACTATGCAACCACACGTATTACTGTACTTTTACTACCGAGTAGTTCAACAGTAACAATGGTAAAACTTTCGCCATTATTTTTAATAAAATATTTTTGTCGTTTTCTCAATCCGACAATAATTTCGTTGTGGGGTCCACCAATGATTGTGTCGTTGTACGAATATTCCCTGTTAAAACGAATATTCTCCGACCAATCGAATATTATATAACAACTTGCGTACTTTGTAAAATTTATAAATATTACCCACAACAATAACATTATATCAAATTAACTCCATAATATTCAAAAATGATATTTATAGAAAATTCATCTTTATTTATAAAAGTTGGGGTCTTACAAGTAACTCTCAAAGTATCTAAATACTCACAAAAATACGCTCGATAATATAGAGAGAGAAAACTTATGTTTCTAGTGTGATTTTTAATTATAACCTAAGCGTCTATTTATAGGAAACTGCTAGAACGCCAAAGCAGACTAAATAATAAAATAATATTTTTTTTCTTTTCTACGCATGCCATTTTAGAAAGCCATCAGGCCATCACATTTGAAAAAAAATTCCAGCACATGTTATCATAAAAAATAAAGTGGGTCCTACCCATAATTTTAATTAAAATATTTTATTTTTTGAAATTCAATAATTCATAATAAATAGCTCTTTTATAAGAAAAATTCGAATCTCATGTCCTTCCCATAGGAATTTAATTCTACACAACTTTGTAGAAGAAAACTTTTCCAAATTCTAAATAAAAAATGTCCGAAATTCACATACGGATGATTTTTAATACCTCTATTTTGACAAAATACTGATAAAATACCTCAACATTTATTCTTTCATTTATATCCAAATAAAATAAATATTTCTCTATCCATCCACATAAAATAAATATTTCTTTATCATATAAATCAATAATTAATTATTCATAAATAATATTACAGAATCACAATTATGACAACTAGGTCGTTCGCAGGAAAGAGTGGGCTTTCCGATAAGGATTTCTCCTTACTGGTGCGCAATTAGGTGATCAAACATCTCCTAACTTTTATAGACATTGTCAATAATGCTATCTAATAATATTATTCAAATAATATGAATTATTGATTTGATAATGAGAAATATTGTGCAGTGATAATTATTAAAATAACAATAATATAAAATATCAACATAACAATTATTGAACCAATAAAATAAAATATTAAATAATAATTACTGTAACAATTATTGAGTAGTGCCTTCTTACGTAAGAATCAATAATCCAACAATACTGTACAATACCGTGTGTTACTGTGCAATCACGCGTATTACTGTATTTTAACCACTAGGTATTCCAACAGTGTTAACGGTAACAACTACGCCGTTATTTATAAAAATTCAAACTTGTCGTTTTCTTCATCCGACCGTTTTTCGTTATGGGGCCCGCAAATGGCTGCGTCATCGTACGAATATTCCCCGACAGCAAGATATTCCGCGATCAAACGAATATTTCCCGACAACAATGAATATTTTATAATCACTTGCTTATTTTACAAAATTTGTATATTTCACCCATAACCAAAGTATTATATCAAATTAACACCTTATTATTTAAAAATAATAATTAGAAGAAATTCAATTTTATTTATGAATAAGTTGAGGTCTTATAGTTATTGTTAAAAATTTATATTATCATAACTTTTTGATTTATTATTGTTGAATGTTAAAGATAATTTATTCTTAGTTGTCTTAGTCATGATATAATTTACTGGGTTATTTGAATTCACCTTTTTTTTTATTCCATTGTTCTTCTCAGGAATGAGAGTATAGTTGAGATTGGTCGAGGAATGGAGTGTTGGTCCGAAATTGTATAAGTATCTCAATATATTATAAAATAGTGTGATAATAATTGTATTGAAAATTTAAGTTGGGTGTTAATATTGTCGTAATAGATACAATACAATATTTATATTGAAAGTTACAATATTTGTGTGTCATATTTTGTATGACAGTTTAATAGTTATAAATAAAAAAAATTTGTATTTGAATTCAGTAATGTGTATTTTGGCGAAAAATAGGTTGTGTGGACCAATTTTGAGAATGTCACAATAGTAGGGTATTTGCCTTTTTTGCTCAGAAATTAGAGTTTTCCAACTTACCGAAATTAGGATCAGTTGAACCTTTAATCGAATTTGTATTTTCAGAGAAGATGGGTCGAGGAAGAAGGTGAAGATGGTGAAAATTTGGGAGTTTTGTCGGGTAACTAGTCATCTTTCGATGTATTTGTTTGAATTTGTATTTCCAGAGAACATGGGTCAAGAAGAAGAAAGCGGAGTTGGTGGCAAGTGACACCTTTTGAAGTGCGCCATGTATTTTTCTCCTCCTCTTTTGAGATCTCAAATTTGAAGAATATGAATTTGAAGAAGAAAATACGTAAAATCAGATAGAGGAAGAAGATGATGATGGGTTTTTTCAATTCTTTCTTCTCATGCCCGAATAAAACTACTTTTCATCTTCTCCCAAACCTTGTTGTTGCTTTATCTCCTCCCAAATCAGGCTATTGTTTTATCTTCTCCCAAATTAAGCTTTTGCTTCATCTTCTCCAAGAGCCAAACCCAGATGCGTAAGAAAAACTTGTTGAAGCTTTTGTATTATTCTAATAAATGTTTTGATTTTTTAATTTTAATTTTATTTTTTCAAATTTTTAATTATTATTTTGCCAAGTTAACAATGATTTTGATTTTTTTTTTCATTTTGTTTGCACAAACGCGTAGATAAAAGTAGACATTCATCCAATAAATTTGACATAATGATTTAATTAATAATTTTTAAAAAGTTTAGGTGGTAATTGAATATTTTTAAAGTTCAATTGATTAATATTTAAAAGTCGACAACCACAGTGGGACTAATATTCCTTTTTGTTGCAAGAAAATTTAAGAAAATAGAGAGTAAGAACTGTTGTTCAATAAGTATGCGTGTCAACAATTTCAATAGTAGTTACGTCAGTGAAATTATATGTATTTAATATTTTCATCTGTAATAAAAATGATATTTTTATATGAACAATTTTTATGTCGTTCAATTTACTTAACAATATAAATATTTTGATCAAATATTATTATTTTTACTATAAATAATTATTAATAAACAAATCCCCGATTTCACACGAACTATTACTCTATTGTTATTAATATTTTATCTAATTGATTGAATTGGTAAAAAAAATTATTTCAAGGATTAATAGATAAAAAACGAAAAAATTCAAGGATAATGAAAGTTATGTATCGCCCAATGATCACGGTGAAATTTGTAATGTTGAATTTAAAGAAAGTAGACAAATGAAGTGTTGTGTTTTAGATCATCTGGTTGGTGAATAGTCTTCAGTCACAATCAAGATTCAAGTCAAATCTAAAAGCAATACTAGTAATAACATAAATATTTAAATAAGAATTACTATCTTAATCTGTGATTCATATTTTATTTTGGTAATTCATTTTTTAATTTTATCAATTAGATAATTAAATTATTAATTTTTTTTAATTTTATTCAATTAAACCTGCTTCGTCAGAAATTACAAACGTGACTAGTTCGGTGGGCCAAATTTAGTTGATGTATCATTAAAAAAAATTATTTTAATTTTAAATTAAATATTTATTATATATTAAAGGACAAATTTATCAAATCATTTTATATTAAATATTAAAACTAAACAAAATCAACAAATCATCAGATTAAACCAAATCAAAACTAAAATTAAAAGAAATCAAAAGTCAGACCCTCTCTCCCCTAATCTTCCTATCCATTTTCCCTTTCCCCTTCCGTTGAACCCTTCCCCTTTTTCCGACCCCTACCGTCCCCCCCCTCCTCCTCCCCCCCTCCTCCTCCCCCTTCCCCTCGTTCCCTTTCCCTTTCCCTTTCCCTTTCCTGCGCCCCCGCTTCTCTCTTTTGATGGGTGTTATTTAGGGTGAGGATTTTCATATCTTGATGGTTGTTTCGGGGTTCTTAGAAGAGGTTTTTGGTTCGGATCTAGTCTTATACCAGATCTTGAATCATTTATCGTCGGAACTGATTTTTTTCGGTTGTTGTTTCGATCTAGCTTTACGTTTTTATTTAATATTATTTATTGTTCAGATTGGATATTTATTGTTCAGATCTGGTATGGTGGAGGTGGTGGCTACGGAAGAAGCGGCGGCGATGGATTCTGCGGCAGGTAGGCAGCGATAGACTTTGTGAAGATGGATATGGTGGGGGTGGTGGCTACGGAGGAGGAGGTCGTCGGGAAGATGGTGCGGTGGTTATGGTTGTGGCCGAAGAGAAGGCTGAGGCGATGGCGGTGACGGTGCTGGTTATTATCGCTTCTGATAGTTGGGTTTTGCTTTTTGATGTTTTTGATTATTATTAATGTTTGATAGAAAGTTATTTGACAATTTTAGCCTTTAATATATCACAAATGTTTAATTAAAAATTAAAATAATATTATTTTGTTACACATCAGTTTAATTATGGTCCATCCAGATAGTCAGGTTAGTAATTTTTGACGTGGCAGACTCAATTTGTTATAATTGAAAAAAATTAATAGTTTAATTATTTAATTAATAAAATTAAAAGATGAATCACCGAAGTGGAATATGACCTATAGTTTAGAGCATTTAATTATATTTAAGTATAACATAAAACCAATTAGTTAAAAAGATAAACGGCTTTAACTTGTTATTTTCTTAAAATGCAAACTTGAAATATTAGTAATTGACTATAGGTGTTGTTATTAATAGAGTAATAAATATTATTTAAAATATTAAATATTTTAAAATAATTATAAAAATATCGTTAAATAATTCTTAACTTTGATAATAATATTATTTTTGAATTAGAATCCCTTTTATTATACATTTCTTTTAATTTTTTTCAATACATATTCAGCGATAAAAATATTATATTTTTCATTTGTCGTAAATGATTAGCTACACAATAAATTTTGTCCTAAACAATTATGTCATTAGTATTTAGCTAAAAATAATATTTATGTCGCAAAATTGTATTAAATTAAATTAAAAGATAGAAGTAATGTAGGAGATTCTAATTTATCATATCCGTGTTTATATAAACTGTCATTCTAAAAGGGAATAATATTGGCAAACAAAATGGTATTGTGAGAATAATAAATGTTGTTAACAATATTAAGTGTCGTTAAAATCTATTTTATTAAAGGAGAGTAGTAAAAATAACTTTTATTTTGAAATTGTGTCACAGCTAAACTCTTTTTCCTTCTCCCACTTTTTATTCTTAAAATTAGCTCATATTATTTTACCCATATTTTATAAAATTTACTCCATCCGTTCTTAAAAAGATAAATAAAGTATAATTTGTACACATATTAAAAAAATAAAATTAAAGAAAAGAGAGTAAAAAAATTCTAACTTTATTCTTAATTACCCAACAAAATTATATAAAATGATAAATATTTTTATTTTTTTATATTAATGGACCTCACTAAATGACTTAATTACCTTTCGCTCTATATAATCTCAACTTTTTTTTTATATAACTTTAGTTTTCCTCTTGAGAACAAAGAGAGTAGGATGTTGTTGATTGCACACATAGTGTGCGTTACAAATACTAGCAATTATAAATTGTTGCATTATTATATTTATTTTTTGAAAATATTATTTATTTTGTTTTAAAATTAGAGATACAATTTGACTTTTGAGATTAAACGATAACATATTAAAATTTAAAATTAGTATGACTCATAAAAATTTAAAATAAAATAAATCTTGTGATTAATAATTTTTGTTATATACTATATAATTATCTTAATTATATCAACTAAAATTAAATAAATTTATATTAATTTAAAGTTTAGTATGATATCCTTTGATCTAAAAGTTAAATTATATATTTAATTTTATAAAGGATGAAGTATTTGTTATCAATAAAATAATGCTATTATCATATAAAAAAAGGTCAGATAATACTCACATACACATACGTACATACCGCAGGCCTCACATGTCAGGCGGAAGTCCACAATATGTATGTGTGTATGTAAACATTATATAAACTTTTTTTTATGTGATAGTAACACTGTTGCCAACTTGCCATCAATATCCTTCTAAAACGATCTAAAAAGACAGCATTCTAAAACCGCTTCTTCTTTTACTAAGGCAGACTTGGTCATTACCCCATCCCACAGGTGACGCCCATAGATCTCTCCCGTTTCATCTCTGACCAAAAAAATTAAAACAATGAAACTATTTATCAAAAACAAAATCTTTTTTCCTTTTTTCCTTCGTCCTCTTTTTTCTCTCTTTTGTACTGCCAGCACTTCGCACACTTCTCTTCATCATTATGTTTTCCTTTAATGTTTTTTACTTTCCATGTTTTAAGACAAATCCAGAAAACTACATTTTATTCTTCAGTTTTTGACTGAAAGTTTGAGCTAAGAGGAGCTTTTGGTGGGGGTTTTTTGGCTTCATTTTAATTAAACTGAAACTATATATATAAAAAAATAACCATTTGATGAAAAGGAACATTCAAAACTAAATAATAAAGAATTAACAAGTCCTTGTCGGACCCCTGTTCTTCTCTTTTTCTTTATTTTACTATATTGTCAATTTAAGTTTGATTTGTGAGATTTGAGGGTTTATGCGCTCTCTCTCTTCTTTTTGTTTGTGAAATTTGAGAGAGTGTTTGATCTTAATCTTAATTTTGAGTTTGACAACAAAACGTCCTGTCATTCTCATTTTTATTGTTTTTAAAACAATTCTGTTTTTGAGTTTTTTTTTCTGCATTAGAATCAAATTCTCATAGACGTGTAGAGCTCTGAACTTTCTCTTTTTCTCTCTTATCTGGTCTCTTCTTATTACAAATTCTGAGCTGTTTTGGACTCATCTAATTAATTTACAACAATTTCTCTCTCTTCTTTATATAATTTATCAAAGAATTTTTGCCATGATTTAGAGGCACTAAGCTTCAGTCTCTGCACACGCGTCTCTATCTGCAAATATTTTCTCTCTCTTATCGTCCTTTCGCCTTTCCATTGTAGCTATTTTTCAAAATGAGATCGATTTCATAGCAATTCTTCATCTGGGTTTTCCACATTTTATCAAATTTACAACCTTAACCAAAATCTTGAATTTATTTGACAAATTCGTATCTGGGTGTCGAAAAATTCGAAACAATGGCGCCGTCGTTCGAATGGTGGGGGAAAGAAATCCACAGAGGGACGCCGGTGGTTGTGAAAATGGAGAACCCAAACAACTGGTCCATGGTCGAGCTCGAGGGGCCGTCCGACGACGATTTCCTCGTCCCAGACGGCGGCGATTCAATCTCCGGCCGTCAAAAATCCCGTAACAAAAACGCCAAGCAGCTCACTTGGGTCCTCCTCCTCAAAGCCCACAAAGCTGCCGGCTGCTTGACCTCCATTGCCTCCGCATTATACAGCCTCTCATCCGCCGTCCGCCGCCGCGTCTCTTCCGGCAGAACTGACACTGAGGATACGGAGGATTCGGAGAATTCGCCTGTTAAGACGAGGTTCTATTCTTTTATTAAGGTGTTTCTATGGCTGTCTGTTTTGTTATTAGGGTTTGAGGTAGCTGCTTATTATAAAGGGTGGAATTTTGGGGCTCCGGATCTTCAATTACGGTATTTATATACATTAACTAGTCCATTAGCTGTTAAGGATGCGTTTGATTCGCTTTATTCGAGCTGGGTTTTGATAAGGGTTGATTATCTTGCTCCTCCTCTACAGTTTCTTGCCAATGCCTGTATAGTGTTGTTCCTTATCCAGAGTTTGGATAGGCTAGTTCTGTCATTGGGCTGTTTTTGGATCCGATTTAGGAAGATCAAACCAGTTTTAAAAGAAGGGGCAGAGGATCTTGAATTTGGTGATGGTGGTGGGTACTTCCCAATGGTTCTTGTTCAGATCCCCATGTGCAATGAAAAAGAGGTGAATTTTGTGAAACCCCATTTGATATTTTGTTGGGATTTTATTTTTTGTTGTAGAAAGTGTGTTTGGTCTGAATCTGGTAGAAACCCTTTTGATAATTTGTTTGTTTGTTGGAATTTTAGTAGAGTTTGTGTTTAGTTTTTGATTTTAGAGTTCTTGAATCAGGTTTATCAGCAATCTATTGATGCAGTTTGCAATTTGGACTGGCCGAAGTCGAAATTACTGATTCAAGTTCTGGATGATTCGGATGACCCCATTACTCAGTCTTTGATCAAGGAGGAAGTACATAAATGGCAGCAGGAGGGTGCCAACATTTTGTATCGGCATCGGGTGATTAGAGAGGGGTATAAAGCTGGCAATCTCAAGTCTGCAATGAATTGCAGCTATGTTAAAGACTATGAATTTGTTGCCATTTTTGATGCCGATTTTCAGCCTACTCCTGATTTTCTTAAAAAGACTGTTCCTCATTTCAAGGTATTAAGCACTTCCTGCCTTATTTTTTGTTACAGCTGATTGCTACCATAATAGGTACACGAATGTATTTCATTGCTCATTGGGAATGTATTTTTGCACCTGTCAGTTAAATTTATATATAATGTATGTGGTAGTGATTCTATAGGTATGAAATTATAGTTCATGCTATTTCGTAATAAGCCCATAATCTTTTCATTGTAGGATAATGAGGAAATAGGATTGGTTCAGGCAAGGTGGTCCTTTGTGAACAAGGATGAAAATTTGCTAACAAGGTTGCAGCACATTAATTTAGCCTTTCATTTTGAAGTGGAGCAGCAAGTGAATGGAATTTTCCTTAATTTCTTTGGATTCAATGGGACTGCTGGTGTCTGGAGGATTAAGGCATTGGAGGAGTCTGGCGGGTGGTTGGAGAGGACCACAGTTGAGGACATGGACATTGCTGTCCGAGCTCATCTCCATGGATGGAAATTCATCTTCCTCAATGATGTCGAGGTATTTTCCAACTCTTCTAATATTCAGTACAAGTAATGCTATTTATTTGGAAGAGTGTTCATATATATTACGATATATTTATGTCATATCAAATACCAACCCATGTGAATACATGGGATACTAGAGAATAAAGAAGGACCACACATTACTGTTCTATTTTATTGCTTACGGTTCCACGTTAGTCACAATACACATTCGACATGAAATAAGTCAACATATAAATCATTTTCCTATTTGGAATTGATCATAAATTGATAATATTCTTTTTCTAATCATGATTTCAGTGCAAATGTGAATTGCCGGAATCTTATGAAGCTTACAGGAAACAACAACACAGATGGCATTCAGGTCCTATGCAGTTGTTTCGTCTCTGTTTACCCGATATCATCCGATCAAAGGTATTCAACTCGTTAAACACTAGTTGCTTCTAATTGTGACTCAAATCTAAGTATTTGGTAGTGGAAGTGATTCCATCTGACACTGCTTTGGTTAAATCTTTTGATTGATGCAGATTAGCATTTGGAAGAAAGGCAATATGATTTTTCTCTTCTTCCTGCTAAGAAAACTGATTCTTCCATTTTATTCATTCACTCTTTTTTGCATTATTCTTCCAATGACAATGTTCATACCGGAGGCTACGCTCCCATCATGGGTTGTGTGCTATATCCCAGCAACTATGTCATTTCTCAACATATTCCCAGCCCTAAAGTCATTTCCGTTTATCGTCCCTTACCTTCTATTTGAGAACACCATGTCGGTAACCAAGTTCAACGCCATGATTTCCGGCTTATTTCAACTAGGAAGTGCATATGAATGGGTAGTCACCAAGAAATCTGGTCGCTCCTCCGAGGGTGATCTTATCTCCTTAGTTGAGAAAGAACCAAAGCCTCGAAGGGGTAACTCGGTGCCTGATTTGGATGATATGCGGGAGGAAATTAAGGAGGAGGAAAAGGCATCTAGGAAGAAAAAGCACAACAGGATATATACAAAAGAGTTAGCACTAGCTTTCCTTCTCTTGACAGCTTCGGCTAGGAGCCTCTTGTCTGCTCAGGGAATCCATTTCTACTTCTTGCTCTTTCAAGGGGTATCGTTTCTACTAGTGGGTCTTGATTTGATCGGTGAGCAAGTTGGGTAAAGTAAGATAAGTAGTCTTTGTAGGAAATATAGTGTAAAGAAAAGCTATCTCGGCTGGCAAATACTAAATTGAAGATACCACGAAAAGTGAACACTGCTGTTGTTGGCTGAACGTAGGGTGTCCTACGGTGGTTCTTGCTTGTCCTCCACCCTCTCGACCGTAATTTCAATTCCTCCTAATCAACTTATGGTAAAAGGACTGAAGGATTGCTGCACACAATGGAGGTAAAGGAAGCAATAAGAAACGGTGTTCGTTACTATATTTATGATTTTTTTTCCTACTCTGCAAGTTATTTCTCATTTTGGGAGTTCTTTTGTTTCTTTAATCTATTCTTTTGTAAGAAGAAATTTGTGGTTCAAAGACGAAACACGCAAATTAGTTACAGGTTATCTAGTAGTAGTGCAGTTTTCAAGCACTAGTCTTTATGATCATCACCTCCTCTACTTCAAAATGTGCATAATGTTTTCAGAATTTGATATCGTTTAGTGGGAAAATTATCCCCCGAAAAATATGATACCTTTGCCTTATATATTTTTTGGCCAACTTGTTTCTCTCGTCTTTCTTCGTTCCTTTTCCTGCCTTCTGTACATTTCAAGTGCTGCAATTTTCAGCTTTATTTTCTTGAAACTGCCAGGAAATCATTTTTCTGGAAAACTGATGAGGTTCAAAATAGAAATGCAAAAGGCTATGTGTAACATTTAAGCATCTATCTGTACTTCCTTTGTTTCACTAATTTGTTAACCGAAATTATGGTTGAGCAGAGTAGTAGCTGGACCTCTCTATTTAATAAAGTCTAAATACTTTATGACCAGCTATTATCAACCCCATTTAAGTACAGGTAAAACTACGCAAACCTGAAGAAATACTGGACAAATAACAAACAAAACAAGTTTGACGGATGTAACATTTTTTTGTACAGTTGTGTAATATAAAGTTGCATCCATGCTTTATTTCAGGATTTCTTCCATATCATTATTGTTTAAGCACATAAATTTCACATCTTTAATTTAGGTTCTAAGTACAGCTTGTGCATAAACTCCAAGGTCAGTTTGTTAGCAAGAATTATAATTCTCGGATCTCAATGCTATTAATCCTAGGATAAAATAGTTTTAGTCAGGTATTTATTTTTTATTGGATTATTTATAGGATAACTTAAAATAATCTTGTTTATTTTTTTTTAGGATTAATTAAAATATTGGATTAAAAAATATCGTTTGGACTATTATACTTTTACCAATAATAACATATTTTAAATTTATTTATACATTAAAAAAAATAAATTAATATTTACTTGTTATATATACACCCCACCCCTACCCCGCACTCCACCCCCACATCGACCCCCACCCCACCCAAAAAAAAATTATATTTTGTAATTATGTATACACTCCCGCCCTCACCCCTCAAAAATAATATTTAATAATTATGTATACACCCATCCCACCCACCCCCTAACAACCCCACGCCACCAAAAAAAAAATAATATTTACTGATTATGTATACACACACTCCCACCCCGCTCACCCTCCACCCTCCACACGCCCCCCGCCCCCCCCCTCCCCCCCTCCCCTCTCCCTCCCCCCAAAAAAAATGATATTTATCACAACCCCACTCCGCCCAGCCTCCAACCCCCAAAAATGATATTTACTTATTATGTATACACCCGCGCAGTCCCTAGTCCCCACCCCTACCCCTACCCCTCAAACTCAAAAAAATAATATTTAATGATTATATATACACCCCCACTCGCCCACCTCCCACCCTTCCCCAAAAAATAATATTCATTGATTAATATATATACAACTCACCCTCCCCCCCTCCCCCCCTCCCACCCCAAAAAAAAAAATATTTAGTTTTTGTACTAGTAAGTTTTGAGTTGCCAGTAATAATAATAGAAATTACATAATATTATGGTTATTTTAGAAAAAAGTTGAAGTTAATTTTGTCTAGTAATTTTTAATCCCAAATGATAGGGATTATAATATCAGGTAGAATATGTTATAAAATAATCTCATATCTTAAGCTATTTTATAATCTCAAGACTAATAGTCCCAAACTCAAATTGAAAAATAAACAAGACACTTGAAATTAATAGTTCTATTTTAAATGTAATATTTGCAAACAAACATAGCCTCAATATATTATTATGATATATGGACCTGTTGGCAGGTAAGTGCTCTTGAATGAACATTCATTGACAAGGGTCTATTGAGTATGGTCCATCCATAAAGTAGTTCATAAATTGAATGGCTTAGCACATTTTGTGAATAATATGATTTCCGTCCAAACGGCCGGAAAAATTAAAAATGTGGCCGAATATGTCAAACAATAACGAACAGCCTACCTGTTTTATCTTACTGTGGCCTGATTCTTGGATTAATTGCACCCTATACTTTATGTATTATGCATTAGTTTTTATACATTTAGAGCGCTTGCAGCAGTAGCGTTTATAGCGTTTAGACCTCTAACCGCACCGCACAACACAATTTTTGTTGTGTTGCATTTGAGCTCCAAACGTTACGTTTTTGAGTTAAATAAATTGCGTTTGAAATAAGCTGTATCTAGTCAAATAATATTTTCAAATGCGTTTGAACTTCCAAATGTACTAAACGTTTTGTAACCAAAACATACGCTTAGTCTCTTTGTCAAATACAAAATATGTATTGTTGTCTATTTATTTTATACGTTATATTAATAAAATTTTATGTTCTGATGAAGTTTGGCCAGAAAAGGGTGCAGAGGGTAAAAATGATATATATATTTTTTTGCTTATAATCTATGGTGCATTTAACCGAAAATAAAGTTTAGACTGTAAATCGAATTTGACCTTTGACCCTAAACTCTAGGGTGTAACTTGTAATCAAGTCTATTGAATATTTACTTCAAAACAACCATTGAACATGTGTATTATTAAGCATGTTCTTCCAATTGATTGATTCTTTGTGTCCTTAAATGTCCCTACATGTATTTTGTTTGAGCCTTACTCACTAGTTTCATAATGTGCAATGAGTTTCTGTTTTTAATACGACCTTGTCTTTTTTAGTGGGCACTTGTCATTTACTAATTTTAGCCACCGACAGTATAACAAACTTTGTAATGAAACCACTTGCTCAACTTTTGCTGGTGCCTTTTTTTTCCTTTTTTGTTATTAATTTCTTGCATCTTAGAAGAGGTAGAAGAATTTGAAGAAAGAAAGTAGTACCATGTGCTATACATGAAAAGTTAAGTTTTGTGAGTTGGAAATCAATAAATATTGGTGGGTGGCTGAACCAACTGTTTTAAGTTAATAAATGATATATATATATATATATATATATATATATATATATATATATATATATATATATATATATATATAAAGTGAACGGATGCATATCTAACGTTGTAAAAAAGAGACTAGCCTTACAATAAATGTTGATCGTCCATCCGAATATCTAACGACTAATTTTGCTCCCATCTGCAGTTTAATTTCCAGTATTCCGCAATTTAATACTGCGGACGAGACAAATGTCCAAAATGCCCCTCCTTTACATATTCCCTGTCCGCAGTATTAAACTAGGGATGCTAACTTTCCTTATGGAAATGGGACGATGTCGTTTCAATCTTAGAGGCCTTTATCCCAAAATCTCCCGTCCACAGTTTAATACTGCAGACTCTGGTTTAAAATGAAAACGACGCCGTTTTAATTATGTAGACTCCATAGTTTAATATTACGGATGCCAAATGTGGATTTTTTTCACGAGTCATTGGACAATTTTTACGGGCTCCGCAATATTAAATTGTGGATGCCAATTTTTTTTTTTAAAACTTCATGTATGGATTTAGGTTGTTCCCCCTATATGCTTTTAAATTGTAAATGACATATCACAACCAACAATAAATAATAAAGAATATTCACACAAACTATAGATCACAACTAACATCAAATCCATACAAAATATTCACAAACTATATAGATCAAAGCATAATCTGCACTATCAAAATCACAGTGTAAATCCAAAATTACATGTTAATGATCGTCCACTTTCATCAGTTCTTAATGTCCTAGTGTAATGGGGATTGTTCCATACGGCTATTAAAATGTGATTTAGTTGATCCCACAACAATGTATTGACAATAGGTCCGAGATTGAATTCTATTAGTGTAGCTGATACAAAGAAAATAAATATTTTTGAACAACACATTGTAAACAAACATAACTACAAGATAAAGTTTCTTTTGTTAACCAACAAGATAAACATTTTTTGTAACTAACATAAACCAAATAAACAAAATTGCATGTTTGTATACAACAATGAAGAATACAACATATATACATATGAAAATTTTCAAATTTACAACAAAGATGATGGTTGGTTGGTATTCTCACAAATTGTAGGAAAAAGCCCTAACGGTTGGTTGTTTGGTTGCTTAGATTTCAAATGAACAAGAAGCCCTATACTTGCGAATTTGATTTAGTGGACTAAGAGTCCGCAATTTAGTTCTGGGGACGGGTATTAACTTCAAACAACGCCGTTTTCCAATTAAACCTAGCGTCCGCAATATTATATTGTGGACATGACTTAATATTAAAACGTCATCGTTTTATCTACATAAACTATCATATACTGCGGACTTCTATTTTTATTAGAAACGACACCGTTTTAATATTAAATCATCGTCCACAATATTAAACTTTGGATGAGACTTAATATTAAAACGACATCATTTTATCTACATAAAATGCGGACTTATGTTTTTATTAAAAACGACACCGTTTTAATATTAAAACATCGTCCGCAATATTAAACTGCAGATGTGGACTTTGGACAATTAACAGTCCAATTTAAAGCTATTAGTCTTCCAATTCTCCTGGGTATTCTTGTTGCAGATTCATTTTATCTGAATTGATTATAAGAATACCCTAGATCTAGCGGAAAACTTAATAGCTTTAAATCGAACTATACTCGTCCCATATCGGCACTGTAAAAATGAGATGAAATCCAAAAATATATATAACTTATTAAAGCTAAAAATCATCTATTTTTCTTGCATATTCTTATTAGTTGTTACAGATTCATGTAATCTAGGATGATGAGATACATCCATGGCTAAATAAATGGAAGAATGGATGGATATATACCAATGAGGTGAAATGTTTTCAATATATCCTTCTAATTGTAGCCATTAATTTGTCTCATTGGCACATATAACATGATTTAGCTACATACAATAAGAATACGCAAGAAGAGAGAACAATCTTGAGCCTTAATTCGAACTCTTCTAATTCTAAAAAAAAATCTGTTAAAATGAGATGAGAATACCCTAGATCCAAAAGTTATTATATGAATTATGAAGTTTACATGTTTAATTGGGCATACTTATAAGGAGACCGGTGACGTTTTGGTTGGACCTAGCGTCCGCAGTATTAAATTTCGGATGGCCTCTAAGACTGAAATGACATTGTCTCGTTTCCAAAAGGAAAGTAGCATCCGCAGTTTCATACTCCGAATGGGAAATATGTAAAGGAGGGACATTTTGGACATTTGTCATGTCCGTAGTATTAAACTATGGAATACTGAAAATTAAACTGTGGACAGGGGCAATATTAGTTGTTAGATATTTGGATGGACGATCAGGATTTGTTGTAAGGCCAGCCTCTTTTTTACAACGTTACCTATGGATCAGTCCCCATATATATATGTTGGGTCATGATTAATTAGGACTTTAAAGAACCTAAGATTCCTAGTTATATTTAACTTCCAATTCCTAAGGAAATAGTCAGGATAATGTTCGACTACCTTTATTTAAGGAGATTCACTTTCATCCAATTATGGTATCTACCATGATGAGAAATTTTATTCCAATTCGGGGATAGGGCGATTAAAGAGGTGGGACCACTATAAATATAAGGCTATACCCTGATTCATAGGTACACAATATTACTTTGAGCACTAAAGCATTAAGCCTCCATTATTAACCTATTTTCAGCATTTACTTATTCTTACATCGGTGCTATCCCCCGGTGGCCCAGCCCGTTAAGGGCCCTTTAGTGCAAGATAATTATTTTCAATGAATTTTTGTTTGAAGTTATGGTACCGAGTAAGGCGAATACAACTTCAGCATGAGATAAATCAACAACAAACCCATCCTTTCAGCCTAGGGATTTGACCAAAGACAGGTTGGGGCCTTCCAATCATGTCTCGAATAGACGCGAACCCAATAGTCACTCTGTGGGCCCATCAAAGGCTAAGACAACCCCAATCATATGATAACTGTTCTCGGCCACATAGAAGATGATAGTCCCCCATAGCCATGCTGAGGATACTTGATGAATAGGTTTTATACTTATGAATCTGATATTATTAAACTTAATTATTGCTATCTTTAATTGTTTTTTAGTATCTTTTTATGTGTTTTTGTGTTTATTTCTTGTAGGTTGGAGCTGGAGGGACAAATTGGTCATTTGGGAGAAGAAAAAGATAAAAAATCATTAAAATTAGAGCTGAGTGACATTTTTGTAATTACGTGGTCCTGGTCAAGCGCCTAGGCGCTTGGATTTGTACTAGGTTGAGCGCCTAAGCACTCATGCGCAATCAAAGTTGGATTTTTCTACTGCTGAGTTGTTTTTGAAGCCAATTAGGAATCTTGAGGAGGGTTTTGGACTAATACGAATAGGAGAAGACTTCAGAAAAGACGTATCACTTAATTTTTCAAGAGATTTACAGAGAGGACAACGAAGAAAAACACAAAGGAGAATTACAAGGGCTGAAGATCAAAGAGAGAGTATTGGAGCAAATTCAGTGTTTCTTCTTCTCTTCTCTAGTTTTATCTTTCATGATTATCTGAGATGTTTGGATTATTAATCTGGATGATGTTTTTCTTTATTATTATCATGAACTAAACTTTCATTAATATTGTAACGGAACTTGGTATGTAGTTTAAATTAAACCTTCCCATTGAATGAAAGTTGATTTTTATTGAATTATTTATTATATTTTTCGCTTATTGATTAATTATTTGACCAATAATTACTGTGATAATCTATATAAAATTGGAAGATGGAGTATAGATTGAGATCTGGATATGATAACATTTGTTCATATAATCTGAATAGGGTTAATATGATTAACATGTAGGATATGAATATACCTATGTGTCTTTTGTATCCATTGAAAGAATTTGTGCGTAAAATCCTAATTAACTTAATTCATATAGGAATATAGTGAATTAATTAACTAGGGTGTTCTTTGTAATTCTGTGTCCTAAGGATAGAATTTAGGAAGATTTGTTCACGTGTCTTTGGAAGAAGTGCGTGAGCACTATAAAACATTCTTGGATAATGATTCATATTAATTAACTGATTTAAATGAGAAGTAAATTGATTTAAATGAAATACCAAGGGAAGTTGTAATCTTAACTTGTTAAATCTGCAGTTACTTTTGTGAAATTTTGATTTTAATTATTAGTTTTGTTAAGTTTAATTTTCAAATCACAAACAATATTTCGTAGTTTAAAATAGGATTAATTGCATTAGAATTAGTAATTGATAAATATTAGTCTATTTCCTCGTGGAATCGATATCCTTGCTGGCTGAATATTACAATTGAACGCGTATACTTGTGTGTTAAAGTGCCATTAAAAAATTAGGCAACAAGTTTTTGGCGCCGTTGCCGGGAAAATTAGTTTAATATTTTGTCATTATTACTTTCAATCAAATTAATCTTAATTTAAACATTTGTATTTTATTTTATTTTATTTTTCTCTCTAGTCTAATTCCATTTTAGGTACCATGGACAACTATGACTATCATTGGCCTTATTCTAGAATGACTCGGCCAAGGGAGGCAGAGAATTATGGACTCGATGAATTGTCAGCATAATTTGGGACACTTTCGAGGAAGATTGACGCTTTATCAGCACAACTTTTTCAAAGTGTAGCGGTGATATGTGAGTATTATGGTGGAAACCATCTGAGTCATCAATGTGCCATCAGTTTCGAGTCGTTACAATATAGTGGCAACTTCGGTGATTACCCCAACAATTATGAATATTCCAGTAATTATCATCATGAGTGGGGGAATCCACTAAATTTTTCATGGATCGATGACAATCTAGCCTAACCCTTTACTCCATGCCAATCATACACTCCTGAATTACAAGTTCAATTCCTAATCATGAAGAAGAAAGGATTTTAGACTTGGAGGGACTTATTTCCAAGTTCATGGTTTTGATTGAGGAGCAGACGAATAGTTAGGTGATGTCGATTCAAAATCTTGAGAACCAGGTGGGACAACTTTTCAACTCCATCATCAATCGCCCTCAAGGTGAAGTGTCAAGCAACATGGTTCCCGAGACTGATGGATTGCCCACGCTAAATTTGGAACCGAATGTACCAAAAGAAAAGGATGTGGAAAGGGAGGAGGAAAGTGGGGAGCAGGAAAAGAAGGTCGCCAAAGATCTAGCCTTAAGTTCCGACATAGATTAACTGATTTTGATAGTGCCCCGTGTATCTTCTCCACCAAAGTTTAAGGATCCGGCTAGATTTGCAATCCCTTGTCCAATTGGTAGTCAATTTTTTGATAAACCTATATATGACATGGAAGCTAGCTTAAAATTGGTGCCATGGCGTGAAGAGAATGGGAAGAGAAGAACCAGTTGTTCTGGAAATGCTCCAACGCAAAAATTCGTTCACAGATACAATTTGGAAAATGCCTAGTTATTTGAGGGTTGTAAAAGAGAATCTACATATAAAGAACAAGTTAGGTGAATTTGAATCAATGACCCTTACTGATTGGAAACTCTCGGAAGTTACGTTATTACTAATGGATGGATGGTTCCTCAATTTTTACAGGGGAATTGGATAGAGAAAGTTGAAGCAGTCGGGCTGAGGACATTAAACTTAGCGCTCACTGGGAGTGTAACAATCCAGAATTTTAAATTGTAATTTTAAATATTTATGAAATTATATAAATATTTATTTGATGTGTTTATTGTTAAAATTGATGAAATAAATATTTTATTGATATGATTATTATTAGTAAATATTTATGAATTAAATTTATTAGATAATATAACATGAGATGTTATATTGTTGTTTAATTTAAATTGGTGTGTTAAATTATTAAATAAAATTATAATAAAATTATAATTTTGTGATAATTGTTTAAGTGAAATATTTATTTAAAATATAGTATGTGCAATTAATTTATTTGATTAATGTTGGATATGGAAATCAAAATAAATAATATGTGATTATAAATTATAAACTAAATTGTTTATTAAGATAATTAAAGTAGTTTTAAATTGATTTTACCCAAACAAGGCTTAAAATATTAAGTCTTTATTTTAAAGACTTTTTGCCAAACAAAGCCTTATGGCTTTTAAATTTTTAAATTTTGAATTATAATAAAATAAATAAATAAAATAAATAATTAATATAATATATTTAAAACTATACATTTAATAGTGTAACTGATATATTTAGTAGGCGTATTAAGGTCATATCGGTTACTTTATTTTACGTATACTTGTTATCAGTTGTTGTTTTTGGCTTAAGCCTAAGAGGATAATTCAGAGAAACTTGAGAGAAATTTGAGAGAAAACCTTAGAATTTTCAAAGTAATTTTAGTTGATTGGCAAAGATTATCTTAGCAAGTTGAAGGTATTTTATTTTCCATAATCTTATTATATATATATATATATATATATGTATATATGTGAGTTTACGACATAACTTATATGATCTGTGAATTCGATTTTTGTTGAATTGTTGCTATACAACTGAATTGTGATGATTATATATGTTGGTTATGTTTAAGTTTGTATGTAAACAAGAATTCGTATGCTAATTATAGTTAAAAAGGAAGAAAAGTAATGACAGTATATATTTTCTCATGTGGCTTGTGTAAGTATCAATTTTAGTGGTCAAATTGTATGGTAAACTATAAATTGAGTTTTGATTATGTTAGTTCGTTAATAAACGAAGAGAACGTAGTTTGAATGAAGTGATTCGGTGTAAAATTGTAATCACAGTGATGATTTTTGTAAAAGATGTCAAAAATGGAGTTTTCATATAAAAATATGGAATTTGAGAAATTAAACTAGTTTAAGAAGTTGTTAAATTGTTCTAATTGGTTGAATATGTTAGCAAACATGTTTGTAATAGTTTTATACCAATTGTATGTGTTAATATTACTGTTTTATGGGTGAAATTCGTGTTAGTTCGCTTAAGAACAGTGCCGATATCACGTTTTGCAAAAACTGAAACTGGTGCGTAGCGCGGGTGCGCGATTTTTGGCGCTGGGGCGCAGTAACCTAAGGTAATACTGGTGCGGCCGCGCCAGTAGTCAGTCACAGACAGTGAAGTTTGCTACTTCTGCAGACTTTAGACATTCATTGTAACTTATCTTAATGTTATGTTAATGTGTCAAATGTGTAATGACAAGGTTAAAACAGAATAGTATCATGTGGTTAGTAACTCTAAAATGTAAAGTTAGTAAGTTGTGAAAATGATATATATGATTTAAGAAACTTAATGAACAATGAATAAGTGTTGTGAAATGTACACTTGTGATTCTGAAATATGTGTGGTAAGATAAGACTTGTTCTAAAATTAACAAGTTTAGCTAGAAATGGGTGTTATTTTGTAAGTGGATGTTAACATGTCTAATAGATATTGTGATTCCACTAAAATGTGTAGGTGAACGTGAGTTTTAATATTATAGCTTACGCTTGAGGCAAGTTTTCTAACTCTACCTTGTTACTGTTGAGCAAGTTTCTTACTTTAAACTTTAATTAAGCAGATTCTTGTATTCCTAATCATTATTTGAGCAAGCTATAACTATAACTTTATTCGAACAAGTTTTGAATTCCAATAGTTATTGATATATTCTAACTTGTTTATTGTTAGACAAGTTTCTTTAATGTCATTCTTGTGTTGTGAATGTAATTTCTTGAATTCCAATTCTTAATGTCGAATTGTCTTATTTCAATTGCTTGACACAAGTTATTCTCATAATGAGCAAGTTTTACTTTCAGCTTGCTATTACTTAATTATATATTCAATAATTCATAGCCTAACTTAATATTATTCAAGTAAGGTTTATTGTTATTTAATACTTATGCTTTGTGGTTGTTTCTAAGCATGAGTTCAATACATAGTTAGTTCGCTTACGATTATTCATTGTTCCATATTATATTGTTAGTGATCAACTGTAGTGTTATCAAACTTTGTTGATTCAACTAATCCTTTAGTTGATGGTCGTTAAAATCTAAATTACCTTGAAGCTTATCTAAACCAAACTTTATTTGGTGCGGACTTGTACTCTAAATACTGAGATGAACAACCCTATTAATAGGGGTTTACGCTTAGTGTTGAAATGTTTGTGCACAATACATTGTACGAAGAGCTGATCCCCCTAAGTACGTGGAGTCCTTATAGTCTTATGACTGTTAAAGTTTAAGTTGAAAGAGTACTTATAACTATGGACATGGTTCGTGATCATTAGACCCCCAGTTGTATATTTTAGAATGTAATAGAACATATTGTTTAGTTCTATTGGGCCTATTGTTCGGCAAATGATGTAAAAGTTTTATTTATTGTTATTCCAAGTGAGCCTTATTTGCTCACTCTTGCTTATATAACCATTACAGCTAAACTTGAGAAGGTCGACGTATCTAGCACCAGTAAGGGTAAGGGAAAGATGAACAAGTACTGAAGACTTGTAATCATTTTGATATTTTATTATCAGACCTTAGTTTGAATGATTGTAATGAAGTTTATTTATTTTACGCATTTGAATGATTGTATGTAAAGGTTAGATAACCTGAGAGATTTTATTAATCTATTTTCTTAATGGGATGGTTTATTATTCAAATTTATTATGATTGGGTAGTAAGATGTGAATGTTTTTATAAAGTGAACACTAGATCTTGAGGTAATGAAGTACCTAAATTTGGGGGTGTCACAAGTTAGTATCAAAGCTTTAGGTTATGAACCTTAGGTGGGGGGAAAAGCCTTAGGAAGTAACCTTTGAAAAGATAGTGATGATAAACTCTTATCGAGTTTTAAGAAAGAAGTAATAAAACACTTATGTGCTTATGTGATTACAATTTATGTGCTAGTGGGTGTCGAGTAGTAATGATTAATAATTAAAACTTAAAAATTTTATTGTCAGGATGAATAATGTCGAAGAATCCAGTAAGGATAGGGAGGAAATACCTCAGATGCCTAGAGAAGAGGAGTCTCGTGACATTCAGGTGGTTTGGGAACAACTACTTCCACGGGAGTCAGTGTGACTCCCCTGAAACTAGGTCCTCTGACCCTGGTTCGGTCATCACGATAAAATACAAACATCCACCTCTAAACAACATATGATAACTAAAATGCGGAATATAATAAACGTATATCGTTCATTCAAAAGGTGTTACTATTCCCAAGATTCGATAACCTTAATAAAGACTTACAAATATACCCTAAAATAATAATTGGGGTTCTTATTTCATAACAGAAATTTAAACTAGGCATATAGTAAAGTCTGCTCCTGGCAACTAATCTACATCTTTCCTTTACCCTTGTCCTTTGCTGAGTTCTCGGGCTTAGCTGCAATATAATCCATGATATAACAAGGATGAGCAACAAGTTTGCTCAACAAGTTTAAATATAATAATAAGGATATATCATGATGAAAGAAAAATATCTGACAAAGAATTCAACAATATGAATATCTGAAAGATTCAACAATATGAATATCTGAAGGATTCAACAATATGAATATTAGAAGCAAAGATAATGATTGCTTTTAGAATAACTGCTAGTCAAGTAGACTTTGAACTATAACACTTCAATGGAATCAATAGCTGATTGACCCTTTGGTTATTTGCTACAGAATAAGTACTTGAGGGGATCAGCCTCGCGTACACTATGTATATGCATAACATTTAAATCTGCTCTGTGTATCTTATATTAGATACCTGATACTCCCCTATCATAGAAAGGGTTTTTCTTTCAATCTAAGAATCCATCCCTCAATGGATTTGGATAACTTTTATAAAACTTCATACACTTGTCTGACCGAACAAAGGTTCAGACTCTATCTGATACAGTTTAAGAATTATAGAACTTTAAATGATGTACAAGTCCAAGACTGTATGAACTCAAGTGCACCAAGTGCGAATATCAATAATATCGATGTGGAATAATTGTAAAGTAATTAAACCACTTAATAGCATGCTTGGAAATAAGATTCAAGCTTAAATGAATAACTTTTAATTCAACAATAACTTTCTCAATATAATATGAGAATGATATGAAACTTTCACAACAAATAAAGTTGTGTAAGCTAGGAAATATTTCAACACAATAATATAGTGTTCGGATACTTGCTCAATATAAATTTGAGTAAGGTTAATGAAACTTGAACAATCAAGGAGTGAAGTTCAAAGAAACTTGCTTACGATATGCGTCGAATAAAGTAATGCAAGGGTTTAGGACACTTGCTCAACACTAATTGGAGTAAGTTTAGGGAACTTGCCTGTTTACTTAGCTACAATACAATTCTAGCTTTAATTAACTTGCGTTGAAATGACCTAATGTTAACAAGTTGGTCATTTCAATTAGTATGTACAAACTAGTATGAGTCTACACTTATAAGAATTAAGTCATCACATAGCATGATTCTCAACACATTATATGGCACATTGGTGACATATTATAAGATAAAGAAATCATGTAAGCATGCCATGAAACTTCAGATCAAAAACAGAATCTAAATATGACTGTAGGATGGCGTAGCTGCGCCTGGTCTAGGCTTAGGGATGGCGCAGCTGCACTGTCCCCTGGTCATACCAGGTTTGAGCTTTGCTCTCCTGACTGCAGTCCAACTTTAACACACCAATTACACATATATTTTAACATACATACATGCTAGAGGTTCACATATAACACATGATCATACTTGAGTTCAATACCACAAGTTTAACTTACAAGTTATAAGTCATTAAAACATAAAAAGGTCATGCAATCATTTGTGCCTTACAACTTGATCATTCAATGCTCAGTAGTCATGCTTGTATATAGACAACACATGTATACTTTACTCACATAGCTCATATTTTAGAAATTTCCCTTTTCATGACTATGTGTGAATACGTGAAAACCATACATTAACCAAATGTTGTTCATGTCAATATGTCTATAGGCATAATGAATCCTAATACACATGCTTGCATAGTCATAACATACTTTACTCATTACTTGATAACATTAGCTGTCTCATTCTAGCTTTCTTTGAATCTAACACTAAGTCAACTTAGCATATACAAGGCATCTTAACATGTAACTCTCATGCATTTACAACATATATTAATGTGACGCCTCCAAATCCGGGTATCTTCCAACCCGACAGATGGTGCTCCACTATACTAACATCCATACCATCATTCCATTAAAATACAACAAAATGAGAGTAATTACTATATTCTTATTAAAATCAAAGTATAATCCTTCCCAAGTTCATAAACCGGTTACATCGTTCATTATTCATAAGGTATAATACATACAACATACTAAACTATTACACAATGCCTAAGCATCCATCTTAGCGTTGCCCTAATCTTTCTTGGCATTCTCAGTACGTTCAGCTTTAACTGCAGTTATATAATTCACGCAAGAAGTGAGCATGACAGCTCAGCAAGTTTAATCAAGGATAACAGGAATACCACATTCGTGAATTATATAACAATTCCAACATAACTGAACAATAGTTATGAAGTATTATGAATCAATACTACCATAACAGTATATAACATCAATTCCTAATGTATAGAATAGATTAGGAATTCTGAACCGGTCGATAGACCATGAACAGTAAATTTCAGTTTTCATACTTGAAAAGGAGTCCACTGCACTAAGGCCGTTCATCCGTATAACTTACGAGCATTTCTAGGTGATCAGCCTATAGTACTCTATGTTGATCAACACTACATTCATTAAACGTATTTACGTTTAATATTTTTGGCAAACTCGCGTGCCCATCGAAATATCGATGAAAAATACTTTTGTTTGTTCATAGACAAATCTTACCTTCACATCCGTACCAATTACTTGGCATAGGATAGCGTTAACATTTCTATATAGAATGATATGGAAAATCATCAATCTATATCTTACGAATAGTCTAGCCGAATTAAAATCTGGCATCGACCCTCTCTTTTAAAACAAAGCTTGCAATTCAGTTCAATGAATCACATAAAACTTGGCTAACTTGGAAGTTAGACAAGCGTTAAGAAAACTTGCCTTTTAGCATCTTCAAATAACTTACTCGACTGACCACAGCCTTTACAAAATCTACATGATATATTCACATAGCACACTGTAATTAGCTATCAAACAACTATTCACATTATTCCTACAAGCTTCTTTCTCTTCTATGTCTTTGTTAACATAGTATCTTTATTAAAGTCAACATGACTTATTACTCTTCGTCCCGGTTTATCTCTCTATGGACGTTTTATTAACCGGACTCAACTTCATTGATAAAGTATTACTTCGTTCATTTTACATATCTTGTTTACTTACATTAGACTCCTAAGTTTCATACCATATACCTTAGTATAGGTAGTATAGGATTAGTCTTTATACATTTATTGAGTATATAAACTCAATTCAGATTGATCCCTAACCAATTGAAGTCTAAAGCATAACTTGGTCAACTTTTTCTTACTGCCGGCGCTGCGGCGCGACATCCCTTGTATAACATTGGCGTTGCGGCGCGAGTTTACAGTGTACTCGGCCGAGTCTGGCACTGCGGCGCCACCATTTTGTACTGGTTTTGGCGCTGCGGCGCCGAGTCTGTGCACCAGTTGACAAACCAGTTTTGGTTGTCTAACGAAACTCCCGGCCTCCTAATTTGTTCGTTTTACATCCGAATTGACCCATTCGAATTCCTACAAGTCAGGAATTACATCCTTTACACGTTCATATAAGAATTCAACACTTTCAAATCCGTTAACTCATAATTCACTATTGAGTTCATTTTATATACGTTCATAAACGTTAGTGAGCGTTCAATGCTCGTTTTCTTCGTTTTAAGTCGAAATCCGACGATTCTCGAACCCACAACTCTTAAACACCCTATCTCACGTGTTGACATTGAAAACCAACGTTTTCAAGTCTCACGACAACTTTCGACTATAATTCCGGGATTTCTACGTTTTCGACGTTTAACGTCTATTTTCGTAAAATTCGCCATAACTTCATTATTAATGTTCTCTAACCCAAATCACATGGAATACTCCATGGATTTCATATCTACATCCTAACCAAGCAAGATGCAAATACTAACAGATTGATAGAGTCCAATCGTTTATCAACAATTGATCTTCCACAATCAATATTTTCATGGTTCAACAACTATATTAAACCTTATTATTTTTGAAAGCTTATGACTTATAGAGATTGAATCTATGGTAAGTCATCTTTACTCCCTCATACAAGGCGTATACCACCCCTTCATGATTCTCTAAAATAAAAGAAAATTTAAAAGAGATGGAGAATGAAGAACAAAGAGTATTACCTCAAGTTCCTTAAGAATCTCTTGGAAGAATAGAAGTATAAGCTTCCAAAGTGTATGTTTGCAAGTGTAGCTCTCTTTTCTCTCTCAAATAATCTAGGTTGGAAACTTTGAAAACTCAAAAATGCAACAACCTAGCTTCTTATTTATAGGAAATAAAAATGGAGGGCTTAATGGTCAATATACCCCCACCTCCTTACTATTCGAGTGTGGTCACCAAGTAAAACACTTGGTGACCAAGTCTTATACTTGAAGTCCACCCCAAGTGGCCGGCCCACCTCCCCTTTATGACATCCCATGGGTTTTACCCATTGGGTGACCCACCGGTTCGACCCACGGTTCAATTTTAATGAATTGGGCTTAACTAATTAAACATTGGGCCTTGACTTTGACTTAACCCACCTAACTCATTGGGCTTAGTCCTTAAATTAGTTGGATTAACTTATAACCCAACTCAAATGAATTAATCATTAAGTCATAACTTAATTTTATAATACGTATCGTATTCTACACGTATGATTCACGTATTCCTTTCGTATACCATACGTACAATAATCATATCGTACCTCGTATTTTCTCATAGTATTATACATGGATACTAATTGCATAACACTCGAACTCAACCTAACGCCATTCCTTCTACGCATATTATTTCCTTCTCGGAAATCAATATACTCAACCCTTAGGTTTTAAGTCCGCAGGCGAAAACTTCTTTTTTGCCATAAATGAAATATTATCAGATATTCCATCTCATCACGATATTCTATCATTACGCGTTTCTTGAAATTTCAAAATAATTCCTCGAACAGAAACGGATGAATAGTGTTTTTACGAAAACTTCTCAGAAAATAATTATTATCGTCTTGGAAATTCCAAACAACTATTTCTACCACTTAGCCAGAATACTAACCACGTTAGCACATTCTAGGTCATAGAATGACCTTCACATAGTTTACTTCACAAAGAATTCAATTAAATTCATTTAATTCACATAATCAAATAAAAAATTTAATTGTCATAAAAATCCGATTTTCTCGGGCGTTACATTCTCTCCCCCTTGTAAGGATTCTGTCCCCAGAATCTTAGCTTATAATTACATAAACAAATAAGGAAAATCTTCCTTCATTTTACTTTCGAGCTCCCACGTTGCTTCTTCAACATTGTGGTTTCTCCATAACACCTTCATTGAAGGTATGGCCTTATTTCTTAAAACTTGTTCCTTCCTATCAATAATTTGAATTGGAAGTTCCTCATAGGACAAGTCCTTCTCTAACTGAATAGATTCATACTCTATCACGTGTTTATAGTCCGATTTATAAGGACGCAACACTGACACATGAAACACATTATGAATGCGTTCCATTTCTGGAGGTAAGGCTACTTCATAAGCTACCTCCCCTATTCTTTTTAAAATCTCAAAAGGTCCTACAAACCTTGGACTTAACTTCCCTTTCTTTCCAAAACGTATCTTCCCTTTCCAAGGCGATACTTTTAGAAAAACAAAAGATCCTACATCGAATTCTCTATTTTCTCGGTGAGGATCCGCATACTTCCTTTGTCGGTCTTGAGCCGCAACTAATCGAGCACGTATTAATTCTACCATGTCCGCCGTCTGCTGAGCCATCTCTGGTCCCAACATCTGACGTTCACCCACCTCATCCCAACACAGTGGAGTTCGGCACTTCCTCCTATACAACGCTTCGTAAGGCGGCATGCCTATACTAGCGTGAAAACTGTTGTTGTATGAAAATTCCACCAACGGTAGAAATTCGTTCCAACTCCCTTTGAAATCCATAACGTAAGATCTCAACATATCCTCAAGCGTTTGAATTGTTCTCTCACTCTGACCATCCGTTTGAGGATGATACGCCGTACTCAATCTTAATTGCCTTCCCATTTGCTCTTGCAAACTTCTCCAAAAGTTTGATGTGAATCGTGGATCACGATCTGACACAATTGACACAGGCACTCCATGTCTGGAAATAATTTTCTTGACATACAGCTTAGCTAATTGATCTAAGTTATACCTAATTCCTATTGGTAGAAAATAAGCCGATTTCGTTAATCGATCCACTATCACCCAAATAGCATTGTATCCTTTTCTTGTTGTTAGAAGTCCCACCACAAAGTCCATCGTGATGTGCTCCCATTTCTATTCTGGAATTTCTAGCGGTTGTAACAACCCGCTCGGTCGTTGGTGTTCAGCCTTAACTTTTTGACAAGTTAAGCACTTACTAACATATTCTGCTATCTCCCTCTTCATATTCGGCCACCAAAAGTTCCGACGAAGGTCTTGATACATCTTCGTACTACCGGGATGTATCGAGTACCTCGAACTATGGGCCTCCATCATAATTTCTTCTTTTAATTCGGGATCATTAGGAACCCAAATTCTTCCCTCAAAACGAAGTAATCCCTCCTTATCGAGGTTATACTCAGTTTTTTCTTCGTCTTCTATCCTATTCAGTATCTGCTTGCACTCCTCATTGCTCAGTTGTACTCCTCTAACCCGCTCCACTATGGTAGGTTGGGTTTCCATGGAAAATAACAATTCTACCGATTCCCCAGGTAACCTAACTTTTAGTTCCATTTTTGCCATCGTTGTTACCAACTCATTCTGAGTTGTTAACATTGATAATTTCTCTCTACCCTTTCTACTTAGCGCATCCACTACTACATTTGCTTTTCCCGGATGATATAAAATATCACAGTCATAATCTTTTATTAACTCTAACCACCTTCTCTGTCTCATGTTCAACTCCTTCTGTGTGAAGATATATTTCAGACTTTTGTGGTCCGTGTATATCTCACATTTCTCACCATAAAGATAATGTCTCCATATCTTTAGGGCAAAAACTACAGCTACCAATTCCAGGTCATGAGTAGGATAAACCTTCTTATAATCCTTCAATTGACGTGACGCATACGCAATGACCTTGCCATGCTGCATGAGCACGCAACCCAATCCTTTATGCGAAGCATCGCTATACACTACAAAATTCCCGGTATCGTCTGGTAAGGACAATACCGGTGCCTCACTTAATCTCTTCTTCAATTCCTGAAAACTGTTCTCACATTTTTCAGTTCACACATACTTCACTGACTTTCTTGTCAGATTGGTTAACGGAGTAGCTAATTTAGAAAGTCTGGAATGAACCTTCTATAGTATCCTGCTAACCCCAGAAAACTCCGAATCTCAGTCGGCGTCTTCAGTTGCTCCCATTCGTTAACTGCTTCTACTTTGGCCGGATCTATAGAAATGCCATCCTTATCAATAACATGCCCTAGAAACTGCACTCTCTCAAGCCAAAATTCACACTTTGTGAATTTCGCATACAACTTCTCCTTCCTTAGTGTTTCCAACACTATTCTTAAATGTTCCGTATGATCTTCTAGCGTCTTTGAATAGACTAGAATATCATCAATGAACACTACGACAAACTTGTCCAAATATTGTTTGAACACTCTGTTCATCATATCCATAAATGCGGCTGGCGCATTAGTCAACCCAAACGACATTACCAGAAACTCGTAGTGACCATAACGAGTTCTGAATGCGGTCTTAGGTATATCTTCCTTCCTCACCTTTAACTGATGATACCCCGTGCGCAAATCTATTTTAGAAAAATACTTTTCCCCTTTCAACTGATCAAATAGATCATCGATCCTGGACAAAGGGTACCTATTCTTAATCGTTAACTTGTTCAACTCTCGATAGTCGATACAAAGTCTTAACGACCCATCCTTCTTCTTTACAAACAACACCGGTGCTCCCCAAGGAGACACACTTGGTTGAATGTACTTCCTATCTAACAGTTCTTGTAATTGAACCATTAACTCCTTCATTTCAACTGGCGCCATTCGATATGGTGCCCTTAAAATTGGTGCCGTTCCCGGTAACAAATCAATTACAAATTCTACCTCCCTATCCGGTGGAATACCCGATAATTCCTCCGAAAATACATCCACGAACTCTTGCGCAACTGGTATCTGATCCAAGGATGTCCCCACTCTTTGGGTATCCACCACATGGCATAGATAACCTACACACCCTTTTCTTAACATCTTCCTAGCTTGTGTCATAGACAGACAACAAGAGCGTCTCGGTGAATTACTACCGAAAAACACTACCTTGGTTTTCTTAGAAAGCCGAAGGTTTACACTTTTCCTATGGCAATCTATAATTGCCTCATGGTTCACCAACCAATCTATACCAAGAATTACATCAAATTCTTTTAGCCTTATCGGTACTAAATCTACCGATAACTTATTTCCCCTAATTTCTACGCAACAGTTCTTATGAATATGTTCAATGGGCATTATCTCCTCATTTGCTACCTTAACGTCTAAAGGTATAGGTAACTTCTCAGGGATTAACCCTAATCGTTTAGCAAATTCACATGCTATAAAAGAACAAGTGGCACCCGAGTCAAATAGCACATAAGCATTTATCTCATTGACCGGAATGATACCTGCTACCACATCTGTTGATGCAACTGCATCTTGAACAATCATATTAAACGTACGAGCCAAGGGTCTACCCACTGATGGTGTTGGTCCAGTAATGGCTAATTTACCACTACCAGAACTCTTATTCCCCTCTAAACCCTTCTTTGGGCAATTTCTTGCCATGTGGTCATTTGACCCATAGACAAAACACCCCTAATTTTTCTTAGGGTTAGGACAATTGGGTGACAAATGCCCCTCCTGCCCACAGTTGTAGCATACTGCTTTCCCCTTTAAACAGACTCCCATGTGAGATTTTTCGCATGTCTTACATGCTTCCGTTCTCTTTTTGGGATCTCCATGTTTTACCCCGATATTCCCGGGATTAAAACCCTTCCTCTTTAGCAAGTTGCCGCTTCCGCTGGCAACTTCAGCCTTATTACTTCCTTCTATCTTACTCTTAATCTTCCGCTCTTTGTGGTACTGAGACAAGGCCTCACCACCACCTTCAGCTATTATCGCCTTCTCCAGAATGGTCCCATAGGAAGCACTCTGGAAAACCGATATTCTACTATAGAGCCAAGGTTTTAAGCCCTGCTCAAATCTGCGCGCCTTCCTTTCCTCCGTATCCACCTGATGTGGAGAAAATCTTGCCAACTCATTAAATTTGGTGGCATATTGGGGAACAGTTATATCCCCCTACTTAAGTTCTAGGAACTTAATTTCCATCATACCCTGCATGCTAGTAGGGAAATAGTTCTCGAAGAAAACCTTCTTAAACTGTTCCCACGTAACAACCTCTGTCCTAGCCCCACCCTGGTGAGCTTTCCACCAGTAGTTGGCTTCTCCCTTCATCATGTAAGTCGCAAAAGAAGTCTTTTGCGCCTCACCTACGTTTGTTATCACAAACGCCTTTTTAATTTCCCTAATCCATGTTTGGGCTTCTAGTGGATCCGTCGTTCCACGGAACTCGGGAGGACCCACACTTTTAAAATCCTTAAAGGTAGTTGTTCTTACTACCCCAGGAGCTACAGGAATCCCACCCCCCACTTGGTTAAATGCAGCCGTTAATAAATTAACGAACTCTTGCATAGGGTTGTTAGGACCCCCTTGATTTTCATTATGAGACTCGGCCTCTTGGTTCCGTTGTCTCCTTCTTGGCGGCATAATTTTGATTAAATAAATAAAGTTTCATTATTATCTATTTAATTACTCGGTTATCATTTTAAATTAACAATAACCATTCATAGCACACAAGCATGTTAAATAAAAACGTCATTATATTAATATGCTTTCATAATCAAAACTATTTACATCATGTTCCCTTGGCCAAAAGCTATCACATACTATCCCGCGATTGCCTTCTACAACAGTTGGGATTTACAAAAAGACTACCCTTAATTATACAAAAGAGGGTTTTACGTCACTACTTATATACAAAAAGTTCTAGCGACTTTCTAACACTGTCGAACGGCATTTCATATTTCTGATTTGCCAGAATCGACACTATATCTCGACTTATAGTATGTCGAGTCTGCCCGGACTCAATAGAATAACAAGCAATTTTCAGCTTGAAATCCTCATGAGCGCATTCATGGATGTATGACATCCTAGCTATTTTCTGATCTTTCTCAACCAGTTTCTGTTTTAGCTCGAGGACCTCATCCTTATAGCTATGAGCCTTATCAGTCATAAGCACTTTTTCATCGTGCTTCGACTTAAAGTCTGCCTCTGCAGATTCTTTCGCCTCATATAGGGCAGTTATCTCCTCAATCTGTGCCTCTACCTGAGTACGTAGGTGCACATTCCTATCCAACACCGCTAGATACAGTGCTCTATTTGCATCCAAAGATGCTGGCTCCAGAGTAGGTAACACCGTGTTAATCGATGTCACCTCCATTTCCTCCTCCACATCTAGCATCTCATTAAGGTATGATGCTAATCTCATAGTCTCCTTAGAGTATTCCTCCTCAGAGATGTACTCCTCAATGTCTGAGTCTTCTAGTACAACTATCGGTACCTCCGCCACTGGCATTGGTACTACCTCAACTTGGTTAACTGAGTCCTTACTTATCATTTCCACGTTTCTAAACATCAAACTATCAGTTGACATCTACAAACACATAACACATTGATTAGTACATAATACATAATAGTATAAGCACAAATCACATTTAATATCTTTAAGATTAATTTTCATCTTTTAATTCTTTCGATACTGAGTTATCTCAATATCTTCTTAATTCAATAGACTTGAATTTCATTTCTCGGACTTTACCTTCCTTACAAGGTTATTAGCCTAAGGTTTTTCCCCCTTAAGTTTTATAACCTAAGGCTCTGATACCAACCTGTGACGCCCCCAAATCTGAGTATCTTCCAACCCGACAGATGGTGCTCCACTATACTAACATCCATACCATCATTCCATTGAAATACAACAAAATGAGAGTAATTACTATATTCTTATTAAAATCAAAGTATAATCCTTCCCAGGTTCATAAACCGGTTACATCGTTCATTGTTCATAAGGTATAATACATACAACTTACTAAACTATTACACAATGCCTAAGCATCCATCTTAGCTTTGCCCTTATCTTTCTTGACATTCTCAGTACGTTCACCTTTAACTGCAGTTATATAATTCACGCAAGAAGTGAGCATGATAGCTCAGCAAGTTTAATCAAGGATAACAGGAATACCACATTCGTGAATTATATAACAATTCCAACATAGCTGAACAATAGTTATGAAGTATTATGAATCAATACTACCAAAATAGTATATAACATCAATTCCCAATGTATAGAATAGATTAGGAATTCTGAACCGGTCGATAGACCATGAACAGTAAATTTCAGTTTTCATACTTGAAAAGGAGTCCACAGCACTAAGGCCGTTCATCTGTATAACTTACGAGCACTTCTAGGTGATCAGCCTCTAGTACTCTATGTTGATCAACACTACATTCATTAAACGTATTTACGTTTAATATTTTTGGCAAACTCGCGTGCCCATCAAAATATCGATGAAAAATACTTTTGTTTATTCATAGACAAACCTTACCTTCATATTCGTACCAATTACTTGGCATAGGATAGCGTTAAAATTTCTATATAGAATGATATGGAAAATCATCAATCTATATCTTACGAATAGTCTAGCTGAATTAAAATCTGGCATCGACCCTCTTTTTTAAAACAAAGCTTGCAATTCAGTTCAATGAATCACATAAAACTTGGCTAACTTGGAAGTTAGACAAGCATTAAGAAAACTTGCCTTTTAGCGTCTTCAAATAACTTACTCGACTGACCACAGCCTTTACAGAATCTATATGATATATTCACATAGCACACCATAATTAGCTATCAAACAACTATTCACATTATTCCTACAAGCTTCTTTCTCTTCTATGTCTTTGTTAACATAGTATCTTTATTAAAGTCAACATAACTTATTACTCTTCGTCCCAGTTTATCTCTCTATGGACGTTTTATTAACCGGACTCAACTTCATTGATAAAGTATTACTTCGTTCATTTTACATATCTTGTTTACTTACATTAGACTCCTAAGTTTCATACCATATACCTTAGTATAGGTAGTATAGGATTAGTCTTTATACATTTATTGAGTATATAAACTCAATTCAGATTGATCCCTAACCAATTGAAGTCTAAAGCATAACTTGGTCAACTTTTTCTTACTGCCGGCGCTGCGGCGCGGCATCCCTTGCATAACATTGGTGCTACGACGCGAGTTTGCAGTGTACTCGGCCGAGTCTGGCGCTGCGGTGCCACCATTTTGTACTGGTTTTGGCGCTGCGGCGCCGAGTCTGTGCACTAGTTGACAAACCAGTTTTGGTTTTCTAACGAAACTCCCAGCTTCCTAATTTGTTCATTTTACATCCGAATTGACCCATTCGAATTCCTACCAGTCAGGAATTACATCCTTTACGCGTTCATATAAGAATTCAACACTTTCGAATCCGTTAACTCATAATTCACTATTGAGTTCATTTTATATACGTTCGTAAACGTTAATGAGCGGTCAATGCTCGTTTTCTTCGTTTTAAGTCGGAATCCGACGATTCTCAAACCCACAACTCTTAAGCACCCTATCTCACGTGTTGACATTGAAAACCAACGTTTTCAAGTCTCACGGCAACTTTCGACTATAATTCCGGGATTTCTACGTTTTCGACGTTTAACGTCTATTTTCGTAAAATTCGCCACAACTTCATTACTAATGTTCTCTAACCCAAATCACATGGAATACTCCATGGATTTCATATCTACATCCTAACCAAGCAAGATGCAAATACTAACGGATTGATAGAGTCCAATCGTTTATCAACAATTGATCTTCCACAATCAATATTTTCATGGTTCAACAACTATATTAAACCTTATTATTTTTGAAAGCTTATGACTTATAGAGATTGAATCTATGGTAAGTCATCTTTACTCCCTCATACAAGGTGTATACCACCCCTTCATGATTCTCTAAAATAAAAGAAAATTTAAAAGAGACGGAGAATGAAGAACAAAGAGTATTACCTCAAGTTCCTTAAGAATCTCTTGGAAGAATAGAAGTATAAGCTTCCAAAGTGTATGTTTGCAAGTGTAGCTCTCTTTTCTCTCTCAAATAATCTAGGTTGGCAACTTTGAAAACTCTAAAATGAAACAACCTAGCTTCTTATTTATAGGAAATAAAAATGGAGGGCTTAATGGTCAATATACCCCCACCTCCTTACTATTCAAGTGTGGTCACCAAGTAAAACACTTGGTGACCAAGTCTTATACTTGAAGTCTACCCCAAGTGGCCGGCCCACCTCCCCTTTATGACATCCCATGGGTTGCCCCATGGGTTTTACCCATTGGGTGACCCACCGGTTCGACCCACGGTTCGATTTTAATGAATTGGGCTTAACTAATTAAACATTGGGCCTTGACTTTGACTTAACCCACCTAACTCATTGGGCTTAGTCCTTCAATTAGTTGGATTAACTTATAACCCAACTCAAATGAATTAATCATTAAGTCATAACTTAATTTTATAATACGTATCGTATTCTACACGTATGATTCACGTATTCCTTTCGTATACCATACGTACAATAATCATATCATACCTCGTATTTACTCATAGTATTATACATAGATACTAGTTGCATAACACTCGAACTCAACCTAACGCCATTCCTTCTACGCATATTATTTCCTTCTCGGAAATCAATATACTCAACCCTTAGGTTTTAAGTCCGCAAGCGAAAACTTCGTTTTTGCCATAAATGAAATATTATTAGATATTCCATCTCATCAAGATATTCTATCATTACGCGTATCTCAGAATTTCAAAATAATTCCTCGGACAGAAACAGATGAATAGTATTTTTACGGAAACTTCTCAGAAAATAATTATTATCGTCTTGGAAATTCCAAACAACTATTTTTACCACTTAGCCAGAATACTAACCACGTTAGCACATTCTAGGTCATAGAACGACCTTCACATAGTTTACTTCACAAAGAATTCAATTAAATTCATTTAATTCACATAATCAAATAAAAAATTTAATTGTCATAAAAATTCGATTTTCTCGGGCGTTACAATTAAAGCCACATACATGTTCAAATGGTCAGATCTTATAAGATAAAGGTCTTGGTCAAGTTCACTTTGAAAAGCCTTAAGTTTCTTATCTTTGAAATAATCTTAACTTTCAATCATGTATGCTAGTGTGTTCAATCACTTTAGTCTTGCATTTCATGACAATATAACCCATATTATCTTACTCATAAAGTCAGAATGCTCGCATTATGTGTTCGTGACAAAGTTAACTTTTGAAATTACAATCTCATTTCAAAACCACAAGTATTGTGTCAATCATTGCCATACTTGTTCATCCTATATGCATGTGCTTACATGTGCGTGCTAAAATAGTTTACAAGCTTGCTTTAACAGTGTACCAACAAGTTAGCACATCAGAAACTAAACAGAAAACACTAGGTCTGGTGCAGGTCTGGCGCAGCTGCGCTGCACCCTAGTACAATTAGGGCACAGCTGTGCTGTGCCTGCATCAGAGACAATAAGCAGACTCTGATTGCAGAGCCTTACCCAACTTGGTTTCACTTGCTTCAAACATGTTCCAAACCATTAATTGAGAGTTCAAACATGTAAGTAAACTTCTTAAACACATTATAGCATGCTAATTCACTTTGACTAACAAAGAATTTCAAGTAATTCCCAAGAATTTGACAAACCCAACTAAGAACATAATTAGGATTTTCATACCTCTTGAAGAGATTGGGCAGCAATAAACTCCCTCCTTAGCAACTAATTCTCAGCAATTACAATAAGGAAGATGAAGGTCTTATTTATAGAAGAATGGTTAAATAGATAATGCCATTACCTCACAAATCAAACCATTGACTTTCAAGAATGCATGTGGGATAAGGGAGAGTTGGTGAGAGTTGATAATCTCTATCATGAATCCCACTCCCCATTTATTAATTGATCTAGATTGGTGAATTTGAGATGAAGCTAGGATAGGCTTGCTAGCTTTTCACGTGGGAAGATGAAATGGGACTCTTATTATGGGACAAGAGAATTCTCAGCATTTGCAAAATGAAATGCCACACTTGGCTAATACCTTATATACATAATATATACTTTTGTTATAAATTATGTATGCACAATTCATTTCACATAACATAGGTTATAATAATTTAAAAGGGCATACAATGTATTTCCCAATTACAAGATATCAAGTAGTGCACATACGTATAATTCATGTACATTTTCAATTACCATGACTGTTATTATTATAATAACTTAATGAAATCATTATTAATTTAACAATTGATATTATTATATGTCAATAGGGTATACAAGAATGTTTACCCACACAATTTATATCATATAATAATATTATTATGCAGCTCACATGAATGCAAATAACTCTTACTATATAGCCTGTATATATATTAATGTGCCACCTTGTACTATATACAATATATAATTAACTACCATATAATAAAGGTTTACTATATTGTACAAATTAACCAAGTACACATATAATTATTTTATAAATTATTAATCTTTTACACATTAATTATTATCTATTCAATAATTATTAATTAACACATTATCAATTAATTACTCATAATTGTAATTAATCAATATGTTCAACTCTTACTACTATATTCAAATAAATTGAATATTTAATTAATAATAATCCTCTCAATTCTTTGATATCAAACTCTTAGGGTTAGTCCACTAATTTAAATAACTATTAGCGACTCCCTTTAATCATATTTATAAATTCCCATAACCACATAAGGTTTAAATAAACTCACAAAACTAACTCATAAAAATTAAATCACATATTTAATTAAATAAGGAGTTTCAAATTCGTGGACGTTACAGTCAGCCCCGTTGGTCACAGTGGTTGAAGATGAGGATTATGATGTGGAAACGGATGAGAAGGATCCCGTTGAGCTGCTACAGTCAAATGAGGGTGACGAGGACGAGGAGGAAGAGATTCCACTGAACTCGATTGCTGCTCGTATGTACGATGAAGTCTACGACCGCAACGTGGAACTTCAGGATACCGTCGAGGAGTTACAAGAGATAGTAGCTGAGCAACAGACCTCGATGGCACAGAAGGACGATAAGATCTTGGATCGAGATGAACGTCTGACTAATGTCCAAGAGAAGCTGGTCCACACTAAAGAAGAGAAGGAACAAATGACAGCGGAGATCGCAGAACTGAAGAACAAGTTGAGAGAAGAGTCTACTAAGAGGGCAAAAGCCGAAGATGCGTACGAGGAAGCTTTTCATTGAGCCGGGATAGCAGTGAAAGACGCACAAGCAAAGTGAATGAAGATGGAAGAGACGAATAACGTATTCAACACCATGATTGATCGAGCTCAAGATCGGGTCATGGGTTATCCGATTTAGTTCGAGACGTTGCCATCATTCATATTAGATCGCATAACAATGTTCTGGAATATGGAGGAAGAACGTAGTAAGGCTAAGCAGTATCGTAGTAGAACATCGTAGCTGTTATGCGATTAAAAAATGTTAAATTATATGTAAATCTCAAGTGTTATGTAACCTATGGGATATGATGATGATGTTGTCCTGAAACATTTGTAGTTTAGGAAAGTAAGGTAGATAGCAGTGATGCTATTATTATGATGTTTTCAACAAGATTATGAAAGAATAAAAGTTATTATTTTATTTTATTCAAAGTGTTATGTTTTATGTGATAATTTCTTTTATGGGGGCAAGTTAAGTAGAAATTACTCAAAAGAGTTGAGTAATAATCTAATGCGTGTATTTTTTAACAGAAAATGCCTCCAAGACGTCAACCACCCCGACAGAGAACCACTGAAGGAACCAATAACGGTAATGCTGAAGCTAACCCCGTTCAATAACTAATGAAGTTACTAACCGGAGCGTTGCAGAATCAACCTCAGAATCAAGGTACAAAGTTTAAGGATTTCAAGGCGGTTGGACCACCTGAATTCCGTGGGTCCATGAATCCCGTGGAGGCACAGACATGGATCATGGAAATAGAGAAGGTATTCGATGTTGCGAGAGTAAGGGAGGATCATAAGACTTCTTTTGTAACATTCATGTTGAAAGCAGAGGCTAGTTATTGGTGGCAGGCCAATAAAACTCGAGGAGGTCAAGGGGTTATGACCTGGAATAGGTTTAAGGAGATATTCTTCGAGACCTATTTCCCAGAGAGTTTGAAGAGTCAGCTAGAGGTGCAATTTTTGGAACTGAAACAGGGAATGATGACGGTGTCTGAGTATGCCGTAAGATTTAACGAGTTGGCGAGGTTTGTGCCAAATCAAGTCAGCACAGACGAACGCAAGGCGAAGAGGTTTGAACAGGGATTGAAGCCCTGGTTGTACAGTAGGGTCTCCCTGTTCTAGCTGAAGACGTTTACAGCGGTAATGGAGAAGGCAATTCTTGCTGAAGGTGGAGGCAAGGCTGTAACTAAGTTCAATCAAGAACAGAAAAAGAAGAAGAATGAAGTGGAGATTAAGAATGGAGGTGGTAGTAGTGGAAACGACAACAACAATCTGAAGAGAAAATAGAATGGAAATGTGGGTGCTGGAAGTCAACAGGGTAACCAACAGAACAAGAAGTTTGAAGCATGTGCTACATGCGAGAAGTTTTACAAGGGTGTGTGCTTGATGGGGAAACGAGTATGCTTCAACTGTGGCCAGAAGGGTCATATCGCCCCAAATTACACTCAACCTAAGAAGAATGTTTGCTTCACGTGCGGGTCCAAGGATCACTTTGCTTGTGAATGCCCTAAGAAGAAGGCTAGAGAGACAACAAGAAACAATGGAGGTAGCAGTGGAGGTACATGGGCCATTGCTGGACCAACAGCATCAAACAAACTCATAGCCAGGACCTTCAACATGACTGTGCAAGATGCTGTGCAATCAAAAGATGTGGTGTCAGGTATTATCCCAATCAATGGTATTGATGCTTATGTATTATTTGATTCGGGTGCTACTTGCTCATTTATATTTTGATGAATTTGCTAAGAGGTTAGGATTGCCTAGTGAAGAACTGAATTTCCCTTTAAACATAGAAATTGCGAATAAGGAAGTAATTCCTGTTAGGTTTGTATACAAGAACTGTAGGGTGAACATTAAGGGGACTGTCATGATGGTAGATTTAATTTCGATTAGACTTGGAGAGTTTGATGTTATTTTGGGAATGGATTGGCTGTTCAATTATGGAGCAATAATTGATTGCCAAAATAAATGTGTAAACCTTATGACTCCGTCAAAGGTAGTTTTCTATGGTAGCAAATCACCTAGACAAATGAGATGTCTGACGATTATGCAGGACAAGAAATTATTGAGTCAAGGCTGTGTGGGTTATTTAGCTTACATAGTCAATACTCAGAAGAAGGGTGTGAAACTGGAAGAGATACCAGTGGTTAGGGAATTTGAAGATGTGTTTTCAGAGGATTTGCCAGGACTTCCGCCTGACAGAGAGATTGAGTTCGTGATTGATTTAGCGCCAGGAACAACACCGATTTCGAAGGCCCCATATAGAATGGCTCCGGTGGAGATGAAGGAACTGATGGTACAACTACAAGAGCTGTTAGACAAGAAGTATATTCAACTAAGCGTATCACTGTGGGGAGCGCCGATATTATTCATGAAAAAGAAGGATGGGTCAATTCGTCTTTGCATTGATTATAGGGAATTAAACAAAGTCACTATTAAGAAAAAATATCCGTTGCTAAGAATAGATGACTTGTTTGATCAATTGAAAGGTGCTAAATACTTCTCGAAAATAGATCTGAGAAGTGGGTATCACCAGTTGAAGGTAAGGAAGGGGGATATACCTAGAACGACATTAAGAACTCGATATGGACATTACAAGTTTTTGGTGATGTCTTTTGGTTTGACCAATGCCCCTATTGCATTCATGGATTTAATGAACAGGGTGTTTAAACCATTCTTAGACAAGTTTGTAGTGGTATTTATCGACGACATTTTGGTGTATTCCAAAACTCAAGAAGAACATGTAGAACACTTACGTTTGACGTTGGAGACACTAAGAAAGGAAAAGTTATACGCGAAGTTCTCTAAGTGCGAATTTTGGCTAAATTGTGTACAATTTCTTGCGCACGTGATTGACAAAGATGGGATTTCACTGGATCCATCAAAAGTGGAAGCTGTAATTAATTGGGAACAACCAAGAACACCGTCAGAGGTGAGGAGTTTCTTGGGACTGGCCGGTTATTATAGAAGATTTATTCAAGATTTTTCCAAGATAGCCACTCTGCTAACAAATTTGACAAGGAAAGCTGTAAAATTTGTTTGGACGAAGAAGTGTGAAGAAAGTTTTCAAGATTTGAAGAAGAAGCTAAGTGTGGCACCTGTGTTGTCATTACCAGATAGTACATGAAGCTTTGTGGTGTATAGTGATGCCTCACATAAAGGATTGAGTTGTGTTCTTATGCAGAACGACAAAGTTATTGCGTATGCATCAAGGCAACTGACGGATTATGAGAAAGGGTATCTGACTCATGATTTAGAGTTGGCTGCAGTAGTATTTGCTCTAAAGATATGGAGACACTATCTCTATGGAGAGAAATGTGAGACCTACACAAACCATAAGAGTCTGAAGTATATTTTCACTCAGAAGGACCTGAACATGCGTCAAAGAAGATGGATGGAATTGATAAAAGATTACAATTGTGAGATCTTTTATCATCCAGGCAAAGCGAATGTGGTTGCAGATGCTTTGAGCAGGAAAGGTCGGGAAAAGTTAATGCTATTAACCACTCAGGAGGAACTTATTTCAGCAATGACAAAGCTAGAGTTAGAAATAAAATTTCCAAAGGAATCCGATGAACGACTATTCTAGATAGAAGCGGGTCCAACTTTAGCGGACAAGGTGAAGAATGCTCAACTACAGGATGAAGAATACAGAAAAATAAAGGATGTGAACGAAGGTAAAGAGGTGAAATACAAGATCGATACCGAAGGGTTACTAAGATTCGAGGGAAGAATTTGGGTTCCAACAGTGCCTGAAATTAAAGACGAAATTTTGACCGAAGCACATAGCACAAGATATTTGATTCATCTAGGAAGTATGAAGATGTATCAGGATTTACGACGACATTTTTGGTGGCCGAACATGAAAAGAGATGTTGCAGAATGTGTTGCGAAATGCTTGACATGTCAAAGAGTCAAGGCCGAGCATCAAAGACCAAGCAGATTGCTTCAACCGTTGGAAATACCAGAATGGAAGTGGGAACACATCACAATAGATTTTGTCGTGGGTCTTCCTACTACTCAGAGAGGATGCGATGCGATTTGGGTGATTGTGGACAGACTGACAAAATCAGCACACTTTTTGCCAATAAAAATTAGGTTCAATCTTGATCAGTTGGCAAGGTTATACGTTAAAGAGATCGTTTCGAGACATGGAGTTCCAGTGTCAATAGTATCAGATAGAGATTCGAGATTCACATCAAACTTCTGGAAGAAATTACAAGAATGTATGGGGACACAGCTACGAATGAGTACGGCTTATCATCCACAAACAGATGGCCAAAGCGAACGAATAATCCAGACATTAGAAGATATGCTGAGGGCATGCATCATGGATTTCAAAGGGAGCTGGGAGGAATAACTACCGTTGGTGGAATTCGCTTACAACAACAGTTACCACGCTAGCATCGGCATGTCGCCTTACGAAGCATTATACGGCAGGAAGTGCAGAACTCTACTGTGCTGGGATGAAGTCGGTGAACACCAACTGTTAGGACCAGAACTGGTGCAACAAACTACTGAGGTTGTCAAACTCATCAGAACAAGATTGGTAGCAGCTCAAGACAGACAAAAGAAGTATACTGATGAACACAGACAAGATCGTGCATTCGACGTAGGAAATTATGTTTTCCTAACAGTTTCTCCTTGTAAGGGAAAAATTCATTTTGGCAAGAAAGGAAAGCTCAGCCCAAGGTTTATTGGACCTTTTGAGATACTACGAAGAGTGGGAGAAGTGGCTTATGAGGTAGCTTTACCTCAAGAATTAGAACATGTGCACAACGTTTTTCATGTGTCGGTGTTGCGACCATATAAACCCGATTACAAGCATGTGATCGAGTATGAACTGTTGCAGTTCAGTAAAGATTTATCTTATAAAGAGATTCCCATCCAGATAGTTGACAGGAAAGAACAAGCGCTTAGGAGTAAAGTGATACCTTCCGTAAAGGTGATTTGGAGAAACCACAATGTCGAAGAGGCAACGTGGGAACTCGAAGCTGAAATGATGAAAAATTACCCTGAGTTATTTGTTTAATCTGTGTCTTCGATTCTGGGGAAAGAATCTTTGTAAGAAGGGAAGAATGTGACGATTTGATTGTTTGAGTTGTGATTCTGGGGTCAAAATCCTTGTAAGGAGAGAAGGATGTAACAATCTAGAATTTCAAATTGTAATTTTAAATATTTATGGAATTATATAAATATTTATTTGATGTGTTTATTGTTAAAATTGATGAAATAAATATTTTATTGATATGGTTATTATTAGTAAATATTTATGAATTAAATTTATTAGATAATATTCTAAATTAAATTAATTTATAATTTAGAGAGTTGTAATATAACATGAGATGTTATATTGTTGTTTAATTTAAATTGGTGTGTTAAATTATTAAATAAAATTATAATGAAATTATAATTTTGTGATAATTGTTTAAGTGGAATATTTATTTAAAATATAGTATGTGTAATTAATTTATTTGATTAATATTGGATATGGAAATCCAAATAAATAATATATGATTATAAATTATAAACTAAATAGTTTATTAAGATAATTAAAGTAGTTTTAAATTGATTTTACCCAAACAATGCTTAAAATATTAAGTCTTTATTTTAAAGACTTTTTGCCAAAAAAAGCCTTATGGCTTTTGAATTTTTAAATTTTGAATTATAATAAAATAAAAAAATAAAATAAATAATAAATATAATATATTTAAAACTATACGTTTAATAGTGTAACTGATATATTTAGTAGGCGTATTAAGGCCATATCGGTTACTTTATTTTACGTATACTTGTTATCAGTTGTTATTTTTGGCTTAAGCCTAAGAGTATCAATTGGCTTAAGCCTAACAGTATATATTTTCTCATGTGGCTTGTGTAAGTATCAATTTTAGTGGTCAAATTGTATGGTAAACTGTAAATTGAGTTTTGATTATGCAAGTTCGTTACGAAACGAAGAGAACGTAGTTTGAACTAAGTGATTCAGTGTAGAATTGTAATCACAGTGATGATTTTTGTAAAAGATGTCAAAAATAGAGTTTTCATATGAAAATATGGAATTTGAGAAATTAAACTAGTTTAAGTTGTTGTTAAATTGTTCTAATTAGTTGAATATGTTAGCAAACATGTTTGTAATAGTTTTATACCAATTGTATGTGTTAATATTACTGTTTTGTGGGTGAAATTCGGGTTAGTTGGCTTAAGAACAGTGCCGATATCACGTTCTGCAAAAGCTGAAACTGGTGCGTGGCGTGGGCGCGCGGTTTTTTGCGCAGGCGCGCAGTAACCTAAGGTAATACTGGCGCGACCGCACCAGTAGTCAGTCACAGACAGTAAAGTTTGCTTCTTCTGCAGACTTTGGACATTCATTATAACTTAACTTTATGTTATGTTAATGTGTCAAATGTGTAATGACAAGGTTAAAACAGAATAGTATCATGTGGTTAGTAACTCTAAAATGTGAAGTTAGTAAGTTGTGAAAATGATATGTATGATTTAAGAAACTTAATGAACAATGAATAAGTGTTGTGAAATGTGCACTTGTGATTCTGAAATATGTATGGTAAGATAAGACTTGTTCTAAAATTAACAAATTTAGCTAGAAATGGGTGTTATTTTGTAAGTGGATGTTAACATGTCTAATAGATATTGTGATTCCACTAAAATATGTAGGTGAACGTGAGTTTTAATATTATAGCTTACGTTTGAGGCAAGTTTTCTAACTCTACCTTGTTACTGTTGAGCAAGTTTCTTACTTTAAACTTTAATTAAGCAGATTCTTGTATTCCTAATCATTATTTGAGCAAGCTATAACTATAACTTTATTCGAACAAGTTTTGAATTCCAATAGTGATTGATATATTCTAACTTGTTTATTGTTAGACAAGTTTCTTTAATGTCATTCTTGTGTTGTGAATGCAATTTTTTGAATTCCAATTCCTAATGTCAAATTGTCTTATTTCAATTACTTGACACAAGTTATTCTCATAGTGAGCAAGTTTTACTTTCAGCTTGCTATTACTTAATTATATATTCAATAATTCATAGCCTCGCTTAATATTAATCAAGCAAGGTTTATTGTTATTCAATACTTATGCTTTGTGGTTATTTCTAAGCATGAGTTCAATACATAGTTAGTTCGCTTACGATTATTCATTGTTCCATATTATGTTGTTAGTGATCAACTGTAGTGTTATCAAACTTTGTTGATTCAACTAATCCTTTAGTTGATGGTCGTTAAACTCTAAATTACCTTGAAGCTTATCCAAACTAAATTTTCTTTGGTGTGGACTTGTACTCTAAATACTGAGATGAACAACCCTATTAATAGTGGTTTACGCTTAGCGTTGAAATGTTTGTGCATAATACATTGTACGAAGGGCTGATCCCCCTAAGTACGTGGAGTCTTTATAGTCTTATGACTGTTAAAGTTTAAGTTGAAAGAGTACTTATAACTGTGGACATGGTTCGTGGTCATTAGACCCTCAGTTGTATATTTTAGAATGTAATAGAGCATATTGTTCAGTTCTATTGGGCCTATTGTTTGGCAAATGATGTAAAAGTTTTATTTATTGTTATTCCAAGTGAGCCGTGTTTGCTCACTCTTGCTTATATAACCATTACAGCTAAAGTTGAGAAGGTCGACGTACCTAGCATCAGTAAGGGAAAGGGAAAGATGAACACGTACTGAAGACTTGTAATCATTTTGATATTTTATTATCAGACCTTAGTTTGAATGATTGTAATGAAGATTATTTATTTTCCACATTTGAATGATTGTATGTAAAGGTTACATAACCTGGGAGATTTTATTAATGTATTTCCTTAATAGGAAGGTTTATTATTCAAATTTATTATGATTGGGTAGTAAGATATGAATATTTTTATAAAGTGAACACCAGATCTTGAGGTAATGAAGTACCGGAATTTGGGAGTGTCACAGGGAGGCAACCTAGACTTGCATTTTATCTCTTTAAATTTTAGTTCATTAATTTTATTTTAGTATTTTAGTATTTTAGTTCATTTAGCTATATATTTTATCTTAGGGTTGTATGTTCAGTTGTAATCTCTTTGCAAATGATAACTGAGAATTGGGTTCATGGCTTGCAGGTTAGAAGTATAAAAGAGCACAAATTTTGGCTAAGGCTGGCCCAAGCGCCTAGGCGCCCAAAACAAGCCTATTCTAAGCGCGTAGGCGCTCAACTTCTGAATGCTCAAACACGCCCAAGCGCCTAGGCGCCCACTCCAAGCTATTTTCAAGGACCTAGGCACTCACCATCACCATCAGATTCTGTTCCCAAGCGCCTAGGCACTCCAACCTTCACAATTTCAAGCGCCTAGGCGCTCTATCTGTGCACTTGAAAAAGAATAAAGCCTTAAGTAAGGAAATTCTAATTTAAACCCAATTCCTTTCACTCCTAATTTAAAAGAAACTCCTTCCAAGCCCTTGCACCACAATAACACCAACTCTTGAACTGTCCCAATCAAAATCTAATTCATCTTCTCCAAACCACAATCATGAAAAAAACAAGCTAAAGTCAACTTCTTTATCTCCTACTTGGATTCCAACTGTAACAATTCAAAGCAAAGTTCAAGCTTCAAGATTTTCTCAAAACCAAGTTTGGGGGAGGTTCACATAGGGGTCTAAGCCTACTGTAGACACTCAAAATTTTTTGCACACCTGTTACTGACATTGCAGGAGGGCAGATTCGTCTTTCAGACATAACCTTACAAGACAGCTTATATCCAGTCCGGATACTACCGGAAGCTCAATCTCAACCCCGGAACACACACCGGGAGCATCAGTTCCAACCTCGGAGATAACTCCGAGGCCTGCAGTTCCAATATTGAAAATTCCACCGATAAAGGACGATTCATCCTGGAGATAACCCTGAGATATTCAGTCTCAGTCCCAACACTGGGAATAGCAGATTCTAACCTTGGAGATAACCCCAAGGAAGGCAGTTGCAGTTCTGGAGATAACCCCGAAAATGCTTGTTTCAAATGCATGCAATCAGCTTCAACCTCGGCGCTTACACTGAGGCACTCAATACAAGGCCCGACAATAACACCGAGAAGACAGGCACACCTCAAAGATGACATTGAGGACCTTCAACACTTGCATCAGTCCAATCTTAGAGATAACCTTGAGCAACGTCTGCTTTATCAGCCCAAACTGGAGATAAACCCGGTGAGGGGCAAAGTCGTCATCTTGCCACCTTGACGCCACATCATGCTGTCTCAATATTTTAGACATACATTTCTACAATGCAATGTCCCATAAGAACCAAGGAAGTCCAATCCCGAGTGACTATTACGTAGGGTAACGGATATAATTTGAAGCATGAAGACCGGAGGGCATGGTCCCATCTTCCTGACTTCGCACAACCTCTAATCCCATGTCATTGCGTAACTCTCAACAACGGCAGTCCGAAATAGGTCTTATACACCTCAGTCGGATGCCAGGATTGAAGTTCTGAAAGTTCGAGCGGACATCACGTTGCATGCGTGAACGTACTTTGAGATGGCAGGACTCGCGAAGCCCGGGGCACCCCGGGAAGCCGCAGGTACATCTGCGGCTATAAATAGAGGGTTTGAGGTGGCCATTTTGTAAGAGAAAAAGACGAGGAAGCCCTGTCCAATTTGCTCTGTACACACCCTAAACTGAGTGCTTTCCCATTTTAAACACTTGTAAGTTCATATATAGCTACTTTTTACCGGCGGGAGCCGAGTGTTCATCCACTTAAAGCTATAGAAGTCTTCTTTGGCAGCCCACTGCAAGCCTTCTAACACACTTTAAAGCCTTTCTCTTCATCTTTGCACACAATATTCTTCATGTTGAGAGTCGTGTTACATGTGTATGCCTGGACTTCGGTCTGTGGTTTTATTTCAGTTTGTATATATATACTTATATATATATATATATATATATTTATATATGGATTGACATTATCGAGTTATGCCTCGATTGAGCCTAGACTTATGTCTGGAGCGTTTACTTGCTTTCGTGTATATATATATATATATATATATATATATATATATATATATATATATATATATATATATATTTATGAACTGTGTGTTGAACTATGTTCGATGAGCCTAGATTTACATCCGGAGCGTTTACTTGCTTATATATATATATATATATATACACACACACACACTTATATATACGAATTGTTGTTGGACTTTGTTCGATGAGCCTGGATTTTATATCCGGTGCGTTTACATGCTTATATATATATATATATATATATATATATATTTACATTTTGTCCCGCCTAGAGTTTACTTCGTGGCGGTTGACCGTTTTTATTGCTTTCTGTACATTTTGTCCCGCCTGGAGTTTTCTCCGTGGCGGTTGATCGCTTTTACAGCTTTATTTACATTTCTGATCCCCCATGGAGGTGCTTCATGGCGGTTGATCATGTCAATATATATATATATATATATATATATACCGTTTTTATATATTTACATTTCCGATCCTCCATGGAGGTGCTTCGTGGTGGTTGATCATGTCTGTAGATATATATATATATATATATATATATATATATATATATATATATATATATATATATACAGCTTTTATATTTACAACTGCTTACAGTTTTCATATAAACTGCAGTATCATGTGAGCCTAGGAATCATGTGATCACATATTCAGTATACTGAATCTAGATTCGGTTCCTGTGATGGACATTTTTAGCTGTAAGCAGCTTGTAAATTTATTAACGGTGTTGAATTTCCTCAGATGGTTTTCATGCCCATGAGGAGTTCGATACTATTTTGTATATTATTTTCTTGAAGATTATTCGCATCTCAAAAATAAAAGCAATCAAACCGAACATTAAATAAAATGGAAGTATCAAAGGCTTCAATTACTATTGAGCACAAGGTTTGAAAAACCTCTTTTAAAACATCATTGCTATATCTTGTTTAAAACGGAATTTTTAAACAAATTCAAACCCTTGTATATAGGTGCGAACGAGGCATAACACTACTTCCAAATAACAGCACATTGATCCACACACACACACACACACATTCATATAATAGTTTATTGAAAAGTGGCAGTCACCGTGGCAACACAGATGTCGGGGGGTGCCTAACACCTTCCCTCCGCATAAGCAAGTCCCCGGACCCTAATGAATCTCGGTTTCACCGACCCGTTTAGCAGTGCCACATCACTGGGTCAATGTTCAAACCTTTTCTCAGTTGTGTTGGTACAATCAATTAAAAAACCAATTTGCAACTCTTAATAGTCCATCGTCGACATTATACATGTCGGACCTTTTTTTTCACTTGTTTTTTCAAACAAATCTCACCTAAAATGAGAACACCAAAAAGCAGGAAATGAAAAGGGACAAATAAAAATCTCGACGTCGACAGGTGGCGACTCTGCTGGGGACTCCAGTAAGAGAACTTAAGCCGCTATTACAAGCTTTTCAAAACTGTTATATGCTTGTCTGTGAATGTTGCATTTACATTTATGATAAATGTGTACGAATGTATCATTTTACTGCACTGTAATATATCTATATGTGATATTAGTGCTTCGCACATGTCATCATTTTCATAAACGGTGAGACACGTTGTATGTAAATGTATGTTGTGTGGTTCCTCCACCAGGAGGCTATCCTGTCGGTGTTTGAATACTGGACTCGTAGGAAGACTAATTTCAACGAGGCTCAGGAAAGGCACCACCCAAATTCGCTCCAGTTGAAAGACCGGATTAACTTCCCGTTGAGTAAATTGCGATGATTTGGGAACCTTCATGCCAAAAAGTCGCGAGAGAAACCTAAGATAGGTCAGCCTCTGATAAACCAAACGCGGAGGAAAGTCTCTTCATGCTTTTTTATTTCAAATTACTCGTAAAATCAATTACTTGTAATTTACATTTCATATTCATCTCCATGTAATGAGAAATATGAAGAAACATGTGCATATACATATTTAAATTAACATGCTATCTTGTATTACGAACAGCTAACATATGTTTTGCAGGATCATAATCCTAAAATGGACACATCACATAGCTTGTAAGCATTTACACAATCCCTAAAAATAAACTATGCAAGTTTTGTCGCAGGAAAACATTCAGACCTATTACCTGGTCAAAATCCAAAAAGGCCACATGCCTACAACCAATTATGTCGACATCTGACCAGTCTAATCCAGTTTCTCGCAAAGAATTTGACGGATTAAGTAAACAAATCATAGATTTGGCTGTTCTGCTTAAAGAACTACATCAGTGTACTCAAGGTTTGAAGATACCCATACATGCTGAATCCTCTACACAAGGAGGAACTCAAGGTTCTGACAAAGCCATTACAGTACCTGAGCTCCAGTTGGATACAACCAACAAAAGTCATAATATCATCCATCTTAAAGGAGATCTAGACACCGGTGACATCAAGAAAATGGTCCTTTAAATGGAAGAAACCCTTCGTTCTATCAAAGGAATTGGAGCACACGGGAGTGTCTCCTATGCTGATCTTTGTATATTCCCTGGTGTTCATTATCCAAAGAAGTTCAAAACTCCTGACTTCGAAAAGTATGACGGGTTAGGAGATCCTTGCACCCATTTGAAGGTGTTCATTGGAGAACTTGGATCTTATGCAGAGGACGAGAAGCTCAGAATGCAGTTGTTCCAAAAGAGTCTAACTGGAGAAGCCCATTCATGGTATACCAGATTAGACAATTCAAAGATCCATAGTTGGGTAGAACTAGCTCATGCCTTCCTTAAACAATAAAACTTCCAGTCTCAAATGGCTCCTTACCGGTACCAGATTACCAAGGTCAAGAAACAGTCTAATGAGTCTTTCAGAGAATATGCTCACAGGTGGAGGCACCTTACTGCTCAAGTGATTCCTTCTATGACAGAGTCAGAGATGGTCATGACCTTTATCGACATACAAGAAGCTCCTTTATATGAAAGAGTCTTAGCTGGCATTGGTAAACTATTTTTTGAAATGATCAAGCATGGAGAAATGGCTGAGATGGGGTTGAAGTCAGGAAAGATTCAAGACCTAGCCACTCTTAAAGCTATTGCCAAACACATCTAATCCGAAACTTATGAAAACAACCCCCGGAGGGTCCATAAAAAGAAAGGGGAGGATGTTTCCTTGATTCTACAAGGTCAAAAAGGCAATCAGAATATGCCTATACAACGGGAAAATTACACTCCTTTTCAAGCACAGTCTTCAAACCCTCCATTGACTAAAGGTGAAGAAGCCAAACGCCCTCGAGTGTTCACACCCCTAGGGGACTCACTCGAGAACATTTTCAATCTTCTGACCGCTCAGAAGAAAATTACGCATCTTCTTCCACCAGCCAACCCTAATGGGAGGGGTTTCAATGCTGCTCGAAAATGTGCTTATCATGCCGGGGCACCTGGACATGATACTCAAGATTGTTGGGCCTTGAAACACAAGATCCAAGATTTGATAGACAACAGTGAGATCGTGGTCACCAAACCAGATCAACCTCACGTGCAAGACAAAGAGGTCAACATGATTAATTGGAGCAGTGGACAGAGTTTCGAATTTAACTGTGAACCATCTCAGATCATCAAAGACGGTGTTAACAAAAGGGATTATGCAAAGTTCCAGTTTATGATGGAACAAAAGATGAAAGCTCTATGTAAACAGATTGAGCAATTGGCAGAATTGGTGACCTATCAGCATAAAGTCACACGCCAATTAATTAGCCAGGAGCATGCTAATCTCCTTCCCTTGGTTATGAATACTCTCTCGTCACCTTCAAAATATGAAACATTGGAGGATAAAGTGACGAAGAGAGCAATCGCCAAAGCCCATGGGATTTTACCAATAGAAGGGAATTTACATACCTGGGCCAACCTATGGAGGAAATACTTCAGATACTAATAAATGAAGGAAGAATTACATCCCTTCTACCTCTAGTTATTCCCCGTTCAGGACGATTTAATCCTAATGGAGTATATCAGTATCATTACCATTCTCGTGGTCACAGCACGGAAGAATGCTGGCACTCCGTCACCTGATTCAGAATCTAATCGATAGCGGTGTTCTGTAATTGGCAGACAATGATACAGTGCTATTTGAGAGTGAGAATACCTATCCCACTAAATGGAAGGGACTGGTAGCAGTTATATCCACTAAGGCTGATGAGACTGTTAAACCATTCACAATTCAACTCAAGGGAGTTAATAAACCTTTGACAGTGGCTGCACCAGAGCCAATCATTTTGCCATTCAGACCACAATATCCTATTGTTAGCTTACAGAAAGTTCTTTGGAATTATGGAGAAGCTGAAGGATCCACATCTCATACAACTGCTGTAGTGTCGAGAGAAAATCCACTATTTCTTCCCCAACGGGTGATGAAGCCTGCTATCAAATCAAAGGGGAAAATTCCCATGGAGAAGATTAAAAAATTCCTCTGTGCTATGGGTCATAGTGAAGCCAAGGTGGTTTTAAGCTTAAGAGAAGCTCCACATCAAATTTCAATATTAGACTTGGTTTTAACATCCGAAGATCACAGGAAGATTCTACTATAGGTTTTGGAAGAAGCCTACTTGCCGAAATCAGTGGATGTGGAAAAATTTTGACATCTGGTTGATCGCATATTCAACAACAATGTGATCTCTTTCACTGATGATGATATACCGTCCAAAGGGACCGGTCATTGTAAGCCGTTACACATTGCGGTTTTATGCTCTGGATACATGTTAGCTGGAGTCTTGGTAGATGGAGGTTCATCTTTGAATATATATCCTTATGCTACATTGCTAAAGATGAATGTCAATCTCAAGCGGATCCGAAGTAGCCATACGATCATGAAAGCTTTTGATGGATCCTGCCAAAATTCAGTCCGAGAGATTGAGCTGCCATTTGAGATTGGTCCCCATACATTTTGTGTATCTTTTCACGTGCACAAAATAGATACAGTATACAACCTGCTTCTAGGGAGACCATGGATTCATATGGCCGGGGCAGTCCCCTCCACTCTTCATCAGCAACTTAAATACATTATCAACAATAGCCTAGTCATAGTCAACGCTGAATCAGAATGTCCTAAATATGGTGACCTTCCACTCATCAATGTCAATTCAGAGGTTAAGCCGGTCAGTTTCCACACTTTGGAAGTAAGCAACACTCAAATACCATTCTATTGGGACTCCATTTCCCGTACCCAAGATTTTTGCAAAAATTATGGCAGCTACTCAAGAAATGATGTCATTGGGACACCAGCCGGGACAAGGGCTGGGTAAAAATTATCAGGGTATTAAGCACCCGATTCAAGTGTCCAGTTAAACTGGGACAACTGGACTAGGCTATTCTGCCAGTTCCAGTTATAGGAATTCACATAAGCATAAGCAGATTCCTTCCACTTCAGCCATGTGGCGAATATCTCCACCTGTAAATCCAGAGTCCGCATCATCTCCAGTAAAAGGTGTCAGCCAATGTAATGGCTATGTTATTTCCTAAATCGATACCTATAAAGGAGAAGGAAGTCTTTGTTCTAGATCCCAAGGTGGAAGAAGAGGAACAAATAATTAAACAAGACATCGTCTAAACGATGTCAGGCATACACATCATTGTCTATGATGAACATACAAACAAATACAGTCCAGACGATGATTTCCCAGACGTGATGGTCATCATTCGGGAGAAGAAGGACGATGACAGCCCCTCCATTACTGCGATCCACCAGAACTTTGCTGGCCAATTGGAGCAACACTCCTTGCATTGGTCGACAAGGGTAAAGCGGGCAGGACTTCTTTCTGCCCTGTAGATATCATAACTGCTTACTTTTTTGTACAGTATTAACAGTTGTTTTGTCTGTACATGCTAAGACTTTGTATGATTAAATAATTTTATATATATTAAGTGAAAGCATATTTTGTTTCAGGACTCTAAACTTAGATGTGCTTGTACTTGCTGATAAGATGCCTTGTAGACACTTGAAATTTTTTGCATATCTGTTACTGACATCGCAGAAGCGCAGATTCGTCTTTTAAGAGGAAACCCTGGAAGATGATTTATATCCATTCCGGATACTACCGGGAGGAATAGACCAACCCCGGAACACACACTGGGAGTAACAGCTCAACCCCGGAACACACACCGGGAGTAACAATTCCATCCTCGGAGATAACCCCGAGGCATGCAGATGTAATACCGGAACACAAATTGGAGAAGACCGATTCATCCCGGACATAACCTCGAGATGTTTCGTCTCAGTCCCAACACGGGGAATAGCAGATTCTAACCTTGGAGACAACCCCAAGGAAGGCAGTGGCAGTTCTGGAGATAACCCTAGAAATGCTTGTTTCAAATGCATGCAATCAGCTTACACCTCGGTGCTCACACCGAGGCATTCAATACAAGATAGGCACACATCAGAGATGACACTAAGGACCTTCAACATTTGTAGCAGTCCAATCTCAGCGATAACCATGCGCAACGTTTGCTTTATCAACCTAAATCAGAGATAACCCCGGTGAGGGGCAAAGTCATCATCTTGCCACCATGATGCCACATCACGTCGTCTCAACATTTTAGACATACATTTCTACATAACAATGTCCCATAAAAGCTCAGAAGAACCAATCCTGAGTGACTATTGCGCAGGATAACTGATAGAATTTGAAGCTGAAGATCGGAGGGCATCGTCCCATCTTCATGACTTCGTACAACCTCTAATCCTATGTCATTGCATAACAACGGAGGTCCGAAATAGGTCCTATATACCTCAGTCGGATGCCCTGATTGCAATTTTGAAAGTTCGAGCGGACATCATGTTGCCTACGTGCACGTACTTAGAGACGGCAGGACCCGCGAAGCCCGGAGCACCCCGGGCAGCCTCTAGTACACCTGCGGCCCACCACCTTCTATAAATAGAGGGCTTGGGGTTGCCATTTTAAGGATAAAGAGGCGAGAAAGCCCTGTCCAATTTGCTCTGTACACACCCCAAACTGAGTGCTTTCTCATTTTAAACACTTATGAGCTCACATATAGCTACTTCTATATTGACGGAAGCCAGTGTTTATCTACTTTAAAGTTATTGAAGTCTTCTTTGACAGCCCACTGTAAGCCTTCTTACACATTTTCAAGCCTTTCTCTTCACATTTGCACACACCCTTCTTTACGTTGAGAGTCGTGTTGCGTGTGTTTGCCAGAACTTCGGTCCGTGGTTTTATTTCAATTTGTATATACATACATATATATATATATATATATATATATATATATATATATATATATATATATATATGGACTAACATTATCCAGTTATGCCTCGATTGAGCCTAGACTTCGGTCTGGAGTGTTTACTTGCTTTTGTATATATATACATTTATATACGAACTGCATGTTGAACTCTGTTCGATGAGCCTAGACTTCGGTCTGGAGCGTTTACCGCTTTAATATATATATATATATATATATATATATATATATATATATATATATATATATATATATATATAACTGTTGTCGGACTTTGTTCGATGAGCATGGATTTTATATCCAGTGCGTTTATTTGCTTTCGTGTGTGTATATATATATATATATATATATATATATATATATATATATATGAACTGTGTGTCGAACTTTGTTCGATGTGTCTGAATTTTATATCCGGTGCGTTTACTGCTTTAATATATATATATATATATATATATATATATATATTTACATGTCGTCCCACCTGGAGTTTACTTCGTGGTGGTTGACCGTTTTTAGTACTTTCTGTACATTTCGTCCCGCCTGGAGTTTCCTCCGAGGCGGTAGATAGCTTTTACAACTTTATTTATATTTCTGATCCTCTATGGAGGTGCTTCGTGGTTGGTGATCCTATATATATATATATATATATATATATATATATATATATATATATATATATATATATATATTCACAGCTTTTATATCAATTGCGGCATCATATGAGCCTAGGAATCATGTGATCACAGATTCAGTCTACTGAATCTAGATTCGGTTCCCGTGATGGAACTTTTCAACTATAAGCAGCTTGTAAATTTATCTGTGATGTTTGGATTTCCTCAGATGGTTCTCATACCCACGAGGAATTCATCACCTTTTGTGCATTATTTTCATACAGATGCCTCGCATCTGTAAAATAAAATCAATCAAGCCGAATACGGAATAAAATGGAAGTATTAAAGGCCTCAATTACTATTGAGCACAAGGGTTTGAAAAACCTCTTTTCTAAAATATCATTGCTATATCGTGTTTAAAACTGATTTTTTTACATATTTTCAAACCCTTTGTATATAGGTGCAAACGAGGCATATCACTACTTTTAAATAATAGCACATTGACCCACACACACACACACATTCATATAAAAGTTTCTTGAAAAGTGGCGGTCACCGTGGCAACACGGATGTCGGGGGGTGCCTAACACCTTCCCTCCGCATAAGCAAGTCCCCGGACCCTAATTGAATCTCGGTTTCACCGACCCGTTTAGCAGTATCACATCACTGGGTCAATATGCAAACCTTTTCTCGGTTGAATTGGTACAACCAGTTAAAAAGCCAACTGGAAACTCTTATAGTCCAATCGTCGACATTACACATGTCGGACCTTTTTCACTTATTTTTTCAAACAAATCTCACATAAAATGAGAACACAAAAGAACAGGTAACAAAAAGGGACAAATAAAAAACCCGACGTCGATAGGTGGCGACTCTGCTGTTGACTCCAGTAAGAGGACTTAAGCCGCTATTATAAGCTTTTCAAAACTGTTATATGCTTGTGTGTGGATGTTGTATTTACATTTATGATGAATGTGTATGCATATCTTTACTGCGATTAATGCTTTACACTATATCTGCTTGTGATATTAGTGCTTCGCACATGTCATCATTTTCATATACGGTGAGACGCGATGTATGTGAATGTATGTTGTGTGGTCCCTCCACCAGGAGGTTATCCTGTCGGTGTTTGATTACTGGACTCGTAGGAAGACTAATTTCCGCGAGGCTCAGGAAAGGTACCACCCAAATTTGCTCTAGTTGAAAGACCGGATTAATTTCCCGTCTAGTAAATTGTGATGTTTTGGGAACCTTCATGCCGAAAAGCCGCGAGAGTAACCTAAGATATGTCAACCTCTGATAAACCAAACACAGAGAAAAGTCTCTTAATACTTTCTCATTTCAAATTACTTGTAAAGTCAATTACTTATAATTTACATTCCGTATTCATCTCCATGTAATGAGAAATATGAAGAAATATGTGCATGTACATATTTAAATTGACATGCTATCCTGTATTACAAATAGCTAACATCCATTTTGCAGGAAAAAATTCCTAAAACGGACACACCACATAGCATGTTAATATTTACACCATTCCCTAAAAACTAAACTATGCCAGTTTTATCGCAGGGAAGCATTCGGACCTATTACCCTGTCAAAGTCCAAAAAGGCTGCAGGCCTACAGCCAATCATGTCTTCATCTGACCAGTCTAATCCAGTTTCTCGTGAAGAATTTGACGGATTAAGTAAACAAATCACAGACTTGGCTGTTCTTTTTAAAGAACTACATTAGGGTACAAAAATACCCGTACATGCTGAATCCTCTACACAAGGAGGAACTCAAGCCATTACAATACCTGAACTGCAGTTGGATACAACCAACAAAAGTCATGATGCCGCCCATCTAACAAAAGATCCAGACACCGGTGACATTAGAAAGAAAGTTCTTCAAATGGAAGAAACCCTTCGCGCTATCAAAGGAATTGGAGCACACGGGAGTGTGTCATATGTCGACCTTTGTATATTCCCTGGTGTTCATTATCAAGAAAAAATTAAAACTCCTGTCTTTGAAAAGTATGATGGGTTAGGAGATCCTTACACACATTTGAAGGTATTCATTGGAGAACTCGGATCTTATGCAGAAGATGAGAAGCTCAGAATGCGGCTATTCCAGAAAAGTCTGTCTGGAGAAGCTTGTTCGTTGTATACCAGATTAGATAATTCAAAATCCATAGCTGGGAAGAGCTAGCTCACGTCTTCCTCACATAATATAGCTTCCAGTCTCAGATGGTTCCTGACCGGTAACAAATTACCAAGGTCAAGAAACAGTCCAACGAGTCCTTCAGAGAGTATGCTCAAAGGTGGAGACGCTTTGCTGCTCAAGTTATCCCTTCTATGACAGAGTTAGAGGTGGTTATGACCTTTATCGACATACAAGAAGCTCCTTTTTATGAGAGAGTCTTAGCTGGCATCGGTAAACCATTTTTTGAAACGATCAAACATAGGGAGATGGCTGAGATGGGATTGAAGTCAGGAAAGATTCAAGACCTAGCTGCCCTTAAAGCTGTTGCTGAACACATCTAATCCGAAAATTATGGAAATAACCCCCGGAGGGTCCATTAAAAGAAAGAAGAGGAAGTTTTCCTGATACTACAGGGTCAAAAAGGCAATCAGAACATACCTATCCAGAGGATAAATTACTCTCCTTTTCCAGCACAATCGTCAAACCCTCCAGTACCAAAAGGTGGAGAAGTCAAACGCACTCGAGTGTTCACACCCTTAGGGGACTCTCTCGAGAATATTCTCACTCTTCTGACTACGCAGAAGAAAATCACGCATCTTCTTCCACCAGCCAGCCCTAATGGTAGGGGTTTTAATGCTGCTCGGAAATGTGCTTATCATGCGGGGGCACCTGGACATGATACTCAAGATTGTTGGGCCTTGAAAAATAAGATCCAAGACCTAATAGACAACGGTGAGATTGTGGTCACCAAACTAGATCAACCTCACGTACAAGACAACACTCTTCCTCCACACAAAGAGAAAGAAGTCAACATGATTAATTGGAGTAGTGGAAAAAGTTCCAATTCTAACGGTGAAGCATCCCAGATCACCAAAGATAGTGTTGACAAATGGGATTATGCCAAATTCTAGTTCTCAATGGAACAAAAGATGAAAGCTCTATGTAAGCAAATTGAGCAATTGGCAGAACTGGTGACATACCAACATCAAGTCACACGCCAATTAATCAGTCAAGAGCATGCTAGTCTCCTTCCTTTTGTCATGAATATTCCCTCTTCACCTCCAAAAAGTGAAACAATGGAGGAAAAAGTGGCAAAGAAAGCGAATGCCAAAGCTCGTCGGGATTTTGCCAACAGAAGGGAATTTACATATCTGGGCCAACCTATGGAGGAAATCCTTCAAATGCTAATCAATGAAGGAAGAATTAATTACATTCTACCTCCAATCAATCCCCGTTCAGGACGGTACAATTCTGATGGAGTATGTCAATATCACTCCCATTCTCGCAGTCACAGCACAGAAGAATGCTGGGCACTCCGCCACCTTATCCAGAATCTCATTGGTAGTGGTGTCCTGCAACTAGCAGACGATGATATTGTGCTACGTGGTCGTGAGAATACCTGTCCTACTAAATGGAAGGGTTTGGTAGCAGTTATCTCTACTGAGGCTGATGGAATTGTCAAGCCACTCACTATACCAGCAATTCAACTCAGAGGAAACAATAATCCTTTGAAAGTGGCCGCTCCCGAGATAATCAACTTACCATGCAGAGCATAATATCCTATTGTTAGCCTACACACAGTTCTGTGGAATTATGAAGAAGGTGAAGGATCCACCTCGCATACAACTGCTGCAATGTCGAATAAGAATCCACTGTATCTTCCCCAACGGGTGGTGAAGTCTACCATCAAATCAAAGGGGAAAATTCCCATGGAGAAGATTGAAAAATTCCTCCGAGCCATGGGTCATAATGAATCCAAGGTGGTTTTAAGCTTAAGAAAAGCTCCACATCAAATTTCAATACTAGACTTGCTTTTAACTTCCGAGGAACACAGGAAGATTCTACTAAAGGTTTTGGAAGAAGCCTACTTGCCAAAATCAGTGGATGTGGAAAAATTTCAACATCTGGCTGATCACATTTTCAATAACAATGTGATCTCTTTCAATGATGATAACATACCGCCCGAAGGGACCGATCATTGTAAGCCATTACACATTACGGTCTTGTCCTCCGGTTATATGCTAGCTGAAGTCTTAGTAGATGAAGGCTCATCTTTGAATATCTATCTATACGCTACATTGTTGAAGATGAACATCAATCTCAGTCGAATCTGAATTAGCCATACGATCATCAAAGCTTTTGATGGATCCCACCAGAATTCAGTCGGAGAGATTGAGCCATCAAAATTTAGTCAGAGAGATTGAGCTGCCAATTGAGATTGGTCCCCATACATTCTGCGTGTCTTTCCACGTACTTAAGATAAATTCGAGATACAACCTACTTTTGGAAAGACCGTGGATTCATATGGCTGGGGCAGTCCCCTCCACCCTTTATTAGAAACTAAAATACATTATCAACAATAGCCTAGTTACAGTCAACACTGAACCGGAATGTCCTTAACAAGGTGACATACCGTTCATTAGTTTTAATTCTGATGTTGAGCCGGTCAGTTTCCACACTTTGGAAGTAAGCAACCCTCAATTTCATGCCCTAGGAAAGCCATTGCCCGTACCTAAGATCTCTGCCGAAGTAATGTCGGCTACTCAGGAAATGATGTCTTTGGGTCATCAGCCAGGACAAGGGCTGGGTAAAGATCACCAAGGCATTAAATACCCCATCCAAGTTGCCAGTCAAACTGGGATAGCTGGACTAGGCTATTCTGCTAGTTCTAGTCAGAGGAATCCTCATAACCATTAGCAGATTCCTTCATCTTCAACCACGCGGCATTTATCTTCACCTTCAAATGTTGAGTCCGCACAACATCCTATAAAGGTGCCAACCAACGTGATGGCTGTGCTATTTCCCAAGCCAATGCCGTTCAAAGCAAAAGAAGTCTTTGTTCCAGATCCCAGAGTGGAGGAAAAGAAACAAAGAATTAAACAAAACGTCGTCTGAATAATGTCAGGCATGCGCATCATTGTTCATGATGAACATACAAATAGATATACCCCAGAAGATGATTACCTAGACGTCATGGTCATCATTCAGGAAGAGGAGGACGATGACGGCCCCTCCATCAATGCAGTCCACCCGAACTTTATCCTTGCCAATTGGAGCAGCACTCCTTGCATTGGTCGACAAGGGAAAAATGGGCAGGACTTCTTTCTGCCTTGTAGATATAATAACTGCTTACTTTTCTGTATAGTATTCGCAGTTGTTTTGTCCGTATATGCTAACATTATGTATAATTAAACAGTTTCATATATATTAAGTGAAAGCATATTTTGTTTCAGGACTCTGATGTGCCTGTACTTGCTGATAAGATGCCTCTTCTCCATAAGGATTGTAACTTTGATGAAAAGTTGTACTCAGACTTGCTGGAAATACAAGAGGACATTGAGGTGCCTTTGGAGATCAAAGAATGGGTCGAAGACAAGCCTAAACCCAACCTTGATCAAACCACCTCCTTCAATCTTGGAACCTTAGAAAACCCTAAGTTAATCCAGATTGGTTCAGACCTTACCCCAAACCAACGGAATGACATGGTTATGCTATTAACCCAATTCCAGGATGTATTTGCATGGTCTTATGAAGACATGGTGGGTTTGTCTACCGACATTGTTCTTCATCGCATTCCCATTAAAAAGGGATTCAAGCTAGTCAAGGAGAAGCTCAGGCGATTGAAACCTGAGTGGAGTTTAAATGTGAAAGAAGTAATTGTGAAACAATTTCAAGATGGCATTATCACGGTGTCCACATATTCTGAATGGATATCTAACATCGTTCCCGTGCCTAAGCCTGGAGGGAAGGTGCGAGTTTGCGTGGATTATCGATATCTGAATAAAGCTTGCCTTAAAGATAGCTTTCCCATGCCCTTTATCCACATTCTCATTGACAATACTGTGCAATACGGCATGTACTCCTTTACTGATTACTTTGCGGGGTACCATCAGATCATGGTTGCTGAGGAAGATTGTGAAAAAATTGCTTTCATTACTCCTTGGGGAACCTTTTGTTACAGACGATTGTCATTCGGCCTCATCAATGCCGGAGCTACCTATCAGCGAGCTATGATGGCTCTCTTCCACGACTTCATTAGCCGATTCATTTCTCAACTCACAGCGACCTGTGAGCCGATCTTTAAGCTGTTAGGGAAGAACTCGTCCATGAAATAGAATAATGAGTGCCAGAATGCCTTCCTTACCATCAAAGAGCAGCTAGTCAAAGCTCCTATTTTGGTACCACCCAGGGATGATGTTCCCCTGTTCATGTACCTGTCCATAAGTGACAATGCCATGGGCCGCATGCTGGGCCAGAAAGACGATAGAGGCCCAGAATGAGCTATCTATTACCTCATCAAAAGATTCAGCAGCAGTGAACACAAGTACACTCTGATTGAGAGGACTTGTTGTGCTTTAGCATGGGCTGCCATGAGGTTACAACATTACCTCCATGGGCACGCAACCCATCTCATATCCCGTGTGGATCCTCTCAAGTATGTGTTCAGTAAACCCATACTGAATTGTCGGCTGTCCAGATGGCAGCTGATCCTATAATAATTTGACATTGTGTACATGACTCAAAAGTCCATTAAAAGTCAAGGAATTGCGGATCAACTGGCCGCCGCACCTTCAGGGGACTTCAAACCCTTGGAAACATACTTCCCAGATGAAGGGGTAATGACAATTCAGCAACAACATTAGTACGATACACTCCAAGCATGGAAGATGCATTTTGATGGAACTGTTAATACGGAAGGTTCTGGAGCTGGAGCAGTTCTAGTATCCGGTACGGGAGAGCAGTATCCCGTCGCCGTCAAATTATAGTTTGTTAGCACCAACAACACAGCTGAGTATGAAGGCTGTATCATGGGGCTAAAACTTTCCCGTTCAATGGGTATCAGACGGTTAACTGTGTTTGGGGATTCAGAGTTGGTAATCAAACAATCCACAAGAATCTATCAAACCAAAGAGCTGCGATTGTTGCCTTACCATCGGCAAGTTTTACAGATGGCTTCGAAGTTCGAAGAAATCTCCTTTATACACATTCCTCGTAATAGGAATGACTTTGCAGACGCATTAGCAACTTTGGACTCCTTGATTCACATACCTGATAAGGAACACATGCCAAGCGTCACATTAGCCCTGTAAAAGGCACCAGCCTATGACAACTATGTTGGAGAAGTATTGGATGAGCTACCTCCCATCCAACAACCTTGGTATCAGCATATCAAGGAGTACCTACGAGATGGATCTACACCTGCTGAGGCGAGCCTGACTAAACAAAGGCAGATTCATCGACTTGCTATGAAATTCTACCTGAGCGGAGATGAACTCTACAAGAAAGATGCAGGACTAGGTCTCCTCAGATGTCTAGATAAAGTTCAAGCCCAGAGACTCATAGATGAGATCCATGGTGGAGTCTGTGGCCCACACATGAGTGGCCCCCTCCTTGTCAAGAAGATCCTCAGGACAAGACATTATTGGCTCTCTCTCAAGGCTTATTGCTATGATCACGTCAAGAGATGTTATCAATGCCAAATTCATGGGAATGCTATCCACGCCCCTCCAAGGGAACTCCACAATATGAGTTTGCCTTGGCCCTTCTCATTGTGGGGAATGGACGTGGTTGGGCCCATTGAGCCTAAAGCCAGTAATGGACATCGATTCATCTTCACCATGATTAACTACTTTACCAAGTGGGTAGAAGCAGCCTCCTTCCCCAGGGTTACCAAAGAAGTCATCATTGCCTTCATCAGAAATAATGTCATTTGTCAATATGGACAACCAGAGGTGATTGTATCAGACAATGCTAAGAACCTCAACAACAAAATGATGGAGGAACTATGCAGTAGATTCCATATCAAACATCTTAACTCTGTCATCTACCGTCTAAAGATGAATAGTGCTGTTGAAGCGGATAACAAAAACATCAAGAATATCATATAAAAGATGTCCACCAACCACAAAGGATGGCCTGACTTATTGCCTCTTACTCTGTTAGCCTATAGAACATTAATGCGCACTTCGACTGGGGCAACCCCCTATGTATTAACCTATGGGATGGAAGCAATACTCCCTATAGAAGTAGAAATGGAATCCCTCAGAGTGTTGATAGACGCTCAGCTGGATGAAGATCAATGGGTACAAGACAGGTATCACTAATTGTCTCTGATAGACGAAAGGCGAATCGCGACTATCTTCCATGGTCAGTTATATCAACAAAGGATCGCCAGATCCTACAATAGAAAAGTTTGGCTACGGCAGTTTAAACAACATGACTTAGTTTTGAAGAAGATCATTGACAACCAAGATCAATTCAAGGGAAAATTCGCTTCTAACTGGGAAGGCCCATTTATTGTCAGGGAAGTATTGACAGGAGGTGCTCTCAGATTACAAGAAATGGACGGCGATGAATTTCTACAGCTTATCAAATCAGACACCGTGAAATGGTACTATGTCTGAAGTTGCCGTCAAGCAAACATACTGGTGTTGGATCATCAGTCATTCCGGTTCTTTAACCCTTTACCATATACAATTCTTTACCACACTTTGCCCCTCAGGGAAACATACCTTTCAAGCCAGAAGCCTGGCTTTTCTTCGGTCATACAACTTAGATCATCCCACCATGGATTGAACCTCTCGCATTTGCAGTTTGGCTACCCTTACATGGGATCAAACTTTTCACACCTACAATTTATCCTCAATCTAGGATTAAACTTTCTCTTCCCCGTATTCTGACCTGAACATGGGATTACGCTTTTTAACTCACCCTAAGGGGTGAACTACGTCGACCTGATCTCCTTGATACATGGGAGTACGTAGGCAACCATATTCTATATGGCCCGGTCGCAATAAACAAACAACAACAAAAACATTTCTATAAAAAACAAAAATCACAAAAACACTTCTACAACCTTTTTCATCAATAAAGATTCTACACCCATCTGCCTTTCATAAACAGCGTTGAACCTCTTACACCAGGTTCGAACTACGCAGACCTGATCTCCTCTTCAATAGGAGTACGTAGGCAGCCATTTATGGTTCGGTCTAACTCCATACCAAAACATAAATACTTGTCAATGGTACTTGGATCAAACTTCAATCCCCCATATTTCATTGGCTTCAAACCAAAGGGATGGAATTACCCAACCTCTCCTTGCAAATAGGAGATTCGGCGACCATCTAAGCTGCGGTTGTGCCTTAAAGAGCAACACCAATCCATAAGAGATGGAATTAACTAGACTCCTCCTAAATATGAGTACTGGTGACCATCTGTGGTTCGGTCAATCTTAGAGAGGAAAGCCACCCTCCTCTCCACATTTCTATACAGAAACCAGTCCCAAGACACCAAAAAATAGTAGGGATACACACAGATCTATGATCCATTCTGAACTATCCAGAGACAACTCAAAGTCCATCCAGCAAGGAGGAATTCAGAATACATCAAGATCACAAGCCGAAGTAGGCAAACTATCAAGCAGATATCAGAGCATATCTAAAAGGGAAGTGATAACAAATATATTTCCTTGCTATATAATATTGTTTAATATACACAATATAAACTGTACATGACAAAATGGCTAAGCTAGTCTGTGCAGGAAAATACAAGCCCATCTACAAATCGGTGTATATGCGAGCTAACAAGCCAAACATGGCATCCCTCTCTGAAGAAGGAGGGAAAGCTGTGGTTTCTTGTATGAGGATATCCACACGACCCAATAGATTTACAGCCATCTGCGTGGTGACCATATGCTTATCAATGTACGTGCTCATCTCTACGATTATGCCAGTGGTAAGGGACCTAATTGTAGTACTATCTGTGATGGCTACATTCCGGGCAGATATGACACTATCCCGCTCAACTATCATTGCATCTCTGGCTAATCTGGCCTCATCCCGCTCAACAACAACGGTATCTCTACGAGCCAATACCTTGTCTCTCTCTAATAGAGATGCGTCGCTCCCATTAAGGGCAGTCAATGTAAGACCCCGAATTTTTTTTAATAAAATGGAATTTCTTTTATTTATTATTTTGAAATAGTAAGGGTTGATTTGATTAATATGGTTAGTTATGGGTAAAATGTGTAAATTTTACAAAATAAGCAAGTGGTTATAAAATATTCATTTTTATCGGAGAATATTCGTTTGGTCGTGGAATATTCTTACTGTCGAGGAATATTCTACGACGGCACGGCCTTGTATGGGCCCCATAACGGAAAGCGATTGGATGAAGAAAACGACAAGTATAAGTTGTTTATAAATAACGGCGTAGTTGTTACCGTTAATACTGTTGGAATACCCGGTGGTTAAAACACAGTAATACGCGTTGTTGCATAGTAGCACACGGTATTGTACCAATTATTGATTCTTACGTAAGAAAGCACTACTTAATAATTGTTACAGTAATTACTGTTCAGTATTTTATTTTATTGATTCAATAATTGCTACGTTGATATTTTATATTACTGTTGTTTCAATAATTGTCACTACACAGTATTTTCTATTATCGAAACAATAATTCATATTATCTGAATAATATTATTAGATAACATTATTGGCAATGTCTAGAAAGTTCTGTCTAAGGAGAGGTTTGGTCACCTAATTGCGTGCCAGTAAGGAGAAATCCTTATTGGAAAGCCCCATCTTTCCTGGGAACTGCCTGGTTGTTAGTATTGTGATTCTGTAATATTATTTATGAATAATTAATTATTGATTTATATGATAAGGAAAATATTCATTTTATGTGGATATAGATGGAGAAAATTTTTAAAGTGACAATTGTTGAAAATCAATATTTTATCTTTTTTGATAAAATAATATTTTATTATATTATTATAATATAATAATGATGATATTTTTACAATAAATGTGGGATATATGAGTATATGAGGAGGAAGAGTATTTTTATTGCATTAAATGATTAAAACATGTTTTTCATGTTTGTGGACCCCATTTCTTGACTGAAATTTGATTATAGCTTGTAAAATCGACTGTTTGTGGATTTCGGTCAATTTCTGTTTAGAATTTAGAAAAACTTTCTTCTGCAGAGTTGTAGATAATAGAATTTCCTATGGAAAAAACACAAGGTTCAATTTTTTCTGACAAAGGGCTATTTCTTGTGAATTATTGAAGTTTCGAAGTTCCGAAATAATTGAATTTTAGAAGTTTTAATTATTTTTTTAATGAAAGACGTTTTTTACAATTAAGTTGGCCTCACATGTGATTTAAATGAGCTGAAATCAGATTTCAAAGGTGTGCTTGAATTTTGTTAATTATATTATTATTTTATTCAATTTTCTGCTTTGGTGTTCTAAGCATTTTTTTATAAATAGGGTGCTTAGGTTAGAATTAAAAATTACACCAGAAACTAAAGTTTTCTCTCTCTTTCTCTCTCGATATATTGAGCGTATTTTTGTGAGTATTTTGGTACTTTGAGAGTTGCTATACGGTGCAAGTTCCTTCAGCACTATATCCAATTTTTCAGTCAGAAGTACTGTCTTTCTGAGGTAAAGGATGTTATTTTTTTATAAATGATATTATTTCTTTCAATATCATTATATCGGAATATTGGTAAGATTTTTCTCGTAAAATTCTTATCTTTTCATGTTGGGGTTACTATTCACGAGTTACTATTCATGAGTTACTATTCATGAGTTACTATTTATGAGTACTATTCACGAAGCATGATGATTTTTTTTCTTGTGGAATTTCTACCTTTTAGTGTCGAGGTTACTATTCACGTATACGGTATTATTCACATATACGACACTATTCACAAATACGACACTATTCACAGAAAAATTAAATTTTTTTTTCTGTGTCCAAGATATCTATTATGGATACTAGCTTTGATTGTATCAATGTTTTGATCAATCTTGAATTTTACTTCGCTATGATTATTTATGAAGTATTTTTGAACTCGGATTGTTTGAAATATGAATCCTTAATATATATTCTTTTGTTTCACTAGATTCGTTTTCTTTAAATAATTTTTCATCATCCTTAGTCCTAAAAGATGATCTGCTGTTGAATATCTTTAGCCTGTAGTGCAAAGATTAATAATTTTATGATGAATATCTTTGGCCCGTAGTGCAAAGATGAACAGGTGTTGAGATGAACATGACCAACTGATGAATATCTTTGGCCTGTAGTGCAAAGATGAATATTTGGTTTAAAATGTTTATTGATTGATGTTACAGGGATAAAATATTGATGATGGACTTTTAAATTCATAGATGATAGTAGATTTCATCCTCTACTTAACTCTTCTAAGGAATTATTATTTCCGCTGCGAATATTGATTTAAAATTTGTTGTCTATTGTATTCTATTAAATTTTTTCCTGTTGAAGACTAACGATAATTTGTTCAATATTATCTTAGTCATAATATTCTTTACTGGGCTAGTTGAGCTCACCCTTTTCTTTTTTGTTCTATTTTTCTTCTCAGGAGGCGAGAATGTAGCGGGTACTAGTCGGGGTATGGAATGATGGTTCAGGATAGTTGTCTTAGTAGTCCTCACTATTTTGTAAAATAGTGTATCAATAATTATAATGAGGACTTATTTGAGTATGGATATTGTCTAGAAGATAATATTTGTATTTAAACTCACATATATGTGTTGTCGTATTTTGCACGATAATTATAATAGTAAAGTTGTAGTTGTTTTCTGTACCATGTATTTGGCGACACAGAATGGGTTGGGTGGAATAGACCTATTTTGGGGGCGTCACAGTTGGTATCGGAGCTTTGGGATATGGTTTCTAGCGGAGATCGGAGAATAGAACTAGGAGGGGAGAGACGAGTAAATCCTTCGCTAGTGTGTCCTACCTAAGCTTATTTGTTGGTTGGTCAGAATATAGGGATATTATGTGATATGTTAATTTCTTTAATTAACCCATATTTTATGGCAGTAATTGAGAATGGCAACTGAGAATGTTAACAGTGGAGTAAATAAGACCGTGGAGACACCTTTGCTCACCAATGAGGAGAACGTGCAACAGGCCGATAATGTTCCACTTGTGAACAACACCACTGATTAGACGATGAACGATGGGATATTTAGAAGCTTTTTGCAGTTCATACAAAATCAGACGAGGAAGACTCGTGTACAAAATACCGGTGGAAATGATAGCAACGCACAGTTTGTCATAGCCAAACAGTTCAAAGAGTTGGGACCACCATAATTCTGGGGAAAACCGGATCCGATTAAGGCGGAGACGTGGGTCAAGCAAATTACAAAGATATTCGATGTCTTGGGATGCACGGAGGAACAAAAGGTTCCATTTGCCACTTTTATGTTTCGTAACGAGGCAGATTACTGGTGGAAATCTGTGAAGCGTACCCAGCCAGCCGCACTCAATATGTCTTGGGAAACATTTCAAAAACTATTTAATGACAAGTACTTTCCTGAAAGTATTCGTCATATGAAGGAGGTAGAGTTTATTAGACTAGAACAGAACAACATGACGGTGTCCCAGTACAAGGCGAAGTTCGTGGAGTTATCCAGATTTGCACCTCATTTGGTGGAGAATGAGAAACGTATGACGCGGATGTTTCTGAGAGATTTGAAATCCGACATACATCAATATCTCATTTCTCATAAATTTTCTTTGTATTCAGATGTTGTCAACAGGGCTCAGTTATTGGAGCGCGATAATGAGTTAGCTTAATCGAAGAATAATGACCTACAACTCGATAATAATCGTACCGATGGCAACGGCCATCAGAACAAGGATAACCATCGTGGAGGAAATTATCGTGCCAAAAATGGTAACCACTTCGGTGGTAATCATGGCCAAGATAATAGAAGAAATAACTCAAGTGGAAATTTCAAGAAGAGAGATTTAACGATGACGGGAAGATGTCGGCAGCAGCATCAGTACCAGGAACAAATTCTAGGGGAGGAGAACGACCGCCAGTTTGATGCTACAAATACGGAGAGGAGGGACATATAAGTCTAAATTGTTCACAGCCTTCCAAGGTATGTTATAATTGTGGAAAAGAAGGTCATATCGCTCGAGATTATACAGTAGCGAAACCCAGTCCAGCGGGGATGGTGACTCAAAAGGCTGTCCCAGAAAAGTCAAAGTCAACGGTTCCTGGAAGAGCATTTGTCGTGACTGGTCAGAATGCGAGGAACCCGAACGAAGTTAGCGCGGGTTAGTTAATTATAAATTCTTACGAAATTTATACCTTATTAGATACCGGTTCTACCCATTCATTTATCTCTCCTGCTTATACTCAACATTTAAACTTGACTCCGGAGAAAATTAGACTTTGACTTAACTGTTGAAACTCCGTTAGGAGAAACTTTTATTACATCCACTGTTTATAAATCTTGTTTGATCCAAGTTGGCACCATCACATTATCTGTTGACCTTATTTCTTTAAAGATATTTGCTTTTGATGTGATTTTAGGGATTGATTGATTAACTACTCATCATGCCAAAATTGATTGCTTTCGTAAGGTTGTTAGTTTTTATATTCTTAAGCAACCTGTTTTTCGAATTCAACCAACCAAACCATTGAAGTCAAACACTTTCATATCAAGCCATAAAGTCATTCGTTTATTGAGGAACGGATGTCAAGTTTTCTTAGCCCATGTTATGGACTTGAACAAAAATACGTCAGATTTGAATGATATTTCTATTGTTAGTAAATTTCCTGATGTATTTCCTGAAGAATTTCTTGGCTTACTCCCAAAGTGTGATATTGAATTTTTTATTGACCTTGAACCCGGTACAAAACCCATTTCTAAAATCTCATATCAAATGGCTCCTATTGAACTTCAGAGGTTAAAAATTCAACTATAGAATTTGGTACTCGAGCCTCTATCTGGTGACTTCCTTTGTGGAATGCACCGAAACCAGACTCTCTGTAGGGGACGTCATATTCGTACGGTGGTAAACTGATAGGTGCTATTATGACGTGCTATCCAAGATTGAGATATGAGTTACAGTTGAGAGCAACCTAAGTTAGTAATCGAAATAAGTAGCTTTCTAGGCTTAGCTGGTTACTATCGGAGATTCGTGGAAGGATTTTCTCGAATGGATATTCTATTAACTTAGATGACTCGAAAAGATACAAAATTCGAATGGAGCGAGGAATATGAAAAGAGCTTCCAAGAACTTAACATGCGACAACGACGTTGGCTCGAGCTGTTGAAAGATTACGACCATACCATTCAATACCATCCTGGAAAAAATGAACATGGTAGCTGACGCGTTGAGTAAAAGATCGTATGCGTTTACTAGTGTGATATTGTTAACAGAAAGACCCATTTCGTATGACTTACAGAAGATGGTGATAGAGTTAAAGATTCCAAGAACCTGCGTGAAGATAACGAATATACGATTAAAATCGACTTTAATCGATAAATTTAAAACTGCTCAAGCTACACACCGGAGCTGATGAATATGAAGAAGGAGATGCAAGAAGTTGTTATTCCAAAAGCGAGAATCGACGATGTGAGAAAAGCTCAAACCTTCGATTTGTTAGTCCATTTGAAATCCTCGATCGAATATGAACTGTGGTCTATAGACTCGTTTTACCGCCAAGTATGTCGCGTGTTTATAACATTTTTCACGTACCAATGTTACGTAAATATGTGGACGACCCGAACCACGCTATTGAGTTAGAACCGGACGAGATAGCCGAAGACTTAACGTATGAGGAGGTACCTGTTAAGATCTTGGAAAGGAAGGAGCATGTCCTACGCACAAAGGTCATACCGCAAGTTAAGGTTTTGTGGAGGAACCATGCTATTGAAGAAATGACCTGGGAGTTGGAAACATAAATGAAAGCAAGGTATCCTCACCTTTTCGAAACACCAGGTACGTACGTAAATTTTGAGGACGAAATTTCACAAGGAGGGGAGGTTGTAAGACCCCGAATTTTTTTTTAATAAAATGGAATTTCCTTTATTTATTATTTTGAAATAGTAAGGGTTGATTTGATTAATGTGGTTAGTTATGGGTAAAATGTGCAAATTTTATAAAATAAGCAAGTGGTTATAAAATATTCATTTTTATCGGAGAATATTCGTTTGGTCGTGGAATATTCTTACTGTCGGGGAATATTCGTACGACAGCACAGCCTTGTGTGGGTCCCATAACAAAAAGCGATTGGATGAAGAAAACGACAAGTGTAAGTTGTTTATAAATAGCGGCGTAGTTGTTACCGTTAATACTGTTGGAATACCCGGTGGTTAAAATACAATAATACGCGTTGTTGCATAGTAGCACACGGTATTGCACCAATTATTGATTTTTACGTAAGAAGGCACTACTTAATAATTGTTACAGTAATTATTGTTCAGTATTTTATTTTATTGATTCAATAATTGCTACGTTGATATTTTATATTACTGTTGTTTCAATAATTGTCACTACACAATATTTTCCATTATCGAAACAATAATTCATATTATATGAATAATATTATTAGATAACATTATTGGCAATGTCTAGAAAGTTCAGTCTAAGGAGAGGTTTGGTCACCTAATTGCGTGCCATTAAGGAGAAATCCTTATTGGAAAGCCCCCTCTTTCCTGGGAACTGCCTGGTTGTTAGTATTGTGATTCTGTAATATTATTTATAAATAATTAATTATTGATTTATATGATAAGGAAAATATTCATTTTATGTGGATATAGATGGAGAAAATTTTTAAAGTGACAATTGTTGAAAATCAATATTTTATCTTTTTTGATAAAATAATATTTTATTATATTATTATAATATAATAATGATGATATTTTTATAATAAATGTGGGATATATGAGTATATGAGGAGGAAGAGTATTTTTGTTGCATTAAATGATTAAAACATGTTTTTCATGTTTGTGGACCCCATTTCTTGACTGAAATTTGATTATAGCTTATAAAATCGTCTGTTTGTGGATTTCGGTCAATTTCTGTTTAGAATTTAGAAAAACTTTCTTCTGCAGAGTTGTAGATAATAGAATTTCCTATGAAAAAAACACGAGGTTCAATTTTTTCTGACAAAAGGGCTATTTCTTATGAATTATTGAAGTTTCGAAGTTCCGAAATAATTGATTTTTGGAAGTTTTAATTATTTTTTTAAGGAAAAACGTTTTTTGCAATTAAGTTGGCCTCACATGTGATTTAAATGAGCTGAAATCAGATTTCAAAGGTGTGCTTGAATTTTGTTAATTATATTATTATTTTATTAAATTTTCTGCTTTGGTGTTCTAAGCATTTTCCTATAAATAGGGTGCTTATGTTAGAATTAAAAATTACACCAGAAACTAAAGTTTTCTCTCTCTCTCTCTCTCTCTCTCTCTCTCGATATATTGAGCGTATTTTTGTGAGTATTTTGGTACTTTGAGAGTTGCTATACGGTGCAAGTTCCTTCAGCACTATATCCAGTTTTTCAGTCAGAAGTACTGTCTTTCTGAGGTAAGGGATGTTATTTTTTTATAAATGATATTATTTCTTTCAATATCATTATAACGGAATATTGGTAAGATTTTTCTCGTAAAATTCTTATCTTTTCATGTTGGGGTTACTATTCACGAGTTGCTATTCATGAGTTACTATTTATGAGTACTATTCACGAAGCATGATGATTTTTTTTCTTGTAAAATTTCTACCTTTTAGTGTCGAGGTTACTATTCACGTATACGACATTATTCACATATACGACACTATTCACAAATACGGCACTATTCACAGAAAAATTAAATTTTTTTTTCTGTGTCCAAGATATCTATTATGGATACTAGCTTTGATTGTATCCATATTTTGATCAATCTTGAATTTTACTTCGCTATGAATATTTATGAAGTATTTTTGAACTCGGATTGTTTGAAATACGAATCCTTAATATTTATTCTTTTGTTTCATTGGATTCGTTGTCTTTAAATGATTTTTCATCATCCTCAGTCCTAAAAGATGATCTGTTGTTGAATATCTTTAGCCTGTAGTGCATAGATTAATGATTTTATGATGAATATCTTTGGCCCGTAGTGCAAAGATGAACAGGTGTTGAGATGAACATGACCAACTGATGAATATCTTTGGCCTGTAGTGCAAAAATGAATATTTGATTCAAGATGTTTATTGATTGATGTTACAGGGATAAAATATTAATGATGGACTTTTAAATTCATAGGTGATAGTAGATTTCATCCTCTACTTAACTCTTCTAATGAATTATTATTTTCGCTGCGAATATTGATTTAAAATTTGTTGTCTATTGTATTCTATTAAATTTTTTCCTGTTGAAGACTAACGATAATTTGTTCTATATTATCTTAGTCATAATATTCTTTATTAGGCTAGTTGAGCTCACCCTTTTCCTTTTTGTTCTATTTTTCTTCTTAGGAGGCGAGAATGTAGCGGGTACTAGTCGGGGTATGGAATGATGGTTCAAGATAGTTGTCTTAGTAGTCCTCACTATTTTGTAAAATAGTGTATCAATAATTGTAATGAGGACTTATTTGAGTGTGGATATTGTCTAGAAGACAATATTTATATTTAAACTCACAGTATATATGTTGTCGTATTTTGCACGACAATTGTAATAGTAAAGTTGTAGTTATTTTCTGTACCATGTATTTGGCGACTAAGAATGGGTTGGGTGGAATGGACCTATTTTGGGGGCTTCACAGTCAACATCAAAGATCGAGCCTGATCTCTCTCAAAGGTCATCAGATGAAGACTCTGCTCAAAGTACTGTGCTGAATGCTGAATCACGACAGTGCTAGTACTGGGAGAATCTAAAGGAAATTCTGGCAACCTAGTAGATGGCTCCTCCTCGGTGTGAGAATCAATGCGCTCCATGGGCTCTCCACCATCTGAATCAATACTCGGCAATGTGGGTACTACCTCAGCCGGTGTAGTCTCTGTCTCCATCCATGCGGAATACTCTACAGAATAACCTGGATGACTAATAGAGAAAGCGGCTATCTCGCACTGATCCTAACATGCATACACACGGGATCGGTCCTCTGCTAAAAGATAGCGATAAGCTAAACGCTAGCCCAACGCTCCCTCGAAAGGATGAAAATCCTGAAACTGGTCAAACTGCGACATCACGGCCAGTGGATGGTAAGTAGTCATGCCCCTCAAATCAGCCAGAGGGATGTAATCCATGCCCGGAGCATGAGTAATAAAGCTCTAAGGTGAGCTTAGCCCTGAGCACGATAATATACTAAATGGGTCTTCGATCCCAGCTAAAAAGCGGACCAAGATGTAGCATCCGTACACTTCGCAGGCTGAAATGAATATGACATGGCTATATCATGGGTGAAACAATACCCATGCCGTCTGAAAGTGCCAATCGGTCTCAGGTGTGACATAAACCACACGTATAGCATGATCGAACAGCCCGTAAATACTCATGTCAGATAAGTGCAGCAGTATATAGTTGACCTCAATGTCTCGGCTATAATCAAAGGTATGATGGTACGACCCTCCCTGAGAGCTCTCACCTCCATGATAACTCCTATGTCCAACTCATCCATATACAGTGGCATGTAGACATATGACAATACGCACAATAGCAATACATCTACCTTGGCCAGATGTCAATGATCCTCTGGTGTGGTGAAATCCCTGAAATGTCATCTATAACTATCCTCAGAGCCAAATCTGTCAAACAGAAAATGCTGGGATATAATTTGGCCAGATGTAAGCTCATCCTGCACCATTCTATGCCTTAGTCCAGTGAGGGTCATGAACCGCCGACTTATATCCCCCAAAGCCATATGCACACAAGGTCTGTCTAGTGGCAGCATCGTCAACAGTGCATAGTCCTCCAGAGTGGGAGTCAACTCCTGGGTCCCAAATCAGAAAACCTGCCTCTCCGATACCCAGTGCTCCAGCATGCCATCCACGAATCCTGTGGGAACCTGAAACATCAACAGGGTCATAGTATACTGCAACAAATGATCTATGGTCACCCTATCTGATGGTGACATGCTATCATACCACGGTCGCATACCAAATACCACCAATAATGGTGGGGTATGATCAATACGACTAACTGTCGAAGAAAATATCTGCACGGGTCGTGTCATAAGACCATCCAGGGGTCAATGATGAATATCTCTAGACATACATACATATGTATAACATGATACATGCATTACAGATAATAGATGGCAATATGATATAGGGAATGGAAAAACTGTACATATATTCCTAAGTATATCATCATCTAATACATCATCTCTGTACAACTAAAAATACAGGGAAATGGGGCACGAACGCCCTACTACTAATAGAGGCCTATCAAAAGATATAGTGAGAATGAGGCACAGACACCCACTAGCTAACAGAGGCCTATCAAAAGATATAACGAGAATACACATCAGAAGAAGACAATGGTGTCGATGTCCACATCATCAATCCTGTCCACCTGATGTAACTCTTCCTGAGTTACTGGATCTCTATCAACAGGGATATCAGGCCGATACAAAGGAGGATCTGCGCCGGCAAAACCAAATGGGTCTTCTGAGGGGCCAGCGCCTGAGCTGGAAGGATCAAACGAATCTGCCTCTGCTGGATCTCTGCCCAAATGCCATATAAAGATATGTGCCTGTTCTAACTGCCGGGTCAAACTGTCAATCTGTGTCACATGAGTCAGATCTCAGACACAGGCTAGCCAATCCGTCATCATCACGGATCCTAGAACCATATCCCCCATGAACTGAGTGGCGCGGGTCTGGGCTCCAATAGTACGTGGGTCCCACCCCTCCGGCTCCATCCAGTTCGAGTTGCAAAGGAGTTCTCACAAGTTAAAAAGGCCAAATCAGGGATAAAAACGCTACACGATTGAGCAGAATAGCCTACAATCCTGGTTGAACCGTGGGTCTTCACATCATTCATTGGTATTCGCTCAAACATAGGGTAAACTATGCCAATGATCTCAGACGATACAAGTCACGCTCAGCGATACCTCACATAGGTCCAATTCCTCTCATTTAGGATCGTCATCCTACTTTATAACAACCCTGGCGGGGGTCACAACGCGGTACACATGTCGAAGTACATAACTCCGGCTGGGGTTAAAACGCATGTTTCGTTGACTCACACATCAACGATGATCCAACATATCACCCCGGCGGGGGTTACAACACATGTTCCGTTGACACACACATCAACGATGATCTAACACGTCACCCCGGCGGGGGTTACAGCGCATGTTCCGTTGACACACACATCAAAGATGATACAACAACCCCGATGGGGATCACAGCGTATTGTCATCCATTGATGTACGTATCAATGAAGGTCAAGCAACCTTGACATCATTTCAGCCGTTGGCAAATAAACCTAACGTGGCATCAGAAACCATCCGATGATTTCATCAGTTGATACACACATCAACAAATTCCAAACAGCCTTGGCATTTATCCCCAGTAGGGAATTCATCCGTTGATCTACACATCAAAAGAGGATCAAATATATCCCCGACGGGGGTTACAACCCATGGTAAACCGTTGGATCACACGTCAACGAAGGTCGGGCAACGCTGACAATATTTGCTGTTGGCAGTAAAACCAACAGAACATTGACATACTCTGGCGATAGAAACCAAGAAAGGGAAACGTCATCAAAGAGGATTGATGTCGAAATATGTTATACACATCCTCAAACAGACAAAGCTTTATCCCCACAGATCTCTTACACATAAGAGACACTACTTCGGAATTAAGTCTGTATCAAGGATTCAGGACTTTGGTGATATCCCCAACGTCAGCATCCTGAAAGATTTTGATCGCACATCTAATTTGGACATCATTGCCAAATCCCCTATAGAACCTATAGGGATATAGCAATCATCCTCAACATGTTGGGAAATAGCCCCATACACATGCATCATACAATTGCGTCATGATATATTTTAAGTGTCTAGGATTCTTTATCCTATCCATTCATTGTATTGCTTGAATATGATAAAGAGGGGCATCTGTAGACACTCAAAATTTTCTGCATATCTGTTACTGACATCGCAGAAGCGCAGATTCGTCTTTCAAGAGGAAACCCTGGAAGACGGTTCATATCTATTTTGGATACTACCAGGAGGAACAGACCAACCTCGGAACACACACTGGGAGTAACAGCTCAACCCGGAACACACACCGGGAGTAACAATTCCAACCTCGAAGATAACCCTGAGGCATGCAGATCCAATACCGAAACACAAATCGGAGAAGACCGATTCATCCTGGAGATAACCCCGAGATGTTTCGTCTCAGTTCTAACACGGGGAATAGCAGATTCCAACCTTGGAGACAACCCCAAGGAAGGCAGTGGCGGTTCCGGAGATAACTCCAGAAATGCTTATTTCAAATGCATGCCATCAGCTTCAACCTCAACGCTCACATCGAGGCACTCAGTACAAGATAGGCATACCTCAAAGATAACACTGAGGACCTTCAACATTTGCAGCAGTTCAATCTCAGCGATAACCCTGAGCAACGTTTACTTTATCAGCCCAAATCGGAGATAACCCCAGTGAGGGGCAAAGTAGTCATCGTGCAACCATGACGCCACATCACGTCGTCTCAACATTTTAGACATACATTTCTACACAACAATATCCCATAAAAGCTTAGAAGAACCAATCCCGAGTGACTATTGTGCAGGATAACAGATAGAATTTGAAGCTGAAGACCAGAGGGCATCGTCCCATCTTCATGACTTCGTACAACCTCTAATCCCATGTTATTGCATAACTCTCAACAACGGCGGTCCGAAATAGGTCCTATATACCTCAGTCGGATGCCCGGATTACAATTTTAAAAGTTCGAACGGACATCACGTTGCCTACGTACATGTACTGAGTGCTTTCTCATTTTAAACACTTGTGAGCTCACATATAGCTACTTCTGTACTGACGGAAGCCAGTGTTTATCTACTTTAAAGTTATTGAAGTCTTCTTTGGCAGCGCACTGTAAGACTTCTTGCACATTTTCAAGCCTTTCTCTTCAAATTTACACACACCCTTCTTTACGTTGAGAGTCGTGTTGCGTGTGTTTGCTCGGACTTCGGTCCGTGATTTTATTTCAGTTTGTATATACATATATATATATATATATATATATGTTTATTTATTTATTTATATATATGGACTAACATTATCGAGTTATGCCTCGATTGAGCCTAGACTTCGGTCTGGAGCGTTTACTTGCTTTTGTATATATATACATTTATATATATGAACTACATGTAGAACTCTGTTCGATGAGCCTAGACTTCGATCTAGAGCGTTTACCGCTTTAATATATATATATATATATATATATATATATATATATATATATATATATATATATATATATATAATAACTGTTGTCGGACTTTGTTCGATGAGCCTGAATTTTATATCCGGTGCATTTATTTTCTTTTGTATATATATATTTCTATATATGAACTGTGTGTCGAACTTTGTTCGATGAGCGTGGATTTTATATCCGGTGCGTTTACTGCTTTAATATATATATACTTATATATATTAACTGTTGTTGGACTTTGTCCGATGAGCCTGGATATTATATCCGGTGTGTTTATCGCTTATATATATATATATATATATATATATATATATATATATATATATTTACATTTCGTCCCACCTGGAGTTTATTTCGTGGTGGTTGACCGTTTTTACTGCTTTCTGTACATTTCGTCTCGCCTGGAGTTTCCTCCGTAGCGTTAGATAGCTTTTACAGCTTTATTTACATTTCTGATCCCCCATGGAGGTGCTTCGTGGTTGGTGATCCTGTCTGTATATATATATTTACAGCTTTTATATATATACCTACTTATTGCGTTTATATCAATTGTGGCATCATATGAGCCTAGGAATCATGTGATCACAGATTCAGTCTACTGAATCTAGGTTCGGTTCCCGTGATGGACCTTTTCAGCTGTAAGCAGCTTGTAAATTTATCTGTGATGTTTTGATTTCCTCAGATGATTCTCATACCCACGAGGAATTCAGCACCTTTTGTACATTATATTCATACAGATGCCTCACATCAGTAAAATAAAATCAATCAAGCCGAGTACGGAATAAAATGGAAGTATCAAAGGCTTCAATTACTATTGAGCACAAGGGTTTGAAAAACCTCTTTTCTAAAACATCATTGCTATATCTTGTTTAAAATTGATTTTTTTACATAAATTCAAACCCTTTGTATATAGGTACAAACGAGGCGCAACACTACTTCCAAATAATAGCACATTGACCCACACACACACACACACACACACACACACACATTCATATAAAAATTTCTTGAAAAGTGGCGGTCACCGTGGCAACATGGATGTCGGGGGGTTCCTAACACCTTCCCTCCGCATAAGCAAGTCCCCGGACCCTAATTGAATCTCGGTTTCATCGACCCGTTTAGCAGTGTCACATCACTGGGTTAATGTGCAAACCTTTTCTCGGTTGCGTTGGTACAACTAGTTAAAAAACCAATTGGCGACTCTTATAGTCCAATCGTCGACATTACACATGTCGGACCTTTTTCACTTATTTTTTCAAACAAATCTCACATAAAATGAGAACACAAAAGAACAGGTAACGAAAAGGGACAAATAAAAATCCCGACGTCGACATGCCTCTTCTCCACAAGGATTGTAACTTTGATGAAAAGTTGGACTTAGACTTATGGAAATACAAGAGGACATTGAGGTGCCTCTGAAGATCAAAGATTGGGTCAAAGACAAACTTAAACCTAACCTTGATCAAACCACCTCCTTCAATCTCAGAACCTTAGAAAGCCCTAAGTTAATCCAAATTGGTTCAGACCTTACCCCAAACCAGAGGAATGACATGGTTACACTACTAACCCAATTCCAAGATGTGTTTGCATGGTCTCATGAAGACATGGTGGGTTTGTCCACTGACATTATCCTTCATCGCCTTCCCATCAAAGAGGGATTCAAGCCAGTCAAGCAGAAACTCAGGCGATTGAAACCTGAGTGGAGTTTAAAGGTGAAAGAAGAAATTATGAAACAATTTCAAGCTGGTATTATCATGGTGTCCACATATCCTGAATGAATATTCAACATTGTTCCCGTGCCTAAGCCTGGAGGAAAGGTGCGAGTTTCTGTTGATTATAGGGATCTGATTAAAGCTTGCCTTAAAGATAGCTTTCCCGTGCCATTTATCCACATTCTCATTGACAATACTATTCAATACGGCATGTACTCCTTCGCTGATTGCTTTGTGGGGTACCATCAGATCATAGTTGCTGAGGAGGATCATGAAAAAACTGCTTTCATCACGCCTTGGGGAACCTTTTGCTACAGACGGTTGTCTTTCGGCCTCATCAATGTCGGAGCTACCTATCAGAGAGCTATGATGGCTCTTTTCCATGACTTAATGCACAAAGAGATAGAGATCTATGTGGATGACATCATTGTCAAGTCCCGAAGGGAGCATGACCACTTAGACCATCTCATAAAGCTTTTCAACAGGTTACGTAAGTACAACTTGAAGTTGAATCCGGCTAAGTGAGCCTTTGGCGTTAAATCAGGTAAGTTGCTAGGATTTCTAGTCAGCCATAAAGGGATTGAGTTGGATCCCACCAAAATCTAGGCCATTACGGAAATGCCCATTCCTCAGACAGAGTAGGAAATACGAGGATTTTTGGGAAGAGTCAACTTCATTAGTAGGTTCATTTCTCAACTCACAACAATATGTGAGCCGATCTTCAAGCTGTTAAGGAAGAACTCCTCCATAAAATGGAATGATGAGTGCCAGAAGGTCTTCCTTACCATCAAAGAGTAGCTAGTCAAAGCTCCTATTTTGGTACCACCCAGGGATGATGTTCCCCTGTTTATGTACCTGTCCATAAGTGACAATGCCATGGGCTGCATGTTGGGTCAAAAAGACGATAGAGGCCGAGAACGAGCTATCTATTACCTCAGCAAAAGATTCAGCAACAGTGAACACAAGTACACTCTGATTGAGAAGACTTGTTGTGCTTTAGCATGGGCCGCCATGTGGTTACAACAATACCTTCATGGGCACACAACCCATCTCATATCCCGCGTGGATCCTCTCAAGTATGTGTTCAGTAAACCCATATTAAATTATCGATTGTCCAGATGGCAGTTGATTCTGCAACAATTTGACATTATTTACGTGACGTAAAAGTCCATTAAGGTCAAGGAATTACGGATCAACTAGCCGATGCACCTTCAGGGGATTTCAAACCCTTGGAAACATACTTCCTCGATGAAGGGGTAATGGCAATTCAGCAACACCATCAGTATGATACACGTCAAACATGGAACATGTATTTTTATGGAGCTGTTAATATAGAAGGTTCTAAACCTGGAGCAGTTCTGGTATCCGGTACGGGGGAGCAGTATCCCGTCACCGTCAAATTATAGTTTATTAGCACCAATAACACATCTGAGTATGAAGGCTGTATCATGGGGCTAAAACTTACCCGTTTAATGGGTATCAGACGGTTAACTGTCTTTGGGGATTCAGAGTTGGTAGTCAAACAATCCACGGGAATCTATCAAACCAAAGAGCTACATTTGCTGCCTTACCATCGACAAGTTTTACAGATGGCTTCGGAGTTTGAAGAGATCTCTTTTCTACACAATCCTCGTAATAGGAATGACTTTGCAGACGCGCTAGCAGCTTTGGCTTCCTTGATTCACATACCTGACAAGGAACACGGGAGTACGTAGGCAACCATATTTTATATGGCCCGGTCGCAATAAAATAAAAACAACAAAAACACTTCTACACCCTTTTCCTTACAAAAATAACAAAAATATTCCTATACCCTTTCTGTCATAAACAGCGCTGAGCCTCTTACACCAGGTTCGAACTACGCAGACCTGATCTACTCTTCAACAGGAGTACGTAGGCAGCCATTTATGGTTCGGTATAACCCCCAACCAAAACACAAATACTTGTCAACGGTACTGTGATTAAACTTCAATGCACCTCATTTCGTTGGCTTCAAACCAAAGGGATGGAATTACCTGACCTCCCCATCTAAATGGGAGACTCGGCGACCATCTAAATATGGTTGTTCCTCAAAGAGCAACACCAATCCATAAGAGATGGAATTAACTAGGCTCTTCCTAAATAGGAGTACTGGCAACCATTTGTGGTGCGGTCAATCTAAGAGAGGAAAGCCATACTCCTCTCCATATTTCCATACAAAAACCAGTCCCAAGACACCAAAGATGGTGGGGATACACACAGATCCATGATCTATTCTGAACTATCCAGAGACAACTCAATGTCCATCCAGCAAGGAGGAATTCAGAATACATCAAGATCACAAGCCCTGAAGAAGCAGGAAAATATCAAGCAAGTATTCAGGCATATCTGAAAGGGAAGTGATCAAAAATATATATTTCCCTGCTATATATAATACTGTTTGATATATATAATGTAAACTGTACATGAAAAAATGGCTAAGCTAGTCTGTGCAGGAAAATACAAGGCTATCTACAGATTGGTATGTATACGAGCTAGCAGATCTTACATAGCATCTCTCTCAAGAGAAGAAGGTAATGCTGTGGTCTCCTGTACAAGGATATCCACACGAGCTAGCAAGTCTGAGGCCATCTACATGGTGATGTGATGCTCATCAATGTACGCAGTCATCTCGGTAAGCATGCCAGTGGTAAAGGACCTCACTATAGTACTATCTGTGACGGTTATATCCCGGGCAGATATGGTGCTATCCCGCTCAACTATGACTACATCTCTGGCTGATCTAGCCTCATCCCGCTCAACAACAGCGGTATCTCTACGAGCTAATGCCCCGTCTCTCTCTAACAGAGCTGCGTCTCTCCCATCAAAAGCTGTTAACATCAAGGCTCTAGCCTGATTCCTCTCAAAGGATATCAAATGAAGACTTTGCACAAACTACTATGCTGAATGCTGAATCATGACAGTGCTAGTACTGGGAGAATCTAAGAGAGCTGTTGGCAATCCAGTAAATGGCTCCTCCTCGATGGGAGAATCAATGTCCTCCATGGGCTCTCCACCATCTGAATCAATGCTCGACACTATGGATACTACCGCAGCCGATGAAATCTCTGTCTCCATCCACGCAGAATACTCTAGCGAATAACCCGGATGGTAATAGAAAAAGTAGCTATCTCACGCTGATCCCAATAAGCATACACACGGGATTGGCCCTCTGCTGATAGATGGCGAGAAGCTAATCACTGACCTAATGCCCTATCAAAAGGATAAAAATCCTAGAACTGGTTAAACTGCTACATCATGGCCAGTGGGTGGTAGGTAGTCATGCCCCTCAAACAAGCAAGAGGGAGATAATCCATGCCCAGAGCATGAGTGATGAAACTGTATGGCGAACTGAGCCCTAAACACGACAAGATAGCAAACAGATCTCCAATCCCAGCTAAGAAAACGGACCAAGATGTAGGATCTATACACTCTGTAGGCTGGAAGGAATATGACATAGCTATCTCTTGGGTGAAACAATACCCGTGTCATCTAAATGTGCCAATCGGTCTCAAGTGTGACATAAACCATACAAACAGCATGACCGAACTGCCTGTGAATACCCCTGTAGGGTAAGTACTGCAGAACGTGGCCGACCTCAGTGTCTCTGCCATGATCATCAGAATAATGGTACGACCCTCCCTGAGAGCTCTCACTGCCATAATAACACCGATGTCCAACCCATCCATGTATCGTGGCATGTACACGTATGATAACGCACACAACAACAATGCATCCACCCTAGCCAAATGCCACTGGTCCTCTAATATGGTGAAATCCCTAGAATACCAAGCATAGCTGTCCTCATAGCCAAATCTATAAATCAAAAAAAGCTAGGATATCACATGGCCGGATGTGATCTCATCCTGCACAACTCTCTGCCTCAGCCTGGTGAGAGTGATAAACTAACGGCTCATGTCACCAATAGCCATATGCACGCAAGGTCTATCAAGTGGCAGCATTGTCAAACGTGCATACTCCTCTAAAGTCAGAGTCAACTCCTGGGTCCCAAACTGAAAAACCTGCCTCTCCGGTACTCAGTGCTCCAGCATGCCCTCCACAAATCCTACGGCAACCTGAAACATCAAAAGTGTCATGGTATGCTACAACAGCTGATCTACGGTTACCCTATCTGGGGGTGACATACTATCATACTAATATCTCAGACGGGATGCCATCAATAATGGTGGAGTGTAATCTATGCAGCTGACTGTCGAAGAAGACATCTATGTAGGTCGTATCATAATACCATCCAGGGGTCAATGCTGAATTTCTCTGGACATACATACATATGCATAACATGATACGTGCATTACAGATAATAGATGGCAATATGATGCAGGGAATAGAAGATAGTACATACATTCCTAAATACATCATCATCTATATACATCATCTCGGTACAACTAAAAATACAGGAAAATGGGGCACAGACGCCCTACTACTAATAGAGGCCTATCAAAAGATATAGCGAGAATAGTGCACAACCACCCAATAGCTAACAGTGGCCTATCAAAAGAGATAATGAGAATATACATCAGAAGAAGACAATGGTGTCAATATCTACAACATCAATCCTATCCACCTGATGTAACTCATCCTGAGTCACTAGATCTCGATCAACAGGGATGTCAGGCCTATACAAAGGAGGATCTACGCCGATAAAGCTAAATGGGTCATCTGAGAGGTCAGCTCCTGTGCTGGAAGGATCAAATGAATTTGCCTCTGCCGGATCTCTGCCCAAATACTGGATAAAGAAATGTGCTCAGTCTAGTCGCTGGGTCAAGCTATCAATCTGTGTCATATGAGTCGGATCTCGGACACTGGCTAGCCAATCTGTCATCATCACGGATCTTGGAACCATATCCCCCATGAACAGAGTGGCGCGGGTCTTGGCTCCAATGGTACAAGGGATCCACCAATGCTGGAATACATCTCAAGTGCAAGGACCCTCTGACAATGCAAAACCGTCAACACCCAACAATGGGATATCAATGACGGGTGACTGCGACACAGGCCAATAACGCCTGGCAGGTGGCAAGATCGGTACACGGATCTCTCCTGTGATTCTCCTAATAGCACGCTCTCCTAAATAGAGCTCCCACCCTCCATCTGTGAAGAGAGAAACCCTACGGGTGGAAATCACGTACTCAACACCAGTCGGGTATGCATCCTCAAATCCAATGGCCAAGTGCTCCCCAGAATATAGAATCCATGTGATGACATCCGCTGTCAACAACTCCAACTGTAGGCGACAATGAGTGAAACCCTCAGCTACCGGGACCTCCGCCAGTATGGAATGATGCCATCTCTATCCTTATGGGTAGGTATCCAACCCTAATACACTCACCGAACGTAAACATGGGAGCCTCTCATAGGCCCAAAACTGCCAACACAAAGGCAAACATCTGCTATCAGTTAACACTCTTAACCTGTACATGGTAAATGACAAGAGAAATACTTATCAATAGAAATGGATAAAATCATAACCAAGCTTCAGTCAAGCCCTGCGAGCACATATGCATGCCCTGTGAAAATAGGCAAAGGTGTAGGAGCCCCAATCATACTCTCCATTACGATCCACATGTCGCGTGGCGCTGATCAAGCAAAAGAGACCGTAGAAGAGTTATCTGCTATGAATCAGCCCCTAATGATCATCAGGAATAATCGCCGAAGAATGCGATCCTTGACTCAGACATCAGCTGGTATGGGCTCACTCAACAAGGATCTGACGGCTGTGGGGATAATATCCGCCGTGCAAGGCACTGGTGCCCCTCCAAACTCCATACCTGTGATAAACTGCCAATTCATCGGCGTCATCATCACCTCACAATCCAGTAAATGGAGAGACTGAGTCTGGTGAAACCAGCGCTCAGACAATACCCTGAGGTAACCCCAGGGCTAACGGCAGGGAAGGATGGAAAAGAATACCCCGAATCCCCAGTCATGCACAATCGCTTTATAGTCAGGATGCAGAGCCTGGTACATGGAGTGAATGCTGAACCAATTCCCTCGAGGCTGTGTAAAGCCGGGAACCTGCATAAAATGCAGATCGACATCAGAATCCTTTACTCCTCATTAATAGGAAAGAATGAAGATTAAGATCTAACTTTATACCTCGTTAGCGTGCAAATACATCGATGGTTATCGACTTAAATCACTTAGAAGCTCTGGGTTTGCCACCTGAATACTCGGAAGGTCCCTACGGGGAACATATGTAGCAGGAGCGGGGTCCACAACCGGAACATCCTCGTTCTCATCCTCAACGTCCGGTACATTAACCTGGACTGGACGTATCATGGCCTCCACCAACCAACGAGGCTATCTAACAAAACGGGGTCGAGGCACTTCAGAAGCCCTCATCCGTACACCAGAAGTGGTCCTACGGGAACTGCTCGGCTGATCCAGATCCATAATATCTGGACAATAAGTCTCTAAATTACCTCAGAAAGGGATAGTGTAGAACACTTGTACGATGAAAGAATTTGTAAAAAATTGCCTGAACTCAGCAGATCTGAAGAAGAGCTTTCGGATTTCCTTTGCGGCGTAACTTGAAAATGACTTATGAAAGCAACCTGCAGGACTTTAATATCCACGGTTGGCTGCAGGTCCATCTGCGGCTGTAGCAGGTGTACCTGAGGCACCCATACGTGGGTCTCATCCCTCCAGCTCGGTCCAGTTCGAGTTGCAAAGGAGTTCTCACAAGCTAAAAAGGCCAAATCAGGGATAAAAACGCTACGCGATTGAGCAGAATAGCCTGAAATCCTGGTTTTTCTTGGCCCGACTGTGGCTTTCATATCATTCACTGGTATTCATCCAAACATAGGGTATACTATATCGATGATCCCCATCGCTACAAATCACATTCGGCAATACCGCACAGAGGTCCAATGCCATAAATTCAGGGTCGTTGCCCTAATCTCCATTAAATGGATCCCCGACGGGGGTTACAATGCATGGTCATCTGTCCACAAACAGATCCCCGGCGGGGGTTACAACGCATGGTCATTTATCCAAAAATAGATCCCCAGCGGAGGTTACAACGCATGGTCATCTGTCCACAAACAGATCCCCGGCGGGGGTTACAACGCATGGTCATCTATCCACAAACAGATCCCCGACGGGGGTTAACACGTATATTATCTGTTGACACACACATCAGTAAGGATTAAACAGATCCCCGACGGGGATTACAACACATATTTTCTATTGATGCACATGTCAACGAAGGTCAAGCAACCATGACGTCAGTTCAGCCGTTGGCAGGTAAACCCAACGTCGCATCGGAAGCCATCCGATGAGTTCATCAGTTGATACACACCACAACAAAGGCCTAGCAGCCTTGGCATTTATTCCCAGTAGGGAGTTCATTAGTTGATACGCACATCAACAAAGGCCAAATAGCCTTGGCATTCATCCCCAGCAGGGAGTTCATCTGTTGATATACACGTCAGTAGGGGATCAAATGGATCCCCGACGGGGGTTACAACGTGTGGTCAACCGTTGGTTTACACGTCAACGAAGGTCGGGCAGCCCTGACAACACATACTGTTGGCAGTAAATCCAACAGAAGATTGATATGTCTTGGCGATATAAACTAGGGAGGATCAACATCATCGAGGAAGATAGATGATGGAATATGTTATGCACATCCTCAAACAGACAAAGTTTTATCCCCCCAGATCTCTTGTACACGAGAGGCACATCTTGGGTGTAAAGTTTGTATCAAGGATTCAGGACTTTGGTGATAGCCCCAACGTCAACATCCTAATAGGTTTGGATCACACATCTAAGCTTGTCGTCATTACAATCACCGGTAGAAGCAACAGGGAGTCGACAATCATCCCTGGCATATGGGAAAGCAATCCATATGCATCATACACTTGCATCATGTTGCTCCATATAGCATCATGTTTGTCTTATTGCATTTCAAGTGTCTAGGATTCTTTATCCTATCCATGCCATTACATTGCATAAATATGATAAAGAGGGGCATCTGTAGACACTCGAAATTTTTTACACACCTGTTACTGACATTGCAGGAGGAAAGATTCATCTTTCAGATATAACCTTGGATGATAGTTTATATCCAGTCCGAATACTACCGAAAGCTCAGTCTCAACCCCATAACACACACTGGGAGCATCAGTTCCAGCCTCGAAGATAACCCCGAGGCCTGCAGTTCCAATATTGGAAATTCCACCGGAGAAGGTCGATTCATCCCAGAGATAACTCCGAGATATTCAGTCTTAGTCCCAACACTGGGAATAGCTGATTCCAACCTTGGAGATAACCCCAAGGAAGGTAGTTACAGTTCCGGAGATAACTCCGGAAATGCTTGTTTCAAATATATGCAATCAGCTTCAACCTCGACGCTTACACCGAGGCACTTTGTACAAGGCTCGACAATAACACCGGGAAGACATGCACACCTCAAAGATGACACTGAGGACCTTCAACACTTGCAGCAGTCCAATCTCAGAGATAACCCTAAGCAACGTCTGCTTTATCAGCCCAAACTAGAGATAACCCCGGTGAGGGGCAAAGTCGTTATCTTGCCACCTTGACGCCACATTGCGCCGTCTCAACATTTCAGACATACATTTCTACACAGAAATATCCCACAAGAACCAAGGAAGTCCAATCCCGAGTGACTATTACGCAGGGTAACAGATAGAATTTGAAGCATGAAGACTAGAGGGCATGGTCCCATCTTCCTGACTTCGTACAACCTCTAATCCCATGTCATTGCGTAACTCTCGATAACGGTAGTCCGAAATAGGTCTTATACACCTCAGTCGGATGCCTGGATTGAAGTTCAGAAAGTTCGAGCAGATAACACGTTGTATGCGTGCACGTACTTTGAGATGGCAGTACCCGCGAAGCCCGGGGCACCCCGGGCAGCCGCATGTACATCTACGACTAGCTGTAAGTACACCTGCGGCTCCCCCCTCTATAAATAGAGGGCTTGGTGTGGCCATTTTGTAAGAGAAAAAGGCGAGGAAGGCCTATCCAATTTGCTCTGTACACACCCTAAACCGAGTGCTTTCTCATTTTAAACACTTGTAAGCTCATATATAGCCACTTTTTACCGGCGGGAGCCGAGTGTTCATCCACTTAAGGCTATAGAAGTTTTCTTTGGCAGCCCACTGTAAGCCTTCTTACACACTTTAAAGCCTTTCTCTTCATCTTTGGACGCACTATTCTTCACGTTGAGAGTCGTGTTGCGTGTGTATGCCCGGACTTCGGTTCGTGGTTTCATTTCAGTTTGTATATATATATATATATATATATACTTATATATATATATATATATATATATATATATTTATTTATATATGGACTTACATTATCGAGTTATGCCTCGATTGTGCCTAGACTTATGTCTGGAGCGTTTAATTGCTTTCGTATATATATATATATATATATATATATATATATATATATATATATATATATATATATATATATATGCTTATATATATGAACTGTGTGTCGAACTTTGTTCGATGAGCCTAGACTTACTTCTGGAGCGTTTAATTGTTATATATATATATATATAAGCAAGAAACTGCTCCGGATGTAAATCCAGGCTCATCGAACATAGTTCGACACACAGTTCATATGTATATATATATATATATATATATATATATATATATATATATATATATGAATTATTGTCGGACTTTGTTCGATGAGCCTTGATTTTATATCCGGTGCATTTACATGCTTATATATATATATATATATATATATATATATATATATATATATATATATATATATATATATATATATGTATTTACATTTTGTCCCGCCTGAAGTTTACTTCGTGGCGGTTGACCATTTTTATTGCTTTCTGTACATTTTGTCTCGCCTGGAGTTTCCTCCGTGGCGGTTGATCGCTTTTACAGCTTTATTTACATTTCTTATCTCCCATGGAGGTGCTTCGTGGCGGTTGATCATGTGAATATATATTTACTACTTTTATGTATTTATATTTCTGATCCCCCATGGAGATGCTTCGTGGTGGTTGATCATGTCTGTATATATATATCTACAGCTTTTATATTTATAACTGCTTACAGTTTTCATATAAACTGCAGTATCATGTGAGCCTAGGAATCATGTGATCACAGATTCAGTCTACTGAATCTAGATTCGGTTCCCGTGATGGACATTTTCAGCTGTAAGCAGCTTGTAAATTTATTCACGGTGTTGGATTTTCTAAGATAGTTTTCATGCCCATGAGGAGTTCGGCATTATTTATATATTATTTTCTCGAAGATGCTTCGCATCTCGAAAATAAAAGCAATTAAACCGAACATTTAATAAAATAGAAGTATCAAAGGCCTCAATTACTATTAAGCACAGGGTTTGAAAAACCTCTTTTAAAACATCATTGCTATATCATGTTTAAAATTGAATTTTTACACAAATTCAAACCCTTGTATATAGGTGCGAACGAGGCATAACACTACTTCTAAATAACAGCACATTGATCCATACACACACATATTCATATAATAGTTTATTGAAAAATGGCGGTCATCGTGGCAACACGGATGTCGGAGGGTGCCTAACACCTTCCTTCCATATAAGCAAGTTCCTGGACCCTAATGAATCTCAGTTTCACCGACCCGTTTAGCAGTGTCACATCATTGGGTTAATGTGCAAACCTTTTCTCGGTTGTGTTGGTACAACCAATTAAAAAATCAACTGGCGACTCTTAATAGTCCATCGTCGACATTATACATGTTGGACCTTTTTTTTCACTTGTTTTTTCAAACAAATCTCACCTAAAATGAGAACACCAAAAAAAGGAAACGAAAAGGGACAAATAAAAATCCCAACGTCGACAGGTGGCAACTCTGCTGGGGACTCTAGTAAGAGAACTTAAGCCGCTATTACAAGCTTTTCAAAACTGTTATATGCTTGTGTGTTAATGTTGCATTTACATTTATGATGAATGTGTACGAATGCATCTTTTTACTGCACTGCAATATATCTATATGTGATATTAGTGCTTCGCACATGTCATCATTTTCATAAACGGTGAGACACGTTTTATGTAAATGTATGTTGTGTGGTTCCTCCACCAGGAGGCTATCCTGTCGGTGTTTGATTACTGGACTCGTAGGAAGACTAATTCCAACGAGGCTCAGGAAAGGCACCACCCAAATTCGCTCTAGTTGAAAGACCGGATTAACTTCCCATTGAGTAAATTACGATGATTTGGGAACCTTCATGCCAAAAAGCAACGAGAGAAACCTAAGATAGGTCAGCCTCTGATAAACCAAACGCGGAGGAAAGTCTCTTCATGCTTTCTCATTTCAAATTATTCGTAAAATCAATTACTTTTAATTTACATTTCATATTCATCTCCATGTAATGAGAAATATGAAGAAACATGTGCATATACATATTTAAATTAACATGATATCCTGTATTACGAACAGCTAACATCCGTTTTGCAGGATCATAATCCTAAAATGGACACATCACATAGCATATAAACATTTACACAATCCCTAAAACTAAACTATGCAAGTTTTGTCGCAGGGAAACATTCGTACCTATTACCCGGTCAAAATACAAAAAGGCCGCAGGCCTACAACCAATTATATCTTCATTTGACCAGTCTAATCTAGTTTCTCACGTAGAATTTGAGGATTAAGTAAACAGATCAGGGATTTAGATGTTCTGCTTAAAGAACTACATCAGTCTACTCAAGGTACGAAGATACCCATACATGTTGAATCCTCTACACAAGGAGGAACTCAAGGTTCTGACAAAGCCATTACAGTACCTGAGCTCCAGTTGGATACAACCAACAAAAGTTATGATATCACCCATCTTAAAGGAGATCTAGACACCGGTGACATCAAGAAAAAGGTCATTCAAATGGAAGAAACCCTTCGTTCTATCAAAGAAATTGGAGCACACGAGAGTGTCACCTATGTCAATCTTTGTATATTCCCTGGTGTTCATTATCCAAAGAAGTTCAAAACTCCTAACTTTGAAAAGTATGACGGGTTAGGAGATCCTTGCACCCATTTGAAGGTGTTCATTGGAGAACTTGGATCTTATGCAGAGGACGAGAAGCTCAGAATGTAGCTGTTCCAAAAGAGTCTGACTGGAGAAGCCCGTTCGTGGTATACCAGATTAGACAATTCAAAGATCCATAGTTGGGAAGAACTAGCTCATGCCTTCCTTACACAATACAGCTTCAAGTCTCAAATGGCTCCTGACCGGTACCAGATTACCAAGGTCAAGATATAGTCCAATAAGTCTTTCAGAGAATATGCTCAAAGGTAGATGCGCCTTGCTGCTCATGTGATTCCTTCTATGATAGAGTCAGATATGGTCATGACCTTTATCGACATACAAGAAGCTCCTTTCTATGAACGAGTCTTAGCTGGCATTGGTAAACCATTTTTTGAAATGATCAAGCATGGAGAAATGGCTAAGATGGGATTGAAGTCAGGAAAGATTCAGGACCTAGCCACTCTTAAAGTTGTTACCAAACACATCTAATCTGGAACTTATGGAAACAATCCCCGGAGGGTCCATAAAAAGAAAGAAGAGGATGTTTCCTTGATACTACAAGGTCAGAAAGGCAATCAGAATATGCCTATACAATGGAGAAATTACACTCCTTTTCAAGCACAGTCTTCAAACCCTCCATTGACTAAAGGTGGAGAAGCCAAACGCCCTTGAGTGTTCACACCCCTTGGGGACTCACTCGAGAACATTTTCAATCTTTTGACCACTCAGAAGAAAATTACGCATCTTCTTCCACCAGCTAACCCTAATGGGAGGGGTTTCAATGCTGGTCGAAAATGTGCTTATCATGCCGGGGCACCTAGACATTATACTCAAGATTGTTGGGCCTTGAAACACAAGATCCAAGATTTGATAGACAACGGTGAGATCGTGGTCACCAAACCAGATCAACCTCATGTGCAAGACAACCCTCTTCCTCCACACAAAGAGGAAGAGGTCAACATGATTAATTGGAGAAGTGGACAGAATTTCAAATTTAACTGTGAACCATCCCAGATCATCAAAGACGGTGTTGACAAATGGGATTATGCAAAGTTCCAGTTTATGATGGAACGAAAGATGAAAGCTCTGTGTAAACAGATTGAGCAATTGGTAGAATTGGTGACCTATCAGCATCAAGTCACACGCCAGTTAATTAGCCAGGAGCATGCTAATCTCCTTCCCTTGGTTGTGAATACTCCCTCATCACCTTCAAAATATAAAATATTGGAGGATAAAGTGACGAAGAGAGCAATCGCCAAAGCCTGTCGGGATTTTGCCAATAGATGGGAATTTATATACCTGGGCTAACCTATGGAGGAAATACTTCAGATGCTAATCAATGAAGGAATAATTACATCCCTTCTACCTCCAGTTAATCCTCGTTCAGGATGATTCAATCCTGATAGAGTATGTCAGTATCACTCCTATTCTCGCGGTCACAGCACGGAAGAATGCTGGGCACTCTGCCACCTGATTTAGAATCTAATCGATAGCGGTGTTCTGCAACTGGCAGACAATGATACAGTGCTATTTGAGAGTGAGAATATCTATCCCACTAAATGGAAGAGACTGGTAGCAGTTATATCCACTGAGGCTGATGGGACTGTCAAACCATTCACAATTCAACTCAAGGGAGTTAATAAAACTTTGACAGTGGCTGCTCTAGAGCCAATTATTTTGCCATTCAGACCACAATATCCTGTTGTCAGCTTACAGAAAGTTCCCTAGAATTATGGAGAAGCTGAAGGATCCACATCTCATACAATTGCTGCAGTGTCGAGAGAAAATCCACTATTTCTTCCCCAACGGGTGATGAAGCCTGCTATCAAATCAAAGGGGAAAATTCCCATGAAGAAGATTGAAAAATTCCTCCGTGCTATGGGTCATAGTGAAGCCAAGGTAGTTTTAAGCTTAAGAGAAGCTCCACATCAAATTTCAATATTAAACTTGGTTTTAACGTCCGAAGATCACAAGAAGATTCTACTAAAGATTTTGGAAGAAGCCTACTTGCCGAAATCAGTGGTTGTGGAAAAATTTCAACATCTGGTTGATCACATTTTCAACAACAATGTGATCTCTTTCACTGATGATGATATATCGTCTGAAGGGAGCGGTCATTGCAAGCCGTTACACATTACGGTTTTGTCCTCTGGATACATGTTAGCTGGAGTCTTGGTAGATGGAGGTTCGTCTTTGAATATCTGTCCTTATGCTACATTGCTAAAGATGAATGTCAATCTCAAGCGGATCTGAAGTAGCCATACGATCATCAAAGCTTTTGATGGATCCCGCCGGAATTCAGTCAGAGAGATTGAGCTGCCAATTGAGATTGGTCCCCATACATTTTGTGTATCTTTTCACGTGCTTAAAATAGATACAGGATACAACCTGCTTCTAGGGAGACCGTGGATTCATATGGCCGGGGCAGTCCCCTCCACTCTTCATCAGTAACTTAAATACATTGTCAATAATAGCCTAGTCAAAGTCAACGCGGAACCGGAATGCCCTCAACATGGTGACCTTCCACTCATCAATGTCAATTCAGAGGTTGAGCCGGTCAGTTTCCACGCTTTGGAAGTAAGCAACACTCAATATCATTCTATTGGGACGCCATTTCCTGTACCTAAGATTTTTATCGAAATTATGGCAGCTACTCAAGAAATGATGTCATTGGGACACCAGCCGGGACAAGGGCTGGGTAAAAATCATCAGGGTATTAAACACCCGATTCAAGTTTCCAGTCAAACTGGGATAGCTGGACTAGGCTATTCTATCAGTTCCAGTTACAGGAATCCACATAAGCATAAGCAGATTCCTTCCACTTCAGCCAAGCGGCGATTATCTCCACCTGTAAATCCAGAGTCCGCACCATCTCCAGTAAAGGTGCCAGTCAACGTAATGGCTATGTTATTTCCTTAACCGATACTAATAAAGGAGAAGGAAGTCTTTGTTCTAGATCCCAAGGTGGAAGAAGAGGAACGGAGAATTAAATAAGACATCGTCCGAATGATGTCAGGCATATGCATCATTGTCCATGATGAACATACAAACAGATACACTCCAGTCGATGCTTGCCCAGATGTGATGGTCATCATTTGGGAGAAGGAGGACGATGACAGCCCCTCCATCACTACGGTCCACCAGGACTTTGCCCTTGCCAATTGGAGCAGCACTCCTTGCATTGGTCGACAAGGGTAAAACGGGCAGGACTTATTTCTACCCTGTAGATATCAAAACTGCTTACTTTTCTGTACAGTATTAGCAGTTATTTTGTCTATACATGATAACACTTAGTATCATTAAACAGTTTCATATATATTAAGTGAAAGCATATTTTATTTCAGGACTCTGAACTTAGATGTGCGTGTACTTGCTGATAAGATGTCCCTTCTCCACAAGGATTGTAACTTTGATGAAAAGTTGGACTCAGACTTGATGGAAATACAAGAGGACATTGAGGTGCCTCCGGAGATCAAATAATGGGTCGAAGACAAACCTAAACCCAACCTTGATCAAACCACCTCCTTCAATCTCAGAACCTTAGAAAGCCCTAAGTTAATCCAAATTGGTTCAGACCTTACCCCAAACCAGAGGAATGGCATGGTTACACTACTAACCCAATTCTAGGATGTGTTTTCATGGTTTCATGAAGACATGGTGGGTTTGTCCACTGACATTGTCCTTCATCGCCTTCCCATCAAAGAGGGATTTAAGCCAGTCAAGCAGAAACTCAAGCGATTGAAACCTGAGTGGAGTTTAAAGGTGAAAGAAGAAATTATGAAACAATTTCAAGCTGGTATTATCATGGTGTCCACATATATCTAATATTGTTCCCGTGCCTAAGCCTAGAGGAAAGGTGCAAGTTTGTGTGGATTATAGGGATCTGAATAAAGCTTGCCTTAAAGATAGCATTCTCGTGCTATTTATCCACATTCTCATTGACAATACTGCTCAATACAGTATGTACACCTTCGCTGATTGCTTTGTGGGGTACCATCAGATCATGGTTGCTGAGGAGGATCGTGAGAGCTTTCATCACGCTTTGGAAAACCTTTTGCTACAGACGGTTGTCTTTCGGCCTCATAAATGCCGGAGCTACCTATCAGAGAGCTATGATGGCTCTTTTCCACGACTTAAAGCACAAAGAGATAGAGATCTACATGGATGACATCATCGTCAAGTCCCGAAGGGAGCAAGACCACTCAGACCATCTCAAAAAGCTTTTCAACAGGTTACGTAAGTACAACTTGAAGTTGAATCCAGCCAAGTGTGCCTTTGGCATAAAATCAGGCAAGTTGCTAGGATTTCTAGTCAGCCATAAAGGGATTGAGCTGGATCCCACCAAAATCCAGGCCATTACAGAAATGCCCATTTCTCAGACAGAGCAGGAAATACGGGGATTTTTGGAAAGAGTCAACTTCATTAGTAGGTTCATTTCTCAACTCACAACAACCTGTGAGCCTATCTTCAAGCTGTTAAGGAAGAACTCCTCCATAAAATGGAATGATAAGTGCCAGAAGGCCTTCCTTACCATCAAAGAGTAGCTAGTCAAAGCTCCTATTTTGGTACCACCCAGGGATGATGTTCCCCTGTTCATGTACCTGTCCATAAGTGACAATGCCATGGGCTGCATGCTCGGTCAGAAAGATAATAGAGGCCGAGAACAAGCTATTTATTACCTCAGCAAAAAATTCAACAGCAGTGAACACAAGTACACTCTGATTGAGAAGACTTGTTGTGCTTTAGCATGGGCTGCCATGAGGTTACATCATTACCTCCATGGGCACACAACCCATCTCATATCCCGCATAGATCCTCTCAAGTATGTGTTCAGTAAGCCCATACTGAATTGTTGACTTTCCAGATGGCAGTTGATTCTGCAATAATTTGACATTGTTTACGTGACGCAAAAGTCCATTAAAGGTCAAGGAATCGCGAATCAACTGGCCGTCGCACCTTCAGGGGATTTCAAACCCTTGGAAACATACTTCCCCGATGAAGGGGTAATGGCAATTCAGCAACACCATCATTACAATACACGCCAAACATGGAACATGTATTTCGATGGAGCTGTTAATATCGAAGGTTCTGGAGTTGGAGCAGTTCTAGTATCCGGTACGGGGGAGCAGTATCCCATCGCTGTTAAATTACAGTTTGTCAGGACCAACAACACAGCTGAGTATGAAGGCTGTATCATGGGGCTAAAACTTGCCAGTTCAATGGCATCAGGTGGTTAACTATCTTTGGGGATTCAGAGTTGGTAGTCAAATAATCCATGGGAATCTATCAAACCAAAGAGCTACATTTGCTGCCTTACCATCAGCAAGTTTTATAGATGGCTTCGGAGTTCGAAGAGATCTCCTTTCTACACATTCCTCATAATAGGAATGACTTCGCAGATGCGCTAGCAACTTTGGCCTCTTTAATTCACATACCTGACAAGGAATACATGCCAAGCATCACATTTGCCCTGTAAAAGGCGCCAGCCAATGGGAACTATGTTGAAGAAGTATCAGATGAGCTACCTCCCATCCAACAACCTTGGTATCAGCATATCAAGGAGTACTTGCGAGATGGATCTACACCCGTTGAGGCGAGCTTGACTGAGCAAAGGCGGATTCATCGACTAGCTATAAAATTTTACCTGAGCAAAGATGCACTCTACAAGAGAGATGTAGGACTAGGTCTCCTCAGATGCCTATATAAGGATCAAACTCAGAGACTCATGGATGAGATCCAAGGTGGAGTATGTGGCCCACACATGAGTGGCCTTTACTTGTGAAGAAGATCCTTAGAATAGGACATTACTAGCTCTCTCTCAAGGCTGACTGCAATGACCATGTCAAGAGATGTTATCAGTGCCAAATTCATGGGAATACTATCCACGCCCCTCCACGGGAGCTTAATAATATAAGCTCACCTTGGCCCTTCTCAATGTGGGGAACGAATGTGATCGGGTCCATCGAGCCTAAAACCAGTAATGGACATCGCTTTATCTTCACCATGATCGACTACTTTACCAAGTGGGTAGAAGCAACCTCCTTCCCTAGGGTTACCAAAGAAGTCATCATTGCTTTCATCAGAAATAATGTAATTTGTCGATATGGACAACCAGAGGTAATTGTATCAGACAATGCTAAGAACCTCAATAACAAAATGATGGAGGAGTTATGCAGTAAATTCCACATCAAACACCTTAACTCCGTCATCTACCGTCTAAAGATGAATGGTGCTGTTGAAGCAGCTAACAAAAATATTAAGAAGATCATGCAAAAGATGTCAGCTAACCACAAAGGATGGCTTGACCTTTTGCCTCTTACTCTGTTAGCCTACAGAATGTCAATGAACACTTCAACTGGGGCAACCCCCTCCCCTATGCATTAACCTATGGGATGGAAGCAGTACTCCCCATAGAAGTAGAAATGGAATCCATCAGAGTGTTGATAGACGCTCAGCTGGATGAAGACCAATGGGTACAAGACAGGTATCACCAATTGTCTCTAATAGATGAAAGGCGAACCGCGACTATCTTCCATAGTCAGTTATATCAACAAAGGATTGCCCGATCCTATAACAGTAAAGTCCGGCTACGACAGTTTAAACAACATGACTTGGTTATGAAGAAGATCATCGACAACCAAGATCAGTCTAAGGGAAAATTCTCCCCTAACTGGGAAGACCCGTTTATTGTCAAGGAGGTATTGACAGGAGGTGCTCTCAGATTGCAGGAAATGGACGGCGATGAATTTTCACAGCTTATCAACTCGGACACCGTAAAACGGTACTATGTCTGAAGTTACCATTAAGCAAACATCCTGGTATTGGATCATCAGATCACCAGTCATTTCGGTTCTTTAACCCTTCATTACATACAACTTTTCTCCACACTGCGTCCCTTAGGGAAACACACTTTTCAAGCCAGCAGCCTAGTTTTCGGATCATCAGATCCCTTCCTCTTCACTTAGCTTTTTACCCCTTACTCAACTTTGGTTATCCCACTAGGGATTGAACCTTTCACATTGGCAGTTTGTCCCCAAACATGGGATTAAACTTTTCACACCTGCAGTTTATCCTGAACTTAGGATTAAACTTTCTTCCCTCGCAGTCTGGCCTGCACATGGGATCAAGCTTTTCAACTCGTCCTGAGGGATGAACAACGTCGACCTGATCTCCCTGATGCACGAGAGTACGTAGGCAACCATATTTTATATGGCCCGGTCGCAATAAAACAAAAATAACAAAAACACTTCTACACCCTTTCCTTACAAAAACAAAAACATCAAAAATATTCCTACGCCCTTTCTGCCATAAACAGCGTTGAACCTCTTACACCAGGTTCGAACTACGTTGACCTAATCTCCTCTTCAACAGTACGTAGGCAGCCATTTATGGTTCGATCTAACCCCCTACCAAAACACAAATACTTGTCAACGGTATTAGGATCAAACTTCAATCCACCAAATTTCATTGGCTTCAAACCAAAGGGATGGAATTACCTGACCTTCCCATCTAAACGGGAGACTCAGTGACCATCTAAGCCGCGGTTGTTCCTTGAAGAGCAACACCAATCCATAAGAGATATAATTAACTAGGCTCCTCCTAAATAGGAGTACTGGCGACCATCTATGGTGCGGTCAATCTCAGAGAGGAAAGCCACACTCCTCTCCATATTTCCATATAGAAACAAGTCCCAAGAAACTAAATATGGTAGGGATACACACAGATCTATGATCCATTCTGAACTATCCAGAGATAACTCAATATCCATCCAGCAAGGAGGAATTCAGAATACATCAAGATCACAAGCTCTGAAGAAGCAGGCAAATATCAAGCAAGTATTCAGGTATATCTAAAAGGGAAGTTATCAAAAATATATATTTCTCTGCTATATATAATACTGTTTGATATACACAATGTAAATTGTACATGACAAAATGGCTAAGCTAGTATGTGCAAGAAAATACAAGGTTATCTACAGATTGGTATGCATACGAGCTAGCATATCTAACATAGCATCTCTCTCAAGAGAAGGAGGTAATGTTGTGGTCTCCTGTACAAGGATATCCATACGAGCCAGCAAGTCTGTGGCCATCTGCATGGTGACGCGATGCTCATCAATATACATAGTCATCTCGGCAAGCATACCAGTGGTAAGGGACCTCACTATAGTACTATCTGTGACGGCTACATCCCGGGAAAATATGGCGCTATCCCGCTCAACTATCACTGCATCTCTGGCTGATCTGGCCTCATCCCACTCAACAACAGCTGCATTTCTATGAGCTAATGCCTCGTCTCTCTCTAACAGAGTTGCGTCTCTCCCATCAAGAGCTGTCAACATCAGGGCTCTAGCCTGATCCCTCTCAAAGGTCATCAAATGAAGACTTTACTCAAAGTACTGTGTTGAATGCTGAATCACGACAGTGCTAGTACTGGGAGAATCTAAGAGAGCTGCTGGCAATCCAGTAAATGGCTCCTCCTCGGTGGGAGAATCAATGTCCTCCATAGGCTCTCCACCATCTGAATCAATGCTCGGCACTGTGGATACTACCGCAGCCGATGAAATCTTTGTCTCCATCCACGCAGAATACTCTAGCGAATAACCTGGATGGATAACAGAAAAAGTAGCTATCTCACGCTGATCCCAATATGCATACACACGGGATAGGTCCTCTGCTGATAGATGACGAGAAGCTAAGCACTGACCTAATGCCCCATCAAAAGGATGAAAATCCTGGAACTGGTCAAATTACAACATCACAGCTAGTGGGTGGTAGGTAGTCATGCCCCTCAAACCAGCCAGAAGGAGATAATTCATGCCCGGAGCATGAGTGATGAAACTATATGGCGAACTGAGCCCTGAACACGACAAGATAGCAAACAGATCTCAAATCCCAGCAAAAAAAATGGACCAAGATGCAGGATCCGTACACTCTGTAGGCTGGAAGGAATACGACATAGCTATCTCATGGGTGAAACAATACCCGTGTCGTCTAAATGTGCCAATCGTTCTCAAGTGTGACATAAACCACACATATAGCATGACCGAACTGCCTATGAATACCCCTGTAGGGTAAGTGTTGCAGAATGTGGCAGACCTCAGTGTCTCTGCCATGATCATCGAAATAATGGTACGACCCTCCCTGAGAGCACTCACTGCCATAATAACGTCGATTTCCAACTTATCCATGTATCGTTGCATGTACACGTATGATAATGCACACAGCAACAATGCATCCACTCTGGCCAAATGCCATTGGTTGTAAGACCCCAAATTTTATAAAATAAAAGTATTTAATTTTTTTATAATTATTATTCCATTTAGTAAATGTTAAATTGATAAATGGTCAAATGAATAATTAATCGGATAAATTAGAAAATAAAGAGGAAATGAAATAATTTTTTTTTGTATTAGTAGCCCATGTGGGCGGCTAAATTATGAGAGAATGAATTGTGGGAGACAAGTGGGAAGTAAAGAGAAAGAAACAAAAGCAGAAAGAAAAGAAGGAAGAAAATGAGGGAAAGAAGAAGAAAAAGAGAAAGAAATATAAAGAGAGGAGAAAGGAGTATGCTGGGTACTTCCACCCATTCCCACTCACGGGTGGGGGAAAATAAGGAAAGAGAGAGAGAGAGAGAGAGAGAGAGAGGGAGAAGCAGAAGAAGAATAGAAATAAGAAGAAGAAGAGAAGAATTGAAGAAAAAGGTAATTTCAAAATATTGATAATTTTAGTTTTATGAATTTTATGTAAAGAGTACATGCTTATGTATGTATTGGATGATTTAAACTAACATAAACATGAATTAAATGAGAAAAATCTAGAAATCAAAAGAAGAACAAAATATGAAAATTTTCATAAAAATTAGTTTACTACTTGATTTTGTAAAATGCATAACTCTTTGTGTATAATGAGCTAGGAGATGAGCCATATATCAAAAGAAAGCCCTGGAAGTAAGCAAAACACAAAAATTTGAATCACCCAAAAATTCGTTGTAGATTTTTCGTGGTGACAGTTTGAGTGAAACTGGTCTGAAGGACTTATAGTCCAAAAAATCAATTTTATTAAGCTCTATTGCGTGAGTTATAATTTTTAATCTGACCGTTGGATCGTTGTAATTTTCTGATATGTTATACATATATAAGTTGAGTATATGTCTACAAATTTTGAACCGTTAAAGATTAACGTATGATTTGTTATGAATTTCGTAAGGTGACTGATTCAGAAATTATTGTAGCAAAAATTTTCGGTAAGTCTTCTCTCTATGTTAGAGTCAGAATTTGGAAATACTTTCTTCTACAAAGTTGTAGAGAATTAAATTTTACATGGAAAGATCATAAGATCTGTAATTTTCTGATAAAAGGCCTAATTATTATGAATTATTGAAGTTTCTGAATATTGGTATTTATAATTAAATTATCAAAAAAATTATTTGGGTTGAAATATTTTTACAGAATGCTTATAATATCATCTTAGAATTTCTATAAAATTTTGATGAATTATTGAAAAGCAGAAGTAATTATTATTTTTTTTAAACCATTTATACTTAGTTTGAAAATAGAAGAAATTCATAGAAAATTCTATAAATGATGAAAATATGAAATTTGGTGAAAAATGGTATAATATTATTTTATAATTTCTGGACAGTTTTGGAAATTTTTTGAATAACAGAAATATTTATTGTATTTTTAAGCTATTTATGGTTAGTTTAAAAATAGAGAAAATTTATAGGAAATTCAATGAATGGTGGAAAATTATGAATTTTGCTGAAAAATATTATAATAATATAATATTAATATTGATGATATTTTTGAGATATAAAAATATGTGAAGTTAGTATTTCTATTTTGAAGCTATTAAATGATAGTTTTTATAAATTGAAATAATTATAAAATTTTTTTGGATAATCCGAAAAATGTGAAAATTGTTTAGAAAGTTTAGAATACTATTTTAAATATTTTAGAAGTGTTAGTAAGCTCATGAGGTGTCGGGATGTAAATGCACAAGTAACGAATGAGTTATGATAAAAACAAAAATACTATTTTTGTTAAAATAAAAATTGTGATAATACCAGAATAGTGGATTGTCATATATGAGGTTTTAGATTTCTCAAATTCTATTATTCACTTCTAAAGTTTTTGGAATATGAATAATAATTTTACGTGATAAATAAAGACAACTTGAATGAATAATGAATTGTAAGTTGGTTTATATGTTATTCGAGGTAAATATGTTTTGGTGTTGACCCCGACTTTTAATAGAATTAGTAAGGTATTGATTTGATTCTTACGTAAGAAGTCACTATGTATTTCATTCAATAATTATCACAGTAATTATTGCACAGTGATTCATATTATTGATTCTTAATTACGTAAGAAGTCATTCAGTCTTTCATTCATTAATTGTCACAGTAGTTATTACACAGTGACTCATATTATTTGATATGATATAATTAAACCAGTTGACAATATTGTGAGTCTTTGTTAATAATTGTGAATAATTGTTGAAAGATTGAAAATGTGTAAATAATTAATGAATAAAAGGTGTTGATTAAAGATAAGTATGATATGCAGATGTTTGTTCAATTATTCTCTTTTTACAAAAGTAAATTTGGCAGGACTTGTCGACACTCTACTTTTTCTAAAGTAGTATGGACCACAACTCTATTATTGAATAAATTTTATTAAAACGTGTACAAGTTGGTTTAATTTTACTCGGTGGGATCATAAATTCCACTACCATTATTATATACCTCATTTGGTTATTTTGTCAAAGCAGGTGTGTTGGTTGTTCACTAAATTTCAGTATAAATAGGTTGCTCGATTGAGCAACTATATAAACACATACCATCACTACACTAAAAATATAAAATTCTTTTACTTCAATATTGTGAGTATAATACTGTGAGTATTTCTATTGAGTGTAATGTTACTCCAAGTGTAGATAAGAAATGCAAACATTATTTAAGTTGATCAATTTCACAGAAAGCAGAATCAAGTCACATGCTAAAGTAAGGGATATTATTATTGTGGTAAGAGGGTATCAATTTTATAGTAAAAAGAATATCATTTTCTTTCATACTCCATATTATGGTAAGATATTATTATGTGTTTATTCAGTTTATTATTAAATGGTGAAAAGTCCTGAAAGGATTAGAATATCCTTAATAGTTTGTGCTTCATCTATTATTATGTAAACAATTTGGACTCTGGATAATTAAGTTAAAAATTACTAAGATCTATGTTATCTTATTATTCTGATTATTCATGTTTATTCATTATATATATCATTGTCATCATTCTCATGCTTATATTGTGTTGAAAGTCATCTTTGGGCCGTAGTACATAGATGAACTTGGTATGATTATGACCAGGGATTATTCGGTATAATCATGACCGTAATGTTACAAATGATGTGGTAAAAGTCATCTTTGGCCCGTAGTGCATAGATGAACTTGGTATGATTATGACCAGGGATTATTCGGTATAATCACGACCGTAATGTTACAAATGATGTTGTAAAAGTCATCTTTGGCCCGTAGTGCATAGATGAACTTGGTATGATTATGACTAGGGATTATTCAGTATAATCATGACCGTAATGTTACAAATGATGTGGTAAAAATCCTCTTTGGCTTACGTGCATAGATGGACAATTGATTGGCATGATTATGACCAGGGATTATTCGGTATAATCATGACCATTGGTGAAAACACGAATATCCTTGGCCCGTAGTGCATGGATAATTCGTGGTCGTGATACTATTGAACTGAGTCTCAGCGTTATTGATTTTACAGTTGTATGTCTTTGGCTTGTATTGCAAAGATGGACTATTGATTTACCTGATTATAATTATGAATTGTGATTTAATTATTATCTGTGGTGGTTCAGGTGAAGAAATGTGATGAGAATTCTCTTTGTCTTGGATATTACAAAGAACTGTTGATGAGTATTATAGGAATAAAATATTAACAATGGACTTTTAATCTAGAGGAGATAGTAGACATTATGTTCTACTTGACTCTTCTAATGGATTGTTGATTTCGCTACTATTATGGTTGAAAACTTTTATCTTCTACCATATGTTGTAAATATCTGAATTATTTTGATAATTTAATTATCTTAAGTCATGATATTCTTTACTGGGCTATTTGTGCTCACCCTTTTACTTCACCACCCCTTTCAGGTAGTAAAAGTGTAGCTGGAACTAGTAGGGAGAACATGAGTATAAAGTGGTGATACAAATTAGTCACAAGCCTAATCAAATTATGAAACAGTGGGGCATAATAATTGTACTAAGAATTTAAAATGTGTGTGACATATTTTATACATCATTTAATAGTTATATTTGGTGAACTAAATAGGGTGATGCAAACTCGAATTTGAAAGCATAAAAAATGCACTCCATTAGAATGAGGAGGACATAAATATTCTCGTATTCCTTTGGGGACTTGAAATATTTGTTGTTGTACTTTAGATGGCATTGTAATAATTTGAGTATGAATATTGTCGTATTATATATGTTACAATATTTGTATTGAAACTCGCAGTATATGTGTCGTCGTATTTTGCACGAAAGTTGTATAAATGGAGTAGTCAGTAGTGTATTTTCTGGCGACCCAAGATGGATGATGTATACCAATTTGGGGGCGTCACATTTGATATCAAAGGTTAGGAATATGATCCCTGGCTGAGATGTCAGACTAGAACTAAGAGGGAAGACACGAGTAAATTCTTCGCTAGTATGACCTACCTAAGCTTAATTATTATATTATTGGTTGGTCAGAATATAGGGATAATATGTGGCATGTCAATTAACCCTTGTTTTGAAATTTTATTCTAGAATGATATCTGAAATACAAGAAATGAGCAATAGATGAACAATGAAAAAGAGGAAGTAGCATGTGAGCTAGGATTTGAAATCCTTATCTCTTCGAACTATCAGGTACGTAAATTTTGAGGGCAAAATTTCATAAGGAGGGGAGATTGTAAGACCCCAAAATTTATGAAATGAAAGTATTCAATTTTCTTATAATTAATATTCCATTTAGTAAATGTTAAATTGATAAATGATCAAATGAATAATTAATCGGATAAATGAGCAAATAAAGAGGAAATGAAATAATTTTTTTTCTGTATTAGTAGCCCATGTGGGCGGCTGAATTATGAAAGAATGAATTGTGGGAGACAAGTGGGAAGAAAAGAGAAAGAAACAAAAGCAGAAAGAAAAGAAGGAAGAAAATGAGGGAAAGAAGAAGAAAAAGAGAAAGAAATAAAAAGAGAGGAGAAAGGAGTATGCTGGGTACTTCCACCCATTCCCACTCACGGGTGGGGGAAAATAAGGAAAGAGAGAGAGAGAGAGAGAGGGAGAAGCAGAAGAAGAATAGAAATAAGAAGAAGAAGAGAAGAATTGAAGAAAAAGGTAATTTCAAAATATTGATAATTTTAGTTTTATGAATTTTATGTAAAGAGTACATGCTTATGTATGTATTGGATGATTTAAACTAGCATAAACATGAATCAAATGAGAAAAATCTAGAAATCAAAAGAAGAACAAAATATGAAAATTTTCATAAAAATTAGTTTACTACTTGATTTTGTAAAATCCATAACTCTTTATGTATAATGACTTAGGAGATGAGCCATATATCAAAAAAAAGCCCTACAAGTAAGCTAAATGAAAAAATTTGAATCACCCAAAAATTCTTTGTAGATTTTTCGTGGTGACAGTTTGAGTGAAACTGGTACGAAGGACTTATAGTCTGAAAAATCAGTTTTATTAAGCTCTATTGCGTGAGTTATAATTTTTAATCCGACTGTTGGATCGTTGTAATTTTCTGATATGTTATACATATATAAGTTGAGTATATGTCTACAAATTTTGAACCGTTAAAAATTAGCGTATGATTTGTTGTGAATTTCGTAAGGTGACTGATTCGAAAATTATTGTAGCAGAAATTTTCGGTAAGTCTTCTCTCTATGTTAGAGTTAGAATTTCGAAATACTTTCTTCTAAAAAGTTATAGAGAATTGAATTTTACTTGGAAAGGTCATAAGATCTGTAATTTTCTGATAAAATGCCTAATTATTATGAATTATTGAAGTTTCTGAATATTGGTATTTATAATTAAATTATCAGAAAAATTATTTGGGTTGAAATATTTTTACAGAATGCTTATAATATCATCTTAGAATTTCTATAAAATTTTGATGAATTATTGAAAAGCAGAAGTAATTATTGTTTTTTTTAAACCATTTATAGTTAGTTTGAAAATAGAAGAAATTCATAGAAAATTCTATAAATGATGAAAGTTATGAAATTTGGTGAAAAATGGTATAATATTGTTTTATAATTTCTGGATAGTTTTGGAATTTTTTTGAATAACAGAAATATTTATTGTATTTTTAAGCTATTTATGGTTAGTTTAAAAATAGAGAAAATTTATAGGAAATTCAATGAATGGTGGAAAATTATAAATTTTGCTGAAAAATATTATAATAATATATTAATAATATTGATGATATTTTTGAGATATAAAAGTATGTGAAGTTAGCATTTCTATTTTGAAGCTATTAAATGATAGTTTTTATAAATAGAAATAATTATAAAAAATTGTTGGATAATCCGAAAAATGTGAAAATTGTTTAGAAAGTTCAGAATACTATTTTAAACATTTTAGAAGTGTTAGTAAGCTCATGAGGTGTTGGGATGTAAACGCACAAGTAACGAATGAGTTATGATAAAAATAAAAATACTATTTTTTAAAAAATAAAAATTGTGATAATACCAGAATAGTGGATTGTCATAGTAGACACTCAAATTTTTCTACACACATGTTACTGACATTGTAGGAAGGCAGATTCGTCTTTCAGAGATAACCCTGGAGGACGGCTCACGTCCAGTCCGGATACTACCGGAATCTCAGTTTTACCCCCGGAACACACTGGGAGTAACAGCCTCAACCTCGGAACACACACCGGGAGTAACAGTTCCAACCTCGGCGATAACACCGAGGCCTACAGTTCCTATACCGAAAATTCCACCGGAGAACACCAATTCAACCCAGAGATAACCACGAGATGTTCAGTCTCAGGTCCAGCACTGGAAATAGCAGATTCCAACCTTGGAGATAACCCTAAGGAAGGCAGTTGCAGTTCCGGAGATAACCCCGGAAATGCTTGTTTCAAATGCATGCCATCAGCTTCAACCTCGGAGCTTACACCAAAGCACTCAGTACAAGACCTGGTAATAACACCAGGAAGACATGCACACCTTAGAGATGACACTGAGGATCTTCAACCATTGCAGCAGTCCAATCTCAGCGATAACCCAGAGCAACGTCTGCTTTATCATCCCAAATCGGAGATAACCCCAGTGAGGGGCAAAGTCGTCATCTTGCCACCTTGACGCCACATCACGCCGTCTCAACATTTCAAACAAACATTTCTACACAATAATGTCCCATAAGAAGCAAGGAAGACCAATCCCGAGTGACTATTACGCAGGATAATAGATAGAATTTGAAGCTGAAGACCGGAGGGCATCGTCCCATCTTAATGACTTTGTACAACCTCTAATCCCATGTCATTGCGTAACTCTCGACAACGGTGGTCTGAAATAGGTCCTACATACCTCAGTCGGATGCCCGGATTGCAATTCTAAAAGTTCGAGCGGACATCACGTTGTCCGCGTGCACGTACTTCGAGACGGCGGGACCGTGAAGCCCGGGGAACCCCGGGCAGCCTCAGGTATACCTGCGGCCCAGCCGCAGGTACACCTGCAGCTCCACCCTCTATAAATAGAGGGCTTGGGGTGGCCATTTTGAAAGAGAAAAAGGCAAGGAAGCCATATCCAATTTGCTCTGTACACATCCCAAACTGAGTGCTTTCTCATTTTAAACACTTATAAGCTCATATATAGCTACTTTTTACCGGCGGGAGCCGAGTGTTCATACATTTCAAGTTATTAAAGTCTTCTTTGGCAGCCCACTATAAGCCTTCTTACACGCTTTAAAGCCTTTCTCTTCATCTTTGCATACACTGTTCTTTACATTGAGAGTCGTGTTGCGTTTGTATGCCCGGACTTCGGTCTGTGGTTTCTTTTTAGTTTGTATATATATATATATATATATATATATATATATATATATATATATATTTATATATATGGACTAACATTATCGAGTTATAAAATACCGAAGTTTAGGCTCAATCGAGACATAACTCGATAATGTTAGTCCATATATATATATATATATATATATATATATATATATATATATATATATATGAACTGCGTGTTAAACTTTGTTCGATGAGCCTGGATATTACATTCGGTGCATTTATTGCTTTAATATATATATACTTATATATATTAACTGTTGTTGGACTTTGTCTAATGAGCCTGGATTTTATATCCGGTGCGTTTATAGCTTATATATATATATATATATATATATATATATATATATATATATATATATATATATATACATTTCATTCCACCTGGAGTTTACTTCGTGGTGGTTGACTGTTTTTACTACTTTTTGTACATTACGTCCCGCCTGGAGTGTCCTCCGTGGCGGTTGATCGCTTTTACAGCTTTATTTACATTTTCGATCCCCCACGGAGGTGCTTTATAGTGGTTGATCATGTCTATATATATATAGTTACAGCTTTTGTATATATATATGCTTACTGCGTTTATATTAACTGCGACATCATGTGAGCCTAGGAATCATGTGATCACAGATTCAGTCTACTGAGTCTAGATTCGGTTCCCATGATGGACATTTTATGTTGTAAGCAGCTTGTAATTTATTCACGGTGTTTGAATTTTCTCAGATGGTTTTTATACCCATGAGGAGTTCGGCACTGTTTTGTACATTATTTTCTCGAAGATGCTTCGCATCTCGAAAATAGAAGCAATCAAGCCGAACATTTAATAAAATGGAAGTATCAAAGGCCTCAATTACTATTAAGTAAAGGGTTTGAAAAACCTCATTTTAAAATATCACTGATATATCTTGTTAAAACTGAATTTTTATATAAATTCAAACCCTATGTATATAGGTGTAAACGAGGTATAACACTACTTCCAAATAACAGCACATTGACCCCCACACACACACACATATTCATATAACAGTTTATTGAAAAGTGTTGGTCACCATGGCAACACGGATGTCGTGGGGTGCCTAACACCTTCCCTCCGCATAAGCAAGTCCCTGGACCCTAAATAAATCTCGGTTTCACAGTCCCGTTTAGCAGTGTCACATCACTGGGTCAATGTGCAAACCTTTTCTTGGTTGTGTTGGTACAACCAGTTAAAAAACCAACTGGGTACTCTTATAGTCCAATCGTCGACATTATAAATGTTGGACCTTTTTCACTTTTTTTTAAATAAATCTCACCTAAAATGAGAACACAAAAAAACAGGTAACGAAAAGGGACAAATAAAAATCCCGACGTCGACAGGGACTCTGCTAGGGACTCTAGTAAGAGGACTTAAGCCGCTATTACAAGCTTTTCACAACTATTATATGCTTGTGTGTGGATGTTGCATTTACATTTATGATGAATGTGTACGAATGCATATCTTTATTGCGATTAATGTTTTACACTATATCTGCCAGTGATATTAGTGCTTCGCACATGTCATCATTTTCATAAACGGTGAGACACGTTGTATGTGAATGTATGTTGTGTGGTTCCTCCACCAGGAGGCTATCCTGTTGGTGTTTGATTACTAGACTCGTAGGAAGACTAATTCCAACGAGGCTCAGGAAAGGCACCACCCAAATTCACTCCAGTTGAAAGACCGGATTAACTTCCCGTTGAGTAAATTGCGATGATTTGGGAACTTTCATGCCAAAAAGCCGCGAGAGTAACCTAAGATAGGTTAGCCTCTGATAAACCAAACGCGGAGGAAAGTCTCTTCATGCTTTCTCATTTCAAATTACTCGTAAAGTCAATTACTTGTAATTTATATTCCATATTCATCTCCATGTAATGAGAAATATGAAGAAATATGTGCATATACACATTTAAATTAACATGCTATCCTGTATTACGAACAACTAACATCCGTTTTGCAAGACAAAATTCCTAAAACGGACACATCACATAGCATGTTAATATTTACATCATTCCTAAAACTAAACAACGCCAGTTTTGTCGCAGGGAAGCATTCAGACCTATTACCCAGTCAAAGTCCAAAAAGGCCGCAGGCCTACAGCCAATCATGTCTGCATCTGACCAATCTAATCCAGTTTCTCGCGAAGAATTTGATGAATTAAGTAAACAAATTACAGATTTGGCTGTTCTGCTTAAAGAACTACATCAATCTACTTAGGGTCCAAAGATACCCATACATGCTGAATCCTCCACACAAGGGGGAACTCAAGTGTAACGACCCCAAAATAAGTCCATTCCATCCAACCCATTCTGAGTCGCCAAATACATGGTACAGAAAACAACTACAACTTTATTACAACGATTGTCGTGCAAAATACAACAACATATATGATGTGAGTTTGGATACAAATATATACCAAATGTGACTCATGTCCCAACCGTGGACAACACCTCACAATGACACCTTACATAAAGGTATAGTCAAAAACTGTTTTAGAAATTAGAATCTTTGGGAAGTGCTCAAGGAAACCTTCGTACATGGGAGGCCATGCTTTTAGGTTATGATAGATATCATGTGGCCACAAAATTATCCTTGGTTGATCCAATAGATCCCAAAGAAAAACGAGAAGATTACTATCATATTCTTCCCAATGGGGAGTCTTCTCTTGACATATCATTATCTCCACTGTCTCTAATTGAGAATTATACTTCAAACAAACACTAAGATTTTATAGGTAGTGCTCGTAAATATACTCAGCAAGTGGATGAGCACAATCCTGTCTTATGATGACACGAGGTTGTATGTTATTAGACATCTTGTATGATAGTGGCAAAATACTCTTCCAACGTTGGGTTCGCTTCACCCTAGATGATTCACCAAATATAACTACTAAATGATGACCACCGTTCTATTCCCCTGTTACCCCCGCTCGACCCAGCTACACTCTTATTACCTGAAAGGAATTGTGAAACAGAAGGGTGAGCATAACTAGCCCAGTAAAGAATATCATGACTAAAGATAAATAAGTTATCAATAGACTTCAACAGAATTAAATCAGAGATTTAGAACATATGGTAGATGATAAAAATTTTAACCATAGTTGCAGCGGAACGAGCAATCCATTAGAAGAGTCAAATAGACTATAAAGTCTATTATCTTCTCCACGTTAAAAATCCACCAACAATGTTTTATCCCTGTAACATCAATCAACAATTCTGGTCCACAATCATATGAATAACTCATAATCATAGTTGTAGTTTTACATTCATCTTCTCATCCAGGACGAAGATAATTTTCATCACCTATCTTTACCTGAAACATCAAAGATCATGGTTACACCAAATCACATTTCCTGTTCATAATCATACTAATAACTTCATCTTTGCACTACGGCCAAAGATATTCATTTGTATCACCAGTTGGTCAAGTTCATCTCAACACCTGTTCATCTTTTCACTACTGGCCAAAGATATTCAACAACATGTCATCTTTGCACTATGGGCCAAAGATATTCGTCAACAATTCATCTTTGCACTACTGGCCAAAGATATTCATCAACAATTCATCTTTGCACTACTGGCCAAAGATATTTAACCACAGGTCATCTTTGCACTATGGGCCAAAGATATTCATCACCAGTTCATCTTTGCACTACAGGCCAAAGATATTCAACAACAGTTCATATTTGCACTACAGGCCAAATATATTAATATCTCAAAAAAATATATAATCATTTCAGAATTTATATAAACAATAATTATAACCATTTTGATCAATTCACCTTTGCACTTAAGCTAAAGATATTCAATTATAAATTCAATGGTCATGATCATACCAGTCAACAATTCATCTTTGCACTACTGGCCAACGGGAACCCATAGTCATGATCATACCAAAAATCTACTCATTTTTACACTCAAGTCAAAGAGAAATATCATCATTAGGGTTATAAAAATGTTATATATGATAATAAAATCAATATAATCAACATATAGATTTAATCTTAAGAGTAATATTCATAAATCAACTATAATTTGGCCAGAAAAAGAAAATAATTTTATCGTGAATAGTAACTCGTGAATAGTAACTCATGAATAATAACTCGATATAAAAAAGGTAAATATTCTACAATAAAATCTATACCAATATTTCGGTATAATGATATTGAAATAATAATATTTCTTAAGCTTATAAACAATTTATTTAAATTGTTTACACTTTACTAATTAATGTATTTAATCATCATAAATGCCAACTCTTAAGATTTCATTACCAATAACCAAAAACCCTCATCAAAAATCTGCCTATACCTCATATAGGATTCTCAAGTCATAAAATCATATTTTCCAATTTTCTTACTTCACATAACACATTTAATTCATTTACTCATAATTAGACTATTTTCATGAAAAATATCAAATCAGTTCCAAAAATATTTTTTTTTCTGGGATTTAGCAGAATATAGCCTCATATTGAACATATATTTTTCTCAGAATTTTTAAAACTCATTTACTATTTTTCATATGGTCAAAACCGCCAAATATTTAGACATTTATCATAAATTGTACTTTTATCCAAAAATTTCGAAATTCACAGAGTATACTGATATAATATAGATATACTCCCAATAAAATTTTTATCAATTTTAGAGTTAACCACAAGGAGTTATAAGCGGTTACTTTTAAAATAGTCTTTTTCCGTAAAATTCATAACTCTTAATCTATACATCCAAAAATCACTATTTTTGGACACAATCAAGAAAACTCATCAAAGTATCATTTCAAATTTTTTCAAAAGTTTCTGAAGGTCAGAAGCAGTACGAACTGAAAAACATAATAACCCTTAAAATCCTTTACTATCCCTTACCTCAAAAGAGCAGCACTTCTGATTGGATATCGGATAAGACGCTGAAGGAAACTTGCACTGATGAATAGCAACTCACCAAGTATCTAAATACTCACAAAATATGCTTCATTATATAGAGAGCGAAAGAGAGAAAGCTTATGTTTCTGGTGTGGTTTTCAATTCTAACTTAGCCCTCTATTTCTAGGAAAATGTTAGCACGCCGAAGCAAACTTAACCTGCAACCTGATGGCTTTACCTGCTACTATTCCCACCCACCACATTTGAATAAAAATCTCAGCACATTTCTTCACCAACCAAGAGTGGGGCCCACCAATTCTAGAATTTTCCACCAAAATGACAAATTTCGAAACTTCAACAATTTCTAAACCAGTCATCTCTTAAAATTCATAACAAATCATACGTTCATTTTTAAAGGTTCAAAATTTGTGAACATATACTCAACTTATATATGTATAACATATCCAAAAATCACAACGATCCAACGGTCGGATTAAAAATTATAACCCTCGCAAAATATCTCAAAAACCCTAATTTGATTTTCAGTACCTCCGTTCCGACAAAAATACAGATAAAACACCTCAACATTAACTCCTTCATTTTTAACCACAAACATATATCCCTCATTTATATCCACATAAAATAAATATTTCCTTATCATATGAATCAATAATTAATTATTCACAAATAATATTACAGAATCACATTTATGACAACCAGGCCGTTCCCAAGAAAGAGGGGGCTTTCCAATAAGGATTTCTCCTTACTAGCGCGCAATTAGATGACCAAACCTCTCCTTAGACAGAACTTTCTAGACATTGCCAATAATGCTATCTAATAATATTATTCAAATAATATGAATTATTGATCTGATAATGGAAAATACTGTGCAGCAACAATTATTGAAACAACAATAATATAAAATATCAACGCAGCAATTATTGAATCAATAAAATAAAATATTGAACAGTAATTACTGTGACAATTATTCAGTAGTGTCATCTTACGTAAGAATCAATAATTTCAAAAATACTGTGCAATAACGTGTATTACTGTATTTTAAACACCGGGTATTCCAACAGTGTTAACGGTAACAACTACGCTGTTAATTATAAAAACTCAATTTTTGTCGTTATCTTCATCCGATCATTTTACGTTATGGGGCCCACAAACAGTTATGCCGTCGTACGAATATTCCCCGACAGAAAGAATATTCCACGACCAACGAATATTCCCCGACAACAATGATTATTTTATAACCACTTGTTTATTTTGAAAAAAATTCATATATCACCCTTAACTTTAACTTTTATCAATTTAACCATTTACTGAATAGAAAAATTGAATACTTTTATTTCATAAAATTCGGGGTCTTACATCAAGGTTCTGATAAAGCCATTACAGTACCTGAACTGCAGTTGGATACAACCAATAAAAGTCATGATGCCGCCCATCTCACAAGAGATCCAGACACCAGTGACATCAGAAAGAAAGTTCTTCAAATGGAAGAAACCCTTCGCGCTATCAAAGGAATTGGAGCACACGTGAGTGTTTCATATGCTGACCTTTGTATAAGCTGTTGCACATTACGATTTTGTCATCCGGATACATGTTAGCTAGAGTCTTGGTAGATGGAGGTTCGTCTTTGAATATCTGTCCTTACGCTACGTTGCTGAAGATGAACGTCAATCTCAACCGAATTCGAAGTAGCCATACGATCATCAAAGCTTTTGATGGATCCCATCGGAATTCAGTCGGAGAGATTGAGCTGCCAATTGAGATTGGTCCCTATACATTTTGCATATCTTTTCACGTGCTCAAAATAGATATAGGATACAACCTACTTCTGGGGAGACCATAGATTCATATGGCTGGGGCAGTCCCCTCCATTCTTCATCAGCAACTTAAATACATTATCTACAATAGCTTAGTCATAGTCAGCACTGAGCCAAAATGCCCTCAATAGGGTGACATACCGTTCATCAGTTTCAATTCCGATGTTGAGCCGGTCATTTTCCACACTTTGGAAGTAAGGAACCCTCAATATCATGCCATTGGGATGCCATTTCCCATACCCAAGATTTCTGCCGACATGATGGCAGCTACTCAAGAAATGATGTTATTGGGACACCAGCCTGGACAAGGATTGGGAAAAAATCATCAGGGTATTAAGCACCCTATTCAAGTGTCCAGTCAAACTGGGACAGCCGGACTAGGCTATGCTTCCAATACATGTTCTAGGAATCCACATAAGCATAAGCAGATTCCTTCCACTTCGGCCACACGGCTATTACCTCCACCTGTACATCTAGAGTCCTCCCAATCTCCGGTAAAGGTGCCAGCCAATGTAATGGCAATATTATTTCCTAAGCCGATACCGATAAAGGAGAAGGAAGTCTTTGTTCCAGATCCCAAGGTGGAAGAGGAGGAACGGAGAATTAAACAAGACATCGTCAGAATGATGGCAGGTGTACGCATCATTGTCCATGATGAACATACTAACAGATATACCCCAGACGATGATTGCCCAGACGTAATGGTCATCATTCGGGATAAGAAGGATGATGACAGCCCCTCCATCATTGCAGTCCCTCGGGACTTTGCCCTTGCCAATTGGAACAGCACTCCTTGCATTGGTCGATAAGGGTAAAATGGGCAGGACTTCTTTCTGCCCTATAGATATCATAACTGCTTACTTTTCTGTACAGTATTAGGAGTTGTTTTGTTCGTACATGCTAACACTTTGTATGATTAAACAGTTTTATATATATTAAGTGAAAGCATATTTTGTTTAAGGACTCTGAACTTAGATGTGCCTGTACTTGCTGATAAGATGCCTCTTCTCTACGAGGATTGTCACTTTGATGAAAAGTTAGACTCAGACTTGCTGGAAATACAAGAGGACATTGAGGTGCCTCCGAAGATCAAAGAATGGGTCGAAGACAAACTTAAACCCAACCTTGATCAAACCACCCCCTTCAATCTTGGAACCTTAGAAAACCCTAAGTTAATCCAGATTGGTTCAGACCTTATCCCAAACTAGAGGAATGACATGGTTACACTACTAACCCAATTCCAGGATGTGTTTGCATGGTCTCATGAAGACATGGTGGGTTTGTTCACTGACATCGTTCTTCATCGCCTTCCTATCAAAGAGGGATTCAAGTCAGTCAAGCAGAAACTCAGGTGATTGAAACCTGAGTGGAGTTTAAAGGTGAAAGAAGAAATTGTGAAATAATTTCAAGCTGGTATTATCATCGTGTCCACATATCCTGAATGGATATCCAACATCATGCCCATGCCTAAGCCTGGGGGAAAGGTGCGAGTTTGCATGGATTATCAGGATCTGAATAAAGCTTGCCTTAAAGATAGCTTTCCCATGCCTTTTTATCCACATTCTCATTGACAATACTGCTCAATATGGCATGTACTCCTTCGCTGATTGCTTTGCGGGGTACCATCAGATCATGGTTGCTGAGGAGGATCGTGAGAAAACTGGTTTCATCACGCCTTGGAGAACCTTTTGCTACAGACGGTTGTCTTTCGGCCTCGTCAATGCCGGAGCTACTTATCAGAGAGCTATAATGGCTCTTTTCCACGATTTAATGCACAAAGAGATAGAGATCTACGTGGATGACATCATTGTCAAGTTCCGAAAGGAGGAGAATCACTTAGACCATCTCAAAAAGCTTTTCAACAGGTTGCGTAAGTACAACTTGAAGTTAAATCCAGTCAAGTGCGCCTTTGGCGTTAAATCAGGCAAGTTGCTAGGATTTCTAGTCAGCCATAAAGGAATCGAGTTGGACCCCACCAAAATCCAGGCCATTATGGAAATGCCCATTCCTCAAACAGAGAAGGAAATACGGGGATTTTTAGGAAGAGACAACTTGATTAGTAGGTTCATTTCTCAACTCACAGCAACCTGTGAGCCTATCTTCAAGATGTTAAGGAAGAACTCCTCCATAAAATGGAATGATGAGCGCCAGAAGGCCTTCCTTACCATCAAAGAGCAGCTAGTCAAAGCTCCTATTTTGGTACCACCCAGGGATGATGTTCCCCTGTTTATGTACCTGTCCATAAGTGACAATGCAATGGGCTGCATGTTGGGTCAGAAAGACGATAGAGGCCGAGAACGAGCAATCTATTACCTCAGCAAAAGATTCAGCAACAGTGAACACAAGTACACTCTAATTGAGAAGACTTGTTATGCTTTAGCATGGGCCGCCATGTGGTTACAACATTACCTTCATGGGCACATAACCCATCTCATATCCCGCGTGGATCCTCTCAAGTATGTGTTCAGTAAACCCATATTAAATTATCGACTGTCCAGATGGCAGTTGATTCTGCAACAATTTGACATTGTTTACGTGACGCAAAAGTCCATTAAAGGTCAAGGAATTGCAGATCAACTGGCCGCTGCACCTTCAGGGGATTTCAAACCCTTGGAAACATACTTCCTCGATGAAGGGGTAATGGCAATTCAGCAACACCATCAGTATGATACACGTCAAACATGGAACATGTATTTTGATGGAGCTGTTAATATGGAAGGTTCTAGAGCTGGAGCAGTTCTGGTATCCGGTACGGGGGAGCAGTATCCCATTGCCGTCAAATTATAGTTTATTAGCACCAATAACACAGCTGAGTATGAAGGCTGTATCATGGGGATAAAACTTGCCCGTTTAATGGGTATCAGACGGTTAACTGTCTTTGGGGATTCAGAGTTGGTAGTCAAACAATCTACGGGAATCTATCAAACCAAAGAGCTACGTTTGCTGCCTTACCACAGACAAGTTTTACAGGTGGCTTCGGAGTTCGAAGAGATCTCCTTTTCTACACATTCCTCATAATTGGAATGACTTCGCAGACGTATTAGCAACTCTGGCCTCCTTGATTCACATACCTGACAAGGAACACATGCCAAGCGTCACATTTTCCCTGCAAAAGGCACCAGCCTATGGGAATTGTGTTGGAGAAGTATCGAATGAGCTACTTCCCATCCAACAGCCTTGGTACCACCATATCAAGGAGTACTTGCGAGATGGATCTACACCCGCTGAGGTGAGCCTGACTGAGCAAAGGCGGATTCATCAATGCCAAATTCATGGGAATGCTATCCACACCCCTCCACGGGAGCTCCACAATATAAGTTCACCTTGGCCCTTCTCAATGTGGGGAATGGACGTGATCGGCCCCATCGAGCCCAAAGCCAGTAATGGACATCACTTTATCTTCACCATGATCAACTACTTTACCAAGTGGGTAGAAGCAGCCTCCTTCCCCAGGGTTACCAAAGAAGTCATCATTGCTTTCATCCGAAACAATGTTATTTGTCGATATGGACAACCAGGGGTAATTATATCAGACAATGCTAAGAACCTCAATAACAAAATGATGTAGGAGTTATGCAGTAAATTCTACATCAAACATCTTAACTCCGTCATCTACCGTCGAAAGATGAATGGTTCTATTGAAGCGGCTAACAAAAATATCAAGAAGATTATACAAAAGATGTCCGCCAACCACAACAGATGGCCTGACTTATTGCCTCTTACTCTGTTAGCCTACAGAACATCAATGCACACTTTAACTGGGGCAACCCCCTACGCATTAACCTATGAGACGGAAGCAGTACTCCCCATAGAAGTAGAAATGGAATCCCTCAAAGTGGTGATGGACGCTCAGCTGGATGAAGACCAATGGGTACAAGACAGGTATCACCAATTGTCTCTGATAGATGAAAGGCGAACCATGGCTATCTTCCATGGTCAGTTATATCAACAAAGGATCGCCAGATCTTACAACAGAAAAGTCCGACTACGGCAATTTAAACAGCATGACTTGGTTTTGAAGAAGATCATCGACAACCAAGATCAGTCTAAGGCAAAATTCGCTCCTAACTGGGAAGGCCCATTTATTGTCAAGGAGGTATTGACAGGAGGTGCTCTCAGATTACAGGAAATGGATGGCGATGAATTTCCACAGCTTATCAACTCGGACACCGTGAAACGATACTATGTCGGAAGTTACTATCAAGCAAGCATCCTGGTATTGGATCATCAGATCACCAGTCATTCCGGTTCTTTAACCCTTCATTACATACAACTCTTTTCCACACTTTACCCCTCAGGGAAACGTACTCTTCAAGCCAGCAGCCTGGCTTCACTGTGCTCTTACAACTTTGGTCATCCCACTATGGATTGAACCTCTTGCATTTACAGTTTGTCCCCCCAAGCATGGGATCAAACTTTTCACACATGTAGTTTGTCCTCAACCTAGGATCAAACTTTCTCTTCCCCGCAGTTTGACCTGCACATAGGATCAAGCTTTTCAACTCGTCCTGAGGGGCGCACTACGTCGACCTGATCTCCTTGATACACGGGAGTACATAGGCAACCATATTCTATACGGCTCGGTCGCAATAAACAAAAACATTTCTACCCTTTTCTACAAAAACAAAAACCACAAAAACACTTCTACGTCCTTCTTCATCAATAAAGCTTATACACCCTTTTTGCCACATACAGTGTTGAACCTCTTACACCAGGTTCGAACTACGCAGACCTGATCTCCTCTTCAACTGGAGTATGTAGGCAGCAATTCATGGTTCGGTCTAACCCCATACCAAAATACGAATACTTGTCAACGGTACTGGGATCAAACTTTAATCTATCACATTTTATTTGGGCTTCAAACCAAAAGGATGGAATTACCTGAACTCCTCCCAATATGAGATTCGGCGACCATCCAAGCTATGGTTGTTCCTCAAAGAGCAACACCAATCCATAAGAGATGGAATTAACTAGGCTCGTCCTAAATAGGAGTACTGACGACCATCTGTGGTGCGGTCAATCTCAGAGAGGAAAGCCACACTCCTCTCCACATTTCCATACAGAAACCAGTCCCAAAACACCAAAGATGGTAGGGATACACATAGATCCATGATCTATTCTGAACTATCCAGAGACAGCTCAATGTCCATCCATCAAGGAGGAATTCAGAATACATCAAGATCACAAGCCCTGAAGAAGCAGGCAAATATCAAGCAAGTATCGGATCATATCTAAGAGGGAAGTGATCAAAAATATATTTCCCTGCTATATATAATACTGTTGATATACACAATGTAGACTGTACATGACAAAATGGCTAAGCTAGTCTGTGCAGGAAAATACAAGTCCATCTATAAATCGGTGTATATGCAAGCTAACAAGCCCAACATGGCATCCCTCTCCGAAGAAGGAGGTAAAGCTGTGGTCTCCTATACAAGGATATCCACACGACCCAACAGATTTATAGCCATCTGCATGGGGACCATATGCTCATCGACGTAAGTGTTCATCTCTGCAAGCATGCCAGTGGTAAGGGACCTCAATGCAGTACTATTTATGACGGATACATCCCGGGCAGATATGGCACTATCCCTCTCAACTATCACTGCATCTCTGGCTGATCTGGCCTCATCCCACTCAACAACAGTGCTATCTCTCTGAGCTAATGCCTCGTCTCTCTCTAACAGAGTTGTGTCTCTCCCATCAAGAGCTGTCAACATCAGGGATCTAGCCTGATCTCTCTCAAAGGTCATCAAATGAAGAATCCGCTCAAAGTACTGTGCTGAATGCTGAATCACGGCAGTGTAGGTACTGGGAGAATCTAAAGGAAATACTGGTAACCCAGTAGATGTCTCCTCCTCGGTGTGAGAATTAATGTCCTCCATGGGCTCTCCACCATCTGAGTCAATACTCGATAATGTGGATACCACCGCAGCCGATGCAGTCTCTGTCTCCATCCATGCAGAATACTCTACAGAACAACCTGGATGACTAATGGAGAAAGTAACTATCTCGCGCTGATCCCAACATGATTACACACGGGATCGGTCCTCTGCTGAAAGATAGCAAGAAGCTAAACGCTGGCCCAGCGCCCCCTCGAAAGGATGAAAATCCTGAAACTGGTCAAACTGCGACATCATGACCAGTGGATGGTAAGTAGTCATACCCCTCAAAGCAGCCAGAGGGATGTAATCCATGCCTGGAGCATGAGTAATAAAGCTGTAAGGTGAGCTGAGCCCTGAGCACGATAATATACTAAATGGGTCTACAATATCAGCTAAGAAAGCGGACCAAGATGCAGCATCCGTACACTCTGCAGGCTGAAATGAATATGACATGGATATATCATTGGTGAAACAATACCCATGTCATCTGAAAGTGCCAATCTGTCTCAGGTGTGACATAAACCACACGTATAGCATGACCGAACTGCCCGTAAATACTCCTGTCGGATAAGTGCAGCAATATATAGCTGACCTCAATGTCTAGGCTATAATCATCAGCATTATGGTACGACCGTCCCTGAGAGCTCTCACTACCATGATAACTCCTATGTCCAACTCATCCATATACCATGGCATGTAGACATATGACAGTATGCACAATAGCAGTATATCTACCCTGGCCAAACACCAATGAGCCTTCGATGTGGTGAAATCCTCGAAATGTCGTCTATAACTATCATAAGAGCCAAATTTGTCAAACAAAAAATGCTGGGATATAACATGGCCAGATGTCAGCTCATCCTGCACTACTCTACGCCTCAATCCAGTGAGGGTCATGAACCGTCAACTCATGTCCCCCAAAGCCATATGCACGCAAGGTCTGTCTAGTGGCAGCATTGTCAATCGTGCATACTCCTCTATAGTAGGAGTTAACTCCTAGATCCCAAACTTAAAAACCTATCTATCCGGTATCCAGTGCTCCAGCATGCCCTCCATGAATCATGTGGGAACCTGAAACATCAAAAGGGTCATGGTATGCTGCAATAGCTGATCTACGGTCACCCTATCTGAGGGTGACATACTATCATACCAATATCTCAGACGGGATGCCACCGAAAATGGCGGGGTGTGATCTATGCGGCTGACTGTCGAAGAAGACATCTGTGTGGGCCGTATCATAATACCATCCAGGGGTTAACGATGAATATCTCTGGACATACATATATATGCATAACATGATACATGCATAACAGATAATAGATGACAATATGATATAGGGAATGGAAAAACTGTATATACATTCCTAAGTATATCATCATCTAATACATCATCTCTGTACAACTAAAAATACAAGGAAATGGGGCACAGATGCCCTACTACTAACAAAGGCCTATCAAAAGCGAGAATGGGACACAACCACCCAATAGCTAACAGAGGCTTATCAAAAGAGATAACGAGAATACACATCAGAAGAAGACAGTGGTGTCAATATCTACATCATCAATCCTGTCCACCTGATGTAACTTGTAAGACCCCAACTTTTATAAATAAAGATGAATTTTCTATAAATATCATTTTTGAATATTATGGAGTTAATTTGATATAATGTTATAGTTGTGGGTAATATTTATAAATTTTGTAAAGTACGCAAGTTGTTATATAATATTCGATTGGTCGGGGAATATTCGTTTTAATAGGGAATATTCGTACAACGACACAATCATTGGTGGACCCCACAACGGAATTATTGTCGGATTGAGAAAACGACAAAAATATTTTATTAAAAATAACAGCGGAAGTTTTACCATTGTTACTGTTGAACTACTCGGTAGTAAAAGTACAGTAATACGTGTGGTTGCATAGTAGCACACAGTATTAATTATTAATGCTTATGTGAGAAGTCACTCAGTTTGATTCCATTATTGTCAGTTAATAATATGAATTATTTAGCGATAATGACGTTTTGTTTTATTCGTATTATTAACGTAATAAAACAGAAATATCTTTTTATATAAAATAAAATACTTTATTAAAGTTATTCTATAAATAGAATATATTATATTTTATTTAAAAGATTTTTCTTTAAATATGGACCGTCAGATTAAAGTAATCAATCTGGACCGTTCATGAATTAGTTACTATGCATTCTATTTTTCTATAAATAGCAGCTCATTCCTTCATTATTTCTTACGAATTCACTGAACTCTAGAGAGAGAAACTATAGAGAGAAACTATAGAGAGAGAGAAGAAGAGTATTCTGCTACTTAACTACTTCCTTACTTCAGCTCTTCTTTAAAACGGTAAGGGGTGTTATTCTTTCTTATTCATGAAGAGAACTGTTGTTATTCCATTTCTTATTATTCTGTTGGAATAACCTGTATACGCGGTCTACCCTATACTTGGTGACATTCTCCTATTATTCTGTTGGAACATCCTGTCTGTGTGTTTTACACCGGACCTGGTTCCGTTTTTATTATTATTCTGTTGGAACATCCTGTCTGTGTGTTTTACACCGGACCTGGTTCCGTTTTTATTATTATTCTGTTGGAACATCCTGTCTGTGTGTTTTACACCGGACCTGGTTCCGTCTTTATTATTATTCTGTCGGAATATCCTGTCTGTGTGTTTTACACCGGACCTGGTTCCATTATTATTATTCTGTCGGAATATCCTGTCTGTGCGTTTGCGCCGGACCTGGTTCCATTATTATTATTCTGTTAAGAATAACCTGTCTGTGCGGTCTATCGCATGCATGGTGATTTCTTTTGTTATTCCATTTTTTATTATACTCAGTTGGTTAAGTTTTGACTTCTATACTCCATAAAATTTGTGGAATATCCTTGACATTTGCGCTTCATCTAGTATCTATTCATGAAAATATTCTCCTGATCATTCTTGAATTTTACTCCACAAAGTAGTATCATGTTGACAATTTGGACGTTGTTAATTCTTGGATAAATTAATTCTTGAACTTGTTTTATTGAATTCTTATATCATTGTCATCATCCTCATGTTTATATTCTGTTGAAAGTCATCTGTGGCCTGTAGTACATAGATGGACTTGGTATGATTATGACCAGGGATTATTCGGTGTAATCATGACTGTAATGTTACAAATGATGTGGTAAAAGTCCTCATTGGCCCGTAGTGCATTGATGGACAGTTGTTGGCATGATCATGACCATTAATGAATATACGAATATCCTTGGCCGTAGTGCAGGGGTGATTCGATGATGTGGATTATTTTATTAAGCTGAGTCTCAGCGATCACAGTGTTGGAAAATCTTTTAAATCATAAAAGATAGTAGAGTTTATTTTCTACTTGACTCTTTTAATGGATTGCTTATTCCGCTACAGTTAAACTTGATGTCTATTGTATTTTATCAATTTAACATTGTTGAAGGCTAATGATAATTTATTCTGCATTATCTTAGTCATAATATTTCTTACTGGGCTAGTTGAGCTCACCCTTTCTTTCACTGTTCTCTTCAAGAAATGAGAACGTAGCTGGGGCAAGTCGGGGAACGTAGTGATGGTCCGAATGATAGTATTAGTTAGTAGTCCTCACTATTCTATGTAATGGTGTGTTAATAAATGTAACGAGGACTCCTTTTGAGTATGAATACTCTCTAGAAGATAATATTTGTATTCAAACTCACAGTTTATGTTTTGTCGTATTGTACACGACAGTTGTATTAGTAAGTTGTATTTGTATTCTGTACTATGTATCTGACGACCCAAGATGGGTGATGTATACCTAATTTTGGGGGGCGTCACATAACTCCTTCTGAGTCACTAGATCTCTATCAACAGGGATGTCAGGCCTATACAAAGGAGGATCTGCGCCGGCAAAACCAAATGGGTCATCTGAGGGGCCAACTCCTGTGCTGGAAGGATCAAACGAATCTGCCTCTACCAGATCTCTACCCAAATGCCGAATAAAGAAATGTGCCTGGTCCAGTCGCCGGGTCAAGCTATCAATCTGTGTAACATGAGTCGAATCTCAGACACAGGCTAGCCAATTCGTCATCATCATGGATCTTGGAACCATATCCCCCATGAACTGAGTGGCGCGGGTCTGGGGTCCAATGGTACGAGGGATACACCAATGCCGGAATACATCCTGAGTGCAAGGACCCTCTGACAATGCAAAATTGTCAACACCCAACAATGGGATATCAATGACGGGTGACTGTGACACAGGCCAATAATGCCTGACAGGAGGCAAGATCGGTATACGGATCTTCCCTATGATGCTCCTAATAGCATGCTCTCCTAAATAGAGCTCCCATCCTCCATCTGTGAAGAGATACGGGTGGAAATCATATACTCTATACCAGTCGGTTATCCATCCTCAAATCCAACGACCGAATGCTCCCCAAAGTATGGAATCCATGTGATGACATCCGCTGTCAACAACTCCAGCTATAGGCGACAATGAGTGAAACCCTCAGCTACAGGGACCTTCGCCAGTATGGAATGATGCCATCGCCGTCCTCGTGGGTAGGTATCCAACCCTAACACACTCACCGGACGTAGACATGAGAGCCTCTCATAGGCCCAAAACTGCCAACACAAAGACAAACATCTGCTGTCAGTTAACACTCTTAACCTATACATGGTAAAAGACAAGAGAAATACTTACCAGCAAAAATGGGTAAAATCTTAACCAAGCCTCGGTCAAGCCCTACAAGCGCATACGCATGCCCCTGAGGAAATAGGAGAAGGTATAGGATCCCCAATCATACTCTCCTATATGGTCCACATGACGTGTGGCGCTAATCAAAGCGAACGACACCGTAGAAGAGTTGTCTGCTATGAAGCAGTCCCTAATGATCATCAGGAACAATCGCCAAAGAATACGATCCCTGACTCTGACATCAGCTGGTATGGGCTCACTCAATATGTGACGCCCCCAAAATAGGTATACATCACCCATCTTGAGTAGCCAAATGCATGGTAAAAAATTTAAATACAACTTATTTATACAACAGTCGTGTAAAATACGATAAAACATAATCTAAGAGTTTTAATAAGAATATTGTCATATAGACAATATCCACACTCAATGGAGTCCTCATTACATTTATTGTGACACTATTTAACAAAATAGTGAGGACTACTAATGCTATCATCTGGACCGTCACTCCGCTCCTCGACTAGTCCCGACAACGTTCTCATTTCCTGAAGAGAACAGTCAAAGAAAGGATGAGCTCAACTAGCCCAGTAAGAAATATTATGACTAAGATAATGCAGAATAAATTATCATTAGCCTTCAATAATGTCAAACTGATAGAATATAATAGACAACAAGTTTAACTACAGCGGAATAAGCAATCCATTAGAAGAGTCAAGTAGAGCATAATATCTACTATCTTCTATGATTTAAAATGTTTTCATTAACTTTTATCGCTGAGACTCAGCTTAATAAATAAACCACATCATCGAATCATCACTGCACTACGGGCCAAGGATATTCATGAAATCATCAATGGTCATGACTATACCGAATAATCCCTAGTCATAATCATAACAAAAATTATCCATCAATGCACTACAGGCCACTGAGGTCTTTTTCCACATCATTTATAACATTATAGGTCATGATTATACCGAATGATCCCTGGTCATAATCATACCAAGTCCATCTATGCACGTAAGCCAAAGATGACTTTCTTCACAATATAAGCATGATGATGTGACAATGACATAATAATTCAATAAAACAAGTTCAAGAATAAATTTTAAAGATTTATAAGTTAATTTATCCTGAAATCTATAATGTCCAAATTGTCAACATGATATTTCTTTGTGGAGTAAAATTCCAGAATGCTCAGAAGAATATTTTCATGAAAAGATACTGGATGAAGTGCAAATATCAAGGATATTCCACTAATTTTATGGAGTATAGAAGCTAAAACTTTAACCAACTGAGTATAATAGAATATATGAAACCGTAAATGGATTCTTGTCCGCCATGCGGTAATCCACGTAGACATATCATTTCCACAATTTAATAAGGAATGAATACGAAGGATCATTCACCATGCATGCGGTAATCTACATAGACAGGTTATTCCAACAAAATAATAAAGAATGGAATAACAGAAGAATTCACCAGGCATGCGATAGACCACACAAACAGGTTATTCCAACAGAATAATAAAGAATGGAATAACAACAGAATTCACCAGCCATGCGATAGACCACACAGACAGGTTATTCCAACAGAATAATAAAGAATGGAACAACAACAAAATTCACCAGGCATACGATAGACCGCACAGACAGGTTATTCCAACAGAATAATAAAGAATGGAATAACAACCCTTACGAGTATTGAAAGAAAATAACTCTCTTCATGAATACGAAAGAAATAATATCCCTTACCTTAGAAGAAAACTGGATACTGGAATAGTGAGGTAGCAGACTTCTCTTCTTCTTTCTCTCTATAATTTCTCTCTATAATAATTGTTCTTGTGAGACTTAGTGAATTGGTGAGAAATGAAGGAAGAATGAGCTTCAATTTATAGGAAAATATAGTTTCAATAATTGCACATTTTGGGGCTCAAAATATTACAGTATAATACCTCCCTCTTTTTTTTCATTTTTACTTTAGTCCTGCAACTATTATCAAACTTGCACCACCTCCCCTAATAGTAAATAATGTGAATTAATAGTTTATTCATGTGACTTAATAGTATAATCATGTGAAAAAACTAATTACAGTATAGTACCTTCATCTATACCTCCATTTTTAATTTAGTCATGCAAGTATTATCAATCTTGCACCAACTCCCCTAATAGTAATTCATGCGAATCAATAGCACACACATGTGAACACTTAGTTATAAGCATGTGAATTAATAACAATTAATTTCTCATTTATCCGGTTAATTACCCGATTGGTCAATATAACCTCCAGATATTAATTATTATCGAAATAAATGTCGATTTCAATTAACACTAATAATTCCCATACAATAGAACCATCAATTTCATCTTTAATCAACACGAACTTATTCATCATTAATATCATAATGCACAATATTTAACAACCAGATCATTCCTAGGAAAGAGATGGCTTTTCGATAAGGATTTCTCCTTATTGGCGCGCAATTTGGTGACCAAACCTCTCCTTAACAGAACTTTCTAGACATTATCAATATTATAAATAATAATATGAATAACTTTATTGTCTCAATTATTAATTTAATAATATAGCATATTATGCAGATGATACTGTGACAATAATTGAATCAATAATATGAGAGATATGATGCAACAATTACTGTAGCAATAATAGAATATAACTGAGTGACTTCTCACGTAAGCATCAATAATCAATATTGTGTGTTACTATGCAACCACGCGTATTACTGTACTTTTACTACCGGGTAGTTCAACAGTTTAACGGTAAAACTTCCGCCGTTCTTTTTATAAAAAGATAATTATGTCATTTTCTAACTACGACAATACTTTCGTTGTGGGGTCCACTAATGATTGTGTCGTCGTACGAATATTCCCCTACCAATCGAATATTATATAACCACTTGCTTACTTTGCAAAATTTATAAATATTACCCACAACTATAACATTATATCAATCCACACCATAATGTAAAAAAAAATATATTTCGAGAAAATTATTCTTTATTCATAAAAGTTGGGGTCTTACAACCTCACCTTCTTATGAAATTTCGTCCTCAAAATTAGGGTACGTACCTGGTATATCGAAGAGGTGATGATATCTTGACTTCATCTCAGATTCTAACTCCCAGGTCATTTCTTCCACATCGTGGTTTCTCCACAAAACTTTGACTTGAGGTATAACCTTGGAGCGTAGAATATGATTCTTCTTATCCAAGATTTTAACAGGTAACTCTTCATACGTTAAATCTTCCTCTATCTCGCCTGGTTCTAATTCAATAATGTGGTTCGGGTCTTTCACATATTTACATAACATAGATATGTGAAAAACGTTATGAACACGAGACATACTTGGCGGTAAGGCGAGTCTATAGGCCACAGTTCCTACTCGATCGAGGATTAAAAATGGGCCAATGAATCGAGGATTGAGCTTTTCTCTCTTTCCAAATCTCGTAACTCCTTTCCATGGAGCAACACGTAACAACACATAATCTCTAATATTGAATTCCACATCCTTTCGATGAAGATCAACATAACTCTTTTGTCGATCTTGTGATATTTTTATACATTATCGGATCGTTTGAATCTTTTTCGTAGTCATACGTACCAAATCCGGTCCTAACAATATTACTTCACCTACCTCATCTCAGCATACTAGAGAACGACACTTTCTTCCATACAACGCCTCAAATGGAGCCATGCCAATACTTGCTTGATAACTATTATTGTAGAAAAACTCCACTAATGGTAAGAACTTGTCCCAACTTCCTTTAAAGTCAAGGACATAGAGTCTTAATAAATCCTCAAGAGTTTGAATAGTCCTATCTGATTGCCCGTTCATTTGAGGATGATATACCGAACTAAATCGTAAATTTATGCCCATAGCTTTTTGGAAACTAACCCAAAATCTTGAAGTTAATCTTGGGTCTCGATTAGAAACTATAGATACTGGCATACTATGCAGTCCTACAATCTCGTTTATGTACATACTAGCAAGACGTTCAAGTGTAAAATTTCTCGTATCGGTAAGAAATGAGCAGACTTGATTAATCTATCAACAATGACCCAAATCGCAACTATGCCTTGAGAAACCTTGGGAAGACCAGTAACAAAATTCATGGTAATGTGCTCCTACTTCTATTCTAGAATTTTAAGTGGTTGCAATGGACCTTTTGGCACTTGATGCTCCTCATTTACTCGTTGACAAGTTAGACACCTTGAGATAAACCCCGCTATCTCTCTATTCATATTGTTCCACCAAAATGTATGTCAAAGATCACGATACATCTTGGTACTCCCAGGATGGATTGTAAACGGTGTGTTGTGCGCCTCCATCATGATTTTATACTTCAAGTCAGAATTGCTAGGAACACAAAGTCTGGAGTTGACTCGAAGTATTCCTTCTTCATCGATTTTTGCTTTCGGAATAGCACCTTCTTGTACTTTCTTCTTCATATGCATCAGCTCCAGGTCTGTAGTTTGAGCAGCTTTAACTTTATCGATTAAAGTCAGTTCTACTCGTATATTCGCCATTATCACATGGGTCCCTGGAGTCTTTAACTCTATCTCTATCCTTTGTAAGTCATACAAAATGGGCCTTTGCGTTGACAATATCGCACTCGTACTCGCAAATGATCTTCTACTCAATGCGTCAGCTACTATGTTTACTTTTCCAGGATGGTATTGAATGGTATAATCATAATCTTTCAACAGCTCAAGCCAACGTTGTTGCCGCATGTTGAGTTCCTTTTGAGTGAAGAAATGTTTGAGGCTTTTATGATCCGTATAGATCTCCACCTTCTCTCCATACAGGTAATGCCTCCAAATCTTAAGCGCAAATATGACTGCTGCCAACTCTAGATCATGAGTAAGATAATTTCTCTCATATTCTTTGATTTATCGTGAGGCATAGGCTATGACTTTTCCATGTTGCATGAGAACACATCCTAACCCTTTGCTTGAAGCATCACTGTAGATGACAAATCCTTCCGAGCCAGATGGTATTGTTAGAACAGGTGCTGAAATGAGTCTCCTCTTGAGTTCTTGAAAACTTTTCTCACATTCCTCGCTCCAACCGAACTTTATATCTTTTCGAGTCAGCTGAGTTAATAGAGTAGCGATTCGAGAAAATCCTTCCACGAATCTCCGATAATAACCAGCTAAGCCGAGAAAGCTATGTACTTCGGTCACTGACTTTGGTTACTCCCATCTTTGAATTGCTTCAATCTTCACTGGGTCAACAGATATTCTATGATTTGATATCACGTGCCCAAGGAATGCAACTTCCTCAAGCCAGAACTCGTATTTCTTCAACTTGGCATATAGCTTATTTTCACGAAGCTTTTGGAGTATCAGCCTCAAGTGTTGCTCATGGTCTTCACGGATTTTGGAGTATATGAGGATGCCATTAATAAAGATGACCACAAAGTGATCCAAATATTCTTTGAATACTCGGTTCATCATATCCATGAAGGTAGCAGGAGCATTAGTCAATCCAAAAGACATGACTAGGAATTCATAATGCCCGTACCGAATTCTAAAAGTAGTCTTTGGAATGTCATCAGTTTAAACTTCAACTGATGATATCCGGAACGAAGATCAATCTTTGAAAAGAATTTAGCTCCTTGTAACTGGTCAAACATGTCATCAATGCGAGGTAACGGGTACCTATTTTTGATGGTGACATGATTCAACTCCCAATAATCAATACAAAGTCGCATACTTCCCATCTTTCTTCTTCACGAATAGAATAGGAGCACCCCAAGGGGACGTACTAGGACGAATGAAACCGATGTCTAACACTTCATGTAGTTGGGTTTTTAACTCTTGAAGTTCAACATGAGCCATTCGATATGGGACTTTGGAAATGAGTTTTGTACCGGATTTAAGGTCGATACAAAATTTAATTTCACGCTCTGGGGGTAGGCCAGGAAGTTCTTCAGGGAATACGTCAGGAAATTTATTAACAATAGAAATATCATTCAAATCTGACGTATTTTTATTTAAATCTGTGACATGGGCTAAAAATGCTTGAAATCCATTTTTTAATAAACGAATAGCTTCATGGCTTGATATGACAGTGAATGATTTTAATGGTTTGGTTACTTGAATTCGCATAATAGGTTGGTTAGGAATATGAAAGCTAACAACCTTACGAAAATAATCGATTTTAGCATGATGAGTAGTTAAGCAATCAATCCCTAAAATCACATCAAATGCAAGTATTTTAAAAAAAATAAGATCGACAGGTAACGTACGGTTACTGATTTGAACCAAATAAGACTTATAAATAGTGGATGTAATGAAGGTTTCTGCCAACGGAGTTTCCACAGATAAGTCAGAGTCTAATTTCTCCGGAGTCAAATTTAAACGTTGAGCGCAAGTAGGAGAAATAAAAGAATGGGTAGAATCGGTATCAAATAAGGTATATACTTTACTAGAGTTTAGGATTAGCTTACTCGTGATCACCTCGGTCGGATTCCTCTCTTTTTGGAAGGTTACGACAAGCACTCTCCCTTAAACTATTGATTTTGCCTTGTTTAGGACACCCTTTGATGCCTCCATCCCAGCTGGACTTGACTTTGGTGCACTACAAAATCGGGCTAGGTGACCTTCTTTCCACAATTGTAACACGCTTTGGATTGCATTACGTAGTTTGGGCTGATATGTCCCTCTCCTCCACATTTATAACATACGATCGGTGGTCGTTCTCCTTCCTTAACAATAGGTGCTGGTACTGACGTCTTTCCATCATTGTTGAATCTCCTCTTCTTGAAATGTCCACTTTTATTGTCATGACCATGATTACCACCGAAGTGATTACCATTTCTGGCATGTTGATTCCCTCCATGCTTGTTGTCACCTCTTCGATGACTGTTACCATTGGTATTATCATTTTGTCAGCTGCTTTGTCTTGGTTGGGTTGACTCGTCTTCGTGTTTCAATAACTTAGCCCTATTTACAACATCTGAATATAAACACAGTTTATGAGAAATCAGATATTGACGTATCTCAAGTTTCAAACCTCTTAGAAATATCCTCATCATTCTGTCCTCGTTATCAACTAAGTGGGATGCAAACCGGGATAACTCGGCAAACTTGGCTTTGTACTTCGACACGGTTATGTTGTTTTACTCCAGTTTAATGAACTCTACCTCTTTCATGTGACGAATACTTTCGGGAATGTACTTGTCGTTGAACAGTTCTTGGAACTTCTCCCAAGTCATCTTCAGTGCGGCAGGTTGAGTACGCTTTACAAATTTCCACCAGTAATCTACCTCTGCTTGCAACATAAAGGTGGTAAAGGGGACCTTTTGCTCCTCGGAGAATCCCAAGACATCAAATATCTTGGTGATCTACTTTATCCATGTCTCCGCCTTAAGTGGTTTTGGCTCTCCAAAAAGCTCCAGTGGTCCCAGCTCCTTGAACTGCTTAGCGGTGACCGTTCGAGAGTTGTCAGTGTTTCTACCTGCATTTTGGACATGAGTCGCCCTCGCCTGATGTTGCATGAATTGCATAAAGCTTCTGAACGTCCCATCGTTCATCATTTGATCATTGTTGTTTACTTGAGGATTATTGTCTTCCTATTACACATTATCTTGGGTATTAATCTGTGGTGACTCAATGGTCTCATGTGCTTCATTGCTTATCTTAACATTTTTGGATGCCACTTTTAAATACTGCCACAAAACAAGGGTTAATTAACATATCACATATTATCCCTATACTCTGACCGACCAATTAAATACCAAATAAACTTAGGTATGTCATACTAACGAAGGAATTCCCCATCTCTCTCCTCCTAGTTCTTGTCTCACATTTCAGCCAGGGATCATATCCCTAAGCTTTGATACCAACTATGACGCCCCCAAAGTAGGTATACATCACCCATCTTGAGTCGCCAAATACATGGTAAAAAATTTAAATACAACTTAATTATACAACAGTCGTGTAAAATACGACAAACCATAATTTATGAGTTTTAATAAGAATATTGTCATCTAGACAATATCCGCACTCAATGGAGTCCTCATTACATTTATTGTCATACTATTTAACAGAATAGTGAGGACTACTTATGAGAGCCCCGAACCCGGGTCCCAAATCACCGCGGATCTGGTACAATCATTCTATCACTATTTATGAAAGATATAAATATAAATTGTTTATACAATAAACGTACACATTATTTTCCCAAAATCGAGTAACCTTAACTTATACACAATTCATAAACTATCAGACATACAACATATTATCAAACTATACTATTACAAATTAGCTGCACATTTTATCCCAAGATGAACTTGGCATTACCCTTTTCTCGTATTTGATCGCATTTGCCTTAATCTGCAATGTTTATCATGATATAGCAAGGGTGAGCATGAAAGTTGCCCAGCAAGTTTAAATTTATTAAGACATATCATGATTGAAAGAGTCTGAATAATAAGCTGGCTATAATTCAATAATATAATTGTGAACTGGCAGGAACAAACTTTTGACTGAACAAGTATTAAACATGAACAAATATATCTGGACCAACTGGTAATGAAGGTGATTAACCTTTCATACCTGACTTATACATGCAATATGTACAGAGTACAATTCTACAATGGCAATCAGCAATGATTAACCATAAGCATATCTGAATGAAACAACTCTTAGTAGAGTTAAGTAAAACTTGCCTGGTTCGTTGATTATCATTATGCATTATAATAAGCTTTGTCTGGTCGAAGACCTAATATATAAATAATATCGATATACAAATTAGAATAATACCATTACAGTAATTAAAATAACCTAAACATATAACACATAACCCTATCAGTCTATAACACATATAAGACTCGGTATCAAGTCAAACTATTGCAGTCTGAGTTGAACCCGACACAAATCTGTCATCCCGACGGTCTAGTCGGACAAATCTCGAGTTTAAGTTCAATTAAACTCTGCCTAACACTTAACCATTATCTAAGATAATTTTATTATCAGTCAAAATATTTTTCTAAGTCTCATAATAATTTCCACATAATTATTATCATTTATCATGAATTTTCAATCATTAATAACGTATTTAAATGAATTAAATACCATATAATTCTTTTATCATTAATATTTATTTAATATCAAATATTAATGAAATACATGCCATAATATTATAATATATTTATAATATTACAAAGTATTTTTAATACTTTAATATCATATTTATATGATTTTTAAACACTTAAACTCATTATCCGATAATTTCTATTAATATTAAAATATTAATATTTTCATAACAAAATATCAAAAATTATATTTTATAACTTAAAATATTTTTCTAAAACTTAAATCATTTTTATATGATTTATAAATAATTAATTCTATTTTTTAATAATTTATTTAATATATTTATTAAATAAAATAATTATCATTAATATGGATTAATTAATGAATTTCATCACAAAATATTAAAAGTCACTTAAAATATTTTCTAATACCATAATATAATTTTTCATGAATTAAAATCATTTTTAAACAATTTATTTAATATTGTAATTAAATAAATTAAATACTATTTATATTCCAAAAATATTAAATATTTATGAAATATATTCAAAATAATTAAAACTATTTTTTAGACTTTAAAATAATTTTTCAAAAATTATTTTGTATTTTTGATAATTAAAAACCATTTTTATCTATTTTTAAATAATTTTCAGAAATTCAAAAATTAAAATAAATAGAAACCATCGCTAAAGGGCCATATAGCGACATACCCGTCGCTATAGGTGTTCTTGAGGCTGTTCTTGAGCTTCATGTCAGACTACAAGGTAGGAGGTTTGACTAACTGTAATTCATAGATCCGGAGGTATCTGGGTTTACTTATGTGCTCAGATTATAGTATTGATACAATACTACAACCCTAAACAAACATCATGGTCATCTTATATCTAATCAGAGAGATCTGGGCTCCCAAAAAGCTTGTCAGGCCTCATCTGGGTTTTCTGGGTAACCCAGAAACCCAATCAGTTGCGAGTGACCACTTTGTGACTCACAAATCTTAGGGTTCTATTCATTGGTTTTACGTTATAATGCTTCAAACCTGAAGTTAACATATCCAAGAACATATAACTAACACCAAACTAGTCAAACAACATAACAGTTGAGAGATTAAGGTCGGTAAAAAATGATGTCAAGAACTGTTCTTCACGATTTCTGGGTTTTTCCAGATTTTGTCAAGAACAGTCGGTCAACGCTTGTTTGACCCTATTTATTTACGATTCTGCTAATGATCTGTGTGAACTAAAGACTTAATCATGTAGTCTTAATGTCAGGCTACAACATAACACCAACAACTTGGCTTAAATGACAAACAACTGCAAGATCAAGGGCTAGCAAAACTTGTCAGAAACCATCTGGGCAAATCTGGGCTGCCCAGATTCCAGACTTCGTGATCGGTCAACGATGTTTAACCAGCAATAACTCTCGATCTACACATGATCTGGACTTGATTCAAGTTCCAGATCCAAGACCTTATAACATACAACAAGTTCAAACTCTTAAAACACAAAAACAACTAACAAGAAAGGATCTATGAGACCTGACATTTGACTGTCAGACATCATTTTTCCAGATTTCCAGATTGGAGAAATCTTTAAATTCGAGCATCAAAATGATATGGATCTTGGTTTTGGCAACCCAGATCATCAAATGACACCCTCTAACATAACTTTAACCAACAAACAACAACATTCAACATCAGATCTAAGGATTTCTAAGTTAGGATTTTTATACCTTTAAAACTTGGATTTTTGATTTCTGATCCATGAATCTGTTCTTGATAAGCTAAGAGATGATATTAGCTTAGCTTTAAACTCCCTTTCACTCTCTCATACCCGAATTTAGAGAGAGAAGATGGTCTTGGACAAATTGAAAAAAAAAGTGAGACTTTTCTTACTTTTAATCTATATAAGTGATATAATTCAATGTATGTGACTGATCCAAGGGGAAAGATAGCTGGTAATTGATATATAGCTAAGGCTAGGGCTAGGGTTAGCCACCCCCTACAAGATCATGGCTAGATTTACATGTATCCTCTCTCCAATAATGTAAAAGGGTAATTTAGTCATTTCGTGTTTATATTTGTCATTTACCCTAACCCTTAGGGTTTAGGGTTTAACCCTTAAAATTTTATTTTATTATTATTATTATTTTAAAATTTTTAACATTACTTAATTATAATTTGAATTCTCTAATTATATTAAAATTTACTAATCATAATTCATGCTTGCTAATTAGAATTAATATTTCCTAATTAAGATTTCTAATTTAGCAATTTGGTCCGTTAGGGTTTCAAATGGAACAATTAGGGTTTTAAACTTATAAATTAAGGTTTCTAAATTATTAGCAAATCTAATTAATCATTAGGTTTATCCCTAATTAGGTTTGTAATTAAAATACAAAAACCTTATACCTAACATTTAAATTCCCAAATTAGGATTTTAATATTCGGATTAGGTCCCGGAATTGAATTTAGGGTTTCCAGAACCGATTTCTAGGGTTTCTTATAGATCGTAAGAATTTTCTAACTGAACGTGGACGTTCTAAATATATACTTAGGGTTTGACACCGACATAGGTTATCTAATCAACCCTTAACCCTTAACCACATACTGTACTCATATAATACCATATTCACAGAACATATTCACTTAAATCCCTAACAGAATTTTGAAATCCTCAAAATTATTTCTCAAAAAAATAAAATAAATGCATACACTTATTTTATGTCTTGGTTCTAATATTGAACCTTAAATCAAATAATTAAAATTTTAAAAGTTTTCTAAAGTCTCGGGTTGTCACACTACTAATGCTATCATCTGGATCGTCACTCCGTTCTCTGACTAGTCCCGACTACGTTCTTATTTTCTGAAGAGAACAGTGAAAGAAAGGGTGAGCTCAACTAGCCCAGTAAGAAATATTATGACTAAGATAATGCAGAATAAATTATCATTAGCCTTCAACAATGTTAAATTGATAGAATATAATAGACAACAAGTTTAACTGCAGCAGAATAAGCAATCCATTAGAAGAGTCAAGTAGAGCATGATATCTACTATCTTCTAAGATTTAAAATGTTTTCATCAATTTTTATCGCTGAGACTCAGCTTAATAAATAAACCACATCATCGAATCATCCCTGCACTACGGGCCAAGGATATTCATTAAATCATCAATGGTCATGACTATACCAAATAATCCCTGGTCATAATTAATCCAAAAACTGTCAATCAATACACTACAGGCCACTGATGTCTTTTACCACATCATTTATAACATTATAGGTCATGATTATACCGAATAATCCTTGATCATAATCATACCAAGTCCATCAATGCACGTAAGCCAAAGATGACTTTCTTCACAATATAAGCATGAGGATGACGACAATGACATAATAATTCAATAAAACAAGTTCAAGAATAAATTTTAAAGATTTATAAGTTAATTTATCCTGAAATCAATAACGTCCAAATTGTCAACATGATATTGCTTTGTGGAGTAAAATTCCAGAATGCTCAGAAGAATATTTCCATGAAAAGATACTGGATGAAACGCAAATATCAAGGATATTCTAATAAATTCATGGAGTATAGAAGCCAAAACTTTAACCAACTGAGTATAATAGAATATATGAAACCGCAAATGGATTCTTGCCCGCCATGCGGTAATCTACGTAGACAGATCATTTTCACAATTTAATAAGAAATGAACACGAAGGATCATTCACCATGCATGCACAAAGACATGTTATATCAACAAAATAATAAAGAATGAAATAACAGAAGAATTCACCAGGCATGCGATAGACCGCATAGACAAGTTATTCCAACAGAATAATAATAAAGAATGGAATAACAACAGAATTCAGCATGCATGCGATAGACCACACAGATAGGTTATTCCAATAGAATAATAAAGAATGGAATAACAACAGAATTCACCAGGCATGCGATAGACCGCACAGACAGGTTATTCCAACAGAATAATAAAGAATGGAATAACAACCCTGACGAGTATTGAATGAAAATAACTCTCTTCATGAATACGAAAGAAATAATACCACTTACCTTAGAAAAAAACTGGATACTGGAATAGTGAGGGAGCAGACTTCTCTTCTTCTTTCTCTCTATAATTTCTCTATATAATAATTGCTCTTGTGAGACTTAGTGAATTGGTGAGAAATGAAGGAAGAATGAGCTTCAATTTATAGGAAAATATAGCTTCAATAATTGCACATTTTGGGGCTCAAAATATTACAGTATAATACCTCCCTCTTTTCTTAATTTTTACTTTAGTCCTGCAAGTATTATCAAACTTGCACCACCTCTCCTAATAGTAAATAATATGAATTAATAGTTCATTCATGTGATTCAATAGTATAATCATGTGAAAAAACTAATTACAGTAATTACAGTATAGTACCTTCATCTATACCTCCATTTTTAATTTAGTCATGCAAGTATTATCAATCTTGCACCAACTTCCCTAATAGTAATTCATGTGAATCAATGACACACACACACGTGAACACATAGTTATAAGCATGTGAATTAATAGCAATTAATTACTCATTTATCTGGTTAATTACCCGATTGGTCAATATAACCTCCAGACATTAATTATTATAGAAATAAATGTCGATAATAATTCCCATACAATGGAACCATCAATTTCAACTTTAATTAACACGAACTTATTCATCATTAATATCATAACTCACAATATTTAACAACCAGATCATTCCTAGGAAAGAGAGGGCTTTCCGATAAGGATTTCTCCTTATTGGCGCGCAATTAGGTGACCAAACCTCTCCTTGACAAAACTTTCTAGACATTGTCAATATTGTAAATAATAATATGAATAACTTTGTCGTCTCAATTATTAATTTAATAATATAACATATTATGCAGATGATACTGTGACAATAATTGAATTAATAATATGAGAGATATGATGCATCAATTACTGTAGCAATAATTGAATATAACTGAGTGACTTCTCACGTAAGCATCAATAATCAATACTGTGTGATACTATGTAACCACGCATATTGCTGTACTTTTACTACCGAGTAGTTCAACAGTTTAACGGCAAAGCTTCCGCCGTTATTTTTATAAAAATATAATTATGTCGTTTTCTAACTACGACAATACTTCCGTTGTGGGGCCCACCAATGATTGTGCCGTTGTACGAATATTCCCTGTTAAAACGAATATTTCCCGACCAATCAAATATTATATAACCACTTGCTTACTTAGTAAAATTTGTAAATATTACCCACAACTATAATATTATATCAATCCACACCATAATATAAAAAAAATATTTCGAGAAAATTATTATTTATTCATAAAAGTTGGGGTCTTACACAATAGCCCACTCATAGTATCTACGTTCAAAGGACCCGCACGAACAGTCCTACCCTTGAGCGCCTCTGCCGGAACTCCTAACAAGGATCTAACGGTAGTTGGGATAATATCAGTCGTGCAAGGCACTAGCTCCCCTCCAAACTCCATACCTGTGATAAACCGCCAATCCATAGGCGTCATCATCACCTCATAGTCCAATAAATGGAGAGACTGGGTCTAGTGAAACCAGCGCTCAGACAATACCCTGAGGTAACCCCAGTGACAACGGTGGGGAAGGATGGAAAAGAATGTTCCAAATCCCCAGGCATTCACAATCGCTCTATAGTCAGGATGAAGCGCCTGATACATGGAGTGAATGCTGAACCAGTTCCCTCGAGGCTGTGTGAAGCCAGGAACCTGCAAGATACAGATCGTCATCAGAATCCTTTACTCCTCATTAATAGGAAAGAAGGAAGATTAAGATCTAATGTGATACCTCGTTGGAATGCAAATACATCGAGGGATGTCTACTCAAATCACCCAAAAGCTCTGGGTTTGCCACCTGAATACTCGGGAGGTCCCTACGAGGAACATGTACAGCAGGAACGAGGTCCGCAACCAGGACATCCTCCTCCTCATCATCAACGTGTGGTACATTAACCCGAACTAGACATATCACCGTCTTCACCAATCGACGAGGCTGTCTAACAGAAAAAGGTCGAGGCACTTCAGAAGCCCTCCTCTGTACACTAGAAGTCCTACGGGAACTACTCGACTGATCCGGATCCATAATATCTGGACAACAAGTCTCCAAATCACCTCAGAAAGGGTGTGTATTTTCTAACCCGGAGCTTTTCAAAATGCATTTAATGACTATATGCATGCATGCATTATTTAACGTACATCTACAGTAGAGTTAAAAATGCATGACTACTCAATGCCTACATTTTGAAAATTTTTGCCATAATTTCGTCTATAAATAAGTCTATCCACATGCACATAGGCATGACTATGTGGCCATTCAGTAACACACCTGCCCACAGTCACATAAATCCTATTTGCATCTAAAAATCAAAGTCATCAATCCATAAGGGTAGCCTAATTACCAGGATTACTTTACTTTTTCACCTGTGCTCATTTGTCCTCAAATAGGATAAGAAATCGCAGAAAAAGGTGCCAATTTGACTGTCTCAAAAGTAAAAAATTTTTACATCATTATGTTCAGCATGGTTTAATACTAACATTGACTATATTGAAATTTTTTTATCAAGTCATTTGAGCATACATAATCACTACTATATGTTTAGATGCATTTTATATGATAAGTCATTTTCCAACGAATAAAAACTGGAAAAAAGTACAAGCATACGTAACCAGGACAGTGTAGAACACTTGTACGGTGAAAGAATTTATAGAAAGACGTCCGAACTCAGCAGATCTAAAGAAAAGCTCTCAGATTTCCTTCGTGACGCAACCTGAAAATGACTTATGAAAGCAACCTGCAGGACTTTTATGTCCACGGTTGGCCGCAAGCCCATCTACGGCTGTAGCAGGTGTACCTACGACACCCTTATATGGGTCCCACCCCTCCGGCTTGGTCCAGTTCGAGTTGCAAAGGAGTTCGTACAAGCTGAAAAAGCCAAGTCAGGAATAAAAATGCTACGCGATTAAGCAGAATAGCCTGAAAACCATGGTTTTTTCTGGACCCGGCTATGGCTTTCTTTTCATACGTTGGTATTCGCCCGAACACAGGGTTTAGTATACCGATGATCTAAGTCGTTTCATACTACATTCAACAATACCGTATAGAGGTACAATGCCATCAATATAGGGTTATCACCCTAATCTTTGCAAACAGATCCCCGGAGGGGGTTACAACGCATGTTCCGTTGACACACACATCAACGATGATCCAACAGCGATCCCCGGCGGGGGTTATAACTCATGTTCCATTAACACACACATCAACGATGATCCAACAGAGATCCCTGGCGGGGGTTACAACGCAATCTCAAAGGAGATCCCCAGTGGGGGTTACAACGCAATCTCAAAAAAGATCCCCGGCGGGGGTTACAACGCAATCTCATAAGCATGTCCTCGGCGGGGGCTACAACGCATGTTTTTCGTTGATATACATGTCAGCAAAGGTCAAGCAACCTTGACGTCAGTTCAGCCGTTGGCAAGTAAACCCAACGTCGCATCAGAAGTCATCCGATGATTGTACCAGTTGATACACACATCAATAAAGTCTAAGAAGCCTTGGTATTTATCCCTAGTAGGGAGTTCATCCATTGATATACATATCAACAGAGGATCTAATGGATCCCCAGCGGGGTTGACAACGCGTGGTCAACCGTTGGTTCACACGTCAATGAAGGACGGGCAACCCTGACAACATCTGCTATTGGCAGTAAATCCAATAGAACATTGATATGTCCTGATGATACAAACCCGGAAGATCAACACCAGCAAGGATGATTGATTATGGAATATGTTATACACATCCTCAAACAGACAAAGTTTTATCCACACAGATCTCTTGTACACGAGAGGCACATCTTAGGAGTAAAGTCTATATCCAGGATTAAGGACTTTGGTGATAGCCCCAAAGTCAACATCTTGATAGGTTTGGATCACACCTCCAAGCTTGCCATCATCACCATCACCAGTAGAAGCAACAGGGAGCCGACAATCATCTACAACATGTTGGAAAGCAATTCATATGCATCATACACTTGCATCATATTGCTCTATATTGCATTATATTTATCTTGTTGTATTTCAAGTGTCTAGGATTCTTTATCCTATCCATGCCATTGCATTGCATGAATACGATAAAGAGGGGCATCTGTAGACACTAAAAATTTTCTGCACACCTGTTACTGACATTGTAGGAAGGCAGATTCGTCTTTCAGAGATAACCCTGTAAGATGGCTCACATCCAGTCCGAATAGTACCAGAATCTCAGTTTCAACCCCAAAACACACTGGGAGTAACAGCCTCAACCTTGGAATACACACCGGGAGTAACAATTCTAACCTCGGTGATAACACCGAGGCCTGCAGTTCCTATAACGAAAATTCCACCAGAGAAGACCGATTCATCCCAGAGATAACCCCGAGATGTTCAGTGTCAGTCCCAGCACTGTGAATAGCAAATTCTAACCTTGGAAATAACCCCAAGGAAGGCAGTTGCAGTTCTAGAGATAACCCTGGAAATGCTTGTTTCAAATGCATGCCATCAGCTTCAACCTCAGAGCTTACACCGAAGCACTCAGTATAAGATTTGGCAATAACATCAGGAAGACATGCACACCTCAGAGATGACACTAAGGATCTTCTACCATTGTAGTAGTCCAATCTCAGTAATAACCCTGAGTAACGTCTGCTTTATCATCCCAAACTGGAGATAACCCCGCTGAGGGGAAAAATCATCATCTTGCCACCTTGGCGCCACATCATGCCGTCTCAAAATTTCAAACATATATTTCTACACAACAATGTCCCACAAGAATTAAGGAAGACCAATCCCAAGTGACTATTACGCAGGATAACGGATAGAATTTGAAGCTGAAGACCGGAGGGCATCGTCCCATCTTCATGACTTTGTTCAACCTCTAATCCCATGTCATTGCTTAACTCTCGACAACAGCGGTCCAAAATAGGTCCTACATACCTCAGTCGGATGCCCGGATTGCAATTCTGAAAGTTCGAGCGGATATCACGTTGTTCGCATGCACGTACTTCGAGACGGCGGGGCTCGCGAAGCTCGGGGTACCCCGGTCAGCCTCACGTACACCTGCGGCCCAGCTGCAGGTACACCTGTGGCTCCACCCTCTATAAATAGAGGGCTTGGGGTGGCCATTTTAAAAGGGAAAAAGGCGAGGAAGCCCTGTCCAATTTGCTCTGTACACACCCCAAACTGAGTGCTTTCTCATTTTAAACACTTGTAAGCTCATATATAGCTACTTTTTACCGGTGGGAGCCGAGTGTTCATACATTTCAAGTTATTGAAGTCTTCTTTGGCAACCCACTGTAAGCCTTCTTACACGCTTTAAAGCTTTTCTCTTCATCTTTGCACACACTGTTCTTTACATTGAAAGTCGTGTTCTTTACACTGTTCTTCGGTCTGTGGTTTCTTTTCAGTTTATATATATGGACTAACATTATCGAGTTATGTCTCGATTGAGCCTAGACTTCGGTCTGGAGCGTTTAATAGCTTTCTTATATATATATATATATATATATATGAACTGTGTGTCGAACTTTGTTCGATGAGCCTGGATGTTACATCCGGTACGTTTACTGCTTTAATATATATATATATATATATATATATATATATATATATATACACACTTATATATATATTAACTGTTGTTGGACTTTGTCCGATGAGCCTGGATTTTATATCCGGTGCGTTTACAACTTTTATATTTATATATATATATATATATATATATATATATATATATATATATATATATATATATATATTTATTTCGTCCTACCTGGAGTTTACTTCGTGGTGGTTGACTGTTTTTACTGCTTTCTGTATATTACGTCCCGCCTGGAGTGTCCTCCGTGGCGGTTGATCGCTTTTACAGCTTTATTTACATTTCTGATCCCCCATGGAGGTGCTTCATGGTGGTTGATCATGTCTATATATATATATATATATATATATATATATACATCTGCTTACTGCGTTTATATTAACTGTGGCATCATGTGAGCCTAAGAATCATGTGATCACAGATTCAGTCTACTGAGTCTAGATTCGGTTCCCGTGATGGACATTTTCAGCTGTAAGCAGCTTGTAATTTATTCACGGTGTTTAAATTTTCTCAGATAGTTTTCATACCCATGAGGAGTTCGGCACTGCTTTGTACATTATTTTCTCGAAGATTCTTCGCATCTCAAAAATAAAAGTAATTAAGCCGAATATTTAATAAAATGAAAGTATCAAATGCCTCAATTACTATTGGGCAAAGGGTTTGAAAAACCTATTTTTAAAACATCACTGCTATATCTTGTTAAAACTGAATTTTTATACAAATTCAAACCCTATGTATATAGGTGCAAACGAGGCATCGTACTACTTTCAAATAACAGCACATTGACCCCCCCACACACACATTCATATAATAGTTTATTGAAAAGTGACGGTCACCGTGTCAACACGGATGTCGGGGGGTGCCTAACACCTTCCCTCCACATAAGCAAGTCTCCGGACCCTAAATGAATCTCGGTTTCACAGACCCGTTTAGCAGTGTCACATCATTGGGTCAATGTGCAAACCTTTTCTCGGTTGTATTGGTACAGCCAGTTAAAAAACCAACTGGCGACTCTTATAGTCCAATCGTTGACATTATACATGTTGGACCTTTTTCACTTGTTTTTTCAAACAAATCTCACCTAAAATGAGAACACAAAAAAACAGGTAACGAAAAGGGACAAATAAAAATCCCGAAGTCGACAGTCATGTATGAGGTTTTAGATTTCTCGAGTTTTATTATTCACTTCTAAAGTTTTGGAATATGAATAATAATTTTATGTGATAAATCAAGACAACTTGAATGAATAATGAATTGTTAGTTGGTTAATATGTTATTTGAGGTAAATATGTTTTGGTGTTGACCTCGACTTAGAATTAGTAAGGTATTGATTTGATTCTTATGTAAGAAGTCACTATGTATTTCATTCAATAATTATCACAGTAATTATTGCACAGTGATTCATATTATTGATTCTTAATTACGTAAGAAGTCATTCAGTCTTTCATTCATTAATTGTCACAGTAGTTATTACACAGTGACTCATATTATTTGATATGATATAATTAAACCAGTTGACAATATTGTGAGTCTTTGTTAATAATTGTGAATAATTGTTGAAAGATTGAAAATGTGTAAATAATTAATGAATAAAAGGTGTTGATTAAAGATAAGTATGATATGCAGATGTTTGTTCAATTATTTTCTTTTTACAAAAGTAAATTTGGCAGGACTTGTCAACACTCTACTTTTTCTAAAGTAGTATGGACCACAACTCTATTATTGAACAAATTTTGTTAAAACGTGTACAAGTTGGTTTAATTTTTCTCAGTGGGACCATAAATTCTACTACCATTATTATATACCTCATTTGGTTATTTTGTCAAAGCAGGTGTGCTGGTTGTTCTCTAAATTTCAGTATAAATAGGTTGCCCGGTTGAGCAACTGTATAAACACATACCATCACTACACTAAAAATATAAAATTCTTTTACTTCAATATTGTGAGTATAATATTGTGAGTATTTCTATTGAGTGTAATGTTATTCCAATTGTAGATAAGGAATGCAAACATTATTTAAGTTGATCAATTTTACAGAAAGCAGAATCAAGTCACATGCTAAGGTAAGGGATATTATTATTGTGGTAAGAGGGTATCAATTTTATGGTAAAAAGAATATCATTTTCTTTCATACTCTATATTATGGTTTGATTTTTTTTATGCGTTTATTCAGTTTATTATTAAATGGTGAAAAGTCCTGAAAGGATTAGAATATCCTTAATAGTTTGTGCTTCATCTATTATTATGTAAACAATTTGGACTCTGGATAATTATAAGTTAAAAATCACTAAGATCTATGCTATCTTATTATTCTGATTATTCATCTTTATTCATTATATATATCATTGTCATCATTCTCATGCTTATATTGTGTTGAAAGTCATCTTTGGCCCGTAGTGCATAGATGGACTTGGTATGATTATGACCAGGGATTATTCGGTATAATCATGACCGTAATGTTACAAATGATGTGGTAAAAGTCATCTTTGGCCCGTAGTGCATAGATGGACTTGGTATAATTATGACCGGGGATTATTTAGTATAATCATGACCGTATTGTTACAAATGATGTGGTAAAAGTCATCTTTGGCCCGTAGTGCATAGATGGACTTGGTATGATTATGACCAGGGATTATTCAGTATAATCATGACCGTAATGTTACAAATGATGTGGTAAAAATCCTCTTTGGCTTACGTGCAAAGATGGACAGTTGATTGGCATGATTATAACCAGGGATTATTCGGTATAATCATGACCATTGGTGAAAACACGAATATCCTTGGCCCGAAGTGCATAGATAATTCGTGGTTGTGATACTATTGAGCTGAGTCTCAGCGTTATTGATTTTACAGTTGTATATCTTAGTCTTGTATTGCAAAGATGGACTGTTGATTTACCTGATTATAAATATGAATTGTGATTTAATTATTATATGTGGTGGTTCAGGTGAAGAGAGGTGATGAGAGTTCTCTTTGTCTTGGATATTACAAAGAACTGTTGATGAGTATTATAGGAATGAAATATTAACGATGGACTTTTAATCTAGAGGAGATAGTAGACATTATGTTTTACTTGACTCTTCTAATGGATTGTTGATTCCGCTGCTATTATGGTTGAAAACTTTTATCTTCTACCATATGTTTTAAATATCTGAATTATTTTGATAATTTAATTATCTTAAGTCATGATATTCTTTACTGGGCTATTTGTGCTCACCCTTTTACTTCACCACCCCTTTCAGGTAGTAAAAGTGTAGCTGGAACTAGCAGAGAAAACATGAGTATAAAGTGGTGATACAAATTAGTCACAAGCCTAATCAAATTATGAAACGGTGGGGCATAATAATTGTACTGAGAATTTAAAGTGTGTGTAACATATTTTATACATCATTTAATAGTTATATTTGGTGAACTAAATAGGGTGATGCAAACTCGAATTTTAAAGCATAAAAAATGCACTCCATTAGAATGAGGAGGACATAAATATTCTCGTATTCCTTTGGGGACTTGAAATATTTGTTGTTGTACTTTAGATGACATTATAATAATTTGAGTATGAATATTGTCGTATTATATATGTTACAATATTTGGATTGAAACTCACAGTATATGTGTCGTCGTATTTTGCACGACAGTTGTATAAATGGAGTTGTCAGTAGTGTATTTTCTGGCGACCCAAGATGGGTGATGTATACCTATTTTGGGGGCGTCACACTGGTCCTCTGATATGGTGAAATCAGCAGAATACCGAGCATAGCTATCCTCATAGCCAAATCTGTCAATCAGAAAACGCTGGGATATCACATGGCCGGATGTGATCTCATCCTGCACAACTCTCCGCCTCAGCCCGATGAGAGTCATAAACTGACGGTTCATGTCACCAATGGCCATATGCACGCAAGGTCTGTCAAGTGGTAGCATCATCAAATGTGCGTACTCATCCAAAGTCAGAGTCAACTCTTGGGTCCCAAATCAGAAAACCTGCCTCTCCGGTACCCAGTGCTCCAGCATGCCCTCCACAAATCCTGCGGGAACCTGAAACATCAAAAGGTCATGGTATGCTGCAACAGCTGATCTACGGTCACCATATCTGGGGGTGACATACTATCATACCAATATCTTAGACGAGATGCCACCAATAATGGTGGAGTGTGATCTATGCGGCTGACTGTCAAAGAAGACATCTATGTAGGTCGTATCATAATACCATTCAGGGGTCAATGCTGAATATCTCTGGACATACATACATATGCATAACATGATACATGCATAACAGATAATAGATGGCAATATGATGCAGGGAATAGAAGATAGTACATACATTCCTAAATACATCATCATCTATATACATCATCTTTGTACAACTAAAAATATAGGGAAATGGGGCACAGACGCCCTACTACTAACGGAGGCTTATCAAAAGATATAGCGAGAATGGGCACAACCACCCAATAGCTAACAGAGGCATATCAAAAGAGATAACAAGAATATACATCAGAAGAAGACAATGGTGTCAATATCTACATCATCAATCTTGTCCACCTGATGTAACTCCTCCTGAGTCACTAGATCTCTATCAACAGGAAATATCAGGCCTATACAAAGGAGGATCTGCGCCGACAAAGCCAAATGGGTCATCCGAGAGGCCAGCTCCTGTGTTGGAAGGATCAAACGAATCTGCCTCTGCCGAATCTCTGCCCAAATGCCGAATAAAGAAATATGCCCGGTCCAGTCGCTAGGTCAAGCTATCAATCTGTGTCACATGAGTCAGATCTCGGACACAGGCTAGCCAATCCATCATCATCACGGATCTTAGAACCATATCCCCTATGAACTGAGTGGCGCAGGTCTGGGCACGAGGGATCCACCAATGCTGGAATACATCCTGAGGGCAAGAACCCTCTGACAATGCAAAACCGTCAACACCCAACAATGGGATATCAATGACGGGTGACTACGACACAGGCCAATAGCACGTTCTCCTAAATAGAGATCGGTACACGGGTCTCTCCTGTGGTGCTCCTAATAGCACGTTCTCCTAAATAGAGCTCCCACCCTCCATCTGTGAAGAGAGGAACCCTTCGGGTGGAAATCACGTACTCGACACCAGTCAGGTACCCATCCTCAAATCCAATGGCCAAGTGCTCCCCAGAATATGGATTCCATATGATGACATCCGCTGTCAACAACTCCAACTGTAGGCGACTATGAGTAAAACCCTCAGCTATGGGGACCTCCGCTTGTATGGAATGATGCCATCTCCGTCCTCGTGGGTAGGTATCCAACCCTAATACACTCACCAGACGTAAACATGGGAGCCTCTCATAGGCCCAAAATTGCCAACACAAACGCAAACATCTGCTGTCAGTTAACACTCTTAACCTATACATGGTAAATGACAAGAGAAATACTTAGCAGAAATAGGTAAAATCCTAACCAAGCCTCAGTCAAGCCCTGCGAGCGCAGACACATAGCCCTGAGGAAATAGGCAAAGGTGTAGGAGCCCCAATCATACTCTCTAATATGGTCCACATGTCGCGTGGCGCTGATCAAAGTGAACGACACCGTAGAAGAGTTATCTGCTATGAAGCAACCCCTAATGATCATCAGGAACAATCGCTGAAGAATACGATCCCTGACTCGAACATCAGCTGGTATGGGCTCCCTCAACAACCCACTCATAACATCTATGCTCAAAGGACCAGCACGGACAGTGCTGCCCTTGAGCGCCTCCGCCGGAACTCCTAACAAGGATTTGACAACAGTGGGGGTAATATCCACCGTGCAAGGCACTTGTGCCCCTCTAAACTCCATACCTGTGATAAACCACCAATCCATCAACGTCATCATCACCTCACAGTCCAGTAAATGGAGAGACTGAGTTTGGTGAAACTAGCGCTCAGATAATACCTTGAGGTAACCCCAGGGACAGTGGCGGGGAAGGATGAAAAAGAATGCCCCGAATCCCCAGTCATGCACAATCGCTCTATAGTCAGGATGCAGAGCCTGGTACATGGAGTGAATGTTGAACCAATTCCCTCGAGGTTGTGTAAAGTTGGGAACCAACATAAAATGCAGATCGACATCAGAATCCTTTACTCCTCATTAATAGGAAAGAAGGAAGATTAAGATCTAACTTTATACCTCGTTGGCGTGCAAATACATTGAGGGATATCGACTCAAATCACCCAAAAGCTCAGGGTTTGCCACCTGAATACTCAAGAGGTCCCTACGGGGAACATGTGTAGCAGGAGTGGGGTCCACAATCGGAACATCCTCCTCCTCGTCCTCGACGTTCGGTACCTCAACCCGGACTAGACGTATCATTGCCTCTACCAACCGATGAGGCTGTCTAATAGAACGGGGTCGAGGCACTTCAGAAGCCATCCTTCGTACACCAGAAGTGGTCCTGCGAGAAATACTCGGCTGATCCGGATCCATAATATCTGGACAACAAGTCTCCAAATCACCTCAGAAAGGGATAGTGTAGAACATTTGTACGGTGACAGAATTTGCAGAAAATCACCCGAACTTAGTAGATCTAAAGAAGAGCTCTCGGATTTCCTTCGCGGCGTAACTTGAAAATGACTTATGAAAGTAACCTGCAGGAATTTAATATCCACGGTTGGCCGCAGGTCCATCTGTGGCTATAGCAGGTGTACCTACGGCACCCCTACATGGGTCCCATCCCTCCGACTCGGTCCAGTTCGAGTTGCAAAGGAGTTTTCACAAGCTGAAAAGGCCAAATCAGGGATAAAAACGCTACGCGATTGAGCAGAATAGCCTGAAATCCTGGTTTTTCTTGGCCCGACTGTGGCTTTCATATCATTCATTGGTATTTACCCAAACACGGGGTATACTATATCGATGATCCCCATCGCTACAAATCACATTTGACAATACCGCACAGAGGTCCAATACCGTAAATTCAGGGTCGTTGCCCTAATCTCCATTAAATGGATCCCCGGCGGGGGTTACAACGCATGGTCATCTATCCACAAACAGATTCCCGATAGGGGTTACAACGCATGGTCATCTGTCCACAAACAGATCCCCAGCGGGGGTTATAACGCATGGTCATCTTTCCATAAATAGATCCCCGACGGGGGTTACAGCGCATGGTCATCTGTGCACAAACAGATCCCCGACGGGGGTTACCACGTATATTATCCGTTGACACACACATAAGCAAGGATTAAACAGATCCCCGACGGGGGTTACAATGCATATTTTCTGTTGATGCACATGTCAATGAAGGTCAAGCAACCTTGACGTCAGTTCAGCCGTTGGCAGTTAAACCCAATGTCGCATCGGAAGCCATCCGATGAGTTCATCAGTTGATACACACCTCAACAAAGGCCAAGCAGCCTTGTCATTTATCCCCAGCAGGGAGTTCATCAGTTGATACACACATCAACAAAGGCCAAGCAGCCTTGGCATTCAACCCCAGTAGGGAGTTCATCCGTTGATATACACGTCAGTAGAGGATCAAATGGATCCCCGGCGGGGGTTACAATGCGTGGTCAACCGTTGGTTCACACGTCAATGAAGGTCGGGTAGCCCTGATAACACATACTGTTGGCAGTAAATCCAACAGAACATTGATATGTCCTGGCGATACAAACCAGGGAGGATCAACATCATCGAGGAGGATAGATGATGGAATATGTTATGCACATCCTCAAACAAACAAAGTTTTGTCCCCCCAGATCTCTTGTACATGAGAGGCACATCTTGGGAGTAAAGTTTGTATCAAGGATTCAGGACTTTGGTGATAGCCCCAACGTCAACATCCTAATAGGTTTGGATCACACATCCAAGCTTGTCGTCATTACAATCACCGGTAGAAGCAACAGGGAGCCGACAATCATCCCCAGCATGTGGGAAAGCAATCCATATACATCATACACTAGCATCATGTTGCTCCATATAGCATCATGTTTGTCTTGTTGCATTTTAAGTGTCTAGGATTCTTTATCCTATCCATGCCATTACATTTCATGAATATGATAAAGAGGGGCATTTGTAGACACTCGAAATTTTTTGCACACCTGTTACTGACATTGCAGGAGGGCAGATTCATTTTTCAGACATAACCCTAGAAGACAGCTTATATCCAGTCCAGATACTACCAGAAGCTCAGTCTCAACCCCGGAACACACATCGGGAGCATCAGTTCCAACCTCGGAGATAACCTTGAGGCCTGTAGTTCCAATATCAGAAATTCCACAGGAGAATGCTGATTCATCCCAGAGATAACCCCGAGATATTCAGTCTCAGTCCCAACACTGGGAATAGCAGATTCCAACCTTGGAGATAAGTCCAAGGAAGGCAGTTGCAGTTCCAGAGATAACCCCAGAAATGCTTGTTTCAAATGCGTGCAATCAGCTTCAACCTCGGTGCTTACACTGAGGCACTCAGTACAAGGCCCGACAATAACACCGGGAAGACATGCACACCTCAAAGATGACACTGAGGACCTCCAACACTTGTAGCAGTCCAATCTCAGAGATAACCCTGAGCAACGTCTGCTTTATCAGCCCAAACTGGAGATAACCCCGATGAGGGGCAAAGTCGTCATCTTGTCTCCTTGACGCCACATCATGCCGCCTCAACATTTGAAACATACATTTTTACACAGCAATGTCCCACAAGAACCAAGGAAGTCCAATCCCGAGTGACTATTACGCAGGGTAACGGATAGAATTTGAAGCATGCAGACTAGAGCATGGTCCCATCGCATAACCTCTAATCCAATGTCATTGCGTAACTCTCGATAACGGTAATCCGAAATAGGTCTTATACACCTCAGTCGGATGCCCGGATTGAAGTTCTCAAAGTTTGAACGGACATCACGTTGCATGCGTGCACATACTTCGAGATGGTGGGACCTGCAAATCTCGGGGCTCCCCGGGCAGCGGCAGGTACATCTGCGGCAAGCCGCAAGTACACCTGCGACTCCCCCCTCTATAAATAGAGGACTTGGGGTGGCCATTTTGTAAGAAAAAAAGGTGAGGAAGCCCTGTCCAATTTGCTCTGTACACACCCTAAACAGAGTGCTTTCTCATTTTAAACACTTGTAAGCTCATATATTGCTACTTTTTACCGGCGGGAGCTGAGTGTTCATCCACTTAAAGCTATAGAAGTCTTCTTTGGTAGCCCACTGTAAGCCTTCTTACACACTTTAAAGCCTTTCTCTTCATCTTTGCACACACTATTCTTCACGTTGAGAGTCGTGTTGCGTGTGTATACCCAGACTTCGGTCCGTGGTTTCATTTCAATTTATATATATATATATATATATATATATATATATATATATATATATATATATATATATATATCTGTGTGTGTGTCGAACTATGTTCGATGAGCCTGGATTTACATCCGGAGCGTTTACTTGTTTATATATATATATATATATATGAATTGTTGTCAGACTTTGTTCGATGAGTCTGGATTTTATATCCGGTGCGTTTACATGCTTATATATATATATATATATATATATATATATATATATATATATATATATATATATATATATATATATATATTTACATTTTGTCCCGGCTGGAGTTTATTTCATGGCGGTTAACCGTTTTTATTGCTTTCTGTGCATTTTGTCCCGCCTGGAGTTTCCTCCGCTGCGGTTGATCGCTTTTACAGCTTTATTTACATTTCTGATCCCCCATGGAGGTGCTTCGTGGAGGTTGATCATGTCAATATATATATATATATATATATATATATATATATATATATATATATATATATATATATATATACCGCTTTTATATATTTATATTTTCGATCCCCCATGGAGGTGCTTCGTGGTGGTTGATCATGTCTGTATATATATATCTACAACTTTTATATTTATAACTGCTTACAGTTTTCATATAAACTGCAGTATCATGTGAGCCTAGGAATCATGTGATCACAGATTCAGTCTACTGAATCTAGATTCGGTTCCCGTGATGGACATTTTCAGCTGTAAGCAGCTTGTAAATTTATTTACGGTGTTGGATTTCCTCATATGGTTTTCATGCCCATGAGGAGTTCGACACTATTTTGTTTATTATTTTCTCGAAGATGCTTTGCATCTCAAAAATAAAAGAAATCAAACCGAACATTTAATAAAATAGAAGTATCAAAGGCCTCAATTACTATTGAGCACAGGATTTGAAAAACCTCTTTTAAAACATCATTACTTTATCTTGTTTAAAACTGAATTTTTACACAAATTCAAACCTTTGTATATAGGTGCGAACGAGGCATAGAACTACTTCCAAATAACAACACATTGATCCACACACACACACACACACACTCATATAATAGTTTATTGAAAAGTGGCGGTCACCGTGGCAACACGGATGTCGGGAGGTGCCTAACACCTTCCCTCCGTATAAGCAAGTCCCCGGACCCTAATGAATCTTGGTTTCACCGACCCGTTTAGCAGTGTCACATCACTGGATCAATGTGCAAACCTTTTCTTGGTTGTGTTGGTACAACCAATTAAAAAAACCAACTGACAACTCCTAACAGTCCATCGTCGACATTATACACGTCAGACCTTTTTTTTCACTTATTTTTTCAAACAAATTTCACCTAAATGAGAACACCAAAAAATAGAAAACGAAAAGGGACAAATAAAAATCCCGACGTCGACACCTACAAGTGATTGGCGCTCCATACCAGTTCCCACAACCTCCACCCTTGTCCGTGTACCCCCGGCTGACTTAGCTCCTGAGGATGATGCTAATACAGAAGAAGTAGATGATGCTGATGAAGAGTAAAGCTTCAATCTTTTAGGGAGTCCTCAGTGTCTAATTTCTTATGTTTTTTATATACAATGAGGACATTGCATATATTAAGTTTGGGGGTGCATTCTTCAAGTGGCATTGTAGTCATTTAGTTGCATTCATTTAGTATAACTTATTCATTTTATAGTTTTTAATGTAGTTTTCATTCGAATTTCTTAAAAAAAATAGAAAAAAAAACTCCAGCTTCAACATACAAGAAATAAACACAAAAACACATAAAAAGATACTAAAAAATAATTAAAAATAGTAATAATTAAGTTTAATAATATCGGATTCATAGGTACAAAACCTACTCATCAAATACCCCCAAACTTAACCAATTGCTTGTCCCCAAGCAACAAAACACAATGCAATAAGTAAATATGCAATGCAAATATAAATGCAGCTATCTATATGCCTACGAGTCCAGTAATCAAACAGAACAAAATCTATTCATCAGGCCTCAATTAAATCATAATAAATATTCTAGTACATCATACCAAGACAGATCAATAATTTCCCAATCAATCATCAAATCTTACCCTGTTATTACTGATATAGTGCGTGTGTGTTCAATAACCATGCTAACTGATATAAAATTAAAATTAACACATAATAGGTCTCTTTGAAGGCATCATACAGTGTAAACTTAAGAAATCCAAAAAATGGCTAGATCCAAATAAAATCAAACACCAACAAAATTCAGTGGTCAAGATGGGACACTTATGCTTTATTTTTCACTTACGGGAGCTTTTTACTCTTTTTCCTGTTTTATTCTCACTATTTTTACTCATGGTTGTGCAATGTCTTATTCCCTTAAGCTTTTCAATGCTACCTTAACGAAAAGTACTTGTTGCCTAATTTCTTAATAGCATTTAAAGCGTAAGTATACGCGTTCGTTCGTAATAGTCAGCAAGCAAGGATATTGTTCTCACGAGGAAATAGACTAATATTTATCAATTACTAATTCCAATGCAATTAATCTTAATTTAAACTACGAATTATTGTTTGTGATTTGAAAATTAAACTTGACAAAACTAATAATTAAAAAATAGAATTTCGCAAGAGTAACTGCAGATTTAACAGGTTAAGATTTCAACTTCCCTTAGTATTTCATTTAAACATATTTACTTCCCGTTTAAATCAATTAATTAATATGAATCATTATCTAAGAATGTTTTATAGTACTCACGCACTTCTTCCGAAGACAGATGAATAAATCCTCCTAAATCCGATCCTTAAGACACAGAATTACAAGGAACACCCTAGCTAATTAATTCACTATATTCCTATGTGAATCAAGTTAATTAGGATTTTACACACAAATTCTTTCAATGGATACAAAAGACACATAGGTATATTCCTATCCTACATGCTAATCATATTAACCCTATTCAGATTATATGAACAAATGTTATCATATCTAGATCTCAATCTATACTCCATCTTCTAATTTTATATAGATTATCACAGTAATTGTTGTCATGTTTTGTAGCTAAAATAACATATGTTTACATATTAATATGAGAACATGAACTGTAGGAGTCTGAGTCTCAAGGTCAACCTATCAATTGGTTGGATGTGTATGTGGTCACCCGTGATGGTCTGCCTGATGCTGTTCAGATAGCGGTAATAAGTTAACTTTAAACATATTATAGTCATGTTTTTTAGCATTTCGTATTTATTTTTAACTATTTATTTGTTGACCTTCTGACAGGACACTTATAAGGGCTTAATGAACGAGCGCTATCCTGAAGGCACCCCGCGTCCGGCGATTGATCAAGAATTGTGGGAGAGGGCGTCCGTCGTGAAGAAAAATTATGTTAAAGGCCAAGGACAAAGACGACGCCCGACCATCAGTGGCACAGGCAGCTCTGCTACCCAGTCTACACAGTCTACACAGTCATCAGGTCATCCAGCCTATCATACTCCTGCTGACTGTGTGAGAGCGATCTGTCAAAATCGTGATCTTCTTCTTATACTGGGCGGGATCTGCATTCTCTGAATCCTGATGACTTGGTGAAGGCAGTGGCGGAAGCAGCAGCATCACAGCATCAGGGTGGCGACCAGGTACTTTTAATGTTTCATTACGTACATTGTCTATTATTTAGCTTTCCCCAAGTCATAGCAGTATCAACACATGTAACATATATGTTTTATTCTTTTGTTAATTACATGGTACTAATTTGAATGATCCATGAAGAGCTAGACCAGTCATGCATGTTAGATTTGTAAAGCCTTGTTAGACTTGTTTTTTAGATTTTTAAAGCCTTGTAATCTTTTAAACTACTTATCTTTGGACTGTATTGGTTTACGATTCTATTATATGGATGTTTACGATTGTATTGTGTTGTGTTAATTTAGATTCGTTCTTTGGACTGTATGGATGGATGTTTATCATATAGTAGTTATCATGGATGGATGGATGCTTATATATACTGCTGTGTGTTGGGATAAAAAGCAGGTACAAAGCAGGTTATTTTTGGGAAATCAATAAAACAGGAAAAATATTTAAAAAAAAAAAAACAAAGTCAGCGACCGCACGCGGTCGCTGATACAGTATTAGCGATCGAGTAAGGTGCTTCTACTTCAGCGACCACCTGCGGTCGCTATTACCGGTCGCTGACACGTGTGCCACATCACGTCTGACACATGACTCAGCATGAGTCAGAATAGCGATAGCTGACGTCGCTGATTGCGGTCGCTAAAAATGCGGTCGCTATTGTTGGTCGCTGATGTCATTTTAGCGACAAGATTTTCTGCGACTACGATTAGCGACTGCATCCGGTCGCTGATACCCATCTGCGACTATATGCGGTCGCAGATGTGCGGTCGCTGATAAGCCTTTTTGTTGTAGTGATCTCAACATTTTCAAATGTCATTTTCAAACACTGCTACAAAACAAGGGTTAATTGGCATGCCACATATTATTCCTATATTCTGACTGACAAATTAAATAACAATTAAGCTTAGGTAGGTCATACTAGCGAAGGATTTACCCGTCTCTCCCCTCTTAGTTTTAGCCTCAAATCTTAGCCAGGGATCATATCCCTAAGCTCTGATACCAACTGTAACACCCCCAAAGAAGGTATACATAACCCATTCTGAGTCACCAAACATATGGTACATAAATCAAATACAAACTTAATTTATACAATACGACAAAATGTAGCTAAGAGTTTTAACATGAATATTGTCCCGTAGACAATATCCAAACTCAAATGGAGTCCTCATTATAATTATTATCACACTATTTTATAAAATAGTGAGGACTACTACAGCCACCATCTCGGACCGTCACTCCGTTCCCTAACTAGTCACAGCTATATTCTCATTTCTTGAAGAGAACAACAAAAGCAAAGGGTGAACTCAACTAGCCCAGTAAAGAATATTTTGACTAAGATAATGCAAAATAAATTATCGTTAGCCTTCAACAGTGTTAAATTGATAGAATACAATAGACAACAAGTCTAACTGTAGTGGAACAAATAATCCATTAGAAGAGTCAAGTAGAGAATAATATCTACAATCTTCTATGATTTAAAAGTTAATCATTAATATTTTATCGCTGTAATATTCATTAGTATCACATCCACGAATTATCCATGCACTACGAGCCAAAGATATTCGTATTATCACCAATGGTCATGATCATGCTAACAACAATCCATCAATGCACTACGGACTAATGAGGACTTTTATCACATCATTTGTAACATTACATGTCATGATTATACCGATACATAGTCATAATCATACCAATCAACAGTACATTTATGCACTATGAGCCAAAGATGACTTTCACACAATATAAGCATGAGGATGATGACAATGATATAAGCATCAATTAAACGAAATCAATGATAAATATTAAAAACTTTAAATTTATTTAGAGTTTAAAAAAATGTCCAAATTATCAACATGATAACTGTTTTGTGGAGTAAAATTCAAGAATTATATTCTATCAAAAATAATTTGGATAGAAAAGAAATCAATTTTTATCATGAATAGTACCTCGGGTGAATAGTACCCGAGTGAGTAATACCTCGTGAATAGTACCCCGGCATGAAAAGATCAAAATTTAACAGGAATGTTAAGAAAAATATTCTTGTGAAACGATACTAGATGAAGCGTAAATTTCAAGGATATTCTACTAATTTCAAGGAGTATAGAAGTAATACTTAACAAAATAAGTGTAGAATTCAGAATCTGAAACAAAATAATATTACTTACATACTACAGAGTATGGAAGAAAATATTATTTCTTACGAATATTGAACAAAAATAATATCCCTTACCTTAAAAAGGAGAGTATTCCGATTGATATGGTGGGGATATTTTTGAAGAAAACTTATACTATTTTCTATGCTCAAATCTTTCTTAAACTCAAAAGAAATACGTTCAATATTATAGAAGAAGAATTCTCTGATTCTGGTGTAATTTTTAATTTTAAACTAAGCATCCTATTTATAGGAAAATGGCAGGATACTATTTCAGAAAAAATATCATGGACCAACTATGCAGAATCACGGGAAAAAATTGAAAGAAAATTTTAATTTTACTATACCGCACTATGCACACACTATGCAGTACTATGCATAATAAAAATATAATATATTCTATTTTTTATAAAATAATAAATCTTATATAATACTCCCTTACCTCCACGATAAGGCATTCATATATATATATATATATATATATATATATATATATATATATAGTTATAAGAAAAATTGTGATAATTTTCTACCGATGATTTTAAAAAATGAGAAAGTGGGGGTCCATGTAATAAGCCAAATTTACAACAAATACTTCATAAAAATCTCCTCTATTTATCTCAATTCACTTGGCTTCACTAAATATATTTTTAATAATATTCATCATTAATATTTTAACTCACAATATTAACAACTAGATCATTCCCAGGAAAGTGGAGAACTTTTCGATAAAGATTTTTTCTTATTGGCGCGCAATTAGGTGACCAAACCCCTTTCCTCGACAGAACTTTCTAGACATCGACAGTACTATAAATAATAATATGAATAACTTTGTCGTCTCAATTATTGATTTAATAATATAAAATATTGTGATAATAATTGAATTAATAACGTGAGATACTATGCAGCAATTACTGTGGTAATAATTAAATAAAATTGAGTGACTTCTCATGTAAGCATCAATAATCAAAGATACTGTACAATATCGTGTGCTACTATGCAACCATGCGTATTACTGTACTTTTATCACTGGGTATTTCAACAGTTAACGGTAAAACTTTTGCTGTTATTTTTATAAAAAGTTATTTTTATCATTTTTTAACTCCGACAGTAATTTTGCTGTGGGGTCCACCAAGGATTATGTCGTTGTACGAATATTTCCTGATAAAATGAATATTCCCCGATCAAATAAATATTTTATGACAACTTTCTTACTTTGTAAAATTTATAAATATTACCCACAACTATAACATTATATCAAATCCACACCATAATATTCAAAAATAATATTAGAGAAAAATTAATCTTTATCCATAAAAGTTGGGGTCTTACAGCTGTAGTTCATTTGGCAGCGCTGCATCGCCACTTGGCAGAAATTGCTAGAAATAGCTATTTTAATGTATAAGATTTTGGGATGTTAATCTAATTGTATGTAATGATAATAAAAGTGTGTTATGAGATGTTTAAAAAGATTTTTAACAAGTAAAGAATGGTTTGAAGTGGTTGATTAATATGTTAAAAGTGAAGTTAAACCCGTTGTCTGTAAAGTGTAATAACGTGTTATGAATAATGAAGTTAAGCTAAAAGGAAATGAACCAATTATGGTAATTGTATTGCAATTAATTGGTGTTGTGATACTAAATGGTGCAGGATTATTTGGGAACGTGAGTAGTTACTGTTTTGCTTACGCACGAGGTAAGTTTTTGAACCCTACTTGTAATGTCCCGAGAGTTTGAGAATCTAGTACATGATAATGATCCTTAGAAAAAGATACTGAACTGGTTAAAGAATATGTAATACTCAAATATAATTGAGTCGAAGTAAATGTTATGAAATAAAACTTATAAGAATTTATTGTGAAGAATGGTGGGAGTAGTGATAAATAAAACCTATATTAAGGTAATGTGTTGAAGATATTCAACGATAAATTTTGAAAAAAGATTTGTTGAAAATCGAGTAAGGGAGGTTTCGTTGATTCCGAGGACAGAATCCTTATAAGGGGGAAAGGACGAGACAACCCGAATTTTTATAAGTTATTAAAATAAGAATTTAATAATTAAAATTCTTAATATGAGATGTATATATTTTGAATTATGTGTTTTGAGTGTGGGTATGTATATATATTTGCAATTTATCTTGAAATATGTGATTTGGTATGAAGAGATTAAGTGTGAATATAAAAGAGATGTATATGTTGGGAAAATAAGGTTTAATAGTTAATTTAGCTATTGAAGAAATTAAATGAGATTGTTACGGAAAAGAAATTAACTGAATAATATTAGTTAATTTAATTAAGTTGAAAATTATATTATGAAATAATATAATTCGATTATTATGCTTTATGGCAATGAAACTGGTATGCATTAAAATTTCATAAATAATGATAGTAAGTCGCTTAATTAAAATGGTGAATTAATTTAAATATATTTGATGGTCATTATTATGGGATAATTTATATAAATGTGATACTATTGATTAAATTAAATAATTTAAGAATTGTTGCTTATTTTATTACGCGAGGATAATGATAATATTCTAATTTAATTAAATAATTAAATTAGAAGATTAATGATTTATTAAATAAAATTATAATTGTCTAATTCGATATTATAATTTTGTTAGTAAGATTTAATTAGATTTATTAATAAAATAAGTTTAATTAAATTTAAGAGTGACAAATATACCATATGATAAAAAAATTATTAAAATAACTGAAAGGGGTGCCTAAGGAAGCTCCAAACAAGGTCATTTGACCTTTGGAGTTTGGTAACCGATGAAGGAATTGAGTTTTTACGTTATAAACAAAACTCATCAGTTAACTTGTTCTTTAGTTAAAAGAAATTTGGGAGTGAGTGAGAGTGAGAGAGTTCTTTGAGAATTAGAGAAGAACTTTGGAAGAATAAGAAGAAAATAACCTTATTCATCATCTAATTGGGTTAAGAAGGAATCAAAAGGTATTAATCCAATCTTAAAACTCTCTACTCTTGTTTGCCTCAAATATTAGGTTTCTATAAAATTAGTTTGGATTGATGAATGATAAGGATATATTTGTTTATACATGTGTATAATCTGTGGTATGTCATCTATAAACGATTTTAGAGTTATTAAATTCATGTAAATATGTATTTAGGATGAGGAATTTAGGTTATGTGATAAAATATGTATTTTGGTCTAGTTTAAAACTAAAATTGGCTAGGAATGCATGTTACAATTGGTAAATTGATGATGGTTTGTGTTAATACATTGAGAAACAAAAAGTATGCAAGTGGAATGAATCTTTTTGGTCAAGAAACGAATTCGTAGTGAATGAATTCGCCAAATTTGTTTAAAACATGAAAATATAACATGAACACTGAATTGGAACCCTTAAAATGAATTGTTAATATTTTTGAAGTGTTATATTTATTCTGTAGATGAGTAGTTCAGAGTTTAACGAGTTCAAAGAGTCAAAAACTAACTAATTTTGACTTAAAATGAAGAAGTTATGAAGATTTGTAGTATGTGCATAAAAACATTGCAAAATTTGGAATATGGGCAAAGCCGAGCACGGGCGCGCTGCCCATGAGCACAGGCATGCAGTTGGGAGCTGCTAGAGAGCGCAGGCGCGCTGAAAGTGTGAAGGAAATGGTCGTGGTCGTGCCAATAGTGTGTCAGGTCTGACTATTTTGACCAGTTTTAGTAAAATAGGCATAACGTTTGTATAAGAACTCCGATTGAAGCAATTCAAGATGATCTGGAACGAGGAAGAATAGACCTACAACTTTTGTTCTATAAGGTTTTCGATTTGAGGTCGGAAACAAGGGTAGAAATGGTCATCTTTGGGACTGATGTGTATTAGAAGGCAATCGGAGGGCGTCGGGCATGCATGTATGCAAGTGTAGTACTTCTGACGATAAAAGATGTTGTTCTAAGTTATAAAATATAAATATTATGAAATATAATAATGCTTAATATTAATAAATGATGTATTAGATAAGTTGTATAAGCATACACAAGAGAGACGAATCGAGTGTGTGACGAATGAACGTTGAAACGCTGTGACAAGTGTTAATGAACATAAAAAGTGTTTCAATTCAATTTAAATGAATATTATAAGGTATATAATTGGGTTAATATAAAACCAATAAGGAGTCCTAGCAAGACTTAAACACTTGAATGAACTTCAAGTATGACCTAAAAAGAAATATAGTGAGATATAAGTCGAAAGTTAACACAATCAAATTGAACATTGTGTATTGATAATAGGAAGGATTATGAGATGTAGAGTAAAGTTTACATTACAACTACTATGCATTGCTATGTGACTAATAGTTGATGTGCATGATTATATAATTGTGTAGGGCACGTGAAGTGCAGATAATTGTAAGCTTTTAAACTATTATTGGTAAATAACGATCAAGACAAGTCTTTCAGTTCCTATTTGCTATGTGAACTTGATGATGAACTATTTTAAATCTTTATTACAAAGAGCATGACGTGTTATATATGTTGAAAGTATGAAACGTTAAAGTCAACTTATGACTAAGTTGATTGAGTAAAGAATGTTAATTGAGTAAGGAACTCAATCTTTATACTTGTTATGTGAACTGCAGTATGTATGTTTTCTTAGTCTAATGATTATAAGGTGTATGTTGAGCATGTCATTATGTGATACGTGATGCATGAAAACTGTTAGATTTTGCTAGGCTGTCAAGCTCAACCTTGCAAATAACCACTTTTGCAGGTTAAAGATTCAAGGTAACGCTATGTGCTACTTGAAAGACATGAATCAGATGTAATGCATGAAGATTTATATACTTTGGCTAAGTTGTTATTATTTGAACCATGTTTAAGGTTCCGGTTAGTGTATGATGTTTAATAGATGTTGAGTTATAAAATTTAAATTTTGTCCGTTGTATAAAGGGTATTGAACCTGGATGTAAGTTTTATCTATTAACTCTGATAAAGTGAGTAATAAACTAAGTATGGTTCAAAGGTAGGTAAAGATAAAAGTTTTGAGAAATGTACTTGATAAATCTCAATGATTATGTAATGATAAATTGTCAAGTTTGAGTTATCTGGTATATAAAGGTTATCGGATTGAAATGTAAAATTTTATATAATAACTGTGATGAAGCGAATCATAAAATAAAATTGATTCAGAGATGTGTAAATGATAAATGTTTTGATTCAGGGAATTAAAGTAAGAAGACATAAAAGTTTTAATTATTCTGCATTTTATTAAGTTTAACATCGAATAATGATGTAAAATCAGAAGTTAGACGTATTATTAATGACCAAAGTTGATAGTTGAATTGTATGAATTTTAGGGTCGTTACAGTTGGTATCAAAGCTGTAGGTTATAAACCTTAGGTAAGAGTACCGTAGGCTATAACCTTAGAGAATAAAGGAGAAGATGATAAAGAATAAACTCAGATACAGTTTGATCAATAAGAAATTAATTTAAGAAATGTATAGAGAATGGATTAAAATATATATGAGAAAGGTCAAAGAGGAATCTTGAAGACTTATAAAAGACATGAATATGGAGTTACCTGACTCTAGTACTAAAATGCTAAGTGTTATGAAATAGACGATGTCTACAAGATGAATGTGAAAAAGTAATAATAAGGAACTAAAATAGAGTTTAATTGATGATAAATTTAGAGAATGCTTATGAAACAAGTTAAGATAATTTGTGTGGGTTCAAAGAAGAACTTGAAGAGTTAAAATTGAATTAAATAATCATAAGACAACATAACTAAAGATGAAGTAATGAGGATCATAAAACCAAAGTGATCATAATATAAAAAAGGAATCATAAAGAAGATGATTGTAGAATAAGATCGCAACGTGATCTGGTTAAGTTATAAAATGATAGATGATCTGTAATGAATGAATAGTTATAGCTTGATGCTATAAGTGAATGTACTATAAAATAGTAAGAGGAAAACTTACGAGGAGTTACAAATGATGAGATACGAAAAATTTATATCGAGTAAAGAGCAAGTTATGAGCAAGATAGAGTTAGGTGAGATTTTAATTGAGGACTCATGTGATGGCTGAGTTGTACAAACCTTTGTACAGGTGAGAGTTTTGTGATTGCACTCATTTTATCATAATGATAATCATTGGAATGTTGGTGTCGCGTTATCAATGTATATGTTGTGAAAAGGTGATTCTTTTCTCATGTGTATATTTGATAGTTAGAAACTATTAAGATTAGTCAGATATTATTAGGATTAAGTGCGAGTTCTTAAAACTCATACTTATGATAAGTTGATGACTCATAATCATATGCATGTTTTTGAACCCCTAAGCATATGGACAGTGCCTGATGGGTTCTTGGACTACATATTGCTAGGACAAGTTTCTAAACTCATATTATTGTGGCAAGTTCCTGAACTTCCAATGTGTGGTAAGTTTGATGAACTATATTAGGGGTATAGGTAGATTGTAAGTTAAAATACAAGAATATTTAGTATAAGAGAATTGGTGGTGCCAGAAATAAAATGGATTAGTAAGTAATGAAGTAATGGAGTAAAGATTGAAGATGATGGAGAAAAATAGATATTCCAAATCTTCTAGCTTTGCTAGATTTTCAAAATTTATTGACTTCGTCCTGATGTTTACACTTCTATTTTCTTAAAAAACATTGGATTAAATGATTGACCAATGAGTTTTAAAATCAATACCGTTATTCGTATGGCTATGCTAATTGTTTCGGCTAGACAAAAATGATTTAAAAATATCAAAATGTATTTTGTTTATTCGTAGTCATTAAGGCATCACTAAATATGATGCTGATTTGATAAACGAAGAAGTCATCAATGCAATTGAACATGGTGTTGGATGTGATCATAGGATCATCAGCCCACTATGGAATGATATAGCAAGACGAAGTCATAAACTGACTGAATCCTCAACGTACTATTAAAATAGTATGGTATCTTGACCATCATAAAATGATTTTTGGTTTTCTTTAAACTAAGAAAGATATGCCACATGAATTGGCTAAAACTATTTCGATTGATGTCCGAGTTGTTGTTAGGAGTCTATGTTATTTTATTCAGCTAGACAAATATTGAAAGATGTTTATGCAATTCAAGCATTTTTTGAGAAGTTATGCCAAACCAAATTATTTTGGTGTGGATTCAAATATTGAGAAGCTGAGGTGAACAACCCTTTTATAGGGGATTATATTACGTGAAAGCTTTAAAATGTTTGTGCACAAAATATTGTACGAAGGGTTGATCCCCCTGAGTACGAGAAGAAAGGTTCATATAGTCTTATGACTGTTAAAGGTTCAAGTCGAGATACTTGATAACCTGGAGACATAGTTCAAGTTCTTGTGACCCCTCAGCATGATTTGAGAATCTTTTAAATTCCTGTGTTATTCATATTGCTTCCCAATTATTGAGCAATTGTGGAAGATTCTTATTATTCTGAAAGGTGAAAGTGGAAAGGATCAGAAAATTAAGCAAAACATAATAATTTCAAGAAATAAATGAAATTTTAGAAAGAAGGGGAAATGTGAAACTCTTAGAAAAGGAAGAGGTGAGGAATATGATGATCCTAGAAAGATCCTTAGAGAAAGAATTTGGTTGTAGAACCTAATAAATAAATAAATATTAAAATAAAATCTATTTTGATAAATGGAATGAACGAATATTAGTAAGTCAAAATTTTGAGGACGAAATTCTTAGAATAAGAGGTGAATGTAATGTCCCGAGAGTTTGAGAATCTGGTACATGATAATGATCTTTAGAGAAAGATAGTGAACGGGTCAAAGAATATGTAATACTCAAATATAATCGAGTCTAAGTAAAGGTTTTGAAATAAAACTTACAAGAATTTATTGTGAAGAATGGTTGGAGTGGTAATAAATAAAACCTATATTAAGGTAATGTGTTGAAGATATTCAACGATAAATTTTGAAAAGAGATTTGGTGAAAATCGAGTAAGGGAGGTTTCGTTGATTCCGTTGACAGAATCCTTATAAGGGGGGAAGGATGTGATAACCCAAATTTTTATAAGTTATTAAAAAAAAGAATTTAATAATTAAAATTCTTATTATGAGATGTATATATTTTGAATTATGTGCTTTGAGTGTGGGTAAGTATATATATTTGTAATTTATCTTGAAATATGTAATTTGGTATGAAGAGATTAAGTGTGAATATAAAAGAGATGTGTATATTGGAAAAATGAGGTTTAATAGTTAATTTAACTATTGAAGAAATTAAATGAGATTGTTACAGAAAGAAAATTAACTAAATAATATTAGTTAATTTAATTAAGTTGAAAATTACATTATGAAATAATATAATTCGATTATTATGCTTTATGCCAATGCAACTTATATGCATTAAAATTTCATAAATAATGAGAGTAATTTGCTTAATTAAAATGGTGAATTGATATAAATATATTTCATGGTAATTATTATGAGATAATTTATGTAAGTGTGATACTATTGATTAAATTAAACAATTTAAGAATTGGTGCGTATTTTATTACGCGAGGATAATGATAATATTCTAATTTAATTAAATAATTAAATTAGAAGATTAATAATTTATTAAATAAAATTATAATTGACTAATTAGAGATTATAATTTTGTTGGTAAGATTTAATTAGATTTATTAATAAAATAAGTTTAATTAAATTTAAGTGTGACAAATATACCATATGATAAAAAAATTATTAAAATAATTGAAAGGGGAGCCTAAGGAAGCTTGTCAAACAAGGTCTTGTGACCATTGGAGTTTGGTAACCGATGAAGGAATTGAGTTTTTACGTTAAAAACAAAACTCATCAGTTAGCTTGTTCTTTAGTAAAAAGAAATTTAGGAGTGAGGGAGAGTGAGAGAAGGAGAGAATTCTTTGAGAATTGGAGAAGAGCTTTGGAAGAACAAGAAGAACATAACCTTATTCATCATCTAACTGGGTTAAGAAGGAATCAAAAGGTATTAATCCAACCTTAAAACTCTCTACTCTTGTTTGCCTCAAATATTAGGTTTCCATAAAATTAGTTTGGGTTGATGAATGATAAGGATATATTTATTTATAGGTGTGTATAATTTGTGGTATGTCATCTATAAACGATTTTAGAGTTATCAAATTCATGTAAATATATTTTTAGAATGAGGAATTTGGGTTATGTGATAAAATATATATTTTGGTTTAGTTTAAAACTAAAATGGGTTAGGAATGTATGTTACAATTGGTAAATTGATGATGGTTTGTGTTAATACATCGAGAAACGAAAAGTATGCAAGTGGAATGAATCTTTTTGGTCAAAAAACGAATTCGTAGTGAATGAATTCGCTAAATATGTTTAAAACATGAAAATATAATATGAACACTGAATTGGAACCCTTAAAATGAATTGTTAATATTTTTGAAGTGTTATAATTATTCTGTAGATGAGTAGGTCAGAGTTTAACGAGTTCAAAGAGTCAAAAACCAACTAATTTTGACTTAAAATGAAGAAGTTATGAAGATTTGAAGTATGTGCATAAAAACATTACAAAATCTGGAATTTGGGTGAAGCCAAGTGTGGATGCGCTGCCCATGAGCACCGACGCATAGCTGGGAACTGCTAGAGAGCCTGGGCGCGCTAGAAGTGTGAAGGAAATGGGCGCGGGCGCGACTACACCCATAGTGTGACAGATGTGACTGTTTTGACCTATTTTAGTAAAATATGAATAATGTTTGCTAAGAACTACGATTGAAGCGATTCAAGATGATCCAAAACGAGAAAGAATAGACCTACAACTTTTGTTCTTTAAGGTTTTCAATTGGAGGTCGGTAGCAGGGGTCAAAATGGTCATCTTTTGGATTGATGTGTATTAGGAGGCAATTAGAGGGTGTCAGGCATGCACGTATGCAAGTGTAGTGCTTCTGTCTATAAAAGATGTTGTTCTAAGTTATAAAACATGAATATTATGAAATATAATGATGCTTAACATTAATAAATGATGTATTAGATAAGTTGTATAAGCATACTAAGCATACACAAGAGAGATGAATCGAGCGTGTGACGAGTGAACGTTGAAACGTTGTGAAAAGTGTTAATGAGCGTAAAAAGTGTTTCAATTCAATTTAAATGAATATTATAAGATATGGAATGGAGTTAATATAAAACCAATAAGGAGTTCTAGCAAGACTTAAACACTTGAATGAACTTCGAGTATAACCTAAGAAGAAATATAGTGAGATATAAGTCGAAAGTTAACACAATCAAATTGAATATTGTGTATTGATAATAGGAAGGATTATGAGATGTAGAGAAAAGTTTACATTACAACTACTATGCGTTGCTATGTGACTAATAGTTGATGTGCATGATTATATAATTATGTAGGGCACGTGAAGTGCAGATAGTTGTAAGTTGTTAAACTGTTATTGGTAAACAACGATCAGTAAGTCTTTCGGTTCCTATTTTCTATGTGAACTTGGTGATGAACTGTTTTAAATATTTATTACAAAGAGCATGACGTGTTATATATGTTGAAAGTATGAAACGTTAAAGTTAACTTATGACTACGTTGATTGAGTAAAGAATGTTAATTGAGTAAGGAACTCAATCTTTATACTTGTTATGTGAACTGCAGTATGTATATTATGTTAGTCTAATGATTATAAGATGTATATTGAGCATGTTATTATGTGATACGTGATGCATGAAAACTGTTAGATTTTTCTGGGTTGTCGAGCTCAACCTTGCAAATAACCACTTTTGCATGTTAAAGATTCAAGGTAACACTATGTGCTATTTGAAAGACATGAATCAGATGTAATGCATGCAGATTTATATACTTTGGCTAAGTTGTTATTATTTGAACCATGCTGAAGGTTCTGATTTGTGTATGATGTTTAATAGATGTTGAGTTATAATGTTTAAGTTTTGTCCGTTGTATAAAGGGTATTGAACCTGGATGTAAGTTTTATATATTAACTCTGATAAAGTGAGTAATAAGCTAAGTATGGTTCAAAGGTTGGTAAAGATAAAGGTTTTGAGAAATGTACTTGATAAATCTCAATGATTATGTAATGATAAATTGTCAAGTTTGAGTTATCTGATATGTAAAGGTTATCAGATTAAAATGTAGAATTCTATATAATAACTGTGATGAAGTGAATCATAAAATAAAATTAATTTTGAGATGTGTAAATGATAAAGGTTTTGATTCAGGGAATTAAAGTAAGAAGACATAAAAGTTTTAATTATTTCACATTTTATTAAGTTTAACATCGAATAATGATGTAAAATCAGAAGGTAGACGTATTATTAACGACCGAAGTCGATAGTTGAATTGTATGAATTTTGGGGTCGTTACACTACTCCTATATTAAGCAAGTTTCTTACTTAACCTTATTTATGATTCAACAAGTTTACTATCCTTGTCAAAGCTCTTTATAGTTAATGAGCAAGGTTTCTAGCTCTTGTTTCTTGTTATTCAAAACTTGAACTATTTTAGTCTTTGACTTTTAATAAGGCTTTCTAATTCTTTCGAAAGCATTACCTTGATGTACATTGTCATTTAATCATGTGTTATTACTGTTTAAATTTTGATTATAGATCATTGTTCGAACCTATATTGTTATCAAATTGCTAAATAATTAGCGACCCTTTGCTGATTCAACTAATCCCTAATTGATGAATGTTATAAACTCTAAATTACCCTTGAGGATAATCCAAACTAAACTTACTTTGGTGCGGACTCGTAAGTTAAAGCTGAGATGAACAACCCTACTATAGGGGATTATTTACGCGAAAGCGTTAAGATGTTTGTGCACAATACAAGGTACGAAGGTCTGATCCCCCTAAGTACGAGAAGGAAGGTCCATATAGTCTAACGATTGTTAAAGGTTTAAGTAGAAATACCTACAACCTGGGACATAGTTCATGAACTTGTGAGCCTCAGATGAATTCCAATTTCAGTTCTTGATTATCAATAATAGAAAATGTTATTCAATTAAATTAAGCTTATTCATTGCAAGTTATTATGTTCTTTCAAGTGAACATTTGTTTGGCTCACTCTTGCATATATATAACCATTATAGCTAAAGTTAAGAAGGTTGATGAGCCAACCATCAGTAAAGGGAAAGACAAAATGAACAAGTGTTGAAGACTTGTTAATTTGCTATGGTTTATATATTCAGGCTTAAATTTAAATTATGTGATATAATCAACTTTTTCGCATTTGATGATGGTATTAAGGTTGGACAACCTATGATTTATTTGATTAAGTTATGTAACCCTTTAACGGGAAGGTTTATTGCTTAAGTTTTATTTAATTTGGATAGTTAGAAACAAATGTTTGGACAGTGAACACCAAATCCTGTGGGAATGAAGTACCATGATTTGGGGGTATCATAATTGATTTGTCTTGGTTGGATTTATTGTTTGAATCTGTTATTGATACCTTGAAGGCATATTTATTGAATTTTATACTAATTGATGGCTGGATTTGTAGGCATGGTAGTTGTTAGATTGCATATTCATTGGTAATTTGTTTTGTTTTGCATTGCATTATGTTGTGTTGCTTAAGGGCAAGCAATGATTTAAGTTTGGGGGTATTTGATGAGTAGGTTTTATACCTACGAATCAGGTATTAACTAACTGAACTTGTTGCTTATTCTTGTGTTTTGTAGTTAATTTTCATACATTTTATGTCATTTTTGTAGGATTTGTGCTTAGGAGCAATGTCGACAAAAATTAGGATGGAACTCATTAAAAGACTAGAGAAGATGCAGAAACAGAGCAGCGCAACTGCACCCAAAATGGCTTAGGGTGCAGCGCGGCCGCGCCTGTCTTCAGTTATAGAAAAAGTGTTTTGCCAGTGCAGCGCGACCGCATCCAGTAAAGGCTTATGGGCAGCGCGGTCGTGTCAGGTCGGGAGTTAACTAAAGTTGACTTTTTCATTAAGTAGTGTAATAGAATTGTAACGTGAATGAGATTTGATAATTCGATTAGGATTTGTATTAGAGGCTATATATAGTTGTTTTCAGACTCTCTAGTAGATTATATTAGATTTCATTAGGTTAGGAAAAACCCTAGTTTAGATTAGATTTGGAGATTAAATCATCTTTGAGAGCATTGAAGATTCAAAGCAGGAGCAGGAGGGAGATTCAAATTTTGAAACAACGTATTTCATTCTTTCCTTTACTTTTATTTTTATATTTCAATGTTTATTCAATTGTGAATTATGGATTTTAATTCAATTATGAACTAAATTCTACTTTGAGATTACAATGGATCTTATTGCTTAGTTTATTTTGATATACTTCCTTGTTAGTTTTGTTAACTATTATAGGATTGTCTATTATGGTTTGCCCTTAATTGATTAATTGTCTGATCACCAGTTACCGTGATAATTTATATGAAATTGAGAAACGGATTATAGATTTAGATCTGATCATAATAGCATGTGATTGTATTTTCTACATGGCGTTGGAATTCATAATTTGTGTTTAGGATAGAGATATACCTATACACTGCATATAATCTGATAAAGAACTTGGGCTTAAAATTTTCTTGAATTGTAATTCATATAGAGATATGGTCAAAGATACTGGTGTGTTCTTGATTAACAATTCGGAATAAGTAGCATTACTTATTAGGAAGTGTATTGACCTAAATGAAACAATAAGTGAAATTGTAATCTTAAATCTTCATTATCTGGTTTCATTCTAGTAGTAGTTAGTATTAGTGTAATTAATTATTTTAATTCAAAATATTAAATCAATTGTTTAAATAAGATTAATTTGGTTAAGAGTTAGTACATGGTAAAATTTTTTAAATAATTCCTCGTGGGAACGATACTCTACTTTCATTTTATTACTTATTGACCGTGTATACTTGCACGCATATATTGATTGTGAAATCGACCAACAGTTGACCATGCTTTTTTGGCTTGGAATTGAGTTTTAGGACCAATTTGCACAAAACTGATATCTAGTTTAGTCTTGATATTGGTAGATGATATGGATGCATGATATGTTATGCATCAGTTCATGGGGTTTTTTTTAATCTTTTCCTGCAAAACAAGGGGTTAGTCGACTTGATGACAGTAAGAAGTTATATAAATGACAGGTAAGATGGATGACATTTATATATTCAGGAAGTAACAGGGTATGAAGAGACATCCTGCACGTTTTGTTTATCAGAGGCTAGCCTATCCTAGGGTTACTCTCATAGACTTTTTGAAATTGGTTCCCAGATCTTTGCAATTTACTTGATGCAGACATCAATCTTTCAATTGGAGCGGATCTGAGTGGTGCCTTTCCTGAGCCTCACAAGAGAACACTCTTTAGAGTACAGTAATAAACAACCGACGGGTTCGCCTCCTGGTGGAGGAATCACACAACATACATTCACATGCATTCATGTCCTCAACGCATGCAAAATGATGACATTGTGCGAAGCACTAATATATTGTGTGAGGAAATAATACAAAGCGCTTAAAGATTTGAGACATTTATCACACACAAATATCATTCACACAAGATGCACAAGCATAATGGAGATCAAAAAGATTAAACACGGCTTAAGCCCTCTAACTCCCCAGCGGAGTCGCCACCTATCGACGCCGGGGAATTTTCATTCCTAAATGTTGTTTCCCTTTGTATTTTGCTATGTCAATTAATTTATTTAAAGGGGTCAGATTATAGGAAAAGAAAGACATAATGCCGACGAATTTAAAAAGATTGATTTTAAAGATTGAGCCGATTTATACAGAGCTGGCAGTTGGTATGGTGTTTAAAGGGATGTACCAACTCATCTGGATTTTATAGGTTTTCTCAATATGACCCAGTATGTGACTCTATAGAATTGGTTTGGAACTCGAGATTCGAGGAATTCGGGGGCTTACTTAAGCGGAGGGAATGTGTTAGGCACCCCCGACTTCCATAAAAATACGGTTACCGCATCTTATTGATTTCCTAAGTATAAAGTATGGGGGGTGTTTTGATTTTAAAGTTTATTCTAAGCCTCATTTTGAGTTATTTGAAAGTAGTATTTTACCTCTTTGGAACTATGCACGAAGGATTTGATTTAATAAAAAGTTCATTTATAGAACAGATATATATCAATAACATTTTTGTAAAAAAGGTCTTCAAATCCTTCATCAAATAGGAATCGAGGTCCTTTGATACTTCCGATTATTAATCATTAAGTTTATGAAATTATTTCGAAAGTATTGTTGTACCTCTTTGAACCTATGAACTAAGGATTCGATTTAGGTAAAAGTTCATTTTTATAACAGATATATAGAAATGACGTTTTGGAAAATAAGGTTTTTGAATCCTTCGTCAAATAAGAATTGAGTTCCTTTGAAACTTCTATTTATTTGACCAAAATATCTATCCCCGAAACACTTTATTATTATTATGGAAGCTCTTTGTTATTTTGACTTGGAATTTTTTTTTGGTGATAATGCATGCAAGAAAGCGCCAAAACGAGTCAAATCATCATCGAGCATGAAATCCATCTCGAAGAACCCGAGCACCCACAAACATAATTTTTACTATCACGGGACCTTAAATCCGACTTCTCGACACGAACCCCTCAAACTTGTTTTAAGATCCAATATTACATGTACAACGATTTTGCATTATTTAAACATTACATAATAAATTAAAAGTCCATTGTCAGAATCTATTCGAGATCCGATTGTTAGATCTCAACCCCGGGATTCCTAGGCTCATATTATTATACTTAAATGGATATATACAACATCCTAAACTTGATATTAGGTGATTTCATCGGTTGAAATCCTTATCTCGAGCCATTAGGATCCCCTTACCTCTAGATAAATATCTAGGGCTCTACGAAGTGATTGGAACTGACCAAAAGCATTAAAATGACTAGATCTTCCATAAATCCAAATCGATCTAGTATATGGGTAAGCGCTTCAAGCTCCATAACCGATTAAAGGGCTAGATCAGGCTAGATATAGATAGATCTAGTCCTAGGACTTGATTTCTAATAATATATGCACAAAATAACCGGTATAATCTCTGGATCTACCAACTACTACACAAAATATATGTAAAACAACAAGTTTAACTAGATTCAAACAATATGTAAAATAGATCTAGTATATTGAACAAGGTTTACAAAGGAAATGAACAGTAGTTAACCTTTTTAACCTTGGGGGATGCGTGAACAAACCTTCTGGGACACAAATCTAAGCTCTACAACTCCAAGTGTATGAGATCTATGATATATGTGGAAGATTTGAGCTAAATCTAGTGTTAGAATGCTAAACCCAAGCCTTTCTCTCTCTAGATCCGACCTTCTCTCTCTCCAACTTCTTTAACTTTTTTTAGATCTGCTGAAATCTGACTATTTGAAGAAGAAAAGGGGGCAGTCGTAGGCACAATTGCGGCAATCGTAGGTATACCTCTGGCTGGCTTGGGGTGGGGCCCACTTACTGGGTTTTGTGTTACGAAGTTAGGTTTTTTAGCTGTCCACTGAAACGTCCATAACTTTTAATCCGAAAGGAGTTAGGAGACGTACCATATCAATCTAGAAATCTCTTTCTGATAGCTTCGCAATGGTATATTATTCGTCCAATTATGAGTTCGGGAAGATAGGTAAAGAAAGGAAAAATCATCCCTATGATCTGCCAACTAGTCATTCGCCTTGTTTTGTAGTCGGTTGTTCGTTCCTTTCAATCCGAGAATAGTTCGGAGATGTTCTATACCATTAAGGAAAGATCTTTCTAAGGGATATGTAATGTCATCAAGCTTAACCATTTCTGGATCTGAGAAGATAAAGCAAAAAGCAGAAAGGGATCTTCCGGAGTTAGCGGGACAATCGACTAGGTTATATACGGCTCGGGGGTCGCTGTGGTGTCTTCTTATGACCATATCCTCAGCTCTGCGATTCTTGCTTGAACATGTTATTATCAGGGCAAAATTACACTTTTGCCCTCCCATGGGGTTGCTATCGGGGTGAAATTACGCTTTTACTCTACTTCAAGGTTAGTCCATGGAAAGTAAAGTTTCGAGTGTCTACAGTAGGTTCTCGATCACGTTGAACATACGCATCGCATGTTAATTACATGTAAATATTTTATTTCTTTAGGTTCATCTTAGGCAAGAATTTGGTATCTATTAAGACAACTAAAAGAGATTAACTAAATAATAAAATGAATGGAATTCAAAAATACAAATCTTTTTTTGCTTTAGTGTAGTTCACTAGATACAAAGATATTGAAGTGTTATTTTCCTCGGGTACATCTAACATGTACTACACAATTTGCTTTTAAAATTGGTTACTTAATTGTAGGGTAGTTATTAAGTCGGATATATCAGCATTTTGAAACCCAATCATACAATTGTCAGAGTTGAAATCGACTCTGAATTTTTTGCTTTGTAATGGCCCAAGTCTGCCCCCAAACTTGGTCTGCCATCCCGACACCATGCGACATCAGTGCACACCGAAGCCCTTTGACAGTGCACTATCCATACCTGTCCATTGGTCGTTGTGCACATGCATCTGTTCGTCAACACATGCCTATCAGCCTAACAACTTTGTGCACCTGTCCAACACTACACACCCGTTGTGCACCTGCCCAGAACTACACACCCATTTATTGCACCAGTGAGTGTCGTGCACCAGCCTAATAATGCATGCCCGCTATCCATTGTGCCTCTGCCAGCCCTACACATCAAATCCATGACAAGTTCCTACGCATTGCACACTTTCCCCACAATGCACACCTACTACACCCTATCATGTCAATGCTTCAGTCTCTTGACACACCAAGCGATAAAGATATAAAAAAGATAACACCAAATCTAGTTGAGAAAATCAATGGAATTTCACATTCATTTGTATATTCTGTAATTATGTCTTTTAATTCTTAAGTAGTTGCCTAATTTTATTTGTTTCCTTTTCTTTTTCTCTTGTAACCTATATATACGTTGTTCATATCAATGAGAAGGTATGTCATAATTCTTCAATTCTTCTTTCACTTTTAATCTCTTTATGGTATCGAAGTCACATAATTCTACAATAAGTTCTTCATTCTTTCAAATCAAATCCATAAAATTCCAAAAGCCTAACAAGCTTTCCCATAAATTTAAAGGCATACAAGAAGGAAGTCAATCCGAAATCAACAATAAACCAGGCCCAATCGAAGTAAATAAAAGTCGTAAAATTTCGCAAGCCTAACAAGCTTTCCCAAAAATTTAAGGCATACAAGAAGGAAACCAATCTGAAATCAACAATAAACCAAGCTCAACCGAAGAAAATAAAAGCCATAAAATTCCGCAAGCCTAACAAGCTTTCCCTAAAATTTAAAGGCATACAAGAAGGAAGCTAGTCTAAAATCAACAATAAACCAATCCCAACCGAAGCAAATAATCTGAGCGTGTTCCACCATACAACTCTGTTAGATACAATCCGGGCGACAACCATCTCACACTAGCGTGACAAATTATGTCTCCCTATTCTATGGCCAACAAAAATTCCCAAATCATCATCCCTAATACCCAAGAACCCACAAAACCCATCACCATGATTACCATAATAACTATATCAAACTCACTCCCATCAATTATCTCTCTTGAAAAATCCAAATGGAAGTCATTCTCATTGGATATGACATGCAAAAATTTATTGATGGATCTCATCCCGCTCCCCCAGCTAAGATCACCACCAATTGTGTCACTTCAGTCAATCCTGAATATCAAACATGGTTTCGTCAACACAAACTTATCTTTGGGCCGCTTGTTGGTACTCTTTCACCCTCTCTTGTTCCCCTCATCACCTAATCCCAAACCTCTCATGCATTATGGAAAACTCTAGCCAATATCTATGATCGACCCTCTCGTGGTCATATCAAGCAAATTAAAGACCACCTCAAACACACTACCAAAGGCTTTTTTCGACTACATGCAGTCCATTAAAACTTAGGTCGATGACTTACTACTCTCGGTAAGCCTCTTAACCATGAAGAATTGATTAAGAAAGTCCTTAAGGGCTTAACGATAATTATCAATCCATAATTGATGTTGTAAATGGTCGCGATACCCCAATCTCATTCGATAAACTACATGAAAAACTCATCAACAAGAAATTGTATCTCCACCAAAAAATCAGTCCCCCTATCTTCCAGCGTCTACTCATCCAACCAATGTTCACTACACTCCGTGTTCTAATACCAATCACTCTCCACGACACTCATAGTCACCATCCTCTAAAAGGACTACTTGTGTTCTTCCTAATTACAAGCATACCAGTCGTTCCCTCGGTTATTCCTTGGTCATTGTTAATGGTGCAGTGCTCAATCCATGTCATTTCACAATGCCCTCTCTTTCGACAATAGTTCCCACAAGTACAACCACCTCCTCAACCTAAAAATCAATTACACTCTAGTCCACCTCCACCTGGAAACCTTAAGCTCATGTTACAACCACTAATCCTTCCACCACCACATGGCTTCTTGACAGTGGCACATCCCATCATGTCACCACCGATCTTAGTAATCCCGCCCTTCCCAATCCTTATGATGGCACAGATAACATCATGATTGGAGATGTCTCTAGACTTCCCATATCCCACACTGGTTCAACCTCTCTTTCCACTCCCTCTTGTTCTTTTACTTTATTCAATATTTTATGTGTTCCCACCATGAAATGAAATTTCATCTCTATTCCTCAATTTTGCACATCTAACAACACTTCTATTGAATTCTTACCCACTTCTTTTCTTATGAAGGATCTTCGCACGAGGAATTTTTTTTTGCAGGGTCGTACTAACAATGGTGTGTGTGAATGGCCACTCTCCACTCATCAAGCTCCCTTTCAAGTGTTAAGACCACTTCATCCGAGTGGCATTGTAGACTAGGTCACCCGTCTATGTCTACGTTCAAGCATATTATGTTATCCTTTCAATTAGAAATATCTCGTCCTTTTAATTTCAACTTCAATTGTAATTCATGTCATTGTAATTCATGTCAATTAGACCACTTCGCCTCTTGATGTAATATTTACTTATATATGGACCTCTCCCATTTACTCAATCGATAATTTTAAATATTATGTCATTTTTGTTGATCACTTCACAAAATATATATGGGTTTATACTCTCAAACGCAAATCTGATACATATGATGTTTTTGTTTGCTTTAAGTCATTAGTTGAGAATCATTTTATACTCTGACAATGGGGGGAATACCATGCATTATCTTCCTTCTTACCTACCAATGGTGTCTCCCACCTTACCTCTCCACCTCATACAAATGAACACCATGGGTATTCTGAGCGTCATCACCATCATATTGTTGAAACTGGTCTCTCCCTTCTTATTCATGCCTCTAAGGCTTTATCATACTGGTCGTTTGCCTTTTTCACTACAATCTCCTCATCAACCGTCTTCCTACTCTGACTTTTAACCTACTTTCACCCTAGCTCAAAATCTTTGGCACTCCTCCCAACTACTCCAAACTTCGCAGCTTTGGTTGTCTTTGTTATCCATGGCTTCACCCATATTTCTCTTAAAAACTCGCCCCTTGTCCTCTCCATACATCTTTGTTGGTTACTCCCCTACTCAAAGTGCTTATCTATGTCTCGATCCCTCCACCTCTTGCCTTTACACTTCTCGTCACGTCTGTTTCGTTGAGTCTATTTTTCCTTTCGTCACCACTCACACCTCCCTTCCTTATTAAACTCCTTTCACAATGTTTAGGTGGTGCTCTATGTCACTTCCGGTCATGGACACATCAATACTGACTTCCGGCTCTACACCTCCTGTCATTTCACCCTCACACAACTCCTTAAGCCCGAAGCCCCAGTAGTTGGCACAATGGCGCCTGAAATTGTTTTCCTATTTTAGTTTAACACAACACGCAAGTATACGTGATCAACAAGTAATAAAGAGTAAGTCAAGTATCGTCCCACGGAGAAAAGAACTTCAATTTATACTAACAAGTATAAGTTTTGTATTATCTCGATTTTATTAAATAATTAATCAATTTGTGAATTTTTTGGAAAATATAACTATTAATTAAAATAACACTAACTACCACGAGTTAAAAATTAGAATATAGAGATTTAAGATTACAACTTTACTTATTGCTTCACTTATATCAATACACTTCATGTTAATTATGCTTACTATTCTGAACTGCTAATCAGGAACTTGTTAGTATTTATAACCACCTCCCAATACATTATAAACAAATCAATCCAAATCAAAAGTTGATAGAATTGAATTAAACACCCTAAATAACTAATTCACTATATTCCTATTTGAACTACAATTAAAAAGAGTTTACAATACAGGTTCCCTTATCAGATTACATGCAGTGCATAAGTATATCTTTATCCTAAACACAAATAACATAAAATATAATCACATGCTATCATGATCATGTCTAAACCTATAATCCATTTCCCAAGTTCATACAGGTTATCACGGTAATTACTGACCATACAATTAATCAATTAAGTCCAAATCACAATAGAAAATCTCAAGAATAGATCACAATAATTATCAGATAAGCAAACTAAAATAAGTTACGTAATAATATCTATTTCAATCTTAAACAAGAGAATTAGTTCATTGTCATTGAATTAAAATCTAGAATCCACAACTGAATAAGCATTAAAACACAAAAGTAGAAGTAGAGAAGAGAATATAATCTGATTTATGCAATCTTCAGACTTCGTTTCTGCTCCAGCTTTAAATCTTCAATACTCTCAAGTTGTTTCAATCTCCAGGTTCCAATATCAAAACTTGGGTTTATGATTATGAATTGGAATTCAATAAAACTGAATAAAAAAGCTATATATAGCTTCTGACACAAATCCTAGTCGAAAAATAAATCACGTATCTAATTACAACTTAATTGCAGTCATTTAACGAAAAGCCAACTCTGGTCAACTTCAAAGTGGCGCGGTCGCACTGTTTTTGTACTGGATTTGGGCGTGACCTCGCTGGTATGACAGAGAGAATTTTTGGGACTGGAGTGTGGCGCGGCCGCACTGCACACTAGCCCATTTTGGGCGTGGCCGCGCTGCTTTTTGATCTGTAGTTGTCTGGTCTTTTTAATGTTGTTCCATCTCAAATGCCGTTAACACAGTTCCCAAGCACAGAACCTACAAAAAGAACATAAAATTCATGAAAAGTAACTACAAATCATAGGAACAAGCCACAATTCAAGCCATTTGATACCTAATTCATAAGTATGAAACCTACTCATCAAATACCCCCAAACTTGAACCATTGTTTGTCTCCAAGCAATACAACACAATGCAATGTAAAATAACTCAATAAACTGATAAATATGAAACCTATCAACTAACATGGCTACAAATACGTCCATCAATCAGTATGAAATCCAACCATATGCCTCCAAGAGATCAACAATAGTTTCAAAAAGTAAATTCAACAAAAAGAAAGTTAATAACTCATATCAATCAGGAAATAAAAACATGTTATCACTTATGGTGTATGTGTGTGTGTGTGCTCAGTAACCATTAAAACCAACTACAGTTCAAATACACCACATAATACGCTTCTTAAAGGGAAAAACACAGTTTTAACTCAAGAATCTATGTAAACAAGTTAAGCTCCGGCTAACATTATGCAATCACTAAGTTAAGAGTCAATACAAGATTTATTTCAACTTTTATTCTGTCACGGGTGCATTTTTGCTCTTTTTCGTGTTTACACTTAATTATACAATGTCTATTTATCTTAGATTTTTCAATGTTACCCATGTAGCGAGTTATCTACCAACGACTCCTAAACCATTTGGTTTTAGGGCGCTGGGTGTAGAGACGCCCCTAGGGCTTACTTATCCGAATAACAAAGGCCACAGAACTAAACTAGTCAATGTATTTATTCATACATATTTTTTTCTTTTTTTGTATTTTTGTATTTTTTTATTTTATATATATATATATCTTATAGTTTCCCCCAAACTTAAGTTTTTGTGTCATCCTAGCCTTTGCTGCAAAGTTACCGATTTCCTTCATTAAAAGCCAAGATTTCCCCCAAAAAGACAATTATGCAACCATTTAAACCAAGTTGATCAAAATAGTTAACCTAACGTGCTATATGATTACATCAGTATCAATCAGATTAAGATTTTCATCATGATTTGACATTATGTATATTCCTTGGTTATCAATACTCTTCAAATGTATATACAATCCCATTCTCAGCATTAACCAAGTTAGATTCAAACCAACTAACATGCTCTGATTCATGCAATATGCTACGTGAACTAACTAAATGTAAACAAATATGAACGAATATAAATATGCTACTAACTCCCACATACCAACAAACCCAAAGCATAGTGTGCATGACTAGACTAAATGTACTCACAATGCAATCACAAAATGAACCTACATGTAAAAACCTAATACCCCAAAACTTAAAGACAAACAATGCCCTCATTGTATTGCAGAAATGAATAAGATTAAAAGAGAACTCCCCTAATTTGAGGAAACATCATCGTCACCCTCCTCCTCATCGTCGGATAGTGTGTCTAGAGAAGGGTAAACTGGAGGAGCTCCATACGTCGAGAACTGGACTGGGGCCCCAAGTTGAGTAAAAACGTGAGATAACATCTCAAAAAACTGTGTAGTGAATCTCTGTATCTCATTCACATTGTTTGATAGAGCATTCATCCTCCTCTACATTCTTCGCTCCATCTGATCAAGGCGGGCAGTATAGGCATCCATCGGTATATCGCCCACTGGCCACTGTGGAACCTCGTCATCCTATTGTTGAGCCTTGTCCTGCTGATGACTCAGCGCCGTCCCATACTTTGTACTTTTGAATCGTGACATGGTCAATATCTGTAACGCCCCCAAATTCGAACGTTGGCCGCCCAAACAAGGGTTAATGTTAACTCAACATCTTTTGTAACTTAACCAATGATCTCATAATCATATTGGTTGAATTAGTCTATTACAGACTATAAAATTATAAATTTCCTTAACTTCATCTCTGGATCTTAACTTGATCTCGATCTCATTCTTTCTATATGTATCAACTTGTAGTTCATTCGTATATATGGAAAACACCATATATATTGGTCAAATTTTTAACCTTATGATTTAAATATTCTATACTTCAATATATCAAGTTTCACAGAATTAATGATAAGATCATTCTTGGCAATTTAGGGCGCATTCTGGTAATTTTGGCATCTTACCGGCTCTCATTAGTGTAACCTCAGTGCTTACAAAACTTTCAATATCATTAATTACCCTCACTTAGACATATATCTTTATAGATATATCTTTTCATATCGATATTTCTTATTTATCTAAATTTCATAATATTAATAACACACTTGTACTTGGAACAAAGGAACCTTGCAATGAATTTGGTTTCTTCATCGGTGCTAAATCTCTGTTCTTACAACACTCACAATGTTATTCAATATCCTCATTCAAATATATAGTTCTTTATTAACATTGTATTAATGTTTTACTATCTATCTGAAGTTCAGAGTATCAGCATAATATGATCAGTCCATATTACCAATGCCATCACTCAGATTAATAGATCTTTAACAATTCTAAGTTATATCAAATTAAAGACATACCACCATTCTGATGATAATAACATGATATTATTAATATAATCTTCGATTACATGGTTTTTTGTTCGTATTAAAGAAGTCATTATGACTTAATACAAATATAAGTAAATAAAACATGAAACTTAATCTACGCTTCTTCTTTACGTTCATGATCTTCTTATCGTTCTTCTTTAACTGCAAATAAAGTTTTATTCGTAAGAATGAGCACTACGACTCATCAAGTCTATCTAATAACACATAGACAATTTATGCTTTCATATAAACTTTACATGCTTGACTTGACATAACTTTCAGTTAAGGATCATGTTAATTCATGCTTAATGATAGAACATAATCATATATGACATAACATATCATTAAACACTTCACATTCAATCACCATATCCTACTTAAAATCACATAAGGCTTTCATACATATACTTTCATATATCAACTATCACATATGAACAAGCTTAGCAATAGTTACACATAGGTTTAGGATAGAAAACTTGCTCACATAATCAAATAAGAGTTAGAAGACTTGCAAAATAACACATAAAGTATTAGAACTTGCCTTGATGCGTAATCTCGTCTTATCGGTACACTTTAAATAACCAATATAATAAGTTACATCATGAACCCGAAGGTTAGTTTATCGAATTTTACTTCTCAATAAGTGTTTTTATAACTTAACTAAACTATCTTCATTAGTGGTTATGCTTACAAAATTCTCAAACTCAAAAACCCATTTTTAAGGGACTTTTTAAGAAATGGACAACTTGTTTCATAACCCGACCCCGGCTCAGTAAAACAACCATAACTTCTTCATTTTAAAACATTTTTGAGTGGTTCAAAATCCCACGCGTTCGTAACTTTCGTCTCTATAACTTTACTTTGTATTTCATAACCAAATTCCAAACATATGATTTTATATAACTTTTACAATAACAGTTCAGATTAGGGGTTTCTCATTTCATACTTTCAATCTCTCAACTAGTTACCACTTGGGTTAATTAACTCGTTTCCATCATTTATGACTTGATAACATTGTATTACATAATCATAAACCTAAACATATATTATTTCATGAATCCAACTCAAGAACATAAGAACATAAACTAGAAATACAAAAACATGATTTATTTACCTCTTGAAGTGCATGCTTTACAATACTTGAGTAATTAAGCCTTTTGTTATCCTTCATTCTTTCAGCTAACAAGTATTCTTACTTGTTATTTTCAATATTCTCTTGCTCTAGCTTTGTGAATTGGTGAGAATTTATTAAGAATGGTCCTCTATTTATAGGATTTCCTAAGTTAGGGTATTTAGGACATAAAGCCACAAACTAGCTTAACAACTTAGCTTCCAAGGCATGGCTAGTCACCATAGTGAGTCACAAGCTTTATCATCACACTTGGTGAGTCACCAAGCCTAGTCACCCACGTGCCATAACACACCACACAATTTTAGATAACACATTTTAGGAAGCAAAGTCTCATTTTCCAACTAATTAATCAAGAAAAAACCTATACATAGATATATGTATATAAGCTTTCCTAAATGGCCATAATCCCCCCACTTTATCTACAACCTAACCAAATTCCACCTATATTGGTTATTTCAACTTAGTTTACTTTCTAGGTAGTCTTCTAGTTTGTGATAACCCGAAAATTTATAAAATCTTGAATAATTAGAATAAAGGTTAAATAATAAAACCTAGATGAGAATTTGAGGATTTATTTAAAATTTTCAAGTAAAATCTATATGGTTTGCTATTGGAATGAGAATAGAGAAATTATGGGTTACAAAATTCAAAAATCTGAGAAATGAACTGTAGACACTCGAAATTTTCTACACACATGTTACTGACATTGCAGGAAGGCAGATTCGTCTTTCAGAGATAACCTTGGAAGATGGCTCACATCCAATTCGGATACTAATGGAATCTCAGTTTCAACCCCAGAACATACTGGGAGTAACAGCCTCAACCTCGAAACACACACCGGGAGTAACAGTTCTAACCTCGGTGATAACACCGAGGCCTGCAGTTCCTATACCGAAAATTCCACCAGAGAAGACTGATTCATCCCGGAGATAACCCTGAGATGTTCAGTCTCAGTCCCAGCACTAGGAATAGCAGATTCCAACCTTGGAGATAACCCCAAGGAAGGCAGTTGCAGTTCCGGAGATAACCCCAAAAATATTTATTTCAAATGCATGCCATCAGCTTCAACCTCAGAGCTTACACCGAAGCACTCAATACAAGACCTAGCAATAACACCAAGAAGACAGGCACACCTCAGAGATGACATTGAGGATCTTCAACCATTGCAGCAGTCCAATCTCAGAGATAACCCTGAGCAACGTCTACTTTATCATCCCAAACTAGAGATAACCCCGGTGAGGGGCAAAGTCATCATCTTACCACCTTGACGCCACAGCACGCCGTCTAAACATTTCAAACATACATTTCTACAAAAAAATGTCCCATAAGAATCAAGGAAGACAAATCCCGAGTGACTATTACGCAGGATAACAGATAGAATTTGAAGCTGAAGACAGGACGACATTGTCCCATCTTCATGACTTCATACAACCTCTAATCCCATGTCATTGCATAACTCTCAACAACGACGGTCCGAAATAGGTCCTACATACCTTAGTCAGATGCCCGTATTGTAATTCTAAAAGTTCGAGCGGACATCACGTTGCTCGCGTGCACGTACTTCGAGACGGCAAGACCCGCGAAGCCCGGGGCATCCCGGGCAGCCTCAAGTACACCTGCGGCCCAGCCGCAGGTATATCTGCGGCTCCACCCTCTATAAATAGAGGGCTTGGGGTGGCCATTTTGAAAGAGAAAAATGCGAGCAAGCCCTGTCTAATTTGCTCTGTACACACCCCAAACTGAGTGCTTTCTCATTTTAAACACTTGTAAGCTCATATATAGCTTCTTTAAACCTGCGGGAGCCGAGTGTTCATCCATTTCAAGTTATTGAAGTCTTCTTTGGTAGCCCACTGTAAGCCTTCTTACACGCTTTAAAGTCATTCTCTTCATCTTTTCACACACTATTCTTTACATTGAGAGTCGTGTTGTGTGTATATGCCCGGACTTCGGTCTGTGGTTTCTTTTCAATTTGTATGTATATATATACTTATATATATATATATATATATATATATATATATATATATATATATATTCCATAACATTATCGAGTTATGTCTCGATTGAGCCTAGACTTCGATCTGGAGCGTTTAACGACTTTCTTATATATATATATATATATATATATATATATATATATATATATATATAAGAAAGCATTTAAACGCATCAGACATAAGTCTAGGCTCATCGAACAAAGTTCGACACACAGTTCATATATATATATATATATATATATATATATATATATATATTTATATTTTGTCCCACCTGGAGTTTACTTCGTGGTGGTTGACTATTTTTATTGCTTTTTGTACATTACGTCCCGCCTGGAGTGTCCACGGTGGCTGTTGATCGCTTTTATAGTTTTATTTACATTTCCGATCCCCCATGGAGGTGCTTCGTGGTGGTTGATCATGTCTATATATATATATATATATATATATATATATATAACTGCTTACTGCGTTTATATTAACTGCGGCATCATGTGAGCCTAGGAATCATGTGATCACAGATTCAGTCTACTGAGTCTAGATTCGGTTCCCGTGATGGACAGTTTCAGCTGTAAGTAGCTTGTAATTTGTTCACGATATTTGGATTTACTCAGATGGTTTTCATACCCATGAGGAGTTCGGCACTGCTTTGTACATTATTTTCTCGAAGATGCTTTGCATCTTGATAATAAAAGCAATCAAGCCGAATATTTAATAAAATGGAAGTATCAAAGGCCTCAATTACTACTGAGCAAAAGGTTTGAAAAAACCTATTTTTAAAACATCATTGCTATATCTTGTTAAAACTGAATTTTTATACAAATTCAAACCCTATGTATATAGGTACAAACGAGGCATAGCACTACTTCCAAATAACAGCACATTGACCCACACACATACACACACATTCATATAATAGTTTATTGAAAAGTGGCGGTCACCGTGGCAACACGGATGTCGGGGGATGCCTAACACCTTCCCTCCGCATAAGCAAGTCCCCATAACCTAAATGAATCTCGGTTTCACATACCCGTTTAGCAGTGTCACATCACTGGGTCAATGTGCAAACCTTTTCTCGGTTGTGTTGGTACAACCAGTTAAAAAACCAACTGGCGACTCTTATATTCCAATCGTCGACATTATACATGTCGGACCTTTTTCGCTTATTTTTTCAAACAAATCTCACCTAAAATGAGAACACAAAAAAACAGGTAACGAAAAGGGACAAATAAAAATCCCGACGTCGACAGGTGGCGACTCTGCTAGGTACTCCAGTAAGAGGACTTAAGCCGCTATTACAAGCTTTTCAAAACTGTTATATGCTTGTGTGTGGATGTTGCATTTACATTTATGATGAATGTGTACGAATGCATATCTTTACTGCGATTAATGTTTTACACTATATTTGCCTGTGATATTAGTGCTTCGCACATGTCATCATTTTCATAAATGGTGAGACACATTGTATGTGAATGTATGTTGTGTGGTTCCTCCACCAGGAGGCTATCCTGTCGGTGTTTGATTACTGGACTCGTAGGAAGATTAATTCTAACGAGGCTCAGGATAGGCGCCACCCAAATTCGCTCCAGTTGAAAGACCGGATTAACTTCCCGTTGAGTAAATTGCGATGATTTGGGAACCTTCATGCCAAAAAGCCGTGAGAGTAACCTAAGATAGGTCAGCCTTTGATAAACCAAATATGGAGGAAAGTCTCTTCATGCATTTCAAATTACTCGTAAAGTCAATTAGTTGTAATTTACATTCCATATTCATCTTCATGTAATGAGAAATATGAAGATATATGTGCATATACACATTTAAATTAACATGTTATCCTGTATTACGAACAGCTAACATCCGTTTTGTAGGACAAAATTCTTAAAACAGACACATCACATAGCATGTTAATATTTACATCATCCCTAAAACTAAATTATGCCAGTTTTGTCGCAGGGAAGCATTCAGACCTATTACCCGGTCAAAGTCTAAAAAGGCCGCAGGCCTACAGCCAATTATGTCTGCATCTGACCAGTCTAATCCAGTTTCTCGCGAAGAATTTGACGGATTAAGTAAACAAATTATAGATTTGGTTGTTCTGCTTAAAAAACTACATCAATCTACTCAGGGTCCAAAGATACCCATACATACAGAATCCTCCACACAAGGTGGACTCAAGGTTCTGATAAAGCCATTACAGTTCCTGAACTGCAGTTGGATACAACCAAAAAAAGTCATGATGCCGCCCATCTCACAAGAGATCCAGACACCGGTGACATTAGAAGGAATGTTCTTCAAATGGAAGAAACCCTTCGCACTATCAAAGGAATTGGAGCACACGAAAGTGTTTCATATGCCGACCTTTGTATATTCCCTGGTGTTTATTATCCAGAAAAGTTCAAAACTCCTGACTTCGAAAAGTATGATGGGTTAGGAGATCCTTACACACATTTTAAGGTGTTCATTAGAGTACTTGGATCTTATACAGAGGATGAGAAGCTCAGAATGCAGCTGTTCCAGAAGAGTCTGACTGGAGAAGCCCGCTCATGGTATACCAGATTAGACAACTCAAAGATCCATAGCTGGGAAGAGCTAGCTCACGCCTTCCTCACACAATACAGCTTCCGATCTCAAATAGCTCCTGACTGGTACCAGATTACCAAAGTCAAGAAACAGTCTAACGAGTCTTTTAGAGAATATGCTCAAAGGTGGAGGCGCCTTGGTGCTCAAGTAACTCCTTCTATGACCGAGTCAGAGATGGTCATGACCATTATCGACATACAAGAAGCTCCTTTCTATGAAAGAGTCTTAGCTGGCATCGGTAAACCATTTTCTGAAATGATCAAACATGGGGAGATGGCTGAAATGGGATTGAAGTCAGGAAAGATTCAAGACCTATCTGCCCTTAAAGCTGTTGCTGAGCACATCTAATCCGAAAATTATGAAAACAACCCCCGGGGTTTTAATGCTGCTCGGAAATGTGCTTATCATGCCGGGGCACCTGGACATGATACTCAACATTGTTGGGCCTTGAAGCACAAGATCCAAGATTTGATAAACAACGGTGAGATTGTGGTCACCAAACCAGATCAGCCTCACGTGCAAGATAGCCCTCTTCCTCCCCACAAAGAGGAAGAGGTCAACATGATTAATTGGAGTACTGTACAAAGTTCCAATTTTAAATGTGAAGCATCCCCGATCATCAAAGACGATGTTGACAAATGGGATTATGCAAAGTTCCAATTTAAGATGGAACGAAAGATGAAAGATCTATGCAAGAAAATTGAGCAATTGGCCGAACTGGTGACCTATCAGCATCAGGTCACACGCCAATTAGTCAGCTAGGAGCATGCTAGTCTCCTCCCCTTGATTATGAATACTCCATCGTCACCTACAAAATATGAAACATTAGAGGATAAAGTGACGAAGAGAGTGATTGCCAAAGCCCGTCGGTATTTTGCCAACAAAAGGGAATTCACATACCTAGGCCAACCCATGGAGGAAATACTTCAGATGTTAATCAATGAAGGAAGAATTACTTCCCTTCTACCTTCAATCAATCCGCGTTCAGGACAGTTCAATTCTGATGGAGTATGTCAGTATCACTCCCATTCTCGCGGTCACAACACGGAAGAATACAGGGCACTCCGCCACGTTATTCGAAACTTAATCGATAGCGATGTCCTGCAACTGGCAGACAACGATACTGTGCTATTTGAGAGTGAAAATACCTATCCCACTAAACAGAAGGGACTGGTAGCAGTTATATCCACTGAGGTTGATAAGACTGTTAAACCATTCATAATTTAACTCAAGGGAATTAACAATCCTTTGAAAGTGGCTGCTCCAGAGCCAATCAACCTACCATTCTGACCACAATATCCTATTGTCAGCTTACAGAAAGTTCCCTGGAATTATGGAGAAGCTGAAGGATCCATATGTCATACAACTGCTACAGTGTCGAAGGAGAATCCACTGTATCTTCCCCAACGGGTGATGAAGCCTGCTGTTAAATCAAAGGGGAAAATTCTCATAGAGAATATTGAAAAATCCATCCGTGTTATGGGTCATAATGAAGCCAAGGTGGTTTTAAGTTTAAGAGAAGCTCTACATCAAATTTTAATATTAGACTTGGTCTTAACTTTCAAAGATCACAGGAAGGTTCTACTAAAGATTTTGGAAGAAGCCTACCTGCCAAAATCAATGGATGTGGAAAATTTTAACATCTGACTGATCACATTTTCAACAACAATGTGATCTCTTTCATTGATGATGACATACCGCCCGAAGGGACAGGTCATTGTAAGTCGTCGCACATTGCGGTTTTATCCTCCGAATACATGTTAGCTGGAGTCTTGGTAGACGGAGGTTCGTCTTTGAATATCTGTCCTTACGTTACGTTGCTGAAGATGAAAGTCAATCTCAACCGAATCCGAAGTAGCCATACGATCATCAAAGCTTTTGATGGATCCCACCGAAATTCAGTCGGAGAGATTGAGCTGCCAATTGAGATTGGTCCCCATACATTTTGCGTATCTTTTCACGTGCTCAAAATAGATACATGATACAACCTACTTCTGGGGAGATCGTCAATTCATATGGCTGGGGCAGTTCCCTCCACTCTTCATCAGCAACATAAATACATTATCAACAATAGCCTAGTCATAGTCAACGCTGAGCCGGAATGCCCTCAACAGGGTGCCATACCGTTCATTAGTTTTAATTCCAATGTTGAGCAGGTCAGTTTCCACACTTTGGAAGTAAGCAACCCTCAATATCATGCGATTGGGACACCATTTCCCATACCCAAGATTTCTACCGAAGTGATGGCAACTACTCAAGAAATGATGTCATTGGGACACCAGCCTGGATAAGGATTGGGAAAAAAATATCAGGGCATTAAGCACCCTATCCAAGTGTCCAGTCAAATTGGGATAGCCGGACTAGGCTATGCTGCCAGTACCAGTTCTAGGAATCCACATAAGCATAAGTAGATTCCTTCCACTTCGGCCACACGACTATTACCTCTACCTGTACATCCAGAGTCCTCCAAATCTCCGGTAAAGGTGCCAGCCAATGTAATGGCTATGTTATTTCCTAAGCTGGTACCGATAAAGGAGAAGGAAGTCTTTGTTCCAGATCCCAAGGTGGAAGAGGAGGAACAAAGAATTAAACAAGACATCGTCAGAATGATGCCAGGTGTACGCATCATTGTCCATGATGAATATACTAACAGATATACCCCAGACGATGATTGCCCAGACGTAATGGTCATCATTCGGGAGAAGAAGGATGATGATAGCCCCTCCATCTTTGCAGTCCCCCAGGACTTTGCCCTTGCCAATTGAAACAACACTCCTTGCATTGGTCGATATGGGTAAAATGGGCAAGACTTCTTTCTGCCCTGTAGATATCATAACTTCTTATATTTCTTTACAGTATTAGCAGTTATTTTGTTCGTACATGCTAACACTTTGTATGATTAAACAGTTTCATATATATTAAGTGAAAGCATATTTTGTTTCAGGACTCTAAACTTAGATGTGCTTGTACTTGCTGATAAGATGCCTCTTCTCCACGAGGATTCTCACTGTGATGAAAATTTGGACTCAGACTTGCTGGAAATACAAGAGGACATTGAGGTGCCTACAGTGATCAAAGAATGGGTCGAAGACAAACCTAAACCCAACCTTGATCAAACCACCTCCTTTAATCTTGGAACCTTAGAAAACCCTAAGTTAATTCAGATTGGTTCAGACCTTACCCCAAACTAGAGGAATGACATGGTTACACTACTAACCCAATTCCAGGATGTGTTTACATGGTCTCATGAAGACATGGTGGGTTTTTCCATTGACATCGTTCTTCATCGCCTTCCCATCAAAGAGGGATTCAAGCCAATCAAACAGAAACTCGAGCGATTAAAACCTGAGTGGAGTTTAAAGGTGAAAGAAGAAATTATGAAACAATTTCAAGCTGGTATTATCATGGTGTCCACATATCCTGAATAGATATCCAACATCGTGCCCATGCCTAAGCCTGGGGGAAAGGTGCGAGTTTGTGTGGATTATCAGGATCTGAATAAAGCTTGCCTTAAAGATAGCTTTCCCGTGCCTTTTATCCACATTCTCATTGACAATACTACTCAATATGGCATGTACTCCTTCGCTGATTGCTTTACGGGGTACCATAAGATCATGGTTGTTGAGGAGGATCATGAGAAAACTGCTTTCATCACGCCTTGGGGAACCATTTGCTATAGACGGTTGTCTTTCGGCCTCATCAATGTCGGAGCTACTTATCAGAGAGCTATGATGGCTCTTTTCCACGATTTAATGCACAAAGAGATAGAGATCTACGTGGATGACATCATTGTCAAGTCCCAAAAGGAGGAGGATCACTTAAACCATCTTAAAAAGCTTTTCAACAGGTTGCGTAAGTACAACATGAAGTTGAATCAAGCCAAGTGTGCATTTGGCGTTAAATCAGGAAAGTTGCTAGGATTTCTAGTCAGCCATAAAGGAATCGAGCTGGACCCCACCAAAATCTAGGCCATTACGAAAATGCCCATTCCTCAGATAGAGAAGGAAATACGGAGATTTTTGGGAAGAGTTAACTTCATTAGTAGGTACATTTCTCAACTCACAGCAACCTGTGAGCCTATCTTCAAGCTGTTAAGGAAGAACTCCTCCATGAAATGGAATGATGAGTGTCAGAATGTCTTCCTAACCATCAAAGAGCAGCTAGTCAAAGCTCCTATTTTGGTATCACCCAGGGATGATGTTTCCCTATTTATGTACCTGTCCATAAGTGAAAATGCCATGGGTTGCATGTTGGGTCAGAAAGACGATAGAGGCCGAGAACGAGCTATCTATTACCTCAGCAAAAGATTCAGCAGTAGTGAACACGAGTACACTCTAATTGAGAAGACTTGTTGTGCTTTAGCATGGGCCGCCATGAGGTTACAACATTACCTTAATGGGCACACAACCCATCTCATATCCCGCGTGGATCCTCTCAATCCATTAAAACTCAAGAAATTGCGGATCAACTAGTCACCGCATCTTCAGGGGATTTCAAACCCTTAGAAACATACTTCCCCGATGAAGGGGTAATGACAATTCAACAACACCATCAGTATGATACACGTCAAACATGGGACATGTATTTTGATGGAGCTATTAATATGGAAGGTTCTAGAGCTAGAGCAGTTCTGGTATCCGGTACAGGGGAGCATTATTCCGTCGCCGTCAAATTGTAGTTTATTAGCACCAACAACACAGCTGAGTATGAAGGCTGTATCATAGGGCTAAAACTTGCCCGTTCAATGGGTATCAGATGGTTAACTGTCTTTGGGGATTCAGAGTTCGTAGTCAAACAATCCACGAGAGTCTATCAAACCAAAGAGCTACGTTTGCTACCTTACCACCGACAAGTTTTACAAATGGCTTCGAAATTCGAAGAGATCTTCTTTCTGCACATTCCTCGTAATAGGAATGACTTCGTAGATGCATTAGCAACTTTGGCCTCCTTGATTCATATACCTCCCATCCAACAGCCTTGGTACCACCATATCAAGGAGTACTTACGAGATAGATCTACACCCGCTGAGGTGAGCCTGACTGAGCAAAGGTAGATTCATCGACTTGCTGTGAAATTTTACCTGAGCGGAGATGCACTCTACAAAAGGGATGCAGGACTAGGTCTCCTCAGATGTCTGGATAAGGATCAAGCTCAGAGACTCATGGATGAGGTCCATGGTGGAGTATGTGGCCCACACATGAGTGGCCCCCTCCTTGTTAAGAAGATCCTCAGGACAGGACATTACTGGCTATCTCTCAAAGCTGACTGCAATGACCATGTCAAGAGATGTTATCAATGCCAAATTCATGGGAATGCTATCCACGCCCCTCCACGGGAGCTCCACAATATGAGTTCACCTTGGCCCTTCTCAATGTGGGGAATGGACGTGATCGGCCCCATCAAGCCCAAATCCATAATGGACATTGCTTCATCTTCACCATGATCGACTACTTTACCAAGTGGGTAGAAGCAGCCTCCTTCCCCAGGGTTACCAAAGAAGTCATCATTGCTTTCATCCGAAACAATGTTATTTATCGATATGGACAACCAGAAGTAATTGTATCAGACAATGCTAAGAACCTCAATAACAAAATGATAGAGGAGTTATGCAGTAAATTCCACATCAAACATCTTAACTCCGTCATCTACCATCCCAAAGATGAATGGTGTTGTTGAAGCGGCTAACAAAAACATCAAGAAGATTATGCAAAAGATGTCCACCAACCACAACAGATGGCCTGACTTATTACCTCTTACTCTGTTAGCCTACAGAACATTAATGCACACTTCAACTGGGGCAACCCCCTACGCATTAACCTATGGGATGGAAGCAGTACTCCTCATAGAAGTAGAAATGGAATCCCTCAGAGTGTTGATGGACGCTCAGCTGGATGAAGACCAATGGGTACAAGACAGGTATCACCAATTGTCTCTGATAAATGAAAGGCGAACCGCGGTTATCTTCTATGGTCAGTTATATCAACAAAGGATCGCCAGATCCTACAACAGAAAAGTCCGGCTACGGCAGTTTAAATAACATGACTTAGTTTTGAAGAAGATCCTCAACAACCAAGATCAGTCTAAGGGAAAATTCGCTCCTAACTGGGAAGGCCCATTTATTGTTAAGGAGGCACTGACAGGAGGAATTTCCACAGCTTATCAACTTAGACACTATGAAACGATACTATGTCTGAAGTTACTATCAAGCAAGCATCTTGGTATTGGATCATCAGATCACCAGTTATTTTGGTTCTTTAACCCTTCATTACATACAACTCTTTTCCACACTTTGCCCCTCAGGGAAACGTACTCTTCAAGCCAGCAGCCTGGCTTCACTGCGCTCTTACAACTTTGGTCATCCCACTATGGATTGAACCTCTCGCGTTTACAGTTTGTCATCCCAAACATGGGATCAAACGTTTCACACATGCAGTTTGTCCTCAACCTAGGATCAAACTTTCTCTCCCCCCGCAGTTTGACCTGCACATGGGATCAAGCTTTTCAACTCGTCCTGAGGGGCGAACTGTGACACCCCCAAATCTGGGTTACCTGACCCCCGAGTTTGGTGTTCACGATCCACAATATAATACCATTTAACTACCCATTCATATATAAATAGGAATACATAAGCTTCATTAACTGATATAGTTAATACATTATCCCAAGCTCTCTAACCTTAACATTACAAATATACCCTTTAGTTATATAAAAAGGGTTCACAAATACAACATAATAATAATGTTATTCATAACTAATTAATCACTATGTCTTCGCCCTTGTTCTTCACAGCACCTTCTGCCACTTCTTCCCTAGCTGAAAAGTTTTATTTAGCAAGGGTGAGCAACAAATTTGCCCCGCAAGTTAAGATATACAATGAATGTATAAGTATTAGAATAATAGACTATCTATTTTGATAGAATGACACCAAAGTTCGGGGAACTTTCAATTAGCTGAAAAATGCGTTAATCAATAACAAGACTTCTCCCTTTCTATGCAACACAATATTATAATAATGAAAGAGTACAACGCTTTCCAAGTTTCTACGATATTGTATTGAATAAACAAGAATCAATTCTACGCAATAACAAAGTGAAATATTTTCCAGATTTATGTTGAGTGATCTCACCAGATCTTTGAACTTATTTTCTCGGGTATCTATCAAAGATTTACTTTGATACATACTCAGGCGTATCCGATAACCATAAAGATTATATCATACCCCTCTGCAAGTATAACAAGTGATCAGCTTTATTATACCCTATATTATGCATAATACTTAACAGCGCGCAATGGTCGAATATACGACCCAAAATGTTCCCTTTATATAAAAAGTTGTTCTTCTCAGTCTCAGAATTAAGATTTTTGATTTAACAACGAAATACTGTGATTTCAAATTCTATCTAATTATTGATCTAGCCGAAATAATTGGCATCAATCTATCAATAACGATTGATTTCTCTTCTCGTATTTATCAAGTTCTAACAAATGTTCGTCTAGCCAGAATAATAAGCTAAGACATTTCTCAATATAAATTGACAATAAACAGGAATTATCTGTACTGCCAATATTAGTTTCTATAGATATAAATATCCAACAACAGTAATTCTACGAATATATATTTTTCGAATCAGTAATTCAATTTGAATTATTAATCATGCACTAACTGCGAATAATCAACAATAACTTCCCTGGACATGGTATAATTAGCAATAATTAACCATACTAATTGAATGAATATAACTCAAGGTTGAGTTAGGAAACTTGCCTTCCGCGTTGATTACAGCTACACAATATAATTAACTGCGTTCGTAAGACCTATAACCAATAATATCGGTCTCACAATTAACACAATATTTTATAACACGTAATACTGTAATTTACAGTCAAACTTCTCCTAGGCACATTACCACAGAGCCATATTAGTGTTTATAACCTATATAAACACTTATCAAGTCTAACTAGTTCAGTCTGGTTAGACTTTGGTCTCATCTCGGTGTTCTAGTCACCCTCTCCGACAATTAACACATTGATTGTCTAACAATCTTAGTCTCTAAGCTTCAATATTATTTTAGATAAGTCAAATATCGTTTATAATATTTTCCGAAAGCTTTTAATAATTTATAAACAATTATTATAATTTATAATAATTTTTTAAACACTTAAATCATTTTTTAAATGATTTAATTATTAAATAATCTTATCATTATTAATATATAATAATATAAAAATATTAATAACATACTTGTCAAAATATTAAAGTTATTGTTAATAACTTAAAATATTTTTAAATCATCAATATTGTACTTAAATGATTTTTAAAGTAATTAAAATTATTTTTAAATCATCACCATTAATATCTAAATATTAATAAAATTATTATCCAAGTATTAAAAGTCATTAATTATAACTTAAAATATTTTTTAAAATATTTTTCTCATTTTAAATGATTTTTAAATCAATAAAATTATTTTTAATTCATTTATTTAATATCATAATTAAATAAATCTAATATCATTAATATTAATTTATTAATGAGAATTCTCCAAAAATATTGAAAATTATATTTTATAATTCAAAATATTTTCTAACACTTTATTCTTATTTAAAATGATTTTTAATTCAATAAAATCAATTTTATCTTATTTATTTAATTTAATAATTAAATAAATCTAATACCATTAATATTAATTTATTAATGAAAATTCTCTAAAAATATTAAAAGTCACATTTTATAACTCAAAATATTTTTAAATATATTATTCTTATTTAAAATAATTTTTCATAATATTAAATCATTTTTCTCTAATTTATTTAATACACAAATTAAATAAATTAAATACTTTTAATATTTAAATAATTATAAATATTAAAGAAAAATATTCTAATTGGTCAGAAATTTATTTCTATTTTTTATTAATTTCTAGAAATTCAGAAAATAAAATAATTAAAACCGTCGTTGTTGGTCTTTAGCGACAGAAAGCGTCGCTGTTGGTATTCTTGAGCTCAAGAACACTGACAGTCAGTGATCGAGGGTCTTAGTTTGACCACTTGTAATTCTCGGCTTAGTCATGTTCTAGGCAATGTTAAACACTGATCATGTAGTGGTTTTGTAACACTACATGAATCATTCATCATCTCAGTCATACAACAAATCATTAAGGTGATCAGGACATGCAAACCTACTGTCAGACGCCACCTGGGTTTTCTGGGTAACCCAGAAACCCAACCAGCTTCGAGGGTCTACATTTGAGCTCCATTAATTCTATGTCTCGGTCTTGATTCGTGTTATTTAATGGTTTACACTTAGAGTCCATATGTCAATGAACATAAATACAACAACATCACAGTTCAACAACCACATACACGCCAGATCCAATCCTTTCAAACGCTGTCAGAAAGCGTGTTCTTCGTGTATCTGGAATATTTCCAGAAATGCAATTCAGTGCAAGTGGCCTACTTTGACCACTTGCTACGGTTGATCTGTTGATTGTTTAAGCGTTCTAAGGCCATGGGTCTAGAGTATAAACAACCGGCTACAATCCAGATCGAACACATAATCAAAACACTAACACTACTGACAGATCAAAGAGCTTACAGATGTTGTCAGACGCTGAAAACGAATTTCTGGGTTACCCAGAATTCAGCCGATCAAGCTCAGTCAACCTACTTTGACCATGAATAACAAGAAATCTGGACATGTAATGGTTGTGATTTCACTTCCAGATTACAGTCCTTATGCCAGACAATAGATCCAAAACATCAAACAACAAAAATCATTAACACACACGAATCTGTGGCGCCTGACATTAGCTTGTCAGACCACAAATTGTGTTCTTGACAGTTTTTGAAAAACTTCAATTTTTACCAACTTTGATGCTATGGATCTATGATAGATCATCATAGATCTTCTAAAAACATCTTATAATACTTATATAAACACAAAAAACACAATTTTTACCGAAGCATACAAGATCAAAATAGGTTTTCGGGTTTATACCTCTTTGTTCTAAATCTTGATCTTTGATCTCCAATCTGATCTTGGGTTAGTAATGAGCTGTTTATGTGACTGAAACACTTTAAAAATTCGGAGGTTTGGAGAGAAGGTAAGTTGGGGAGAACTTGAACATAAAATAAGCCAAATACTAAACTTTCTTTCTCTCAAATCTCTTATATACCACTTAGATACATTGAATGATCTCATGTAGCTGTCAAATAAGGGCTGAATTGCTGGAGAGTTTTTACCAAAGTCAAATTAGTTGGTGAACAACTAAAGTTTTTGCCAATTTTGCAAGTTAACTTACTAAAATAAACAAAAGGGCAATTTGGTCTTTCTCTAAATATTTTTAATGGCAAATTGGACAACAACCAAACCCTTAGGGTTTAGGGTTTGGGTTAGGATTTGAACCCTTTAGGGTTTAGGGTTTGAACCCTAGGTTTTCAATTTAATTCCCAAGATTTTCGAATTTCGGTTTTCAAAATAGAAAATTAATATTTCAAAATTATAATTAGAATTTTCTAATTATATTAAAATTTCTTAATCATACTAAAATATTGCTAATTAGGATTAATAATTCCTAATTAAAATTGCTAATTAAACAATTAGGGTCGTAATTGGTCATTAGGGTTTACAACCCACGAATTAGGGTTTTAATTAGAAAAATAAATTTTCTAAATTACAATTAGGGTTTGTAAAATAGAAATTAAGATAACTAAAATATAATTAGGGTTTTCTAATCATATTTAAGTTTAATACACATTAGGCTTACCAATTAGGATTAGGGTTTCCTAATTTAGGGTTTAGGATTCTCGAATATGAAATTAGGGTTTTCCGGCTTTTGATTAGGATTTCTAACGGTACATTAGGGTTTCTCATCCTGAGATTAGGTTTTCTAATCTCTTCTTAGGGTTTTTGAATATTAAACCTTACCCGATCAATCATTGATCAATACTACCACACGGTACAAACACGTAATCAATAATATAATTATTTTAATTATATTTTATATCGAATCCCTATCTGGACTTAGGGTTAGGGTTTTTATTCTCCGTTAAGCACAACTCTACTCTATTTTTATTAGTCAATACATAAATTGACCTTCTCGAAACACGTATCACCGATACTTGTCACATAAATGATAATTAATATTAATATTAAATAAAAAAAATGTATTCGTAAATTTTGGATTATTCGAAATACCGGGTTATCACACGAACTATGTCGACCTGATCTCCTTGATACAAGGGAGTACGTAGGCAACCATATTCTATATGGTCCGGTCGCAATAAAAAAACAACAAAAACATTTCTACCCTTTTCTACAAAAATAAAAACCACAAAAACACTTCTACGACCTTCTTTATCAACAAAGCTTATACACCCTTTCTACCACATACAGCGTTGAACCTCTTACACCAAGTTCAAACTACGCAGACCAGATCTCCTCTTCAACAGGAGTACGTAGGCAGCCATTCATGTTTCAGTCTAACCCCATACCAAAACACAAAAACTTGTCAACGGTGCTGGGATAAAACTTCAATCTACCACATTTCATTTGGCTTCAAACCAAAGGGATGGAATTACCTGAACTCCTCCCAATAGGAGATTCGGCAACCATCTAAGCCGCGGTTGTTCCTCAAAGAGCAACACAAATCCATAAGAGATGAAATTAACTAGCCTCCTCCTAAATAGGAGTACTGGCGACCATCTGTGGTGCGGTCAATCTCAGAGAGGAAAGCCACACTCCTCTCCACATTTCCATACAGAAACCAGTCCCAAGACACCAAAGATGGTAGGGATACACACAGATCCAAGATCTATTCTGAACTATCCAGAGACAGCTTAATGTCCATCCATTAAGGAGGAATTCAGAATACATCAAGATCACAAGCCCTGAAGAAGCAGGCAAATATCAAGCAAGTATCGGATCATATCTAAGAGGGAAGTGATCAAAAATATATTTCCCTACTATATATAATGCTGTTTGATATACACAATGTAAACTATACATGACAAAATGGCTAAGCTAGTCTGTGTAGGAAAATATAAGTTCATCTACAAATCGGTGTATATGCTAGCTAACAAGCCCAACATGGCATCCCTCTCCGAAGAAGGAGGTAAAGCTGTGGTCTCCTGTACGAGGATATCCACACGACCCAACAGATTTACAGCCATCTACATTGTGACCATATGCTCATCGATGTAAGTGCTCATCTCTGCAAGCATGCCAGTGGTAAGGGACCTCAATGCAGTACTATCTGTGACGGCTACATCCCAGGCAGATATGGCACTATCCCTATCAACTATCACTGCATCTCTGGCTGATCTGGCCTCATCCCGCTCAACAACAGCGGTATCTCTCTGAGCTAATGCCTCGTCTCTCTCTAACAGAGCTGCATCTTTCCTATCAAGAGCTGTCAACATCAAGGATCTAGCCTGATCTCTCTCAAAGGTCATCAAATGAAGACTCCGCTCAAAGTACTGTGCTAAATCCTGAATCACGGCAGTGCTAGTACTGGGAGAATCTAAAGGAAATACTGGCAACCCAGTAGATGTCTCCTCCTCGGTGTGAGAATTAATGTCCTCCATGGGCTCTCCACCATCTGAGTCAATACTCGGCAATGTGGATACCACCGCAGCCGATGCAGTCTCTGTCTCCATCCATGTGGAATACTCTGCAGAACAACTTGGATGACTAATGGAGAAAGCAGCTATCTCGCGCTGATCCCAACATGCGTACACACGGGATCGGTCCTCTGCTAAAAGATAGCGAGAAGTTAAACGCTGGCCTAGCGCCCCCTCGAAAGGATGAAAATCCTAAAACTGGTTAAACTGCGACATCACAGCCAGTGGATGGTAAGTAGTCATACCCCTTAAACCAGCCAGAGGGATGTAATCCATGCCCGGAGCATGAGTAATAAAGTTGTAAGGTGAGCTGAGCCCTGAGCACGGCAATATACTAAAAGGGTCTTCAATATCAGCTAAGAAAGCGGACCAAGATGCAGCATCCGTACACTCCGCAGGCTGAAATGAATATGACATGGCTATATCATGGGTGAAACAATACCCATGTCGTTTTAAAGTGCCAATCGGTCTTAGGTGTGGCATAAACCACACCTATAGCATGACCGAACTACCCGTAAATACTCCTGTCAGATAAGTGCAGCAGTATGTAGCTGACCTCAAAATCTCGGTTATAATCATCGGAAAAACTGTACATACATTCCTAAGTATATCATCATCTAATACATCATCTCTATACAACTAAAAATACAGCGAAATGGGGCACAGATGCCCTACTACTAACAGAGCATAAAAGAGATAACGAGAATACACATCAGAAGAAGACAATGGTGTCAATATCTATATCAGCAATCATGTCCACTAGATGTAACTCCTCTTGAGTCATTGGATCTCTATCAACAGGGATGGCAAGCCTATACAAAGGAGTATCTGCACCGGCAAAACCAAATGGGTCATCTGAGGGGCCAGCTTCTGTGCTGGAAGGATCAAATAAATCTGCCTCTGTCGGATCTCTACCCAAATGTCGAATAAAGAAATGTGTCTGGTCCAGTCACCAGGTCAAGCAGTAAATTTGTGTAACATGAGTCAAATCTCGGACACAGGCTAGCCAATCTGTCATCATCACGAATCTTGGAACCATATCCCCCATGAACTGAGTGGCGCGGGTCTGGGCTCTAATAGTACGAGGGATCCACCAATGCCAGAATACATCCTGAGTGCAAGGACCCTCTGACAATGCAAAACAGTCAACACCCAACAATGGGATATCAATGACGGGTGACTGTGACACAGGCCAATAACGCCTGGCAGGAGGCAAGATCGTTATACGGATCTCCCCTATGATGCTCTTAATAGCACGCTCTCCTAAATAGAGCTCCCATCCTCCATCTGTGAAGAGAGGAATCCTACGGGTGAAAATCACATACTCGATACCAGTCGGGTATCCATCCTCAAATCCAACGGCCAAATGCTCCCTAGAATATGGAATCCATGTGATGACATCCGCTGTCAACAACTCTAGCTGTAGGCGACAATGAGTGAAACCCTCAGCTATAGGGACCTCCGCGAGTATGGAATGATGCCATCGTCGTCCTCGTGAGTAGGTATCCAACCCTAACACACTCCCCAGACGTAGACATAGGAGCCTCTCATAGGCCCAAAACTGCCAACACAAAGGCAAACATTTGCTATTAGTTAACACTCTTAACATATACATGGTAAAAGGCAAGCAAAATACTTACCAGCAGAAATGGGTAAATTCCTAACCAAGCCTCGGTCAAGCCCTGCGAGCGCATACGCATGCCCCTGAGGAAATAGGAGAAGGTGTAGGATCCCCAATCATACTCTCCAATACGGTCCACATGACGCGTGGCGCTAATCAAAGCGAACGACACCGTAGAAGAGTTATCTGCTATGAAGCAGCCCCTAATGATCGTCAGGAATAATCGCCGAAGAATGTGATCCCTGACTCTGACATCAGATGGTATGGGCTCACTCAATAGCCCACTCATAGCATCTACACTCAAAGGACCTGCACGAACAGTCCTGCCCTTGAGCGCCTCTGCTGGAACTCCTAACAAAGATCTAACGGTAGTTAGGATAATATCAGTCGTGCAAGGAACTGGCTCCCCTCCAAACTCCTTACCTGTGATAAACTGTCAATCCATAGGCGTCATCATCACATCATAATCTAATAAATGGAGAGACTGGGTCTGGTGAAACCAGCGCTCAGACAATACCCTGAGGAAACCCCAGGGACAACGGCGGGGAAGGATGGAAAAGAATGTTCCAAATCCCCAGGCATGCACAATCGTTCTATAGTCAGGATGAAGCGCTTGGTACATGGAGTGAATACCTAACCAGTTCCCTCGAGGCTGTGTGAAGCCAGGAACTTATAAGATACAGATCGACATCGGAATCCTTTACTCCTCATCAATGGGAAAGAAGGAAGATTAAGATCTAATGCGATTCCTCGTTGACATGAAAATACATCGAGGGATGTCTGCTCAAATCACCCAGAAGCTATGGGTTTGCCACCTGAATACTCGGGAGGTCCCTACGAGGAACATGTACAGCAGGAGCGGGGTTCGCAACCGGAACATCCTCCTCCTCGTCCTCAACGTCCAGTACATCAACTCGGACTGGACGTATCACCGCCTCCACCAATCGACGAGACTGTCTAACAGAACAGGGTCGAGGAACTTTAGAAGCCCTCCTCCGTACACTAAAAGTGGTCCTGCGGGAACTATTCGGCTGATCTGGATCTATAATATCTGGACAATAAGTCTCCAAATCACCTCAGAAAGGGTGTAGTATTTTCTAACCTGGAGCTTTTCAAAATGCATTTAATGACTATATGCATGCATGCATTATTTTAACGTACATCTACAGTAGAGTTAAAAATGCATGACAACTCAATGCCTATATTTTGTAAAATTTTACCATACTTTCCTCTATAAATAGGACTATCCACATGCACATAGCATGACTAGGTTGCCATTCAGTAACACACATGCCCACAGCCACATAAATCCTATTTGCATCCAAAAATCAAAGTCATCAATCCATAAGGGTAGCCTAATTAGTAGGATTACTTTGCTTTTTCTCCTGTGCTCATTTGTCCTCAAATAGGATAAGAAATAGCAGAAAAAGGTGCCAATTTGACTGTCCCAAAAGTTAAATTTTTACATATCATTATGTTCAGCATGGTTTAATACTAACATTTAATATGTTGAATTAATTTTATCAAGTCATTTGAGCATACATAATCACTACTATATGTTTAGATGCATTTCATATGATAAGTCATTTTCCAACGGATAAAAACTGGAAAAAAGTACATGCATACGTTACCAGGACAGTGTAGAACACTTGTACGGTGACAGAATTTGTAGAAAGACGTCCGAACCCAACAGATCTGAAGAAGAGCTCTCAGATTTCCTTCGCGGCGCACCCTGAAAATGACTTATGAAAGCAACCAGCAGGACTTTTATGTCCACGATTGGCCGCAGGCCCATCTGTGACTATAGTAGGTGTACTTGTGGCACCCTTATGTGGGTCCCACCCCTCCGGCTCGGTCCAGTTTGAGGTGCAAAGGAGTCTGTGCAAGCTGAAAAAGCCAAATCAGGAATAAAAACGCTGCACGATTAAACAGAATAGCCTGAAAACCCTGGTTTTTTCTGAACCCGGCTATGGCTTTCTTTTCATACGTTGGTATTCGCCCGAACACAGGGTTTACTATACCGATGATCGAAGTCATTGCATACCACATTCGGCAATACCGTACAGAGTTACAATGCCATCAATACAGGGTTATCACCCTAATCTTTGCAAATAGATCCCCGACGGGGGTTACAACGCATATTCCGTTGACACACACATCAACGATGATCCAACAAAGATCCCCGGTGGGGGTTACAATGCATGTTCCGTTGACACACATATCAACGATGATCCAACAGAGGTCCCCAGCAGGGGTCACAACGCATGTTCCGTTGACACATACATCAATGATGATCCAACAGAGGTCCCCAACGGGGGTCACAACGCATGTTCTGTTGACACACACATCAACGATGATCCAACAAAGATCCTCGACGGGGGTTATAACGCATGTTCCGTTGACATACACATCAACGATGATCCAACAGAGATCCCTGGTGGGGGATACAACTCAATCTCATAAGCATGTTCTCGACGGGGGCTACAACACATGTTTTCCCTTGATACACATGTCAACGAAGGTCAAGTAACCTTGACGTCAGTTCAGCTGTTGGAAAGTAAACCCAACGTCGCATCAGAAGTCATCCGATGATTGCATCAGTTGATACACACATCAATAAATTCCAAGCAGCCTTGGCATTTATCCCCAGCAGGGAGTTCATCCGTTGATATACACATCAACAGAGGATCAAATGGATCCCCGGCGGGGGTGACAATGCGTGGTCAATCGTTGGTTCACACGTCAACGAAGGTCGGGCAGCCCTGACAACATCTGCTGTTGGCAGTAAATCCAATAGAACATTGATATGTCCTGACGATACAAACCAGGAAGATCAACACCAACAAGGAGGATCGATGATGGAATATGTTATAGACATCCTCAAACAGACAAAGTTTTATCCCCACAGATCTCATGTACACGAGAGGCACATCTTTGGAGTAAAGTTTGTATCCAGGATTAAGGACTTTGGTGATAGCCCCAAAGTTAACTTCCTGATAGGTTTGGACACCTCCGAGCTTTCCATCTTCTGCATCACCGGTAGAAGCAACAAGGAGCCAACAATCATCCTCAGCATGTTAGAAAGCAATCCATATGCATCATACACTTGCATCATATTGCTCCATATTGCATTATATTTATCTTGTTGCATTTCAAGTGTCTAGGATTCTTTATCCTATACATGCCATTGCATTGCATGAATATGATAAAGAGGGGCATCTGTAGACACTCGAAATTTTCTACACACCTGTTACTGACATTGCAGAAAGGCAGATTCGTCTTTCAGAGATAACCCTGAAAGACGGTTCACATCCATTTCGGATACTATCAGAATCTCAGTTTCAACCCCGAAACACACTAGGAGTAACAACCTCAACCTCGAAACACACACCAGGAGTAACAGTTCCAACCTCGGCGATAACACCGAGGCCTGCAGTTCCTATACCTGAAATTCAACCGGAGAAGGCCGATTCATCCCGGAGATAACCCCGAGATGTTCAGTTTCAGTTCCAGCACTGGGACTAGTAGATTCCAACCTTGGAGATAACCTCAAGGAAGGCAGTTGCAGTTCCGAAGATAACTCCAGAAATGCTTGTTTCAAATGCATGTCATTAGCTTCAACCTCGAAGCTTACACCGAAGCACTCAGTACAAGACCTGGCAATAACACCAGGAAGACAGGCACACCTCAGAGATGACACTGAGGATCTTCAACCATTGCAGTAGTCCAGTCTCAGCGATAACCCTGAGTAACGTCTGCTTTATCATCCCAAACCGGAGATAACCTCGGTAAGGGAAAAAGTCGTCATCATGCCACCTTGACGCCATATCACGATGTCTCAACATTTCAAACATACATTTCTACACAACAATGTCCCCCAAGAATCAAGGAAGACCAATCTCGAGTGACTATTACGCAGGATAACGGATAGAATTTGAAACTGAAGACAGGAGGGCATCGTCCCATCTTCATGACTTCGTACAACCTCTAATCTCATGTCATTGCATAACTCTCGACAACGGCGGTCCGAAATAGGTCCTACAGACCTCAGTCGGATGCTCGGATTGCAATTCTAAAAGTTCGAGCGGACATCACGTTGCCTGCGTGCACGTACTTCAAGACGGCGGGACCCGCGAAGCCCGGGGCACCCCGGGCAGCCTCAGGTACCCCTGAGGCCCAGTCGCAGGTACACCCGCGGCTCCACCCTCTATAAATAGAGGGCTTGGGGTGGCCATTTTGAAAGAGAAAAAGACAAAAAAGCCCTGTCCAATTTGCTTTGTACATACCCAAACTGAGTGCTTTCTCATTTTAAACACTTGTAAGCTCATATATAGCTACTTTTTACCGGCGGGAGCCGAGTGTTCATCCATTTCAAGTTATTGAAGTCTTCTTTGGCAGCCCACTGTAAGCCTTCTTACATGCTTTAAAGCCTTTCTCTTCATCTTTGCACACACTATTCTTTACATTGAGAGTCATGTTGCGTGTGTATGCCCGGACTTCGGTCCGTGGTTTCTTTTCAGTTTGTATATATATACATACTTATATATATATATATATATATATATATATATATATATATATATATATATAGGGTCAGGATCAGGTAAGGGATCCCTTACTTTCTTAAAATGAGGGATTTTTTGTTTGCTTTTTTTTAAAACAACTAAAAAAAAGTTTAATATTTTATGGAACTGAAATTTTTTCATAATACAGTGTTTTAGGTGTGATTTGGGTACGTATAACAAAACATGTATGTACAGTCTGGGCAGACTGTACCACCACTTTTTGGTATAGGTATTCAAAACATGCCCAAAATATTGTATTATGGAAAAATTTTAGTTCCATAAAATATTAAACTTTTTTTTAGTTGTTTTAAAAAAAAAGTAAAAAAAAATAAAAAAAAAGTCCCTCATTTTAAGAAAGTAAGGGATCCCTTACTTGATCATTTCTATATATATATATATATATATATATATATATATACTAACATTATCGAGTTATATCTCGATTGAGCCTAGACTTCGGTCTGGAGCGTTTAACAGCTTTCTTATATATATATATATATATACTTATATATATGAACTGTGTAATTTATTCACGGTGTTTGGATTTTCTCAGATGGTTTTCATACCCATGAGGAGTTCGGCACTACTTTGTACATTATTTTCTCGAAGATTATTATCATCTTGATAATAAAAGCAATCAAGCCGAATATTTAATAAAATGGAAGTATCAAAGGCCTCAATTACTACTGAGCAAAGGGTTTGAAAAAATCTCTTTTTAAAACATCATTGCTATATCTTGTTAAAACTGAATTTTTATACAAATTCAAGCCCTATATATATAGGTACAAACAAAGCATAGCACTACTTCCAAATAACAGCACATTGACCCACACACACACACACATTCATATAACAGTTTATTAAAAAGTGGCGATCACCGTGGCAACACGGATGTCGGGGGGTGCCTAACACCTTCCCTCCGCATAAGCAAGTCCCCGGACCCTAAATGAATCTCGGTTTCACAGACCCATTTAGCAGTGTCACATCAGTGGGTCAATGTGCAAACCTTTTCTCGGTTGTGTTGGTACAACCAGTTAAAAAACCAACTGGCGACTCTTATAGTCCAATCGTCGACATTATACATGTGGGACCTTTTTCACTTATTTTTTCAAACAAATCTCACCTAAAATGAGAACACAAAAAAATAGGTAACGAAAAGGGACAAATAAAAATCCCGACGTCGACAGGTGGCGACTCTACTAGGGACTCCAGTAAGAGGACTTAAACCGCTATTACAAGCATTTCAAAACTGTTATATGCTTGTGTGTGGATGTTGCATTTACATTTATGATAAATGTGTACGAATGCATATCTTTACTGTGATTAATTTTTTACACTATATCTGCTTGTGGTATTAGTGCTTCGCACATGTCATCATTTTCATAAACGGTGAGACACATTGTATGTGAATGTATGTTGTGTGGTTCCTCCACCAGGAGGCTATCCTTTCTGTGTTTGATTATTGGACTCGTAGGAAGACTAATTCCAATGAGGCTCAGGAAAGGCAACACCCAAATTAGCTCCAGTTGAAAGACCGGATTAACTTCCCGTTGAGTAAATTGCGATGATTTGGGAACCTTCATGCCAAAAAGCCGTGAGAGTAACCTAAGATAGGTCAGCCTCTGATAAACCAAACGCAGAGGAAAGTCTCTTCATGCTTTCTCATTTCAAATTACTTGTAATTTACATTCCATATTCATCTCCATGTAATGAGAAATATGAAGAAATATATGCATATACACATTTAAATTAACATGCTATCCTGTATTATGAACAACTAACATCCGTTTTACAGGAAAAAATTCCTAAAACGGACACATCACATAGCATGTTAATATTTACATCATCCCTAAAACTAAACTATGCTAGTTTTGTCCAAAAAGGCTGCAGGCCTACAGCCAATCATGTCTGCATCTGACCAGTCTAATCCAGTTTCTCGCTAAGAATTTGACGAATTAAGTAAACAAATTATAGATTTGGTTGTTCTGCTTAAAAAACTACATCAATCTACTCAGGGTTCAAAGATACCCATACATGCTGAATCCTCTACACAAGGGGAACTCAAGGTTCTGATAAAGCCATTACAGTACCTGAACTGCAATTGGATACAACCAAAAAAAGTCATGATGCCGCCCATCTCACAAGAGATCCAGACACCGGTGACATTAGAAGGAAAGTTCTTCAAATGGAAGAAACCCTTCGCGCTATCAAAGGAATTGGAGCACACAAAAGTGTTTCATATGCCGACCTTTGTATATTCCCTGGTGTTCATTATCCAGAAAAGTTCAAAACTCCTGACTTCAAAAAGTATGATGGGTTAAGAGATCCTTACACACATTTGAAGGTGTTCATTGGAGATCTTGGATCTTATGCAGAGGATGAGAAGCTCAGAATGTAGCTGTTCCAGAAGAGTCTGACTGGAGAAGCCCGTTCGTGGTATACCAGATTAGACAACTCAAAGATCCATAGCTGGGAAAAGCTAGCTCATGCCTTCCTCACACAATACAGCTTCCAATCTCAAATGGCTCTTGACTGGTACCAGATTACTAAAGTCAAGAAACAGTCTAATGAGTCTTTTAGAGAACATGCTCAAAGGTGGAGGCGCCTTGGTGCTCAAGTAACTCCTTCTATGACCGAGTCAGAGATGGTCATGACCTTTATCGACATACAAGAAGCTCCTTTCTATGAAAGAGTCTTAGCTGGCATCGGTAAACCATTTTCTGAAATGATCAAACATGGGGAGATGGCTGAAATGGGATTGAAGTCAGGAAAGATTCAAGGCCTATCTGCCCTTAAAGCTGTTGCTGAGCACATCTAATCCGAAAATTATGAAAACAACCCCCGGAGGGTCCATAAAAAGAAAGAGGATGATGTTTCCTTGATACTACAGGGTTAAAAAGGCAATCAGAACATGCCTATCCAGAGGAGAAATTACACTCCCTTACAAGCACAGTCTTTAAACCCTCCAATACCAAAAGGTAGAGAAGTCAAACGCCCTTGAGTGTTCACACCCTTAGGGGACTCACTCGAGAATATTCTCACTCTTCTAACTACGCAGAAAAAAATCACGCATCTTATTCCACCAGCCAAACCTAATGGACGGGGTTTTAATGCTGCTCGGATATGTGCTTATCATGCCGGGGCACCTGGACATGATACTCAACATTGTTGGGCCTTGAAGCACAAGATCCAAGATTTGATAAACAACGGTGAGATTGTGGTCACCAAACCAGATCAGCCTCACGTGTAAGATAGCCCTCTTCCTCCCCACAAAGAGGAAGAGGTCAACATGATTAATTGGAGTACTGTACAAAGTTCCAATTTTAAATGTGAAGCATCCCCGATCATCAAAGACGTTGTTGACAAATGGGATTGTGCAAAGTTCCAATTTAAGATGGAACGAAAGATGAAAGATCTATGCAAGAAAATTGAGCAATTGGCCGAACTGGTGACCTATCAGCATCAGGTCACACGCCTATTAGTTAGCTAGGAGCATGCCAGTCTCCTCCCCTTGATTATGAATACTCCATCGTCACCTTTAAAATATGAAACATTGGAGGACAAAGTGACGAAGAGAGTGATTGCCAAAGCCCGTTGGGATTTTGCTAATAGAAGGGAATTCACATACCTGGGCCAACCTATGGAGGAAATACTTCATATGTTAATCAATGAAGGAAGAATTACTTCCCTCCTACCTCCAATCAATCCCCGTTCAGGACGGTTCAATCCTGATGGAGTATGTCAGTATCACTCCCATTCTCGCGGTCATAGCACGAAAGAATTATGGGCACTCCGCCACCTTATTCGAAACTTAATCGATAGTTGTGTCCTACAATTGGCAGACAATGATGATGTGCTATTTGAGAGTGAAAATACTTGTCCCGCTAAATGGAAGGGACTGATAGCAGTTATTTCCTCTGTGGCCAATGAGACTGTTAAACAACTCACAATTCAACTCAAGGGAGTTAACAATCCTTTGAAAGTGGCTGCTCCAGAGCCCATCATGTTGCCATTCAGACCACAATATCCTGTTGTCAGCTTACAGAAAGTTCCCTGGAATTATGGAGAAGCTGAAGGATCCATATGTCATACAACTGCTGTAGTGCCGAAAGAGAATCCACTGTATCTTTCCCAACGGGTGATGAAGCCTGCTGTTAAATTAAAGGGGAAAATTCCCATAGAGAAGATTAAAAAATTCCTCCGTGCTATGGGTCATAATGAAGGCAAGGTGGTTTTAAGCTTAAGAGAAGCTCCACATCAAATTTCAATATTAGACTTGGTCTTAACTTCTGAAGATCACAGGAAGGTTCTATTAAAGGTTTTGGAAGAAGCCTACCTGCCAAAATCAATGGATGTGGAAAATTTTAACATTTGGCTGATCATATTTTCAACAACAATATGATCTCTTTCACTGATGATGACATACCGCCCGAAGGGACTGGTCATTGTAAGCCATTGCACATTGCGGTTTTGTCGTCTGGATACATGTTAGTTGGAGTCTTGGTAGACGGAGGTTCGTCTTTGAATATCTGTCCTTACGCTACGTTACTGAAGATGAAAGTCAATCTCAACCGAATTAGAAGTAGCCATACGATCATCAAAGCTTTTGATGGATCCCGCTAAAATTCAGTCAGAGAGATTAAGCTGGCAATTGAGATTGGTCCTCATACATTTTGCGTATCTTTTCACGTGCTCAAAATAGATACAAGATACAACCTACTTCTGGGGAGACCGTGGATTCATATGGCTGGGGTAGTCCCCTCCACTCTTCATCAGCAACTTAAATACATTATCAATAATAGCCTAGTCACTGTCAACGCTGAGCCGGAATGCCCTCAACAGGGTGACATATTGTTCATCAGTTTTAATTTCGATGTTGAGCAGGTCAGTTTCCACACTCTGGAAGTAAGCAACCCTCAATATCATGCCATTGGGATGCCATTTCCCATACCCAAGATTTCTGCCGAAGTGATGATAGCTACTCAAGAAATGATGTCATTGGGACACCAGCCTGGACAAGGATTGGGAAAAATCATCAGGGTATTAAGCACCCTATCCAAGTGTCCAGTCAAACTGGGACAGCCGGACTAGGCTATGCTTCCAGTACCAGTTCTAGGAATCCACATAAGCATAAACAGATTCCTTCCACTTCGGCCGCATAGCTATTATCTCTACCTGTACATCCAGAGTCCTCCCAATCTCCGGTAAAGGTGCCAGCCAATGTAATGGCTATGTTATTTCCTAAGCCGATACTGGTAAAGGAGAAGGAAGTCTTTGTTCCAGATCCCAAGGTGGAAGAGGAGGAACGGAGAATTAAACAAGACATCGTCAGAATGATGTCAAGTGTACGCATCATTGTCCATGATGAACATACTAACAGATATACCCCAGACGATGATTGCCCAGACGTAATGGTCATCATTCGGGATAAGAAGGATGATGACAGCCCCTCCATCATTGCAGTCCCCCGGGACTTTGCCCTTGCCAATTGGAACAGCACTCCTTGCATTGGTCGATAAGGGTAAAATGGGCAGGACTTCTTTCTGCCCTATAGATATCATAACTGCTTACTTTTCTGTACAGTATTAGGAGTTGTTTTGTTCGTACATGCTAACACTTTGTATGATTAAACAGTTTCATATATATTAAGTGAAAGCATATTTTATTTCAGGACTCTGAACTTAGATGTGCATGTACTTGCTGATAAGATGCCTCTTTTCCACGAGGATTGTCACTTTGATGAAAAAGTTGGACACAGACTTGCTGGAAATACAAGAGGACACTGTGGTGCCTCCAGAGATCAAAGAATGGGTCGAAGACAAACCTAAACCCAACCTTGATCAAACCACCTCCTTCAATCTTGGAACCTTAGAAAACCCTAAGTTAATCTGGATTGGTTCAGACCTTACCCCAAACCAGAGGAACGACATGGTTACACTACTAACCCAATTCCAGGATGTGTTTGCATGGTCTCATGAAGACATGGTGGGTTTGTCCACTGACATCGTTCTTCATCGCCTTACCATCAAAGAGTGATTCAAGCCATTCAAACATAAACTCGGTCGATTGAAACTTGAGTGGAGTTTAAAGGTGAAAGAAGAAATTGTGAAACAATTTCAAGCTGGTATTATCATGGTGTCCACATATCCTGAATGGATATCCAACATCGCGCCCGTGCCTAAGCCTGGGGGAAAGGTGCGAGTTTGCGTAGATTATCGGGATCTGAATAAAGCTTGCCTTAAAGATAGCTTTCCCGTGCCTTTTATCCACATTCTCATTGACAATACTGCTCAATATGGCATGTACTCCTTCACTGATTGCTTTACGGGGTACCATCAGAACATGGTTGCTGAGGAGGATCATGAGAAAACTGCTTTCATCGTGCCTTGGGGAACCATTTGCTATAGATGGTTGTCTTTCGGCCTCATCAATGCTGGAGCTACTTATCAGAGAGCTATGATGGCTCTTTTCCATGATTTAATGCACAAAGATATAGAGATCTACGTGGATGACATCATTGTCAAGTCCCGGAAGGAGGAGGATCACTTAGACCATCTCAAAAAGCTTTTCAACAGGTTGCGTAAGTACAACTTGAAGTTGAATCCAGCCAAGTGCGCCTTTGGCGTTAAATCAGGCAAGTTGCTAGGATTTCTAGTCAGCCATAAAGGAATCGAGTTGGACCCCACCAAAATCCAGGCCATTACGAAAATGCCCATTCCTCAGACAGAGAAGGAAATACGGGGATTTTTGGGAAGAGTCAACTTCATTAGTAAGTTCATTTCTCAACTCACAGCAACATGTGAGCCTATCTTCAAGCTGTTAAGGAAGAACTCCTCCATGAAATGGAATGATGAGTGTCAGAAGGCCTTCCTTACCATCAAAGAGCAGCTAGTCAAAGCTCCTATTTTGGTACCACCCAGGGATGATGTTCCTCTATTTATGTACCTGTCCATAAGTGAAAATGCCATGGGCTGCATGTTGGGTCAGAAAGACGATAGAGGCTGAGAACGAGCTATCTATTACCTCAGTAAAAGATTCAGCAGCAGTGAACACAAGTACACTCTAATTGAGAAGACTTATTGTGCTTTAGCATGGGCCGCCATGAGGTTGCAACAATACCTTCATGGGCACACAACCCATCTCATATCCCGCGTGGATCCTCTCAATCCATTAAAGCTCAAGGAATTGTGGATCAACTGGCTGCCGTATCTTCAGGGGATTTCAAACCCTTGAAAACATGCTTCCCCGATGAAGGGGTAATGACAATTCAGCAACACCATCAGTATAATATACGTCAAACATGGAACATGTATTTTGATGGAGCTTTTAATATAGAAGGTTCTGGAGCTGGAGCAGTTATAGTATCCGGTATGGGGGAGCATTATCCCGTCACCGTCAAATTGCAGTTTATTAGCCCCAACAACACAGCTGAGTATGAAGGCTATATCATGGGGATAAAACTTGCTCGTTCAATGGGTATAAGACGGTTAACTATCTTTGGGGATTCAGAGTTGGTAGTCAAACAATCCACGGGAATCTATCAAACCAAAGTGTTATGTTTGCTGCCTTACCACCGACAAGTTTTATAAATGGCTTTGGAGTTCGAATAGATCTTCTTTCTGCACATTCCTCGTAATAAGAATGACTTTGCAGACGCATTAGCAACTTTGACCTCCTTGATTCACATACCTGACAAGGAACACATGCCAAGCATCACATTTGCCCTGCAAACGGCACCAGCCTTGGGAATTGTGTTGGAGAAGCTACCTCCCATCCAACAGCCTTGGTACCATATTATCAAGGAGTACTTGAAAGATGGATCTACATCCACTGAGGCGAGCCTGACTGAGCAAAGACGGATTCATCGACTTGCTATGAAATTTTACATGAGCGGAGATGCACTCTACAAAAGGGATGCAGGACTAGGTCTCCTCAGATGTCTGGATAAGGATCAAGCTCAGAGACTCATGGATGAGGTCCATGGTGGAGTATGTGGCCCACACATGAGTGGCCCCCTCCTTGTTAAGAAGATCCTTAGGACAGGACATTACTGGCTATCTCTCAAAGCTGACTGCAATGACCATGTCAAGAGATGTTATCAATGCCAAATTCATGGGAATGCTATACACGCCCCTCCACGGGAGCTCCATAATATGAGTTCACCTTGGCCCTTCTCAATGTGGGGAATGGACGTGATCGGCCCCGTCGAGCCCAAAGCTAGTAATGGACATCGCTTCATCTTCACCATGATCGACTACTTTACCAAGTGGGTAGAAGCAGCCTCCTTCCCCAGGGTTACCAAAGAAGTCATCATTGCTTTCATCCGAAACAATGTTATTTGTCGATATGGACAACCAGAGGTAATTATATCAGACAATGCTAAGAACCTCAACAACAAAATGATGGAGGAGTTATGTAGTAAATTCCACATCAAACATCTTAACTCCGTCATCTACCGTCCCAAAGATGAATGGTGCTGTTGAAGCGGCTAACAAAAACGTCAAGAAGATTATGCAAAAGATGTCTGCCAACCACAACAGATGGCCTGACTTAATGCCTCTTACTTTGTTAGACTATAGAACATCAATGCGCACTTTAACTGGGGCAACCCCCTATGCATTAACCTATGGGATGGAAGTAGTACTCCCCATAGAAGTAGAAATGGAATCCCTCAGAGTGTTGATGGACGCTCAGCTGGATGAAGACCAATGGGTACAAGACAGGTATCACCAATTGTCTTTGATAGATGAAAGGTGAACCACGGCTATCTTTCATGGTCAGTTATATCAACAAAGGATCGCCAGATCCTACAATAGAAAAGTCCGGCTATGACAGTTTAAACAACATGACTTGGTTTTGAAGAAGATCCTCGATAACTAAGATCAGTCTAAGGGAAAATTCGCTCCTAACTGGGAAGGCCCATTTATTCTCAAGGAGGTATTGAGGTGCTCTCAGATTGCAGGAAATGGACGGCGATAAATTTCCACAGCTTATCAACTCAGACACTGTGAAACGATACTATGTATGAAGTTACTATCAAGCAAGCATCCTGGTATTGGATCATCAGTTCACTAGTCATTTCGGTTCTTTAACCCTTCATTACATACAACTCTTTTCCACACTTTGCCCATCAGGGAAACGTACTCTTCAAGCCAGCAGCCTGGCTTCACTACGCTCTTACAACTTTGGTCATCCCACTATGGATTGAACTTCTCACGTTTTCAGTTTGTCCCCCCAAACATGGGATCAAACTTTTCACACATGCAGTTTGTCCTCAACCTAGGATCAAACTTTCTCTTCCCCGCAGTTTGACCTGCATATGGGATCATGCTTTTCAACTCATCCTGAGGGGCGAACTATGTCGACCTGATCTCCTTGATACACGGGAGTATGTAGGCAACCATATTCTATATGGCCCGGTCGCAATAAACAAAAACAACATAAACATTTCTACCCTTTTCTAAAAAAACAAAAACCATAAAAACACTTCTACGACCTTCTTCATCAATAAAGCTTATACACCCTTTCTGCCACATACAGCGTTGAACCTCTTACACCAGGTTCGAACTACGCAAACCGGATCTCCTCTTCAACAGGAGTACGTAGGAAGCCATTCATGGTTCGGTCTAACCCCATACCAAAACACAAATACTTGTCAATGGTACTAGGATCAAACTTCAATCTACCACATTTCATTTGGCTTCAAACCAAAGGGATGGAATTACCTGAACTCCTTCCAATAGGAGATTCGACAACCATCTAAGCTACGGTTGTTCCTCAAAGAGCAACACCAATCCATAAGAGATGGAATTAACTAGGCTCCTCCTAAATAGGAGTACTGGCGACCATCTGTGGTGTGGTCAATCTCAGATAGGAAAGCCACACTCCTCTCCACATTTCCATACAGAAACCAGTCCCAAGACACCAAAGATAGTAGGGATACACACAGATCCATTATCTATTCTGAACTATCCAGAGATAGCTCAATGTCCATCCATCAAGGAGGAATTCAGAATACATCATGATCACAAGCCCTGAAGAAGCAGGCAAATATCAAGCAAGTATCGGATCATATCTAAGAGAGAAGTGATCAAAAATATATTTCCCTACTATATATAATGTTGTTTGATATACACAATGTAAACAGTACATGACAAAATGGATATACTAGTTTGTGCAGGAAAATACAAGTCCATCTACAAATTAGTGTATATGCGAGCTAACAAGCCCAATATGGCATCCCTCTCTGAAGAAGGAGGTAAAGCTGTGGTCTCCTGTACGAGGATATCCACACGACCCAACAGATTTACAGCCATCTGCATGGTGACCATATGCTCATCGATGTAAGTGTTCATCTCTACAAGCATGCCAGTGGTAAGGGACCTCAATGCAGTACTATCTATGACGGCTACATCCCGGACAGATATGGCACTCTCCCCCTCAACTATCACTGCATCTCTGGCTAATCTGGCCTCATCCCGCTCAACAACAGCAGTATCTCTCCGAGCTAATGCCTCGTCTCTCTCTAACAGAGATGCGTCTCTCCCATCAAGAGCTGTCAACATCAGGGATCTAGCCTGATCTCTCTCAAAGGTCATCAAATGAAGACTCCGCTCAAAGTACTGTACTGAATGCTGAATCACGACAGTGCTAGTACTGGGAGAATCTAAAGAAAATACTGGAAACCCAGTAGATGTCTCCTCCTCGGTGTGAGAATTAATGTCCTCCATGGGCTCTCCACTATCTGAGTCAATACTCGACAATGTGGATACCACCGCAGCCGATGCAATCTCTATCTCCATCCATGCAGAATACTCTACAGAACAACTTGGATGACTAATGGAGAAAGCAGCTATCTTGTGCTAATCCCAACATGCGTACACATGGGATCGGTCCTCTGCTGAAAGATAGTGAGAAGCTAAACGCTGGCCCAACGCCCCCTCGAAAGGATGAAAATCCTGAAACTGGTCAAACTGCGACATCACAGCCAGTAGATGGTAAGTAGTCATACCCCTCAAACCTGCTAGAGGGATGTAATCCATGCCCGGAGCATGAGTAATAAAGTTGTAAGGTGAGCTGAGCCCTGAGCACGACAATATACTAAACGGGTCTACAATATCAGCTAAGAAAGCGGACCAAGATGCAGCATCCGTACACTCCGCAGGCTGAAATAAATATGATATGGCTATATCATGGGTGAAACAATACCCATGTCCTTTGAAAATGCCAATCGGTCTCAGGTGTGACATAAACCACACGTATAACATGACCGAACTGCCCATAAATACTCCTGTCGGATAAGTGCAGCAGTATATAGCTGACCTCAATGTCTCGACTATAATCATCGTCATGATGGTACGACCCTCCTTGAGAGCTCTCACTGCCATGATAACTCCTATGTCCAACTCGTGGCATGTAGACATATGATAGTATGCACAATAGCAGTACGTTTACCCTGGCCAGACGCCAATGAGCCTCCGATGTGGTGAAATCCCCGGAATGTCGTCTATAACTATCCTCAGAGCCAAATCTGTTAAACAGAAAATGCTGGAATATAACATGGCCAGATGTTAGCTCATCCTGCACCACCCTACGCCTCAATCCAGTGAGGGTCATGAACCATCGACTCATGTCCCCCAAAGCCATATGCGCGCAAGGTCTGTCCAGTGGCAGCATGGTCAATCATGCATACTCCTCTAGAGTAGGAGTTAACTCCTAGATCCCAAACCGAAAAATATGTTTATCCGGTATCCAGTGCTCCAGCATGCCCTCCATGAATCCTATGGGAACATGAAACATCAAAAGGGTCATGGTATGCTGCAATAGCTGATCTACGGTCACCCTATCTGAGGGTGACATACTATCATACCAATATCTCAGACGGGATGCCACCAATAATGACGGGGTGTGATCTATGCGGCTGACTGTAGAAGAAGACATCTGTGTGGGCCGTATCATAATACCATCCAGGGGTCAATGATAAATATCTCTGGACATACATACATATGCATAACATGATGCATGCATAACAGATAATAGATGGTAATATGATATAGGAAATGGAAAAACTGTACATACATTCCTAAGTATATCATCATCTAATACATCATCTCTATACAACTAAAAATACAGGGAAATGGGGCACAGACGCCCTACTACTAACAGAGGCCTATCAAAAAAGATAACAAGAATACACATTAGAAGAAGACAATGGTGTCAATATCTATATCATCAATCCTGTCCACCTGATGTAACTCCTCTTGAGTCACTGGATCTCTATCAACAGGTATGTCAGGCCTATACAAAGGAGGATCTACGTCTGCAAAATCAAATGGGTCATCTGAGGGGTCAGCTCCTGTGCTGGAAGGATCAAACGAATTTGCCTCTGCCAGATCCCTACCCAAATGCCGAATAAAGAAATGTGCCTAGTCCAGTCGCCGGGTCAAGCTGTCAATCTTATAACATGAGTCGAATCTCAAACACAGGCTAGCCAATTCGTCATCATCACGGATCCTGGAACCATATCCCCCATAAACTAAGTGGCGCGAGTCTGGGCTCCAATAGTACGAGGGATCCACCAATGCCGGAATACATCCTGAATGCAAGGACCCTCTGACATTGCAAAACCGTCAACACCCAACAATGGGATATCAATGACGGGTGACTGTGACACAGGCCAATAACGCCTGGCAGGAGACAAGATCGGTATACGGATCTCCCTTATGATGCTCCTAATATCATGCTCTCCAAAATAGAGCTCACATCCTCCATCTGTGAAGAGAGGAATCCTACGGGTAAAAATCACATACTCGATACTAGTCGTGTATCCATCCTCAAATCCAACGGCCAAATGCTCCCCAGGATATGGAATCCATGTGATGACATCCGCTGTCAACAACTCCAGCTGTAGGCGATAATGAGTGAAACCCTCAGCTACAAGGACCTCGGCCAGTATAAAATGATGCCATCACCGTCCTCATGGGTAGGTATCCAACCCTACCACACTCACCGGACGTAGACATGGGAGCCTCTCATAGGCCCAAAACTGCCAACACAAAGGCAAACATTTGCTATCAGTTAACACTCTTAACCTATACATGGTAAAAGATAAGAGAATTACTTACCAACATAAATGGGTAAAATCCTAACCAAGCCTCCGTCAAGCCCTGCGAGCGCATACGCATGCCCATAAGGAAATAGGTGAAGGTGTAGGATCCCCAATCATACTCTCCAATACGGTCCACATGACGCGTGGCGCTAATCAAATCGAATGACACCGTAGAAGAGTTATCTACTATGAAGCAGCCCCTAATGATCAACAGGAATAATCGCCGAAGAATGTGATCCCTGACTTTGACATCAGCTGGTATATATGGGCGCACTCAATAGCCCACTCATAGCTTCTACGCTCAAAGGACCAGCACGAACAGTCCTGCCCTTGAGCGCCTCTGTTGGAACTCCTAACAAGGATCTAACGGTAGTTGGGGCAATATCAGTCGTACAAGGCACTGGCTCCCCTCCAAACTCCATACTTATGATAAACTGCCAATCCATAGGTGTCATCATCACCTCACAGTCCAATAAATGGAGAGACTGGGTCTGGTGAAACCAGCGCTTAGACAATGCCCTGAGGTAACCCCAGGGACAACGGCGGGGAAGGATGGAAAAGAATGTTCCAAATCCCCATGCATGCACAATTGCTTTATAGTTAGGATGAAGCGCTTGGTACTTGGAGTGAATACTGAACCAGTTCCCTCAAGGCTGTGTGAAGCCAGGAACCTGCAAGATACAGATCGACATCAGAATCCTTTACTCCTCATCAATAGGAAAGAAGGAAGATTAAGATCTAATGTGATACCTCGTTAGCATGCAAATACATCGAGGGATGTCTGTTCAAATCACCCAAAAGCTATGGGTTTGCACCTGAATACTCGGGAGGTCCCTACGAGGAACATGTACAGCAGGAGCGGGGTCCGTAACCGGAACATCCTCCTCCTCGTCCTCAACGTTCGGTACATCAACCCGGACTGGACGTATCATCGTCTCCACCAATCGACGAGGCTGTCTAACAGAACGGGGTCGAGGCACTTCAGAAGCCCTCCTCCGTACACCAAAAGTGGTCTTGTGGGAACTACTCAGCTGATCCGGATCCATAATATCTGGACAATAAGTCTCCAAATCACCTCAGAAATGGTGTGATATTTTCTAACTTGGAGCTTTTTAAAATGCATTTAATGACTATATGCATGCATGCATTATTTTAACGTACCTCTACAGTAGAGTTAAAAATGCATGACTACTCAATGCCTATATTTTGAAAATTTTTGCCAAAGTTTCCTCTATAAATAGGACTATCCACATGTACATAGGCATGACTAGGTGGCCATTCAGTAACACACCTGCCCACAGTCACATAAATCCTATTTGCATCCAAAAATCAAAGTCATCAATCCATAAGGGTAGCCTAATTATCAGGATTACTTTGCTTTTTCACCTGTGCTCATTTGTCCTCAAATAGGATAAGAAATAGCAGAAAAAGGTGCCAATTTGACTGTCTCAAAAGTTAAATTTGTTCACATCATTATGTTCAGCATGGTTTAATACTAACACTTATTATGTTGAATTATTTTTATCAAGTCATTTGAGCATACATAATCACTACTATGTGTTTAGATGCATTTCATATGATAAGTCATTTTTCAACGAATAAAAACTGGAAAAAAGTACATGCATACGTTACCAGGACAGTGTAGAACACTTATACGGTGACAGAATTTGCAGAAAGATGTCTGAACTCAGCAGATCTGAAAAAGAGCTCTCAGATTTCCTTCGCGGCGCAACCTAAAAATGACTTATGAAAACAACCTGTAGGACTTTTATGTCCACGGTTGGCCATAGGCCCATCTGCAGCTGCAGCAGGTGTACCTGCGGCACCCTTATGTGGGTCCCACCCCTCCAGCTCTGTCCAGTTCGAGGTGCAAAGGAGTCCGTATAAGCTGAAAAAGCCAAATCAGGAATAAAAATGCTACACGATTAAGCAGAATAGCCTGAAAACCCTGGTTTTTTCTGGACCCAACTATGGCTTTCTTTTCATACGTTGGTATTCTCCTGAACATAGGGTTTAATATACCGATGATCGAAGTCGTTGCATACCACATTCGACAATACTGTACAGAGGTACAATGCCATCAATACAGGGTTATCACCCTAATCTTTGCAAACAGATCCCCGTCGGGGGTTACAACGCATGTTTTGTTGACACACACATCAACGATGATCCAATAGAGATCCCCGACGGGGGTTACAATGCATGTTTTGTTGACACACACATCAACGATGATCCAACAGAGGTCTCTGGCAGGGGTCACAACGCATGTTCCATTGACACACACATCAATGATGATCCTACAGAGGTCCCCGGCGGGGGTCACAACACATGTTCCATTGACACACATATCAACGATGATCCAACAAAGATCCCCAGTGGGGGTTACAATGCATATTCCGTTGACACACACATCAACGATGATCCAACAGAGATCCCCAGTGGGGGTTACAACACAATCTCATAAGCATGTCCTCGACGGTGGCTACAACGCATGTTTTCCATTGATACACATGTCAGTGAAGGTCAAGCAACCTTGACGTCAGTTCAATCGTTGGCAAGTAAACCCGACGTCGCATCAGAAGTCATCCGATGATTGCATAAGTTGATACACACATTAACAAAGTCCAAGCAGCCTTGACATTTATCCCCAGCAGGGAGTTCATCCGTTGATATACACATCAACAGAGGATCAAATGGATCCCCATCGGGGGTAACAACGCGTGGTCAACCGTTGGTTCACACTTCAACGAATGTCGGGCAGCCCTGACAACATCTGTTGTTGGCAGTAAATCCAACAGACCATTGATATGTCCTGACGATACAAACCAGGAAGATCAACACCAGTAAGGAAGATCGATGATGGAATATGTTATACACATCCTCAAACAGACAAAGTTTTATCCCCACAGATCTCTTGTACAAGAGAGGCACATCTTTGGAGTAAAGTCTGTATCCAGAATTAAGGACTTTGGTGATAGCCCCAAAGTCAACATTCTGATAGGTTTGGATCACACCTCCAAGCTTGCCATCATCTCCATCACCAGTAGAAGCAACAGAGAGCCGACAATCATCCCCAGCATGTTAGAAAGTAATTCATATGCATCATACACTTGCATTATATTGCTCTATACTGCATTATATTTATCTTGTTGCATTTCAAGTGTCTAGGATTCTTTATCCTATCCATGCCATTGCATTGCATGAATATGATAAAGAGGGGCATCTGTAGACACTCAAAATTTTATGCACACCTGTTACTGACATTGCAGGAAGGCAGATTCATCTTTCAGAGATAACCCCGGAAGACGGCTCATATCCAGTCTGAATACTACCGAAATCTCAGCTTCAACCCCGAAAGACACTAGGAGTAACAGCCTCAACCTCGAAACATACACCGATAGTAACAGTTCGAACCTCGGTGATAACACCGAGGCCTGCAGTTCCTATACCAGAAATTCCACCGGAGAAAACTGATTCATCATGGAGATAATTCCGAGATGTTCAATCTCAGTCCCAGCACTGGGAATAGCAAATTCCAACCTTGGAGAGAAACCCAAGGAAGGCAGTTGCAGTTTCGGAGATAACCCCAAAAATGCTTGTTTTAAATGTATGCCATCAGCTTCAACCTCGGAGCTTACACCGAAGCACTCAGTACAAGACCTGCCAATAACACTAGGAAGACATGCACACCTCAAAGATGACACTGAGGATCTTTAACCATTGCAGCAATCCAATCTCAGCGATAACCATGAGCAACGTCTGCTTTATCATCCCAAACCGAAGATAACCCCGGTGAGGGGCAAAGTCGTCATCTTGCCACCTTGACGCCACATCATGTCGTCTCAACATTTTAAACATATATTTCTACACAATAATGTCCCACAAGAATCAAGGAAGACCAATCCCGAGTGACTATTACGCATGATAACGGATAGAATTTGAAGCTGAAGACCAGAGGGCATCGTCCCATCTTCATGACTTCGTACAACCTCTAATCACATGTCATTGCGTAACTCTCGACAACAGCGGTCCGAAATAGGTCCTACATACCTCAGTCGGATTCCCGGATTGCAATTCTGAAAGTTCGAGCGGACATCACGCTGCCCGCGTGCACGTACTTCGAGACTGCGGGACTCACGAAGCCCGAGGCACCCCGGGCAGCCTCAGGTACACCTACGGCTCCACCCTCTATAAATAGAGGGCTTGGGGTGGCCATTTTAAAAGAGAAAAAGGCGAGGAAGTCCTGTCCAATTTGCTCTGTACACACCCCAAACTGAGTGCTTTCTCATTTTAAACACTTGTAAGCTCATATATAGCTACTTTTTATCGGCAGGAGCCGAGTGTTCATCCATTTCAAGTTATTGAAGTCTTCTTTGGCAGCCCACTGTAAGCCTTCATACACGCTTTAAAGCCTTTCTCTTCATCTTTGCACACACTGTTCTTTACATTGAGAGTCGTGTTGCGTGTGTATGCCCGGACTTAGGTCCGTGGTTTCTTTTCAGTTTGCATATATATATATATATATATATATATATATATATATATATATATATATATATATTTATATATGGACTAACATTATTGAGTTATGTCTCGATTGAGCCTAGACTTCGGTCTGGATAGTTTAATGGCTTTCTTATATATATATATATATACTTATATATATGAACTGTGTGTCGAACTTTGTTCGATGAGCCTAGACTTATGTCTGGTGCGTTTAAATGTTTTCTTATATATATATATATGAACAGTGTGTCGAACTTTGTTCGATGAGCCTGGATGTTATATCAGGTGTGTTTACTGCTTTAATATATATATATACTTATATATATTAACTATTGTTGGACTTTGTCCGATGAGCCTGAATTTTATATTCGGTGCGTTTATCGCTTATATACATATATATATATATATATATATATATATATATATATATATATATATATATATATATATATATATGTATATATATATATATATATATATATATATATTCATTTCGTCCCACCTGGAGTTTACTTCGTGGTGATTGACTATTTTTACTGCTTTCTGTACATTACGTCCCGCCTGGAGTGTCATCCATGGCTGTTGATCGCGTTTACAACTTTATTTACATTTTCGATCCCCCATGGAGGTACTTCTTGGTGGTTGATATATATATATATATATATATATATATATATATATATATTTCCATTTCATCCCACCTGGAGTTTACTTCGTGGTGATTGACTATTTTTACTGCTTTCTGTACATTACGTCCCGCCTGGAGTGTCATCCATGGCTGTTGATCGCGTTTACAGCTTTATTTACATTTTCGATCCCCCATGGAGGTACTTCGTGGTGGTTGATCATGTATATATATATATATATATATATATATATATATATATCTGCTTACTGCGTTTATATTAACTGCGGCATCATGTGAGTCTAGGAATTATGTGATCACAGATTCAGTCTACTGAGTCTAGATTTGGTTCCCGTGGTGGATATTTTTAGCTGTAGGCAGCTTGTAATTTATTCACGGTGTTTGGATTTCCTTAGATGGTTTTCATACCCATGAGGAGTTCGGCACTGCTTTGTACATTATTTTTCTCGAAGATGGTTCGCATCTCGAAAATAAAAGCAATCAAGCCGAACATTTAATAAAATCGAAGTATGAAAGGCCTCAATTACTATTGAGCAAAGGGTTTGAAAAAACCTCTTTTTAAAACATCATTGCTATATTTTGTTAAAACTGAATTTTTATACAAATTCAAACCCTATGTATATAGGTGCAAACGAGGCATAACATTACTTCCAAATAACAGCACATTGACTCACACACACACACACACACACACATTCATATAACAGCTTATTGAAAAGTGGAAGTCACCGTGGCAACACGGATGTTGGGGGGTGCCTAACACCTTCCCTCCGCATAAGCAAGTCCCCGGACCCTAAATGAATCTCGATTTTACAAACCCGTTTTGCAGTGTCACATCACTGGGTCAATGTGCAAACCTTTTCTCGATTGTGTTGGTACAACCAGTTAAAAAACTAACTGGCGAATCTTATAGTCTAATCATCGACATTATACATGTCGGACCTTTTTCACTTGTTTTTTCAAACAAATCTCACCTAAAATGAGAACACAAAAAAATAGGTAACAAAAAAGGACAAATAAAAATTCCGACGTCGACATGAACTTAATATGTACTTGAAGGAATATCAAGAATAAGGTATTACGATACCTGTAATTTTGATGTGAGCTGAATAGTCTAGGAAATGTTTTATAAGTACATATAGAAATTTTATTAAGGAGATAAGATTTCACATGAAGAGATGCTATGATGTTAAACGAAGATGAGTATATATATATATATATATATATATATATATATATATATATATATATATATATATATACTTAGTAAGGTGCTATTTATATTTTAGCAAGAGGAATGATGAATTAAGTTAATGATATAAGGATCAAGATAAAATTATGTTAGTAATTAACATAGCTTGAACGTTGGCCTTGACTAGTAAATAAGAATTTGAATAAGTTTAAATTTATTAGCTAATATAATTAGCAATAAAAATGGCATAAGATAAAACTCAAAATTTGAGTTAGAGATAGAATTTTGAAGCACGGACTGCTCGGTTGCGTCTGGAACGTCAAGTTTAGTCAGAATGGACAGTAAACACAAAATGTGTAAATGTTGACTTTTGGTCAAAGTCAACAGTTGACTTTTTATGGAGAAAAGTCAAAATTAGTGTGAGAATTGAAATATGTTATGATTATGTGAATTATGTGTGTGGTTAGATAAATATATATTATATAATGTGTATACATTTATTTTGTATGTAAAAGGGGAATTAAGAATTAAGTTATGTAACCTAATATGTATATTAGGTGTGATAATTAAATAACCTAAGAGGTTATGATACAGGAAAATGTAATATATAAAATATATACTAATTTTAAGAGATTTATTTTATACATCTCAATTAATTAATTTTATAACCTAATTATAGCAAGTCTAATTAGGTTAAGAAATTAAGTGTACATGAATAAGGATTAAAATTATAATTGTGTGGAATGAAACCCTAATTAAATAATTAGGGTAGTATAAAATGGAAAGATATTGGAATATGATAATTTTTTTCAATGACCCAAAGAATTTAATTCAAAGCCCAAGAGATTATATATGGAAAGCCCAAAACATTTAATGAGTGGCCCAACTTTTAGCCCAATTGAGAAGGGGTATTTTGGACCTTGTGTATTCTAAGTATGAGATAAAAAGAAAGCAAAATTGGGAGCATTATAGGGCCAAGTGGCCGGGTATTAGAGAGGAATAAGGAGGGGGGAGAATGTGATAATTGCTTACTTTAGTTGGTGAGCAACTCCTTCTATGTGTCCTCATTTTATTTAGCCAACACTTTGGCATTTCTTTCAAGTAAAGCTAAGGTGATTAAGAGAGAGAACCAATTTATGTTGGGAGATTTGATTAGATACAAGATATATGTATATTAGTTGACCAAACACTAAAAATTCTCCCCACTTTATCAAACAAATATTTACTTCATTTCATCTCTCTCACTTCTAAGCTCAAAAAGCAAAACTAGAGAGAGAGGAGAGAGGGACGGCTGGAGTAAGAAATCTAGGGGAAGATGTTTTGATCTTCTTTCTATCCAAAATCATCTTTCACTTTGGAAGAATAAGGAAAGGTAGCCATAAATCAAAGGTATAAACCCCTTTTGTTTATGTATTTTTGATTATTTTTAGTTATGTTCAATCAAAACTTAAATTGATGATTTCAAACTTCAAAACTCTAGATCTATATAATCTAGAGTGTGTTTATGTGTGGATCTATCCATATTGTGTGTTAAAAGTTAGATCTAAAATATGAAATGGAAACTAGTTTTTCAAAGGGTGGAAAACTCTAATTTTTCTTAGCCTTGATTGAGTTTAATCTTGTGTTTGATAATTGTTTGATGGAATAGATCATGTATTATGGTATATTCATGGGTATATGAATTATTAGTAAGTGTTATGAAGAGTTATGTTGGTTGTTATGTGAAAACATAGAAGTTTTCTTAGAATACACGAAGAGTTAAAAATTAGATTTTTATGAAAACAAAACACGAAATTCAAACGACCATATCCCCTATTATATTTCAAATTTTTTAGTGTGGTCAATCCCTAGAGTTAGATCTATAAGTTTTTTAACATCTCCAAGTGGAATCACTGAAAAAGGAGTTGTAGATTTCTGTATGGACTGTTTTTAGCAAAATAGGCAAAACTGTAAAATACCAAAATATATACTGCCCAGAAATTTAAAAGGGCATTTTTGGCCACTTAATTTGTGAGAAAAATTCCGGCCTTTTGGGATATGAAAATATATGGTATAAAGTACCTCCTGTCCAAAAATGAGCTCATTCCAACTTAAAATGACCAAGTTATGACTATTTCAATTTTTACGATTTTTCGACAAAAATGGTTATAACCGAAGTTCTATAACTCCGATGGCCACGAAATTTAAACTAGAGTGTCACGTTAACACATATAAGATTGTGTAAAAAGATAGAAATTTTTTGAGTTGAGCATGATAGGGCTAATTTCTTAAGCTACACACTGAAAATGATTTTTGAAACATACCAAAGAAAGTTAGAAAATTATGGAAAAATATTTTTTGTGCATGAAATATATGTATATATGTTTGGTCAAAATATAGAAAAATAATAAGCTGATTTGGTATTTTCGTGAAAAGGATATGGAATCCAGCTTGCTGGATTGAAGAATCTGATGAATCCAGCTTGCTGGATTGAAAACAAGTTTACTGAATTGAAAATATGTTGAATCCAGCTTGCTGGATTGCAATCTAGTTACAAGATTTGGAATCCGATTTGCTGGATTGCAGTTTGGTTTGCTAGATTGGCCATCTAGATGCTGGATTTGGAATCCAGGTTACTGGATTTGGAATCCAGTTTGCAGGATTATTGGCAATTCGATTGCTAGATTTAGAATTCAGGTTGCTGAATTAGTAATTTGACTTATTAGATGTTAAAGAATAACTTATGAAATGAAAAAGTGAGTGTTAATGTAACGCCCCGAAATTTGTTCTATCTTCACACCCTAATATTGTGCATTACGATTCTATCTCCTTACCAAGCATACGTCATTATATAGTTAAATATAATAACATATATTCTCAAATCCCAGGTTCTGGAAACCTTATAATTTCTTTCATTACAAATAATGATAATTACATTATTCTTTTCATCTTACACGAGTGACTTTCATCCGCCACCAAGGATACATGACTGTTCATTAAACTAGTCTATAGTTTAATTCTATCATTCTATATTACAAGTCTTCACTTGATCTTCACGCACATTCATCTAATGAATGACACTTCGTCTGGATACCGATCAGCTTGATCTTTAAGTTCTTTCTAACATCGTTCGCTGAAAATATTTTTCATTTAAAGCAAGTGTGAGCATTCAATTGCCCAGCACGTCATAACAGTTCAACAACCAACTTCAAGAGTTTAAACATTCTTCAGAACTTCGATAACCGAACAAAGTTTATGAAGCAACTTGAATAATAGGAATAGTCTCGATTCCTATCATCTTAAAACATTCATGACATACTCTTTACACTACTTTCATTCTTCTACCTTTTTCCATACATATCCTGTCTGCCTAGAATCATTAGCACAGACTTAACAATAACGGTTCATGTATAAACAGAACATACTCGTATTGAACAGTTCAATTACAGAACAGTTCATCTCAAAGAAACACCGAAGTGTTCAAATTGTGGCTCAAGGCCTCATACGTACTACCACCTTGTACATATATCACACATATGCACATAGACAGAAATTCTCAAGTTCAACATCTGAGAAGTTTAAGAAACTAGCATTCATTTAAAATAAGAATGAAGTTAGGAAACTTGCCTTACGCACAGCTACATCTTATAGTTTACGCTGAACTGCTTATTCCAAATCCCTATATAACACATAAGGAAATAACACGTACACCAATTAGTCATATACTTGACTTACGCATTGGTTTACTTAACTTTACTTCTTAAGGTTCGCGTTCTTGTAATCTAAGCTTACGCGACTAACTTCCTTTACTACCGGTTTACGGCTTCATGACATATGGAGATGTCTTAACTCATACTATCATCATCTTTGATTATTTACAGTCTTATCTTCTTCTTATAACTTCTCTAGGACTCAACACACATCGCGTCTCTGCTAGTAGTCCATATGGTACTCTGAGTGGTTTCCCACAAACAACTAACAAACAAGTTCCCGTCTCATCTACACTGCCCATAACTGTGAGTTAGATCGGTTGTGATAACCCGGGATTTCGAATATTAAAAATTTTACGCATAATTTCGTTTTTATTTTAATATTAATATTGATTTTTCAATTTTGTGACAAGTATCTGTGATACGAGTCTCGAGAAGGTTAATTTGTATATTGACTAATAAATTTAGAGTATAGTTGTGCTTAACAGCTTTAGAAATCCTAAACCTAAGCTCGGATAGGGATTCGATAGAAAATATAATTAAAATAATTATATTAATGAGTATGTGTTTGTACCAGAGAGATTTATTGATCAATGATTGATAAGATAAGGTTTAAAATTAAAAAACCCTAATAAGAGATTAGAAACCTTAATCTTAGGATTAGAAAACCTAACGCGCGATTAGAAATCCTAATTGTATGCCGGGAAACCCTAATTTAAAATCCGAGAATCCTAAACCCTAATTAGAAAACCTTAATCCTAATTAGTAACTCTTAATGTGTTTGATAACATTTAATGTAATTAGTAATCACTAATTATATTTTATCATCTTAATTTTCTATTTTGAAAACCCTAATTTGAGAATTATGGAAACTAAGGTTATAAAACCTAAGGGTTAGAATCTTAGGGTTAAACCCTAAGGGTTTGGGCAATTGACCATTGTGTCATTAAATTTAGAATGCAAAGACTAAAATGCCCTTTATGGATTTTTTATTAGATTACTTGTAAAATTTGATAAACCTTTAGTTGGTGACCAACTAAAGGCAACCAATTGACTCTTGTCTCAGCCATAACTGATCCAACATTGACACCTAGTCATTATAGATACATTATATCTAGATTTAAGAGATAAAGAGAGAGAATGTCCATAAAAGTAGTCATTTTGCTATCCCACTCTCCACAAACTCATTCTCTCTCCTAACCTCCGAATTTCTTAAGTAATTCAGTCATAAAACACCTCCCTAAAACACCATTTACAGATAAGGAAATCTAAGATCAAGAATTAAAGCTTAAAGGTGTAACCCTAACTTTTATTTTGATCCAAGTTGCTAAGAAAAATTTTCTATTTATGTGTTTAATCTTATGTTATAAGATGTTTTTAGTTGATATATATTGATCCATCATGGATCCATAGCATCAAATGGCTTTAAAATGGTGTTTTTCAAAACTGTGCTTGAGCTTAAAATGTGGCCTGACAACCAAATGTCAGTGGCCACAAATCCTTGCTCGCTTGTGTTTTACGTTGTTTTATGTTATGGATCAGTAGTCTGGTATGTTGTCTTTGACCGAGAAGTGAAATCACAATTGTTAAATGTCTACATTTAAAGTTATTCATGGTCAAAGTGAGTTGACCGGGCTTGACCAACACTTTCTAAATAACCCATAAAGTGTGAATCCGTGTCTGACAACGTTTTCAAGTTCCTTGATCTGTCAGGTTTTGTGAGTTTTGTTGATGTTTTTGTAATCAATGTGTAGTCGGCTGTCTGGACTATAGATCCATGGTTTTAGATCATTTATAGCATCAATAGATCAAGTGTCGTGAGTGGTCAAGCCTGACCAGTCGAGCACGAAGTGCTATTTCCGGAAAACCCAGAAATTCTATGAACACTTTCTCCGACAACGTTTGACCAAGTTGAATATGGAGATTATGATGTTTTTGGACTGAGATATTTGTATATAAATATTTTATGGCATGAGTACTATAGGTTTAAACCTTTATAACACCAAATCAAAGAACAGAACATAGAATAAATTGAGCTCCAAAGTAGACCCTCGAAGCTGCTGGGTTTCTGGGTTGCCCAGAAAACCCAGAACTTATTCTGACAGCTACTTTGTGGCTTCAGATCTTGTATTTGTGTTATGATATGACCAAGTTGATGATTGATAGTTGTAATACTACATGTGTACTATAATATTGATCCTTAAGATAGCCCAGAAACAAATTGGACTGAGATTTACAGGCAGTCAAACATGGTAGATGGTTAATGAAGCTCTCAGTGTTCTTGAGCTCAAGAACACCAATAGCGACACTTAGTGTCGCTAAAGGTCTTTAGCGACGGTTTTAGGTCGTATATTCGGCCATTGCGCACTGTTAAGTATTATGCATAATATAGGGTACAAGGAGTTGGCCGGCTCTAAGTACTTGCAGAGGGTATGATTTAATCTTTATGGTTATTTGATACACCTGCGAATGTATCAAAGTAAATCTTTGATAGATACCCGAGAAGAGAAGTTCTAGATCTTGTGTGATCACTCAGCATAAATCTGGAAAACATCCCACTTTGTTATTACGTAGAATTGATTCTTGATTATTCAATAGAATATCGTAGAAACTTTGAAAGCGTTGTACTCTTTCATTATTAGATTATTGCGTTGCCTAGAATACGAGAGGACTTGTTATTGATTAACGATTTGTTCAGCTATTTCAAAGTTCACCGAACTTTGGTCTCATTCTATCAAAATAGATAGTCTGTTCTTATTGATTCGTATCCATTTATTGTATATCTTACCTTGTGGGACAAACTTGTTGCTCACCCTTGCTAAATAAAATATTTCAGCTAGGAACGAAGAAGCCAGCGGGTCGAAGAAGAACAAAGGCAAAGGCAAAATGTTGGATTAGTTTTTATAAACATTATCATTATGAATATGTTGTATTTGTAAACCTTTTTGTATATCTAAAGGGTATGTCTGTAATGTTAAGGTTAGAGAACCTGTGACTAATGTATTAACAATCTCTGTTAATGACTTATGTATTACTATTTCTATATGAATGGGTAGTTAGATGTTATTGTATTGTGGATCATGAACACCAAACTCGGGGGGTCAGGTAACCCAGATTTGCCGGCGTCACAGGTTGGTATCAAAGCTGTAGGTTATAACCCTTAAATGGGGAGGGAAAAAATCCTAGGATTATAACCATAAGCGAGATAGAGAATACTCATTTAGAGTACTAAGTGAGAGATTGTTGAACCGTATATATAGTGAGATATGTGCACTCATAGTGTTAGAAGATTGTACTAATGGAGTACTAATCAAGTTGTTTAAACTGATTGTAGGATGTCGGGAGAAGATAAAATGAGTACGGAGATGCCAGCGGCTGTCGCACCAATGCCAGTAGCCGAGGTGCCAGCACAGAGCGAGTCAGCTGAAGAAGTGGGAAAAGATGAACCCATGGTCAATCTCGAGAGTGATCATGATGATTATCTTGAGATGTATCTAAGTACTGATGAGGAGGCAGAGTCTAAAGAAGCTAAGGTGGAGTTAAAGAATAAGATCAAAGTTGGAGAACAAGATCAACAATCTGCAGAAGTTTAGGAACTCCGAAGTAAAGTGTTTCTTCTAGAGGAGTTATGGAAGACAGACCGGGCGTTACTCGAAATGACTGAAGAACGGAATGAGCTCAAGGCGCAGGTCAAAAGGATGAAGATTGAAGGGGGTGGATCATTTGAAGGAACCAGTAAGAAAGACAAGAGGAAGAGAAAGAGGGAAAAAGACAGTGAAGACTCTGAAAATTCAAACCCGAAGAAGAAGCAAGCCTATATCAAGTGTTGAAAGACTCACGCTGGAGAATGCATGATGTGGAAGAATGTATGAATCAACTGCAAGCAGGAAGGACATATTTCTTTGCATTGTCCTAAGCCGAATTTGAGGAAGTGTTTCTCATGTGGAAGAAAGGGTCACGGATTCAACAAGTGTCCCAACAAGAAGAAGACTGGTGAAGGGAGTGGACGGTAGATAGCTTACGATTGAGCGTTAGTATCTTTTGGTAGAAGCTTTTGATATTAAGTGTTGTAATATCAAGAATGATGTTTAAACATATGTAAATATATATGTTTTATGAATGAAATCTTTATTTTCTATATGAATATAAGATTAAGATTAATTTGTGTGTTCTTAAAACTCATACTTATGGTAAGTTAATGACTCATGATTATATGAAATGTTTTGAACCCCTTAGTGAATGGACGCCAAAGGTCTGACTAGGATAAGTTCATACACTCATATAATTGTGGCAAGTTCCTGAACTCATAAGTGTGGTAAGTTTGACGAACTGATAATAACTATGTGTGAATGGAGAATTACAACTTTTTGTGTAAAGTTGTGTTGTTAATCCTGATATGATTTAAAAAGGGATAGTAAATGTGTTAAGTACTATATGTACTATGTGCTATTTGGATAAATATGCAATTATATGAGAATTATGTATTGAATTCTTATTATGTTAAGAATTTGTGTAAAGAAAGAGAATTAATATAAGATTTTTATTTAAATCAGATCATGCCGCCTAGACGACAGAATTAAAATCAAAGAGAAGAGCAGTCGGTAAATAATGAAGGGGGTCAAGCTGACCCGATGCAAAACTTTTCAAATATGATAGCCGAAGCTATGGGGAATAAAGCTCCAGCAACAAGAGGAAGGACGAGAGAACATCCAGCAACAAGAGGAAGGGCGAGAGAACAACCAGCAGATAGATTGGCTAACTTCAAAGACTTTAAAGAGGTAGGACCGCCTGAATTCAAAGGGACTACAGTTCTAATTGAAGCCCAAACTTGGGTAAAGGAGATGGAGAAAGCATTCATCATTGCGCGTGTGGAAGAAGAGCAGAAGACAACTTTTACAACTTATCTGATGAAGGGAGAAGCCAATTACTGGTGAGAGACTAACTAAGCAAGAGCTGGTACAACCATAGTGACATGGACAAGATTCAAAGAGTTGTTCTTTGAGAACTACTTCTCACCGAGTATGCAATCCAGGATGGAAGTCAAATTCTTAGAACTAAAGCAGGAGAACATGTCGGTATCATAATATGCTACCAAATTCAACGAGTTAGCGAGATTTGCACCTCATCAGGTGGACACAAAGGCGAGAAAGGTAAGAAGATTTGAGAATGAACTGAAGCCAGGGATATTCAACAAGGTGGCGGTATTGCAGATCAATACGTTCGCAGTTTTGATGGAGAAAGCGTTAATTGCTGAAGGAGGGAGCGAAGCTACATCTCGATTTCATCAGGATAAGAAGAAGAAGACAAATGATGGTGGAAGTAGTGGTGGTAGTAATCCGAATAAGAGGAAATGGAGTGAGAATACCCAGTCGGGTAATAAAACAGAGGAGAATAGGAAAGGGAGGGAACTATGTGCAACTTGTGGAAAGAATCATGTAGGAGTTTGTCTGAAGAAGAAAGGAGTCTGCTATAACTGTGGGCAAAAGGTGCACATGTCGCCCAATTGTCCCAATCCAAAGAAAATTCAAGGTTGTTTTACGTGTGGATCGACTGACCATATTGTACGAAATTGTCCAAAGAAGAATACGGAGAAGGAAAGTGTCAACAAGGGACCCGGTGGCGGAACCTTGGTAACTCGAGGACCTGCACAGCCAGGAAGACCAACCGCCCGTACATTCAACATGACGGCACAGAATACGGTGGCTGCCCAAGAGGTGGTAGAAGGTAACGATTTCATTTAGAAATTTAGTTACGTGAATAATATGAGTTAGATAATTCTGTGAACTGCTTTCTCTTATAGATTCAACTCACATGTTAGATAATATTGTGTTGATAAAAATGAATTGATGATACAACTTTAAGAGATTGTAGAGAATAAGAAAGCATTGATTCCGAGGATGGAATCCTTTTAAGGAGGGGTGAATGCGATAACCCGGGATTTTGAATATTCAAAATTTTACGAATAATTTTTTTTTTTATTTTAATATTAATATTGATTATCAATTTTGTGACAAGTATCTGTGATACGAGTCTCGAGAAGGTCAATTTGTATATTGACCAATAAATTTAGAGTAGAGTTGTGCTTAACAGCTTTAGAAACCCTAACCCTAAGCTCGGATATGGATTCAATAGAAAATATAATTAAAATAATTATATTAATGAGTATATGATTGTACCGGAGAGATTTATTGATCAATGATTGATCAGATAAGGTTTAAAATTAATAAACCTTAATAAGAGATTAAAAACCCTAATCTTAGGATTAGAAAACCTAACGCATAGTTAGAAACCCTAATCGTATGCTGAGAAACCCTAATTTAAAATCCAAGAATCCTAAACCCTAATTAGAAAACCTTAATCCCAATTAGTAACTCTTAATGTGTTTGATAACATTTAATGTAATTAGTAATCACTAATTATATTTTATCATCTTAATTTTCTATTATGAAAACTCTAATTTGAGAATTATGGAAATTGAGGTTATAAAACCTAATGGTTAGAACCCTAGGGTTAAACCCTAAGGGTATGGGCAATTGACCATTATGTCATTAAATTTAGAATGCAAAAGACTAAAATGCCCTTTTATGGATTTTTTTATTAGGTTACTTGTAAAATTTGATAAACCTTTAGTTGGTGACCAACTAAAGGCAACCAATTGACTCTTGTCTTAGCCATAACTGATCCAACATTGACACCTAGTCATTATAGATACATTATATTTAGATTTAAGAGATAAAGAGAGAGAATGTCCATAAAAGTAGTTATTTTGCTATCCCACTCTCCACAAACTCATTCTCTCTCCTAACCTCCGAATTTCTCAAGTAATTCAGTCATAAAACACCTCCCTAAAACACCATTTACAGATAAGGAAATCTAAGATCAAGAATTAAAGCTTGAAGGTATAACCCTAACTTTTATTTTGATCCAAGTTGCTAAGAAATTTTTTTTGTTTAACTGTTTAATCTTATGTTATAAGATGTTTTTAGTTGATATATGTTGATCCATCATGGATCCATTGCATCAAATGGCTTTAAAATGGTGTTTTTTAAAACTATGCTTGAGCTTGAAATGTGGCCAGACAACCAAATGTCAGTGGCCACAAATCCTTGCTCGTTTGTGTTTTATGTTGTTTTATGTTATGGATCAGTAGTTTGGTATGTTGTCTTTGACCGAGAAGTGAAATCACAATTGTTAAATGTCTAGATTTGAAGTTATTCAGGGTCAAAGTGAGTTGATCGAGCTTGACCAATACTTTCTGGGTAACCCAGAAAGTGTGAATCCGTGTCTGACAACGTTTTCAAGTTCCTTGATCTGTTAGGTTTTGTGAGTTTTGTTGATGTTTTTGTAATCAATGTGTAGTTGGCTGTCTGGACTATAGATCCATGGTTTTAGATCATTTATAGCATCAATAGATCAAGTGTCGTGAGTGGTCAAACCTGACCAGTCGAGCACGAAGTGTTATTTCTAGAAAACCTAGAAATTCTATGAACACTTTATCTGACAACGTTTGACCAAGTTGAATCTGGAGATTATGATGTTTTTGGACTGAGATATTTGTATATAAATGTTTTATGGCATGAGTAATATAGGTTTAAACCTTTATAACACCAAATCAAAGAACAGAACATAGATTGAATTGAGCTCCAAAGTAGACCCTCGAAGCTGCTGGGTTTCTAGGTTGCCCAGAAACCCCAGAACTTGTTCTGACAGCTACTTTGTGGCTTCAGATCTTGTATCTGTGATATGATATGACCAAGTTGATGATTGATAGTTGTAATACTACATGTGTACTACAATATTGAACCTTAAGATAGCCCAGAAACAAATTGGACTGAGATTTACAAGCAGTCAAACATGGCAGATGGTTAACAAAGTTGTCAATGTTCTTGAGCTCAAGAACACCAACAGCGACGCTTAGTGTCGCTAAAGGTCTTTAGCGACGGTTTTATTATTTTCTAATTTCTGATATTTTCGGTAAATATTTAAAAATAGAAAATAAATTATAAAAATTACTAAAATAGTTTAAAAATCATTTTAAATTCTGAAAAATAACTTTTAATTTTTTGGAACATTTTTCTTTAATAATTATAATTATTTGAATAAAAATGATATTTAATTTATTTAATTAGTATATTAAATAAATTTGAGAAAAATAATTTAATATTATGAAAAATCATTTTAAATAAGAATAATGTATTTAAAAATATTTTGAATTATAAAATATAAATTTTAATATTTTTGGAGAATTTTCATTAATAATTTAATATTAATGATATTAGATTTATTTAATTATTATATTAAATAAATAAAATAAAAATGAGTTTATTGAGTTAAAAATCATTTAAAAATGAGAAAAATAATTTAAAAATATTTTAAGTTATAATTAATGACATTTAATATTTGAATAATAATTTCATTAATATTTAGATATTAATGGTGATGATTTAAAAGTGATTTTAATTATTTTAAAAAACATTTAAGTGGAATATTGTTGATTTAAAAATATTTTAGGTTATTAATAATAACTTTAATATTTTGACAAGTATAACATTAATATTTTTATATTATTAAATATTAATAATGATAAGATTATTTAATAATTAAATCATTTAAAAATGATTTAAGTGTTTGAAAAATTATTATAAATTATAATAATTATTTATAAATTATTAAAAGCTTCCGAAAAATATTATAAACGATATTTAACTTATCTAAAATAATATTGAGGCTTAGAGACCAAGTTTAATTGACAATCAATGTGTTAATTGTCGAATGGGGTGATCAGAACACCGAGATGAGACCGAAGTCCAACTAGACCGAACTAGTTAGACTTGTTAAGTGTTTATATAGGTAATAAACACTAATGTGGCTATGTGGTAATGTGCCTAGGAGAAGTTTGACTATAGAATACAGTGTTACGTGTTATAAATAATTTTGCTAATTGTGAGACCGACATTGTTGATTATAGGTCTTACAAACGCAGTTAATTATATTGTGTAGCAGTAATCAGTGGAGAATGCAAGTTTTCTAACTCAATTAACCTTGAGTTAATATTGTTCAATTATTATAGTGGTTAATTATTGTTAATTATACCATGACCAGGGATTTATTGTTGATTATTCGTGGTTAGTGCATATTTAATAATTCAAACTGAATTACTGATTCTGAAAATATATTCGTAGAATAACTGTTGTTGAATATTTAAATTCGTAGAAGCTAATATTGATAGTACAGATAATTCATGTTTATTGTCGAATTATGTTGAGAAATGTCTTGCTAATTATTCTGGCTAGACGTACATTTGTTAAAACTTGATAGGTTCGAGAAGAGAAGAAAAGATAATTTAATTATTTTGACAGATCGATGCCAATTATTTCGACTAGATCGATAAGTAAATAGAAATTGAAATCATTGGATTTCATTGCTAAATCAAATTCTAATTCAAAGGCTGAAAAGAACAATTTTTTATATAAAGGGAACATTTTAGGTCATATATTCGGTCATTGCGCACTGTTAAGTATTATGCATAATATAGGGTATAAGGAGTTGGCCGGCTCTAAGTACTTGCAGAGGGGTATGATTTAATATTTATAGTTATCTGATACACTTGCGTATGTATCAAAGTAAATCTTTGATAGATACCCGAGAAGAGAAGTTCTAGATCTTGTGTGATCACTCAGCATAAATCTGGAAAACATCCCACTTTGTTATTGCGTATAATTAATTCTTGATTATTCAATAGAATATCGTAGAAACTTTGAAAGTGTTGTACTCTTTCATTATCATATTATTGTGTTGCCTAGAATACGAGAGGACTTGTTATTGATTAACGATTTGTTCAGCTATTTCAAAGTTCACCGAACTTTGGTTTCATTCTATCAAAATAGATAGTCTATTCTTATTGATTCGTATCCATTTATTGTATATCTTAACTTGCGGGGCAAACTTTTTGCTCACCCTTGCTAAATAAAACATTTCAGCTAAAAACGAAGAGGCCAGCAGGTCTAAGAAGAACAAAGGCAAAGGCAAAATGCTAGAATAGTTTTTATAAACATTATCATTATGAATATGTTGTATTTGTAAACCTTTTTGTATATCTAAAGGGTATGTCTGTAATGTTAAGGTTAGAGAACCTGGGACTAATGTATTAACAATCTCTGTTAATGACTTATGTATTACTATTTCTATAAGAATGGGTAGTTAGAAGTTATTATATTGTGGATCGTGAACACCAAACTCGGAGGATCAGGTAACCCGGATTTGGGGGCGTCACATCGGTTGCCAGTTTCGTATATACCTTCGCTCTCTAAAGGAATTGTTTAGCCCAGCTCCCATATGTCAACCGTCAAAGGTTACGATTGTACCACAACCTAAACTTATCTTAATTTATATGAACCATTAACTATAACATTCGTTAAATCAATTTCTAATTCCTTACGGCTTTCTAGCAACTAAATGTCATACCTCAGGATTCATTTCTTTATCGTCTAAGTTCATACAGTCTTTTGTATACTCGAAACGATCGTTCAATGTCAATACTATGAGGTCATAGCGTTAAACATTTTATATTATCTTATTCATATCTTACAACATCCGGTTCATTCAACTCAGAACGTCCTCCAAGTTATCATTACTAACTCAGCTTCTTTACGTTATACGTTACTATCTTTAGCTCAGATTCTTCATCCTTCATTACCTTACGGTCAAACCATACACGGAGTGTAGGTTCTGCCCGTTTAATATTTGCGTACACTCAACCCTCATGTCGGTTAAAGTGTTTAACTCTTATGTTCATTCTAACATTCTCTATCCGACTCATACTCGGACTTTTATTATTTTTATTACCGTTCGCTACGGATTTCTTGATAATTAATATCTTACTTACCGCTTTTGTCAATGTCTAAGTCATACAATCATTGTACACTTAGAACATTCGTCCAACGCGAATACGATTCACGAGAATCGTTTACGTATTCAACGTTTACGTTGTTCGTCTCTAAATCTCTCATTCAGCCTTTACACAAGGTTTTAATCGCTTTCAATCATTATCCACCCCATAAACCCCATGTTCATTACTCGTTCTTAGTGTCGAAGCCATACCGACCGATGTATACTAAGACTGATCGTTCATCGCAACAACATTGCGTTCACAGCGTCTATACGCTTTACACCTATCTCTCATCACCATGACATAACATCGAAATGTTATTCATTACCCTCGTTGCTCAACGTCTAAGGAATCACAACCATAGAAATCCCTTACGTTCGTTAATCGCGACTACGGTCCCCGGATATCGGTTACGTAATCTAGCATTTACATTCTTCGTCTTTTAATCCCGTTAAATCTTTCCGTTCAACCTTTACTAAAGGTTTAATTCACTTGTTTAAGTATTATTTTAGGTGGACTACATGTTCATACTTCTTTCTTGCACATCCCCGAGTAATTGAGCACTTAAAAGCTCATTACTGGGCCTTGCCTTGCACCGGCGCTACGGCGCCACTCTCTTCTTTTTTTCTCGCACTGCGGCACGAGCCTACGACATCCTCTTCCTTGGTCTGGCACTGCGGCGCCATGTCTTTCACTAACTCTCGCGCTGCGACGCCAACTAACAGTACCTTCTTCCCCGAGCTTGCACTGCGGTGCCGCCCTTCAAGGCATGACTGGCGCTACGGCGCCAAGCCCTAAACTCAAAATTTTTTTCTAAGTGTTAACTTTATTTTGAGACGCTTACTTCCCGATCTCATAACTTATTCGCTATAAAGCAATTCTTTTCCTTATCCTATGTACTTCAATACCTCTTGGACAGAACTTTGTTCTGAATCCACTAACGTGTCATTCGATTGGCTTGATCTTCACCCTTCGTTCATTTTTACGCTTTTAACGTTCTTCATTCGTTCGTCCGTAATTCGGTCATCCGAACTCGGAACTCATTCGTTCTTGAGTCCACAACTCATGTTTTCTATGTTCTCTTACTTTCTTATGAAACCCTATACGTTCGGGTTCATTTACTAACTTTCTAATTCTCGTTTATCTTTTACGAAAATTTCGCCATAACTTCGTTATAGCTCAGTTTTAATCCGTTCTTCATGAAAGTTTCTACCGTTCCTAACCAAGCAATAAGTAACTAACTTATACGCGATGGTTTTAAACTTGTCCATCAACAAAAATTATCCTACGATAGTTTTAAATTTGTCCATCAACAACGTTCTTCGTGTTCTTCGCGTGTTCTTAGCGTTCTTCGTTCGTTCTTCATTTTTAATCGATATTTTGGATTACGATTTCACTTTTTCTTGGAATTTGATATTATAGAACACCATTTCTTACTTATTTCACCTACTTGTTCATAAGATTCAATCGGATCACTAAAAATCCTTACGAATCTTATACTTCCTTAAGAAATTTATAAACTAAATTTCTACTTTCTTATTTCTTCTTTTCTCAAGATTTCAACCATATGAAATCATTTCTAATATCTTTTACTCCTTATTCTCATTAAGCTATGTTTTAACATAAAAAACTTAAAGAAAATTATTAGAAGCTAGGTTTCGGATTACCTTTCTTCTTTAATCTTCCTCCATTGGACAAAGCGTGCACTCAGGAAAGCTCTTCCTCTTCCTCTTCCTCTTCCTCTTCCTCTTCCTCTTCTTCTCCCATCCGAACTCTCTCTCTCTCTAGCTCTCAAAGTGTAGGATTTTCAAAATCCCAAAATAATGAAAGTTAGCTTCCTATTTATAGAATTTCCAAGGCTAGGGCAATTTGGTCATTTCGCCCCCCTTAACCTCCTTACTATTCAAGGCTTAGCCACCAAGTTCACTTAGCCTCCACACTTACTTAACCATGAAGTCTTCTTAGCCCTTAAGTTTACTTAGCCCTTAAGTCTTCTTAGCCTTTAAGTTTACTTACTCCTTAAGTCTTCTTAGCCTTTAAGTTTACTTACTCCTTAAGTTTACTTAGTCCTTACTCCACCTCCTTACTATTCACGAAACTTAGCCTGTAAGTTTCGTGGTTTTGTCTTTCGGGTTTCGTCAGACAGTTTTAAAAATTGTGATTCTCAGAATCCAAATATTTTTGGATATTTCATTTTTCCTTTACCGATTAACTTTTACGTATTCTTCGTATTTTTGAAAAACTAAAAAACACTTTTTGGTATTAAGCATTTTCCTTCACGTTTTTACCTAATGTAGCTAAACTAATGAAAAGTACATAGCAGTACTTTTAGTCGTTTTTATTTCGTCCGATTTCTGCATGTTTTTCGAGAAAAACTTTTATCGGCTTACTTTACTTTTCACGATATATTATCGTTAAATCTTTCGATAGAATGTCATTTCGACATACCGAACTCTCAAAAAGGCTTAGGTTATTCAAACCCTAACACTTAGGGTTTCGTCGGGTGAATAGTGCATATTTTGTCTTTTTTCCCGAAAATATTTTGTTCTCGGAAAAATTTTATTTTCGTCTTGAAAATTCTTACTCGTTCATTCTAGCTCGTAGCCAAAATCCTCCCGACTTATAATCATCCTAGGGTATATAACGATTAATAAACACATAGCACAGAATAGTATTAATAAAAATTTATTTTATTAATAACTAATTCTTTAAACTTAAATTCTGGACAATCCAAAATTCTGGGTTGTCATATTCTTCCCTCCTTATAAAAATTCCATCCTCGGAATTTCTTAAAACCAAACCCTTACCCGGGTTCTCACATTCTCCCCTTCTTAACAAAATTTCGTCCTCGAAATTTTAGCTTACTCTTCTTCTCAACTTCTCTTCAAAGAAGTTCTTATCTTTCCATCATTCCTAACCTCCATAACCTATCAAGAATCATGAAGTAGAATGAGTAATGTGGAATATAAAATTTCCTTTAAAGCGTTTCATACTTTTGTTGAGGGGTCAAATCGACCATGAACTCTTACTAGGTTAAACAGTATTTCGCCGTAAACCCTTCTTTAATGGTCAGTTTACAATCACAAAGAAAGTAAACTACCTCTTCCATACGTAGGTGATCAACCTATTGTATAACCCCATTTCGGGGTATGTTCACCTCAGACTTAATACCAAATATTTTGGATATCACTTGAAACATTCGTCTAGTCAACTTAATTGGCATCGACTACTTCTTTAAATTCTTTTCACAATACATCAAAACGTTTCATGACGTCATGATACCGTACTTTTCACATTACGTTGAGGACTTCATCAGTTTATGACTTCGTCATTATACATCATACCATAGCGGGTTGTTGATCCTAAGATCACATCCAACTCCAGGTTCAATTGCATTAATAACTCCATCCTTTTACCATCCTGGCATCGAATGCACTGATGATATATAATTCATTTTTGATACTTTAAATCAATTTCTATCTAGCCAAAACAATTAGCATAGACATACAAAGAATAGCTCTTTTAAAATTCACTGGTTCCAAAAGTTGAACCGATTCTTTTATTTTCAAAATGTACCTATCAGCACGATTTCAAAAAACTTCGAAATCTAGCATAGCTAGATGACTTGGAATATCCTATTCTCTATCTTCCTTAATTATCTTACTGCGATAATACATAATCTTCTCTAGCACCTTCAATGCTAAGCATACTGAAAATACTTCATTTTCAGTCTAAACATCCCTATACCTTAGTACAGTCTATCAACTTACCACATATTATAAGTTCAGAAACTTTTCACAATAATATGAGTTTAAGAACAATCCAAACAGACCATAAGCGTCTATTCGCTGAGACGTTTGAAAACAGACCATATTATTATGAGTCACGAACTTACCAAAAGTATGAGTTTCAAGAATTCGCACCTACCTTATTGTTCTCTACCTGTCAAGTATATACATGAGAAAAGATTCACCTTCTCGTCATATACATCTTAATAGTGCGACTAATTCCAACGATTATCACTGTAATAAACTGAGTAGTTGTTACACCAAAGCACAAACCTCTGCCCATAACAAAGGTTCATACAACTCAGCTATCACATAAGTCCTCAATTGAAATCTTACAACTTCTAAATTTCTCTTTACTTAATATGAATTTTCTTTAATTCGTATGCTATCCTTCATAACTCAATCTGAGTTCTTCTTCCCATACTACTTCGTAGTACCATTCATTCATAGCATTAGCTATAACTCATTCATCATTTAACAGCTCATTTGTTATTACGATTTACTATGATCACGTGGTGATCTTCTTCCTTAATCGTTTACTCAACGATTTTCTTATCCTCCTCTCTACGATTATAGTCTTAGGTATGCATACCTAAGATTTATAACCTATTAGCTTTGATACCACTCTGTAACGCCCCAAAATCCGGTCTATCTTCACACCCTGATTCTGTGCATCACAATTCCATCTCCTTACCAAGCATATGTCATTATATATTTAAATATAATAACATATATTCTCAAATCCCAGTTTTTGGAAACCTTATAACTTCTTTCATTACAAATAATGTTAATTACATTATTCTTTTCATCTTACACGAGTGACTTTCATCCACCACCAAGGATACATAACTGTTCATTAAACTAGTCTATAGTTTAATTCTATCATTATATATTACAAGTCTTCACTTGATCTTCACGCTCATTCATCTAATGAATGACACTTCGTCTGGATACCGATCAGCTTGATCTTTATGGGATCCTTAAGTTGTTTCTAACATCATTCGCTGAAAATATTTTTCATTTAAAGCAAGTGTGAGCATTCAATTGGCCAGCAAGTCATAATAATTGAACAACCAACTTCAAGAGTTTAAACATTCTTCAGAACTTCGATAACCGAACAAAGGTTATAAAGCAGCTTGAATAATAGGAATAGTCTCTATTCCTATCACCTTAAAATATTCATGACATACTCTTTACACTACTTTCATTCTTCTACCTTTTTCCATACATATCCTGTCTAGCTAGAATCATTAGCATAGACTTAACAATAACGGTTCATGTATAAACAGAACATACTCGTATTGAACAGTTCAATCACAGAACAGTTCATCTCAAAGAAACACCGAAGTGTTCAAATTGTGGCTCAAGGCCTCATATGTACTACCACCTTGTACATATATCACACATATGCACATAGACAGAATTTCTCAAGTTCAACATATGAGAAGTTTAAGAAACTAGCATTCATTTAAAATATGAATGAAGTTAGGAAACTTGCCTTACGCACAGCTACATCTTATAGTTTACGCTGAACTGCTTATTCCAAATCCCTATATAACACATAAGAAAATAACACATACACCAATTAGTCATATACTTGACTTACGCATTGGTTTACTTAACTTTACTTCTTAAGGTTCGCGTTCTTGTAATCTAAGCTTACGCGACTAACTTCCTTTACTACCGGTTTACGGCTTCATGACATACGGAGATGTCTTAATTCACACTATCATCATCTTTGATGATTTACAGTCTTATCTTCTTCTTCTAACTTCTCTAGGACTCAGCACACATCGCGTCTCTGCTAGTAGTCCATATGGTACTCTGAGTGGTTTCCCACAAACAACCAACAAACAAGTTCCCGTCTCATCTAGCTACACTGCCCATAATAGTGAGTTAGATCGGTTGCCAGTTTCGTATATACCTTCGCTCTCTGAAGGAATTACTTAGCCCAGGTCCCATATGTCAACCATCAAAGGTTACGATTGTACCACAACCTAAACTTATCTTAATTTATACGAACCATTAACTATATCGTTCATTTAATTAATTTCTAATTCCTTACGGCTTTCTGGAAACTAAATGACATACCTCAGGATTCATTTCTTCATCATCTAAGTTCATACAGTCTTTTGTATACTCAGAAGGATCGTTCAATGTCAATACTATGAGGTTATAGCGTTAAACATTTTATATTATCTTATTCATATCTTACAACATCCGGTTCATTCGACTCAGAACGTCCTCCAAGTTATCATTACTAACTCGGCTTCTTTATGTTATACATTACTATCTTTAACTCAAATTCTTCATCCTTCATTACCTTACGGTCAAACCATAAAAGGAGTGTAGGTTCTGCCCGTTTAACATTCGCGTACACTAAACCCTCATGCCGGCTAAAGTGTTTAACTCTTATATTCATTCTAACATTCTCTATCTGACTCATACTCGGACTTTCATTATTCTTATTACCGTTCGCTACGGCTTTCTTGATAATTAATATCTTACTTACTACTTTCGTCAACGTCTAAGTCATACAACCATTGTACACTTAGAACGTTCATCTAACGCGAATACGATTCATGAGAATCGTTTACGTATTCAACGTTTACGTTGTTCGTCTCTAAATCTTTCATTCAACCTTTACTCAAGGTTTTAATCGCTTTCAATCGTTATCCACCCCATGAACCCCATGTTCATTACTCGTTCTTAGTGTCGAAGCTATATCGATCACTGTATGCTAAGATCTATCGTTCATCGCAACAACGTTGCGTTCACAGTGTCTATACGCTTTACACTTATCTCTCATCACCATGACATAACATCGAAATATTATTCATTACCCTCGTCGCTCAACATCTAAGGAATCACAACCATAGAAATCACTCACGTTCATTAATCGCGACTACAGTCCCCGAATATCGGTTACGTAATCTAGCATTTACATTCTTCGTCTTTTAATCCCGTTAAATCTTTCCGTTCAATCTTTACTAAAGGTTTAATTCACTTGTTTATGTATTATTTTAGGTGAACTATATGTTCATACTTCTTTCTTCCACATCCCCCAGTAATTGAGCACTTAAAAGCTCATTACTAGACCTTGCCTTGCACCGGCGCTGCGGCGCCACTCTCTTCTTTCTTTCTCGCGCTGCGGCGCAAGCCTACGTCATCCTCTTCCTTGGTCTAGCACTGCGGCGCCGAGTCCTTCACTAACTCTCGCGCTATAGCGCCAACTAACAGTACCTTCTCCCCCGAGCTTGTGCTGTGGTGCCGCCCTTGAACGCATGACTGGCGCTGCGGTGCCAAGCCCTAAACTCAAAAATTTTTTCTAAGTGTTAACTTTATTTTGAGACACTTACTTTCTGATCTCATAACTTATTCGTTATAACTCGGAACGAGGTCGTTCTAAAAGCCATTCTCTTCCTAATCTTACGTACTTCAATACCTCTTGGACAGAACTTTGTTCTGAATCCGTTAACGTGCCATTCGATTGGCTTGATCTTTGCCATTTGTTCATTTTTACGCTTTTAACGTTCTTCATTCGTTCGTCCGTAATTCGGTCATCCGAACTCGGAACTCATTTGTTCTTGAGTTCACGACTCAAGTTTTTTATATTCTCTTACTTTCTTATGAAACCCTATACGTTCGGGTTCATTTACTAACTTTCTAATTCTCGTTCGTCTTTTACGAAAATTTCGTCATAACTTCGTTATAGCTCAGTTTTAATCTGTTCTTCATGAACGTTTCTACCGTTCCTAACCAAGCAATAAGCAACTAACTTATACGCGGTGTTTTTAAACTTTTCCATCAACAATAATTATCATGCGATAGTTTTAAATTTGTTCATCAATAACGTTCTTCATGTTCTTCGCGTGTTCTTCGCGTTCTTCGTTCGTTCTTCATTTTTAATCGGTATTTTGGATTACGATTTCACTTTTTTTTGGAATTTAATGTCATAGAACACCATTTGTAAGACCCCAACTTATTATAAAAAAAATTAAATTTTCTCTATTCATTATCTTGAAATAATAAGGAGTTAATTTGATATAATGCTTTGGTTATGGGTGAAATGTGCAAATTTTGTAAAATAAGCAAGTGGTTATAAAATATTCATTGTTGTCGGGGAATATTTGTTTGGTCGTGGAATATTCTTACTGTTGGGGAATATTCGTACGACGGCGCAACCATTTGTTGGTCCCATAACGGAAAACGACCGGATGAAGAAAATGACAAGTTTGAGTTTTTATAAATAACAGTGTAATTGTTACCATTAACACTGTTAGAATACTCAGTGGTTAAAATATAGTAACACGCATGGTTGCACAGTAGCACACGGTATTGCATAGTATTTTTGAATTATTGATTCTTACGTAAGAAGGCGCTACTCAATAATTGTTGCATTAATTACTGTTCAATATTTTATTTTATTGATTCAATAATTATTGTGTTGATATTTTATATTATTGTTATTTCAATAATTGTCACTGCATAATATTTTCCATTATCTGATCAATAATTCATATTATTTGAATAATATTATTAGATAGCATTATTAGTAATGTCTAGAAAGTTCTGTCTAAGGAGAGGTTTGGTCACCTAATTGCGCGCCAGTAAGGAGAAATCCTTTTCGGAAAGCCCCCTCTTTCCTGGGAACGACCTGGTTGTTATAATTATGATTCTGTAATATTATTCGTGAATAATTAATTATTGATTTATATGATAAGAAATATTTATTTTATGTGGATATAAATGAAGGATAGGGAAATATCTATTTTATGTGATTATAAATGAAGAAATTAATGCTGAGGTGTTTTATCAGTATTTTGTCAGAATGAAGGTATTAAAAATCGTCCGTGTGTGAATTTCAAGCATTTTTCGTTTGGAATTTAGAAAAACTTTCTTCTATAAAGTTATAGAGAATTAAATTTCCTATGGAAAGCACATGCGATTCAAATTTTTCAGATAAAAGAGCTATTTATTATGAATTATTGAAGTTTCAAAAATAAATATTTTTATTAAAATTATAGTGGGCCCCACTTTTGGTTTGTGAGAAATGAAATGTGCTGAAATTTATTTTCAAAAGTGGTGGGCTTGGATAGTAGCAGGTAATGCCATCAGGTAGTAGGTTAGTCTGTTATGGCGTTCTAAGCATTTTCCTATAAATAGGGTGCTTAGTTAGAATTGAAAATCACATCAGTAACAAGTTTTCTCTCTATATATATATATATATATATATATATATATATATATATATATATATCGAGCGTATTTTGTGAGTATTTTGATACTTTGAGAGTTGTTAGTCAGTGCAAGTTCTTTCAGCACTATATTCGATATTCCAATTAAAAGTACTGCTCTTTTTGAGGTAAGGAATATTATTTTCTTCTTATATGATATTATTTTCTTCAATATCATTATGCCGAATTATTGATATAAGTTTTATTGTGAAATTTCTACCTTTTTGTGTCGGGGTTACTATTCACGTATACGATACTATTCACGTATACGACACTATTCACAACTACGACACTATTAACCGAAAAATAAAATTTTCATTTTTTTGTCCCAGATGTTTAGTATGGTTACTATCTTTGATTGTATCCATGTTTTGATCGTCATTCTTGAATTTCACTCCATTATGTTTTGTTATAGAGTATTTTTAAACTTGAATTATCTAAAGTACGAATCTCTAAACTTCGTCCTTTTATCTTACTGGATTCGTTCTCTAAAATATTTTTTTCATCATCCTCAGTCCTTAATGGTGATACCTGATAAATATCTTTGGCCTGTAGTGCAAAGATGAATGATTACCTGATGAATATCTTTGGCCCGTAGTGCAAAGATGAACATGTGTTGAGATGAACATGACCAACTGGTGATACAAATGAATATCTTTGGCCCGTAGTGCAAAGATGAATATTTGATTTAAGATGTATATTGATTGATGTTACATGGATAAAATATTGATGATGGACTTTTAAATTCATAGATGATAGTAGATTTCATTCTCTACTTAACTCTTCTAATGAATTGTTGTTTCCGCTGCAGTTGTTGATCTAAAACTTGTTGTCTATTATATTCTATCAGATTTTTCCCTGTTGAAGACTATTGATAATTTGTTGTATATTATCTTAGTCATAATATTCTTTACTGGGCTAGTTGAGCTCACCCTTTTTCTTTTTGTTCTAATTTTCTTCTCAGGAGGTGAGAATATAACAGGAACTAGCCGGGATATGGAGTGATGGTTCTAAAAAGTTATTTTAGCAGTCCTCACTATTTTTGTAAAATAGTGTATCAATAATTATAATGAGGACTCCTTTTGAGTTTTAATACTGTCTATTAGATAATATTTGTATTTAAACTCACAGTTTATGTGTTGTCGTATTTTGCACGACAATTGTATTAATGAAGTTGTTGTTATTTCTGTACCATGTATTTGGCGACTCAGAATGTGTGGTGTATACCTATTTTGGGGGCGTCACAGTTGGTATCAGAGCTTAGGGATATGGTCTCTGGCGAAGATCGGGGAAAAGAACTAGGAGGGAAGAAATGAGTAAATCTTTCGCTAGTGTGTGCTACCTAAGCTTAATTGTTGGTTGGTCATAATATAAGGATATTATATGATATGTTAATTTGTTTAATTAACCCTTATTTTATGACAGTATTTAAGAATGACAGCTGAGAACGTTAACAATGGAGCGTATGAGACTGTAGAAACACCTTTAATCACCACCCAGGGGAACATGCAATAGGAAGGCAATATTCCTCCTGTAAACAAAATTACCGAACAAATGATGAAAGATGGGATGTTTAGAAGCTTTTTGCAGTTCATGCAAAATCAGACGAGGGAGACTCGTGTACAGAATACTGGTGGAAATGATAGCAACGCGCGGTTTGTCACAGCCAAGCAGTTTAAGGAGTTTGGACCACCAGAATTCTGGGGAAAGTCAGATCCGATAAGGTGAAAACGTGGGTCAAGCAAATTACCAAGATATTCGATGTATTGGAATGCACGGAAGAATAGAAGGTTCCATTCACCACCTTTATGTTCTGTGGTGAGGCAGATTACTGGTGGAAATCTGTGAAGCGTACGCAGCCAGCCGCACTCAACATATCTTCGGAAAGATTTCAGAAATTGTTCAATGATAAGTACTTTCCTGAAAGTATTCGTCATATGAAGGAGGTAGAGTTTATTAGACTGGAACAAAACAACATGATGGTGTCCTAGTATGAGGCGAAGTTCGTAGAGTTATCCAGATTTGCACCTCATTTGGTAGAGAATGAGGAACAAATGACACGAATGTTTCTGAGGTCTAAAACCCGAGATTCGGCAATATCTTATCTTTCATAAATTTTCTTTATATTCAGATGTTGTAAACAGGGCTCAATTATTCGAGCGAGATAATGAGTATGTACAACTGAGGGACCACAACCAGGGTCATACCGGTGACACCAGTCATCGGAGCGATGATAACCAGCGAGGAGGGAAAAATACGGACAAAAGCGATAACCACTCGGGTGGTAATCATGGCCATAATAATAGGAGAGGTGAGTCAAGTAGAAATTTCAAAAAGAGGAGATTCAACAATGACGGGAAGACATCAGCAGAAGCAGCAGCACCAACACCAACAACAAATTCTAGGGGAGGAGAACGACCGCCAATTAGATGCTACAGATGCGGAGAGGAGGGACACATAAGTCCAAACTGTTCAAAGCCTTCTAAGGTGTGTTTCAGTTGTGGAAAAGACGGTCATATAGCCCGATTTTGTCCAGTAGCGAAGTCAAGTCTAGCTGGGACGGTGGCACCAAAGGCGACTACGGACAAAACAAAGTCGGTGGTTCAAGGGAGGGTGTTCGTCGTGACTAGCCAAAACGCGAGAAACCCGAACGAGGTGATCACGGGTAAGCTAATCTTGAACTCTTACGAAGTTTATACCTTACTAGATACCGGTTCTACCCATTCTTTTATCTCTCCTGCTTGTACTCAACGTTTAAAATTGACTCTGGAAAAATTAGACTTTGACTTATCTGTGGAGACTCCATTAGGAGAAACTTTTATTATATCCACTGTTTATAAATCTTGTTCAGTCCAAGTTGGCACCATCACATTACCTGTTGATCTTATCTCTTTAAAGATACTTGCATTTGATGTGATTTTAGGAATTGATTGGTTAACTACTCATCATGCCAAAATTGATTGTTTTCGTAAGGTTGTTAGTTTTCATATTCCTAACCAACCTGTTATGCGAATTTAAGCAGCCAAACCACTAAAGTCAATCACTGTCATATCAAGCCATAAAGCCATTCGTTTATTAAAAAATGGATGTCAAGCTTTCTTAGCCCATGTTATGGACTTGAACAAAAACACGTCAGATTTGAATAATATTTCTGTTGTTAGTGAATTTCCTGATGTATTTCCTGAAGAACTTCCTAGTCTACCCCCAGAATGTGAAGTTGAATTCTTTATTGATTTTGAACCGGGTACAAAACCCATTTTGTAAAACCCCATATCGAATGGCTCCTATTGAACTTCAAGAGTTAAAAGTCCAACTACAGGAGTTGTTAGACATCGGTTTCATTCGTCCTAGTACATCTCCTTAGGGTGCTCATGTTTTATTCGTAAAGAAGAAAGACGGGAGTATGCGACTTTGTATTGACTATCGAGAATTAAACCATGTCACCATTAAGAATAGGTATTCGCTACCTCGTATTGATGACCTGTTCGACCAGTTGCAACGAGCATAATTCTTTTCAAAGATCGATCTTCGTTCTGGATATCATCAGCTGAAGATTAAAACTGAGGTATTCCAAAGACTGCCTTCAGGACTCGGTACAGGCATTATGAATTCTTAGTCATGTCTTTTGGATTGACTAATGCTCATACTGCTTTCATGTTGGATATGATGAACCGTGTTTTCAAGGAATATTTGGATCAGTTCATTGTTGTCTTTATTGATGACATCCTTATTTATTCCAAAAGCCGTGAAGATCATGAGCACCATTTAAAGCTGGTACTTCAAAGACTTTGTGACAACATGCTATATGCCAAGCTGAAGAAATGCGAGTTCTGGCTTAAGAAAGTAGCATTCCTTGGGCACGTGGTGTCAAAACATGAAGTATCTGTTGACCCAACAAAGATTGAAGCAATCCAAAGTTGGGAGCAACCGAAGTCGGTGACCGAAGTGCATAGCTTTCTGGGTTTAGCTGGTTATTATCGGAGATTCGTGGAAGGATTTTCTAGAATTGCTACTCCGTTAACGCAGCTGACTCGGAAAGATACAAAATTTGTATGGAGCGAGGAATGTGAGAAGAGTTTCCAAGAGCTCTAGAGGAGACTCATTTCGGCACCTGTTCTGACAATACCATCTAGTTCGGATGGATTTGCTATCTACAGCGATGCTTCAGGTAAAGGGTTAGGATGTGTTCTCATGCAACATGGGAAAGTCATAGCCTATGCCTCGCGACAACTCAAAGAATATGAGAGGAATTATCCTACTCATGATCTGGTAGCAGTCGTTTTTGCGTTGAAAATCTAGAGACACTACCTGTATGGGGAGAAGGTGGAGATTTATAAATATCATAAGAGCCTTAAATATTTCTTCACCCAAAAGGAACTCAACATGCGGCAACGACGTTGGCTTGAGCTGTTGAAAGATTACGACCATAGCATTCAATATCATCCTAGAAAAGCAAACGTTGTAGCGGACGCATTGAGTAGAAGATCGTATGCGGGTACGAGTGCGTTGTTGTTAACACAAAGACCTATTTTTTACGACTTACAAAGGATGGAGATAGAGGTAAAGGGTCCAAGTACCCACGTGATGATATCAAATATACGAGTAGAACTGACTTTAATCGATAAAGTTAAAGATGTTCAAGCTGCGGGCATGGAGCTGATGTGTATGAAGAAGAAAGTACAAGAATGTGCAATTCCAGAAGCAAGAATCGATGAAGGAATACTTCGAGTCAACTCCAGACTTTGTGTTCCTAACGATTCTAACTTGAAGCATAAAATCATGATGGAGGCACATAACACACCATTTACAATCCATCCTGGGAGTACCAAAATGTATCAAGATCTTCGACATACATTTTGGTAGAACAATATGAAGAGAGAGATCGCGGAGTTTATCTCGAGGTATTTAACTTGTCAACGAGTAAAGGCCGAGCATCAAGTGCCAAATGGTCCATTGCAACCACTTGAGTTTCTGAAATGGAAGTGGGAACACATTACCATGGATTTCGTTACGGATCTTTCCAAAGTTTCTCAAGGCATAGATGCGAGTTGGGTTATTGTTGATAGATTAACCAAGTCTGCTCATTTCTTGCCTATACGTTAGACTTATTCCCTTGAACGTCTTGCTCGTATGTACGTAAATGAGATTATAAGATTGCATGGCATGCCAGTATCCATAGTTTCGGATCCTGGCCCAAGATTCACTTCACGATTTTGGGTTAGCTTGCAAAAAGCTATGGGCACGGATTTACGATTCAGTTCGGCATACCATCCTCAAACGGACGGGCAATCAGAAAGGACTATTCAAAACCTTAAAAATCTATTAAGACTCTGTGTCCTAGATTTCAAAGGAAGTTAGGATAAGTACTTGTCATTGGTGGAATTATCCTACAATAACAGTTATCAAGCAGTTATAGGCATGGCTCCATTCGAGGCGTTATATGGACGAAAGTGTCATTCTTCAGTATGCTGGGACGAGGTGGGTGAAGCAACGTTGTTGGGATCAGAATTGGTACGCATGACTACAGAAAAGATCCAAACGATTCGACAATGTATAAAGACCTCACAAGATCGACAAAAGAGTTATGTTGATCTTCATCAAAAAGACGTGGAATTCAATATTGGAGATCATGTACTATTACGTATTGCTCCATTGAAGGGAGTTACAAGATTCGGGATGAGAGAAAAGCTCAATTCATGATTTGTTGGTCCATTTGAGATTCTTAACTGAATAGGAAATGTGGCCTATATACTCACATTACCTCCAAGTATGTCTCGTGTTCATAATGTTTTTCACATATCTATACTTCGTAAATATGTGAAAGACCCGAACCACATTATTGAATTAGAACCAGACGAGATAGCCGAAGATTTAATGTACGAGGAGGTACCTGTCAAGATATTGGATAGAAAAGAGTATATCCTACGAACAAAGGTTATACCACAAGTCAAGATTTTGTGGAGGAACCATGCTATTGAGGAAATGACTTGGGAGTTGGATTCAAAAATGAAAGCGAGGTACTCTCATCTTTTTGAAATACCATGTACGTACGTAAATTTCGAGGACGAAATTTCATAAGGATGGGAGGTTGTAAGACCCCAACTTATTATAAATAAAATTAAATTTTCTCTATTCATTATCTTGAAATAATAAGGAGTTAATTTGATATAATATTTTGGTTATGGGTGAAATGTGCAAATTTTACAAAATAAGTAAGTTGTTGTAAAATATTCATTGTTGTTGGGGAATATTCGTTTGGTCGTGGAATATTCTTACTGTTGGGGAATATTCGTACGACGGCGCAGCCATTTGTGAGCCCCATAACGAAAAACGGTCAGATGAAGAAAATGACAAGTTTGAGTTTTTATAAATAACGGCGTAATTGTTACTGTTAATACTGCTGGAATACCAGGTGGTTAAAATACAGTAATACGAGTGGTTGCACAGTAGCACACGGTATTGCACAGTATTTTTGAATTATTGATTCTTACGTAAGAAGACGATACTCAATAATTGTTACAGTAATTACTATTTAATATTTTATTTTATTGATTTAATAATTGCTGCGTTGATATTTTATATTATTGTTGTTTCAATAATTGTCACTGCACAGTATTTTCCATTATCAGATCAATAATTCATATTATTTGAATAATATTATTATATAGCATTATTGGCAATGTTTAGAAAGTTCTGTCTAAGGAGAGGTTTGGTCACCTAATTGCGTACTAGTAAGGAGAAATTCTTATCGAAAATCCCCCTGTTTTCTGGGAACGGCCTGGCTGTCATAATTGTGATTCTGTAATATTATTTGTAAATAATTAATTATTGATTTATATGATAAGAAATATTTATTTTATGTGGATATAAATGAAGGATACAGAAATATCTATTTTATGTGATTATAAATGAAGAAATTAATGCCGAGGTGTTTTATCAGCTTTTTGTCAGAATGGAGGTACTAAAAATCATCTGTATGTGAATTTCGGGCATTTTTCGTTTGGAATTTGGAAAAACTTTCTTTTATAAAGTTATAGAGAATTAAATTTCCTATGAAAAGCACATGGGATTCAAATTTTTCGGATAAAAGAGTTATTTATTATGAATTATTGAAGTTTCGGAAATAAATATTTTTATTAAAAATATGGTGGGCCCCACTTTTGGTTGGTGAGAAATGAAATGTGCTGAAATTTATTTTTAAAAGTGGTGGGCTTGAATAGTAGCAGGTAAAGCCATCAGGTAGCAGGTTAGTCTGCTATGGCGTTCTAAGCATTTTTTTATAAATAGGGTGCTTAGTTAGAATTGAAAATCACACCAGTAACAAGTTCTCTCTCTCTCTCTCTCTCTCTCTCTCTCTATATATATATATATATATATATATATATATATATATATATATATATATATTATCTAGCGTATTTTATGAGTATTTTGATACTTTGAGAGTTGCTAGTCAGTGCAAGTTTCTTTCAGCACTATATCCGATATTCCAGTCAAAAGTACTGCTCTTTTGAGGTAAGGGATATTATTTTCTTCTTATATGATATTATTTTCTTCAATATCATTATACCGAATTATTGATATAAGTTTTATTGTGAAATTTTTACCTTTTTGTGTCGGGATTACTATTCACGTATACGGCATTGTTCACAAATACGACACTATTCATCGAAAAATAAAATTTTCTCTTTTTCATCTGAGATGTTTAGTATGGTTACTATCTTTTATTGTATCCATGTTTTGATCGTCATTCTTGAATTTTACTCCATTATGGTTTATTATGGAATATTTTTAAACTTGAATTATCTAAAGTACGAATGTCTAAACTTTGTCCTTTTATCTTACTGGATTCGTTCTCTAAAATATTTTTTCATCATCCTCAGTCCCTAATGGTGATACTTGATGAATATCTTTGGCCTGTAGTGCAAAGATGAATGATTACCTGATGAATATCTTTGGCTCGTAATGCAAAGATGAACAGGTGTTGAGATGAACATGACCAACTGGTGATACAAATGAATATCTTTGGCCCATAGTACAAAGATGAATATTTGATTCAAGATGTATATTGATTGATGTTACAGGGATAAAATATTGATGATGGACTTTTAAATTCATAGATGATAGTAGATTTCATTCTCTACTTAACTCTTCTAATGAATTGTTATTTTCGCTGCAGTTGTTGATCTAAAACTTGTTGTCTATTATATTCTATCAGATTTTTCCTTGTTGAAGACTACTAATAATTTGTTGTATATTATCTTAGTCATAATATTCTTTACCAGGCTAGTTGAGCTCACCCTTTTCCTTTTTGTTCCATTTTTCTTCTCAGGAGGTGAGAATATAGCAGGAACTAGCCGGGGTATGGAGTGATGGTTCTAGAAAGTTGTTTTAGCAGTCCTCACTATTTTCGTAAAATAGTGTATCAATAATTGTAATGAGGACTCCTTTTGAGTTTTAATACTGTCTATTAGACAATATTTGTATTTAAACTCACAGTTTATATGTTGTCGTATTTTGCACGACAATTGTATTAACGTAGTTGTTGTTTCTGTACCATGTATTTGGAGACTCAGAATGGGTGGTGTATACCTATTTTGGGGGCGTCACACCATTCCTTACTTATTTCACCTACTCATTCATAAGATTCATTCAGATCGCTAAAAATACTTACGAATCTTATACTTCCTTAAAAAATTTATAAACTAAATTTCTACTTTCTTATTTCTTCTTTTCTCATGATTTCAACCATATGAAATCATTTCTAACATCTTTTACTCCTTATTCTCATTAAGCTATGTTTTAACATAAAAAACTTAAAGAAAATTATTAGAAGCTAGGTTTCGGATCATCTTTCTTCTTTAATCTTCCTCCGTTAGACAAAGCGTGCACTCGGGCAAGTTTTTCCTCTTCCTCTTCCTCTTCTTCTCCCATCTGAACTCTCTCTCTCTATCTCTTAAAGTGTAGGATTTTCAAAATCCCAAAATAATGAAAGTTAGCTTCCTATTTATAGAATTTCCAAAGCTAGGGCAATTTGGTCATTTCGCCCCCCTTAACCTCCTTACTATTCAAGGCTTAGCCACCAAGTTTACTTAGCCTCCACACTTACTTAACCATTAAGTCTTCTTAGCCCTTAAGTTTACTTAGCCCTTAAGTTTTCTTAGCCTTTAAGTTTACTTACTCCTTAAGTCTTCTTAGCCTTTAAGTTTACTTACTCCTTAAGTTTACTTAGTCCTTACTCCACCTCCTTACTATTCACGAAACTTAGCCTGTAAGTTTCGTGGTTTCGTCTTTCGGGTTTCGTCCGACAGTTTTAAAAACTGCGATTCTCGGAATCCAAATATTTTCGGATATTTCATCTTTCCTTTATCGATTAACTTTTATGTATTCTTCGTATTTTAGAAAAACTGAAAAACACTTTTTGGCGTTAAGCATTTTCCTTCACATTTTCACATAACGTAGCTAAACGAATGAAAAGTACATAGCAGTAATTTTCATCGTTTTTATTTAGTCCGATTTCTGCACGTTTTTTGAGAAAAACTTTTATCAACTTACTTAACTTTTGACGATATATTATGATCAAATCTTTCGACGGAATGTCATTTCGACATACCGAACTCTCGAAAAGGCTTAGGTTATTCAAACCCTAACCCTTAGAGTTTCGTCGGGTGAATAGTGCTTATTTCGTCTTTTTTCCTTAAAATATTTTGTTCCCGGAAAAATTTTATTTTCGTCTTGAAAATTCTTACTCGTTTAGTCTAGCTCGTAGCCAGAATCCTCCCGACTTATAATCATCCTAGGGTATAAAATGATTAATAAACACATAGCACATAATAGTATTAATAAAAATTTATTTTATTAATAACTAATTCTTTAAACTTAGATTCTGGACAATCCAAAATTTTGGGCATAATGGATATGATATAGTGGTTAAAGAATTATCAAAGGATGATAATAATATTGATATGTTAAGATGTTATCTAATATTTGATTAAGTGTTAGATAATATATGCATAAAGTAATAGTATATTGAGCTAACAGGTATGTTATGTTGATTGAAAGATCAATCTTATAATTGATAGGTCTTTCATAAGATATTATATTATATTGCTTAGTGGTAATCAACAGTGCAGGCAAGTTTCCCTAACTTAAACTTGAGTTGTATGTTCAAAGCATGTTTGTGAATAAATGTTGTTGATTATTCACGTCTATATTGATTAATGGTTCGCACGTTGTGCATATTTTAAATGTTCATCAGGTATGAAAGGCTGATCACCTTCGTTACCATTTAGTTCAATTAATCTGTTCATGTTCATGTTTGACCATTCATTTTTATTAACTTGGCCATTCAACTAAGAAAATTTGTCCATGCTTTTTCACAATGTTTATATTGTTGAAAGTTAGCTAGCTTATTGTTTAATTCTTTCAATCACGATATATCCTCAATTAAACTTATGCTTGCTAGGCAAATTTGTTGCTCACTCTTGCTATATCATGATAAAAAATTTCAGATTAAGATGAAAGCTCTAGTAAAGGCAGAAGCAAAGACAAAGTTCAAGATTAAATATTGGTGCAGTAGATTTATTAAACACTACTACAAAATAGTAAATAGATAACGCGAAAAAAACGTTGTGGTTTCAGTCAGAAAAATGTCGTGGTTAAGGGTGTCATCTATTTGATACCCTTACACAACGTTTTTAAAATATTGTAGTTAAGCACATTACACAACATTTTTTAAGAAAAAATATTGTAGATTTGTTTTCCATAAATTAGCATATGCTTGAAAACGTTATAGAAGGTATGATTCCACAACGTTTTCTGGATAAAAATGTTGTAGTTTAATATTTCAGATAACGTTTAGGCACATTTACACAACGTTTATAATGTGTCATCTATTTAGAAGGTGTCATTTATTTATACAAATATACAACATTTTTAAAATGTTGTAGATAAAAAAAAGAAAAAAAAATGTTGTGATTCACCTATATTACCAATGCACCTGCAATATGCTAATGTCATGATATATAGCTAAAAGGTCTAAATTCTCATTTAAATTTAAAGCCAAAATGTATCAACCATTCAAATTACATCCCAATAATGCCATTCGTTTATAGTTTCAAATTACTATATCCACAAAATATATACCAAACTATCTATATATACATCTCAAATTCACTTTTCAATATAAATTACTACTATGTTCACCAAAAAAATGTTCTTCGAGACACCATCCGTCTCACTTGGATACGTTAAAATTGGAGTAGAAACAGAAGCAACAGAAGCAAGAGCAGGAGCACTTTGATTGCCTGCAAGGAGGACGAGCATGCACAACTCAAAAGACAATACATAGAATTTTGTTTGGAATATGAAAGGCACACATTGATCTATATCCCTAATATTTGAGACACGGATAAGCCTAGTATTGTTTGAGAGATAATCCAATTGTAACAACCCGATATTTTTCTATATAAATAAATAAGAAATTTTGCGTATAAATTTTTTTTTTAATTATTTTAAGGATGTGGATTTGTACAAAATAATATATATATGTATTTATGTGATAAATAAAAATATATTTATTACATAAATGTTTACAAATAATTTTATTTTAGAATGATTGATTATTATAAAGTACATTCTTATAATAATTAATTCTATAGTAGAAATGTTTTATTAATTATTTTCCATGAAAATACAAGCATATATTATTTAAATAATATATGAAGTGATTTTTAGAATAATTATAATAATTATTTTATTATATGAATTTTAGTACAGGCTATTAAGTTAATTATTTTACCTTAATTATTAAGGTTAAACATTAAGAATAAATCAGATATGGAATCCAAACCCTAATTTTGGATTTTTATCAATGGATAAGAATAATAATATAATAATATTATATTTTGGTTTTTTTCAGTGCTATAAATATGTAGTGTATGTTTATGGACTGGCAATGGTTGGTCAAGTATGTTGTGTCATGACCAAACCCTAGTAATAATGCTAAACCCTAATTTGAGATCCAAATTAGAGTGCAAGATTATTTTATAAGTGTGTTATATAATTTATATCGTGTATTAAATATATTAATTAGGTGAACCCTAATTAAAATTCTAGAAACCCTAATTATAATCTAGAAACCCTAAATAATTTTTAGAAATGAGGAACCCTAATTTAAAATTTAAATTAGAGTTTAAGATTGGTTGTAATTGTGTCAATGTGATTAATTAGCAAGTATTATAATCTCAATTGCTAATTTTGGAAACCCTAAAATTTTAAACCCTAATTTGATAATTAGAAAACCTAATTATAAATTGGTAACCCTAATTATCAAAATCGTAAACCCTAATTGTTATTTTAGCAATGTTAATGATAATTATATGATCTAAACCCTAATGTTACTGTATAGTGTAACTAGAAAATTAATCACAATTAGAAAATCCTAATTTCAAAATTTTAGAAACTAAAATTTATATAATTTTATTTTTGAGCAAACCCTAAATTGGAAATCCTAGATATGGTTTGTGATAAACCTTAGGATTAAACCCTAAGGGTTAAACCCTAAGGGTTTACAAGGATGACAAGTATGCCCTTAAACTTCCAAGCCAATGACAAAAATACCCCTCTCTAGATTTTTAGTAGGTAACTTGTAAATCTAGGCTAATAAAGAGTGGGTGACCTAACCTTACTAACTCCCTCGACTTCAAATGCCATCATTTAGCCTCTATTATCAGCATTCATGAATCCAACATCATCTATAAATAGATTGGAGGAGAGAGAATGACATTTCTTACTTACATTTTTCACAAACACTCAACTTGACCCTCTCTCTCTAAGACCTCCGAATATATAAGCTAGATCAGACACATAATCAAGCCCCACGAAATCCAACAACAAATCAGAAGCCCAAAGTCCAGAAATCAAAGCTTGAAGGTATAAACCTTAGTCATGATTTCTGTCCAACGATCTGTTGTTAGATGTTAGATTTGTTGTGTTAAACATGTTAAATCTAGTGTCTAAGGATGATCTGGGTTGCTAGATGTTAGATCCATAACATCTAGAAGCTCAGATTTGAAGATCTTAGAAATTTGGAAAAAAACTTGGTTCTGTGGTCTGACGACGAATGTCAGAGGCGATTATGTTTTGTGTTGTTTTTAAGTTGTTAATAGTAGCCTGCAATGTTGTCTTTAATCTGCAAAAAGAATCAAAGTCATATCTGTTGTAGATTAAAAGTTATTTAAGGTCAAAGTGAGTTGACCGGCATTGACCGGCTGTTTTTGAAACCCATAATTTGCCCAGAAAGTCTGACAAGAAATGTCAGGCCTTTTATCTCTGTGATCTTTAATGTGTTTTGTGTTTTGAAACTTTGTAGTTGTAGTCTGATATGTGCTCTTTGATCTGATATTAAAATCAGGCTTAGACCAGATGTAGATTCCAATATATGGAAGGTCAAACTGCATTGACCGACCATGGCTTGCCAAGTTTCTAAGTAACCCAGAAACAGCCCAGACCGGCCTGACAACATTTTAAACCGTCTTGATCTGTCAGTGTATTAAGGTTTTATTGCTGTTGTGTTATCTAAGTTGTAGAGTTGTATATGTAATACATGTTGATGCTTTTATATAGCTTATATCACGATCAAACAGGAATTGGAGGATGGTCAAACTAGGCAGAAAGTCCACGGATGAACTTTCTGGGTAACCCAGAAAGTCCATGAGCGTGGTTTCTGACAACGTTTGGCCAGACAAGATCTTGGTATTATGTTGTTGTTTTGTTTATGTGTTGTAATAGAAATGTTGTCCTACATGCTAGCTACAACCTGGAACTTTTAAATCACAAAAGCAATACCTGAATCAGAAGTTATGGGAACCCAAAAGTGAACAGTCGAACTGTTCTTCATTTCTGGGTAACCCAAAAATGAAGAACAGCCTCTGACAACACTTTTGGAGGCTCAGATCTCCTTGGTTGTAGGTGTTATGGTCATGATTGTTGTTATAGCTTGAAGTGTTACACTAGTACTACACGCTCTAATGTTTAGTTAGTCCAGAATCACACTACACACTGAATTATTGGAGGTCAAACTTGCTTACTCGGTAACTGCCTATGAGTTTCTGGGTTTGGCCAAGAACATGAAGAACACCTATAGCGACGGTTCTGTCGCTATAGGTGGTCTTTAGCGACAGATATTATTTATTTTTTCGGAAATTAATAAAAAATAGAAAAAATAGTTTTAAATTATTAAAAATACAAAATAAATTATTAAAAATTATTTTAAATTCCAAAAATTGGTTTTTAATTATTTTATATATATTTCATAAATATTTAATATTTTTGAAATATTAAAAGTATTTAATTTATTTAATTATAATATTAAATAAATTATTTAAAAATGATTTTAATATTGGAAAAATCATTAAAAATTATATTATGATATAAGAAAATATTTTAAGTTATTTTTAATGCCTTTTAATATTTTGTGATAAATTTCATTAATAAATTGATATTAATGGTAATTAATTTATCTACTAAATGAATTAATTAAAAATGATTTTATTATATTAAAAATCATTTTAAATAATAATAAGGTATTTAAAAATATTTTAAGTTATAAAATATAACTTTTAATATTTAAAGATAAATTTTATTAATTAATTATTATTAATGATATTAAAGTTATTTAATAATTATATTAAATAATTTAGTTTAAAAATAATTTTAATATTATAATAATCATTTTAAATGAAAATAAAGTATTTAAAGATATTTTAAGTTATAAAACATAACTTTTAATATTTAAAGCATAATTTCATTAATAGTTTAATATTAATGATTATTAACTTATTACTAAAAAAGTAAATTTATTTAATAATTATATTAAATAAATAGTTTAAAAATGGTTTTATTAAGTTAAAAAATCATTTAAAAGGGATTTAAATGAATTAAAAATATTTTAAGCTATGAATAATGACTTTTAATATTTTGATAAATAGAAAATTAATACCTTTGTAATTAATGGTAATTATTTAAAGATGATTTTAAATGTTTTAAAAATTATTTAAGGGTAATATTAATACTTTAAAAATATTTTGAGTTATTATAAATAACTTTAATGTTTTGGAAATAATTTCATTAATAGTTTAATATTAATTAAATATTAATGATAATAGAATTGATTAGTATTTAAATCATTTAATAATGATTTCGAGGTTTGAAAATTCATGATAAATAATAATAAATGTTTAAAATTTATTATAAGTCATTTAAAAATAATATGACTGATATTAAGTTACAGAATAGAGTCTTAGACTCGATAATTGCCTGATAAAGTTGTCGGTACACCGACATGTTTCAAAAATTGATCTGGACTTAGATAATGTGATTAGATAAGTGATTATTTGTGATTCAATGGTTGTTAAATCTATGTGCCAATATGATTAGGGTATGTGCTGACTGCAATAAGGAGTGTTATGTGTTATAGTATGTTATTCTAATAGAACGAACGATCTTATTAATGATAGGTCGTGAGATAAGCGATAAATCTAAATTGCAAACTGTAAGCAGCGCTTCAGGCAAGTATCTTACCTTTGCATTTTCTTTATGCAATAGACATGAGTAAGAATATTTACGAAAGATATTATTACTGTACAGATTATTAACCTTATATTATATACGCTCATTGCTTATCAACATGTTAGTATATGGTAATTCAGATATATATATTTTGTTCGTTAATTTCTGTAAATGGTTAAACAAGTGTCCCCACTTGGATAATCATTGTATTTAATCACATGTTGATATACCTTTGTCAATTACCCGTATATATATATGTTGAATTATAGATTATTGTTGAAACAAGATAAAACTTTTGATTTGGAACCCAGACAAGTTTGAACATCCCTACACGGGAAAATTTTTATGCGCCCAAGGCGGAACAGAGTGAACGATCATATCGTTCTTGTAATGTAGTGTTGATCAATGCAGGGCATAACGGGCTGATCACCCCCCGTGCCCGTAAGTTATGTCGGTTTACAGATGAATTTCTGTTTAACCTTTTTAAAAATAAAAATAATGTTCATGGCATGTCACCATAACCCCAGTTATAGTCATTATGTAATTTCAAAAATTTGAAAGAGAGTTGTTATGATATTATTATCGGTTCAGAATACTTCACAACTATTGACTTGTTGTAGAAGAATAGTACAAAGAAAACATTTAAATTCTTTCAGCTTATATAATTGCTATTACTTGCTGGGCACCCAAATGCTCATCCTTGCTTAATTTAAATATTTTCAGATAAGTGTGAACGATCAGAGAGCTCTGCTAAGAGCAAGGGAAAGGGAAAGGTTGCTGATTGAATGCAAATGTTATCTTGTGTAATAGTTGATATTAATATTAAGATAATTTTGATATATATTATCTATCATGAGTTGTAATGAATGTTTAAAGGTTACGTACTTGGGAGCTAGACTCTGATAATTATGTAAATTAAGTTTGACTTTTATATTATTGTTATTATTAGTAGTATTATTCCGCTCATAGAAATGGTATCGTGAAAAACCGAGTTCGGGTTTCAAGTACCCGAGTTTCGGGTCCTCACATCATGGTATCAGAGCTATAGGGTTAGAAACCTTAGGTGGGACAGACCTCAGGCTATAACCGTAGAACAGAGGAAAACGTTAAAAATATAAATAACTCATATAGAGTTTAAAAAGAGGTGAATTGAATAAATTCATCGTCAAACAAAGTAAAAGATAACTTATATAAAACTCTTATTTGCTGTGTGTATATATTGTATGCTAGTCTAGATAATTTTTGTGTATAGCTGTCGGATAGAAAGAATTAGAATACCCTCAAATTGTAAAGAAGAAGTCAACCTCCATAACCGAGCCAATATCAAAGCCAATAGCTGAAATAGAGGCTCACATTGAAAGCTACCTCAATGGGATGGTTATTTTGAAAAGTATAGTACCAGACCCTGAAACGATAGTATAACTGAAAGGTAAAGTATAGTTAAAGAATATGTGGTCAATGTCAAGTTCTTAAACTCATATGTTTGTGGTGAGTTCTTAAACTCATAATGTATGGTAAGTTGGACGAATTAGGTGTAGTTAGGTGTGAATGGATTATTGAGGATGATGAGACTATATAGAATACTAAGCAACTGATCATTAGTGAATGCGTAAGAAATAAGTAGTACTAGTATTACTTGAATATGTATGATTCTATGTTATGTATATGATGGGTATGTTTGTATAAGGTTATGTTTTTCAAATTTTGTATAAGTGTGTCAGCGATTCCCGACTTCTGAGTCACAAAGGGATAGCGGATGATTAAAGCAGTATGTGATATGGTATGTCAAGTGATATGAGTATGAATTTATATGGAATTAATGAAATAAGTTGGTATAAAGATAGTAGTTAATTATATGAGTACTGGTTAATGCAGAAAACCAAATTTTCAAAATCTAATATTTTGAGTACATGATTATTCGAATAGAAAAACTTGTGTTATATGTTAAGCGTATATGATAAGGCTTAGAATAAAGAATAAATAGTGATAATGCTGTCAAGGAGATAAAAATGAAATACACGGACAGAAGAACCTGTCAACAAAGTTGGAAGACAACTAAACCCAATACAGAATTTTGCGAATATGGACGATCAAGCTATGTAGAACGGAATACCAGTCGCCGGAAGATCAGCCAGATAATCGATCGACGAACGTCAAAGACTTCAAGGCTATCGTACTTCTAGGATTCGAAGGATCAACTGACCTGTAGTAACGTTTGTGATAGCTAAGATAATGAAGGGACAAAAGATAGTTTTGTCATTTATACGATAAAAGCAAAGGAGAAAAAGGGCAAGTCTGCGTGATTTTAGTGTGAATAAATGGAGTATAAGGTGGAAGAATGTCCAAGAAGGAGAAAGGAGGCAAGTAATGCGAATACGGGAAAAGGCAGCAGGACATTGGCGACAACGGGACCAACATCAACAAACAAACCAACGAAATCAACTGCAAGCATCTTCAACCTGACCGTTCAAGAAACTGTAACAGCCGGGGATGCAACTCCAGATATTACTCGAACCAATTTTATTTCTTATATATTATTTTCTTATATATAGTAAATTATTTTATAAAATTATTTTGAAGGAGGAAATTGAGTTCTATTAGAAATCAATTTTTCCGTTTAATGAGAAAGACAAGTTTTATGTGAATAGTTAAAGATCAGTTCGATCAAAGTTGATCGAGATCTACTTGCAATGATTATGTATGCTATGTGCCGTGTATGTATAGGTTTTAAAACAGTGATTCCGGGGACGGAATCTTTATAAGGGAGGGTGAATGTAACAACCCGATATTTTTCTATATAAATAAATAAGAAATTTTGCGAATAAATTTTTTTTATTTATTTGAAGGATGAGGATTTGTACAAGATAATATATATATATATATATATATATATATATATATATTTATTTATGTGGTAAATAAAAATATATTTATTACATAAATGTTTACAAATAATTTTATTTTAGAATTATTGATTATTATAAAGTACATTCTTATAATAATTAATTCTATAGTAGAAATGTTTTATTAATTATTTTCCATGAAAATATAATCATATATTATTTAAATAATATATGAAGTGATTTTTAGAATAATTATAATAATTATTTTATTATATGAATTTTAGTGCAGGCTATTAAGTTAATTATTTTACCTTAATTATTAAGGTTAAATATGAAGAATAAATCAGATATAGAATCTAAACCATAATTTGGGATTTTCATCAATGGATAAGAATAATAATATAATAATATTATATTTTAATTTTTTTCAGTGCTATAAATATGTAGTGTATGTTTGTGGACTGGCAATGGTTGGTCAAGTATGTTGTGTCATGACCAAACCCTAGTAATAATGCTAAATCCTAATTTGAGATCCAAATTAGAGTGCAAGATTGTTTTATAAGTGTGTTATATAATTTATGTCGTGTATTAAATGTATTAATTAGGTGAACCCTAATTAAAATTCTAGAAACCCTAATTATAATCTAGAAGCCCTAAATAATTTTTAAAAATGAGGAACCCTAATTTGAAATTTAAATTAGAGTTCGAAATTTGTTGTAATTGTGTTAATGTGATTAATTAGCAAGTATTATAATCTCAATTGCTAATTTTGGAAACCCTAAAATTTTAAACCCTAATTTGATAATTAGAAAACCTAATTATAAATTAGTAACCCTAATTATCAAAATTGTAAATCCTAATTGCTATTTTAGCAATGTTAATGATAATTATATGATCTAAACCCTAATGTTACTGTATAGTGTAATTAGAAAATTAATCACAATTAGAAAATCCTAATTTCAAAATTTTAGAAACTAAAATTTATATAATTTTATTTTTGAGCAAACCCTAAATTAGAAATCCTAGATATGGTTTGTGATAAACCTTAGGATTAAACCCTAAGGGTTAAACCCTAAGGGTTTACAAGGATGACAAGTATGCCCTTAAACTTCCAAGCCAATGACAAAAATACCCCTCTCTAGATTTTTAGTAGGTAACTTGTAAATCTAGGCTAATAAAGAGTGGGTGACCTAACCTTACTAACTCCCTCGACTTCAAATGCCATCATTTAGCCTCTATTATCAGCATTCATGAATCCAACATCATCTATAAATAGATTGGAGGAGAGAGAATGACATTTCTTACTTACATTTTTCACAAACACTCAACTTGACCCTCTCTCTCTAAGACCTCCGAATATATAAGCTAGATCAGACACATAATCAAGCCCCACGAAATCCAACAACAAATCAGAAGCCCAAAGTCCAGAAATCAAAGCTTGAAGGTATAAACCTTAGTCATGATTTCTGTCCAACGATCTGTTGTTAGATGTTAGATTTGTTGTGTTAAACATGTTAAATCTAGTGTCTAAGGATGATCTGGGTTGCTAGATGTTAGATCCATAACATCTAGAAGCTCAGATTTGAAGATCTTAGAAATTTGGAAAAAAACTTGGTTCTGTGGTCTGACGACGAATGTCAGAGGCGATTATGTTTTGTGTTGTTTTTAAGTTGTTAATAGTAGCCTGCAATGTTGTCTTTAATCTGCAAAAAGAATCAAAGTCATATCTGTTGTAGATTAAAAGTTATTTAAGGTCAAAGTGGGTTGACCGGCATTGACAGGCTGTTTTTGAAACCCATAATTTGCCCAGAAAGTCTGACAAGAAATGTCAGGCCTTTTATCTCTGTGATCTTTAATGTGTTTTGTGTTTTGAAACTTTGTAGTTGTAGTCTGATATGTGCTCTTTGATCTGATATTGAAATCAGGCTTAGACCAGATGTAGATTCCAAGATATGGAAGGTCAAACTGCATTAACCGACCATGGCTTGCCAAGTTTCTGGGTAACCCAGAAACAGCCCAGACCGGCCTGACAACATTTTAAACCGTCTTGATCTGTCAGTGTATTAAGGTTTTATTGTTGTTGTGTTTTCTAAGTTGTAGAGTTGTATATGTAATACGTGTTGATGCTTTTATATAGCTTATATCACGATCAAACAGGAATTGGAGGATGGTCAAACTAGGCAGAAAGTTCACGGATGAACTTTCTGGGTAACCCAGAAAGTCCATGAGCGTGGTTTCTGACAACGTTTAACCAGACAAGATCTTGGTATTATGTTGTTGTTTTGTTTATGTGTTGTAATAGAAATGTTGTCCTACATGCTAGCTGCAACCTGGAACTTTTAGATCACAAAAGCAATACCTGAATCAGAAGTTATGGGAACCCAAAAGTGAACAGTCGAACTGTTCTTCATTTCTGGGTAACCCAGAAATGAAGAACAGCCTCTGACAACACTTTTGGAGGCTCAGATCTCCTTGGTTATAGGTGTTATGGTCATGATTGTTGTTGTAACCTGAAGTGTTACACTAGTATTACACGCTCTAATGCTTAGTTGGTCCAGAATCACACTACACACTGAATTATTGGAGGTCAAACTTGCTTACTCGGTAACTGCCTATGAGTTTCTGGGTTTGGCCAAGAACATGAAGAACACCTATAGCGACGGTTCTGTCGCTATAGGTGGTCTTTAGCAACAGATATTATTTATTTTTCTAGAAATTAATAAAAAAATAGAAAAATTAGTTTTAAATTATTAAAAATACAAAATAAATTATTAAAAATTATTTTAAATTCTGAAAATTGGTTTTTACTTATTTTAAATATATTTCATAAATATTTAATATTTTTGAAATATTAAAAGTATTTAATTTATTTAATTATAATATTAAATAAATTATTTAAAAATAATTTTAATATTGGAAAAATCATTAAAAATTATATTATGATATAAGAAAATATTTTAAGTTATTTTTAATGACTTTTAATATTTTGTGATAAATTTCATTAATAAATCGATATTAATGGTAATTAATTTATCTACTAAATGAATTAATTAAAAATAATTTTATTATATTAAAAATCATTTTAAATAATAATAAGGTATTTAAAAATATTTTAAGTTATAAAATATAACTTTTAATATTTAAAGATAAATTTCATTAATTAATTATTATTAATGATATTAAAGTTATTTAATAATTATATTAAATAATTTAGTTTAAAAATAATTTTAATATTATAATAACCATTTTAAATGAAAATAAAGTATTTAAAGATATTTTAAGTTATAAAACATAACTTTTAATATTTAAAGCATAATTTCATTAATAGTTTAATATTAATGATTATTAACTTATTACTAAAAAAGTAAATTTATTTAATAATTATATTAAATAAATAGTTTAAAAATAGTTTTATTAAAATCATTTAAAAGGGATATAAATGAATTAAAAATATTTTAAGTTATGAATAATGACTTTTAATATTTTGATAAATAGAACATTAATACCTTTGTAATTAATGGTAATTATTTAAAGATGATTTTAAATATTTTAAAAATCATTTAAGGGTAATATTAATACTTTAAAAATATTTTGAGTTATTATAAATAACTTTAATGTTTTGGAAATGATTTCATTAATAGTTTAATATTAATTAAATATTAATGATAATAGAATTGATTAGTATTTAAATCATTTAATAATGATTTCGAGGTTTGAAAATTCATGATAAATAATAATAAATGTTTAAAATTTATTATAAGTCATTTAAAAATAATATGACTGATATTAAGTTACAGAATAGAGTCTTAGACTCGATAATTGCCTGATAAAGTTGTCGGTACACCGACATGTTTCAAAAATTGATCTGGACTTAGATAATGTGATTAGATAAGTGATTATTTGTGATTCAATGGTTGTTAAATCTATGTGCCAATGTGATTAGGGTATGTGCTGACTGCAATAAGGAGTGTTATATGTTATAGTATGTTGTTCTAATAGAACGAACGATCTTACTAATGATAGGTCGTGAGATAAGCGATAAATCTAAATTGTAAACTGTAAGCAGTGCTTCAGCCAAGTATCTTACCTTTGTATTTTCTTTATGCAATGAACATGAGTAAGAATATTTATGAATGATATTATTACTGTACAGATTATTAACCTTATATTATATACGCTCATTGCTTATCAACATGTTAGTATATGATAATTCAGATATATATATTCTGTTCGTTAATTTCTATAAATGGTTAAACAAGTGTCCCCACTTGGATAATCATTGTATTTAATCACATGTTGATATACCTTTTGTCAATTACTCGTATATATATATATATATATATATATATATATATATATATATATATATATATATATATATTGAATTATAGATTATTATTGAAACAAGATAAAACCTTTGATTTAGAACCCAGACAAGTATGAACATCCCTACACGGGAAAACTTTTATGCGCCCAAGGCAGAACAGAGTGAACTATCCAATTGCTCTTGTAATGTAGTATTGATTAATGCAGAGCATAACGGGCTGATCACCCCCCGTGCCCGTAAGTTATGTCGGTTTACAGATGAATTTCTGTTTAACCTTTTGGAAAATGAAAACAATAATCATGGCATGTCACCATAACCCCAGTTATAGTCATTATGTAATTTCAAAAATTTGAAAGAGAGTTGTTATGATATTATTATCGGTTCAGAATACTTCACAACTATTGACTTGTTGTAGAAGAATAGTACAAATAAAATATTTAAATTCTTTCAGCTTATATAATTGTTATTACTTGCTGGGCACTCAAATGTTCATCCTTGCCTAATTTAAATGTTTTCAGATAAGTATGAACGATCAGAGAGCTCTGCTAAGAGCAAGGGAAAGGGAAAGGTTGCTGATTGAATGCAAATGTTATCTTGTGTAATAGTTGATATTAATATTAAGACAATTATGATATATATTATCTATCATGGGTTGTAATGAATGTTTAAAGGTTACGTACTTGGGAGCTAGACTCTGATAATTATGTAAATTAAGTTTGACTTTTATATTATTGTTATTATTATTAGTATTATTCCGCTCATAGAAATGGTATCGTGAAGAACCGAGTTCGGGTTTTAAGTACCCGAGTTTGGGGTCCTCACACCAATCAAGAACAGGTAAACATTTAAATAGGGCATGGTCCAATTCCTTGTCTAAAATTATCAATGGTGATACAAGCCTCACAATATTTCCATTTCCTGCAGTTAATATTAAAAGACCAGAACTCAGGCATGCATCTACAAGTAGAAAGGCAGGCAGACAGGTGGATGGTTGAAATGGTTATGACTGTGATTTCATTACCTGTTGAAAAACATGTTAACATGTTCTCTCCAAAAGAATTCTCAAGAAAAAAATGCAAATTTTAATGACTATAAAACAAGATGTGCAGTGAGAAAGAAAAAACACATCAAAACTGGTTGAGATGTAAAAAAATTCTGTAAATAAACCAGGAAATCATATTATTATGTGCATTCAGAAGATCACAATCATATACAAACATCAATATGTCAATATTTGTTTCCCAGGTAAGTTATACCTCATCAAAAACCAGCACAGATCCAGCATCATCACAGGCAGCACACTATGACTTACTGCAACAACAAAGCTCTGAAAATGGATAAGACACATACTACATGTTATTCTTTTGAAAATGGTGTAAAATTGTAGAGTGGTATATGAGAAGTTCATAATTACAATGATGGATAGCCAATCTCCTTTAGTTGCAACTTCTTCTTTCTTCATACATCTTGCCTCTGGTGGCTCACTGGAAATAGCAAAAGATGAAGAATTAATTAGATCAAAAGATTACTTCTAAGAATGCAATTCATCAAAGTCCTACAGTATGATATTAAACCATGCCTTCTAACTGCAGACCAGCAGAGGAACACCATATAGAGCCCCATAAATCCAAGAGTCAAGAAACCAACATTTACCTATTTCAACCAAAACATAATCAAGTTATCCAAGATGGTTGTGGAGCATACCAAATGTACATTGATATGATCCCGATTATGCAAACAACGTATGCGCTTGTTGCAAGTAACATCACATAAATGTGGCTGTAGTGAAAATCTTTCCATATGTTAAAGATATTGTAGGTAGTTTAGTTATAAAGATTAATTGAAACATCAGAAACTTTTAATGAGAATACACATACCATCTATCGGCATATTTTTCCAAGTATACACAAAAGGTGAAGTATAGCATGGTGAAATACATAAAAGACATGTACCAAATAAACTTCAAAGCAGTCCACTCAAATGAGGTCATGGAGTAGAATATTGTGCTGTATATGAGTGCCTACCCTAGCACATATGGGAACTCAATTACAACCTGCAGAGGAAAGATAGAGCATTTGTAAGAAAGCACAGAAAAAATATGAGTTTTGAGCAAACAAATTTAATACTATAATGGAAAGGAATACCAGAACCCACACCTGAGAAAATGCAAATGGTAGAGCTGGATACATCCCTACAACTCTCTCCCTGTATGAAACAAATCTTTCAACAAAAATAACTGGTTGAACAACAGTGGTGTTGGAATTTTTCTTCTAAAATTTTGCAAGGCTTGCTCCAATCTATGCGTTTACATCCTCAATTCTGCACATTTCTACACATTATTACAAGAGAAGACTAAAAGTTCATGTCACGATGAGAAATTTATTTATAGGTTCATTCATTTTCACCTTTGATGAATCCCTTTTAATGATGTGTTAGAAATATAGAACATAAATTCGATGAAAACATATTATCAACATCGCATCAAATCTAAAAGTATTGACTGATGTCTTAACAGATGGAACAAAGTATTCTTTTTCTTTAACATTTGATAATAAAGAAAGTAGAACTCAGATCTTCAAGTGCAGGATCCCAAGTACTTGGAGAAATTCAAAATTTTCAATGCATTCAAATAAGGTAACGCTAACTCGACTTAGAGCAAGAGGTTTAAACTAACTGCCCAAATAGGCCAAACCAGATAAGTCACAAACTGGTAAAAGATTGCCTATGAATAAATCAAAATACAAAAATTTGTAACAAATGCAGTTAAGGCCCTAGCTTCCCAGAAGAAGCAACTGGTAAAGCAAAGCTTATAATAAACCAAGCACAAACAAGAGGATAAAAATTTTTTGGGTTAACATTGGAATAAAAAATAAATAACAAAAGAAACAACAGGAAATTAGGCCACTCTGCAGGGAACTCTCTAGCTGGGGCTACAAGTCCAAGGGACAGATATAAGATGCCAATTCTCTACGATAAATGATACAGTAGACATGAACAACCAACTTCACTCTTTACCAGATGTTACATGTAATCTCCAAATCTGCTCATTGATTTGACAATGGCCTCATCTTTCCATATTCCAAGTCCCATAAGAAGCATTGCTATTATATTGGCTCCAGGAACAAGAGCTGCGAAAAGTGCTCCTTGACGACCGGAACTGCACAATCATTACTAGCTCTATCACTTGGCAGATATCAGATAGAATGAAAATCTTCTATTTTTGGTAATGTAGATTACCTAAATAGTGGTCAGCAAAGCATGAATACTAGCCCAATGCTTACATGAACAAGCTTCTTATTTATTTTCTGGATAAAAAAGAGATAGCATAAGAAGCTGTTTGCATTATAAGAAACTAAAAAGATTGTATGAATATAAGAGTATTGCAGATAGCAAGACTTAAGATAAAGAAGCACCAGTGGTTAGCATGTTAGCATATTCATGGGCTGAATATGGAATATAACTTTTAACTACAGAAATCTCAATTAGATGTATTCATTCAGCAAAAGCACACGATTGAACAGAGAACAAATAATCTACTCTAATCTTATATTCACAACACAATGCTTACAGAAATTAAAAAGACGACCATTTCTTTTAGGCACATTGACTGACAGAGGAAGAACAGTTCATTGCATATCTAATGATAGCACAGGTTACAACAATCCTCAAGAATATGTTTTACGCACCGCGTGTATAATATGTAATAACCCGAGTCAAATCCCAAGTCTAAATCAAATTAAATCGTGCTAAAGCTCAATTCACTGACTATTAAAAGGTGTTGTGCTTTTATAAAAGGAATTCTTAAGTACCTTAACAAGCCTTAAAGTTCAAATGGAGCACGACACCAACTTGGAGCGTCCTTGTGTAGAGGACCAACACTCAGAGAACTAAAAGTGCAAGCCTATCAAGTTTTTCAAGGAAAAAATAATGAGTAATTCATCATTAATATGAACCGGACATCAAGTAATACTCAAATTACCTCAGTTATGACTAATTAGCTTTAAGCGACTCCAAACAGGTCTAGAGTAGAGATGACTAATTCCCCAAACACTAAACTCGTAGTTGATTATTTCCATTAGCCCTAACACCGTCGCTGCCAGCGCCGATTGTGAAGAGGTTAAACTCGTAGTTGATTATTTCCATCAGCCCTAACAGTGCCGCAGTCAGTGCCGATTGTGAAGAGGTCAAAATCATACTGGCGAGGCTCGGTGCCATTATTGGACTCGGCTCGAGTATTGAAACGACGGGTGAAACTACTAGAACTAGCACTAGAAAAAGTTAGCGATTGAGGAAGAAAAAGAAGTGCAGTTTGTTAGGGCAGTTAGCGATTGAGGAAGAAAAAGAAGTGCAATTTGTTAGGGCAGTTAGCGATTGAGGAAGAAAAAGAAGTTTCGTTAGCAATTAAGGAAGAAAAAGAGGCACGGGCAGTGTATTTATGGTGGTGCTGGTGGAGTTTGTTAGGGCAGTTATTATCGTAGACAAAAAAGTTGCAGCAAAGAGAGTTGGATGAGTAAATTGAGGAGGAGGTGATGGTAGATGGTGATGGGGGAAAATTGTGACACCCCCAAATCCGGGTACTTCGATTCCACGGGATTTGGTGTATAAATATCATCTATCTATCTACCCATAAATAATATCAAACCATACAATAGATATAAATCATAATAAAATCTCTTCCCTTAAGGGTTACATCAACTGAATCATAAATAAATCCCAGGTTACTCTAACCTTAAAACATATGTGCGGAATTCTAAACAAATAAGTCTTAAACAACAACATAAGTCTTAAACATAAATACATCATCAATTAAAATAACAAGTCTTCATCACTTGCTAACTTTGCCCTTGCCTTTACTAGTGGAGGGTTCATCGCTTCTTTCGTTCTTAACTGCAATGTTATTATTAAGCAAGAGTGAGCACAAATGCCCACAAGTATAATAATGAAATAACAATATAATAACATGAGAATAAATTAAAGACGTATGAATAAGAGCTCAACTTTTGAATCAAGATTGAATAACAAGAATCAAAAGAATTCTGAGGGTCATAAGACCTTGAACTATGTCCTAGGTTAACAAGGGTTATACTTGAAACCTTTAACAGTCATAAGACTATGGACCTTCTTCTCGTACTTAGGGGGATCATCCCTTAGTACCATACTGTGCACAATATCTTAACGCTAAAGCGTAATTAATCCCCTATACAGGGTTGTTCATCTCAGTTTGACATTCGAGTCCGCACCAAAGGAAGTTTGGTTTGGATAACTTCATCAAGGGTTCTGAAATTTAGAACGCTCATCAACTATGGACTAGTTGAATCAATAACGTTCACTAGTCTAATAAGGTTCAACAATAATTGATATTTGATTAGAATAATAATCTCAAAAGTATACAATAGGACAATTATTGTATAACTGAATCATGCTTTAGAAAGATAATTAATCTTTAATATCATGCTTGAACTTGAATAATAACAAGGATAATTTATTCAAGGTAAATAATAAACTTGATCAATAATGACAAGTAGGGTTAGGGAAACTTGCTCGACATAAAAGTAAAGTTAAGAAACTTGCCTCGTGCGTAGATTACACTTTAACTAAGCACGTTCTTTGAATTAAATCCTACATACCATTCATATACACAATACTTGTTAATTAATAATTAATCAACATAAATTCATTCTCGTTGTCTACTTTAATTATTGACTAAACTTAGTCAAATTATCACGTTGTCACATAATTTATACTTCATGAATTATCAAACCAATTATGTATTTAATAATTCAATTCACATATAATATTTTATTACATGTTAAACAACTATTTTATCATCACATTATTCTTCTAACATGTTTACATATTCATTACAATAATCCACTAACACATTGTTAAACTTAAACATTTTTAAAAATACATTTCTAAATTTTCTGGAGAGTGGCGCTGCGGCGCCACTAATGTACTAAGAAATCGCGCTGCGGTGCGGTGGCGCTGTGGCCGGGCCCTTGGCTCTGCTGCGCAGTGGCGCTGCGGCGCGGGACTTCAGTTCTGGAGTTGGCGCCACGGCACGAGACTCCAGAAACTGATTCTCAGTTCGCGAAGAACACAGAGTTCAGCGAAAACAACACATTTTATCACTAATTTCACCGATTCACAAATACCCACATGTTATAATTCATGTATAATCATAACCCAACATATATAAAGTGATTTTAACCAATTAAAACACATAATTACATAATTAAAACATGTGAATTCACTGACTTTGATGTTCTTGGTGGTTTTTGAATATAAAATATATAATTTAACACTACGGATTCGTTATAACACCGAATCCGTTTGTTTAAGGCTTAATCTCTTCGTGTTAACGTGCTCAATAATATAAGAGTGTAAATTTTAGGGATAATATACGATCATTACACAAAATATCACGTATAAGGCCATATGGCCATATCACGTACTCTGTTTATTTTGAAATAACAAGTCATCAGATTAACGACATGTTTTCATGACACTGATGTTATGGTTTGCAACATATACATAATTAAACATGATTTGATACAACATAACACACATATAACTTATAATCATTACTCCTAACCCAATTACAGAGGTTTAAAACCAAAACTATGAAAGCCATGTTCATAGAATTTAAATGACGTAAAAATTTATAATTGGGAAGGAGGAGATTACCCTGTAGAGTATAAGGTATAGTATAGGAGATGAATTGAAACTCTTTCTCCAACTTTTCTCAAACACCAAGCAACTCTCTCTGATTTGCAGACTTAGAAAATGAAGGAAAATAGAAGACGTCGTATTCAGATAGGAAGAAATAGACGCGCGTTGGTGGTCAGTTACCCAGTCATGGGCTAACTGGCCCCAAATCCCTTTAGTGCCATGTTTGGCTAGATAAATACTACAAAACCAATTAATTTAATAAAGCTTTATCATATAGTTTAAATAATGTCACAACCATATAAAATAAATCAATATTTTATTTAATTTACTTTAAATTAAATATAATAATTTCTCAATAATGCACATAGTCACATAATTAAATTTCTCTTTAATAAATAATAACAATTTATTAAATCTCTAATTAATAATTACATTAATTAGATAACATCATGCTTCATTAAATATTTTATTTAATTCAACAAGTTCACATAATTATATACTTGAATAATAATTATTCTCCACATTAATTTAATAATTGCAACGCATATAATTAAATTAATCTACCACAATTGCATCAATTAATTATTAAATCTAATAATTAAATCATCGAAAATATTTATTTAATTCAATAAATATTAAAATTAATTTACAAAATTCTCGTTCGTCACATCTTTCCCCCCTTAAAAGGATTCTGTCCCCAGAATCACGACTCAATAATTTCGACCCGTTACATTCTCCCCCCCTTACAAAGATTCTGTCCCCAGAATCGCATACACATAATTAAGTAAATAAATTAGGGTAAATCTTCATCATATTCTCTTCGAGTTCCCACGTAGCTTCTTCAGCGTTGTGGTTCCTCCAAATTACCTTAACAGAAGGTATAACTTTATTTCTGAGAACTTGTTCTTTTCGGTCGACAATTTGGATAGAAATTTCTTCATAAGATAAGTCTTTCTCAAAATGCAGGGGTTCGTATTCAATTACATGCTTGTAATCAGGTTTGTAAGGTCGTAACACAGAAACATGGAAGACGTTGTGGATATTCTCGAGTGCTGGAGGTAAGGCTACCTCATACGCAACTTCTCCAATTCTTCGCAGTACCTCAAAGGGTCCAATAAATCTTGGGCTCAATTTTCCTTTCTTTCCGAACCTGATCTTTCCCTTCCAGGGAGAGACCTTTAAGAAAACATAACTACCTAATTCAAACTCGATATTTTTACGATGTGGATCAGCGTATTTCTTCTGTCGATCTTGAGCTGCTACCAGTCGTGCTCGGATCACTATGACTATTTCTGCCGTCTGCTGTACCAATTCTGGCCCTAGCAATTGTCTTTCGCCAACTTCATCCCAGTAAAGTGGAGTTCTACACTTTCTGCCGTATAACGCTTCGTAAGGCGGCATACCAATACTAGCGTGGTAACTGTTGTTGTAGCCGAACTCTACCAACGGTAGGTGATCATCCCAATTTCCTTTGAAGTCCATTACACAGGCTCGTAACATATCTTCCAGTGTTTGAATCGTTCGTTCGCTCTGTCCGTCTGTTTGAGGGTGGTAAGCTATACTCATTCGCAGTTGTGTACCCATGCATTCCTGAAGACGTTTCCAGAAATTTGATGTGAAGCGCGGATCCCTATCGGAAATAATAGACACCGGCACTTCGTGCCTCGAAACAATCTCTTTCACATATAATCTTGCCAACTGATCTAAGTTAAATTTGATTTTGATAGGAAGGAAGTGCGCGGATTTTGTCAGTCGGTCAACGATAACCCATACTGCGTCGTAGCCTTTCTGAGTCGTCAGAAGGCCAACCACGAAGTCCATCGTAATATGTTCCCATTTCCATTCTGGGATCCCCAACGGTTGTAGCAATCCACTCGGTCTCTAATGTTCTTCTTTAACTTTCTGACATGTCAGGCATTTGGCAACACATTCTGCAACATCACGTTTCAAATTCGGCCACCAGAAATGGTGTCGAAGATTTTGGTACATTTTTGTACTACCAGGGTGAATCAAATATCTTGAACTATGAGCTTCACTCAAAATTTCTTCCTTAATTTCTTGTACTGGCGGAACCCAAATTCTGCTTTCAAATCTTAATATTCCTTCCTTATCCATCTTAAATCTTGGTTCGGTTCCTTCAGATATCTTCGTTGTTACCTTTTTGCATTCATCATCCTGAAGCTGAGCCTCCTTCACTCTATCTAGTAGAGTTGTACCAGATTGCATCTGAAATAGCTTCTCATCAATCTCCATAGGATTCTTCACTTCTAACTCTAGTTTCTCCATATCTGCAATTAGTTCCTGCTGAGCAGTCAACATCATCAATTTCTCACGACCCTTTCTACTTAAGGCGTCGGCAACCACATAAGCCTTACCCGGATGGTATAAAATCTCACAGTCATAATCCTTGATTAATTCCAACCATCTTCTTTGACGCATATTCAAATCTTTCTGTGTAAAAATATATTTCAGACTCTTGTGGTCCGTATATATTTCACACTTCTCCCCGTAAAGATAGTGCCTCCAAATTTTCAAAGCAAAAACAACTGCAGCTAACTCCAAATCATGGGTTGGGTAACCCTTTTCGTAATCCTTCAACTGCCGTGATGCATACGCAATGACTTTGCCATTTTGCATCAGCACACAGCCAAGTCCTTTATGCGACGCATCGCTAAAAATAACAAAATTTCCTGTATCATCCGGAAGAGATAACACAGGCGCTGTACTCAACCTCTTCTTTAATTCTTGAAAACTCTCCTCACACTTCTCCATCCAAACAAATTTCACAGCTTTTCGAGTTAAATTCGTTAATGGAGTTGCGATCTTAGAAAAATCTTGTATGAATCTTCTATAATATCCTGCTAATCCAAGAAAACTTCTTACTTCTGACGGCGTTCTCGGCTGATCCCAGTTAATCACAGCTTCTACTTTGGATGGATCTATCGAAATTCCATCTTTATCGATTACGTGACCAAGAAATTGTACTCTCTCGATCCAGAATTCGCATTTCAAAAATTTGGCATACAACTTCTCCCTTCTCAAAACTTCCAATGTTAACCTCAAGTGTTCTTCATGTTCCTCTTTGGTTTTGGAATATACCAAAATGTCGTCTATAAATACCACCACGAATTTGTCCAAAAACGGCTTGAATACACCATTCATTAGTCCCATAAATGCTGCAGGAGCATTCGTAAGACCAAACGACATTACTAAAAACTCATAATGTCCATATCGCGTTCGGAACGCTGTCTTCGGTACATCCTCTGGCCTCACTTTCAGTTGGTGATAACCACTACTCAAGTCAATCTTGGAAAAGTATTTTGCTCCCTTCAATTGATCAAACAGATCATCGATCCTCGGTAATGGATATCTGTTCTTGATCGTGACCTTGTTCAATTCTCTGTAGTCAATGCAGAGCCTCATCGATCCGTCCTTCTTTTTCACGAACAACACCGGCGCTCCCCACGGCAATACGCTCGGTTGAATGTACTTTTTGTCCAACAATTCTTGTAGTTGTACCATTAATTTCTTCATCTCTACTGGCGCCATTCGGTATGGTGCCTTCGATATTGGAGCAGTTCCGGGCGCCAAATCAATCACAAAGTCTACTTCTCTATCTGGTGGAAGTCCTGGCAAATCGTCTGGAAATACATCGACGAAGTCCCTCACAATCGGTATCTCCTCTACCTTCGGGTTCTCTTTTCGACTGTCAACTATGTAAGCTAAATATCCTACACAGCCTTGTCTTAATAACTTCCTGGCCTGCATCATCGTCAGACAACTCGCTTGTCTAGGCGACTTGCTACCATAAAACACAACCTTTGACGGAGTCATAAGGTTAATATGCTTCTTTTGGCAGTCAATTACAGCCCCATAATTGGATAACCAATCCATACCCAAAATAACGTCAAATTCCCCTAATCGAATAGGGATAAGATCTACGTTCATGATATTACCCTTAATATCCACTCTACAGTTCTTATGTACGTACTTAACAGGGATTAATTCTCTATTCGCAATTTCTATGTTCATGGTGTAATCCAATTCATCCTTAAGCAAATCTAAACTATTAGCAAAGTCATCGGATATAAAGGAACAAGTAGCACCCGAATCAAATAAAATGTAAGCATTAATTTCATTGATCGGAATGATACCTGACACCACATCACGAGACTAGATTGCATCCTGCACCGTCATATTGAAAGTTCTGGCGGTTGGTCGGTTTATTGCAGGTGGTTCGGTGATGGTTAAGGTATTTCCACTGCTATTTCCCCGATTTCCTCCTTGTCCTGATCCTCCCGATCCCTTCTTGAGACAGTCTCTTGCTAAATGATCTTTCGAACCACAGTTGAAACAAGCACCTTTCTTTGGGTTTGGACAATTTGGTGCTATGTGGTCTTCCTGACCACAATTGTAGCACACTCTCTTTCCCTTCAAACAAACTCCTAGATGTGCCTTGCCGCAAGTCGGACATGCTTCTATCTTCTTTTTCTGCCCTCCGTGCTGACTTCCAGCTGTCGAGTTATCCGTCCATTTCCTCTTCTGATTACAATTATTCCCAATATTACTTCCACCAGTCTTGTTATTACCTTCATTCTCACTCTTTTTCTTTTTCTGTTCTTGGTTGTACTTAGTCACTGCATCACTTCCTCCTTCCGCGAGAATGACCTTTTCCAAAACTCCCGCAAACGTGTTAAGTTGAAACATTGATACCTTGCTGTATACCCAAGGCTTCAGTCCTTGTTCGAATCGTCTGGCTTTCCTCTCGTCAGTGTGTACTTGATACGGGGAAAACCTTGCCAACTCATCGAATTTAGCCGTGTAATCAGGTACGCTCATGTTTCCTTGCTTCAGTTCTAGAAATTGAATCTCCATCTGATTCTGCGAACTAGTTGGGAAGTACATTTTGAAAAACATTTCTTTGAATCTCTCCCACGTAATTACACCTTCACCTCCTCGCATCTTGTTTGCCTGCCACCAGTAGCTAGCCTCAGACTTCAGCATAAATGTCACAAAAATAGTCTTCTGATCTTCTCGAACCCTAGCAACGTCGAAAACCTTCTCCATTTCCATCACCCACGTTTGAGCCTCGATCGGGTTTCTGGAACCTTTGAACTCTGGCGGTCCCACCGCCTTGAAGTCCTTAAACGTTGTGCTAGGTGGAGCATGCGGTTGGTTATTCATTGCTCCAGCCAGTAGATTCACCAACTGCTGAACAGGATTAGCGTTGGCGTTAATGTTATTGTTGGTTGACTCTTCCTGAGCCGGTTGACGTTGTTGCCTTCTCCTTGGCGGCATTTTTCTGTTAAATAAACGTTTATTAGAACTTTATTTATTTCTCTACATAGTTAAGGCATTACTTAACAATTTAACATACTCATTTAACACATCATCTCAAACAACTTGATATCTTTTCATTCAAATAAAAAGTTTTAACATTAAACTATAGCATACTGCTATTTACATCATCTATCCTGGAATAAAGAATCCACAGGATTTAAAACATTCAAATATTAACATATTCCTTAGTTCATAAACACATCGGAATTTACATAAAACTATATAGGTCTTTCACATAAATAAACAGATTCTATTCCTGTCTTCCAAGGTGCTCAATAGCCTTGCCACGCTCCTCATTCATGATACGATACATCGTCCTGCGATCCAGCATGTATGATGGTAGACCTTCAAACTGGATGGGGTACCTTAACACTCGCTCTTGAACCTCATCCATTGCATGATTAAGTGTGGCATACGTGTCTTTAAGCTTTGCCTTCTTTGCACGACTATCATCTTCTGCATGATCAGCTCGATGTGATTCTCTTACCCATCCTTCCTCTGCTATTTTCAGTCTTCCGGAGGTTTCTTTCAGTTCCTTCTTCAGTTTCTCTATCTCCTCGGTCTTATCTTCGGTTTGACCCTTCTCATGAACCAGATCCCACTCCACGTTTCCTAAACGTGTATGAAGGGTCACAATCTCTCTATCCTTCTCCTCTAAAGTAGACTGCTGAACAGTCGCTCGCTCAGTCAATTCCTGAATCTCATCTTGTAACTCCACGTTACGATCATATAGTGTATCATACATCTCAGCATCAACAGTGTACCGTGGTAACTTCTCTTCTTCTTCCTCCTCATCAAACTCCTCCTCAGGATCCTCCTCAGGATTAATCTCAGGTTCATGCTCTTGACCAACAACGGTGATCAATGGAGATGAAACCCTCTGCACCAGCTACTCCCTAACGACATGAATGTCTCGGGGCTCCTCCTCAGTCGGTCCTACAAGTACACGAGATCCCTCCTCAGTAGATACTATAGGTAATCGGGGTCCCCCCTCAGCTTGACTAGCTTCTCCATCATTCGTCATCCTGACAACAAAATTTTAAGATTTAGTTACTAAGTCATAGTATCTAACGCATACTTAACACATAAACACATAATGTATTTTATTATCTTCAATGAATTACAAAAATTCATTTCTTAGAACTCGATAAGAGTTTTCAATTACTATCTTCTTCTATAAGGCTACTAGCTAAGGTTGTTTCCCCCACCTAAGGTTCATAACCTACAGCTTTGATACCAACCTGTGAACACCAAATCCCATGGAATCGAAGTACCCGGATTTAGGGGTGTCACAAAAATTCTGGAGCGAATCAGGAGCCTCTCTATCTAAACCCTTGAGGATGCACACCAGTCATGTTTTTATTAGTTTTAAGTTTTCACTTGAGCGCTTTTTTTGCTCCGTGTTTTTTATATACATAACGTTTTTTTTAAAAACGTTATCTAATTAAAATCAAAAAATGCTCTTTTAAATAGATAACGTTTTTTCATATATATTTACAACGTTTTGTTAAAAAACGTTGTGAAAAAAAATACGACAACGTTTTTTTATAAAAACGTTGTGGTTTAAGTGTTGTCTATTTACTACTTTGTACTAGTGAAATTTAGTATTGTAAATATTTAAAATATTTAAGGTACGTATTAAGTTAAGGTTGTAGACCTTGGAAATGATGTGTAAAAGTTTAATGTATAAACAATTTATGTTTATATCTTCCGCAATAGTTATAGAAATGATGTACCAGATCTTAGGTAAAAAGTACCCGAATTTGGGGATCTCACATGTGGTATCAAAGTCGTAGGTTATAAATCTTAGGTAGGTGTACCTTAGGATATAACCGCGAAGAGGGTGATAAGCAATAAACTCGAATAGAGTTTAAGCGATAAGAGATAAATTTTTGGAAATTCATTATTAAGTAAAGAATAAGATAAAGAAGATTCAAAGAAGAATCTTGAGGAGAAATAAGGATAAGAATCTGGAGTTACCTGACTCCTGTAATAAAGGTGAAATGTGATAATAAATAGACGATGTCTATAAGATGAAAAGTGTAAATAAAGTCATAATATAATATGATTAAAGAGAAGAATAAGAAGATCGTAAAATAAAACGATCGTAAGTATAAGGAGAAATGATTTCAAAATAAGATCACGATGTGATCAGATTAAATCGTTGAATAACATATGATATGTTAAGTGATTAGAATGATATAGCTTGATGCTATAAAGAGAAGGTACTAGGAAATGGTACAATGTAAACTCAGAAAAGAGTGGCAAATGTTAAGATACGGGTTAAAGAAAATTCGTATTAAGAAAAGAGAAAGTTAGAATTGTGTGGGATTTCAATTGAGGACTCATGTCAGTAACTGAGTTGTATGATTCCTTGTTATGGGCAGGGAATTGTACTTGGTGTAAAAACCACTTAGTTTTTAGTACTGATAATCATTGAAATGTTCGTGTCGCGCTATTTTCTATATACCTTTTGAGAAGGTGATTTTTTTCTCAGGTGTATAACAGATAGGTAGGGTATAGTTAGAGAATATAAGGTTAAGTACGAGTTCTTAAAACTCATACTTATGGTAAGTTCATGACTCATAATCGTATGGTATGTTTTGAACCCCTCAGTGAATGGATGTCTATGGTCTGACTAGGATAAGTTCTGAAACTCATATTATTGTGGAAAGTTCTTGAACTCATAATGCGTGGTAAGTTTAATGAACTGGGTATAGTTATGTGGGATTGGAGAATTAAAGATGATAGAAATAGATAGACTTATTAAGTAATGGATCAGTAAAGAAAATAAAGTTGATGGTGGAAGCATAGGTATTCCAAATCTTCTAACTATGCTAGACTTCGAAGTTTTTGACATCAAGCTAAACTCGCACTGATGTGCCTTTCGAAATAAAATAAACTTTTGTTATCCTCAACACATGGGGACAAGTGTGTAGGTGTGGAATTCGAGCCACTAACGCATCGTTACTTGTTGTGGCATGATGACACCAAAGATGATTTTCAATGGTTTTGAACTATTTAAAGAAGAGTCTATGCTAATTGATTCGGCTAGACGAATATGATTTGAATTATTAAAATGTATTTTTATATCATTAGTACATCATGCAACCTGGTGCAAAGATGAAAAAAATGATGGAGTTATCAATGTAGAATTACTTAGTGTCGAATGTGATCTAAAGATCGCCAACCCACTATGAAATGATGCAGCATGACAAAGTCACAAAATGATAGAATCCTCAAACGGACTGTAAATACAGTGCGGTATCATGACGTCATAAAATGATTTTAAGAATTTTAAAGGTAAATTATTGCCAACTGAATTTGGCTAGCAATGTTTCGATTGAAATTCGAATTATTTGATATGCGTCTAAGCTATTTGATTCAGCTAGACAAATGTTTATGAAAATTCAAAGTATTTTTGAGAATTTATCTCGAACCAAATTGTTTTGGTACGAAATCCTATGATAAGACTGAGGTGAACTATGTTGATTGGATAAAATAATCCAATCTATTAGCATAAATATTCGCTAGACATGATTGATACGTTATGCATGACGTAAGAGTATGATAGGCTAATCACCTAAAGTACTAGCAACTGTAGTTTACCTTCTTTGTGATTGTAAACATACCTAGTAATTTACTGTTTTGCGATATATATATATATATATATATATATATATATATATATATATATATATATATATATATATATATATATATATCGTTAAAACTACGTGTTCATGGTCTATATGACCCCTCAGCATGATTTGAAAAGTTTTAACTCCTTAGAGAGAAGTCATGGAAGAATGTGATAGTAGCAGAGTTCCTCATAGTAGGAAGCAAGATGTACTCATTAAATTGGACATGAAATCAAGTAAAGGTTAATTTGAAAACCTAGTTTTGATGAATAAAAGGATTGGTGATTAGTAGGCTGAAATTTTGAGGACGAAATTTTTAGAAGAAGGGGTGAATGTGATAACCCGAAAATTTATAAAATCTTGAATGATTAGAATAAAGGTTAAATAATAAAACCTAGATGAGAATTTAAGGATTTATTTAAAATTTTCAAGTAAAACCTATATGGTTTGCTATTCGAATGAGAATAGAGAAAATATGGGTTACAAAATTCCAAAATCCTAGAAATGAACTTAATATGTACTTGAAAGAATACCAAGAATAAGGTATTACGATACCTGTAATTTCAATGTGAACTGAATAGTCTAGAAAATGTTATATAAGTACATATGGAAATTTTAATAAGGAGATAAGATTTCACATGAAGAGATATTATGAGGTTAAACGAAGATGAGTTTATGTCTAGATATATATATATATATATATATACTTAGTAAAGTGCTATATATATTTTAGCAAGAGGAATGATGAATTAAGTTAATGATATAAGGATCAAGATAAAACTATGTTAGTAATTAACATAGCTTGAACGTTGGCCTTGACTGGTAAATAAGAATTTGAATAAGTTTAAATTTATTAGCTAATATAATTAGCAATAAAAATGGCTTAAGATAAAACTCAAAATTTGAGTTAAAGATAGAATTTTGAAGCACGGACTGCTCGGTTGCGTCCGGAACGTCAACTTTAGTCAGAATGGACAGTAAACACAAAATGTGTAAATGCTGACTTTTGGTCAAAGTCAATAGTTGACTTTTTATGGAGAAAAGTCAAAATTAGTGTGAGAATTGAAATATATTATGATTATATGAATTATATATGTGATTAGATAAATATACATAATATAATGTGTATACATTTATTTTGTATGTAAAAGGGGAATTAAGAATTAAGTTATGTAACCTAATATATATATTAGGTGTGATAATTAAATAACCTAAGAGGTTATGATATGGGAAAATGTAGTATATAAAATATATACTAATTTTAAGAGATTTATTTTATACATCTCAATTAATTAATTTTATAACCTAATTATAGCAAGTCTAATTGGGTTAAGAAATTAAGTGTACATGAATAAGGATTAAAATTATAATTGTATGGAATGAAACCCTAATTAAATAATTAGGGTAGGATAAAATGAAATGACATTGGAATATGATAATTTTTTTCAATGGCCCAAAGAATATAATTCAAAGCCCAAGAGATTATATATGGAAAGCCCAAAACATTAAATGAGTGGCCCAACTTTTAGCCCAATTGAGAGGGGGTATTTTGAACCTTGTATATTCTAAATATGAGATAATAAGAAAGAAAAATTGGGAGCATTATAGGGCCAAGTGGCTGGGTATTAGAGAGGAATAAGGAGGGGGAGAATGTGATAATTGCTTACTTTAGTTGGTGAGCAACTCCTACTAACTCCTCCTATGTGTCCTCATTTTATTTAGCCAACACTTTAGCATTTCTTCCAAGTAAAGCTAAGGTGATTAAGAAAGAAAACCAATTTATGTTAGGAGATTTGATTAGATACAAGATATATGTATATTAGTTGACCAAACACAAAAAATTCTCCCCATTTTATCAAACAAATATTTACTACATTTCATCTCTGTCACTTCCAAACTCAAAAAGCAAAACTAGAGAGAGAGGAGAGAGGGACGACTGGAGTGAGAAATCTAGGGGAAGAGGTTTTGATCTTCTTTCTATCCAAAATCATCTTTCACTTTGGAAGAATAAGGAAGGGTAGCCATAAATCAAAAGCATAAACCCCTTTTGTTTATGTATTTTTGATTATTTTTAGTTATGTTCAATCAAAACATGGATTGATGATTTTAAACTTCAAAACTCTAGATCTACATGATCTAGAGTGTGTTATGTGTGGATCTATCAATATTTTGTGTTAAAAGTTAGATCTAAAGTATGAAATGGAAACTAGTTTTTCAGAGGGTGGAAAACTTTAATTTTTCTTAGCTTTGATTGAGTTTAATCTTGTGTTTGATACTTTTTTGATGGAATAGATCATGTATTATGGTATATTCATGGGTATATGAAGTATTAGTAAGTGTTATGATGATTTATGTTGGTTGTTATGTGAAAACATAAAAGTTTTCTCAGAAGACACCAAGAGTTAAAAATCAGATTTTTATGAAAATTAAACATGAAACGACCATATCTCCTATTATATTTCAAATTTTTTAGTGTGGTCAAGTCCTAGAGTTAGATCTATGAGTTTTCTAACATCTCCAAGTGGAATCACTGAAAAAGGAGTTGTAGATTTTCGTATGGACTGTTTTTACCAAAATAGGCAAAATTGCAAAATACCAAAATACATACTGCCAACAAATTTAAAAGGGCATTTTCGGCCACTTAATTTGTGAGAAAAATTCTAGCCTTTTGGGACATGAAAATATATGGTATAAAGTACCTCCTGTCCAAAAATGAGCTCATTCCGACTTCAAATGACCAAGTTATGACTATTTCAATTTTTGCTATTTTTTGACAAAAACGGTTATAACCGGAGTTCTATAACTCCGATGGCCACGAAATTTAAACTGGAGTGTCATGTTAATACATATAAGATTGTGTCAAAAGATGGAAATTTCTAGAGTTGAGCATGATAGGGCTAATTTCTTAAGCTACGCACTGAAAATGATTTTTGAAAAATACCAAAGGAAGTTGGAAAATTATGGAAAAATACTTTTTATGTAAGAAATATATATATATATATATATATATATATATATATATATATATATATATATATATATTTGGTCAAAAGATAGAAAAATAATAAGATGATTTGGTATTTTCGTGAAAAGGATATGAAATCCAGCTTGCTGGATTGAAGAATCTGATGAATCTAGCTTGCTGGATTGAAAAGAAGTTTACTGAGTTGAAAATATGTTGAATCCAGCTTGCTGGATTGCAATCTAGTTGCTGGATTTAGAATCTAATTTGCTGGATTGTAGTTTGGTTTGCTGGATTGGCCATCTAGATGCTGGATTTAGAACCCAAGTTACTGGATTTGGAATCCAGTCTGCTGGATTGGCAATTCGGTTGCTAGATTTAGAATTTAGGTTGCTGGATTAGTAATTTGACGTATTAGATGTTAAAGAATAACTTATGATATGAAAAAGCGAGTGTTAAATCATAATGGATATGATATAGTAATTAAAGAATTAACAAAGGATGATAATAATACTGATGTGTTAAGATGTTATCTAATATTTGATTAAGTGTTAGATAATCTATAGATAAATAATAGTATATTGAGCTAATGGATATGTTATGTTGACTGAAAGATCAATCTTATAATTGATAGGTCTTTCATAAGAGATTACATTATATTGTTTAGCGGTAATCAACAGTACAGGCAAGTTTCCCTAACTCAAACTTGAGTTGTATGTTCAAAGCATATTAGTGAATAATTGTTGTTGATTATTTACGTCTATATTGATTATTGATTCGCACGCTGTGCATATTGTAAATGTTCATCAGGTATGAAAGGCTGATCACCTTCATTACCATTTGGTTCAGTTAATCTGTTCATGTTCATGCTTGACCATTCATTTTTGTTGACTTGGTCGTTCAGCTAAGAAAATTTGTTCATGCTCTTTCACAATGTCTATATTGTTGAAAGTTAGCTAGCTTATTGTTCAATTCTTTCAATCATGATATATCTTTAATTAAACATATATTTTTTGGACAAATTTGTTGTTCACTCTTGCTATATCATGATAAAAATTTCCAGATTAAGATGAAAACTCGAGTAAAGGCAGAAACAAAGACAAAGTTCAAGATTAAATATTGGTGCAGTAGATTTATTAAATTTTCTAATGAAAATAGTATTGAAAACATTTAAGATATTGAAAGTATGTATTAAGTTAAGGTTGTAGACCTTGGGAATGATGTGTAAAAGTTCAATGTTTAAACAATTTATGTATATATCTTCCACAATAGTTATAGAAATGATGTACCAGATCTCAGGTAAAAAGTACCCGAATTTGGGGATCTCACATAGTTGAGTTTCCTAACTAATCTGGTTAGTCAAAAATATTAACTTTTCCAAAGTTGACTTTACGTTTTATAAATAGTAATTTAGCGTCTTTATCAAAAAAAATTTATTTTCTTATTCTAGCCTCGTAAATATTTGGGATATTATAGTCAACCCAACTTACAAGAATTTCATCCTTGAAATTAACTTTAATATCATATTTATAAGTATTATAAATATTTAGGATATTACATTCTCTTCTCCTTATAAGAATTTCGTCCTCGAAAATATCTCTAACTTAGTCTTCAAGATGAATTTTCTTAATTCATCCTTCTCACATCAAATTCCTAATACTTAAATTAGGTCAACAATGTTCACTTATCTATACACATTTCCTTTCATAACACCAGGTTTTAAACCTTTAATTATATATAACTCCCAGTCTTAGTCTTCCTTCAACGAGGATTTTTTTTAATTAATGCATAGGGTCAACCAAGACCTTGAACTGTTTCATATTTTTTGGGTGTTATTCGACCCACAAGTTTAACAATCACTAGGATTGAAAGACACAATCAGTCAGTTGTTGATCGATTTCACAATCAATATATGCGTGCAAATATACACGGTCAACAACTAATAAAGTGAAAGTAGAGTATCGTTCCCATGAGGAATTATTTATAACAATTACCAAGTACTATCTCTTAACCAAACTAATTTTATTTAAACAATCAATTCAAATTTGAAATTAAATTATTTAATTAAACTAATAATAATTATCACTAGTTAAAAATCAGATTATGGAGATTTAAGATCACAACTTTACTTGTTGCTTCACTTAAATTAATACATTTCTTATCAATTATTCTTACTATTCTGAATTGTTAATCAAGAACATGAAAATAAATATGGCCATCACTCAATGCATCATACTCAAATCAACTTAAATCCACAGATGATATAATTAAGAAGAACACCCTAACTAACTAATTCACTATATCTTTATGTGAATTACAATTATAGAGGATTTAAAGCACAAGTTCTCTATTAGATTACATGTGATGTATAGGTATGTCTCTATCCTAGACATAAATTATGATTTTTATCGCCATATAGAAAACACAATCACATGCTATTATGATCAGATCTAAATTTATATTTCGTCTCTCAATTTCAATTAGATTATCATGGTAATTATTAGCTAGGCAATTAAACAATAAGCATAAACCATAATAGACCATCCAAGAATAATCAACAACAATTAACAAAGAAGCATATTAAGGTAAGCTACGCAATAAGATCCGTTGTAATCTTAAAATAGAATTTATTTCATAGTTGAATCAAAATCCATAATCCATAACTGAATAAACATTGAAAGACAAAAATAAAAGTAGGGAAGAAGATGAAATCTGTTGTCTACAAATCTGAATCTCCCTCCTACTCCTGCTTTGAATCTTCAATGATATCCAAATTGTTTCAATCTCCAAATATAATCTAAACTAGGGTTTTGTCCTAATATAATAAAAATCTAATCTAATGGAATAGCTCCCTTAATCCTTGTGAATTCCCCTTCTTTTATATCCCTCTTCATGTGTCTTTTAGCCCTCCTTAAAGTCCTTGAACCAATCAGCCAAAAAAATCCTTCTTTGACTCAACTTCTGAAATCATTCTCTTTCTTCCCGACACCCCCGCCCCGGCGGGCTTTCTATTCCAAATTACATAAATGCCACTAAGCTCTATTTTTCATGTTTTGTCCTTCCGAAGCTGTTTCCTACAACACAAACACAAAAACAAGTAAAATGACACTAAAAATACTTAAAGTTAACAAATAATTAAATCTTAAAGATGTCCAAATTCTAGATATAAAACCCACTCATCATCAGTACTCTAGGTGATCAGCCTATCGTACCACATGTTATGTATAACATAATAGTTTTAAAGATGAGGTATGTTGCATCTAATGGAATCATATGTTCGTTTACTTTATAACCAAATGTGTCTAGCCAAAAAAATTGACATTGACTCATCTTTAAACCATTCAAAACTTTTGAAAATCAATTGTATGACTGTATACCATACCTTGCAAGCGTTCGTTGATGACTCATCATTTATCATACCACACCAGGTTAAATAATGTGTTGATGAAAAATTCAATTTTATTTTTTATATTGAATCTGTCTAGCCAAAACAATTTGCATAGAACTATGAATAACATAGCTAAATTAATTTTAAGACTTTATCATGACCACACAGATAACAATGTGTTAATCTTCACACCTCAGGCTACCATGTATTGATAATAAAATTCATTTTATCTTTTTCAAATCAACCATATCTAGCTTGAAAAATTAGCAAAGGCATAGGTTCAAAAAATTTCCATTTCAATCGTTTTAACAATTCTTTGTCAAAGGCACCCAAGTGCGAATATACGCATGAATGTCTAGCATAGCTATAAGATTTTGGAATACCATTAATCCTCTATCATTTCCATTTTCCTCTAACCATAATGTAAGTTTTACAAATATATAGTAATATAGTAAACTGATGGGTTGTAAAACCAAGTAGAAACAAATATATCAGTTCCTCTTCATATTAACACGGGATTGAAATTGTCTTAGTTCGCATTGATTTTTTTCAATACCCCCTTAATTCATTTTGTAGTCGCATCTCATAATTGGTTCAACTAACATATCATAGCCCCTGCCCATACAAGGGTTCGTTCGCTCTATAACTAACATACAAATATAATTGACCAACAATAACTAATCAATATACATATGAGAAATCTTTTCAGAATATATACAAAGAATAGTTTGACACAAGATTTCAATTTATTATCATGATAATCAACTGAGTTTTTCCTCCACCCAAGAACTAATGAATCAGTTTCCCGTCTCATGCACATTATCCATAAATGATCTCATTCAGTGTGTGGTGCTTTGAAAACATTGACCATGAATCAGTCGTACCAACAATGTAATTAGATCGGTTCACTTACGCATATTATACTCCTGCCCATTCAAGAGAGTCGTTCAACTCAGCTAACTACATAAGTTTTCAATTGAAATCCCTACTCATTTCTTAACTATCTTATGAATTTTTTTAATCCATATTACTTACATTTCTCTATAAGTTTACTCCTCTACTTACTCAAGTTTTATGCTATAATACTATAATTACACATAATACCAAACATACAACCCATTCTGAGTCACCAAATACATGGTACAGAAAATAACTACAACTTTATTATTACAATTATCGTGCAAAATACGACAACACATATGCTGTGAGCTTAAATACAAATATTGTCTTCCAAACAATATCCAAACTCAAATAAGTCCTCATTACAATTGTTAATACACTATTTTTACAAAATAGCGAGGACTGCTAAAACAACTACCCTGAAACATCACTCCACACCCCGACTAGTTCCCACTATATTCTTACCTCCTGAGAAGAAAAATAGAACAAAAAAGAAAAGGGTGAGCTCAACTAGCCCAGTAAAGAATATTATGACTAAGATAATGTAGAACAAATTATTGTTAGTCTTCAATAAATCAGATAAAATATAATGGATAACAAGTTTTAGATCAATATTCGCAGCGAAAATAGCAATTCATTAGAAGAGTTAAGTAGAGAATGAAGTCTACTATCTTCTATGATTTAAAAGTCCATCATCAATATTTTATCCTTGTAACATCAATCAATATACATCCTGAATCAAATATTCATCTTTGCAATACGGGCTAAAGATATTCATTTGTATCACCAGTTAGTCATGTTCATCTCAACAGCTGTCCATCTTTGCACTACGGGCCAATGATATTCATCAAGTAATCATCCATCTTTGCATTACAGGCCAAAGATATTCAGTTATATCACCATTTAGGACTAAGGATGATGAAAAATATTTTAAAGCAAACGAATCCAGTGAGATAAAAGGACAAGGGTTAAGGATTCGTACTTCAGTTTATCCAAGTTCAAAAATACTCCATAATAATCAATTGTGGAGTAAAATTCAAGAATGAAGATCAAAACGTGGATACAATCAAAGATAGTAACCAAAATAGACAACTTGGACACAGAAAAGAAAACTTAATTCTTTTGTGAATAGTGCCGTATTCGTGAATAGTGTCGTATACGTGAATAGTAACCCCGACACAAAAAGGTAAAAATTTTATAAGAAAAATCATATTTTGTGAATAGTGCTCATGAATAGTATTGTATTCATAAATAGTGCCGTATACGTGAATAGTAACCTCGACATGAAAATGTAAAAATTTCATAATAAAATTCATACTAATATTTCAGTATAATGATATTAAAAGAAATAACATCATTTACGAAGAAAATAACAACCATTACCTCAAAAGAACAGTACTTCTGACTAGAATATCGAATATAATGATGAAGAAAACATGCAATGCTTATCAACTCTCAAAGTATCTAAATATTCATAAAATACGCTCGATATTATAGAGAGAGAAAATTTCTGATTCTAGTGTAATTTTCAATTTTAACCTAAGCACCCTATTTATAGGAAAATGACAGAATGCCAAAGCAAACTAACCTGCTACCGGTGGCTCTTCCCTCTTCCCTCTTCCCTCTTCCATCCACACATACCACAATTGAAACTTCAGCATTTTTCCAACAAAAAAACAAAAGCGGGGCCCACCTATGTTTTTAATAAAAAAAATATTTATTTCCTAAACTTAAATAATTTATAATAAATAGCCCTTTTTCAGAAAAATACGAATTTTATATTCATTCTATAGAAAATTTAATTCTCTACAACTTTGTAGAAGAAAGTTTCTCCAAATTCCAAATAGAAAATGACCGAAATCCACATACGGATGATTTTTAATACCTCCATTATGACAAAATACTATTAAAATACCTCAACATTAATTCCTTCATTTATATACACATAAAATAAATATTTTCTTATCATATAAATCAATAATTAATTATTCACAAATAATATTACAGAATCATAATAATGATAACCAGGTCGTTCCCAGAAAAGAGGGGGCTTTCCGATAAGGATTTCTCCTTACTGGCGTGTAATTAGGTGACCAAACCCCTTTCCTAGATAGAACTTCTTTAGACATTGTCAATAATGCTATCTAATAATATTATTCAAATAATATGAATTATTGATCTGATAATAGAAAATACTGTGCAGTGACAATTATTGAAACAACAATAATATAAAATATCAACGTAACAATTATTGAATCAATAAAATAAAATATTGAACAATAATTATTATAACAATTATTGAGTAGTGCCTTCTTACGTAATAATCAATATTCCACAAATACTGTTCAATACCGTATGCTACTGTGCAACCACGCGTATTACTGTACTTAAACCACCAGATATTCCAACAGTATTAACAGTAACAACTACGTCGTTATTTTAAAAAAACTCATACTTGTCGTTTTCTTCATCCGACAATTTTTCGTTATGGGGCCCACAAATAGCAGCGCTGTCGTACGAACATTCCCTGACAGCAAGAATATTTCACGACCAAACGAATATTCCCCGACAACAATGAATATTTAATAACCACTTGCTTACAAAAAATATTTGCGCATTTTACCCATAACTATCCACATTAATCAAATCAACCCCTTACTATATCAAAATAATAAATAGAGAAAATTCAATTTTATTCATAAAAAGTTGGGGTCTTACAACCTCCCCTCCTTATGAAATTTCGTCCTCAAAATTGACGTACGTACCTGGTGTTTCGAAAAGGTTAGGGTACCTTGCTTTCATTTCTGATTCCAACTCCCAGGTCATTTTCTCAATAGCATGGTTCCTCCACAAAACTTTGACTTGTGGTATAACCTTTGTGCGAAGGACATGCTCCTTCATATCCAAGATCTTGATAGGTACCTCCTCGTATGTTAAATCTTCTGTTATCTCGTCTGGTTCTAACTCAATAATGTGGTTTGGGTCTTTCACATATTTACGAAGCATAGATATATGAAAAACATTATGAACACGAGACATGCTTGGAGGTAATGCGAGTCTATAGGTCACATTTTTTATGCGGTCAAGAATATCAAATGGACCAACAAATCGTGGATTGAGCTTTCCTCTCTTCTCAAATCTTGTAACTCCCTTCCATGGAGCAACACGTAACAATATATGATCCCCAATATTAAATTCTATGTTCTTTCGATGAAGATCAGTATAACTCTTTTTTCGATCTTGTGAGGTCTTTATACGTTGCCGGATCATTTGAATCTTTTTCGTAGTCATGCGTACCAATTTTGGTCCCAACAATAACGTTGCTTCACCCACCTCGTCCCAACATACTAGAGAGCGACACTTTCGTCCATACAATGCTTCGAATGGACCCACACCTATACTTGCTTGATAACTGTTATTGTAGGAAAATTCCACCAATAGTAGGTACTTATCCCAACCTCCTTTGAAATCTAGGAAACAGAGTCTTAATGGATCTTCAAGAGTTTGAATAGTCCTTTCTAATTGCCCATCCGTTTGAGGATGATATACCGAACTGAATCGTAAATTCGTGCCCATAGCTTTCTACAAATTGACCCAAAATCGTGAAGTGAAACTATAGATACTGGCATGCCATGCAATCTCATAATCTCATTCACGTATATACGAGCAAGACGTTCAAGGGAATAAGTCTCACGTATCGGCAAGAAATGAGCAGACTTGGTTAATCTATCAACAATAACCCAAATCGCATCTATGCCTTGAGAAATTTTGGGAAGACCAGTAACGAAATCTATGGTAATGTGTTCCCACTTCCATTTTGAAATCTCAAGTAGTTGCAATGGACCCTTTGGCACTTGATGCTCCGCCTTTACACGTTGACAAGTTAAACACTTTGATATAAACTCTGCGATCTCTCTCTTCATATTGATCCACCAAAATGTATGTCGAAGATCATGATACATTTTGGTACTTCCAGGATAGATTACAAACGGTGTGTTGTGTGCCTCCATCATGATTCTATGTTTCAAGTCAGAATCGTTAGGAATGTAAAGTCTAGAGTTGACTCGAAGTATTCCTTCTTCATCTATTCTTGCTTCTGGAATAAAACCTTCTTGTATTTTTTTCTTCATACGCATTAGCTCTGGGTCTGTGGCTTGAGCAGCTTTAACTTTATCGATTAAAGTTAGTTTTACTAGTATATTTGATATTATCATGTGAGTACTTGGAGCCTTTAACTCTATCTCCATCCTTTGTAAGTCGTACAAAATGGGTCTTTGTGTTAACAACATCGCACTCGTACCCGCATACGATCTTCTACTCAATGCGTCAGCTACCACGTTTGCTTTTCCAGGATGGTATTGGATGGTATGGTCGTAATCTTTCAACAGCTCGAGCCAACATCGTTGTCGCATATTGAGTTCCTTTTGGGTGAAGAAATATTTAAGGCTCTTATGATCCGTATAAATCTCCACTTTCTCCCAAAACAGGTAGTGTCTCCATATCTTCAACGCGAAAACGACTGCTGCCAACTCCAGATCATGAGTAGGATAATTTCTCTCATATTCTTTGAGTTGTCACGAGGCATAGGCTATGACTTTTTCATGTTGCATGAGAACACATCTTAACCCTTTGCCCGAAGCATCGATGTAGATAACAAATCCATCTGAACTAGATGGTATTATCAGAATAGGTGCCGAAATGAGTCTCCTCTTGAGCTCTTGGAAACTCTTCTCGCATTCCTCGCTCCATACGAATTTTGTATCTTTCTGAGTCAGCTGAGTTAACGGAGTAGTGATTCGAGAAAATCCTTCCACGAATCTCCGATAATAACTGGCTAAGCCCAGAAAGCTACGTACTTCGGTCACCGACTTCAGTTGCTCCCAACTATGTATTGTTTCAATCTTCGTCGGGTCAAAAGATACTCTATGTTTTGACACATCGTGCCCAAGGAATGCTACTTCCTTAAGCCAGAACTCGCATTTCTTCAGCTTGGCATATAGCTTGTTATCACGAAGCCTTTGAAGTACCGGCTTTAAATGGTGCTCATGATCTTCACGGCTTTTGAAATAGATGAGGATGTCATCAATAAAGACAACAACGAACTAATCCAAATATTCTTTGAACACACGATTCATCATATCCATGAAAGCAGCAGGAGCATTAGTCAATCCAAAAGACATGACTAAGAATTCAGAATGCCCGTACTGAGTTCTGAAGGCAATCTTCAGAATATCCTCAGTTTTAATCTTCAGCTGATGATATCCAGAACGAAGATCGATCTTTAAAAAGAATTATGCTCCTTGCAACTGGTCGAACAAGTCATCAATGCAAGGTAGCAGATACCAATTCTTGATGGTGACATGGTTCAATTCTTGGTAGTCAATACAAAGTCGCATACTCCCGTCTTTCTTCTTTATGAATAAAATAGGAGCACCCCAAGGAGATATACTGGGATGAATGAAATCGATGTCTAGCAACTCCTGTAGTTGGACCTTTAACTCTTGAAGTTCAATAGGAGCCATTCGATATGGGATTTTAGAAATGGGTTTTGTACCAGGTTAAAGGTCAATAAAGAATTTAACCTCACGTTCTGGGGGTTGATCGGAAAGTTCTGTAAGACCCCGAATTTTATGAAATAAAAGTATTCAATTTTTCTTATAATTACAATTCAGTAAATGGTTAAATTGATAAAAAGTTAAAGTTATGGGTGATATGTGAAAACTTTTCAAAATACGGAAGTGGTTATAAAATATTCATTATTGTCGGGGAATATTCGTTTAGTCGTGAAATATTCTTTATATCGGAGAATATTCGTACGACGGCGCATACATTTGTGGGCCCTATAACAGAATAACTGTCGGATAAAGAAAACAACAAATTTGAGTTTTTATAAATAACGGCGTAGTTGTTACCGTTAACACTATTGGAATACTTGGTGGTTAAAATACAGTAATACGCGTAGTTGCACAGTAGCACACGATATTGCACAGTATTTTTTTCAATTATTGATTCTTACGTGAGAAGGCACTACTCAATAATTGTTACAGTAATTATTGTTCAATATTTTATTTTATTGATTCAATAATTATTGCATTTATATTTTATATTATTGTTGATTCAATAATTGTCACTGCACAGTATCTCCATTATCAGATCAATAATTCATATTATTTGAATAATATTATTCGATAGCATTATTGACAATGTCTAGAAAGTTCTGTCAAGGAGAGGTTTGGTCATCTAATTGCGCGCCAGTAAGGAGAAATCCTTATCGAAAATCCCCCTCTTTCCTAGGAACGGCCTGGTTGTCATAAATGTGATTCTGTAATATTATTTGTGAATAATTAATTATTGATTCATATGATAAAGAAATATTTATTTTATATGGATATAAATGAGGGATATATTTTTGTGGCTAAAAATGAAGGAGTTAATGTTGAGGTGTTTTATCTGTATTTTTGTCGGAATGGAGGTATTAAAAATCAAATTAGGGTTTTTGAGATATTTTGCGAGGGTTATAATTTTTAATCCGACCGTTGGATCGTGGTAATATTTGGATATGTTATACATATATAAGTTGAGTATACGTCCACAAATTTTGAACCGTTAAAAATGAACGTATGATTTGTTATGAATTTTACGAGATGACTAGTTCAGAAATTGTTGAATTTTCAGAGTTAATCATTTTGGTGAAAAATTCTAGAATTGGTGGGCTCCACTCTTGGTTGGTGAAGAAATATGCTGAGATTTTTATTCAAATGTGGTGGGTGGTAATAGTAGCAGGTAAAGCCATCAGATAGCAGGTCAAGTCTGCTTCGGCGTGCTAATATTTCCTATAAATAGATGGCTAAGTTAGAATTAAAAATCACACCAGAATTCATAAGCTTTCTCTCTCTTTCTCTCTCTATATTATGAAGCATATTTTGTGAGTATTTAGATACTTTGAAAGTTGCTATTCAGTGCAAGTTTCCTTCGGCTTTGCATTCCAGTCAGAAATACTGCACTTTTGAGGTAAGGGATATTAATGAATTTTAAGGGTTGTTATGATTTTTAGTTTCGTAATTTTTCTGATCTTCAAAAATTCTGAAAAAATTTAAAATGATATTTTGATGAGTTTTCTTGATTATGTCCAAAAATGGTGATTTTTGGATGTATAGATTAAGAGTTATGAATTTTATGAGAAAAGACTATTTTAAAAGTAACCGCTTATAATTCCTTGTGGTTAACTCCAAAATTGATAAAATTTTTATTGGGGGTACATGTATATGATAGAAGTATACTCCGTAAATTTCAGAATTTTTGGACAAAAGTTCAATTTTTAATAAATGTCTAAATATTCAGCTGTTTTGGTCATATGAAAAATAGTAAATGAATTTTAAAAATTCTGAGAAAAATATATGTTCAATATGGGACTATATTCTGCTAAATCTCATAAAAGAAATATTTTTGGAACTGATTTGGTATTTTTCATAAAAATAGACTAGTTATGAGTAAATGAATTAAATATGTTATGTGAAGTAAGAAAATTGGAAAATAGGATTTTATGGCTTGAGAATCCTATATGAGGTATATACAGATTTTTGATGAGGGTTTTTGATTATTGATGATGAAATCTTATGCGTTTGACATTTTAGGATGATTAAATACATTATTTAGTAAAGTGTAAATAATTAAAATAAATTGTTTATAAGTTAAGAAATATTATTCTTTCAATATCATTATACCGAAATATTGGTATGTATATTATTGTGAAATTTCTACCTTTTTCATGTCGGGGTTACTATTCATGAGTTACTATTCACGAGTTACTATTCACGAGTTACTATTCACGGGTACTATTCACGACAAAAATTGGTTTTTTTTTCTGACCAAATTATAGTTGATTTATGAATATTACTCTTGAGATTAAAACTATATGTTGATCATATTATTTTTATTATCATATATAATATTTTTATAACCCTAATGATGATATTCTCTTTCACTTGAGTGTAAAGATGGGTAGATTATTGGTATGATCATGACTAGGGTTCTCTTTGGCCAGTTGTGCAAAGTTGAATTGGTGACTGGTATGATCATGACCATTAAATTTATAAGTGAATATCTTTAGCTTAAGTGCAAAAGTGAAATGATCAACATGGTTATAATTATTGTTTATATAAATGCTGAAATGATTATATATTTCTTTGAGATATGAATATATTTGGTCTGTAGTGCAAATATGAATTGTTGATGAATATCTTTGGCCTGTAGTGCAAAGATGAATTGTTGATGAATATCTTTGGCCTGTAGTGTAAAGATGACATGTTGTTAAATATCTTTGGTCAGTAGTGCAAAGATGAACAGGTGTTGAGATGAACATGACCAACTGGTACAAATGAATATCTTTGGCCGTAGTGCAAAGATGAAGTTATTAGTATGATTATGAACAGGAACTGTGATTTGGTATAACCATGATCTTTGATGTTTCAGGTAAAGACAGGTGATGAAAATATTTTTCGTCCTGGGTGCGAAGAAAAATTTAGAGTCACAATTATGATTATGAGTTATTCATATGATTGTGGAAAGGAACTGTTGAGTGATGTTACATGGATAAAATATTGTTGGTGGATTTTTAACATGGAGGAGATAATAGACTTTATGGTCTATTTGACTCTTCTAATGGATTGTTCGTTCCGCTGCAACTATGGTTGAAATTTTTATCATTTACCATATGTTCTAAATCTCTGATTTATTATTGATAAAGGCTATTGATAATTTAATTATCTTTAGTCATGATATTCTTTACTGAGCTAGTTGTGCTCACCCTTTTGCTTCACAATTCCTTTCAGGTAATAAGAGTGTAGCTGGGTCGAGCGAGGGTAACGGGAAAATAGAACGGTGGTCTCTAGCTGTGGAGGTTCTCCCGAAGCAGTATAGAAAAGTTCATTTAGTAGTTTTATTTGGTGAATCCAATAGGGTAAGGTGTATCCAACGTTGGAAGGGTGTTTTTGCCACTATCATACAAGATGTCTAACGACATACAACCTCGTGTCATCATAAGACAAGATTGTGCACATCCGCTTGCTGAGTATATCTACGAGCACTACCTATATGGTGTTTGTTTGAAGTATAATTCACGATTAAAGACAGTGGAGATAATGATAAGTCAAGAGAAGACTCCCCATTGGGAAGAATATGATAGTAACCTTCTCATTTTTCTTTGGGGTCTATTGGATCAACCAAGGATAATTCTGTAGACATATGATATCTATCATAACCTAGACGCATGGCCTCCCATGTACGAAGGTTTCCTTGAGCACTTCCCAAAGATTTTAATTTCTAAAACAGTTTTTGACTATACCTTTATGTAAGGTGTCATTGTGAGGTGCTATCCAAGGTTAGGATAAGAGTCACAGTTGGTATATATTTGTATCTAAACTCACAACATATATGTTGTTGTATTTTACACGATAATTGTTGTAATAAAGTTGTAGTTATTTTCTGTACCATGTATTTGGCGACTCAAAATGGGTTGGATGGAATGGACCTGTTTTGGGGTCGTTACAAGTTCTTCAGGAAATACGTCAGAAAATTCACTAACAACCAAAATATTATTCAAATCTGATGTATTTTTGTTCAAGTCCATGACATGGGCTAAGAAAGCTTGACATCCATTTTTTAATAAACGAATGGTTTTATGACTTGATATGACAGTGATTGACTTTAGTGGTTTGGTTTCGTGAATTCGAATAACAGGTTGGTTCGGAATATGAAAACTAACAACCTTACGAAAACAATCAATTTTAGCATGATGAGTGGTTAACCAATCAATCCCTAAAATCACATCAAATGCAAATATCTTTAAAGAAATGAGATCAACAGGTAATGTGATGGTCCCAACTTGAATCAAGCAAGATTTATAAATCATGGATGTAACGAAAGTTTCTCCTAACGGAGTTTCCACAGATAAGTCAAAGTCTAATTTCTCAGGAGTCAAGTTCAAACGTTGAGCACAAGCAGGAGAAATAAAAGAATGGGTAGAACTGGTATCTAATAAGATATAAACTTTATAAGAGTTTATGTTTAGCTTACCCGTGATCACATCATTTGGGTTTCTCGCATTTTGGGCAATCACGACAAACGCTCTTCTAGGAACCACCGACTTTGACTTATCCGGGAAAGCCTTTGGAGTCACCATCCCTGCTGGACTTGGTTTCACTATAGGACAATCTCGAGCTATATGACCTTCCTTTCCACAGTTATAACACACCTTGAATTGTTGTGGATAGTTTGGGCTGATGTGTCCCTCTTTCCCGCATTTATAATATACGACCGGTGGTCGTTCTCCTTCCCTAGAAACACTTGGTGCTGACGTCTTCACGTTGTCATTGTTGTACCTCCTCTTTTTGAAATCTCCCCCCGACTCTCTTCTTCTATCATTACCACGATTACCACCAGAGTGGTTATCGCTTTTGTCAGGATATTTTCCTCCTCGCTGGTTATCATTGCTCCGATGACTGTTGCCACCGGTATGACCCTGGTTGTGGTCCCTCGGTTCCATTATCACAACATCTGAATATAGAGAAAATTTGTGAGAGATAAGGTATTGACAAATTTTGGGTTTCAACCCTCTTAGAAACATCCACGTCATACGTTCCTCATTCTCTACCAAATAAGGTACAAACCTGGATAACTCCGCAAAATTAGCCTCGTACTGGGACACAGTTATGTTGTTCTGTTCCAGTCTGATAAACTCTACTTCCTTCATATGACGAATACTTTCAGGAAAGTACTTGTCATTGAACAGTTTCTGAAATGCTTCTCAAAGACATATTGAGTGCGGATGGCTGGGTACGCTTCACAGATTCCCACCAGTAATCTGCCTCACCACGGAACATAAGGGTGGCGAATGGAACCTTCTGTTCCTCCGTGCATCCCAAGACATCAAATATCTTGGTAATTTGCTTAACCCACGTTTTTGCCTTGATCGGATCCAGCTTTCCCAAAAACTCTGGTGGTCCCAACTCTTTGAATTGCTTAGCTGTGACAAGCCACGTTGTTGTCGTTGAGATTTTTATTTATCCCTTTTCTGTTATTACATTTTGGTGTTCTCATGTTAAGTGAGATTTGTTTGAAAAAAATAAGTTTTGAAAAGGTCCGACATGTATATGTCGACTATTGGACTGTAAGAGTCGCCAGTTGGTATTTTTAAATTGTTGCATCAACTTAACCGAAAAAAGGTTTGCACATTGACCAAGTGAAGTGACACTATTTGACCGGTCTATGAAATCGAGATTCGTTAGGGTCCGAGGGCTTGATTATGTGGAGGGAAGGTGTTAGGCACCCCCCGACATCCGTGTTACCACAGTGACCGCCACTTTTTAATTAAACTATTATCTGAATGTGTGTGTGTGTGTGTGGATCAATGTGCAATTATCTGGAAGTAGTGTTATGCATCGTTTGCACCTATATACAAAGGGTTCGAATTTTGTATAAAAGTTCAGTTTTAACAAGATATAGCAATGATGTTTCGAAAAAGAGGTTTTTCAAACCCTTGTGCTCAATATATATATATATATATATATATATATATAAGCAATAAACGCTCCGGATGTAAATCCAGACTCAATCAAGGCATAACTCGATGATGTTAGTATATATATATATATATATATATATATATATATATATATATATATATATATATATACACAAAAGAAATAAAAAGCCACGGACCAAAGTTCGGACATACACACACAACACGACTCTCAATGTGAATGACAGTGTGTGTCAAAAGTGGAGAAAAGGCTTTAAGTAATGTAAGAAGGCTTACAGTGGACTGCTAAAGAAGACTTCAATAGCTTTAAATGGATGAACACTCGGTTCCCACCGGTAGAAAGTAGCCAAATATAAGCTCACAAGTGTTTGAAATGAGAAAACACTCAATTTATAGTGTGTACAGAGTAAATTAGATAGGGCTTCCTCTCCTTTTTCTCTTGCAAAATGGCCACCCCAAGCCCTCTATTTATAGAGGGGGGAGCCGCAGGTGTACCTGCGGTAGCCACAGATGTACCTACGGCTTCCTGGGGTGCCCCGGGCTCCGTGGGTCCTACCGTCTCGAAATGCATGCACTCGTGCAATATGTTGTCCACTCGAACCTTCATAACTTCAATCTGGGCATCCAAGATGTTCAAAACCTTTTACGAAATATTGTTGTCGAGAGATACACAATGACATTAGATAAGAGGATGTACGAAGTCAGGAAGATAGGTCCATGCCCAGGTCTTCAGGCTTCAAGTTCTATCCGGTGTGCTGTCTTGTGTATAAGTCACTCGGGATTGGAGCTATGGTTCTTGTGGGACACTGCTATGTAGAATGTATGTAGAAATGTTATTGAGATGGCGCGTTTGTGGGATTGAGGTGGCAAAATGATGATTTTGCCCCTTGACCGGGGTTATCACCGGGTCTGGGCTATTTTAGCAGTCGTTGCTCAGGGTTATCTTTGAGATTGGGCTGTGGCACGTGTTGAACGTCCTCATGGTTATTTTTGAGGTGTGCCTATCCTCTCAGGGTTATCTCCGGGTTTGGGAATGAGTACCTCGGGACTATCACCGAGTGTTGAAGTTGTTTACAAGAGTTTTAAACAAGCATTTCTGGGGTTATCTCTGGAACTACAACTGCATGCCTCGGGGTTATCTCCGAGGTTGGAACTATATCTTCCAGGGTTGTCTCCAGGACTGGAACTGAAGATCTCAGGGTTATCTTCGAGATGGAACTGAGGATCCCGGGGTTGTCTCCAGGACTGAACAAAATATCTCGGGGTTGTCTCCGAGATGGCAAATTGGGTATCCCAGGGTTATCTCCGGGACTATGCTGCTTTGACTTCCAGGGTTATCTCTGGAAAACAACTTTGCCCTCCAGCAATGTTAGTAATAGGAATGCAAAATTTTTTGAGTGTCTACAGATGCCCCTCTTTATCATATTCATGCAATGTAATGGCATGGATAGGATAAAGAACACTAGACACTTAAAATATGACAAGATATTCATAATGTAATGTACTGCAGGATGATGCAAATAATGTATATTGTTTGTTGGACTATTTTCCAACAGGATGTGATGACTGTTCGTTCCCATGACTTCTGATGGGGCCGAGAGTGATCATTGATGTTTCTGAAGAACTGCTTGGATGTGTTTTCCAAAGTTCCCAGGAAATACCAGGATGTTGAGTTTGGGGTTATCACCAAATTCTTTAATCCTTAGTACAGACTTTCCACCATAGATATTCCTCTCATGTGTAAGAGACTCTACAGGATTGTATTTTGTTTGAGGAAGATGTGTATAACAGATTACATCATCGGTCCTCCCCAATGAGGATGTCATTCCCTGGTTTGTATCGTCAGGTTTTTCCAGTGATCTGTCGGAGTTACTGCCAACAGTCTGTGTTTGTCAGGGTTGCCTGACCCTCGCTGAAATGTTCTTCAACGGACGAGATCCCTGCTGGGGATAATTTCAAGGCTGCTTGACCTTCATTGACGTATGCATCAACGGATGAACTTATTGAATGAACTCTGATGCTTCACTTGATTTACTTGCCAACGAATAAAGTAACATCAAGGTTGCTTGACCTTCGTTGAAATGTGCTTCAACGACTGAAGTGTATGCAGTTTCTGTAGGGGAGAAGTGTTTTGGAGTAACGACCCCGAAATGACAGCATCAGAACTTTGTGAGGTATTGTCGAGTGTAATTTGAAATAGTTATGATCATCGGTATAGTGAACCCTGTGTCTGGGTGAATACCAATGATTGATGTGTAAACCCACAGTTTGGTCTTTGAAAACCAGGATTTCAGGCTTTTTCGCTTACAAAACTTTCCAAAAGTCTAGGCATTAAGTAGACATGCATTTTTAAATCTACTGTAAGCGTATGTTAAAGTAATGCAAGCATGCATATAGTCATAAAATGCATTTTGAAAAGCTCCAGGTTAGAATTTACCGCACCCTTTCTAAGGTGATTTGGAGACTTGTGTCTAGATATATATGGATCCGAATCAGCCGAGTAATTCCCGTAGGACTACTTCAGGTGTGCGGAGGAGGGCTCCTGATGTGCCTTGACCCCGTTCAGTCTGAAAGCCTCGTCGTTTGGCAGAGGCAGTGATAAGTCTTATCCGAGTTGATGTACTGAATATTGAGGATGAGGAGGAGGATGTACCGGTTATGGCTCCAGCTCCTACTGTTCATATTCCCCGTAGGGATCTTTCAGGCATCGTTGTGTCGATTCCAGAGCTTCTAGATGATTTGAGTCACCACCCCTCAATTTACTTGTAGACAAATGAGGTAAAAGCTGGATTTGAATCTTCCTTTTTCCTATTGATGAGGATCAAGGATTGTGATGTTGTTTTGTATTTGGTATAGGTTCCCGACTTTTTACAGCCTCGAGGGAGCTAGTTCAGCATGCACTCTTTGTATCAGGCTCTGTATCCAGATTACCGAGGTATTGTGCATGGTTGGGGGTTTGAGGCGTTTTTTTCTATCCTCCCTCGCCGTTGTCCCTGGGGTTACCTCAGGGCATTGTCTGAGCGTTGGTTTCACCAGACTCGATCTCTCCATTTATTGGATTGTGAGGTGATGATGACGCCGATGGATTGGCAGTTTATCACCGGTATGGAGTTTGGAGGGGTACCAGTGCCATGTGTGGTGAACATTACCCCGACTACCGTCAGATCCTTGCTAGGAGTTCCGGCTGAGGCGCTCAAGGGCAGGACCGTCTGTACAGATCCTTTGAGCATAGATGCTTTGAGTGGGTTGTTGAGTGAACCCATGCCCACTGATGTAAGAGTCAGGGATCGCATTATTCGGCGATTGTTCCTGGTTATTATTAGGGGTTATTTCATAGCAGACAACTCTTCTATGGTGTCATTCGCTTTGATCAGCGCCACTCGGGAGGTGGACCATATTGGAGAGTATGATTAGGACTCCTACACCTTTGCCTATTTCCTCAGGAGAATGCGCATGCGTTCGTAGGGCTTGACAGAGGCTTGGCTAGGATTTTACCCATTTCTGCTGGTGAGTATTTCTCTTTTGATTTCCTATGTATAGGTTAAGAGTGTTGACTAACATCGTATGTTTTGCCTTTGTGTTGGTAGTTTTGGGCCTATTAGAGGCTCCCTTATTTGCGTCCTGTTAGTGTGTTAGGTTTGGAGACCTATCCACGAGGACGACGATGGCATCACTCCATATTGGCGGAGGTTCTTGTAGCTAAGGGTTTCACCCATTGTCGCTTACAGTTGGAGTTGTTGATAGCTAATGCCATCACTTGGGTTCCCTATTCTAGGGACCATTTGACAGTTAGATTTGAGGATGGATTCCCGACTGGTGTCGAGTATGTGATATCCACCCGTAGGATTTCTCTTTTCACAAATGGAGGATGGGAGCTCTATTTAGGAGAGTGTGCTATTAGGAGCACCACATGAGAGATTCGTGTACCGATCTTGCCTCCTACCAGGCGTTATTGGCCTGTGTTGCAGTGCCTGTTGATGATATCCCATTGATGGGCATTGACGACTATACTTTGTCAGACGGTCCATTTACTCAGGAGGCATTACACCGCTGGTGGTCCCCTCGTACCATCGGAGCCCAGACCCGCGCCACTTAGTTCATGGGGGATATAGTTCTTGGATCCGTGATGATGATAGATTAGATGGCCTGTGTCTGAGATCCGACTCATTTGACACAGATTGACAGTTTGACCCGGCAATTGGCCCGGGCACATTTTTTCATTCGGCATTTGAGCCGAGATCCTTCAAAGGTGGATACTTTTGATCCTTCCAACTCGGGGGCTGGCCCTTCAGATGACCCATATGGCTTTGTCAGTGCAGAACCTCCCTTGTATAGACCTGCCATCCCTCTTGGCGGAGATCCAGTAACTCAGGAGGAGTTACATCAGGTGGACATGATTGATGATGTAGATATAGACACAATTGTCTTCTTCTGATGTGTATTCTCGCTATATCTTTTGATAGGCCTCTGTTAGTTATAGGACGTCTGTGCCCCATTTCCCTATATTTTTTAGCTGTATAAAGATGATGATGTACTTAGGAATGTATGTATTATTTTCCATTCCCTACATCATATTGCCATCTATTATTTGTCATGCATGTATTATGTCATGCATATGTATGTCCAGAGATATTTAGTATTGACCCCTAGATGTTCTTATGATACGGCCCATACAGATGTCTTCCTCGATAGTCAGCCGTATCGATCACACCCCACTAGTATTGGTGGCCTCATGCTTGAGATCTTGGTATGACAGTGTATCCCTTTCAGACAGGGTGATTGTAGATCAGCTATTACAGCATTCCATGACCCTCCTGACATTCCAGGTTCCATTGGGCTTCGTAGATGGCATGCTAGAGCACTGGGTACCGGAGAGGCAGGTTTTCTAGTTTGGGACCCAGGAGTTAACTCCCACCTTAGAGGAGTATGAGCAGTTGACGGCTTTGACCTTAGACAGGCCTTGCACTCGGATGGCTGTCAGAGATATGCGCTGGCAGTTCATGACCCTCACCGGGTTGAGACATAGAGTAGTGCAGGATAAGATTACATACAGTCATGTAGTGTCCTAGTATTTTCTGATAGACAGATTTGGCTCAGTGGACAGTTATGCATGGAACTCCGGGGATTTCACCACACCAGAGGATCAATGACATGTGGCCGAGTAGAGGTACTCATGATGTGTGTATTGGCCTATGTGTTCATGCCACGATACAAGGATGAGCTAGACATCGGTGTTGTTCTGGCAATGAGAGCTCTCAAGGAGGGTCATGCCATTATTCTGATAATTGTGGCAAAGACATTGAGGTCAGCCACGTATTATCATACCTATCCTGCAGGGGTGTTTATCGACAGCTTGGTCTTGTTGTACATGTGGTTCATATCACACTTGAGATCGATTGGCATGTTTTGACGGTATGGGTATTGTTTTTCCCATGAGATAGCTATGTCTTACTTCTTTCAGCCATCGGAGTGTGTAGACGCTATATCCTGGTCGGTGTTCTTAGCAGGGATTGGAGATCCATTTGACATTCTGCCGTGTACAGGGCTTAGCTCTCCCTATAGTTTCATTACTCATGCACCGAGCATGGATTATCTCCCTTTGGCTGGTTTGAGGGGCATGACCACATATCACCCACTGGTTGTGATGTCACAGTTTGACCAGTTTCAAGAGGTGCATCCTTTTGAACGGGCATTAGGTTAGCGTTTGGATTCTCGCCATTTGTCAGCAGAGGACAGATCCAGGGTTTATTCCTGTTGGGATCAGCATGAGTGTGCTGAGTTTTCTGTTAACCATCCAGGCTATTCGACAGAGTATTCTACGTGGATGGAGACAGATACTGCATCGGCTGCAGTAGTATCCATAGTATCGGGGATTGATTCAGATGGTGGAGAGCCCATGGAGGACATTGATTCTCACACCGAGGAGGAGCCATTCACTGGGTTGCCAGCAGCTCTTGTAGTTTCTCCCAATACGAGTGCTACAGTGATTTAGCATTCAGTATAGTATCTAGAGTAGAGTGTTCATCTAATGACCTTTGAGAGAGATCAGGCTAGGGCCTTGATGTTGACAGCTCTTGATGAGAGAGACCTTGCTCTGTTAGAGAGATATGAAGCATTAGCTCATAGAGACACTGCTGTTGCTGAGAAAGATAAGGCCAGATCATCTAGAGATGCAGTGATTATTGAGCGGGATAGCGCTATATCTGCCTGAGATATCGTTGTTACAGATAGTACTATAGTGAGGTCTCTTACTGCTGGCATCATTACAGGGATGAGCACATATATTGATGAGCATAGTGCCACCATGTAGCAATTTGTATGAAAGCTGTAAACAGTTATGTATATAAAAGATGTAAATATATATATATATATATATATATATATAAACGATCAATCGCCACGAAGTAAACTCTAGGCGGGACGAAATGTAAATAAAGTAGTAAAATGCCACGAAGTAAACTTCAGGCCTGACAGAAATTTATATATATATATATATAGCCTGACAGAAATTTATATTTATATATATATTTATATATAAGTGATAAATACACTGGATATATATCGATTCAGGCTCGTTTCGTTACGTCGCGTTAGAGAATATATATATATAACAGCGGTAAACGCACCGAATGTGAAATACAGGCTCAATCAAATAGAGTTTGATGACAATACTATATATATATATATATATATATATATAAGTAGTAAATGCTCCAGATATAAAATCAAGGCTCACCGAACAGAGTTCGATAACAATTTATATATATATATATATACAAAAGAAATAAAAAGTCACGGACCGAAGTCCGGGCATACACACGCAACACGACTCTCAACGTGAATGACTGTGTGTGTCAAAAGTGGAGAAAAGGCTTTAAGTAATGTAAGAAGGCTTACAATGGACTGCCAAAGAAGACTTTAATAGCTTTAAATGGATGAACACTCGGTTCCCACCAGTATAAAGTAGCCAAATATAAGCTCACTAGTGTTTGAAATAAGAAAGCACTCAATTTATAGTGTGTACATAGCAAATTGGACAGGGCTTCCTCGCCTTTTTTTCTTGCAAAATGGCCACCCCAAGCCTTCTATTTATAGAGGGGGGGAGTCGCAGGTGTACCTACGGTAGCCGCAGATGTACCTGCGACTACCCGGGGTGCCCCGGGCTCCATGGGTCCCGTCGTCTCAAAATGCATGCACTCGTGCAACGCGTTGTCCGTTCGAACCTTCATAACTTCAATCTGGACATCCGATCGAGGTGTTTAAAACCTTTTACGGAATGCTATTATGGAGAGATACACAATAACATTGGATAAGAGGTTGTATGAAGTCAGGAAGATGGGTCCATGCCCAAGTCTTCAGGCTTCAAGTTCTATCCGGTGTGCTGTCTTGTGTATTAGTCACTCGAGATTGGAGCTATGGTTCTTGTGAGACACTGCTGTGTAGAATGTTTGTTGAAATGTTGTTGAGACGGTGCGTTTATGGATTGAGGTGGCAAAATGATGATTTTGCCTCTTGACCGGGGTTATCTCCGGTTCTGGGCTATTTTAGCAGTCGTTGCTCATGGTTATCTCTAAGATTGGGTTGATGCACGTGCTGAACGTCCTCAGGGTTATCTCTGAGGTGTTCCTGTCATCCCGGGGTTATCTTCCGGCTTGGGAATGAGTGCCTCGGGACTATCACCGAGTGTTAAAGCTGTTTGCAGGAGTTTAAAACAAGCATTTCTGGGGTTATCTCTGAAATTGCAACTGCATGCCACGGGGTTGTCTCCGAAGTTTGAACTGTATCTTTCGGGGTTGGCTCCAAGATGGAACTAAGGATCCTGGAGTTGTCTCTAGGACTGAACTGAATATCTCGGGGTTATCTCCGAGATGGAAAATTGAGTATCACGGGGTTGTCTCCGGGACTGTGCTAATTTAACTTCCAGGGTTATCTCTGGAAAATAACTTTGCCCTCCTGCAATGTTAGTAATAGGAATGCAAAAATTTTTGAGTGTCTACATGCGCATTGCTATTATTTTCACCCATATTTTGTACATGAGTCTCCCTAGTCTGATTTTGCATGAACTGTAAAAAACTTCTAAACATCACATCATTCATCGTTTGATCGGTGGTGTTGTTTATAGGAGGAACATTGTCGTCATGTTGCACGTTCTTCTGGTTGGTGATTAAAGGTGTCTCCATGGTCTCATTCACTCCATTGTTAATATTTTCAACTGTCATTCTCAAATACTGCCATAAAACAAGAGTTAATTAAAGAAATTAACATTCCACATATTATCTCTATATTCCAACCGACCAATTAAACACAAATAAGTTTAGGTAGGACACACTAGCGAAGGATTTACTCGTCACTCCATTCCTTGTTCTAACCCCAGATCTCCATTAGAGATCATATCCCTAAGCTCTAATACCAACTGTGACGCCCCCAAAATAGGTCCACACAACCCATTCTGAGTCACCAAATACATGGTACAGAAAATAACTACAACTCCATTATTACAATTGTCGTGTAAAATATGACAACACATGTTCTGAGTTTAAATATAAATATTATCTTCTAGACAATATCAAAACTCAAATAAGTCCTCCTTACAATTATTGATACACTATTTTTACAAAATAGTGAGGACTGCTAAAATAATTGCCCTGAAACATCACTCCACACTCCGACTAGTTTCCGTTATATTCTTACCTCCTGAGAAGAAAAATAGAACAAAAAAGAAAAAAATGAGCTCAACTAGCCCAATAAAGAATATTATGACTAAGATAATGTAGAACACATTATCGTTAGCCTTCAATAAATCAGATAAAATATAATGGACAACAAGTTTTATATCAATATTCGCAGCGGAAATAACAATTCATTAAAAGAGTTAAGTAGAGAATGAAGTCTACTATCTTATATGATTTAAAAGTCCATCATCAATATTTTATCCCTGTAACATCAATTAATATACATCCTGAATCAAATATTTATCTTTGCACTACAAGCCAAAGATATTCATTTGTATCACCAGCTGGTCATGTTCATCTCTCAACACATGTCCATCTTTGCACTACGAGCCAAAGATATTCATCAAGTAATCAATCATCTTTGCATTACAAGCCAAAGATATTCAGTTATATCACCATTTAGGACTGAGGATGATGAAAAATATTTTTTAAAAAAACGAATCCAGTGAGATAAAAGGTCAAAGGTTAGGGATTCGTACTTTAGTTTATCCAAGTTCAAAAATACTTTATATTAATCAATTGTGCAGTAAAATTCAAGAATGAAGATCAAAACATGGATGCAATCAAAGATAGTAACCAAAATAGACAACTTGGATACAGAAAAGAAAATTTAATTTTTCTGTGAATAGTGTCGTATTCGTGAATAGTGTCGTATATGTGAATAGTAGCCCCGACACAAAACGGTAAGAATTTCATAAGAAAAATTATACTTCGTGAATAGTACTCATGAATAGTATCGTATTTGTGAATAGTATCATATACGTGAATAGTAACCTCGACATAAAAAGGTAAAAATTTCATAATAAAATTCATACCAATATTTTGGTATAATGATATTAAAAGAAATAACATCATTTACGAAGAAAATAAAATCCCTTACCTCAAAAGAACAGTACTTCTGACTGGAATATCGGATATAATGCTGAAGAAAACTTGCACTACTTATCAACTCTCAAAGTATATAAATACTCACAAAAATACGCTCGATATTATAGAGAGAGAAAATTTCTTATTCTTGTGTGATTTTCAATTCTAACCTAAGCACCCTATTTATAGGAAAATGCCAGAACGCCAAAGCAGACTAACCTGCTAGTACTGGCTCTTCCCTCTACCATCTACGCACACCACAATTGAAACTTTAGCATTTTTCCACCAAAAAAACAAAAGTGGGGCCCACCCATGTTTTTAGTAAAAAAAACATTTATATCTGAAACTTCAATAATTTATAATAAATAGCCCTTTTTCAGAAAAATACGAGTTTTATATCCATTCCATAGAAAATTTAATTCTCTACAACTTTGAAGAAGAAAGTTTTTCTAAATTCCAAACAGAAAATGACCGAAATCCATATACGGATGATTTTTAATACCTCCATTCCGACAAAATACTAATAAAATATCTCAGCATTAATTCCATCATTTATATCCATATAAAATAAATATTTTCTTATCATATAAATTAATAATTAATTATTCATAAATAATATTACAGAATCACAATAATGACAACCAGGTCGTTCCCAAGAAAGAGGGGGCTTTCCGATAAGGATTTCTCCTTACTGGAGCGTAATTAGGTGACCAAATTCCTTTCCTAGACAGAACTTCCTTAGACATTGCGAATAATGCTATCTAATAATATTAGTCAAATAATATGAATTATTGATCTGATAATGGGAAATACTGTGCAGTGACAATTATTAAAATAACAATAATATATAATATCAACGTAACAATTATTGAATCAATAAAATAAAATATTGAACAGTAATTACTATAATAATTATTGAGTAGTGCCTTCTTATGTAAGAATCAATAATCCACAAATACTGTGCAATACCGTGTGCTACTGTGCAACCACGCGTATTGCTGTACTTTAACCACCAGATATTCTAACAGTGTTAACGGTAACAACTACGACGTTATTTAAAAAAAATTCATACATGTCGTTTTCTTCATCCGACAGTTTTTTGTTATGGGGCCCACAAATAGATGCGTTGTCGTACGAATATTCCCCGACAGTAAGAATATTTCATGACCAAACGAATATTCCCCGACAAGAATGAATATTTTATAACCACTTGATTACTTAAAATATTTACGCAGTTTACCCATAACTAACCACATTAATCAAATCAACCCCTTACTATATCAAAATAATAAATAGAAGAAATTCAATTTTATTCATAAAAAGTTGGGGTCTTACAACCTCCCCTCCTTATGAAATTTCGTCCTCAAAATTGACATACGTACCTGGTGTTTTGAAAAGGTGAGGGTACCTCTATAAAAGCCTCAGATCCGGGTTCTAATCACCACAGATCTGGTATACTGTTTATATAACTATTGCGGAAGATATAAATATAAGTTATTTATACATTAAACTTTACACATTAATCCCCAAAGTCGAGTAACCTTAACTTATACACAATTCATAACCTATTTGACTTACAATGTCATATTTATACAATAGTGTTACAAACTTTATCTGTACATAATCCAAAGCTGGACTTGTCTTGGTCTTTTCCTATATCCGACGTATTCGTCTTAATCTGCAATGTTTATCATGATATATCAAGGGTGAGCAATAAGTTTGCCCATCAAGTATAAATTTATTTGAGGATATATCATGATTGAAAGAATTTGAATCATAGCTGGCTAACATTCCACAATATATTTGTGAACTAGCATGAATAAATTTTCATAGCTGAACGAACATTGAACATAAACATATCAACTGATGAACACATGCAATATGCACAGAATGGGAATCAATAATTCATAGACATGGTAATCAACAATGATTAACCATAAGCATATTTGAATGAAACAACTCAAGGTCGAGTTTAAGAAATCTTGCACAATAATTAGAAGTTCAAGGTTAGGAACTTGCCTGTATCACCGACTACTGCTACGCAGTTTATATCGCTTTATCCGAAGACCTAATATTAGTAATATAAATCTCCAATATTAAAATAATATCATCACGGTATAATACTGTTATAAATATATTTATAAAATAATCTTAAACACATAACACATAACCTTATCAGTTCACAAACTACTTAAGATTCGGTATCAAGTCAAACTATTACAGTCTGAGTTGAATCTGACACAATTCTATCATCTCGACGGTCTAGTCAGATAATTATCGAGCCTAATATCACTAAGACTCGGTCTAAACACTTAACAATTTACTTATATAATTTTCTATTCAGTCACAACATTTTTCAAAGACTCGTAATAATTTTTAAGTAATTATTACCATTTATCATAATTTTTCAATCACTTATATCGTATTTATATAATATAAATACCACATTATTCTCTTATCATTAATATTTATTTATTATTAAATATTAATGAAAATCATAACATAATATTATAATATATTTATAATATTTCAAAGTATTTTTAATACCTTAAAATCACATTTATATGATTTTTAAACAATTAAATCTATTATCCAATAATTGACATTAATATTAAAATATTAATATTTTCATGACAAAATATCAAAAGTTATATTTTATAACTTCAAATATTTTTCTAACTCTTAAATCATTTTTATATTATTTTTAAATCATTTATTCTATTTTTTCGCAATTTATTTAATATATTCATTAAATAAATCAATTACCATTAATATTAATTTATTAATGAAATTCATCACAAAATATCAAAAGTTATTAAAAATAACTTAAAATATTTTCTAACACCATAATATAATTTTTCATGATTTTTTAAGTATTAAAATCATTTTTAAGTAATTTATTTAATATTATAATTAAATAAATTAAATACCAGTAATATTCCAAAAATATTAAATAATTAAAAACTTTTTTTTTATTTAATAAAAACAATAATTTTTGGAAAATAAAGTGTCACTAAAGGGCCCTATAGCGACAGAACCGTCGTTATAGGTGTTATTGGCAAAACCCAGAACTTCAAACTCAGTTTGTAGGGTGGTATGTTTGACCATCATTAAATCTTTGGTTGTTATGTTTTATGGGCTGCTAAAATGTTAATGTTGTAGTACTGATGTAGTACTACAACTCTAAACAAATTTCATGGCTAAATCATTACACAACAGAGAGATTTAATCTCTCAAAAACCTTGTCAGATGCTGTTCTTCATTTTTGGGTTTTCCAGAAATGAAGAACAGTTCATGATGTCTACTTTGAGCTCTTAAATCTTTGCTTTCTAGGCTTGCACAATGTGTGATAAAGGTTCGTACATGTAGTAAACATGTAAGAGAACACATACATATCATGATCTCAGTCCAAATATAACAGAATCACAAGATGTGATCTGGTTAAACCATGTCAGAAGGGTTGTTCTTACGGTTGCTGGGTTTACCAGAAACCTAACCAAACAGACGACCAACTCTATTTGACCTTGATTATCTTTTACTCTGGTTTTAATCTAAGTGATCTAAAGGCATGATTGTGTAATCCTCATGTCAAACTATAACATCAAAACAACAACATGGCTTAATCACTTAACAGTTGCAAGATCAAAGGCCATAAAAAGCTTGTCAGAAATTCTGGGAAATCTGGGAATTTTCTGGGTTTTCCAGAAACAGTTTTCGTGATCGGTCACCTAGGTTTGACCACTTATAACTTGCAATCTAAACATGATTTGACCCTAATTCTAGTTCCAGATTATAGTCCATATGACATACTATAAATCTAAAACATAAAACACAATAACACTTAACATAAACAGATCTACAGGCCCTGACATATGGATGTCAGGCCTTAAAATTAGGGTTCTTGGTCAGCTGCTAAAAACTTAATTTCTTGCATCTAGATGTTATGGATCCTTGAAGTAACATCTTAGATCACTCAATAACATCCTTATACACCACTTTAACAAACAAATAACAACATATAACATCAAATCATATGATCTAGCAAGTTAGGGTTTTATACCTCTTAGGCTTTGATTTTTGATTTCTGATCCTTGAATCTGTTATTGGAAAACTAAGAGATGATATGAGCTTAACTTCTCACTCCCTTTCACTTTCCATTTCGAAATTTTAGAGAGAGAATGGACTTGGAGAAATGATAAACTAAAGTAAACTTTTCTTACTTTTTAATCTTTGATCTTTTAAATCCATGGTTGTAAATGGTGCTAAGTGTCCACCAAATCTGATCTTGTAAGATTTTAAACACGTGGGATAAGCTTTGGCTTGATGACTCACCAAGATTACAAAATCTTTTACTTAACTTTTAAGTAAAAGGGTATTTTTGTCATTTCGCATTCACTAAGGGTAATTTGGTCTTTTTCCCTATAATTTGAAGGGCAATTTGGACATTTCCCTTTTATTCCATAACTTATAACACTTGGCCATTTATACTTAGCTTTTGAATTCCTAAATTAGGGTTTTGGATTCCCAAAAATAAAATTAAGGTCTGGACGTATCGCTAGGGTTTCTAACAGTTCGTTAGAGTTTTCTAACATAATAACCACGACGTTCTTAACCCAACTTTAGGGTTTACTAAAGTTATAGCTTATCAAATCAATTCCTTGATCTTAAATCACAATTGTACACATAAAATCACTGATTAGGGTTTAATAACTTAACCCTAACGTTCTCAATATAATTTTAGGGTATGTCATTAATGTTACTCATCTGATAAAAATTTGATCCTTAAACCACAACTGTTCACATATATGATCACATATACTGACTCGTATACACTTAGATATTTAACCTTGTACATCTTCACCAAAAGATTTTAAATCCACCAAAATCCTTCACAAAATTTTGAAATCCTTAAAATTTCTTTACAGAAACTTCAAATCCATACACTTATTTTCAGTCTAGGTTTATTATATAACCTTTAATCCATCATTTAAGATTTAAATAAACTTTCTAAATTCTTGGGTTGTCACAACCTCGCTTTTATTTTCGATTCCAACTCCCAGGTCATTTCCTCAATAGCATGGTTCCTCCACAAAACTTTGACTTGTGGAATAACCTTTGTGCGTAGGACATGCTCCTTCCTATACAAGATCTTAACAGGTACCTCCTCGTACGTTAAATCTTCGGTTATCTCGTCTGGTTCTAACTCAATAATGTGGGTTGGGTCTTTCACATATTTACTAAGCACATATATGTGAAAAACATTATGAACACGAGACATGCTTAGAGATAATGCGAGTCTATAGGTCACATTTCCTACGCGGTCAAGAATCTCAAATGGACCAACAAATCGTGGATTGAGTTTTCCTCTCTTCCCGAATTTTGTAACTCCCTTCCATGGAGCAACAAGTAATAATGCATGATCCCAAATATTAAATTCAATGTCCTTTCGATGAAGATCAGTATAACTCTTTTGTCGATCTTGTGAGGTCTTTATACGTTGTCGGATCATTTGAATCTTTTTCGTAGTCATGCGTACCAATTCTAGTCCCAACAACGTTTCTTTTCCCACTCTCGAGACAACTTTGGAGGATTACAACATCCACTCCGGAGATAACCTCAAATAACTACAACATCAAACCACAGAGATAGTCCCGTGGGACATCAAATCAAACCCCAGAGACAACCCCAAGGGAAGACAGCGTCACCGCTTATACCCGGAGACAAACCCGAGGGACAGCAACAACCACTTCAACCCCGAAAGCAACCCCAAGAAGGAAAAGATATCATTTTTACCAAAAAAAACATAGAAAGCAACCATCTAGCTGAGGATAGGCTCACAAATAACCACCGCAGTAATCCCAAGTACAAACTATGTATGACAACTATACGGACTACTTTCGGGGTACTTAAAGACGTTACTATGGCAATGGACATATCTTCCTGGATTCAAAAAGGGGCAAGTTCAATTTCATTATATAACCCTCGGAAAAACTTTCCAGAATGGTATGGCACATCTCCTAAGTATTCCTAGATTGAGAGGAGTAAGCTTCCCAGCGCACAGCAAGGCGAATGGCTAGTTGATATCTACCCAAGGATAGTTTTTCCCTTTTTACTCTGCCTTTCTGAACTCAGAATTGGGAAAATAATATACCATTGCGAAGCTATCAAAAAGATCTTTTCGAAATGATATGGCACGTCTTCTAACTCCTTCCGAATTGAGAGTTATCGTCATTCCATTGCACACATGCGGCTCCCCTTATTTTCTCTATAAAATCCAGCTCATTTGGAGAGAGGGGGAAGCTAGAGAGAGAAAGCTCAGTTTAGAGAGAGAAAGAAATTAGATTTCATTCTTAAATACTGTAAATCTCAATTTTAAATACTCACATACATATAAACTCATACATATTAAGTTTTAGCCGGTGGAAATCGAGTTTAAAGGCGCCTAAAGCTGTTCGATAGCCAATCTCGTGCCAGACTGTAAGATCTCTTCAGTTCTGCTTCTATTTCTTGCTTTACTACATATATAAGTTCTATATATATAGTTATTATTGGTTAGATCTAGCTTTTTAACCGTTCATTTTGTGTAAATAGTCAATATTTATTAATGTATTGACTAGATCTATACTAGATTTAGCCAAATCTAGCTTTTAACCTGTTCAAAAATTGTAAAACCTGAACCTTTGAGATAGAATGGCTAAGATCTGGATTGATCTAGTATTCTTTCTAGTTTTTATAAATATTTAGCAACCATATAACCCAAGATCTGTATCTAGAGGAAAAGGGAAGCTTGTTTACTCGCGTACAAGGATTTAATCAATAAATCTCTTGTTTAGCAAAGTTTTAAGTTAGATGTATATATTATGTTTAAATATATGTCTTGCAAGATTTTTAAATGATATGATGTCAGCCTAGGAACTGCAATGGATTGAGGATCCAATCAATGGATTTAGATCTGGTTCTAGTGATGGACTTGTTTAAGTTGTAAATGTAAGACCCCAACTTTTATGAATAAAGATGAATTTTCTATAAATATTATTTTTGAGTATTAAGGAGTAAATTTGATATAATGTTATAGTTATAGGTAATATTTATAAATTTTGCAAAATAAGCAAGTGGTTATAAAATATTCATGTTGTCGGAGAATATTCGTTTGGTCGTGGAATATTCTTTCTGTCGGGGAATATTCGTACGACGGCGCAGTCATTTGTGAGCCCCATAACAGAATAACTGTCGGATGAAGAAAATGACAAATTTGAGTTTTTATAAATAACGGCGTAGTCGTTACCGTTAGCACTGTTGGAATACCTGGTGGTTAAAATACAGTAATACGCATTGTTGCACAGTAGCACACGGTATTGCACAATATTTTTTTTTTGAATTATTGATTCTTACGTAAGAAGGCTACTCAATAATTGTTATAGTAATTACTGTTCAATATTTTATTTTATTGGTTCAATAATTGCTGCGTTGATATTTTATATTATTGTTATTTCAATAATTGTCACTGCACAGTATTTCCTATTATCAGATCAATAATTCATATTATTTGAATAATATTATTAGATAGCATTATTGGCAATGTCGAGAAAGTTCTGTTAAGGAGAGGTTTGGTCAGCTAATTGCACGCCAGTAAGGAGAAATCCTTATTGGAAAGTCCCCCCTTTCCTGGGAACGGCCTGGTTGTCATTATTGTAATTCTGTAATATTATTTTTGAATAATTAATTATTGATTTATATGATAAGAAAATATTTATTTTATGTGGACATAAATGATGGATAGAAAAATATTTATTCTATGTCGTTATAAATGAATGAATTAATGTTGAGGTGTTTTATAAGTATTTTGTCGGATTGGAAGTATTAAAAAATCAAATCGGTGTTCTTAAAGCTCTATTTCGTGATTTATAATTTTAATCCGACCGTTGGATTGTTGTGATTTTTGGATATGTTATACATATATAAGTTAAGTATATGTCCACAAATTTTGAACTGTTAAAATTAACGTATGATTTGTTATGAATTTTAAGAGGTGTTGAAAATTGTCCGTTTGTGAAATTCGGATATTTTTTGCTTGGAATTTGGAAAAACTTAAAGCTACAAAGTTGTAGAGAATTCAATTTCGTATAAAATGGACATAAAATTCATATTTTTCTGATAAAAGGGCTATTTATTATGAATTGTTGAAGATTCAGAAAATTAAATATTTTTATTAAAATTATGGGTGGGACCCACTTTTGTTTTTCAAAACATGTGGGCTAAATTTTTTCAAAGATGGCTTGCTTAGATTTTCAACAAAGGAGGTACGTAGAAGAAGAAAAGAAAAATTAATATTTTATTAATTTAGTCTCCTTTGGCGTTCTATCATTTTCCTATAAATAGACGCTTAAGTTAGAATTGAAAATCACACCAGAATCAGAAAATTCTTCTTCTATAATCTTGAGCGTATTTCTTTCGAGTTTTAGAAAGCTTTGAGCGTAGAAAACAGTGAAAGTTTTCTTCAAGAATATCCCCGCTATATCAGTTGGAATACTCTTCTTTTCAAGGTAAGGGATGTTATTTTTGTTCAATATTCGCTTGAAATAATATTTTCTTCCATACTCTGTAGTATGTAAGTAATATTATTTTATTTTAGATTTCGAATTCTATACTCGCTTTATTAAAGTTTTGGTTTCTAAACTCCATGAAATTAGTAGAATATCCTTGATATTTGCGCTTCATCCAGTATCTTTTCATGGAAATATTATTCAGAGCATTCTTGATAAGTTTTTAACTTTTTCATGCCGGAGTACTATTCACGGGGTTACTATTCCCGAAGTACTATTCACGAGATACTAGTCACTCGAGTACTATTCACTCGGGGTACTATTAATGATAAAAATTGATTCGTTTTCGGTCTAAATTATTCTTGGTACAATATTATTCTTGAATTTTACTCCATAAAGCAGTATCATGTTGACAATTTGGACGTTATTGATTTCTGAATAAATTAAATTATAAATTTTTAAAAATTTATTCTTGAACTTGTTTTATTGAATTCTTATATCATTGTCATTATCCTCATGTTTATATTCTGTTGAAAGTCATCTGTGGCCTGTAGTGCATAGATGGACTTGGTATGATTATGACCAGGGATTATTCGGTATAATCATGACCATGATGTTACAAATGATGTGGTATAAGTCCTCATTGGCCCGTAGTGCATTGATGGATAGTTATTGGCATGATCATGACCATTGATGAATACACGAATATCCTTGGCCTGTAGTGCATGGATAATTTATGGTCGCGATACTAATGAATATACTTGGCCGTAGTACAGGGATGATGTGGATTATTTATTAAGCTGAGTCTCAGCGATAAAAGTGATGAAAAACATTTTAAATCATATAAGATAGTAGATTTTATTCTCTACTTGACTCTTCTAATGGATTGCTTGTTCCGCTGCAGTTAAACTTGATGTTTGTTATATTTTATCAGTTTAACACTGTTGAAGACTAACGATAAATTATTCTGCATTATCTTAGTCATAATATTTCTTAATGGGCTAGTTGAGCTCATCCTTTTGCTTTCATTGTCCTCTTCAAGAAATGAGAACATAGTCGGGACTAGTCGGGGAACGGAGTGACGATTCATATAATAGCATTAGAAGTCCTCACTATTCTATAAAATAGTGTAATAATAATTGTATTGAGGACACCATTTTAGTTGAATACTGTCTAGAAGACAATATTCGTTTTAAAACTCTCAGTTTATATTTTGTCGTATTTTACACGACAGTTGTATTATTAAGTTGTATTTGAATTTTGTACCATGTATTTGGCGACTCAAGATGGGTGATGTATACCTATTTTGGGGGCGTCACAGTAAATGTTGGCTTGCAATCCTTTGTATATGTAAATCCAGGGCCTTAAAGCGGTTATCCGGATTTAAGGCCTAAAATAGTGAAAATCATGTATGCGGTGCTCAGGCTTACTTTGATGGCTTATATGCCCATAAAAAGTCCGACCCTTATAAATAGTTTATATTTAGCCTCGTAGATGTTTTGTATCCCGAGAAATAAAAATAAATCAAGCCGAATATGGAATAAAATGGAAGTATCAAATGTCTCAATTCCTATACGGGCAAAAGGGTTTAAAAATTAGATTTCAAAACCTCACTTTCATATCCTGTTTAAAAATAAACTTTTATGTATATCAAACCCTTTGTACATAGGTCAAAAGAGGCACAACGCTACTTTCAAATAAAGCACAAAATATCTTTTCAAATCAAAAGCTTTCAACACACACACACACACACACACACAATGTATAGGGAATGAAAAAGTAGTGGTAACCGTGTTTCACGGAAGTCGGGGGGTGCCTAACACCTTCCCATCATTTAAGTAAGCCCCCGAACTCTATGAATCTCTAGTTTCTGACCAATTAAATGGAGTCACATATTGGACCATATTGCGAAAACCTTTCAAAACTATGATGAATTGATACATCCATTTTAAACTCATATCAACTGGCGGCTTTGTCTAATTCGGCCCAATCATTAAAATCATTCTTTTCAAATCTTCGACATTTATGTCTGTCTTTTCTAAAGTCTCGCATTTAATAAAGATAAAATTAAACATAGCAAAATTCTAAACGGTAGAGAATATGGTAAAAAAAATTCCGGGTTTTAACAATCATACCCTCGTAGACCCAAGCTTCCTCGGGTACAAGTTCACCTCCAATTCCTTCACGTTCTCCTTGAATTCCACTTATTATATTCCTTCTTTAGATCAATGCAAGTCACCCAAGTATTTGGCCTCTAGAGGTGATCCACCAAGGAATAATATGTATTGAAAAAGTTGGGTGTAAAACCCTAGTTTTCTCTGTCCAAAGAATATGTCAGTACTCCCACAACTATTGGAAGTATGGCTGACTGTGTAACCCTACCCATAATAAGACTTCTCTTATTTATAGATATATGCAACCCTCCTAAACTATTTAGGAATAGGGTTTTATTTAATTAAACTCGTTTAATTAAATTAAATTCCTAATACAATTAGGAACTTATGAGAATACTTTTATTAATTAATTCCTAAACCATTTAGAAATTAAATAATAATAGTAATAGTAATAATATGAATAAGTGTGACACCCCAAATCTGGGTACTTCATTCCCCTAAGACTTGGTGTTCACTTTTCATACATTCATACTATCTACCAAAATATAATAAAATTAAAACCATAAATCCTCCCTTTAAAGGGTTACATCATTAATCTAAAAAGTCTTCACAAATTGTCTAACCTTAAACATTAATCAAGTGCGAAAATAAAATAAATACATCACATCATTAAATATAAAATCCAACATTATAATAATAAATGAAATTACAAGTCTTCATCACTTGTACATTTTTTCCTTTCCTTCGCTATTTGAAGGCTCATTGACCTTCTCAACTTTAGCTGCAATAATTATTTTTATGCAAGAATGAGCAAAACAATTGCTCACTAGATATAATAATAAATCAACAAAAGAATAATAACTGCCAATGAATAGGCTCATCAATACTGAATAGTACTCTATCAATGATAACCAACAACGAGAATCAAAATAAGAAATATGTCTGAGGGTCATAAGACTACGAACTATGTCCACGGTTATAAGTAATCTTTTAACTCTAACCTTAACAGTTATACTGTAGGGACTTCACGTACTTAGGGGGACCAGTCCTTCGTACCATGTATTGTGCACAAACATCTAAATGCATTGCGTACCCCCTATAATAGGGTTGTTCTTCTCAGTTTTAGAGTACAACTCCGCACCAAAGAAAGTTTGGTTTACATAAGCTTTCAAGGGTAATTTGAAGTTTAACGATCAACAACTAGAGGACTAGTTGAATCAATAAGGTTTGATAACACAACAGTTGATCAATAATAACATAATATGGAACAATGAATAATCGGAAGCGAACTAACTATATATTGAACTCATGCTTAGAAACAACTACAAAGCATAAGTATTGAATGACAATAAACCTTGCTTGAATAATATTAAGCTAGGGCTATGAATTATTGAATATACATTAAGTAATAGCAAGCTGAAAATAAAACTTGCTCATTATGAGAATAACTTGTGTCAAGTAATTGAAATAAGACAATTCGATATTAGAAATTAGAATTCAAGAAAATTACATTCACAATACATGAATGACAATAAAAAAACTTGTCTGATAATAAACAAGTTAGAATACATCAATAAGTATTGGAATTCAAAGCTTGTTCGAATAAAGTAAAAGTTATAACTTGCTCAAATAATGATTACGAATACAAGAATCCGCATAATGAAAGTTTAAAGTAGGAAACTTGCTCAATGTAAAAAGATATGATTTAGAAACTTGCCTCAAGTGTAAGCTATAATATTAAAATTCGCGTCCACCTACACATTTTAATGCAATCACAATATCTATTAGACATGTTAACATCCACTTCCAAAATAACACCCATTTCTAGCTAAACTTGTTAATTTAGTACAAGTCTTATGCTACTAGGTAAATATCAGAAATTTCAAGTGTTAACCATCACAACACTTGTTTACTATTTATTATATACACTAAGTTCTAACATATCGCGTTCGTAACTTACTAATCATTTTTGAAACTTTGAAATTACTAACCACATAACATGATTTAACCTTGTTACTACACATTTGACACATTAACATAACCTTAGACCAAATGGTAATGGTACTTAAAATCTGCAGCAGCAGTAGAAGTCACTGTCTCATGACAGGGTATGGCGCAGTTGCGCCATACACAAGCCTGGGACCGGCGCAGATGCGCCGTTTCTGGCCTTGGCACCGGCGCAGCTGCGCCGGTGCACAGACAGAAGCAAAGACAGCAGTGAACAGTAGCCGTTTTTAGCCCAACTAACACGAATTTCACCCACCAAACAGTAATATTAACACATACAATTGGTATAAAATTATTACAAACATGTTTGCTAAAATATTCCACCAATTAGAACAATTTAACAACAACTTAAACTAGTTTAATTTCTCAAATTCCATATTTTCATATGAAAACTCCATTTTTGACATCTTTTACAAAAATCTACACTGTGATTACAATTCTACACCAAATCACTTCGTTCAAGCTACGTTCTCTTCGGTTCTTAACGAACTAGCATAATCAAAACTCAATTCACAGTTTACCATACAAATTGACCACTAAAATTGGTACCTACACAAGCCACATGAGAAAATATATATTGTCATTACTTTTCTTCCTTTTTAACTGTAATTAGCATACGAATTCTTGTTTACATACAAACTCAAACATAACCAACACATATAATCATCACAATTTAGTTGTATAGCAACAATTCAACAAAAATCGAATTCACAGAACATATAAGTTATGCCGTAAACTCATATATATATATATATATATATATATATATATATATATATATATATATATAATACTAAAGTTTAGATAAATACCTTCACATAGCTTGTAATCCTTGCTAAAATCGCTGGAAATTGCTTAAGTTCTCTCTCAATTCTCTCAACTCTCTCTGTAATCTTACGCTTAGCAAATGACCAACTGATAATAACCAAGTATGCATAAACCAACATAAACTGATATAGCTATAACACCTATACTAAATATGTCAGTTACAGACTAATAAACATATAGTTTTAAATATATTATATTTATTATTTATTTTATTTACTTTATTTAAAATTCAAAAATCAAAAATCCCAAAAGCTATAAGGCTCCGTTTGGCAAAACCCTTTAAAATTTAAAGACTTAATATATTTAAGTCTTATTTGGCGAAACTAAAGTAAACTCCTTTAATTTATTTTAATAAACAATTTAGTTTATTATTTATAATCACACATTATTTATTTGGATTACCATACCTACATTAATCAAATAAATTAATTATACATACTATATTTTAAATAAATATTCCACTTAAACAAATATCACAAAATTATAATCTCATTATAATTTTATTTAATAATTTAACATACCACTTTAAATTATTAAATTAAAACAACAATATAACATCTCATGTTATATTACAACTCTCTAAATTATAAATTAATTTAATTTAGAATATTATCTAATAAATTTAATTCATAAATATTTACTAATAATAATCACACCAATAAAATATTTATTTCATCAATTTCAACAATAAACACATCCAATAAATATTTATATAATTCCATAAATATTTAAAATTACAATTTGAATTTTCGGATTGTTACATCCTTCCCTCCTTACAAGGATTCTGTCCCCAGAATCACAACTCAAACAGTCAAATCGTCACATTCTTCCCTTCTTACAAAGATTCTGTCCCCAGAATCGAAGACACAGACTAAACAAATAACTCAGGGTAATTCTTCATCATTTCAGCTTCGAGTTCCCATGTAGCCTCTTCGACGTTGTGGTTCCTCCATATCACCTTCATAGAAGGTATCACTTTATTTCTGAGCACTTGTTCTTTTCTGTCAACTATCTGGATAGGAATTTTTTGTAAAATAAATATTTACTGAACTGCAACGGTTCATACTCGATCACATACTTGTAATCGGGTTTATACGGTCGCAATACCGAAACATGAAATACATTGTGAACATGTTCTAAATTTGGAGGTAAAGCTACCTCATAAGCTACTTCTCCCACTCTTCGCAATATCTCGAAAGGTCCAATAAATCTTGGGTTGAGCTTTCCTTTCTTGCCAAAACGAATTTTTCCTTTCCAAGGAGAAACTTTCAAGAACACGAAATTTCCTGCTTCAAATTCGCGATTCTGCCTGTGTTGATCAGCATACTTCTTCTGTCGATCTTGAGCAGCTACCAATCTTGCTCTGATAAGTTTTATAACTTCAGCGGTCTGCTGTACCAGTTCGAAACCTAACAGTTGGCGTTCACCAATTTCATCCCAGCACAGGGGAGGTCTGCATTTTCTGCCTATAACGCCTCGTATAGCGGCATGCCAATGCTTGCGTGGTAACTATTATTGTATAAAAATTCCACCAACGGTAGATGATCATCCCAGTTTCCTTTGAAATCCATTATGCACGCTCTAAGCATATCCTCTAACGTTTGGATTGTTCTTTCTCTTTGACCATCAGTTTACGGATGGTATGTCGTACTCATCTTCAGTTGCGTTCCCATGCATTCTTGTAGTTTTTTCCAGAAATTTAATGTAAATCTTAGATCTCTATCTGATACTATTGACACTGGAACTCCATGCCTAGATACGATCTCTTTGGCATATAGTTTTGCCAGCTGATTTCGTTAATCTATCCACCACCATCCAAATCCCATCGTATCCTTTCTGATTCGTTGGAAGACCTACCACAATATCCATTGTGATATGTTTCCACTTCCATTCCAGAATTTCTAATGGTTGAAGTAATTCGCTTGGCCTTTGATGTTCTGCCTTCACTCTCTGACATGTCAAGCACTTTGCAACGCATTCTGCAACGTCTCTCTTCATATTTGGCCACCAAAAATGTCGTCGCAAATCATGATACATTTTTATACTTCCCGGATGAATCGAATATCTTGAGCTCTGAGCTTCTGTTAAGATTTCCTCCTTAACATCCTGTACTGCTGGAACCCAAATTAATCCCTCGAATCTTAGCATTCCATCAGTATCAACCTTACACTTCACCTCTTTACCCTCGACCACACTTTCCTTTATTTTTCTGCATTCTTCATCCTGTAGTTGAGCATTCTTCACTTTGTCCACCAAAGTTGGACTAGCTTCCATCTGGTATAATTTTTCGTCGATTTCTTTTGGAAATTTGATTTCCAACTCTAGCTTTGTCATCGCTGAAATAAGCTCTTCCTGGTTGGTTAACAACATCAACTTTTACCTGCCTTTTCTACTCAAGACATCCGCAACCACGTTTGCTTTGCTCGGATGATAAAAGATCTCGCAATCATAATCTTTTATTAATTCCATCCATCTCCTTTGACACATGTTCAGGTCCTTCAATGTGAAAATATACTTCAGATTCTTATGATCTGTGTAGATCTCACACTTTTCTCCATAGAGATAGTGTCTCCATATCTTCAGAGCAAACACAACTGCCACCAACTCTAAATCATGAGTTGGATACCCTTTCTCGTAGTCTTTCAATTGCCTTGATGCATACGCAATGACCTTGCCATTTTGTATAAAGACACAACCCAACCCTTTATGTGAAGCATCACTATAGACCACAAAGTTTCCTGTATTATCTGGTAATAACAATACAGGTGCCACGCTAAGTCTCTTCTTCAATTCTGTAATACTTTCCTCACACTTCTCCATCCAAACAAATTTTACAGCTTTCCTTGTCAAATTTGTTAACGGAGTGGCAATTTTGGAGAAATCTTGAATAAACCGTCTGTAATATCCTGCCAATCCCAAGAAACTTCTTACTTTTGATGGAGTTCTTGGTTGTTCCCAATTTATCACAACTTCGACTTTTGATGGATCCACTGAAATCCCATCCTTGTCAATCACATTTCCAAGAAAATGTACACATTCTAGCCAAAATTCACATTTAGAGAATTTCGCGTACATCTTTTCTTTTCTTAGTGTCTCCAGCGTCAAACGTAAATGTTCCACGTGTTCTTCTTGAGATTTAGAGTACACCAAAATATCATCGATAAATATCACCACAAACTTGTCTAAAAATGGTTTAAACACCATGTTCATCAAATCCATGAACGCTGCAGGGGCGTTTGTTAAACCAACAGACATCACCAAAAATTCGTAATATTCATACCGAGTTCGGAATGCCGTCTTCGGTACATCCTCCTTCCTTACTTTCAATTGGTGATACCCGTTTCTCAGATCTATTTTCGAGAAGTATTTAGCACCCTTTAATTAATCAAATAAGTCATCTATTCTTGGTAAAGGATATTTATTCTTAATAGTGACTTTGTTTAATTCTCTATAATCAATGCAAAGACGCATTGATCCATCCTTCTTCTTCACGAATAACACCGACGCTCCCCACGGTGATACGCTTGGTTGAATATATTTCTTGTCTAGCAATTCTTGCAGTTGTACCATTAGTTCCTTTATCTCTATCGGAGTCATTCTGTACGGGGCCTTCAATATTGGAGCAGTTCCTGGCGCTAAGTCGATCACGAACTCAATTTCTCTGTCCGGCGGAAGTCCTGACAAATCTTCCGGAAACACGTCTACAAAATCCCTAACCACTGGTATCTCTTCCAGTTTCACACCCTTCTTCTGAGTATCGACTATGTAAGCTAAATAACCCACACAGCCTTAACTCAATAACTTCCTGGCCTGCATAATCGTCAGACATCTCATTTGTCTAGGCGATTTGCTACCATGAAAAATTACCTTTGACGAAGTCATAAGGTTTACACATTTCTTTTGTCAATCAATTATTGCTCCATAATTGAACAACTAATCCATTCCCAAAATAATATCAAACTCTCCAAGTCTAATCAGAATTAAATCTACAATCATGGTATTCCCCTTAATATTCACCCAACAGTTCTTGTATACGAACCTAACAGAAATTACTTCCTAATTCGCAATTTCTATATGTTTAAAGGAAAATTCAATTCTTCACTAGGTACTTCTAACTTCTTAGCAAATTCATCAAATATAAATGAGCAAGTAGCACCCGAATCAAATAATATATAAGCATCAATATCATTAATTGGGATAATACCTGACACGACATCTTTTGATTGCACCGCGTCCTGCACTGTCATGTTGATGGTTCTGGCTATGGGCTTATTTGATGACATTGGTCCAGCAATAGTTAGTGTACCTCCACCGCCATTTCCCTTGCTTCCAGCTGTCTCACCATATTTCTTCTTTAGACACTCGCGAGCAAAATGATCCTTCGTCCTGCAGGTGTAGCAAACATTCTTCTTGGGTTGATTGTAATTTGGGGTAATGTGACCCTCCTGACCATAGTTAAAGCACACACGCTTTCCCCTTAAGCACATACCCGTGTGAAACTTCCCGCATGTAGCACATGCGTCAATCTTCTTCTTCTGCTGGCTACCTTGCTGATTTCCAGTTCCCACACTTGTATTCCACTTCCTCTTCAGGTTATTGTTACCATTTCCACTATTACCACCACCATTCTTAACTTCACCTTCATTCTTCTTCTTTCTCTTCTCTTGATTATACTTTGTTACCGCCTCGCCTCCACCTTCAGCGAGAATCGCCTTCTCTATTACCGTTGCGAATGTCTTCAGCTGGAACAGAGAGACCCTACTGTACAACCAGGGCTTTAGTCCTTGTTCAAACCTCTTTGCCTTGCGTTCATCTGTGCTGACTTGATATGGCACAAACCTCGCCAACTCGTTGAATTTCGCGGCATACTCAGACACCGTCATCGCTCCCTGCTTCAATTCTAAAAACTGCACTTCTAGTTGACTCTTCAAACTCTCTGGGAAATAGGTCTCGAAGAATATCTCCTTAAACCCATCACAAGTCATCACCCCTTGTCCTTCCCGTATTTAATTAGTCTGCCACCAATAACTAGCCTCTGCTTTCAACATGAATGTTACAAAAGTAGTCTTCTGATTCTCACTTACTCTAGCTACATCAAATACTTTCTCTATTTCCATGATCCAAGTTTATGCCTCAACTGGATTCATAGACCCACGAAATTCTGGTGGTCCAAACGCCTTGAAGTCCTTAAACATTGTAGCTTGGTTCTGAGGGTTGATTATGCAGTGCACCTGTCAGTAACGTCACCAGCTGTTGAACTGGGTTAGCATTAACATTGCCGTCATTGATGGTTCCCTCAGTGGTTCTTTGTCGTGGTTGACGTCTTGGAGGCATTTTCTATTAAAATATACTCATTAGATTATTACTCAAATCCTTTAAGTATATTCTACTTAACTTGCATTCCATAAAAGAAATCATAACACATAACACTTTGAATAAAATAAAATAGTTACTTTTATTTATTCATAATCTTTATGAAAACATAATAGCATCACTGCTACTTACATTACTTTCCTGAACTACTAAAGTTTTAGGATAACCTCATCATCATATCCCATAGGTTACATAACACTTGGGATTTACATATTATTTAACATTTTATTATTCGCATAATAGGTACATTCCCTACAATGCCCTACTAAGATACTACGTAGCCTTACGACGCTCTTCCTCCATGATTCGGAACATTGTTCTACGATCTAATATGAATGATGGCAGCGTCTCGAACTGAATAGGATAACCCATGATCTTGAGCTCGATTAATCACGGTGTTGAATACGTTATTCATCTCTTTCATCTTCATCCTCTTTGCTTGTGCGTCTCTCTCTGCTATTCCAGCTCATTGATAAACTTCCTCGTACGCGTCTTCAGCTCTTGCCCTTTTAGTAGATTCTTCCTGCAGCTTGTTCTTCAGTTCTGCAATCTCCTCGATCAGTTGTTCATTCTCTCCTTCAGTGTGAATCAGCTTCTCTTCGACATTGTTCAGATGTTCCTCTCGATCTAGGATCTCATCGTCCTTCTGTGCCATCGAGGTCTGTTGTTCAGCTACTACCTCTTGCAACTCCTCGACGGTATCCTAAAGTTCTACATTGCGGTCATAAACTTCATCGTACATATGAGCAGTTATCGAGTTCAGTGAAATCTCTTCCTCCTCGTCCTCGTCATCATCATTCAACTATGGCAGCTCAGCGGGATCCTCCTCATCCATTTCCACATCATCATCCTCATCTTCAACCACTGTGACCAACGGGGCTGACTCCCATGGAAGTAGTTGTTCCCAAACCACCTGAATGTCACGAGACTCCTCTTCTCTAGGCATCTGAGGTCCCTCCTCCCTAGCCTGACTGGATTCTCCGACACTAGTCATCCTGACAACAAAAGTTTTAAGTTTTAGTTACTAATCATTACTACTCGACACTCACGAGCACATAAGTTGTAATCACATAAGCACATAAGTGTTTTATTATTTCCTTCCTAAAATTCGATAAGAGTTTATCATCACTATCTTTTCAAAGGTTACTTCCTAAGGCTTTTCCCCCACCTAAGATTCATAACCTAAGGCTTTGATACCAACTTGTGACACCCCCAAATCTGGGTACTTCATTCCCCTAAGACTTGGTTTTCACTTTTCATACATTCATACTATCTACCCAAATATAATAAAATCAAAACCATAAATCCTCCATTTAAAGGGTTACATCATTAATCCAAAAAGTCTTCACAGGTTGTCTAACCTTAAACATAAATCAAGTGCAGAAATAAAATAAATACATCACATCATTAAATATAAAATCCAACATTATAATAATAAATGAAATTACAAGTCTTCATCACTTATACATTTTTCTCTTTCCTTTGCTATTTGAAGTCTCATCAACCTTCTCAACTTTAGCTGCAATAATTATTTGTATGCAAGAGTAAGCAAAACAATTGCTCACTAGATATAACAATAAATCAAAAAAAGAATAATAACTACCAATGAATAGGCTCATCAATACTGAATAGTACTCTATCAATGATAACCAACAACGAGAATCAAAATAAGAAATATGTCTGAGGGTCATAAGACCACGAACTATGTCCACGGTTACAAGTAATCTTTCAACTCTAACCTTAACAGTTATACTGTAGGGACTTCACATACTTAGGGGGATAAGCCCTTCGTACCATGTATTATGCACAAACATCTAAACGCATTGCGTACCTCCTATAATAGGGTTGTTCTTCTCAGTTTTAGAGTACAAGTTCGCACCAAAGAAAGTTTGGTTTGGATAAGCTTTCAAGGGTAATTTGAAGTTTAACGATCAACAACTAGAGGACTAGTTGAATCAATAAGGTTTGATAACACAACAATTGATCAATAATAACATAATATGGAACAATGAATAATCGGAAGTGAACTAACTATATATTGAACTCATGCTTAGAAACAACTACAAAGCATAAGTATTGAATGACAATAAACCTTGCTTGAATAATATTAAGCTAGGGCTATGAATTATTGAATATACATTAAGTAATAGCAAGCTGAAAATAAAACTTACTCATTATGAGAATAACTTGTGTCAAGTAATTGAAATAAGACAATTCGACATTAGAAATTAGAATTCAAGAAAATTGCATTCACAATACACGAATGACAATAAAGAAACTTGTCCGACAATAAACAAGTTAGAATACATCAATAAGTATTGAAATTCAAAGCTTGTTCGAATAAAGTTAAAGTTATAACTTACTCAAATAATAATTAGGAATACAAGAATTCGCTTAATGAAAGTTTAAACTAAGAAACTTGCTCAATATAAAAAGATAAGGTTTAGAAACTTGCCTCAAGCGTAAGCTATAATATTAAAATTCACGTCCACCTACACATTTTAGTGCAGTCACAATATCTATTAGACATGTTAACATCCACTTCCAAAATAACACCCATTTCTAGCTAAACTTGTTAATTTAGTACAAGTCTTATGCTACTAGGTAAATATCAGAAATTTTAAGTGTTAACCTTCACAACACTTGTTTACTATTCATTATATACACTAAGTTCTAACATATCGCATTCGTAACTTACTAATCATTTTTGAAACTTCGAAATTACTAACCACATAACACGATTCTGTTTTAACCTTGTTACTACACATTTGACACATTAACATAACCTTAGACCAACTGGTAATGGTACTCAAAATCTGCAGCAGCAGCAGAAGTCACTATCTCAGGACAGGGACCGGCGCAGCTGCGCTGGCACAGTTGCACCGTTTCTGCCCTTGGCACCAGCGCAGCTGCGCCGGTGCACAAACAAAAGTAGAGACAACAGTGGACAGTAGCCGTTTTTAGCCCAACTAACACGAATTTCACCCACCAAACAGTAATATTAACACATACAATTGGTATAAAATTATTACAAACATGTTTGCTAACATATTCCACAAATTAGAATAATTTAACGACAACTTAAACTAGTTTAATTTCTCAAATTCCATATTTTCATATGAAAACTTCATTTTTGACATCTTTTGCAAAAATCATCACTGTGATTACAATTCTACACCGAATCACTTCGTTCAAGCTACGTTCTCTTCGGTTCTTAACGAACTAGCATAATCAAAACTCAATTTACAGTTTACCATACAAATTGACAACTATAATTGGTACTTACACAAGCCACATGAGAAAATATATACTGTCATTACTTTTCTTTCTTTTTAACTGTAATTTGCATACGAATTCTTGTTTACATACAAACTCAAACATAACCAACACATATAATCATCACAATTCAGTTGTATAGCAACAATTCAACAAAAATTGAATTCACAGAACATATAAGTTATGCTGTAAACTCATATATATATATATATATATATATATATATATATATATATATATATATATATATATATATATATATATATATACTAAGGTTTAGATAAAATACCTTCACTTAGCTTGTAATCCTTACTAAAATCGCTATAAATTACTTAAGTTCTCTCTCAATTCTCTCAACTCTCTCTGTAATCTTACGCATAGCAAATGACCAACTGATAATAACCAAGTATGCGTAAACTAACATAAACCGATATAGCCATAACACCTATACTAAATATGTCAGTTACAGACTAATAAACGTATAGTTTTAAATATATTATATTTATTATTTATTTTATTTTATTTTATTTATTTTATTTACTTTATTTAAAATTCAAAAATCAAAAATCTCAAAAGCCATAAGGCTCCGTTTGGCAAAACCCTTTAAAATTTAAAGACTTAATATATTTAAGCCTTATTTGGCAAAACTAAATTAAGCTCCTTTAATTTATTTTAATAATTAATTTAGTTTATTATTTATAATCACACATTATTTATTTGGATTTCCATATCCACATTAATCAAATAAATTAATTATACATAATATATTTTAAATAAATATTCCACTTAAACAAATATCACAAAATTATAATCTCATTATAATTTTATTTAATAATTTAACATACCACTTTAAATTATTAAATTAAAATAACAATATAACATCTCATGTTATATTACAACTCTCTAAATTATAAATTAATTTAATTTAGAATATTATCTAATAAATTTAATTCATAAATATTTACTAATAATAACCACATCAATAAAATATTTATTTTATCAATTTCAACAATAAACACATCCAATAAATATTTATATAATTTCATAAATATTTAAAATTACAATTTAAAATTCTGAATTGTTACAATAAGACTCCTTTTATTAATTTATATTTAATATTTTCAAAATATTAAATAATAAATATTAAGCTATTTAATTTATTTTATCACCATAATATAAATTAAATATACTTAACATATTATTACGGTTATGTCATTTACATCTTAAATAAATATTTTCCTTTTGGCGGTGTGACCCTTTAGGTTTTCTATTTTAAACCGGTTATAAATAAATCAATTAAAATAATTCTAATCTTATTTAAATAAATAAATTAAACTATTTAATTCATTTAAATAAATAATATTTATTCTACAATAAGGGTAAGCCTCCTTAGCGATCAACAACTTTCCAGATAATATAGATTTCAATATTAATCATAAAAGAACACCGTATAATTCAATCCTTCTACTATACAATGTCCCAATCAAATATAAGACATGGAATTACTGTCAAGACTTATTTTATTTGATTATATGTATTTCGATTCTCAAATGCACAACTCTAATTAATACAAATTAGAAACACCTTTCTAATTTCATTCTACTTTGTACAAATACTACTGAGTTGTCATTTGTCGAATCACATAGGATATTCTCTCCTTTTACTAGAAGTGGTAGATTATTAGTTGATCATTCATTATCTCAATGTACAACTTATTATACCCAAGCATACCCTTTGATATATACCCTTAGGGTCTTAAAGAATATGTCAAAGTATATTTCATCATATATAAGATACTATGATGATCTCAAGTCCAATGATCACTTGTACTACTATCTCTTAAGGAATTCCTATTGACAAACAAGTAAAACTCCATTAGGTATTCCTTTAGCGAGCCATGTTCAGTGAACTTATTCTCCAATAAACACCTACATACTTGCTTTAGTGTCTCCACTCAAATGATTATGAGATCAATCATCCTCTTCCTAAGAGCAAGCAACATACGAACCAATCTATCCGAATTCACTAATCCCTTTTTTAGTAATCCAACGATTAAGAACAATTTTAGTTTGTGAGCTATCTAGAATTTAGATCTCATTAGTATGATCATCATCGTGATTCTAAAAGCATTGCTCAAAACTATGGGTTTATCACATTTAATATAACAACACCATGTAGATAAAGTAAAATGTCTATAATAAATTAATTCTTTTATTAATAAACTAAAAAGATTACAAAGTATATGCTACATCATATTAAATATGATTGGCTTGCGGGCATATTACTTTCATTAGGTAGGTTTAATAATAATAAGTCTCTCCAATTGCACTAACTCTAAAATTTCAGGTTCACCCAAGTTCAATCTCCTATGTTTCTAGTGTTTCACCGTAGACATGGAAGATAAGGACTAGGACGATGATGAGATGGATGACGATGAAGAGGATGATGCTTGAAACCCCAGGGAAGTCCTTTTATTTTGTAGTTAATTCTTCCTATTTCTTTTACATTGAGGACAATGTAATCTTTAAGTTTGGGGGTACTTAAGATCTTAGTTTGTTATTTGTGCATAGTTGCATATTAGTTTACGTTGTAATAAATTGATAAAAAAATGAAGAATGAAAAAAAAAATTGATTTAATTGTGCATGTTAGTTTAGTATTACATTTTAGTTAGTTTATTTGTCGTATTTAGTTGCATGTTAATTGTATGTGTTAGGTTGCATATTACATCTAGTTATTACATGGAGTCATAGTAGTGTTTGAGTTGAGCAATGAAGTGATTGTTTTTTGGTATGGCCGATGATAAGAATGGATAATATATTGTTTTAACTCAACGAAAATTGATTAACAGTGTGTAGCTGAAGTTTTGATTTAGTAGTTAGTTTTAACTTGCCTGAGATCCTGTTTGGTTCAATTAATAAGCACTTATCACCTGTTTTGGCTAGTTATAATTCAGCAAAAATTGCATGGTTATCCACTTTGGAAAAATTTTGTTGAGACTTGATAAAACTTGTTTTGCACATCTTTGAAAGTGAAATCTAGGCAATTCTCTAAGTTTGGGGGAACTCTTAGGTTGTTTAAAACACGAATTAAAAATAGTAGAAATGTGTTTTCCTAGATGTAATGAGAGTATGTGGTGAGTCGAGATGGAGCATAAGGCGCACTCACTCATAAACACATGCTTAGGAATGAGATGGAGTGTAAAACGCACTCGTTCGGTAAATGGTGAGAAAGAGAAAAATAATATATATACGATGTCTCACTTGGAAAAAGGAAAAGCATGAAACAAATATGTATGAGTTTAATGTTGAAAACATCATGGGGACCCTAGATTTGGGTGATTTGTCTGGATTATCTAAATTTTATGTGTTGAGCGAATTTATAGAGTTGATATTGAAATTTTCTGTTATGTGGTTCATTATGTGGATTATTTTGGATTATGATTGGTTGAAGCAGTTGGTACTCACACACGCATACATAATATGGTCGAGGGCATGTGCAAAATTGATGAACAAGTTGAAACTATAAACATAGCATTGTTTTGATGTTCTCTTTGAGTAGTGTTATTAATCTTTGAGGCCATATGTGAATAACGTGTTGATTCATTACTTGATGCTTAGTTAGTTATTAGTTTTATTTTTATAACTTTTGTTTGTATTTTGCTTGATGACAAGAAAATGTTTAAACTTGGGGGTATTTGATGAGTGTGTTTTATATCTACGAATGATATGCATTTGGACTTGTATCTTTGTTAATTCTTAAGTGTTTTGGTTATTTTTATGTATTTATAGTGTTTTTATGTTTATGTTGTAGGAAGAAGCAAAGATGGGCAATTCGAACATCTCTTGGTTAAAATATACAAACAATTCACATTTTTGGGTTGTCATTAGCATAACAATCACTTGACGCCTAATTTTGACCTTGATCCAGACAGAATCTCCCAATGCTTTAAGAATGAAAGTTGTAGATCTACTTATTAGTTTCCTGGAACATCTTGAATCTTCCCAATCGGAGTTCGGATGAGAGAGTTATGATCATTTTACCAACAAAAGTCGAAGTAAAAAATTCCAAAAAAGTGCCCAGCGCCCATTCCTAGAACATTTCCAGCGTCGGGGCGCCTAGAGTCAGAAAATCAGCGCCCTGAACGGCGCTGCAATGCCAGGGTCGGACCAAATCAAGTTGGGACCTGTTTTTGCATGTTTTTGACTCCAAATTGGATTGTTTTTCCACATCTGTTAAGGATTTGACTTGTAACCTATAAATAGTACTTATTAAAAGGCTCTTAGACTAATTAATTCTCTTATCGTGACAACTAGAATTCAGAGATGGAGCTCTAGAGCAAAAACACTTGTTAACACCAATAAAGACAAGGAATTGAAGTAGGTTTGGCGACGAAAATTTTCACAAGAGTTTTTGTAACAACCCGATATTTTCTATATAATTAAATCAGAAATTTTGCGTATAAATTTTTTTTTATTTTAAGGATGAGGATTTGTACAAGATATTGTGTATATGTATTTATGTGATAAATAAAAATATATTTATTACATGAATATTTACAAATAATTTTATTTTAGAATTGTTGATTATTATAAAGTATATTCTTATAATAATTACTTTTATAACAGAAATATTTTTATTAATTATTTTCCATGAAAATATAATCATATATTATTTAAATAATATATGGAGTGATTTTTAGAATAATTATAATAATTATTTAATTATACAAATTTTAGTATAGATTATTAAGTTAATTATTTTGCCTTAATTATTAAGGTTAAATATGGAAGAATATATTAGATATGGAATCCAAACCCTAATTTTGAATTTTATCAAGTAATGAGAATAATAATATAATAATATTATACTTTGATTTTTCAGTGCTATAAATATGTATTGTATGTACGTATTGATGATGATTGGTCAAATATGGTGTTTAATGTCAAAATCCTAGCATTAATTTGTTTAACCCTATTTTTAAATTCAAATGGGAAATTCAAATACTGTTATAAAACTGTGTTATATGATTTATGTTGTGTATTATATAATGATTTAATTAATTAGGTAAACCCTAATTTTTGAAATGATAAACCCTAATTTGAAACCTAAATTGGAGTTTGTGATCAGTCAGAAATTGTGTTAATGTGATTAATATCAGTTATAATAGGTTTTATTGCTAATTATGAAAAATCTAATTAGTATTTTAAAACCCTAAATAATATTTTGTTATATTACTATTAAGAAACCCTAATTTCTATATTAGGTAATCCTAATTAGTAATTATAAAATTTAATTACTAATTGTAAATCCTAATTGCTAAATTAGCTAGAGTAATTACAATTAGTATATAAGACCCTAATGTTTCTGTTTAAAGTAATTAGAAAACTAATCTAATTTAGAAAACCCTAATTTACAAATTTTAGAAACTAAAATTTATTTAAATTTTTTACAAACCTTAATTAGAAATCCCACAAATGTTATGTACTAAACCTTAGGGTTAAACCCTAAGGGTTTGTCAAGATTACAAGATTGCCCTTAAATTTGCAAGGCTATGGACCAAAATACCCTTTTGTGCATTCTTTAATAGCTTGCTTGTAGAATTACCTAAAACTTTAGTTGCTCAACAACTCTAGCAACTCCATTGACTTAAAAATGCCAGCAATCAGCCTCTATGCTCAGCCATTACATGCATCTACACTTGTATAAATAGATTTGGAGAGAGAAAAATTCATTTGTTAGGCCATTTTGCTCAAACACCCAACCAATCCTCTCTCTCACTAAAATCCACGAAATTATATAGTTTATCAGTCACATAATCAAGCCCCACTAACACCATAACAAAATCAGGAGCTCAGAATCAAAAGATCAAAGTGAGGTATAAGAATTAACCCTAGAAAATCTGACTTTAATCTCGTGTTAGATGTTATGTTTGAGTGTTAGAATATGTTATTTGTAGTCCATATAGTTGATCTGGGTTGACACATACTAGATCCATAACCTTAATATGCTCAAAATCAAGTTTTTGAAAAATTTGGAAATTTTGTTTTGAGGTCTGATAACCGAATGTCAGGTCTTAAAGATATCTGACTGTTAAGGATTTTTGTGTTTTTGATGTTTGAACTTATAGTGTGTCATGAGATCTGTGTTCTGGAACTCATAGAAGAACAAGATCAAGCATATATTGATAGTTATTGTTGGTCAAAGGTCGTTGACCGACCATGACCGGACCATTTCTGGGTAACCCAGAAATGGGTTTTCAGTGTCTGACAGTTTATTGAAGCCACTAGATCTGTCAATGTGTTGATGTTTTGATGTTATTCTTGTATCTAAGTTATAGTTTAGTATAAGTACTACAAATTTATGCCTTAAACTTTCCTTAAAAGTAAACGAATCGAAGGTAGTGGATGGTCAAAGTAGACCATCCGGTCGTACTTACTGTTTCTAGGAATTTCCAGAAACTGATAGGAGTTTATTTCTGACAGTGGTTGACCGGCTTATATTTGCTTAATTGATTGTTGTTATATTGATGTTATGAAATAGATCTGTACACTTGTATGTGGTCTACAACCTGGAAGCATTATATCACAAAAATATCAACAGAATTGCAAGTTGTGGAAGCCCAAAGTGGACAGGTCGAACTGTTCTTCATTTCTGGGTAACCCAGAAAATGAAGAACAGGTCTGACAGTCCCTTTGGAGGCTTAGATCTCATTGGTTATGTGATAAATGATCATGTTTGTTACTGGATATTGTAGTCTTGCATCAGCACTACACGATCTGGTCAACATGTCCAGAAACATTTTGTGTTAAGAATTAAGCTTGGTCAAACTAAGCCCCTCGAAACTGTGTATGATTTTCTAGGTTTGCATGAAGAACGCGAAGAACACCTACAGCGACGATTCTGTAGCTATAGGTGGTCTTTGGCGACAGTTTCTATATAAAAATTATATTTTTATTAAATAATTATAAAAAATAGTTTTTAATAATACAAAATAAATTATTAAAAAATATTTTAAATTCTGAAAATTAGTTTTTAATTATTTTGAGTATATTTCATATATATTTAATATTTTTGGAATATTAAAGGTATTTAATTATAATATTAAATAAATTATTTAAAAATGATTTTAATACTTTAAAAATCATTTAAAATTATATTATGATATAAAAAAATATTTTAAGTTATTTTTAATGACTTTTAATATTTTGTGATGAAATTCATTAATAAATTAATATTAACGATATTTAAGTTATTTACTAAATGAATTAAATAAATTAATTAAAAATGATTTTATTATATTAAAATTCATTTTAAATAAAAATAAAGTGTTTAAAAATATTTTAAGTTATAAAATATAACTTTTAATATTTAAAGAATAATTTTATTAATAATTTAATATTAATGCTATTAATTTAATATTAAATGATATTAAATTTATTTAATAATTATATTAAATAAATAGATTAAAAATAATTTTATTTAATTTAAAAATCATTTAAAAAGGATATAAATGAATTAAAAATATTTTAAGTTATAATTAATGACTTTTAATATTTTGATAAATAGTACATTGATATTTAAATATTAATGGTAATTATTTAAAAATAATTTTAATTATTTTAAAAATTATTTAAGGGTAATATTAATACTTTAAAAGTATTTTGAGTTATTATAAATAACTTTAACATTTTGAAAATAATTTCATTAATAGTTAAATATTAATTAAATATTAATGATAATAGAATTGTTTAATATTTAAATCATTAAAAAATAATTTCAGTGTTTGAAAATTCATGATAAATTATAATAAATGTTTTAAAATTATTATAAGTCATTTAAAAATAATATGACTGATACTTACGGATATTAAGTTACAGAATAGAGTCTTAGACTCGATAATTACCCGATAAAGTCGTCGGTAGACCGACATATTTCAGGAATTGATCTGGACTTAGATAATTTAATTAGATATGTGTTTATTTGGGATTCAATGGTTATTAAACACATGTGATAATGTGATTAGGTTATGTGTTGACTGCAATAAGCAGTGTTATGTGTTGAGATATGTTATTCTATTCAGTAAAATAATCTTATTACTGATAGGTGGTTATTTAAAAGATAAAACTAAGTTGCAAATTGTAAGCAACGTATCAGGCAAGTATCTTACCTTTACATTTCTTTATGCAATGGACATGAGTAAGAATGTTTCAGAATTATATTATTACTGTACAGATTATTAACCCTATTGTTATATATATTATATACGCTCATTGATTATCAACATGTTAGTATATGGTAATTCAGATATATATTATATTCGTTAATTTCTATAAATGGTTATACAAGTGTCCCTACTTGGATAATCATTGTATTTAATCACATGTTGATGCACCTTTGTTAATTACCCGTATATATATATATGTTGAATTATAGATTATTGTTGAACAAGATAAAATCTTTGGTTTGGAACCCTGACAAGTATGAACATCCCGTACATAAGAAAACTTTTTATGCACCCAAGGTGGACAGAGTGAACGATACCCTTGTTCTTGCATGTAGTATTGATCAATATAGGGTACAACGGGCTGATCACCCCCGTGCCCGTAAGTTATGACGGTTTACAGATGAAGTTCTATTTAACCTTTTCGAAAATGAATACAATGTTCATAGTATGTCACCTTAACCCTATTTATAGTCATTACGTAGTTTCAAAAATTTGAAAGAGGGTTGTTATGTTATTATTATCAATTCAGATTACTTCACAACTATTGAATTGTTGTAGAAGGATAGTATAAAGAAAATATTTAAATTCTTTCAGCTTATATATATATAATTGTTAATACTTGCTAGGCACTCAAATGCTCATCCTTGCTTAATTTAAATGCTTTCAGCTAAATGTGAACAACTAGAGAGCTCTACTACGATCAAGGGAAAGGGAAAGGTTGCTGACTGAACGCAATGCTATTATATGTAATAGTTAACTTTATTAAGACAAGTATGCTATATATTATATATCATGGGTTGCAATGAATGTTTAAAGGTTACGTACTTGGGATTCAAACTCTGATGATATGTAAATTAAGTTGATCTTTATATTATTGTTATTATTATTAGTATTATTCCGCTCATAGAAATGGTATCGTGAAGCACCGAGTTCGAATTTTAAGTACCCGAATTTGGGGGATTTACAAGCTGGTATCAGAGCTTAGGGTTAAAAATCTTAGGTGGGTCAGACCTTAGGCTATAACCTTAGAACAGAGGGAAACGTTGAAAATATAAATAACTCATATAGAGTTTAAAAAGGAGATGAATTGAATAAATTCATCGTCAAACAAAATAAAAGATAACTTATATAAAACTCTTATTTGCTGTGTGTATATACTATATACTAATCAGGATAAATTATATGTGTAGATGTCTGGTGGAAAAGGCTTGTTATATGTATATAACATGATGAAGGATTAAATCCGTACACCCGAGCTCATATCAAAGCCAATAGCTAAAATAGAGGCTCACGATAAAAATAACTCTAACGATGTGGTTACTGTAGAAAACGTAGTACCAGATCCGAAAATGATGGAACTGACAGATAATGATTCAGACACTAAAGTTGAAGCTGATCAAGCATCAACGGAGGTGCAGGATCTAAGGAACAAGATTTCTTCTCTAGAAAGGCTGTGGGAAATAGAAAAGTTATTAAATAGTTAATTGCGTCAGGCGTTAATAGAAACAATGGAAGAACAAGATAAGCTTAAAATCTAAATTGATCAGATGGGAGCCACAAGCAACACATCGTGTGCAACTCCGAGTAAGAAGGGAAAAAGAAAGATAGGAGACCAGGATTTAGGAAAATTCGATAAGAAGAAAAGGAAAAGAATATGTTACCTTTGTTGTTATGAAGGGCATACCACTCTGTACTATCCTGACTACAAACTAGGAGCATGTTTTATCTGTGGGATAGAAGGCCATCAGGTGAGAGGTTGTCCAAGAAAAAGGCGAAGTGAATAGGTAGTATAGGTTCTGTTATGTAGGTGTGTTTAATGTAATATATATGATTAGTATGTCTGTGTAATGTAATATTCTAAAACTTTTGTAATGATCAAGTTTGTAAATCTCGACTTTTATAGTCACAGAGGGATAGCTGATGTTTAAAGCAGTATGTGTTATGCTATGTAAAATATTCGTTTAAGTAATGAAACAAGTTTAATATATTAAACTTATATGCTAAGGTTTAGAATGTAAGTTAAAATTATAATTTTATTTAATCAGATAATGCCTCCAAGACGTTGAACTCAAAATTAAATGGCAGAAGAATCTGTCAACAACGCTGAGGGACAACAACAAGCAGATCCGATGCAAAACTTCGTGAACATGGTAGCCCAGGCTATGCAATAGGGAATGTCAGCCGCAGGGAACCAGCCGAATAACCGCTTGGCGAACTTTAAAGATTTTAAGGCTGTGGGACCGCCGAAATTCAAAGGTACAACTGACCCTGTTGAAGCCCAAACTTGGGTCAAAGAGATTGAAAAAGCATTCGTGATAGCTAGGGTAATTAAGGGGCAAAAGACTGCTTTTGCCACTTACATGATGAAGGGTGAGGTAAATTTTTGGTGGGAAGCGAATCAGGCGAGGGTAGGAGAAGGAATAGTTACATGGGATATGTTTAAGACACTGTTCTTCGAAAATTATTGTTCATCTAGTATGCAGGCTAGAATGGAGGTTAAATTTTTAGAGTTGAAGTAGGAGAATATGACGATGTCAAAATACGCCGCCAAGTTCATTAAGTTAGCTAGGTTTGCTCTATATCAAGTTGATACGGAGGCTAGAAAAGTAAGAAGGTTTGAGCTGGGATTAAAACCCTGGCTTTACAATAAGGTAGCAGTGTTTCAGATCCCTACATTTGCAGCACTCATGGAGAAAGCTAGTATAGCTGAGGAAGGAAGTGAGGCCATGAGCCTTTACAACAAGGAGAGGAAGAATAAGGGTAAGGTTGAAGGAGTTGGGAAGGTAGGAATTAATAGTGGGAGCAGGAGTGGAGATGGAAAGAGGAAGGTGAATAACTTTGGGAATGTTCAGATCAAGCAGGAAGGAGTTAAGAAGCCAGTTGTACAGTGTAAGACTTGTGGAAAGAACCACTCTGGGAAATGTTTGAAGGGGAAGTTTGTTTGCTATAAGTGCGGGCAGGAGGGCCATATCTCTCCCAACTGCCCCAATCCTAGGATGAACAGTGGATGTTTTCTGTGTGGATCAACTGAGCACAAGGTGAAAGATTGTCCGAAGAGGAGGGCAGAGGCAGGTACTGTGAATACTGGCACTAGTAGCGGGACTTTAGCAATCACGGGACCTACGTCATCCAATAAGCCAACAAAATCAATAACAAGGGTCTACAACATGACTGTCCAGGATACAGTAGCAGTTGGCAATGAAATTCCAGATATTATTCATACAACTTTTATTTTATTATACATGATTTTCCTATCTATAGTAAATTATTTTATAAAGAACTTTTGAGGGAGGAATTTGAGTTTTTTTAGAAATTAAATTTCCGTTTAATCAAAAAGACAAGCTTTAAGTGAATAGTTAAAGATCAGTTCAATCAAAGTTGATCGAGATCTACTTGCAATGATTGTGTATGTTATGTGTCCTTGTATGTATAGGTTTAAAACGGTGATTCCGGGGACGAAATCTTTATAAGGGAGGGTGAATGTAACAACCCGATAATTTCTATATAATTAAATCAGAAATTTTGCGTATAAATTTTTTTTTTAAGAATGAGGATTTGTATAAGATTTTGTGTCTATGTATTTATGTGATAAATAAAAATATATTTATTACATGAATATTTACAAATAATTTTATTTTAGAGTTATTGATTATTATAAAGTATATTCTTATAATAAGTACTTTTATAGCAAAAATATTTTTATTAATTATTTTCCATGAAAATATAATCATATATTATTTAAATAATATATGGAGTGATTTTTAAAATAATTATAATAATTATTTTATTATACGAATTTTAGTATAGATTATTAAGTTAATTATTTTGCCTTAATTATTAAGGTTAAATATGGAAGAATATATTAGATATGGAATCCAAACCCTAATTTTGGATTTTTATCAACGAATGAGAATAATAATATAATAATATTATATTTTGATTTTACAGTGCTATAAATATGTAGTGTATGTACGTATTGATGATGGTTGGTCAATTATGGTGTTTAATGTCAAAACCCTAGCATTAATTTGTTTAACCCTATTTTTAAATTCAAATGGGAAATTCAAATACTGTTATATAACTGTGTTATCTAATTTATGTTGTGTATTATATAATGATTTGATTAATTAGGTAAATCATAATTTTCAAAATGAGAAACCTTAATTTGAAACCTAAATTAGAGTTTATGATCAGTCAGAAATTGTGTTAATGTGATTAATATCAGTTATAATAGGTTTTATTGCTAATTATGAAAAATCTAATTAGTATTTTAAAACCTTAAATAACATTTTGTTATATTACTATTAAGAAACCCTAATTTCTATATAAGGTAACCCTAATTAGTAATTATAAAATTTAATTACTAATTGTAAACTCTAATTTCTAAATTAGCAAGATTACTTATAATTAGTATATAAGACCCTAATGTTTTTGTATAAAGTAATTAGAAAACTAATCTAATTTAGAAAACCCTAATTTATAAATTTTAGAAACTAATATTTATTTAAATTTTTTACAAACCCTAATTGGAAATCCTACAAATGCTATGTGCTAAACCTTAGGGTTAAATCCTAAGGGTTAAACCCTAAGGGTCAAACCCTAAGGGTTTGTCAAGATTACAAGATTGCCCTTAAATTTGCAAGGCTAAGGACCAAAATACCCTTTTGTGCATTCTTTAATAGCTTGTTTGTAGAATTACCTAAAACTTTAGTTGCTCAACAACTCTAGCAACTCCATTGACTTAAAAATGCCAGCAATCAGCCTCTATGCTCAGTCATTACATGCATCTAGACTTGTATAAATAGATTTGGAGAGAGAGATATTTATTTGTTAGGCCATTTTGCTCAAACACCTAACCAATCCTCTCTCTTACTAAAACCCACGAAATTATATAGTTTATCAGTCACATAATCAAGCCCCACTAACACCATAACAAAATCAGGAGCTCAGAATCAGAAGATCAAAGTGAGGTATAAGAATTAACCCTAGAAAATTTGACTTTAATCTTGTGTTAGATGTTATGCTTGAGTGTTAGAATATGTTATTTGTAGTCCATATAGTTGATCTGGGTTGACACATACTAGATCCATAACTTTAATATGCCCAAAATCATGTTTTTAAAAAATTTGGAAATTTTGTTTTTAGGTCTGACAACCGAATGTCAAGTCTTGTAGATATCTGATTGTTAAGGATTTTTGTGTTTTTGATGTTTGAACTTGTAGTGTGTCATGAGATCTGTGTTCTGGAACTCATAGAAGGACCAGATCAAGCATATATTGATAGATATTGTTGGTCAAAGGTCGTTGACTGACCATGACCGGACCATTTCTGGGTAACCCAGAAATGGGTTTTCAGTGTCTGACAGTTTATTGAAGCCACTAGATCTGTCAATGTGTTGATGTTTTGATGTTATTCTTGTATCTAAGTTATAGTTTGGTATAAGTACTACAAGTTTATGCCTTAAAATTTCCTTAAAAGTAAACGAATCGAAGGTAGTGGATGGTCAAAGTAGACCATCCGGTCATACTTACTGTTTCTGGGAATTTCCAGAAACTGATAGGAGCTTATTTCTGACAGTGGTTGACCGGCTTATATTTGCTTAATTGATTGTTGTTATATTGATGTTATGAAATAGATCTGTACACTTGTATGTGGTCTACAACCTGGAAGCATTATATCACAAAAATATCAACAGAATTGCAAGTTATGGAAGCCCAAAGTGGACAGGTCGAACTGTTCTTCATTTCTGGGTAACCTAGAAAATGAAGAACAGGTCTGACAGTCCCTTTGAAGGCTTAGATCTCGTTGGTTATGTGATAAATGATCATGTTTGTTACTGGATATTCTAGTCTTGCATCAGCACTACACGATCTGGTCAACAACATGTCCAGAAACATTTTGTGTTAAGAATTAAGCTTGGTCAAACTAAGCCCCTCGAAACTGTGTATGATTTTCTGGGTTTGCAAGAAGAACGCGAAGAACACCTACTGAGACGATTGTGTCCCTATAAGTGGTCTTTCGCGACAGTTTCTATATAAAAATTATATTTTTATTAAATAATTATAGAAAATTAGTTTTTAATTATTAAAAATACAAAATAAATTATTAAAAATTATTTTAAATTCTGAAAATTAGTTTTTAATTATTTTAAATATATTTCATATATATTTAATATTTTTAGAATATTAAAGGTATTTAAGTTATTTAATTATAATATTAAATAAATTATTTAAAATGATTTTAATACTTTAAAAATCATTTAAAATTATATTATGATATAAGAAAATATTTTAAGTTATTTTTAATGACTTTTAATATTTTGTGATGAAATTCATTAATAAATTAATATTAATGATAATTAAGTTATTTACTAAATGAATTAAATTAATTAATTAAAAATGATTTTATTATATTAAAAATCATTTTAAATAAAAATAAAGTGTTTAAAAATATTTTAAGTTATAAAATATAACTTTTAATATTTAAAGAATAATTTTATTAATAATTTAATATTAATGATATTAATTTAATATTAAATGATATTAAATTTATTTAATAATTATATTAAATAAATAGTTTAATAATGATTTTAATTAATTTAAAAATCATTTAAAAAGGATATAAATGAATTAAAAATATTTTAAATTATAATTAATGACTTTTAATATTTTGATAAATAGTACATTGATATTTAAATATTAATGGTAATTATTTAAAAATAATTTTAATTATTTTAAAAATCATTTAAGGGTAATATTAATACTTTAAAAGTATTTTGAGTTATTATAAATAACTTTAACACTTTGGAAATGATTTCATTAATTGTTTAATATAAATTAAATATTAATGATAATAGAATTATTTAATATTTAAATCATTAAAAAATAATTTCAGTGTTTGAAAATTCATGATAAATTATAATAAATATTTTAAAATTATTATAAGTCATTTAAAAATAATATGACTGATACTTACGGATATTGACTTATAGAATAGAGTCTTAGACTCAATAATTACCCGATAAAGTTGTCGGTAGACCGACATGTTTCAAGAATTGATCTGGACTTAGATAATTTAATTAGATATGTGTTTATTTGGGATTCAATGGTTATTAAACACATGTGATAATGTGATTAGATTATGTGCTGACTGCAATAAGCAGTGTTATGTGTTGAGATATGTTATTCTAATCAGTAAAATGATCTTATTACTGATAGGTGGTTATTTAAAAGATAAAACTAAGTTGCGAATTGTAAGCAGCGTATCAGGCAAGTATCTTACCTTTGTATTTTCTTTATGCAATGGACATGAGTAAGAATGTTTCAAAATTATATTATTACTGTACAGATTATTAACCCTATTGTTATATATATTATATACGCTCATTGATTATCAACATGTTAGTATATGGTAATTCAGATATATATTTTATTCGTTAATTTTTATAAATGGTTATACAAGTGTCCCCACTTGGATAATCATTGTATTCAATCACATGTTGATGCACCTTTGTTAATTACCCGTATATATATATATATATATATATATATATATATATATATATATATATATATATATATATATATATATATATGTTGGATTATAGATTATTGTTGAACAAGATAAAACCTTTAGTTTGGAACCCCGACAAGTATGAACATCCCGTGTACGAGAAACTTTTTATGCACCCAAGGTGGTCAGAGTGAACGATACCCTCGTTTTTGCATATAGTATTGATCAATACAGGGTATAACGGGATATCACCCCCGTGCCCGTAAGTTATGACGGTTTATAGATGAAGTTCTGTTTAACCTTTTCAAAAATAAAAATAATGTTCATAGTATTTTACCTTAACCCTATTTATAGTCATTACGTAGTTTCAAAAATTTGAAAGAGGGTTGTTATGTTATTATTATCGATTCAGATTACTTCACAACTATTGAATTGTTGTAGAAGGATAGTATAAAGAAAATATTTAAATTCTTTCAGCTTATATATATATAATTGTTAATACTTGCTGGGCACTCAAATGCTCATCCTTGCTTAATTTAAATGTTTTCAGCTAATTGTAAACAACCATAGAGCTCTGCTAAGATCAAGGGAAAGGGAAAGGTTGCTGACTGAACGCAATGCTATTATATGTAATTGTTAACATTATTAAGACCAGTATGATATATAATATCTATCATGGGTTGCAATGAATGTTTAAAGGTTACGTACTTGGGATTCAAATTCTGATGATATGTAAATTAAGTTGATCTTTATATTATTGTTATTATTATTAGTATTATTCGGATCATAAAAATGGTATCGTGAAGCACCGAGTTCGGGTTTCAAGTACCCAAATTTGGGGGCTTTACAAGTTAGTATCAGAGCTTAGGGTTAAAAACCTTAGGTGGGTCAGACCTTAGGCCATAACCTTAGAACAGAGGGAAACGTTAAAAATATAAATAACTCATATAGAGTTTAAAAAGGAGATGAATTGAATAAATTCACCGTCAAACAAAATAAAAAATAACTTATATAAAACTCTTATTTGTTGTGTGTATATATTATATACTAATCAGGAGAATTTATATGTGTAGATGTCTGGTGGAAAAGGCTTGTTATATGCATATAACATGATGAAGGATCAAATCCATACACCCGAGCTCATATCGAAGCCAATAGCTGAAATAGAGGCTCACGATGAAAACAACTCTAACGATGTGGTTATTGTAGAAAATGTAGTACCGGATCCAAAAATGGTATAACTGACAGATAGTGATTCAGACCCTAAAGTTGAAGCTGATCAAGCATCAATGGAGGTGCAGGATCTGAGAAACAAGGTTTCTTCTCTGGAAAGGCTGTGGGAAATAGAAAAGTTGTTAAATAGTCAATTGATAAGCTTAAAATCCAAATTGATCAGATAGGAGCCACAAGCAACACATCGTGTGCAACTCCGAGCAAGAAGGGAAAAAGAAAGATAGGAGACCAGGATTTAGAAAAATTCGATAAGAAGAAAGGGAAAAGAATATGTTACCTTTACGGTTATGAAGGGCATACCACTCTGTATTATCCCGACTATAAACCAGGAGCATGTTTTATCTATGGGATAGAAGGCCATCAGGCGAGAGGTTGTCCAAGAAAAAGGCGTAGTGAATAGGTAGCATAGGTTCTGTTATGTAGGCGTGTTTAATGTAATATATATGACTAGTATGTCTGTGTAATGTAATATTCTAAAACTTTTGTAATGATCAAGTTTGTAAATCTCGACTTTTGTAGTCACAGAGGGATAGCTGATGTTTAAATCAGTATGTTTTATGCTATGTAAAATATTCGTTTGAGTAATGAAACAAGTTTAATATATTAAACTTATATGCTAAAGTTTAGAATGTAAGTTAAATTTATAATTGTATTTAATCAGATAATGCCTCCAAGACGTCGAACTCGAAATCAAAGGGCAGAAGAATCTGTCAACAACGCTGAGGGACAACAACAAGCAGACCCGATGCAGAACTTTATGAACATGGTAGCCCAGGCTATGCAACAGGGAATATCAGCCGCAGGGAACCAACCGGATAACCGCTTGGCGAACTTTAAAGATTTCAAGGTTGTGGGACTGCTGAAATTCAAAGGTACAACTGGCCTTGTTGAAGCCCAAACTTGGGTCAAAGAGATTGAAAAAGTATTCGTGATAGCTAGGGTAACTGAGGGGCAAAAGACCGCTTTTGCCACTTACATGATGAAGGGTGAGGCAAATTTTTGGTGGGAAGCGAATCAGGCGAGGGCAGGAGAAGGAATAGTTACATGGGATAGGTTTAAGACACTGTTCTTCGAAAACTATTTTTCATCTAGTATGCAGGCTAGAATGGAGGTTAAATTTTTAGAGTTGAAGCAGGAGAATATGACGGTGTCAGAATACGCCGCCAAGTTCAATAAGTTAGCTATGTTTGCTCTGCATCAAGTTGATACGGAGGCTAGAAAAGCAAGAAGGTTTGAGCTGGGATTAAAACCCTGGCTCTACAACAAGGTAGCAGTGTTGCAGATCCCTACATTTGCAGCACTCATGGAGAAAGCTATTATAGCTGAGGAGGGAAGTGAGGCCATGAGCCTTTACAACAAGGAGAGGAAGAATAAGGGTAAGGTTGAAGGAGCAGGGAAGGTAGGAATTAATAGTGGGAGTAGGAGTGGAGCTAGGAAGGTAGACCGACATGTTTCAGGAATTGATCTGGACTTAGATAATTTAATTAGATATGTGTTTATTTGGGATTCAATGGTTGTTAAACACATGTGATAATGTGATTAGGTTATATGCTGACTGCAATAAGCAGTGTTATGTGTTGAGATATGTTATTCTAATCAGTAAAATGATCTTATTACTGATAGGTGGTTATTTAAAAGATAAAACTAAGTTGCGAATTGTAAGCAGCGTATCAAGCAAGTATCTTACCTTTGCATTTTCTTTATGCAATGGACATGAGTAAGAATGTTTCAGAATTATATTATTACTGTACAGATTATTAACCCTATTGTTATATATATTATATACGCTCATTGATTATCAACATGTTAGTATATGGTAATTCAGATATATATTCTGTTCGTTAATTTTTATAAATAGTTATACAAGTGTCCCCACTTGGATAATCATTGTATTTAATCACATGTTGATGCACCTTTGTTAATTACCCGTATATATATATATATATATATATATATATATATATATGTGTGTGTGTGTGTGTGTGTGTGTGTGTGTGTGTGTGTTGAATTATAGATTATTGTTGAACAAGATAAAACCTTTGGTTTGGAACCCCGACAAATATGAACATTCCGTACACGGGAAAACTTTTTATGCACCCAAGGTGGACAGAATGAACGATACCCTCGTTCTTGCATATAGTATTGATCAATACAGGGTACAACGGGCTAATCACCCCGGTGCCCGTAAGTTATGACGGTTTACAGATGAAGTTTTGTTTAACCTTTTCGAAAATGAAAACAATGTTCATAGTATGTCACCTTAACCCTATTTATAGTCATTACGTAGTTTCAAAAATTTGAAAGAGGGTTGTTATATTATTATTATCGATTCAGATGACTTCACAACTATTGAATTGTTGTAGAAGGATAGTATAAAGAAAATATTTAAATTCTTTCAGCTTATATATATATATATATAATTGTTAATACTTGTTGGGCACTCAAATGCTCATCCTTGCTTAATTTACATGTTTTCAGCTAAGTGTGAACAACCAGAAAGCTCTGCTAAGATCAAGGGAAAGGGAAAGGTTGCTGAATGAATGCAATGCTATGATATGTAATAGTTAACTTTATTAGGACAAGTATGCTATATATTATCTATCATGGGTTGCAATGAATGTTTAAAGGTTACGTACTTGGGATTCAGACTCTGATGATATGTAAATTAAGTTGATCTTTATATTATTGTTATTATTATTAGTATTATTCCACTCATAGAAATGGTATCGTGAAGCACCGAGTTCGGGTTTCAAATACCCAAATTTGGGGGTTTTACAGTTTTTCTTCTCTATCTTTCTTTGATACTTGTATTATCCTTGGATGTTAAATATTATTTGGAAAAGTTTAATTTATGTGTTATGAATTAAACTTCTATCTGTTTAAATTAAATTGACTTGATATGAAATTGATATTTGGAAAAATATTAGAATTAATTCTCTGTGGGATCGACAACTCTACTTATCACTTTATTACTTTTTGACCAAGTACAATTGCGTGTAAATTGTCACTATCAATTTCAGACAACAGGCCTCTTCCCGAGCTCCCATTATTGAAACTCCTCTTCGTCTGATTATCTAACATGTTTTGGTTATTATCTGACCTGTGATGCTTATTACTATCCCGATCTCTAGGCTTATCCAAAAATTGTAAGTGTAGTTTCAGGCTCCCAATGAGCTCTTCAATGGCAATAAACCCTTCTGCTCGATCACATACCTGTGACAGATCCTTCGATGGGTTAAACATTATATCCTTCATTAATTGTTTTAACTTTACCACATCCAGCCCGGTGTTAAAAAATCTGAGGGCTTGAAGGGCATTTATTTTTTTCACTATTCCGACTGCCTCTTGGAATATCTTCATATATTTGCTCAAGATCTAGTCTGAATGCTGTTTAACATGCTTGAGGGAAGCCGTCACCTTTCCCCTCATTTATTACTGCTAAATCTGAAGTGGAATTTTTTGCACAACTCCTTCCACTAGCCAATGGAGTTCGATGAGAGGGATGCCATCCATTCTCGAGCTCTCTTCTTCAATATGGTGGCAAAAATATAACACTTGGCCATGTTGAGATGACCATAATAATTCATGAGCTAATTATATACATGTTTGTGTCGTAAGGATCCCCCGAGCTATCATAATTCTCTATCGGTGGCATCTTTTGGACGGATCGACTCGAGCCTGATCAATCTCAGGGGTGAATGGTGATGTTGGGTCAATTGGTATCTCATTTTCCTGATTAGTTGTCGCTAACCTCTGCTCCAACTCCGCTACTCTCTTCGCGAGGGGGTCGGAATCCTCCTTTCGAGGGGATGACTTAAGCATATCCCTCAGGTGTTTCGGAGAAGCTTCTCGCCATCTTTGTCTAGACCTCCCACGATCCTCATTGTTACCTTCTTTGGAAGCGGCTCCTAAGCCTGCTCATATCACGTCGTGAGCTTTCGGAACGATGTGTCCTAGATCGGCTATGCAGCTTGGTCTCTTGGTAACGATGCCGGCCCGAGGAGACGTCTTCTTCTCCTATTAACTTAGCCATCTGTTCATCCAACTCCTTTTGCAAGAGGCGTAGGGTCTCCATGGTGTCTTTGTTTTGCTGCATCTTTTGGGTCAGAATCAACTGACGTTTGTCCTTGTTGCATTCCTCTCGTTCCCACTCCTAATGTGTGCGTGCTCGAGACTGGCTGTCCTCGGGGTGTTGGCTTGTAAAGAACAATCGTTGTTTGGTGATTTGAACTTTTCCTGAACTCACTGCATGTTTGGTGGGTCCCAAACTATCTTTGACTCAACCCCCCTAATTGTGTCATTGGGTTGGTTAAAGATTTCACCTGATTTGAGGTTTTGTTCCCCTTACTCGTTATAAATCCAACTAAATATATGGGTGATTAAAAAATTAAATAACATTAAGGCCCTCCTTCTAGCATCAATGTTAACACCAAGATTCGTCAACGTCCTATCACCACAGTATCACGCTAAATCCTGCACAAAAACAAAATCACATTGATGAGACTGACGGTCGAGACCGCCAGGGAATAGTTCCGGTGTAAGAATAAGTACAGGCTGAAAAATAGGTTAATAATGAAGACTTAATGCTTGAGTGCTCAAAAGTATCGTTTCATGTGAATTAGGGTATAGCCTTATATTTATATTGGTCACACCTCCTTAACGCTCTGTCCCCAAATTGAAAATAGGATTCCTTATCAAAGTAGTTATCATAATAGGATAAAAGTGAATCTCCTTAAAGAAAGGAAGTCGAATTTAATCCTGACTCTTTCCTTATAAGTTGGAAATCAAGTTGAATTAGGACTAGTGATTCCTTAAAAGTCAAGTCTCACAATTAGAATATACCTCCACGTGGGAAAATTCCTCCACGTGGGGTATCATCCGGACCCACTAAATCATACCCCGACATAGATTATTGTAGATTTATTTAGTTAATAATTATTTTAATTTTATTTAAGTTTGTAATGGAATTCTATATTAGTATTTATATTGACAAAATTTGCTTGAAATTCTAATCCAAATAGAATTATGAAACTCAAGTGTTTGTTTTAATTTAATTTAGGAATGAATCCACTATAATTTTTCAACTAATGTTACAGTTATTATGTTTCAAATTCACGTTATTATTAATGTAGTTAATCATGTGATTTGATAAAATTTAAAGTTTTAATGAATTAAATTAGTTAGGATATTAATTTAATAATAAAGTACACGACTAATATTAATATACTCAAATTGTGTGATATGTTAAGAGGTTTTTTCAACATCTAAATATTTTAATAAAATTGTAATAATAAAGTTATCCTATATAAATTTATTAAGATATATAAACTAAATAAAACTATTAAAAAGAGCACATGTATTAATTATTGATGAGACACCCCCAAATTCAGACCACTCGCGTCTCAAAATCGGTTTGCCACGTGCTACATATCTAATGACTAAATAACATCTCACGCAACAGAAATAACATAATAGATTACATTTATTTAATATAATCATTCACGTCCCTAGGTTTCGTAACTTAACATCTCTTACATACCTTAAACATACTTAAACAAAGCTTAGACATAACTAATACATAACACAATTTATGTCTTTACATTATCATAATATTTCCAAATAAATAAGAAGCTACTCCGTAGCTTTTCCCTTGCCCTTATCAGTGCCTAAGGGTCCGCCTTGCTCTACCTTAACTGAAATATTTTTAGGGAAAGCAAGAATGAGCAACAAGGTTGCTCAACAAGTAATATAGCAATAAAGGTGTTCAATATAGTTTTAAATTCTCGAGAGTACATCAATAAATGATAGTTCAAGGATAGCAAGAAGTATCGATGGTTCTCAACAATAGTCGCCAAGGACAGAAAGATATCAATAAGATTCAATGCTTAATCATTTCGAGATTTTGAAATAATGAATATTGAGCATTCATTAAGGACTATGAACTTCTACTAGAATTAACAGTAATATGCTGATAGTCCAACAAAAATAAGTGCAGTAGGTGATCAGCCTAAAGTACCCTACGTTATGCATAACATTTAATCATACTCATATGCGCACGTCGGTCTCCCGACAATTATATAGTGTCCCCTTCAAGGAGGGTTGTTCATCTCAGTCAATTATAAGAGTCTGCACCAATTCGATTGGTTTGGATAGCTTTCAAATTCATGATTTAGGTCTAGCCGAATCAAATGGCACATACCGCTTTCTTTCAAAGTATATAAGAACAATTATAATTTCAACACCTAAAATCAAAGTTCAAAGAATGTAAACAACTTTATCTTAAGCTATGAAGCATTTAAGTCATAAGACATGAATCATACTTTCAAATGGTTCACTTGTACGTCCAATAATAGCACAAGCTTAAGTAATGCTCCATAAAGAATAAGGTTAGGAACTTTCATCAAAGAGACAAGGTTTAGATACTTGCACAATATTCAAAGCTGTATAAGTTAGAAAACTTGCACTATATTCAAAGTCGTGTAAGTTAGAAAACTTACACAATATTTAAAGTCGTGTAAGTTAGGAAACTTGCCTTTCGCGTCTATTACCAACTTATAGCTTAATTGTGATGCCCCCAAATCCGGGTCCCTCCAAACCTCGGATCCAGTCTGCCACGATACTATTATCGTCAAACTATTTATATCTTTTATTCACAACTTAATGAATATAACTTTACTTATTATAATTTAGAATATAAATTCTTTCCATTTCCAGGATCTGTACAATGACCCCAAACTTTTATAAGTTTCAACTCTCAGTCATTTACCATTCCTGTGACACCCCCAAATCCGGGAACTTTATTCCTACAAGACTTGGTGTTCACTTTCCATACATTCATACTAACTACCCAAATATAATAGAATTTAAACCATAAATCCTCCCATTAAAAAGGGTTACATCATTAAGTTCAATAAAAATCTCCCAGGTTATCTAACCTTTAACATAAATCAAGTACGGAAATAAAATAATTACATCACATCCTTTAAATAAAGTCTAATAACATAAAAGCCAATAAATTACAAGTCTTCATCACTTGTACATTTTTCCTTTCCTTTTGTTTGTGGTAGGTTCATCGACCTTCTCAACTTTAGCTGCAATAATTATATTTATGCAAGAGTGAACAAAAAAAATGCTCCCTAGATATAGCAATGAACAACAATATAATAATAACCATCACTGAATAAGCTCATTAGGACTAAATAATACTCTGTCAATGATAACCATAAACTGGAATAAAAATATAAAATATATCTGAAGGTCATAAGACCACAAACTATGTCCATGGTTACAAGTAATATTTCAACTTTAACCTAAACAGTTATACTGTAGGGACTTCACGTACTTAGGGGGATCAGCCCTTCGTACCATGTATTGTGCACAAACATTTAAACGCTTACGCGTAAGTAATCTCCTATAATAGGATTGTTCATCTCAGTTTTAATATACGAGTCCGCACCAAAGGAAGTTTGGTTTGGATAAGCTTCAAGGTAATTTAGAGTTCAACGAACATCAACTAAGGATTAGTTGAATCAATATAGTTTAATATCACTTCAAGTGCTCGATAACAATATGATATGAAATAGTCATGAATTATAAGTGAATCAACATTATACATCGAAAACATTATTTATAAATGGACTAGAAAGCATAGGCATTGAATTTTATACAAAATCTTGTTTGAACAATAATAAGCTAAGGCTATTAATCTTACTCAATAAAAGAAGTGAGTTAATGAATGTTCATGATTAATAACAAGTTGAGGAATTAAACTTGCTCAACATAGAAATAATAGAATTCAAGAACTTGCGTAATTAGAATAACATTAAAGATGGGAACCCTTCTCAAAGTAAGAGTTAGTTTGAAGAGTTTGCATGAACATAATCAAGTTAGAATAGATATATAAGTAGGTTTAGGAACTTGCTCAATGTATCAATAAGGTTTAAGCACTTACTCAATCGTAAAAGTAGAGTTAGAGAACTTGCCTCATGCATAGGTTAAACAATCACTATTCACGTTCACCACAAGTCCTACACATACCATATGTATTGACAATACACATTAGTTACACTAATATTAGTTTCATGAGTTTCTTTCCCACTTTTAGTATAGTTCACTAAGTTTAAGTTTAAACAACATCACATCTTTTCATGAGCATCACATTTTAGCTTTATTACAACTACTTAAGTGATCATGTCATTGCACCATATACACATTAACAACTTGATTTAACATCCTATTACATGTTCAACATGTTGTCATTCTCTTTAGATTAGGTTATACTAACACACAAAGGACTGCATTTGTATGACTTATTCCTTAAGACCCTTAAGGTATATCAAAGGGTATGCTTGGGTATAATAAGTTGTACATGGAGATAATATATGATCAATAAAGAATCTACCACTTCTAGTAAAAGAAGAGAAATGTCATATGTGATTCGATAAATGACAACACAGTAGTCCTTGGCCAAGGCAGAATGAAATTAGAAAGGAGTTTCTGTGACACCCCCAAATCTGGGTACTTCGATTTCACGGGATTTGGTGTTCACTGTACAAGCATCATCTATCTATCTACCCATAAATAATATCAAACCATACAATAGATAGAAATCATAAAAAAATCTCTTCCCTTAAAGGTTACATCAACTGAATCAAAAATAAATCCCAGGTTACTCTAACCTTAAAACATCTGTGCGGAATTCTAAACAAATAAATCTTAACATCAACATAACTCAAGTCTTAAACTAATACAACAGTTAATAAATAACAGGTCTTCATCATTTGCTAACTTTGCCCTTGCCCTTACTAGTGGAGGGTTCATTGCTTCTTTCATTCTTAACTGCAATGTTATTATTAAACAAGAGTGAGCACAAATGCCCACAAGTATAATAATGAAATAACATTATAATAACATGCGAATAAATCAAAGACATCTGAATAAAAGCTCAACTTTTGAATCAAGAATGAATAACAAGAATCAAAAGAATTCTGAGGGTCATAAGACCTTGAACTATGTCCTAGGTTAACAAGAAATATACTTGAAACCTTTAACAGTCATAAGACTATGGACCTTCTTCTCGTACTTAGGGGGATCAGGCCTTAATACCATACTGTGCACAATATCTTAACGCTAACGCATAAGTGAATCCCTTTTCAGGGTTATTCATCTCAGTTTGACATTCGAGTCCGCACCAAAGGAAGTTTGGTTTGGATAATTCAATAAGGGTTCTAAAATTTAGAACGTTCATCAACTATGGACTAGTTGAATCATTAAGGGTTCACTAGTCTAATAAGGTTCAACAACAATGATATTCAATTTGAATAATAATCTCAAGAAGTATACAATAGAACAATTATTGTATAACTATATCATACTTTGAAAAGATAATCAATTTTTTAATATAACATTTGAACTTGAATAATGGCAATGATAATTTACTCGAGGTAAATAATAAACTTGAATAATAATGACAAGTAGGGTTAGGAAACTTGCTCAAATTTAAGAGTTTAAGTTTAGGAAACTTGCTCAATAGAATGGAGTTAGGGATAGGATACTTGCCTCGTGCGTAGATTACTCTTTAACTAAGCACGTTCTTTGAATTAAATCCTACATACCATTCATATACACAATACCAGTTAATTATAAATTAACTAATCAATATAAACTCATTCTCGTTGTCTACTTTAATTATTGACTAAACTTAGTAAAATTATCACGTTGTCACATAATTTATACTTCATGAATTATCAAACTAATTATGTATTTAATAATTCAATTCACATATAATATTTTATTACATGATAAACAACTATTTTATTATCTCATAATACCTCTAACATGATTACATGTTCATTACATCAACCCACTAACACTTGTTAGACTTTAACATTTTAAAAATACATTTCTGACATTTTCTGGAGAGTGGCGCTGCGGCGCCACTAATGTGCTAAGGAGTCGCGCTGCGGCGTGGTGGCGCTGTGGCCGGGCCCTTGGCGCTGCGGCGCTATGGCGCCGTGGCTCGAGTCTTGGCGCTGCGAGCGCTGTGGCGCTGCGGCGCGAGAAATCAGTTCTAGAGCTGGCGCCGCAGCGCGAGACCCCAGAAACTGAATCTCAGTTCGCGAAGAACACAAAGTTCAGCGAAATCAACACATTTTTAACACTAATTTCACCAAATCACATATACTCACATGTTATAATTCATGTATAATCATAACCCAACATATATAAAGTGATTTTAACCCATTAAAACATATAATCACATATTTAAATCATAAAAAATGGATTGTTCTTGATGTTCTTGAGGATTTTGAACAAAAACTTATAATTTAACACTACGGATTCGTTATAACACCGAATCCGTTCGTTTAAGGCTTGATCTCTTCGTATTAACATGCTCGGTAATATAAGGGTGTAAAATTTTGGGATAATATAAGATCAATACATCAATTATCACGTATAAGGCCATATGGTCATATCACGTACTATGTTTATTTTGAAAAACATGCGTACGACATACTTTCATGAACTTGATGATATGAAATCATGTAATGTATGTAATTAAACACGAATTGATACATATTAACACATACATAAAATTACAATCATCTCATATCTCCCAAATACAGAGATTTACAGAACAATATAAAAGCCAATTTATGAGACGTAAATGTAGAAATTGGGTTTGGGAGAATTACCCAGAGTATAGGTTAGGAGATGGTTAATGAAAGCTTTCTACAAGTACCTGTTAATTAAATACTTATAATATCTCTCACAAATTCTCACTTTCTCTCTGAACTCTCTCTGAAAATAATGTCAGACTTAGGAAATTATGAAGAAGAAGGAGGAAGCGTCGAAGAAATAAAACTGACGCGATGTGGTCAGTTGCCCAGTCATGGGTTAACTGCCCATAACCTCTCTTAGTGCCATGTTTGGCTTAGCAAATAAATTCAAAGCTCATTATTTTAATAAACCTTTTATTATATAGTTTAATAAATGTCACACTCCTTATAAAATAACTCCAATATTTTATTTAATTTATATAAATAAAATATAATATTTTCTCATAAATTCATATAGTCACATAATTAATTTTTCTCATTAATAAATAATAACAATTTATTAAATCTCTAATTAATAATTAAATTAATTAAAGTAACATCATGCTTAATTAAATAATTCATTTAATTCAATAAGATCACATAATCACATACTTGAATAATAAAATTCTCTACATTAATTTAATAAATGTAACACATATATGATTAAATTAATCTATCACAATTGCATCAATTAATTATTAAATCCAATAATTAAATCGTCGAAAAATATTTATTTACTTCAATAAATATTAAAATTAAATTACAAATTTCTCGTTCGTCACATCTTTTCCCCCTTAAAAGGATTCTGTCCCCAGAATCACGACTCAATAAATTCGACCCGTTACATTCTCCCCCCCCCTTACAAAGATTCTGTCCCCAGAATCGCTTATAAATAATTAAGTAAATAAATGAGGGTAATTCTTCATCATATTCTCTTCGAGTTCCCACGTAGCTTCTTCAGCGTAGCGGTTCCTCCAAATTACCTTAACAGAAGGTATAACTTTATTTCTCAAAACTTGTTCTTTTCGGTCGATAATTTGGACAGGAATTTCTTCGTAAGATAAGTCTTTCTCAAAATGTAGGGGTTTGTATTCAATTACATGCTTGTAATCAGGTTTGTAAGGTCGCAACACAGAAACATAGAAGACGTTGTGGATATTCTCGAGTGCTGGAGGTAAGGCTACCTCGTACGCAACTTCTCCAATTCTTCGCAGTACCTCAAATGGTCCAATAAATCTTGGGCTCAATTTTCCTTTCTTTCCGAACCTGATCTTTCCCTTCCAGGGAGAGACCTTCAAGAAAACATAACTACCTGGTTCAAACTCGATATTTTTACGATGTGGGTCAGCGTATTTCTTCTGTCGATCTTGAGCTGCTACCAGTCGTGCTCGGATCACTTTGACTATTTCTGCCGTCTGCTGTACCAATTCTGGCCCTAGCAATTGTCTTTCACCAACTTCATCCCAATAAAGCGGAGTTCTGCACTTTCTGTCGTATAACGCTTCGTAAGGCGGCATACCAATACTAACGTGGTAACTGTTGTTGTAGCCGAACTCTACCAACGGTAGGTGATCATTCCAATTTCCTTTGAAGTCCATTACACAGGCTCGTAACATATCTTCCAGTGTTTGAATCGTTCGTTCGCTCTGTCCGTCTGTTTGAGGGTGGTAAGCTGTACTCATTCGCAGTTGTGTACCCATGCATTCTTGAAGACGTTTCCAGAAATTTGATATGAAGCGTGGATCCCTATCGGAAACAATAGACACCGGCACTCCGTGCCTCGAAACAATCTCTTTCACATATAATCTTGCCAACTGATCTAAGTTAAATCTGATTTTGATAGGAAGGAAGTGCGCGGATTTTTTCAGTCGGTCAACGATAACCTATACTGCGTCGCAGCCTTTCTGAGTCGTCGGAAGGCCAACCACGAAGTCCATCGCAATATGTTCCCATTTCCATTCTGGGATCTCCAACGGTTGTAGCAATCCACTCGGTCTCTGATGTTCTGCTTTAACTTTCTGACATGTCAGGCATTTGGTAACACATTCTGCAACATCACGTTTCAAATTCGGCCATCAGAAATGTTGTCGAAGATTTTGGTACATTTTTGTACTACCAGGGTGAATCGAATATCTTGAACTATGAGCCTCACTCAAAATTTCTTCCTTAATTTCTTGTACTGGCGAAACCCAAATTCTGCTTTCAAATCTCAATATTCCTTCTTTATCCATCTTAAATCTTGGTTCGGTTCCTTCAGATATCTTCGATGTTACCTTTTTGCATTCATCATCCTGGAGCTGAGCCTCCTTCACTCTATCTAGTAGAGTTGTACCAGATTGCATCTGAAATAGCTTCTCATCAATCTCCATAGGATACTTCACTTCTAACTCCAGTTTCTCCATATCTGTAATTAGCTCCTGCTGAGCAGTCAACATCATCAATTTCTCACGACCCTTTCTACTTAAGGCGTCGGCAACCACATTAGCCTTACCCGGATGGTATAAAATCTCACAGTCATAATCCTTGATTAATTCCAACCATCTTCTTTGACGCATATTCAAATCTTTCTGTGTAAAAATATATTTCAGACTCTTGTGGTCCGTATATATTTCACACTTCTCCCCGTATAGATAGTGCCTCCAAATTTTCAAAGCAAAAACAACTGCAGCTAACTCCAAATCATGGGTTGGGTAACCCTTCTCGTAATCCTTCAACTGCCGTGATGCATACGCAGTGACTTTGCCGTTTTGCATCAGCACACAGCCAAGTCCTTTATGCGACGCATCGCTAAAAACAACAAAATTTCCTGTATCATCCGAAAGAGATAACACAGGCGCTGTACTCAACCTCTTCTTTAATTCTTAAAAACTCTTCTCACACTTCTCCGTCCAAACAAATTTCACAGCTTTTCGAGTTAAATTCGTTAACGGAGTTGCGATCTTAGAAAAATCTTGTATGAATCCTCTATAATATCCTGCTAATCCAAGAAAACTTCTTACTTCTGACGGCGTTCTCGGCTGATCCCAGTTAATCACAGCTTTTACTTTGGATGGATCTACCGAAATTCCATCTTTATCGATTACGTGACCAAGAAATTGTACTCTCTCGATCCAGAATTCGCATTTCGAAAATTTAGCATACAACTTCTCCCTTCTCAATACTTCCAACGTTAACCTCAAGTGTTCTTCATGTTCCTCTTTGGTTTTGGAATATACCAAAATGTCGTCTATAAATACCACCACGAATTTGTCCAAAAATGGCTTGAATACACCATTCATTAGTCCCATAAATGCTGCAGGAGCATTCGTAAGACCAAACGACATTACTAAAAATTCGTAGTGACCGTATCGCGTTCTAAACGCAGTCTTCGGTACATCCTCTAGCCTCACCTTCAGTTGGTGATAACCACTCCTCAAGTCAATCTTGGAAAAGTATTTTGCTCCCTTCAATTGATCAAACAGATAATCGATCCTTGGTAATGGATATCTGTTCTTAATCGTGACCTTATTTAATTCTCTGTAGTCAATGCAGAGCCTCATCGATCCGTCCTTCTTTTTCACGAACAACACCGGCGCTCCCCACGGCGATACGCTCGGTTGAATATACTTTTTGTCCAATAATTCTTGTAGTTGTACCATTAATTCCTTCATCTCTACTGGCGCCATTCGGTATGGTGCCTTCGATATTGGAGCATTTCCGGGCGCTAAATCAATCACAAAGTCTACTTCTCTATCTGGTGGAAGTCCTGGCAAATCGTCTAGAAATACATCGACGAAGTCCCTCACAATCGGTATCTCCTCTACCTTCGGGTTCTCTTTTCGACTGTCGACTATGTAAGCTAAATATCCTACACAGCCTTGTCTTAATAACTTCCTGGCCTACAACATCGTCAGACAACTCGCTTGTCTAGGCGACTTGCTACCATAAAACATAACCTTTGACGGAGTCATAAGGTTAATACGCTTCTTTTGGCAGTCAATTACAGCCCCATAATTGGATAGCCAATCCATACCCAATATAACGTCGAATTCCCCCAATCGAATAGGGATAAGATTTACGATCATGATATTACCCTTAATATCCACTCTACAATTCTTATACACATGCTTAACAGGAATTATCTCTCTATTCGCAATTTCTATAATCATGGGATATTCCAATTCATCCTTAAGTAAATCTAAACTATTAGCAAAGTCATCGGATATAAAAGAACAAGTAGCACCCGAATCAAATAAAACGTAAGCATTAATTTCATTGATCGGAATGATACCTGACACCACATCACGAGACTGGATTGCATCCTGCACCGTCATATTGAAAGTTCTGGCGGTTGGTCAGTTTGTTGCAGGTGGTCCGGTGATGGTTAAGGTATTTCCACTGCTATTTCCCCGGTTTCCTCCTTGTCCTGATCCTCCCGATCCCTTCTTGGGACAGTCTCTTGCTAAATGATCTTTCGAACCACAGTTGAAACAAGCACCCTTCTTTGGGTTTAGACAATTTGGTGCTATGTGGCCTTCCGGACCACAATTGTAGCACACTCTCTTTCCCTTCAAACAAACTCCTAGATGTGCCTTGTCGCAAGTCGGACATGCTTCTATCTTCTTTTTCTGCCCTCCGTGTTGACTTCCAGCTGTCAAGTTATCCGTCCACTTCCTCTTCTGATTATTATTATTCCCAGTATTACTTCCACCAGTCTTGTTATTACCTTCATTCTCACTCTTTTTCTTTTTTTGTTCTTGGTTGTACTTAGTCACTGCATCACTTCCTCCTTCCGCGAGAATGGCCTTTTCCAAAACTCCCGCAAACGTGTTAAGTTGAAACATTGATACCTTGCTGTATACCCAAGGCTTCAGTCCTTGTTCGAATCGTCTGACTTTTCTCTCGTCAGTGTGTACTTGATACGGGAAAAACTTTGCCAACTCATCGAATTTAGCCGCGTATTTAGGCACGCTCAAGTTTCCCTGTTTCAGTTCCAGAAATTGCACCTCCATCTGATTCTGCGAACTAGCTGGGAAATACATTTCGAAAAACATCTCTTTGAATCTCTCCCACGTAATTACACCTTCACCTCCTCGCATCTTGTTTGCCTACCACTAGTAGCTAGCCTCAGACTTCAGTATAAATGTCGTAAAAACGGTCTTCTGATCGTCTCGAACCCTAGCAATATCGAAAACCTTCTCCATTTCCATCACCCACGTTTGAGCCTCGATTGGGTTTCTGGAACCTTTGAACTCTGGCGGTCCCACCGCCTTAAAATCTTTAAACGTTGTGCTAGGTGGAGCTTGCGGTTGGTTATTCATGACTCCAGTTAGTAAATTAACTAGCTGTTGAACTGGATTAACGTTGGCATTATTGTTATTATTGGTTGACTCTTCCTGAGTCGGTTGACGTTGTTGTCTTCTCCTTGGTGGCATTTTTCTGTTAAATAAACGTTTATTAGAACTTTATTTATTTCTCTACATAGTTAAGACATTACTCAACAATTTAACATATCACTTAACACATCATCTCAAACAACTTGATATCTTTTCATTCAAATAAAAAGTTTTAACATTAAACTATAGCATACTGCTATTTACATCATCTATCCTGGAATAAAGAATCCACAGGATTTAAAACATTCAAATATTAACATATTCCTTAGTTCATAAACACATCGGAATTTACATAAAACTATATAAGTCTTTCACATAAATAAACAGATTTTATTCCTATCTTCCAAGGTGCTCAATAGCCTTGCCACGCTCCTCATTCATGATACGAGACATCGTCCTGTGATCCAACATATACGATGGACGTCCTTCAAACTGGATGGGGTACCTTAACACTCGCTCTTGAACCTCATCCATTGCATGATTAAGTGTGGCGTACGTGTCTTCAAGCTTTGTCTTCTTTGCACGACTATCATTTTCTGCACGATCAGCTCGATGTGATTCTCTTACCCATCCTTCCTCTGCTATTTTCAGTCTTCCGGAGGTTTCCTTCAGTTCCTTCTTCAGCTTCTCTATCTCCTCGGTCTTATCTTCGGTTTGACCCCTCTTATGAACCAGATCCCACTCCACGTTACGATCATATAGTGTGTCATACATCTCAGTATCAACAGTGTACCGGTAGCTCCTCTTCTTCTTCCTCCTCATCAAACTCCTCCTCAGGACCCTCCTCAGGATCAATCTCAGGTTCATGCTCCTGACCAACAACGGTGATCAATGGAGATGACTCCCTCTGAACTAACTGTTCCCTAACAACATGTATGTCTCTGGTTTCCTCCTCTGTCGGTCCTATAGGTAATCGGGGTTCTTCCTCCCCAGCTTGACTAGCTTCTCCAACATTCGTCATCCTGACAACAAAATTTTAAGTTTTAGTTACTAAGTTGTACTAACGAGCACATAAATTAACACATAGACACATAATGTATTTTATTATCTTCAATGAATTACCAAAAATTCATTTCTTAAAACTCGATAAGAGTTTTCCTTTACTATCTTCTTTCTATAAGGTTACTATCTAAGGTTGTTCCCACACCTAAGGTTCATAACCTACAGCTCTAATACTAACTTGTGACACCCCCAAATCTGGGTACTTCGATTCCACGGGATTTGGTGTTCACTGTACAAGCATCATCTATCTATCTACACATAAATAATATCAAACCATACAACAGATAGAAATCATAAAAAAATCTCTTCCCTTAAGGGTTACATCAACTGAATCAAAAATAAATCCCAGGTTACTCTAACCTTAAAACATCTGTGCGGAATTCTAAACAAAGAAGTCTTAACATCAACATAACTCAAGTCTTAAACTAATACAACAGTTAATAAATAACAGTTCTTCATCATTTGCTAACTTTTCCCTTGCCCTTACTAGTGGAGGGTTCATCGCTTCTTTCATTCTTAACTGCAATGTTATTATTAAACAAGAGTGAGCACAAATGCCCACAAGTATAATAATGAAATAACATTATAATAACATGCGAATAAATCAAAGACATCTGAATAAAAGCTCAACTTTTGAATCGAAAATGAATAACAAGAATCAAAAGAATTCTGAGGGTCATAAGACCTTGAACTATGTCCTAGGTTAACAAGAAATATACTTGAAACCTTTAACAGTCATAAGACTATGGACCTTCTTCTCGTACTTAGGGGGATCAGCCCTTAGTACCGTACTGTGCACAATATCTTAACGCTAACGCATAAGTGAATCCCTTTTCAGGGTTGTTCATCTCAGTTTGACATTCGAGTCCGCACCAAAGGAAGTTTGGTTTGGATAATTCAATAAGGGTTCTGAAATTTAGAACGTTCATCAACTATGGACTAGTTGAATCATTAAGGGTTCACTAGTCTAATAAGGTTCAACAACAATGATATTCAATTTGAATAATAATCTCAAGAAGTATACAATAGAACAATTATTGTATAACTAAATCATACTTTGAAAAGATAATCAATTTTTTAATATAACATTTGAACTTGAATAATGGCAATGATAATTTACTCGAGGTAAATAATAAACTTGAATAATAATGAAAAGTAAGGTTAGGAAACTTGCTCAAATTTAAGAGTTTAAGTTTAGGAAACTTGCTCAATAGAATGGAGTTAGGGATAGGATACTTGCCTCGTGCGTAGATTACTCTTTAATTAAGCACGTTCTTTGAATTAAATCCTACATACCATTCATATACACAATACCAGTTAATTATAAATTAACTAATCAATATAAACTCATTCTCGTTGTCTACTTTAATTATTGACTAAACTTAGTAAAATTATCACGTTGTCACATAATTTATACTTCATGAATTATCAAACTAATTATGTATTTAATAATTCAATTCACATATAATATTTTATTACATGATAAACAACTATTTTATTATCTCATAATACCTCTAACATGATTACATGTTCATTACATCAACCCACTAACACTTGTTAGACTTTAACATTTTAAAAATACATTTCTGACATTTTCTGGAGAGTGGCGCTGCGGCGCCACTAATGTGCTAAGGAGTCGCGCTGCGGCGTGGTGGCGCTGTGGCCGGGCCCTTGGCGCTGCGGCGCTATGGCGCCGTGGCTCGAGTCTTGGCGCTGCGAGCGCTGTGGCGCTGCGGCGCGAGAAATCAGTTCTAGAGCTGGCGCCGCAGCGCGAGACCCCAGAAACTGAATCTCAGTTCGCGAAGAACACAAAGTTCAGCGAAATCAACACATTTTTAACACTAATTTCACCAAATCACATATACCCACATGTTATAATTCATGTATAATCATAACCCAACATATATAAAGTGATTTTAACCCATTAAAACATATAATCACATATTTAAATCATAAAAAATGGATTGTTCTTGATGTTCTTGAGGATTTTGAACAAAAACTTATAATTTAACACTACGGATTCGTTATAACACCGAATCCGTTCGTTTAAGGCTTGATCTCTTCGTATTAACATGCTCGGTAATATAAGGGTGTAAAATTTTGGGATAATATAAGATCAATACATCAATTATCACGTATAAGGCCATATGGCCATATCACGTACTCTGTTTATTTTGAAAAACATACGTACGACATACTTTCATGAACTTGATGATATGAAATCATGTAATGTATGTAATTAAACACGAATTGATACATATTAACACATACATAAAATTACAATCATCTCATATCTCCCAAATACAGAGATTTACAGAACAATATAAAAGCCAATTTATGAGACGTAAATGTAGAAATTGGGTTTGGGAGAATTACCCAGAGTATAGGTTAGGAGATGGTTAATGAAAGCTTTCTACAAGTACTTGTTAATTAAATACTTATAATATCTCTCACAAATTCTCACTTTCTCTCTGAACTCTCTCTGAAAATAATGCCAGACTTAGGAAATTATGAAGAAGAAGGAGGAAGCGTCGAAGAAATAAAACTGACGCGATGTGGTCAGTTGCCCAGTCATGGGTTAACTGCCCATAACCTCTCTTAGTGCCATGTTTGGCTTAGCAAATAAATTCAAAGCTCATTATTTTAATAAACCTTTTATTATATAGTTTAATAAATGTCACACTCCTTATAAAATAACTCCAATATTTTATTTAATTTATATAAATAAAATATAATATTTTCTCATAAATTCATATAGTCACATAATTAATTTTTCTCATTAATAAATAATAACAATTTATTAAATCTCTAATTAATAATTAAATTAATTAAAGTAACATCATGCTTAATTAAATAATTCATTTAATTCAATAAGCTCACATAATCACATACTTGAATAATAAAATTCTCTACATTAATTTAATAAATGTAACACATATATGATTAAATTAATCTATCACAATTGCATCAATTAATTATTAAATCCAATAATTAAATCGTCGAAAAATATTTATTTACTTCAATAAATATTAAAACTAAATTACAAATTTCTCGTTCGTCACAGTTTCTAATTTGCATTATTTGAAGTTGTGCATTTAAGGATCGAAATACATATAATTAAATAAAATAAGACTTGACAGTAATTTCATGTCTTATACTTAATTGGGACATTGTGGAAGGATTGAATTGTACGGTAACTATTTACTCAAAGGTTCTTTTATGATTAATGTTAAAATCTATATTATCTGAAAAGTCTTTAATCGCTAGGGAGGCTTATCCATATTGTAGAATAAATATTATTTATTTAAATAAATTAATTATTTAATTTATTTATTTAAATAAGATTAGAATTGTTCTAATTTATTTATTCACAACCGATTTAATAAGGAGAACCCAAAGGGTCACACCATAAAAGGAAGAATAATTATTTAAGAAGTAAATGGCATAATCGTAATAATAAGTTAAGTATATTTAATTTAATCTATGGTGATAGAATAAATTAAATAGCTTAATATTTATTATTTAATATTTTAGAAATATTAAATATAAATTAATAAGAAAGTCTTATTATTATTATTACTATTATTATTATTTAATTCGTAAAAGAGTTTGGGGATTAATTAATAAAAGTACTCTCATATATCCTAATAAGATTAGGAGGTTAATTAATTAAAAGAGTTTAATTAATTATTCCTAATAAGATTGGGAGCCTAATTAATTAAAGGATTTAATTAATTAAAATAAAACTCAATTACTTAATTGTTATGGAGGGTTGCCACATCTATAAATAAGAGGAGTCTTATTATGGGTGATAGAGTTGTTGTTGACTTTTTCACAACAGGCGTGGTTCTAATTGTTGGAGAGTATATCCTTTTCTATGAGAGATAGAAAAACTAGGGTTTTGCCAAACACCCATCTTCTTGAATCTTTATTCTTTCTTGGTGGATCACCTCTAGAGGCCAAACACTTGGGTGACTAACGTTGATCAAAGAAATGGACCAAACTCGGTGGATTCAAGTTGAACGCGAAAGGATTTGGAGGTGAACTTGTACCTGAGGAAGCTCGAATCTTCAAAGGTATGATTCATGTTCTTTATCTTTTCGTTTAATTAATAATTGTGCATAAAGGATGATCCGGGTATATGGTTTGTAAAATTTTAAAACTCTGATTTATCACGTTTCCGCTTATTTTGTGCAATTTGATTGTGTTCATGAATATTACAAACCTAACACTTTGGTTATCATAAATATAGATTTATGAAGGGACCAAACAAAAGTAGAAAGCTAAACAAAGATAAGTAATCCTATGTGTAGGAAATGAAGCAAAGGTTACTGCATTAGCCATAGAAACTTATAGTTTAGCATTGCCTACGGGCAAATCTATTAAGTCAATAAGTTGTTATTGTATTCTAGTTCTCGTTAGAAATATTATTTCTATTTTATTGTTGGACAATGAAATCTTTGGTATTATATTTAAGAACAATTATTGTTCTATTTATAATAATAATGTTTTGTATAGAACTGGAATATCACTTAATGGATTTTGTATACTTGACTTACGTGAAAATAATTTTACATATTGAACAAACTAGTATAAGAAAAGGAGATGATCATTCAAAGAGTTGAATGTGTGTATTTGCTGAAATATAAGTGTGAATTATTTGAAAGGTTCAAAGAATTCAAAAGTGAAACAAATTGGCAAAGTATTAAAATTCTTTGATCGAATCAAGGAAGGAATAATTGTGCAATGAGTTTCTAGATCATCTCAAATATTTTTTTCACAATGGATGCCTCCTTATACGCAATAATTGATTGATGTATCTGAAAGAAAAAATCATATCTTGTTGGACATGGTGCGGTCTATAATGATTTTACTGACATTCTAGTATCCTTCTGGGATAATGTCCTTGAAATGGTTGCATATCTACGAAAAAGGTAACCTCAAAATCCGGCCACAAAACTCCATAAAAGTTATGGAAATGGAGGATTCCTAATCTTAAGTATGTTAAGATAAGGGGTTTTCCAGCTTATGTGAAAAAGGTTTCAAAAGGATAAGCTTGGGACAAAATTTGATAAGTACAGATTTGTAGGACATCCTAAAGTAAGTTTAGGGTATATGTTCTATAATCCTACTTAGCAAAAGGTGTTTGTTGCAAAACAGGCTACCTTCTAAGATAAAGGTGTTTATCATTAAAGCGGCTAGTGGGAGGATAATAGATCTTGAAGAGTTCAAGAACCACAAAACACTATAAGTAAAATAAGAGGAACCTGTAGATAGACCTATTGTACCACAATCGAATCGTAAATCTGATATAGTACCAAAGATACCTAGGAAGTATGAATTCATCATAGATGATGATGATGATGAGGTACACATCATAGAAGATGATGACCCATTTAAATACGATGAGGTAAGAGTTATAGACACTCAGAGAAATGGATTGAAGCAAGCTTCTCAAATATGGAACATTCATTTTGATGAGACAATCAAAAGATTTTGATTTTATCAAAAACAAGAATGAACCTAGTGTGTACAAAAGGGTCAGTGGGAATGTCGTGACATTCCTAGTATTATATATTGATAAATTACGAATATAGAATGGCATACCAATGCTACAATCTGTAAAGATAAAGTTATCGAAACATTCCTCCATGAATGATTTGGGAAGAGTATCATAATTGGGGATACAAATCTATATAGATAGATTTAAAAAGATGCTCAGCTTAACCCAAGGAACGTATATTCATTTGATGCTAAAGTCGTTTAGCATGGCAAACTCCAAGAAATGTCTCATGTTGATGAGATATGGAGTGTATCTCTCTTAATAGTCCCCATAGATTCCTGAAAAGAGAGATCGCATGAGTGACAATCATGTATGCAATGAAATATACGAGACCTAATGATGATCGGTAATATTTTGGAGAAGATAACTGTGTAGTAAATTGGAAATGTTTTAAATAGCAAAGAGTTGTTGGTTTAGTGATAAAGACAAAGTATATAGCTATAAATGAAGCTGCAAATTGATTGTTTGGATGAAAAGTTCATTACAGAACTAGGAATAGTTCCTAAATCTCATCTTGGATCTAAACATGTGTTGTGACACTTTCATTTGATTATGGAATAATTGAAAGATGGGAAATCACTATAGAGATAGTGGACTCTCAAGAATAACATCACATATCTATTAACTAAAGCTTATCCAACAGCAGGATAATCGTCACTTAGAGAAGAAGTGTATAAGATACCATGGCGATTGGCTTTAGTGCAAGTGGGAGATTGAAAGTAGTATGCACACAAGCCAATCATGTTTGATGATAAAGCATATACTTTGTAACAATCTTATTCATTTATTAATAAAAAGTATTAATTTATTAAAGACTTTTAATTATCTACATGATGTTGCTTTATAATATGTGATAAACTCATAGTTTTAAGTAATGCTTTTAGAATAATGATAATGATCATTCTAATGAGATCTAAATTCTTAGAAAGCTTAAAACTAAAATAATTCCCAATCATTGGATTACTAAATTGGAGATTAGTAATTCCGGATAGATTGGTACATACGTTGCTTGCTCATTGGATGAGGATGATTGATCTCATGATCATTTATGTGGGGAGACACTAAAGCAAGTATATAAGTGCTTATTAGAAAATAATTTCACTGAACGTGGCTCGCTAAGGAATACCTAATAGAGTTTTACTTATCTGTCAATAGGAATTCCTGTAGTGATAGTAGTACAAGTGATCCTTGGACTTGAGATCATCATAGTATCTTGTGTATGATGAGTTATACTTTGACTTATTGCTTAAGACCCTTAAGGTATATCAAAGGGTATGCTTGGGTATAATAAGTTGTACATGGAGATAATGTATGATCAATAAAGAATCTACCGCTTCCAGTAAAAGAAGAAAAATGTCCTCTGTGATTCGATAAATGACAACACAGCAGTCCTTGGCCAAGGCAGAATGGAATTAGAAAGGAGTTTCTAATTTGCATTATTTGGAGTTGTGCATTTAAGAGTCAAAATACATATAATTAAATAAAATAAGACTTGACAGTAATTCCATGTCTTATATTTAATTGGGACATTGTATGTTAGAAGGATTGAATTGTACAGTAACTATTTACTCAAAGGTTCTTTTATGATTAATGTTGAAATTTATATTATCTAGAAAGTCGTTAATCGCTAGGGATACTTATCCCTATTATAGAATAAATATTATTTATTTAAATAAATTAATTATTTAATTTATTTATTTAAATAAGATTAGAATTGTTCTAATTTATTTATTCACAACCGATTTAATAAGGAGAACCCAAAGGGTCACACCATAAAAGGAAGAATAATTATTTAAGAAGTAAATGGCATAATCGTAATAATAAGTTAAGTATATTTAATTTAATCTATGGTGATAGAATAAATTAAATAGCTTAATATTTATTATTTAATATTTTAAAAATATTAAATATAAATTAATAAGAAGAGTCTTATTATTATTACTATTATTATTATTTAATTCCTAAAGGAGTTTGGAAATTAATTAATAAAAGTACTCTCATAAATCCTAATAAGATTAGGAGGCTAATTAATTAAAAAAATTTAATTAATTATTCCTAATAAGATTGGGAGCATAATTAATTAAAGGATTTTAATTAATTAAAATAAAACTCAATTCCTTAATTGTTAAGGAGGGTTGCCCACATCTATAAATAAGAGGAGTCTTATTATGGGTGGTGGTTGACACTTTCACAAAATATGTGAATACGTAATTTCAATAGTTGGGAGAGTACACCATTTTCTATAAGAGATAGAAAAACTAAAATTTTGTCAAATACGTATCTTCTTGAATCTTTCTTCTTCCTTGGTGGATCACCTCTAGAGGCCAAACACTTGGGTGGCTAACATTGATCAAAGGAAGAAATCAAACCTGGTGGATTCAAGTTGAACGCGAAAAAGATTTGGAGGTGAACTTGTACTTGAGGAAGCTCGAATCTTCAAGGGTATAATTATTATTCTTTATCTTTTCATTTAATTAATAATTGTGCATAATGGATGATCTGGGTATATGGTTTGTAAATTTTAAAACTCTATTTTATCACGTTTCCACTCATTTTGTGCAATTTGATTGCGTTCATAAATATTACAAACCTAACAATCTTAACTTGAATCAATTACATATCCTTGAATCAAATTATGTTATGATTCATTTTATTCGAATTACTGTATAAATCTTTACATCTCGATTCGAATTCCTCTATGCATCACATAATATAACTTTATAACTCAACAGGTATTACACATCATAAACTACTATTATGTATATCTACTAAAACCTAAACATGGTTCAAGAGCATCTATTTAATTAAACAAATCAATCTCCTTTGATGTGATTGAACTTTATCAATCAAGTAGCACGTAACCTTTACCGTGTGTTCTTAACCTGTAAAAGTTGTTATTTACAAGGATGAGCTCGACAGCCCAACAATTCTAACAGTTTTCATACAGCATATAGCATATAATAACATATTCATTTCATGCATTCATAATCAATTAATGTTTACTACGCATGTTACTTCACACATAACAGGCATAAAGATTTACTTCACGAGCATATTATCAAATCAACTTCCATATTTCATATATATCTCATATGCATTTCATATATATACATCAGCATTCTCATAGTATAATATAATTCAACTAACGTGTCCTAAGAATTGAACCTTCTCCATCCAAAATTCACATTTCAAAAATTTTGCGTACATCTTTTCTCTTCTCAATGCTTCCAAAACCATCTTCAGATGTTCGGCGTGCTCTTCCTTAGTCTTTGAATAAATCAAAATGTCGTCGATAAATACTACTACGAACTTATCTAAGTATGGCTTGAAAACTCGGTTCATCAAGTCCATGAATGCTGCCGGAGCATTAGTCAATCCGAATGACATTACCAAAAACTCGTAGTGTCCATAACGGGTTCGAAACGTCATCTTTGGTATGTCCTCCTCCCGTACTTTTAACTGGTGATAACCCATCCGTAGATCTATCTTCGAGAAACACTTCGCTCCCTTCAGTTGATCAAAAAGGTTGTATATCCTTGGCAACGGATATCAATTCTTGATCGTTACTCTGTTCAATTCTCGATAATCGATAAAGAGCCTCATCGATCTGTCCTTCTTTTTAACAAACAACACTGGTGCTCCCCAAGGAGACACACTCGGTCGTATGCAACCTTTATCTAATAATTCTTGCAGTTGTATCATCAATTCTTTCATTTCTACTGGCGCCATACGATATAGATCTTTCGATATTAGTGATGTTCCCGATGCTAAGTCTATTATGAATTCGATTTCTCTGTATGGTAGAAGACCAGGCAGATCGTTCAGAAGTACATCTTGGAATTCTCTCACTACGGATATATCCTTAATTTCCACTCCCTTTTTCTGAGTATCAATAATGTAAGCTAAGTAACCTACATATCATTTCCTTAACAATTTCTTGGCCTGCATCATCGTAAGATAACATGATTGCTTAAGTGATGAGCTACCATAAAACACTACCTTAGACTTATTCGGAGTCTGAAGGTTTACACTTTTATTCTAACAATCAATTATCGTAGCATGGTTTATACAACCAATCCATTTTCAATATTACGTCAAACTCTCCCAATCTTATCAGAATCAATTCTACGCTTAGATCATGATCCCTAATGTTTGCGCGATAATTTCGGTAAACGTATTCTACGGGGATTACTTCCTTATTCGCAACTTCTATGTTCAAAGGATTTCCTAATCATTCTCGGGGTAAATTAAGTCGATTAGCAAATTCTTCATATACAAAAGAACATGTGGCACATGAATTAAATAATACATATGCATTTATATCATTAATTGGGATACTACCTGACACCACGTTGTTCATAACTACTGCGTCCTGGATGGTCATGTTAAAGGTCCTGGTGGTTGGATTGTGTTGGTCCGATTTACTGCCTCCCCCTTGCTGGCCACTTCCTCCACCGCTCCCTTTCTTTGGACAGTCCTTAATCAGGTGGTCCGCCGAGCCACAAGCGAAACAACCCTTGATCTTCTTGGGCTTCAGACAGTTGGGTGAAATATGCCCTCCATAGTTGGAGTAAGTACTGCGCCCCTTCCAGCACTCGCCCTGGTGATTCTTCCCACACTTCGGGCATCCCTCTGCCCTCTTCTTAAAACCTCCATGAAAATTCCCTGTTTGATTGTTGTGGTTTTTGTTGTTGTTGTTGTTATTCTCCCACTTCCTCTTTCCTAGATTACTTCCCCCACTGCTGCTTCCTCTACGGCTTTCTCCTCCCATGTTCTTACCCTTCTTTTCCTTGTTATACAAACTTAAGACTTCACTACCCCCCCCTCTGCAATAATAGCCTTCTCCAGCAATGTCGCAAATGAATCGATCTGAAGAACCGACACCTTGTTGAACAACCAAGGTTTCAATCCCTGCTTAAAATGTCTAGTTTTCTTCTCCTCATCCCCTACCTGGTGTTCTATAAACCGAGCTAGCTCATTAAACTTAGTCGTGTATTGCGCCACCGTCATATCTCCCTGTTTAAGTTTTAAGAACTTCACCTCCATTCTGTTCTTCATGCTTTTCGGGAAGTAGTTCTCGAAAAATAGAGTCTTGAATCTCTCCCATTCTATTATCCATTCTCTTGCTCTTTGCTGATTCACCTCCCACCAGTAGTTCACCTCACCTCTTATCATGTAGGTGGCAAACACCGTCTTCTGGTCTTCACCCACACGAGCGATGGTGAAGACCTTTTCTATTTCCATAATCCATGTCTACGCCATGATCAGATCGGTAATACCTTCAAACTCTGGGGGTCCTACGCTCCTAAAGTCCTTAAAGTTTGTGACTGGAACCGCTTGGGAATTGGGACGAACGGGTTCATTATTCCTTCCCCTAAGAGCCTCCCCTAACAAATCTACTAGCCTTTGGATAGGGTCTACTTGTTCTCTCTTGTTATTAACTGACTCTTCCGGTGTCGCTGGTCTACGTCTGGGTGGCATTTTCTGCATTACAAAATTTTTATTTTTATTATCTAATTATATTACTATAACATTTCTCAATTGAAAAAGGAATAAGATTTTATAACACGTTTCTGAAATAAGATCATTTATATTCATATGCCAAATCATTACATCAATATGATTATCCCTAGCATGCTTCTATAAATGTCAACTCATATCCCTTAATATCACAAAAGATGGGGGAAAATACTAACATACTACCCCTTTTACATAAGCCTACTCGGGGTTTACATAAATGTCCCATATCTTACACAAAAGATTGGGATTACATCACGATATAAACATCACATAAAAGAACTACTGCAACTACCACTAGACTACTGGGTCTCATCCCAACATCATGCGCTCCACAACGCTCTTGTACTCGATCTGTGCTATGTATACCATCAACTATATGCTCATAATGTGTTAGGTTTGTCCCTGCTCTGTCGGATAGTGATATACACCATCAATCACTCTCTCAATAGCCGAGTGAAACACGTAACCCATCTTGTTCATCTTCCTCTTCTTACACCTGACTTTATCCTCTAAGTCGTTTTCCCTCTCACTAGCTACTTTCCACTTCTCCTCGAAATGGATTCTATCCATTACCTCCAACTCTAGCTGAGTACGGAGAGCCTCCTTTTCTGCCTTCTCGCTCAATTCTCTCTACTCCATCTCTTCCAACTTTTCGGTCAACTCTACATTTTGAGACACCGACCTGTGAAATAGAGTTCCCATCTGGATCCCTGCCTCCCTGCGGTAGGCAATCTCTACCTCTAATTCTTGCATTGCTAACTTCCTCGGGTGGTCCTCGTCCCTCAGTTTCTAGAACTCGGACTCCCTCTTTTGAGCCTCAGCCTCTAGCTCCTAGACTCTACAGTCTAACTCTAGGATTCGCTCCTCGTACTCTCTTAACATCCGATCCTCGAATGTTGCCTCGTCAGAATCTTCCACGGGCTCATCCTCCATGGGATCTTCCTCGGGATCCGACTCTACGAAATCTAGCTCTATCTCCTCCTCCTCATCATCATCATCGATAGGAGCAACTACTGAAATGGGCTCAGCTATCAATGGTGCCTTATACACGACATGTATATCGCGTGGTTCCTCATCTATCACTCTAGTAGGTCCTCCCCTGTCTGTCATCCTACAACCACAAACACAAGACAAGCAAACAAAAACTCCATTAGAATGTTAAATAAAACATAAGTTTATTGTATAGAATGAAATTATATTCCATAACACACTAAGTCACTCACTAGGAAAATTCTACATGAGTTGCATCCCTTCCTATCTTCCATGTTCTCCTAAGTTATAATCTAAGGACTCTCGCTCCTAAGGTTTATAGCTCCTAAGGTTTATAACTACGACTTTGATACCAACCTGTGATGCCCCCAAATTCAGACCACTCGCGTCTCGAATTCTGTTTGCCACGTGCTACATATCTAATGACTAAATAACATCTCACGCAACAGAAATAACATAATAGATTACATTTATTTAATATAATCATTCACGTCCCAAGATTTCATAACTTAACATCTCTTACATACCTTAAACATACTTAAACAAAGCTTAGACATAACTAATAAATAACACAATTTATGTCTTTACGTTATCATAATATTCCCAAATAAATAAGAAGCTACTCCGTAGCTTTGCTCTTGCCCTTATCAGTGCCCGAGGGGCTCTGCCTTAACTGAAATATTTTTAAGGAAAGCAAGAATGAGCAACAAGTTTGCTCAACAAGTAATATAGCAATAAGGGTGTTCAATATAGTGTTAAATTCTCTAGAGTACATCAATAAATGTTAGTTCAAGGATAGCAAGAAGTATCGATGGTTCTCAACAATAGTCGACAAGGACAGAAAGATATCAATAAGATTCAATGCTTAATCATTTCGAGATTTCAAAATAATGAATACTGAGCAGTCACTAAGGACTATGAACTTCTATTAGAATTAACATTAATATGCTGATAATCCAACAAAAATAAGTGCAGTAGGTGATCAGCCTAAAGTACCCTACGTTATGCATAACATTTAATCATACTCATGTGCGCATGTCGGTCTCCCGACAATTATATAGTTTCCCCTTCAAGGAGGGTTGTTCATCTCAGTCAATTATAAGAGTCTGCACCAATTCGATTGGTTTGGATAGCTTTCAAATTCATGATTTAGGTCTAGCCGAATCAAATGGCACATACCGCTTTCTTTCAAAATATATAAGAACAATTATAAGTTTAACACCTGAAATCAAAGTTCGAAGAATGTAAACAACTTTATCTTAAGCTACGAAGCATTTAAGTCATAAGACTAGGGAGTGGCACAGTCGCGCTGCTCCCTGTCAAACATAGACATGAGTTTTCATGTATTTAGTTCCAATCTAAGCATGCGGGGGTACTAATATACATCTCATGCACATATTAACAGATGTTAGACTAGGTCTTATGTTCCTTATACTCATTTCAAGATTTCTTTCCCTCATGTAGTTTTATTTGAAAAAAATTTCCTTTCTACAAGGCTAAGAGAGTTTGTTACGCAAACGATTGACCTTATTACCCATTATAACACATAATGATGCTAAACAATCTTTACTATGCATGCTTGCATGTATTTAGTTCATTTACGCATAGCTAGTACAGTTCTCTACTTGAAAACACATTTTAAATCATGCTTGAATAATCTATATTACGTCTAACGATATAAACCAACATATTAGTCACATGCTAAGGCATAAAAGAGCTTGATATGTTTGTACATAAGGTCAGAATATAATTTACACAATTCTCACCATAATTAGTTTCCAGTTCTTTAAGTTTTCTTTGAATACACATACTAAACTAAGCTAAAATGACTTACTATAACCAAAACAACATCAATCCATATGTTAGGGTCATTTACATGCATAATCAAACCAAAATAACATGCTCATGACAACACAAGGCAACCAAATATGTTCCAAGATTAACAGCCTGCGCGGCCGCGCAGTTTTGTACTATAGAAGTGGCGTGGCTGCGCCACTTCGATCAGAGGCAAAAAAAATGGCTCTGCTTCTACAAAGCCTTAACACAAGCATTACAAAATCCTTCTAGCTGCAACTCAGACCAACTACAATGCTTCTAGACATGCATATAAACTTTGATAACACATGGATAATAGTTACCAAACTAATTAACAAGAAATTCATGCACATTCAAACATCAATCAAACTTGAATTAAGAACACAATGTAATGTTATACCTTTATGCTTTGAATTGGACAGAGCTTCCTCTCAATACCAAATTACTCCCTCAACACTCTCTATAGCAACTTAGCAAATAATCTCAGCAACATTAAAATGAAGGGGAGTGCTCAATTTATAGGAAACCATTACCCAAATTTGGGTCTTTGCTCAATGAATTCAACCAAGGAAGAAAAAGAACACATTGGATTCCTCCTCTCCCATTTCTCAGCTCATCATCACAGCTATCTAGCAGACTTGAGTTCACGCAAAATGGAGATTAGGCTACTGTTAAGTATTGTTTAGTCACTTAATAAGGGACATGAAACTTGTTCTGATTTGTAGTAACAAAATGGTTACTAATACACTTAGGTTTATTTCCTTTTTGGCTTATAATTTCACATTTGATAACTAAATGTTATTTCCTAAGTTTAGTTATGGTTTCATAAACACAAAATCATATAATCCATATATATTGGGTTAGTCCAAATAATATTTAAATTGTGTTGGAATATAAGTAGTTGGGTATTAACAATCAATTATTTCCACATAACTTTATTGTTCTAATTATACTTACTTATTAAAATAATTATTAATTTGTAAATCATTGATTTATTCTAATATAATATTACATAAAGTACATCTTTAATGTTCTCACACATACATGTTGTCACATAAGCTCCCTTTATGTAACTTACAATTCATTCAATTTTTATTATATAGTTTTATATATTATATAGTTACATTAAAGTGTCACACTACACTTCCTTTTTAATTGAATGTAGGTACTATATATAATACTATTAATTATCACATATCTTGCACACAACAATTAATTGAATAAATATAAATCTTATTATATTAATTATCTACTCATTAATATTCTATTACTCACAATAAAAATTACTTAATAATATGATATTAATTAATCATTCATTTCTTAATTCATTTATTCTTTAATTTAATTAAACCATCATAATTTCCATTATCGTGCCACACAAGGCATTTCACATGTCTCATCATATTTCCCCACATTTTCTCAATTATCATAAATTCAATTTAATCTACTTGAGCTACTCATCTCATGACACATAAATATTTATATAAAATAAATATTCACATTCTTATTAATATCATTAGTAATATTTATTCATAAAATTCACATTTTTTACAATTGATGCATAACATCTAGTAATTATTCAATATATTAATTTGAATGGGAAAGAAAAATATCTTATTTTTTCTATTTCTCTTAGATATAGGAATATTTTTAAATTTGGATAGTATTTAATTGATACAAATTTGGATAGTACTTATGCTAATATGAATTAAGAAAGCTGAACAAAAATTTTGGATAACTAATGATTGAATTATATATTGTAGTTCTTTTAATCAATTGTTAAACTAAATATTTGAATGGATGATTGTAAATTTATTTAGTTATGATAATGAGAAAATGATTATTTTAATTTTATTTAATTTTGTGATGGGATTATATACTAAGCGTTTATATTAACAAAATTTGCTTCAAATTATTATCCGAGTAGAATTATGAAACTCAAATTTTAATAAATTATGATTTAATTATGATAATTAGTTAGGAATGAATCCATTATAATTTTTCAACTAATGTTATAGTCATTATGTTTCAAATTCACATATATTATTAATATAATTAATCACGTGATTTGATAAAATTTCAAGTTTTAATGAATTAGATTAGTTATAAGGATATTAATTTAATAACAAAGTGCACGACTAATATTAATATAATTAAATCACATGATATGTTAAGAGTTTTTTTGACATCTTAATATTTTAATAAAATTATAGCAATAAAATTATCCTATATAATTTTTTAAGATATATAAACTAAATCAAACTATTAAAAAGAACACATGTAGTAATTATTGATGAATAACATGGAGTAATTATTCAAATTTGAATAGAAAAAAGAAAAATATCTTCTTCTTTTTCTATTCCTCTTAAAGATAGAAACGTTTTTAAATTTGAATAGTATTTAATTGATACAAATTTAAATAATACTTATGCTAATATAAATTTGGAAAACTGAACTAAAAAATGGTAAAACTAAACCATATCAAACCAAATTTGTGCTTTTAATTATATTGTTGATACTTGTAGTTGATAGTTGATAGTGAACTTATTCTTTCAATATTTAAAAGCAACTAAAGGTGTAAACAAGTTGAATCGAAACGAACAGAGAGCTGCTCGAATTCGACTCGAAATATTAAATTCATACTCGAATTGTATTTGAAAATTTCTACTCAGATTTGACTTGACTCGACTCGAATATTTATTACTCGAATTCGATCTGACTCGGATCAAACTATATTCAAACTACTTGCGAGCTTCAAATTTAAGCTCGAATTTGAGTCTCCACATAATAATTAGCTTTATAATAAATATAATTATAGATTGAATTTGTTATTTTACTTAGAAATGAGAAAATATATTTATTATTACACTTTATATGTGACGCCCCCAAAATAGGTATACATAAGAGCCATGAGAGTCATCTAAGGAAATTCAGACACCGTGAATAACTTACAAGCTGGTTGCAGCTGAAAATGTCCATCTCGGGAATCGAAACTAGATTCAAGAACCGAATCTATGATCACGTGATTCTTAGGCTCACATGATGATACAGTATGTACAAAAAATTATAAACAGTTATATATATATATATATATATATATATATATATATATATATATATATTAAAAAAAGCAGTAAACGCACCGGATGTGTTTATCCAGACTCAATCGATTTCGAATTCGACGAATATATATATATATATATATATATATATATATATATATATATATATATATATATATATGTGTGTGTGTGTGTGTGTGTGTGTGTGTGTGTGTGTGTCTATCCAGGCTCAATCGATTTCGAATTCGAGGGATATATATATATATATATATATATATATATATATATATATATATATATATATATATATATATATATATATTATCGAGTATATATAAGTATATATATATAAGCAATAAAAGCTACGGATCGACGATCCGGACATACACACATAACACGACTCTCAACGTGAATAACTGTGTGTGAATGAAAGTGGAGAAAGGCTTTAAGAAATCTGAGATATCTTACAGTGAGCTGCCAAGAAGATTTCAGATAGCTTTAAATGAATGAATACTCAGTTTTCATCGGTAAAATGTAGCAAAACACAAGCTCACTGGTGTTTAGAAAGAGAAAGCACTCAATTTAAAGTGTGTACAAAGCAAAATAGACAAGGCTTCCTCGCCTTTTCTCTCTTGAAAATGGCCACCCCAAGCCCTATATTTATAGAGGGGGGAGCTGCAGGTCTACCTGCAGCTACCCGGGGTGCCCCGAGCTCCGTGGGCCCTGCCGTCTTGAAGTATGTACACGCATATAATGCGTTTGCCCACTTGAACCTTCATAACTTTTAATCTGGGCATCCGATTAAGGCGTATAATACCTTTTCGGAATGCTTATGTCAAGAGCTACACAATGACATGGGATAAGAGGTTGTACAAAGCCGGGAAGATGGGTCCATGACCATATCTTTAAGTCTTTAAATTCTATCCGGTGTGCTGTCTTGTGTAGTAGTCACTCGGGATTTGAGCTATGGTTCTTGTAGGACACTTCTGTGTAGAATGTTGTATGAAATGATGCTGAGACGACATGAATGTGAGATCGAGATGGAAAAATGATGATTTTGCCCTTCACCAGGGTTATCTCTAGATTTGGGTTGATTTAGTAGTCGTTGCTCAGGGTTATCGCTAAGATTAGGCTGATGTAGGTACTGAGTGTCCTCAGGGTTATTTCTGAGGTGTGCTTGACCTCCCGGGGTTGTCTCCGGGGTTGGAACTGAGCACCTCGGGGTTATCTCCGAGTTTGAAGCTGACTTCTGGGGATTAGAACGGACTTCACTGGGGTTATCTCTGGAGTTGGAACTGCATCCCTCATGGTTATCCCCGAGGTTTGAACTGTATCTCTCGGGGTTATCTCTGGGACTGGAACTGAGTATCTCGGGGTTATCTCCAAGATGAAAAACTGAGTGTCCCGGGGTTATCTCTGGGATTGAGCTGATTTAACTTCCAGGGTTATCTCTGGAAGACGCTTTTGCCCTCCTACAAGGTTAGTAACAGGAATGTAAATTTTTGAGTGTCTACAGATGCCCCTCTTTATCATATTCATGCAGTGTAATGGCATGAATAGGATAAAGAATACTAGACACTTGAAATGCGATAAGATAATCATGATGCAATTTAATGCAGCATGATGTATGTTCAATGTGGTTTGTTGGATCGTTTTCCAACGTGATGTGATGACTATCTGCTCCCACGCTTTCTGTTGGGGACTAGAGTTATCACTGATGATCCTGATAAACTGCTTGGATATCTATTCCAAAGTTCACATGAACTTTCAGAATGTTGACATTGAGGTTATCACCAAAGTCCTTAATCCTTGGTACAGACTTTCCACCATAGATGTTCCCCTCATTTGCAAGAGACTCCGGGGGAATGATGTTTTATCTGATGAAGATTTGTATAACAGATTCCATCATCAGTCCTCCCCGATGAGAATGATTTTCTCTAGTTTGTTTTGCCAGGTATCTTCAACGTTCTGTCAAAGTTACTGCCAATAATTTGTGTTGTCGGGGTTACCTGACCTTCATTGAAATGTACTTCAATAGATACCATCACCGGACCGTCTCTGATGCTTCGCTGGGTTTAATTACCAACGGCTGATAACGTCAAGGCTGCTTGACCTTCGTTGAAATGTGCTTCAACGGCTAAGATCATCGGACCACCTCCAATGCGTCGCTAGATTTACTTGCCAATGGCTGAATAACGTCAAGGTTGCTTGACCTTCGTTGAAATGTACTTCAATAACTGAGATCATCGGACCACCTCCAATGCTTCACTGGATTTACTTGCCAACAGTTGAATGATGTCAAGGCTGCTTGACCTTCGTTGAAATGTACTTCAATGGCTGAGATCATCGGACCACCTCCGATGCTTCGCTGGATTTACTTAACAACGGCTGAATGACGTCAAGGTTACTTGGCCTTCGTTGAAATGTATTTCAACGGTTGAGATCATCGGACCACCTCTGATGCTTCGCTGGATTTACTTGCCAATGGCTGAATGACGTCAAGGTTGCTTGACCTTCGTTGAAATGTACTTCAACGACTGAGATCATCGGACCACCTCTGATGCTTCACTAGATTTACTTGCCGGCGGTTGAATGACATCAAGGTTGTTTGACCTTCATTGAAATGTACTTCAACGGCTGATGATGTATGAAATTCCCACTGGTAAGAGGTTTTTTGGAGTTATGACCCCGAATTGATAGTATCAGACCTTTATGAGGTATTACAGAGTGTAGTTTGTAACAACTATGATCATTGGTGTTGTGTCTGGGCGAATACCAATGAGTGATATGTAGACCCGCAGTTTGGTCTTTGAAAACCAGGATTTCAGGCTTTTTCGCTCAATCGCGTAGCATCCTTTTTCCTGATTTAACTTTTTTGACATGTGAGACCTCCTTTGCAACTCAAATTTGACTGAGTCGGAGGGGTGGGACCCACCTAAGATACTCGTAGGTACACCTACGGCTATCTATGGGTGTACTTGAGGCTCTCATGGCTTTCACAAGTCATTTTTAATTCGCGCCACACAGAGAATTCGAAAGTTCTTCTTCAGATCTGCTGAGTTCGGGCTGCTTTCTACAAAATTCGTCACCGTACAAGTGTTCTACACTATCCTGGTAACGTATGCATGTCTCCTTTTCCAGTTTTTATCTGTTGGAAAATGAGTTATCACATAAAATGCTTCTAAACACATAGTAGTGAATATGCATACTCATATGACTTGATAAAAAATATTCAACATAGTAAATGTTGGTATTTAACCATGCTAAACGTAATGATGTGAAAAAATTTGACTTTTGAAACAGTCAAATTGGCACCTTTTGTCTGTTATTTCTTATCCTATTTGAGGACAAATGAGCAAAGGTTGTAAAAGTAAAGTAATCCTGGTAATTAGGCTACCCTTATGGATTATGACTTTGATATTTATTATGCATATAAGATATTTATGACTGTGGGTTGGTGTGCTACTAAATGGCCACCTAGTCATGCCTACGTGCATGTGGATACTCCTTTTTACAAAGGAGACTCTGGCGAAATTTTTCTATAAGCCTAGGCATTGAGTAGTCATGCATTTTTAACTCTACTGTAGGTGTATGTTAAAGTACTGCATGCATGCATACAGTCATAAAATGTATTTGAAAAGCTCTAGGTTAAAATTTACCACACCCTTTCTGTGGTGATTTGGAGACTTGTGTCTAGATATATGGATCCGGATCAGCTGAGTAATTCCCGCAGGACCACTTCAGGTGTGAGGAAGAGGACTTCTGATGTGCCTCAGCCTCTTTAGTTATATGGCCTCGTCGTTTAGTGGAGGCAGTGATTCGTCCTATCCAGGTTGAGGTACCGGATGTTGAGGACGAGGAGTAGGATGTACCGGTTGCGGCCCCCGCTCCTGCTATTCATACTCCCCACAGGGATCTTCTAGGCATTAATGTGACGATTCCAGAGCTTCTAGGTGATTTAAGTCGCCACCCCTCGGTCTACTTGCATGCGAATAAGGTAAACACTGGGTTTGATCTTCCTTTTTCCTATTGATGAGGAATAAGGATTCTGATGTTGATTTGCTTTTATGATATAGGTTCCCGGTTTTACGTAGCCTCGAGGGAACTGGTTCAGCATACACTCTCTATATCAGACCCTTCATCCAGAGTATCGAGAGATTGTGCATGGTTGGGGCTTTGAGGTGTTCTTTTCTATCCTCCCCCACCATTGTCCCTGGGGTTATCTCAGGGCATTGTCTGAGCGCTAGTTTCACCAGACTCAGTCTTTCCATTTGTTGGACTGCGAGGTGATGATGACATCGATGGATTGGTAGTTTATCACCGGTATGGAGTTTGGAGGGCGCTAGTGCCTTATACAGTTAACATTATCCTGACTGTCGTTAGATTCTTGCTAGGAGTTCCGACTGAGGCGCTCAAAGACAGGACAGTCCGCACTGGTCCTTTGAGTGTAGATGCTATGAGTGAGGCGTTGAGTGAGCCCATGCCCGCTGATGTGAGAGTCAGGGATCGTATTCTTCGGTGATTGTTCCTGATCATCCTCCGGGGTTATTTTATAGCAGATAACTCTTCAACGGTATCGTTCGCTTTGGTCAGCGCAACATAAGAGGTGGACCATATTGGAGAGTATAACTGGGGCTCCTATACCTTTGCCTATTTCCTTAGGGGAATGTACATGCGTTCGTAGGGCTTGACAGAGGCTTGGCTAGGATTTTACCCGTTTCTGCTGGTGAGTATTTCTCTTTAATTTTCCATGTATAGGTTAAGAGTGTTGACTGACCGCAGATGTTTACCCTTGTTTTGGTAGTTTTGGGCCTATGAGAGGCTCCCATGTCTGCGTCCCATTAGCGTGTTAGGTTTAGACACCTACCCACGGGGATGGCGATGGCATCACTCCACATTGGCAGATGTTCTTGTACCTGAGGGTTTCACCCATTGTTTCCTACAGTTGGAGTTATTGACAGCCAATGTCATTACATGGGTTCCCTATTTTGGGGACCATTTGACAGTTGGCTTTGAGGATGGGTTCCATAATGGTGTCGAGCATGTGATATCCACCCATAGGATTCCTCTCTTCACAGATAGAGGATGGGAGCTCTATTTGGGAGAGCGTGCTATAAGGAGCACCACAGGAGAGATCTGTATGCCGATCTATCCTCCTGCCAGTCATTATTGGCCTATGTCGCAGTCGCCTGTCAGTGATATCCTGTTGATGGGAGTTAACAGCTTTACTTTGTCAGAGGGTCCCTTCACTCGGGAGGCATTATACCACTAGTGGTTCCCTCGTACCATCGGAGCCCAGACCTGCGCCACTCAGTTCATGGGGGATATGGTTCCTGGATCTATGATGATGTCAGATTGGATTGCATGCGTTTGAGATCCTACTCATTTGACACAGATTGATAGCTTGACCCGGCAGTTGGACCGGGCACATTTTTTCATCCGACATTTGGGCAGATATCCTTTCGAGGCGGATACTTTTGATCCTTCCAGCTCAGGGGCTAACCCTTCAGGTGGTTTGTATGGTTTTGCCGGTATAGATCTTCCATTGTATCGGCCTGATATCCCTCTTGGCGGAGATCCAGTGATTCAAGAGGAGTTACATCAGATGGATAGGATAGATGATGTAGACATCAACACCATTGACTTCTTCTGATGTATTTCTCGCTATATCTTTTGATAGGCTTTTGTTAGATACTGGGTGGATGTGCTCCATTCTCATTATATCTTTTGATAGGCCTCTGTTAGTTGTTGGGTTGTTGTGCCCCTTTTCCCTGTATTTTCCAGCTGTATACAGAGATGATGTATTAGGTAATGATTTACTTAGGAATGTATATACTTTTTCTATTCCCTACATCATATTGCCATCTATTATTTGTCATGCACATATTATGTTATGCATATGTATGTCCAAAGATATTCAGCATTAACCCGTGGATGGTCTTATGATACAGCCCACATAAATGTCTTCCTCGATAGTTAACCGCATTGATCACACCCCACCAGTATTAGTAGCCTCATATTTGAGATCATGGTATGATAGTTTGCCACCTCTAGATCGGGTTACTATAGATCAGCTGTTGCATCACTCTATGACCCTCCTGACGTTCTAGGATCATGTGGGTTTTGTAGAGGGCATGCTGGAGCACTAGGTATCGGAGAGGTAGGTTTTCCGATTTGAGACCCAGGAGTTGACTCCCACCTTAGAGGAGTATGAGCGTTTGACAGCTTTGCCACTGGACAGGCCTTACGCTCAGATGGCTATCGGGAATATGAGCCGACAGTTTATGACCCTCACCGGGTTGAAGCGTAGAGTAGCCCAGGATGAGATCACCTCTGAGCATGTAGTGTCGGCATTTTTTGATAGACAGATTTGGCTCATTGGACAGTTATGCATAGCACTCCGGGGATTTCACCACATCGAAGGATCAGTGGCGTGTTGCCAGAGTAGATATACTCATGATGTGTGTAGTGGCCTATCTGTACATGCCACTGTACATGGATCATTTAGACATTGGTGTAGTGATGGCAGTACGGGCTCTCAGGGAAGGACATAGCATTGTACCGATGATTGTGACAGAGACATTGAGGTCAGCCACGTATTGCCACACCCATTCTGTAGGGATATTTACAGGCAGCTTGGTCTTGCTGTATGTGTGGTTCATGTCACACTTGAGACCGATCGGCACCTTCCGACGCTATGGGTATTGCTTTTCCCATGAGATAGCCATGTCTTACTCCTTTCAGCAGGTGGAGTGTACAGACGATGCATCCTGGTTGGTGTTCTTGGCAGGGATCAAGGATCCATTTGACATCTTGCTGTGTTTAGGGTTAGTTCTCCCTACAGCTTCATTACTCATGCATCGGGCATGGATTATCTCCCTCTGGCTGGTTTGAGGGGCAAGACCACGTATCACCCACTGGTTATGATGGCACAGTTCGACCAGTTTCAGGATGTTCATCTTTTTGAGGGGGCATTGGGTCAGCGTTTATCTTCTCGGCATTTATCAGCAGAGGATAGATCCAAGGTGTATGCCTGTTGGGCTCAGCGTGAGAGGGCTGAGTTTTCCATTAGCCATCCAGGCTGTTCTATAGAGTATTCTGCATGGATGGAGGTAGAGATTACATCAGTCGGGGTTGTATCCACCGTGTCAGAGATTGATTCTAACAGTGGGGAGCCCATGGAGGACACTAATTCTCCCACTTAGGATGAGCTATTTGTTGGGTTAACAGCATCTCTTGTAGATTCTCCCAGAACGACTGCTACTGTGACCCTGCATTTGGCAGACTATTTAGAGCAGAGTCTGCATCTGATGACATTTAAGAGAGATCAGGCTAGAGCCTTGATGTTGACAGCTCTTGCTGGGAGAGATGCCACTCTAGTAGAGAGAGATAATGCCTTAGCTCATAGAGACGTCGTTGTTACTGAGTGGGACGAGGCTAGATCATCCAGAGATATCGGTATTACAGATAGCATTGTAGTGAGATCTCACACTACTGTTATCATTGCAGAGATGAGCACATATATTGATGAGCATAGAGTCACCATGCATATGGTTGTGGATCTGTTGGCTCGTATTGATACCATAGGGCAGGAGCTTACAACGTTACCCCCTTCTTCTAAGAGGGAGACCATGCTGGATTTGATAGAACACATATACACTGATTTGTAGATGAGCTTGGATTTTCCTGCACAGACTAGCTTAGCCATTTTTGTCATGTACAGTACATACTGTATATATCAAACAGTATTATATATGGCAGGGAAATATATTTTGATTCACTTTCCTTTTAGTTATACCTTGTTACTTGCTTGATATTTGCATGTTTCTTCAGGGCTTGTGATCTCGATGTATTCTGAACTCCCCCTTGATGGATGGACATTGAGATATCTCAGGATCTTTTAGAATGGATCGTTGATCTATGTGTATTCCCTACCTTCTTTGGTGTATTGGGACTAGTGTATGGAGATGAATGTGGCTTTCCTCTCTGAGGTTGACCGCACCATAGATGGTCGTTGATACTCCTTTGTATGGGGGAGCCCAGGTAATTTCATCTCTTATGGATTGGTGTTTTTCTTTGAGGACTTAACCGCAACTTAGATGGTCTTCGATTCTCCCATTTATGTGGGGAGACCAGGTAGTTCTATCCCTTTGGTCTGAAGCCGATAAAGTGTGGTTTGAAGAATGATCCCAGTACCGCTGACAAGTTTTTGTGTTTTGGTAGGGGTGAGACCGAACCATGAATGGCTGCCTATGTACTCCCATTGAAGAAGGGAGATCAGGTCTGCATAGTTCGAACCTGGCGTAAAGGTTCAAAGTTGTATGTGGTAAAGTGGTGTAGAGATGTTTTTGTTTTTTTATTTTTTTCTGTGGTGAGACCGGACCATAAAAATGGCTACCTATGTACTCCCGTGTATTGGGAAGATTAGGTCTACGTAGTTCGCCCCGTGTACAGGACAGACTGCAGATGAAAAGTTTTATACTTGGTGGGATAAACTGAAAGTGTGAAAAGTTTTATCCCTGGTGGGACAAACTGAAGGTTTGAAATGTTTGATCCCTGGTGGGACAAACTAAAGGTGTGAAAGGTTTTGAAAACCTGAGTTGAATGATGGATCTGATGATTCGGAACTAGGCTGCTGGTTGGAAGGTGTATTTGTCCCTGATGGGGCAAACGGATGTGAAGAAAGGTTGTATGTAGCGAAAGGTTTTGAAAACCTGAATTGACTGGGGATCTGGTGATCCAAACCCAAGATGTTGGTTTGCTGGTAACTTCAGACATAATACCATTTCACGGTGTCTGAGTTGATGAGTTGTGAAAATTTATCACCATCCATTTCTTGTAATCTGAGGGCACCTCCTATCAATACTTCCTTGACAACAAATGGACCTTCCCAGTTTATGGCAAATGTTCCTTTGGATTGATCTTGGTTGTCAAGAATTTTCTTCAAGACCAAGTCATGCTCCTTGAATTACCGTAGCCGGACTTTTCTGTTGTAGGATCTAAAGATCCTCTGTTGGTATAACTGACCATGGAAGATGGTTGTGGCCCGCCTTTCATCTATTAGAGATAATTGGTGGTACCTATCTTATGACCATTGGTCTTCATCTAGCTGAGCATCGATCAACACTCTGAGGGATTCCATTTTCACTTCTATGGGGAGCACTGCTTCCATCCCATAGGTTAACGAGTAGGGGGTTGCCTCGGTGGAAGTGTGCATTGATGTTCTGTAGGCTAATAGAGTCCGAGGTAACAAGTCAGGCCATCCTTTGTGATTGGCGGACATCTTTTGCATGATCTTTTTGATATTCTTATTAGCCGCTTCAATAGCACCATTTATTTTTGGACTGTTGATGACGGAGTTAAGATGTTTGATGTAGAATTTTCTGCATAACTCCTCCATCATTTGATTGTTGAGGTTTTTAGCATTGTCTGACACAATCACCTCTGGTTGTCCATATCGACAAATGACATTGTTTCTGATGAAACCAATGATGACTTCTTTAGTAACCCTAGGGAAGGAGGCTGCTTCTACCCACTTGGTGAAGTAGTCGATCATGATGAAGATGAATCAATGACCATTACTGGCTTTGGGCTCGATAGGCTCGATCACGTCCATTACCCACATTGAGAAGGGCCCGGGTGAACTCATATTGTGGAGCTCCCTTGGAGGGGCTTGGATAGCATTCCCATGAATTTGGCATTGGTAACATCTCTTGATATGATCATCACAGTCAGCCTTGAGAGAGAGCCAATAATGCCCTGTTCGTAGGATTTTCTTGACAAGTAGAGGGTCGCTCATGTGTGGGTCGCATACTCCACCATGGATTTCATCCATAAGCCTCTGAGTTTGGTCTTTGTCCAAACATCAGAGAAGACCTAGCCCTGCATCTCTCTTGTAGAGTGCGTCTCCGCTCAGGTAGAATTTCATAGCCATTCGATGAATCTGCTTTTTTTCAGCCTGACTCGCCTCAACGGGCGTAGATCCATCTCGCAGATACTCCTTGATATGTTGATACTAAGGGGGTTGGATGGGAGGTAGCTCATCCGATACTTGTCCAATGTAGTTCCCATAGGATGGAGCCTTTTGCAGGGAAAATGTGATGTTTGGCATGTTTTCCTTGTCAAGTATGTTGATTAAGGAAGCCAAAGTTGCTAACGCATCCGCAAAGTCAATCCTATTTCGAGGAATGTGGAGGAAGAATATTTCTTCAAACTCCGAAGCCATCTTTATATGTCGATGATAAGGCAGCAAATGTAGTTCTTTGGTGTGATAGATTCTAGTGGTTTGTCTGATTACCAATTCAAAATCTCTGAAGACAGTTAATCGTCTGATGCCCATTGATTGGGCTAGTTTTAACCACATGATATAGCCTTCATACTCAGCTGTGTTGTTGGTGCTGGCAAACTGTAATTTGACGACAACGGGATATTGCTCCCCTGTCTTTGATACTAGAACTGCTCCAGCTCCAGAACCTTCCATGTTTACAGCTCCATCAAAATACATCTTCCATAGTTGGTATGTATCGTCTTGACGGTGTTGCTGAACTGTCATTACCCCTTCATCGGGGAAGTATGTCTCCAAGGGTTTGAAATCCCCTGAAGGTGCAGCGGCCCGCGATTCCTTGACCTTCGATAGACTTTTGAGTCATGTAGACAATGTCAAATTGTTGTAGGATCAACTGCCATCTGGACAGTCGACAATTCAATATGGGTTTGTTGAATACGTACTTAAGAGGATCCACGCGAGTTATAAGATGGGTTGTGTGGCCATGGAGATAATGTTGTAATCTCATGGAAGCCCATATTAAAGCACAACAAGTTTTCTCAATCAGAGTGTACTTTTGTTCACTGTTGTAGACACTCGAAATTTTCTTTTCCTGTTACTAACTATGCAAGAGAGCAAAAGCGTCTTTTTTACACTCTAGAGATAACCTTGGAGATAACCCTGGGAGGTCAAGCCAACCTCAGAGATGACCCTGAGGACATTCAGAGTCAACAACATGACAACCTCAGAGATAACCCTGAGAAAAGACTGCTACAACTGTGCGAAAACCGGAGATAACCCCAGGAGGGGCAAAATGGTCATTTTGCTAACTCAACTTCAACGCACATCAAATACACTCATGTCAACTCAAATTACTTCAATAGAAGTCCTACAAGAACCATATCTTAACTTCCGAGTGCAAACTACGCAAAACGACTCAACGGACTGCCTGACGGAAACTCAGAAATGCCATTTCGGTCATGGACCCATCTTCCTGGAATCAAAAAAGGGCAAATCATATGTCATTGTGTAGCTCTCCAAAAGAGCTTTCTGGAATGATATGGCACGCTTCCATCGGACTCCCGGATTGAAAGTTATGAGCGACCGAGCGAACAGCGCGTTACGTACTTCGACACGGCGGGACACACACTGCCCGGGGCACCCCGGGCAGCAGCAAGTACACCTGCGGCCCAGCAGCAGGTACACCTGCGGCTCCATCCTCTATAAATAGAGGGCTTGGGGTGGCCATTTTGCAAGAAAAAAAGGCGAGGAAGCCCTGCCCAATTTGCTCTGTACTCACCCAGACTGAGTGCTTTCTCATTTTAAACACTTGTGAGCTCACATATAGCTTATTTTATACCTACAAAAGCCAGTGTTTACCCACTTTAAAGATATTGAAGCCTTTTTTGGCAGCCTACTGTAAGCCTTCTTTCATACTTTAAAGTTTTTTCTCTCCATCTTTGCACACACCCTTCTACACGTTGAGAGTCGTGTTGCACACTTTTGCCCGGACTTCGGTCCGTGGTTTATTTTTAGTTTGTATATACATATATATTTATATATATATATATATATGGACTAACATTATCGAGTTATGCCTCTATTGAGCCTAGACTTTGGTCTTGAGCATTTAATTGCTTTTGTGTGTGTGTGTGTGTGTATATATATATATATATATATATATATATATATATATATATATATATATATATATATATATATATATATATATATATTTTATATATATGAACTACGTGTCGAAATCTGTTAGATGAGCCTAGACTTATGTCTGGTGCGTTTAATGGCTTTCTTATATATATGATTATATATATGAACTGCTATCGAACTCTGTTCGGTGAGCCTGGATTTCACATCCGGTGCGTTTACTGCTTTAATATATATATACTTATATATATTAACTGTTATTGGACTCCGTCCGATGAGCCTGAATTTTACATCCGGTGCATTTACTACTTTAATATATATATACTTATATATATTAACTGTTGTTGGACTCCGTCCGATGAGCCTGGATTTTATATCCAGTGCATTTATATGCTTATATATATATATATATATATATATATATATATATATATATTTACATTTCGTCCCACCTGGAGTTTACTTCGTGGTGGTTGACCGTTTTTACAGCTTTCTGTACATTTCGTTTCGCCTAGAGTTTCCTCCGTGGCGGTTGATAGCTTTTACAGCTTTATTTATATTTTTGATCCCCCATGGATGTACTTCGTGGTTGGTGATCATGTATGTATATATATATTTACAGCTTTTATATATATACCTGCTTACTGCATTTATATCAATTGCAGCATCATGTGAGCCTAGGAATCATGTGATCACAGATTTAGTCCCCTGAATCTAGATTCGGTTCCTGTGATGGACCTTTTCAGCTGTAAGCAGCTTGTAAATTTATCTGTGATATTTAGATTTCCTCAGATGGTTTTCATACCCACGAGGAATTCAGCACCTTTTTGTACATTTATTTTTGTACGGATACCTCGCATCTGTTAAATAAAATCAATCAAGCCGAGCACTTAATAAAATGGGAGTGTAAAAAGTCTCAATTACTATTGAGCATCAGGGTTTGAAAAAACCTCTTTTATAAAACATCACTGTCATATCTTACTTAAAATTGAATTTTTACATAAAATTCAAACCCTGTGTATATAAGTGCGAACGAGGTCTCGCACTACTTCCAAATAATAGCACATTGACCCACACACACACACATTCGGATAACAATTTCTTGAAAAGAGGCGGTCACCGTGGTAACACGGATGTCGGGGGGTGCCTAACACCTTCTCTCCGCATAACGAAGTCCCCGGACCCTAATGAATCTTGGTTTCACCGACCCGCTTAGCAGTGTCGCATCACTGGGTCAATGTGCAAATCTTTTCTCGGTTGTGTTGGTACAACCATTTAAAAAACCAACTGGCGACTCTTAACAGTCCATCATCGACATTATACATGTCGGACCTTTTTCACTTATTTTTTCAAACAAATCTCACCTAAAATGAGAACAACAAAGAACAAGTAACGGAAAGGGACAATTAAAAATCCCGACGTCGACAACTGCTGCTGAATCTTTTGTTGAGGTAATAGATAGCTCGCTCTAGGCCTCTATTATCTTTCTGTCCCAGCATGCAGCCCATGGCATTGTCATTGATGGGCAGGTACATGAACAGGGGAACACCATCCCTGGTAGGTACCAAAACATGAGCTTTGATTAGCTACTCTTTGATTGTTAAGAAGGCTTTCTGACACTCATCATTCCATTTCATGGAGGAGTTCTTCCTTAACAGTTTGAAGATAGGCTCACAGGTTGCTGTGAGTTGAGAAATGAATCAACTGATAAAGTTGATTTTTCCCAAAAATCCCCGTATTTCCTTCTTTGTCTGAGGTGTGGGCATTTTCGTGATGGCCTGGATTTTTGTGGGATCCAGCTCAATCCCTTTGTGGCTGACTAGGAATCCTAGTAACTTGTCTAATTTAATGCCAAAGGTGCACTTGGCTAGATTCAACTTCAAGTTGTACTTACGCAACCTATTGAAGAGCTTTTTAAAATGGTCTAAGTGGTCTTCCTCCTTTCGGGACTTGGCAATGATGTCATCCACATAGATTTCTATCTCTTTGTGCATTAGATCATGGAAAAGAGCCAACATGGCTCGCTGATAGGTTGCTCTGGCATTGATGATGCTGAATAACAACCGTTTGTAGCAAAAGGTTCCCCAAGGAGTGATGAATGCAGTTTTCTCACGATCCTCTTCAGTAACCATGATTTGATGGTACCCCACAAAGCAGTCAGCAAAGGAGTACATGTCGTACTGAGCTGTATTGTCAATGAGTATGTGGATGAATGGCACGAGAAAGCTATCTTTGAGACAAGCTTTGTTCAGATCCATGTAATCCACATAAACTCGCACCTTCCCTCCAGGTTTAGGCACGGGGACTATGTTGGATAGCCACTCAGGGTATATGTTGACACCATAATGATGTTGGCTTAAAATTATTTCATAATTTCTTCTTTAACTTTTAAACTCTACTTATGTTTTAATCGCCTGAGTTTTTGCCTGACTGGCTTGAATCCCTCTTTGATGGGGAGGCAATGAATGACAATGTCAGTGGACAAACTGACCATGTCTTCATGAGACCATGCAAACACATCCTGGAATTGGGTCAATAGAGTAACCATATCATTCCTTTGGTTTGGAGTAAGGTCCGTACCAATCTGGATTTGTTTGGGGTTTTCTGAGGTTCCGAGGTTGAAAAAGGTGGTTTGATCAAGATTTGGCTTGGGTTTGTCTTCGCCCATTCTTTGATCTCCTAAGATATCTCATAGTCCTCTTGTTCAATCTCCATCAAGTCTAAGTCTAACTTTACATCAAAGTTACAGTCCTCGTGAAGAATAGGCACCTCATCAGCAAGTTTAAGCACATCTAACTTTAGAGTCCTAAAACAAAATGCTTTCACTTAATATATGAAACTGTTCAATCATACAAAGTGTTAGCATGAAATGACAAAAATAACTACTAATACTGTACAGCAAAAGTAAGTAGTTATTGTTATCTATAGGGAAGACGGAGTTTCTACCCTTTTTACCTTTGTCGGCAAATGCAAGGAGTGCTACTCCAATTGCCAAGGGTAAAGTCCTGGTAGACGGCTGTGATGAAGGGGCTGTTGTCGTCTCCTTCTCTTAAATGATGACTATAATTTTCGGACAATCATCATCTAGAATGTCTCTATTCATACCCTCCGTATGGACCAGGATGCGCAGGTTTGATAACTGCCTTGCAATGTCTTTTTTACGTTTCCGATCCTTTTCCTCCACTTCAAGGTCTAGAATCGGGACTTCCTTTCCTTTGACCGGTATCGGCTTAGGAAACAGCATAGCTACCACATGGGAAGGGATCTTTAATGAAGGCCGTAGAGGCTAAGGCTCTGTAGGTTTAGGCAATCGCCTTGAAGATGAAGGAACCTGTTTGTGCTTGTGAGGGTTCCTGTGACTGAACCCAGGAGAATAGCCTAGTCCGACTGTCCCTGTCTGACTGGGAACTTGAATAGGGCGCTTGATGCCCAGATAATCCTTTTCTAACCCTTGTTCAGGTTAAAATCCCAAGGATATCATCTCTTGACTTGTCGACATTACCTTGACAGAAACTTTGGGTATCAAAGGTGTCGCCCCAAAGGGTTGATAGTGAGTGTTGCTCACCTCAAGGGCCTGGAAGCTGACAGGCTCAACGTCTGCATTGATACTGATGGGTGGTATGTCATTTTGTATAGGACATTCTGGCTCAGCATTAACAGTGACTAAGCTACTGTTAATGATGTATTTGAGCTGCTAATGGAAAGTGGACGAGATGGCTCCAGCCATATGAATCCACGGTCTTCCAAAAAATAGACTGTATCATGTAGCTATCTTGAGCACATGAAAGGCTTTAATAATTGGACCAATCTCCATAGGTAGTTCAAACACTCTGACAGCATTTTGTTGGGATCCATCGAAGGCTTTAATAATTGTATGGCTGCTTCAGATCCTATTGAGATTAATGTTCATTTTCTCCAGTGTGACATAGGGACAAATGTTTAAAGATGACCCTCTATCTATCAGAACTCCTCCCACCACATATCTAGAGGACATAACCGCAATATGTGGTGGGCCATTTGCAATAGCTCATCCCTTCGGGAGGTATGTCATCATCAGTGAAGGATATCACATTACTGTTGAAGATGTGATCAACCAGATGATGGAATTTTTCAACATCCACTGATTTTGGCAAGTGGGCTTCTTCTAAAACTCTCAGTAAGACCTTCTGGTGATCCTCTGAGGAGAAAACTAAGTCCAGAATAGAAATCTGTTGTGGAGCTTCTTTCAAGCTTAAAACCACCTTGGCTTCATTGTGTCCCATAGTACAGAGGAATTCTTTAATCTTCTCCATGGGAACTTTCCCCTTTGACTTGATGGTAGGCTTCATCACCCGTTGCGGAAGATACAGTGGATTTTTTTTCGACATTGTAGCAGTTATATTGGATGTGGATCCTTCAGCCTCTCCATAGTTCTATGGCACTTTCTGTAGGCTGACAACAGGATACTGTGGCCTGAAAGGCAATATAATTGGCTCTAGTGCAGCCACTTTCAAAGGGTTTTCAACACCTTTAAGTTGAATAGGTTGAATTGTTAGTGGTGTGGCAGCCAACTCTCCCTCAATGGATATAACTGCTACGACTTCCTTCCATTTTGTAGGAAATATGTCCCCACTCTCAAGTAATACAGCGTCATTGTCTGCCATCTGCAGGACATCGCTATCAATCAGGTTCTGAATAAGATGGCAGAGTGCCCAGCATTCTTCAATGTTGTGACCGCGAGAGTGGGAGTGGTATTGACATACTCCATTAGAATCAAACCGTCTTGAGCGTGGGCTGATTGGAGGTAGCAGAGTTGTGATTCTTTCCTCATTGATTAGCATCTGCAATATCTCTTCCATCGGTTGGCCTAAATAGGTGAATTCCCTTTTGTTGGTGAAGTCCCGACGGGTTTTGGCTTTTGCTCTTTTTGCAATTTTATCCTCTAGTGTTTCACTCTCTGGAGTACTTGTAATAAGAGGGAGGAGGCTAGCATGCTCCTGATTGAATAATTGACGTGTGACTTGGTGCTGATGAACAACCAGTTCTGCCAATTGATTGAATTGCTCGCCCAGAGCCTTCATTTCCCGTTCCATCATAAACTAGAACTGTGCAAAATCCCATTTGTCAGTATTATCCTTGCTGGTTCAGGATGAACCACCCACATATTTGGAGCTCTGTCCACTGCTCCAGTTAATCATGTTAATCTCCCCTTATTTGTGTTAAGAAAGAGGGTTGTCTTGAACGTGAGGTTGATCAGGTTTGGTTACCACAATCTCACCATTGTCAATTAAATCCTGGATTTTATGATTAAGGGCCCAACAATCCTGCGTGTCATGGCATGGAGCTCCAGCATGGTAAGCACATGTTCTATTTGCATTAAAACTTTTTTCACTCGGGTTGGCTGGTGGAAGAAGATGAGTAATTTTCTTCTGAGCTGTCAGAAGTTTGAGAATGTTTTCGAGTGAATCCCCTAAAGGTGTGAACACTCGGGTACGTCTGACTTCTCCACTTTTTGGCAATGGATGGTTTGAAGACTGTTCTTGGAAAGGGGAGTAATTTCTCCTCTGAATAGGCATGTTCTGATTGCCTTTTTGTCCTTATATTATCAAGGAAACATCCTCCTCTTTCTTCTTATGGACCCTCCGGGGGTTGTTTCCATAACTTCCAGACTGGATGTGCTCAGCTACAGCTTTTAGCGCAGCAAGGTCTTGAATGTTCCTAGATTTCAATCCTATCTCAGCCATTTCTCCGTGTTTGATCATTTCAGAGAATAGCTTGCCTATGCCAGCTAAGACCCTCTCATAAAAGGGAGCTTCTTGAATGTCTATGAAGGTCATCACCATTTCAGACTCAATCATAGATGGAATAACTTGAGCAGCCAGACGCCTCTATCTTTGGGCATACTATCTGAAAGACTCATTGACTTGTTTCTTGACCTTGGTAATTTGATACCGGTCTAGAGCCATCTGAGTTTGAAAGCTATATTGACTGAGGAAAGCATGGGCTAACTCCTCCCAGCTATGAATCTTGAAGTTGTCTAATATGGTGTACCATGCTCTGGCTTCTCCAGTTAGACTTTTCTGAAACAGCTACATTCTGAGCTTTTCATCCTCGGCATAAGATCTGAGCTCTCCAATGAATACCTTTAAGTGAGTGTAAGGATCTCCCAATCCATCATATTTTTCAAAATTGGGAGTCTTGAACTTTTTCGGATAATGAACCCCGGGGAAGATACAAAGGTTAGAATATGAAACACTCCCATGTGCTCCAATCCCTTTGATGGACCGAATGGTCTCTTCCATTTGTAGCACTTTCTTCCTAATATCGTCGGTGTCTGGATCTTCTTTGAGATGGGTGATTTTAGGGTTTTTGTTAGTTTTATCAGACTCAAGTGCTCGAACTTCTTTGTCCAGACCTGGGGTTCCTCCATGTGCAGAGGATTCTGTGTTGATGGGTATTAGTGGACCCTAAGTGGACTTGTGTAGTTCTTTGAGTAGAACAGCCAACTCTTTAATTTGATTGCTTAACCCTTCGAACTCCTCGCGAGAGACAGGAGTAAGATTAGACTGGCCAGACGTAGCCATGCTTGGCTACAAGCTTAATGCATTTTTGGACTTTGAACGGGTAACAGGACTAATTGTTTCCCTACAAAAAGACTTATGTAGTTTAGTCTTAATGGAATGTAGGAATGTTACATGCTATGTAATGTTTCCGTTTAGGAGTATTATCCTGCAAAACGGATATCAGTTGACCAATATTACATACTATGTAATGTTTCCATTTAGGAGTACTATTATCCTGCAAAACGAATGTCAGATAGCATGACAGGTTTTGATATAAAAAGGGAATGCATGTACACATATTCCTTTATATTTTCCATTACATTGAGATTGCCATGGAAATGAAATTACAAATAATTAAAATGGGAAGGTATGAAGAGACTTTCCTCCATGTTTAATTTATCAGAGGCTGACCTATCTTAGGCTACTCTAGCGGCTTTTTGGCATGAAGGTTCCCAGATCATCGCAATTTTCTTGACGGGAAGTTAATCTGGTCTTTCAACTGGAGCGAATCTGGGTGGTGCCTTTCCTGAGCCTCGTTGGAATTAGTCTCCCTACGAGTCCAATAATCAAACACCGACAAGATAGCCTCCTGGTGGAGGGACCACATAACATACATTCACATACAACGCGTCTCACAGTATGGAAATGATGACATGTGCGAAGCACTAATATCACAGGCTGATATGGTGTGAAGCACTAAGTGTAGCAAGTAAATGCATCTCTACACATTCATTCAATATAAATGCAACATCCACACACAAGCAGATAAACATTTTGAAAAGCTTTGAATAGCAGCTTAAGCCCTCTTACTGGATGTCCCTAGCAGAGTCGCCACCTGTCGACGTCGGGATTTTTATTGTCCCTTTTCTATTCTTGTCTTTTGGTATTCTCATGTTAGGTGAGATTTGTTTAAAAAAATAAGTTGTGAAAAGGTCCGACATGTATATCTCGACGATTGGACTGTAAGAGTTGCCAGTTGGTATTTTTAAATGGTTACACTAACTCAACCGAGAAATGGTTTGCACATAGACCTAGTGATGTGACAGTGGATAACTGGTTTGTGAAACTGAGATTCGTTAGGGTTCGGGGGCTTGATTATGCGGAGGGAAGGTGTTAGGCACCTCCCGACATCCGTGGTAACACGGTGACCGCCACTTTTCAATTTAAACTTTTATCTGAATGTGTGTGTAGGTCTATGTGCAGTTGTCTGGAAATAGTGCTATGCCTCGTTTGCACCTATATACAAAGGGTTTGAATTTTGTATAAAAGTTCAATTTTAACGAGATATGGCAGTGATGTTTTGTAAAACAGGTTTTTTCAAACCCTTGTGCTCAATAGTATTTGAGGCCTTTGATACTTCCATTTGATTATGTGTTCGGTTTAATTGCTTTTACTATTTTCGAGATGTGAAGCATCTTCGAGAAAATAAGATACATAGCAGTGCCGAACTCCTTGTGGGCATGAGAGCCATCTAAGGAAATTCAAACACCGTGAATAATTTACAAGCTGGTTGCAGCTAAAAATGTCCATCACGGGAACCGAATCTAGATTCAGGAACTGAATCTGTGATCACATGATTCCTAGGCTCACATGATGATACAGTATGTACAAAAAGCTGTAAACAGTTATATATATATATATATATATATATATATAGCAAGGATCAAGAGCATTCCTCTTAAATAACATTCCTCCTTAAATAACACTCCTTTATTAAAACTACATCGTTTTGGAGTGGTCGCGGGTGGTATTTTTGTAAATAAAAGGAAAATAAGTGGGACCACTCTCTTTTAAGTCATTCCAAAATAACGTAGTTTTAATAAAGGAGTGCTGTTTAAGGAGGAATGCTATTTAAGAGGAATGCTCTTGATCCTTGCTATATATATATATATATATATATATATATATATATATATATATATATATATATATATATATATATATATATATAAGCAGTAAATGCATCGAATGTGTTTATCCAGGCTCAATCGATTTCGAATTCGAGGGATATATATATATATATAAGTAGTAAACGCTCTGAATATTATATTCGGGCTCAATCGAGGTATAACTCGATAATATATATATATATATATATGTATATATATATATATATAAGCAATAAAAGCCACAGATCGACGATTCGGGCATACGCACACAACACGACTCTCAACGTGAATAACTGTGTGTGAATGAAAGTGGAGAAAGGCTTTAAGAAATCTGAGATATCTTACAGTGGACTGCCAAGAAGACTTCAGATAGCTTTAAATGAATGAATACTTGGTTTTCACAGGTAAAATGTAGCAAAACACAAGCTCACAGGTGTTTGAAAAAAGAAAGCACTCAATTTAAAGTGTGTACAAAGCAAAATAGACAGGACTTTCTCGCCTTTTCTCTCTTGAAAATGGCCACCCCAAGCCCTCTATTCATAGAGGTGGGGAGCCGTAGGTGTACTTGCAGCTACCCGAGGAGCCTCGGGCTCCGTGGGCCCCACTGTCTCGAAGTACGTGCACGCATGTAACGCATTTGTCTGCTTGAACCTTCATAACTTTTAATCCGGGCATCCGATTGAGGCGTATAATACCTTTCCGGAATGCTGTTGTCAAGAGCTACACAACGACATGGGATAAGAGGTTGTACGAAGTCGGGAAGATGGGTCCATGACAAGATCTTCAAGTCTTTAAATTCTATCCGGTGTGCTCTCTTGTGCAGTAGTCACTCGGGATTTGAGCTATGGTTCTTGTAGGACACTTCTGTGTAGAATGAGGTATGAAATGATGCTGAGATGGCGTGAATATGGGATCGAGGTGGCAAAATGATGATTTTGCCCCTCACCAGGGTTATCTCAGGCTTTGGGTTGATTTAGCAGTCGTTGCTCAAGGTTATCTCTGAGATTGGGCTGCTGTAGGTACTGAGTGTCCTCAGGGTTGTCTCTGAGGTGTGCCTGACCTCCCAGGGTTATCTCCAGGGTTGGAACTGAGTGCCTCAGGGTTATCTCCGAGGTTAAAGATAACTTATGGGGATTAGAACGAACTTCTCCGGGGTTATCTCCGCAGTTGGAAGTGCATCCCTCGGGGTTATCTCCGAGGTTTGAACTGTATCTCCCGGGATTTTCTTCGGGACTGGAACTGAGTATCTCGGGGTTGTCTCCGAGATGGAAAACTAAGTATCCCGAGGTTGTCTCCGGGATTAAGCTGATTTGACTTCCAAGGTTATCTCCGGAAGACGCTTTTGCCCTCCTACAAGGTTAGTAATAGGAATGCAAAATTTTGAGTGTCTACAGAACCCATGGTCATGATCATACCAACAATTGTCCATCAATGCACTACGGACCAATGAGGACTTTTACCACATCATTTGTAACATTACAGATCATGATTATACCGAATAATCCATAATCATAATCATACAAATCAACAGTCCATCTATGCACTACGGGCCAAAGATGACTTTCATCACAATATAAGCATGAGAATGATGACAATGATATAAGAAATCAATTAAATGAGAGCAAGGATAAATTTTAAAGATTTATAAATTAATTTATCCATAATTTAATAATGTCCAAATTGTCAACATGATACTGCTTTGTGGAGTAAAATTCAAGAATAATATTGTATCAAAAATGATTTGGACTGAAAAGAAATCAATTTTTATCATGAATAGTATTCTGGGTGAATAGTATCCCGTGAATAGTACTTCGAGAATAGTACCCCATGAATAGTATCCCGACATGAAAAGATTAAAAATTATCAAGAATGCTCAGAACAATATTTTCATGAAAAGATACTAGATGAAGCGTAAATTTCAAGGATATTCTAGTAATTTCAAGGAGTATAGAAGCAATACTTTAACAAAATGAGTGTAGAATTCAGAATCTAAAACGAAATAATATTACTTACATACTACAGAGTATGAAAAAAATTATTATTTCATACGAATGCTGGAAAAAAAAATATTCCTTACTACTGTTGAACGAAAATAATATTCCTACGAATATTGAACGAAGATAATATTCCTTATGAATATTGAACGAAAATAATATTCCTTACGAATATTGAACGAAAATAAAATTCCTTACGAATACGAAAAATAATATCGTAAGCGAATATTAAATAAATAATACCTCTTACCTTAAAAAGAGAGTATTTCTGACTGGTAGGGCGGAGATATTCTTGAAGAAAACTTACATTGTTTTCTATACTCAAAGCTTCTTTAATCTATAAAGAAATACGCTCAATATTATAAAAGAAGAATTCTTTGATTCTAGTGTGATTTTCTTTTCTAAACTAAGCATCCTATTTATAGGAGGATGGAAGGATACTATTTGAATTTAGAAAATCACGGACTGCACAGGGAAAAGTCAAGGACGCAATTCAATCGGCTGAAAAAAAAATTGATTTTACTATGCAAATACTATGCAGACACTATGCAAATACTATGCATAATAAAATATAATATATTTTATTTTTCATAAAAAAATAAAACTTATTAATATATATATATATATATATATATATATATATATATATATATATATATATATATGTTAGTTGTCAGGGGGGATCAAAGGAATCACGGGGGGAGTACTATTATGATTATATATATATATATAATACTTATATAACAAAACTGAGATAACTTTTTATCGACAATTTTGAAAAATGGGTAAATGGGGGTCCTATATAATAAGCAAAATTTACAACAAATACTTCATAAAAATCTCATCTATTTATCTCAATTCTCTTGGCTTCATAAAACACATTTTTAATAATATTTATTCATCATTATTATAACTCGCAATATTAACAACCAGATCATTCACAGGAAAGAGGGGGCTTTCCGATAAGGATTTCTCCCTATTGGCGCGTAATTAGGTTACCGAACCCCTTTCCTCGACAGAACTTTCTAGACATCGTCAATAATACAAATAATAATATGAATAACTTTGTCGTCTCAATTATTGATTTAATAATATAAAATATTGTGACAATAATTGAATCAATAACGTGATATACTGTGCAGCAATTACTGTGGCAATAATTGAGTATAACTGAGTGACTTCTCACGTAAGCATCAATAATCAAAGATACTGTACAATATCGTGTGCTACTATGCAACCACGCGTATTACTGTACTTTTATCACCGGGTATTTCAACAGTTAACGGTAAAACTTTTGTCATTATTTTTATAAAAAAGTTATTTCTGTCGTTTTCTAACTCTGATAGTAATTCCGTAGCGGGGTCCACCAATGATTGTGTTATCGTACGGATATTCCCTGACAAAAAGAATATTCTCCGACCAAACCAATATTTTATAACAACTTGCATACTTTGTAAAATTTATAAATATAACCCACAACTATAACATTGTATCAAATCCACACCTTATTATTCAAAATAATATTTAGAGAAAATTAAATCTTTATTCATAAAAGTTGGGGTCTTACAACCTCCCCTTCTTATGAAATTTCGTCCTCAAAATTGACATACGTACCTATTATGTCGAAGAGGTGAGGATACCTTGTCTTCATTTCAGATTCTAACTCTTGTGGTATAACCTTTGAGCGTAGAATACGTTCCTTCTTATCCAAGATTTTAATAAGTACCTCTTCATGCGTTAAATCTTCTACTATCTCGTCTAATTCTAATTCAATAATGTGGTTCGGGTCGTCCACATATTTACGTAACATCGATACGTGAAAAACGTTATGAACACGCGACATACTTAGCGGTAAGGCGAGTCTATAGGTCACAGTTCCTACTCGGTTGAGAATTTTAAATAGATAAATAAATCGAGGGTTGAGATTTCCTCTCTTCATCGACTCTTACTTTTGGAATAACACCTTCTTACACCTTCTTCTTAATATTCATCAGCTCCGGGTCTGTAGCTTGAGCAACTTTAACTTTATCTATTAAAGTCGGTTCTACTCGGATATTTGACATCATCACGTGGGTCCCTAGAGTCTTTAACTCTATCTCCATCTTTTGTAAGTCATACGAAATGGGTCTTTGTGTTAACGACGTCGCACTCGTAACCGCATACGATCTTTTACTTAACGCGTCAGCTACCACGTTCACTTTTTTACAGGATGGTATTGAATGGTATTATCGTAATCTTTCAACAGCTCGAGCCAACGTCTTCGGCGCATGTTACATTCATTTTGGGTGAAGAAATATTTGAAGGTTTTGTATCGGGTTTAAGGTTGATACAAAATTTGATTTCACGCTCTGGGGGTAAGCTAGGAAGTTCTTCGGGGAATACGTTAGGAAATTTATTAACAATAGAAATATCATTCAAAACTGTGACTCTCATCCAAGACTTAGATAGCACCTCACATTGATACCTATCAACTTCCTACCGTTATTCACGGCGTCCCCTATGGAGAGTCTGGCTTCGGTTCATCCCAAGACTTAGAAGTCACCAGCAAAAGGCTCGGGGCTCTTTACTTATGGCTTAATATGACAGTGATTGACTTTAGTGGTTTGGTTGCTTAAATTCGCATAACAGGTTGGTTAGGAATATGAAAACTAACAACCTTACGAAAATAATCAATTTTAGCATGATGAATAGTTAACCAGTCGATTCCTAAAATCACATCTAAGGCAAGTATTTTCAAAGAGATGAGATCAACAGGTAATGTGAGGGTATCGATTTGAATCGAACAAGACTTATAAACAATGGAGGTAACAAAGGTTTCTCATAATGGAGTTTCAATAGATAAGTCAAAGCCTAATTTATCCGGAGTAGAGTTTAAACATTGAGAACAATTAGGTAAAATAAAAGAGTGGGTAGAACCGGTATCGAATAAGGTATAGACTTCGTAAGAGTTTATGATTAGCTTACCCGTAATAACTTCGTTCGGGTTTTTCGTCACGAAAAATGCTCCCACTTAAACTACCGGCTTTGACTTGTCTGGGTCATCCTTTGGTGTCTCCATCCCAGCTGGACTTGACTTCTCAACATGACAAAATCGAGTTACGTGACCTTCTCTTCCGCATTTGAAACACGCTTTGGGTTGCTGCGTACAGTTTGGATGGATGTGTCCCTCCTGTCTGCATTTGTAACATACGACCAATAGTCGTTCTTCTTCCTTGGAAACGGGTGTTGGTGTTACTGTCTTTCCATCATTATTGAACCTTCTCTCCTTGAAATTTCCACTTATATTATCTTGGTCATGATTATCACCACAGTGGTTACCATTCTTGGCATGATAATTTCCCCCCACGATGGTTATCATTGTTCCGATGGTCGTTGCCACCGGTATGATTATTATCGTGTTGTTGGTCGTTACCTTTTAGTTGAGCTGACTCATTATCGCGCTCCACTAACTGAGCCCTATTCACAACATCTTGTGAGAAATGAGGTATTGACGTATTTTGGGTTTCAAACCTCTTAGAAACTTCCGCGTCATACGCTCCTCATTATCTACCAAATGGGATGCAAATCAGGACAACTCGGCAAACTTAGCCTCGTATGGCGATACGGTCATATTGTTTTGCTCCAGCTTGATGAATTCTACTTCCTTCATGTGACGAATACTTTCTGGAAAGTACTTGTCATTGAACAATTCTTGGAACTTCTCCCAAGACATCTTTAATGCGGAAAGATGAGTACGTTTTACAGATTTCCACCAGTAATCTGCTTCTTCACGCAACATAAAGGTGGTGAAGGGAACCTTTTGCTCTTTGAAGCATCCCAATACATCAAATATCTTGGTGATCTACTTAATCCATGCCTCTGCCTTAAATGGATCTGGCTTTCCCAAAAACTCCGGTAGTCCCAGCTCCTCGAATTGCTTAGCGGTGACCAGCCGTGAGTTGCCATTGACTCCACTTGCATTATGAACAAGAGTCTCTCTCGTTTGGTGTTGCATAAATTCTAAAAAACTCCTAAACATACCATCGTTCGTCATTTGGTTGGTGTTGTTGTTTACACTTGCCTTCCTGATGCACATTATCCTGGTTATTGATCAGTGGTGACTCAACGGTCTCATGTGCTCCATTGCTTATCTCAACAATTTTAGATATCATTCTCAAACACTGTCACAAAATAAGGGTTAATTGACATGCCACATATTATCCCTATATTCTGACCGACCAATTAAATAACAAATAAACTTAGGTAGGTCATACTAGCGAAGGATTTATCCGTCTCTCCCCACCTAGTTCTAGCCTCAAATCTCAGCCAGGGATCATATCCCTAAGCTTTGATACCAACTGTGACGCCCACAAAATAGGTATACATATCTCATTCTGAGTCGCCAAATACATGGTAAAGAATTCAAATACAAACTTAATTTCTACAACTGTTAAGTGTCGTGCAGAATATGACAAAACATAAGCTGTGAGTTTTAATACAAATATTATCTCCTAGACAATATTCAAACTCAAAATAAGTCCTCATTACAATTATTATCACACTATTCTTATAGAATAGTGAGGACTACTATAGCAATCATCTTAGACCATCACTCCATTTCCTGACTAGTCCTAGCTATATTCTCATTTCCTGAAGAGAACAATGGAAGAAAATGGTGAGCTTAACTAGCCCAGTAAATAATATTATGACTAAGATAATGCAGAATAAATTATCGTTAGCCTTCAACAGTATAACAACTGATAGAATACAATAGACAACAAGTTTTAGATCAACAACTGCAGCGAAAATAACAATTCATTAGAAGAGTCAAGTAGAGCATGATATCTACTATCTTCTATGATTTAAAAGTTTATCATCAATTTTATCGCTGAGACTCAGCTTAATAAATAATCTACATCACTGAATTATCTATGCACTACGAGCTAAGGATATTCATTAATATCACGTCTACGAATTATCCATGTACTTCGGGAGAAGGATATTCGTGTTATCACCAATGGTCATGATCATGTCAAACAACAATTCATCTTTGCACCCTTGGCCGAAGAGAACCCATGGTCATGATCATACCAACAACTGTCCATCAATGCACTACAGGCCAATGAGGACTTTTACCACATCATTTGTAACATTGCATGTCATGATTATACCGAATAATTCCTGGCCATAATCATACCAATCAACAGTCCATCTATGCACTACGGGCCAAAGATGACTTTCAACACAATATAAGCATGAGGATGATGATAATGATATAAAAATTCAATTAAATGAGAGCAAGGATAAATTTTAAAGATTTATAATTCAATTTATCCATAATTCAATAATGTCCAAATTGTCAACATGATACTGCTTTGTGGAGTAAAATTCAAGAATAATATTGTATCAAAAATGATTTGACCGAAAAGAAATTAATTTTTGCTATGAATAGTACCCCGGGTGAATAGTACCCGAGTGAATAGTACTTCAGAAATAGTACCCCGACATGAAAAGATTAAAAATTATCAAGAATGCTCAGAATAATATTTTCATGAAAAGATACTAGATGAAGCACAAATTTCAAGGATATTCTACTAATTTCAAGCAGTATATAGAAGCAATATTTTAACAAAATGAGTGTAGAATTCAGAATCTGAAACGAAATAATATTACTTACATACTACAGAGTATGGAAGAAAATATTATTTCATACGAATAATGAACAAAAATAATATCCCTTATGTAAGACCCCAACTTATTAATGAATAAAATCAAATTTTCTCTAAATATTATTGTGAATAATAAGGGGTTAATTTGATATAATACTTTGGTTATGGGTGAAATGTGCAAATTTTGCAAAATAAGCAAGTGTTTATAAAATATTCATTTTGTCGGGGAATATTCGTTTGGTCGTGGAATATTCTTGCTGTCAGGAAATATTCGTACGACGGCGCAGCCTTGTGTGGGCCCCATAACGGAAAGCGATTGGATGAAGAAAACGACAAGTATAAGTTATTTATAAATAACGGCGTAGTTGTTACCGTTAATACTGCTGGAATACCTGGTGGTTAAAATACAGTAGCACACGGTATTGCACCAATTATTGATTCTTACGTAAGAAGGCACTACTCAATAATTGTTACAGTAGTTATTGTTCAATATTTTATTTTATTGATTCAATAATTGCTGCGTTGATATTTTATATTATTGTTGTTTCAATAATTGTTGCTGCACAGTATTTTCCATTATCAGATCAATAATTCATATTATTTGAATAATATTATTAGATAACATTATTGGCAATGTATAGAAAGTTCTGTCTAAGGAGAGGTTTGGTCATCTAATTGCGCGCCAGTAAGGAGAAATCCTTATTGGAAAGCCCCTTCTTTCCTGGGAACGGCCTAGTTGTCATAAATGTGATTCTGTAATATTATTTGTGAATAATTAATTATTGATTCATATGATAAGGAAATATTTATTTTATGTGGATATAAATGAGGGATATATTTTTGTGGTTAAAAATGAAGGAGTTAATATTGAGATTTTTATCAGTATTTTTGTCGGAATGGAGGTATTAAAAATCAGGATTTTTGAAATATTTTGCGGGGGTTATAATTTTTAATCCGGCCGTTGGATTGTGGTAATTTTTGGATATGGTATACATATATAAGTTGAGTATATGTCCACAAATTTTGAACCGTTAAAAATGAACGTATGATTTATTATGAATTTTACGAGATGACTGGTTCAAAAATTGTTGAATTTTCGGAGTTAATCATTTTGGTAGAAAATTCTAGAATTGGTGGGCCCCACTCTTGGTTGGTGAAGAAATGTGCTGAGATTTTTATTTAAATGTGGTGGGTAGGAATAGTAGCAGGTAAATCCATCAGGTTGCAGGTTAAGTCTGCTTCGGCGTGCTAACATTTTCCTATAAATAGAGGGTTAAGTTAGAATTGAAAATCACACCAGAAACAAGTTTTCTCTCTTTCTCTCTCTAGATTATTGAGTGTATTTTGTGAGTATTTAGATACTTTGAGAGTTTCTATTCATCAGAGCAAGTTTCTTTCAGCCTTATACCGGTATTCCGACCAGAAGTACTGATATTTTGAGGTAAGGGATATTATTTTCTTCTTAATGATATTATTTTCTTCAATATCATTATGCTGAAATATTGATATGAACTTTTTATCAAATTTAAAACTTTTTGTGTCGGGGTTACTATTCACGTATACGTTACTATTCACGTATACGGCACTATTCACGAATACGGCACTATTTACCGAAAAATAAAATTTTTTCTTTTTGTCCAAGATAACTATTATGGTGACTATCTTTGATTGTATCCATGTTTTGATCTTTATTTTTGAATTCTGCTTCACAATTGATTATTATAAAGTATTATTGATCTTGGATGAATTGTTATACGAATCCCTACTAATTGTCCTTCTGTCTCACTGGATTCGTTCTCTTTAAGATATTTTTCATCATCCTCAGTCCTAAATGATGATATTACTGAATATCTTTGGCCTGTAGTGCAAAGATGTATGATTACTTGATGAATATCTTTGGCCTATAGTGCAAAGATGAACAGGTGTTGAGATGAACATGACCGACTGGTGATACAAATGAATATCTTTGGCCTGTAGTGCAAAGATGAATATTTGGTTAAAGATGATTATTAATTGATGTTACAGGGATAAAATATTGATGATGGACTTTTAAATCTTAGAAGATAGTAGAATTCATTCTCTACTTGACTCTTCTAATGGTTTGTTGTTTCCGCTGCAGTTGTTGATCTAAAACTTGTTGTCGATTATATTCTATCAGATTTTTCCCTGTTGAAGACTAACGATAATTTGTTGTATATTATCTTAGTCATAATATTCTTTACTGGGCTCCTTTTCCTTTTTGTTCCATTTTTCTTCTCAGGAGGTGAGAACATAGCAGGATCTAGTCGGGGTATGGAGTGATGGTTCTAGAAAGATGTTTTAGCAGTCCTCACTATTTCTGTAAAATAGTGTTTGAATAATTGTAATGAGGATTTATTTGAGTGTGGATATTGTCCAGAAGACAATATTTGTATTTAAACTCACAGTATGTGTTGTCGTATTTTGCACGACAATTGTATTATTGAAGTTGTAGTTTGCTTTCTGTACCATGTATTTGGCGACTCAGAATGGGTGTTGTAAACCTATTTTGGGGGCGTCACAGTTGGTACCAGAGCTTAGGGATATGATCCCTGGCTGAGATGTGAGACAAGAACTAGGAGGGGAGAGACGGGGAATTCCTTCGCTAGTATGACCTGACTAAGTTTATTTGATGTTTATTTAGTCGGTCAGAGTATAGGGATAATATATGACATTACTATTAACCCTTGTTTTATGGCAGTATTTAAGAATGGCAGTTGAGAACGTTAATAATGGAGTAAATCAGACCGTGGAGACACCTTTGATCACCACCCAGGGGAACGTGCAACAGGAAGGCAATATTCCTCTTGTAAACAACGTTACCGAGCAAACGATGAATGATGAAATGTTTAGGAGCTTTTTGCAGTTCATGCAAAATCAGACGAGGGAGACTCGTGTGCAGAATACAGGTGGAAATGATAACAACGCACGGTTTGTCACAGCTAAGCAATTCAAAGAATTGGGACCACCAGAATTTAAGGGAAAGCCGGATCCGATCATGGCGGAAACGTGGGTCAAGCAAATTACCAAGATATTCGATGTCTTGGGATGCACGGAGGAACAGAAGGTTCCATTCGCCACCTTTATGTTCCGCGGTGAGGCATACTATTGGTGGGAGTCTATGAAGCGTACCCAGCCTGACGCACTCAACATGTCCTGGGAAACATTTCAAAAACTGTTCAATGACAAGTACTTTCCTGAAAGTATTCGTCATATGAAGGAGATGGAGTTTATCAGACTGGAACAAAACAACATGACGGTGTCCCAGTACGAGGCGAAGTTTGCAGAGTTATCCAGGTTTGCACCTCAGTTGGTCGAAAATGAGGAACGAATGACAAGGATGTTTCTGAGAGGTCTAAAACCCGAGATTCGACAATATCTTATCTCTCATAAATTTTCTTTATATTCAGATGTTGTAAACAGGGCTCAATTATTAGAGCGAGATAATGAGTATGTGCAACCGAGGGACCACAACCAGGGTCATACCGGTGGCGGCAGTCATCGAAGCAATGAAAACCTGCATAGAGGAAAATATTCGGACAAAAGCGATAACCACTCTGGTGGTAATCGTGGTTATGATAATAAAAGGAGCGAGTCGGGAGGAGATTTCAAGAAGAGAATGTACAACAATGATAATGTGAAGACATCAACACAAACATCAACTGTTTTTAAGGGAGGAGAACGACCACCGGTCGTATGTTACAAATGTGGAAAAGAGGGACATATCAGCCCAAACTGCCCACAACAATCTAAGGTATGTTATAACTGTGGAAAGGAGGGTCATATAGCTCGAGAGTGTTCTGTAGTAAAACCAAGTTCAGCGGGGATGGTGACTCCAAAAGCTGTCCCGGATAAGTCAAAATCAACGGTTCCTGGAAGAGCGTTTGTCGTGACTAGTCAAAACGCGAGAAACCCAAACGAGGTGATCACGGGTAAGCTAATCTTGAATTCTTGCGAAGTTTATGCTTTACTAAATACCGGTTCTACCCATTCTTTTACCTCTCCTGCTTGTGCTCAACGTTTAAACTTGACTCCGGAGAAATTGGACTTTAACTTATTTGTTGAAAGTCCGTTGGATGAAACCTTCGTTACATCTACAGTTTATAAATCTTGCATGATCCAAGTTGGCACTATCACATTACCTGTTGATCTTATCTCTTTAAAGATACTTGCTTTTGATGTGATTTTAGGAATTGATTGGTTAACCACTCATCATGCTAAAATTGATTGTTTTCGTAAGGTTGTTAGTTTTCATATTCCTAACCAACCTGTCATACGAATTCAAACTACTAAACCACTAAAATCAGTCACTGTCATATCAAGCCATAAAGTTATTCGTTTATTGAAAAACGGATGTCAAGCTTTCTTAGCCCATGTTATGGATTTGAACAAAGACAAGTCAGATTTGAATAATATTTCTATTGTTAGAGAATTTCCCGATGTATTTCCTGAAGAACTTCCTGGTCTACCCCCAGAACGTGAAGTTGAATTCTTTATTAACCTTGAACCCGGTACAAAGCCCATTTCTAAAACTCCATATCGAATGGCTCCTATTGAACTTCAGGAGTTAAAAGTCCAACTACAAGAGTTGTTGGACATCGGTTTTATTCGTCCTAGTACGTCTCCTTGGGGTGCTCCTGTTTTATTCGTAAAGAAGAAAGACGGGAGTATGCGACTTTGTATTGACTATCGAGAATTGAACCATGTCACCATCAAGAATAGGTATCCGCTACCTCGCATTGATGACCTGTTCGACTAGTTATAAGGAGCACAATTCTTTTCAAAGATCGACCTTCGTTCTGGATATCATCAGCTCAAGATTAAAACTGAGGATATTCCAAAGACTGCCTTCAGAACTCGGTACGGGCATTATGAATTCTTAGTCATGTCTTTTGGATTGACTAATGCTCCTGCTGCCTTCATGGATATGATGAACCGTGTATTCAAAGAATATTTGGATCAGTTCGTTGTTGTCTTTATTGATGACATCCTCATCTATTCCAAAAGCTGTGAAGATCATGAGCTCCATTTGAAGCTGGTACTTCAAAGGCTTCGTGAAAACAAGTTGTATGCCAAACTGAAGAAATGTGAGTTCTGGCTTGAGGAAGTAGCATTCCTTGGGCACGTGGTGTCAAAACATGGAGTATCTGTCGACCCGGCAAAGATTGAAGCCATACAAAGTTGGGAGCAACCGATGTCGGTAACCGAAGTACGTAGCTTTCTGGGCTTAGCTGGTTATTATCGGAGATTTGTGGAAGGATTTTCTCGAATCGCTACTCCGTTAACTCAGCTGACTCGGAAAGATACAAAATTCGTATGGAGTGAGGAATGCGAGAAGAGTTTCTAAGAAATCAAGAGGAGACTCATTTCGGCACCTATTCTGACAATATCATCTGGTTCGGATGGATTTGTTATCTACAGCGATGCTTCAGGCAAAGGGTTAGGATGTGTTCTCATGCAACATGGAAAAGTTATAGCCTATGCCTCACGACAACTCAAAGAATATGAGAGGAATTATCCTACTCATGATTTGGAGTTGGCAGCAGTCGTTTTTGCGTTGAAGATCTGGAGACACTACCTGTATGGGGAGAAAGTGGAGATCTATACAGATCATAAAAGCCTCAAATATTTCTTCACCCAAAAGGAACTCAACATGCGGCAGCGACGTTGGCTCGAGCTGTTGAAAGATTACGATCATACCATCCAATATCATCCTGGAAAAGCAAACGTAGTAGCTGACGCATTGAATAGAAGATCATATGCGGGTACGAGTGCAATGTTGTTAACGCAAAGGCCCATTTTGTATGACTTGCAAAGGATGGAGATAGAGATAAAGGCTCTAAGTACCCACATGATGATATCAAATATACGAGTAGAACCGACTTTAATCGATAAAGTTAAAGTTGCTCAAGCTACGGACATGGAGCTGATGCGTATGAAGAAGAAAGTGCAAGAAGGTGTTATTCCAGAAGCAAGAATCGATGAAGAAGGAATACTTTGAGTCAACTCCAGACTTTGTGTTCTTAACAATTTTGACTTGAAGCATAGAATAATGATGGAGGCACACAACACACCGTTTGCAATCCATCCTGGGAGTACCAAAATGTATCACGATCTTCGACATACATTTTGGTGGAGAAATATGAAAAGAGAGATCGCGGAGTTTATCTCGAGATGTTTAACTTGTCAACGTGTAAAAGCGGAGCATCAAGTACCAAAGGGTCCATTGCAACCACTTGAGATTCCGAAATGGAAGTGGGAACACATTATCATGGATTTCGTTACAGGTCTTCCCAAGGTTTCTCAAGGCATAGATGCGATTTGGGTTATTGTTGATAGATTAACCAAGTCTGCTCATTTCTTACCGATACGTGAGACTTATTCCCTTGAACGTCTTGCTAGTATGTATATGAACGAGATTGTGAGATTGCATGGCATGCCAGTATCCATAGTTTCGGATTGTGACCCAAGATTCACTTCACGATTTTGGGTTAGCTTGCAGAAAGCTATGGGCACAGATTTACGATTCAGTTCGGCATACCATCCTCAAACGGACGGACAATCAGAGAGGACTATTCAAACTCTTGAAGATCTATTAAGACTCTGTGTCCTAGATCTCAAAGGGAGTTGGGATAAGTACCTACCATTGGTGAAATTCTCCTACAACAACAGTTATCAGGTGAGCATAGGTGTGGCTCCATTCGAGGCTTGTATGGAAGAAAATATCGTTCTCCAGTATGCTGGGACGAGGTGGGTGAAGCAACATTGTTGGGACCAGAGTTGGTACGCATGACTACAAAGAAGATCCAAACGATTCGACAACGTATACAAACGGCACAGGATCGACAAAAGAGTTATGCGGATCTTCATCGGAAGGACGTGGAATTTAATATTGGAGATCATGTATTGTTACGTGTTGCACCATGGAAGGGAGTTACAAGATTTGGAAAGAGAGAAAAGCTCAATCCAAGATTTGTTGGTCCATTTGAGATTCTTGAGCGAATAGAAAATGTGGCATATAGACTCGCATTACCTCCAAGCATGTCTCGTGTTCATAACGTTTTTCACATATCTATGCTTCGTAAATATGTTAAAGACCCGAACCACATTATTGAGTTAGAACCAGACGAGATAGCTGAAGATTTAACGTACGAGGAGGTACCTGTTAAGATCTTGGATAGGAAAGAGCATGTCCTACGCACGAAGGTTATACCACAAGTTAAGGTTTTGTGGAGAAACCATGCTATTGAAGAAATGACCTGGGAGTTGGAATCAGAAATGAAAGCGAGGTATCCTCACCTTTTTGAAACATCAGGTACGTACGTCAATTTTGAGGACGAAATTTCATAAGGAGGGGAGGTTGTAAGACCCCAACTTATTAATGAATAAAATCAAATTTTCTCTAAATATTATTGTGAATGATAAGGGGTTAATTTGATATAATACTTTGGTTATGGGTGAAATGTGCAAATTTTACAAAATAAGCAAGTGGTTATAAAATATTCATTTTGTCGGGGAATATTCGTTTGGTCGTGGAATATTCTTGCTGTCGGGGAATATTCGTACGACGGCGCAGCCTTGTGTGGGCCCCATAACGGAAAGCGATTGGATAAAGAAAACGACAAGTATAAGTTATTTATAAATAACGGCGTAGTTGTTACCGTTAATACTGTTAGAATACCTGGTAGTTAAAATACAGTAGCACACGGTATTGCACCAATTATTGATTCTTACGTAAGAAGGCACTACTCAATAATTGTTACAGTAGTTATTGTTCAATATTTTATTTTATTGATTCAATAATTGCTGCGTTGATATTTTATATTATTGTTGTTTCAATAATTGTTGCTGCACAGTATTTTCCATTATCAGATCAATAATTCATATTATTTGAATAATATTATTAGATAACATTATTGGAAATGTCTAGAAAGTTCTGTCTAAGGAGAGGTTTGGTCATCTAATTACGCGCCAGTAAGTAGAAATCCTTATTGGAAAGCCCCCTCTTTCCTGGGAACGGCCTGGTTGTCATAAATGTGATTCTGTAATATTATTTGTGAATAATTAATTATTGATTCATATGATAAGGAAATATTTACTTTATGTGGATATAAATGAGAGATATATTTTTGTGGTTAAAAATGAAGGAGTTAATGTTGACGTTTTTATCAGTATTTTTGTCGGAATGGAGGTATTAAAATCAGGGTTTTTGAGATATTTTGCGGGGGTTATAATTTTTAATCCGACCGTTGGATCGTGGTAATTTTTGGATATGGTATACATATATAAGTTGAGTATATGTCCACAAATTTTGAACCGTTAAAAATGAACGTATGATTTATTATGAATTTTACGAGATGACTGGTTCAAAAATTGTTGAATTTTCGGAGTTAATCATTTTGGTAAAAAATTCTAGAATTGGTGGGCCCCACTCTTGGTTGGTGAAGAAATGTGCTAAGATTTTTATTCAAATGTGGTGGGTGGGAATAGTAGCAGGTAAATCCATCAGGTTGCAGGTTAAGTCTGCTTCGGCGTGCTAACATTTTCCTATAAATAGAGGACTAAGTTAGAATTGAAAATCACACCAGAAACAAGTTTTCTCTCTTTCTCTCTCTAGATTATTGAGTGTATTTTGTGAGTATTTAGATACTTTGAGAGTTTCTATTCATCAGAGCAAGTTTCTTTCAGCCTTATACCGGTATTTCGACCAGAAGTACTGATATTTTGAGGTAAGGGATATTATTTTCTTATTAACGATATTATTTTCTTCAATATCATTATGCTGAAATATTGATATGAACTTTTTATCAAATTTAGAACTTTTTGTGTCAGAGTTACTATTCACGTATACGTTACTATTCACGTATACGGCACTATTCACGAATACGGTACTATTCACCGAAAAATAAAATTTTCCCTTTTTGTCCAATATGTCTATTATGGTTACTATCTTTGATTGTATCCATGTTTTGATCTTTATTTTTGAATTCTGCTTCACAATTGATTATTATAAAGTATTATTAATCTTGGATAAATTGTTATACGAATCCCTACTAATTGCCCTTCTGTCTCACTGGATTCGTTCTCTTTAAGATATTTTTCATCATCCTCAGTCCTAAATGATGATATTACTGAATATCTTTGGCCTGTAGTGCAAAGATGTATGATTACTTGATGAATATCTTTGGCCTGTTGTGCAAAGATGAACAGGTGTTGAGATGAACATGACCGACTGGTGATACAAATGAATATCTTTGGCATGTAGTGCAAAGATGAATATTTGGTTAAAGATGATTATTAATTGATGTTACATGGATAAAATATTGATGATGGACTTTTAAATCTTAGAAGATAGTAGAATTCATTCTCTACTTGACTCTTCTAATGGTTTGTTGTTTTCGCTGCAGTTGTTGATCTAAAACTTGTTGTCGATTATATTCTATCAGATTTTTCCCTGTTGAAGACTAACGATAATTTGTTGTATATTATCTTAGTCATAATATTCTTTACTGGGCTAGTTGAGCTCACCCTTTTCCTTTTTGTTCCATTTTTATTCTCAGGAGGTGAGAACATAGTAGGATCTAGTCGGGGTATGGAGTGATGGTTCTAGAAAGATGATTTAGCAGTCCTCACTATTTCTGTAAAATAGTATTTGAATAATTGTAATGAGAATTTATTTGAGTGTGGATATTGTCCAGAAGATAATATTTGTATTTAAACTTACAGTATGTGTTATCGTATTTTGCACGACAATTGTATTATTGAAGTTATAGTTTGCTTTCTATATCATGTATTTGGCAACTCAGAATGGATGTTGTAAACCTATTTTGGGGGCGTCACACCTTACTACTGTTGAACGAAAATAATATTCCTACGAATATTGAACGAAGATAATATTCCTTGCGAATATTGAACGAAAATAATATTTCTTACGAATATTGAACGAAAATAAAATTCCTTACGAATACGAAAAATAATATCGTAAGCAAATATGAAATAAATAATACCCCTTACATTAAAAGGAGAGTATTTCTGACTGGTAGGGTGGAGATATTCTTAAAGAAAACTTGCACTGTTTTCTACACTCAAAACTTCCTTAAACTCTAAAGAAATACGCTCAATATTATAGAAGAAGAATTCTCTGATTCTAGTGTGATTTTCTTTTCTAAACTGAGCATCCTATTTATAGGAGAATGAAAGGATACTATTTGAATTTAAAAAATCACGGACTTCACAGGGAAAAGTCACGGACGCAATTCAATCGACTGAATTTTTTTTTGATTTTACTATGCAAACATTATGCAGATACTATGCATAATAAAATATAATATATTTAATTTTTCATAAAAAAAACTTATTATAATATATATATGTGTGTGTGTGTGTGTGTGTGTGTGCTAGTTGTCATGGGGGGGATGAAAGGAATCACGGGGGGAGTACTATTACAATTATATATATATATATATATATATATATATATATATATATATATAACAAAACTGAGATAATTTTCTACCGATAATTTTAAAAAATAGGTAAGTGGAGGTCCTATATAATAAGTAAAATTTACAACAAATACTTCATAAAAATTTCCTCTATTTATCTCAATTCTCTTGGCTTCACAAAACACATTTTTAATAATATTTATTCATCATTATTATAACTCATAATATTAACAACCAGAGCATTCCTCGAAAAGAGGGGGCTTTCCGATAAGGATTTCTCCCTATTAGCGCGCAATTAGGTGACCAAACCCCTTTCCTCAACAGAACTTTCTATACATCGTCAATAATGCAAATAATAATATGAATAACTTTGTCGTCTCAATTATTGATTTAATAATATAAAATGTGACGCCCCCAAAATTAGGTATACATCACTCATCTTGGGTCGTCAGATACATAGTACAGAATACAAATACAACTTACTAATACAACTGTCATGTACAATACGACAAAACATAAACTGTGAGTTTGAATACAAATATTATCTTCTAGAGAGTATTCATACTCAAAAGGAGTCCTCATTACATTTATTAACACACCATTACATAGAATAGTGAGGACTACTAACTAATACTATCATTCGGACCATCACTCCGTTCCCCGACTTGCCCCAGCTACGTTCTCATTTCCTGAAGAGAACAGTGAAAGAAAGGGTGAGCTCAACTAGCCCAGTAAGAAATATTATGACTAAGATAATGCAGAATAAATTATCATTAGCCTTCAACAATGTTAAACTGATAAAATATAATAGACATCAAGTTTAACTGCAGCGGAACAAGCAATCCATTAAAAGAGTCAAGTAGAAAATAAACTCTACTATCTTTTATGATTTAAAAGATTTTCCAACACTGTGATCGCTGAGACTCAGCTTAATAAAATAATCCACATCATCGAATCACCCCTGCACTACGGCCAAGGATATTCGTATATTCATTAATGGTCATGATCATGCCAACAACTGTCCATCAATGCGCTACGGGCCAATGAGGACTTTTACCACATCATTCGTAACATTACGGTCATGATTACACCGAATAATCCCTGGTCATAATCATACCAAGTCCATCTATGCACTACAGGCCACAGATGACTTTCAACAGAATATAAACATGAGGATGATGGCAATGATATAAGAATTCAATAAAACAAGTTCAAGAATTAATTTATCCAAGAATTAACAACGTCCAAATTGTCAACATGATACTACTTTGTGGAGTAAAATTCAAGAATGATCAGGAGAATATTTTCATGAATAGATACTAGATGAAGCGCAAATGTCAAGGATATTCCACAAATTTCATGGAGTATAGAAGTCAAAACTTAACCAACTGAGTATAATAAAGAATAGAATAACAAAAGAAATCACCATGCATGCGATAGACCGCACAGACAGGTTATTCCAACAGAATAATAAATAATGGAACCAGGTCCGGCGTAAACGCACAGACAGGATATTCCGACAGAATAATAAATAATGGAACCAAGTCCGGTGTAAAACACACAGACAGGATGTTCCAACAGAATAATAACAAGACGGAACCAGGTCCGGTGTAAAACACACAGACAGGATGTTCCAACAGAATAATAATAAAAACGGAACCAGGTCCGGTGTAAAACACACAGACAAGATGTTCCAACATAATAATAGAAGAATGTCACCAAGTATAGGGTAGACCACGTATACAGGTTATTCCAACAGAATAATAAGAAATAGAATAACAACAGTTCTCTTCATGAATAAGAAAGAATAACACCCCTTACCTTAAAAGAACTGGATATTGGAAAAGTGAAGTAGCAGAATACTTTTATTCTCTCTCTCTTATTCTCTCTATACTTTCTCTCTCTATAGCTTGAATGAATTCGTGAAAAATAATGAAGCCCTAGGCCTCTATTTATAGAAAAACTGAGGGTGGCTCTTGGCCTTAACGAAGGGTCAAATGACTCTTGGTCTTAACGAAGGGTCAAATGACTCTTGGTAATATTGAAGGGACAACTACTATTGACGAAAGTAATTACTATTGACCAAGGTAAATACTATTGACGAAGGTAATTACTATTGACCAAGGTAAATACTATTGACCAAGGTAAATACTATTGACGAAGGTAATTACTATTGACCAAGGTAAATACTATTGACGACGGTAATTACTATTGACGAAGAGACTCTTAGATGATGACATATGGGCCCCCCATAAAAAATAACCAAACTTACCACAACGTCTCAATTATTGATTTAATAATATAACATATTGTACAGATGATACTATGACAATAATTTAAGAGATATGATGAAGCAATTACTGTAGCAATAATTGAGTATAGCTGAGTGACTTCTCACGTAAGCATCAATAATCAATACCGTGTGCTACTATGCAACCACGCGTATTACTGTACTTTTACTACCGGGTAGTTCAACAGTTTTAACGGTTTTAACGGTAACACCTCAGCCGTTATTTTTATAGAAAGATAATTTTATCGTTTTCTAACTACGACTATACTTCTGTTGTGGGGTCCACCAATGATTGTGCCGTCGTACGAATATTTCCCGACAAAAAGAATATTCCCCGACCAAACGAATATTTTAAAACAACTTGCTTACTTTGTAAAATTTATAAATATTACCCACAACTATAACATTATATCAAATTAACTCCATAATATTCAAAAATGATATTTATAGAAAATTCATCTTTATTTATAAAAGTTGGGGTCTTACATAAAATATTGTGACAATAATTGAATCAATAACGTGAGATACTATGTAGCAATTACTATGGCAATAATTGAGTATAACTGAGTGACTTCTCACGTAAGCATCAATAATCAAAGATATTGTATAATACCGTGTGCTACTATTCAACCACGTGTATTACTGTACTTTTATCACTGAGTATTTCAATAGTTAACGGTAAAACTTTTGCCGTTATTTTTATAAAAAGTTATTTATGTCGTTTTCTAACTCCGACAGTAATTTCGTAGCGGGGTTCACCAATGATTGTGCCGTCGTACGGATATTCCCCGACAAAAAGAATATTTTCCGACCAAACGAATATTTTATAACAACTTGCATACTTTGTAAAATTTATAAATATAACCCACAACTATAACATTATATCAAATCTACACCTTATTATTCAAAATAATATTTAGAAAAAATTAAATTTTTAATCATAAAAGTTGGGGTCTTACATTATAAATATTAAATTACAATTAAATTAAAAATGAATAAACTAATAATAATTAATTATTCTAATTTAATTTAATTTTGTATATATTATAAGAGAATGTATCGAATATATAATCGAATATGTATCAATCGAGTATGTATCGGATCACAATTGATAATTCAAATAATTTGAATCTTAAACGAGTCGAGCACAATATTGCTAAAATTCTACTCATATTTTTATTTGAAATATTTTTTATGCTCAGATTTAGATCATATTATTAATAAATCTGAATCTCGATCGTATTTTTTCGAGTTGAACCCGAACTGTTTGGTTTAACGTTAAAAGCAACACAAGTTTTCTGCTAATTCTATTATTTTGAATTTTATTTAAAAAGAGAAGAAGAAGAAATTATGAAAAAGTAAGTCACTTTTCTTATCAAAATTTTTAGTCAAAAAATAAATGAATATTTTATAATCCCTAACATGCCGACTAAAAAAAATTAATGTAAGGATACAATATAATATAATTTTAACTTTTTTGGTTTATAAATTCAACAACAACATATATATATTTTTAAGAAATAATGACAATACACATCAGTCTATCAAAACTATATTGTTTTGATATATTTATTTTTAATTTTTAATTTGAGAAGTGAGAAATTTAAAAATAAAAAAAATCTGTCAAAATAATATAATTTTGACAGAATATACACAAATAAAATATACACAATTATATATGATCATGTTACCCATATTTTTATTCTTTACTAAGGTTTTATTTATTGGAGTATTATGATTAATATTATTATTATTTTGACAAAAAATGTGTAAATATATAAAATAACGGAGAACAGAGAGGAAAGTCCAACAAATTATTTTCTCAAAACTCTCTAACCAGTAGTACTAGTAAAAATCATCATCGGTCCTTGTTGGGGGAGAAAAGAGATTCCCAATTCCCAAAAAATATTAATCCTTAGGATTTGTTGGAACTGATATAATTATTTTAGGGTTTGTATGACAACGAACCCCTAAAATTTGATCCCGACGAGATTTTCCGACGATGAAAAGCGAGGATGAAGATGAACGAGAGAATAAAAAAGACAATCCATGGCCGCAACCAAACAGAGCGTATGAAAATAATAGTAATAAACCTAAAAATGAAGAAGAGGACATGAAGCTATGGGGAATTTTAGTATTCGGTTTGATTGGAGCTACTGCTACTACTTTGGCTGTGAGTTCTCTTCATTTCTTCATTTTTGTCATTTTAAAAGGTTTTTGATTTGTAAATTTTAATTCATTTAGTTTTTCTATGTTAAATAGGATTAGTTTGAGTAAATATTTGGGTAATTTGTAAAATTGTGTTAATTAGTTTAGATGTATTTGCTTGCTTGTAGTTATTTGGTATCAAATTAAAATGGAAAGTTGTTGCAGAAGCTATACCATTTTGCAGCTTAATTAATCATAGGAGCTAAGATAAACAATCCCAACTGGTTGAATCTTTTGATGAGTGTAGATAGTGATCTATGCAGTCTTCTATATGAATAAATTTCATAACTGTATTCCAAGTCCCATACTTGGGCCGGAACTTAACTGAAAAAAATAAAATAACATTAAAGTTCATAAGTTTACAAGATTAAAAATAATTGCCGAGTATTGGAAGACAAAGAAAAAGAATAATGAACATTGAACAAACTTTGTAACATTGAAGGATCAGTGCTTATCTGACATGTTTACTGTGGTGCTACTTGCAGAACCTTTCCCAGTGAATACCAAGTTTTTAGTTTTGTTCAACAAGAAAATGTTTTTGTGGCTTTACATTACCAGTTTTAACATAATAAAGGTGCATAACTGGAATAAACATCCCATCTGAAATTTGAAATTTGAATTACAAATGTGGTTTCTCATTTGGGGTGAGCTTAGTACTAAGGATTACGACGTCATATTAAGATACCTGACATATTTGTAACTTAAATATAATATTATACCATATTGTCTTGACCTAGTTCAACAGTTGATTCAAATTAAAACTTGAAATAGTTCTTTTTCTTCCATCTCTCTCTCGCTCCCTCTCGCCCTCTCTCCCTCTCTCCCTCTCTCCCTCTCTCTGTAATGCATGAGGGTTTAGGTTCCTTCTTGAATAGGGTTGACTTTCACTCCATTCAATTTGTTAGAGATTGATGGCCTAGTAACATTAACATGACAAATCTTCAATTTTGTTTGATATATATGTCACCGTAATGTGTTTGGAAAGTGAAATTTTATGCCAGCACATATCCCAAGCTATTGAGAAGAAGTAATTGATGTTAAATATATCTTTAGTAAGCGCTAATTCTGATTAAGATGGCCAAGAGGTGGGAGAAATGGTGAAGGCGTTGCGGAATAATCTCAAGGTTATATTTGGACCAAAATTACTTGTAAGAAAAATTCATATTAAAAAATGTCCAAGGTTAAATTGGAATCTTACCGCTTAATTTTCCCATCTTTTGATATTTTGGTTTTGTGAAAAGCTCGTTTTTTTTTATGTTTTTAATTTTTTTACTTTAGATGCTTATAGGCTTCTAGCTTGCTAATATCTGCATACCACCTTTACTTGGTAGGTGTGTACTTGGTTGGCCTTTCAGCACCATCTTTATATATTTGCATGTGCAAAACATACTAAGTTTCCCGTTGTTATGGGACTTCATAGTTTAAGATAAATGGTTCAGTTACTTGTGAATATTATTTTTTTCGGATGTATTCTTCCTTTCTTGAGACTGCTTATTTTTCTGCCAACTTTGATTTCTCAGTATGAGAGGACATGATCTTTGATAAGAGTGAGTAGAGGAGTACAATTCCCATATTTGGGGGGCAGAGGAGGATGTTCCATCATTTTTTCTTTCCTTTTTATTTTTTCCCCCTCCCCTTTTATTTTTCCCCTTATTTTTATATTATTCTTTTATATATGTATTGTATGTATGTATTTACATATTTTTTTTGCTATATCTATTCCTATTCTCTTATTCAATTTGATGACTTTATTATTTATTTGCTTACGGGGTTCTACCCCAACTAGTTTGAGATAGAAGGCCTCGAGTTGAGATACATTGAAGATGGTAGCATGCCTTGATATTACTTTGTCTTGTACTCCATACCCCAATAATAAAGATATATATAGACAAATCTCTTTCTTTTGTAATAAAATCATCTCTTTTCAATTAAAAAGAGAAGTTTAAGAGACAGAATTCAAGTAGATCACATGGAACTAGTCTTTCATATCAAGGGAATATGCTCCTATTCTGAAATTTGGCAAGTCTGATTGACTAGGAAACTTTCACGATATACACGAGTTGTAATTTGCTAGAACTTTAGGATTTAAATTTACTCTTCTATTTCAATGACAACCATGTGGCCATGCCAAAGTAAATATTCTAGAAAAAGGGACTTTTTAAAGTAATTAGCAACAAAAATGAATAAGATAAGGCTTTAAAAATTAAATCTATACAGGTTTAAAGTGTTAAACTTTCAAATATTTAGTTGGGGCAGGACCCCCGACCTCAATCTATATTGATTGCAATAGGATCCTATTCTTCTTTGGATAGTGTTTGGTTCGTTTTAGATCAATGTAATTGCTCTGTAATGCAAAAGACTATTACATTGATGTGACATTTATTGTGTTTGGTTCACCAATCCATGTATTAGCTCATTACATGGGTAATGCTATTCATTACATTATGTATTGCAATAGCTAATAAAAGACAAAACATGTCAGCTCAATTGTTATCACTCTTTTTGTGCACATTTTACCCGAAAATACCCTTATATTACAAATGAAAATAAAACTCTCTTTAATAGTACCTTTCTAGTATCCCCCTCTAACTCCTGTGATGGCATAATAATTTTTGGTGGTGGTGTAATACTTTTGGTAAACAAGTTTTTATTTATTACGTCATTTATGGGATGTATAATATTTATTAGAATCACTTTAGAAATGATGGGTTGTATTATAATGAGTTGTTGTCAAAAACTATGTTACATTATAAAATAGTTGTACATTTTTATTATTATTTATACAAGTTTTAACACAAATTTATGACTTGTTGGTTGAAACAAAAAATTGTTCTTCATACAAGTCAAAAAGTACTGAGAGTGTCGAAATTACCACAATTGTCTCATGTTTCTTTTATTAGTTTTATTTGTTTCATAACAAGGGTAATATGGTCTTTAAATATTAATATTCACTGCAGTACACATGTTCAACTTCAATGAACCAAACAAGACAATAATGTAATGAAAGAGGATTATATATTTTGCATGGAACTCAGTATTGGACCAAACAAAGAAATTGTAATAGGCTGTTGGTGCATTACATAGGTATTGCATTACGGAATTCATCGCATCACACCAAATCCTATTCCACGAACCAAACCCCACCTTAGGGTCATGCAATTATAATCTCTATTATCATCTTCTAAATTTCTTATGTTATTATTTTTCGTCCTCTGGATCTATTTACCTGAGTAAAGAATATTCCCTTATACTTTGTAAATGATCATTCCAGATTCCTTGTCAAATATTAAAAAAGGAAAAGAAAACAAACTTGATGGACATGACAAATTGGTCCAATTAACCATTGATAGAAAAGCACCACAAAAACAGATCATAATCTATTGTTTGCCTATGTGAGCCTAACTGACAGCTGAAACAGTTCACCTAAATCAAAGTGGTTGGTAAATTTTAAATTATTCCTTCTTTTTTTTTTTTGCATATATTAATGTTCCTAACAAGGAGCACTATATTGTGAATAATATAGAGTTGACAAAATTCCAATGTCTAATTGGGGACCTTATGATTGATTTTGATTATATCCTACAAACGTATCAATATAATAATAATGAATGGGTCCCGACGAGGACACTGCTTCCACTGTGTTTAGGATATCTATTTTATTACCCTCTTTTTTTATCATTATGTTGTATTATTATCGACATAGAAACTATGTGACAGTTGGAACCATCTTGCAGGTCGGGCGGTTGCGGAGAACAGTCGATTGGCTCTTTGGTCAGGTAGTGGTTACTTGTCTTTGTTAAAATAAAAAAGTGAAAGATAAGCAGTGAATTTTCCTACGCTGCTGCTCATATTTGTATTTGCAACATGTACAATCTTTTTACCTGTGCTGTGAATGACCAATACCCATGGAAATAGATACTAAGACGAAGTTGTGTTCCTGAAGCTCTTCAAATCTGTTACGTGAAACCATAATTAGATGATGTTACTGAGCAAAGCTAAGAATGTTTTGGTAGGCGATTGGAAATATTGCCTAAAATAAGGTCAGATACCATCAGTAGCTTGTGTTGTTCCTTGCTTGCTGAGTTGTTTTCTTTTGGTTCATTAGAGACACTAGGTTTGATTCTACGAAGGAAGCACTCTGAATTTACGGGAATTGGATGTTTATAGTGTCTAGGTGTTTGGCATGTAGGGGCACCGCGTAAGAGGATACAAATTTTTGATAAGTTGCATGTATACAACAAGTAATGCCGTTTAAAGTTAATGTTACGTGAGATTAAGTGAAAAAATATCTAAAACTTTTTGGGTTAATTTGAATATAAAAGATACTTAGTGAGGTATATTTGTGTGAAGATTTACACGAGTTTTAGTTGAAAAAGCATCAAGTTTATGGGTTCAATTTGGAAATGCTATAAAATTTTATGGGGTACACAATCGATCATTTGTAACTTGAATTGTATGACCAAGTGAAGAATCTGACCCACACCCCGCGCCAGCGCCCACTCCCGTGCGCGCATCCGCTTGTGCCAACATGGGTGCCTCACCATAACTGAAGAGTCCATGTAACACATATCTAAGTTGATAATAACAAATTTGAAATCTTTTTAGATTAAAGACCATTGTACACAGTCTACTGTACTTGGAAGAATGAATTCTTAAGTGGAAGATGCGGAGCTATTAAGGAGTCAATACATAATATGGGTACTATTTAATATATGTGCACCATGATTTAGGCTTTACTGGCACATTCTATGAGCTTCCTTTTTATACTAGCCTTGTAAAGTTTGGATTTCTAACTTTCTGAGGCAATATGATTGCCATCCAGCAAAAGATCTATAGCTTCTATGATTGAGCTCATGGTACAATATTTGAGTACCAAACTACCTTTCCTTGTGCCCCATTTATATTATCTAGAGTAATATTAATTATAAATTAATTTTAAGGGCTGTAAAAATTTTTTTAAGAAGAAAATGAACATATCAAAATACAACAAGGGGGTATTACCTTTTCCCATTTTTCTATCAGTACTTTTGTCACTCTAAGATTTGTAGTCTATTTTTAATTAAAGTAAGCCTTTCCTTAACATTGATATTAGAAATGAATTAAAACTACATACAATATAAGCTAGTTATTTTTTTGTTTGTTCTTTAAGTGTTGAAATCATTCTCATTAATTACTTGATTTACTAGTTTTAACGTATTATGCATGTCATTCCACCGCAAAAAGTTGACCAGATCACAGTCATCGTGGAAAGGAACAACAGGTGGTTCTTTCCGCACAAGTTTTCAGGAGGAAGCATGGAAGAAATATAATCGACGAATGCAGGAAGAGTATGAAGAAGAAATGGAGAGAGTGGTGAGAGCCTTATAATTCTGTCATTTATGTTTTCCGTCTTTCTGCTATTATATCAATCATCTGGGATGCAGAAACTCTGTTTAATCCTTTGCATTTTGAATCATTTTTATTTTAAATTATAATTACACAATAGTTCTTTCATCTTTCTTGTCGCCCATGTTTACAATTCTCTGAAATCTAGATATCCAAATATCTTCAAAATTTGGAAACTCCTGTGACTGAAGATGGTATAGGATGTCTTTTATGCTTATACATGAATTCACAGATGCAGGATACGTACCACTTTTTAATTTTTATTAGGTTATGCTGCATAATAGAACTAACTGTTGGGATGGTAATAGCAGCCAGCTATCTTATCATTTTCTGATGAGTATCAGTAATCTTTTTACTTTCTAAAAGAAAAAAGAATTCATCCCCACCAGATGCATACTTTTCACTTCAGATGTCCCAGTGTTTGTAACTTTTAGAATTTTAATACAGTTGTAATGTGAATGAACTATATTACCCTTCTACAAATTAAAGAAATAGTTTGTGGAGGCCACTATTGGATTTAATTTGTGAAACTAAAGGACAGGTATTAATGAATGGGTATTAATAAATTGGTGAACATTTTTCTCGTTCATATTTGTGGCAATTTAAATATGACATATATTTCGGGATGGAGAGAGTTGCAGTCATGCTTTTAAATTTATTGTTTTCTGGTTAACTTATTTTGCTGTAGTAGATATATAACGTTATCTGTTCTAATCTCAAGAGTTTATATCTTTTATCTATTCAAATATTAGAATCACAATATCTTGATATTAAATAATTTGTATTCTGGATCATAAATATACGACCATAGGAAATAGAATATGCTGGTAATGGAAATAATTTCATACCCTGCTTTGCAATTAATTTTAGATATTTGTTTGATTTCCAGTTTTTTCTTTTTTTCTGGTAAGTAAGATTCCCGGTTTCCTATGTACCATTTGTTGCTACCTTTGATTTTTTTTTAATTATTTATTTCACTCTCTTGTGCTTAATAGGAACGTATAAGGCGTATGCAAAGTGTTTTCAACAGAGAGAGAAATAAATACAAAAGGAGCTATGAGAGCTGGAGGGAAAATAGCCAGGGTCAATATCATCAACATTTCCAGCGCGAGGATTGGTATTGGAAGACTGAGACATCAAATAGAGATCGAAGGACCAACTTGGGCGGCACTCCACAGGATAATTTAAGCTACCCATTATCCCACCACTATACAGTTTTGGGTCTTGACAGGTAATTAATTATAATATTGATACTAGCTCAATACGGCCCATGAGTGTGCACACACATACAAACGTATGAAACAGGAAAGTATGTCTGCATCACTGCTTTGGTTCATGAGTAATTTTTTGATCAGATTAATATAAAGATCAATTAAGCACTAGGAAAAAATAAGAATTGGTTCATTCTTTCTAAGTGGGTCGTATGGGGAGGTGGGGAGGTCAGATGTACGTAGCATTACCTATAAAAATCTAAAGATTTAGACAATTAGCCATTTCTTTAAAAAACTTTCAAAAGAACTAAGTTAACATATGTTCTATTAATTGAAAACTAAAAATGAAGAGAAACTTATGCCCTTTTGGATCTTGTAAATCATTTTGCTCCATCGGTTTAATGGTTGAATAATAATATAACAACTAAGACGATGGTATTTTTTATTTTTATTTTCTTTGAAAGTTTGAATGGAATTTTTCAATTTAACTATAAAAGCTAAATACTAAGAAAAGCTAAAACCACTATCTAAAGTTCTAGTATATTTGTTCTGAAGTTGATAAGTTGTGATACCCGAACAATTATAAAGAAAAAACTATATAACCTTGTGAGTTTATCACTATTAAATCCCGTGCCTCGAATAAGGTAATGTGTTAAGAATCAGTAGCACCTTTTGGGAAATGAAAAAGGAAAATATAAAGAAGCTCTATTGGGGTCAAAGCAGGTACTTTTGATGCTCTCTGTTTGTTGATTCTTATCAAGTGTGAAATGATATCTTTTTTGTATCATTTGGGTATAGTATGTTTCTTTGTACTGCTAGTGGCAATCAATGTCCATCAAATCAAGTCATTTTTACTTCAGATTATGTTTGTTGAGTAAATAAAGAAAACTTGTGCAACGAACATTAATAATGATTTTTATGTGAAGACTTGTATGCTTAACTTATCGTATTTTAAATTTTAAATTTTAAATTTTCTTTCCCTTGTCTGACAGGTTGCGGACAAAACCTTACACGGAAGATGAGATTAAGGTACACGTCATTGATTTAATCACGTTTTAAATGAAAAGAGCACATAATCTACGGAATTAAATAATGGACTAATCATGGGATAAAATAGTATCCAAGGCTATGTTTGTTTGTAAAAATGATAGGTCCAATAGGATCATTTGCACTAATTTATAATCACTTTGGATTATTTTATCCAATGATTAGTCTATTATATAATCCCATGTACTATATTTTGTCATTTCTAAGGCCATTTGATGATAAATTATATTCCCAAGTGGAAAGGTGGGTATTATATTTTCCCCATTGAGGTATCAAATGATCCCATAGGCTTTCATTTTTGTGTCTCTCTAAAATTGAAGTAATGGTAAAATCTTGGTTTATTTAATCATTAGGGACAACTAAACACATGATTTTTTTAGTTAATACTAACCATGGGATAAAATTATCCAAAGTGATAATAAATTAGTTCATTTTTACAAACAAAAATATCCTAAATGTATTAAATTAGCACAAGTAGTCCTATACTCCTAACCTGTCCATCATATAGCAAACGAACATAGCCTAAGAGAACCATGACACACTCACTGAGCTGGGGTGTTTGTTCTATAGTTTCTGCACTCTATTTCTCTAAAAACTTAGCTAAGAATCTTATTTTAAAGTAAAAAAAGAAGAAAGAAACGAAAATCTAATATATTTTTGTGTTGCAGACAGCTTTCAGAGAAAAAGCAAAACAGTTCCATCCAGATCAGAATCAGGATAATAAAGGTTGACCTTGATTAACCATTTAACTAAACTATTGTATATTCTTATTGTTCTAATGTCTAATTATCCCATTCCTTGTTTTGCACTTTGGTGATTTTGTTGCAGTGGCTGCTGAAGCAAAATTCAAGGAGGTTATGACATCTTATGAGGCTATAAAGTCGGAAAGGAAGAACAATAAATAAAGGTTTTACAAAATTTACAAATATTGAAGGGTGCCATGCTTTTGGCCGCATGGTCGCCCCTTTTTGTTGATCTTGTAGTAGTTTTCAGCACATCGAGGAAAATATTCTCAAGGCAGGTCAAGATTACAGATTCCATGTTGTAACTGTAGGTCGAGTCTCCCAAATTTTTTCCTATGGAGGAAATTATAGGAAAAAATTTGCTTGTATATCTATATAGCTTGTCTACTTGTGCAATTATGCAGAAAGCAAAATAATGCCAATTCTAATGCATGGTCACATTCAAAATGCTTCATTTCTTTTTTCCCAACTATTTACTTTTTCAGTTTGAACATGGATCATCAGAATTTTCTTTATATACATCCCAAGTGCCAAAATATAATATCAACTTGCTAAAAATGTAAAAGCTAAAAACTCACTTGTATATTTATGTCTGTAAAGTTACTTGTTTCCATTTATTTTGGAATAAAATTAAAATTCATTTGGATGTTATATTTTGGAATGGTTTTTTTTCCCTGTCAAATTTGATGTTTTTATTTTGGTTTTTGATAAATTTACTTCTTCTTGGCTGCTGGTAAGATGGGTATAAACTTGTAGAGATCTTGATGTTGTGATAGTTTCTGGCAAGGGCTCCTACCATATACGTCTAAGAAAATTAAAGAGGCCTTTTGAATGTCACAAGCAGTAGGGGTTTCGTTTTTTCTTTGCGGTTGTTTCTTGATATCATGTGTTAACTATTCTGAGAGGATTTTGTTATTTTTTGGGTTAGTAGGATGCTCTAGTAGACTTGTTTTTTTTTATTTTGATTTACATAAATAAATAAATAAATAGCTTAAATTACAAAAATTTACAATATTCCTACTACTACACAGAGTCAGTCCTGGGTTTTTTAAGGCCCATGATCAATTTTCTCAAGTGTGTCCTTTTATACAAATTAAATAAAAAAATAAAAAAATTATCAACTAATTAATTTTATTAAATTTATAAAAATTTATAAAAGACAAGGAAGAACACTTTGGGGGTTCATTAAAACCTTGGTTGGGGAAAACCCAATGGGACAAAACTCCAAACGAAGGAAAAAGAGTATCTCTGATTGTAAACATTGCATTAAAAAATAAAAATTACATATTTGAGTTTACATGCTTCCTCCCGAATCTCCATAAGCATTTCTTGATTTGATAAATCTTCTTTTCTTCCTCCACAATTAATTGAAGCAAAGAATTATTACATGTACCTACAAAATAAAAATAACAATGAAATTTGAACCACAAAACATTATTTAAAGAAGTTGCCCCCATATTTATTGATTTGTTTTCTATTATATTTTATAATTAATATGAGACTTCCTTACTCAGTACATTTCTTCTTGAAATTTAGTATATAAAGATTGATTGGATTGATTGACTGACTTCCCTTTTCAATAGCAGGTACATGTAGTAACTTTTTTTGTTTTATTTTTATTTTTTTATACACGTATATAAACATAAGTTTGTAAAAAAAATTAAGCCCCTCCCAACCGTGGACCCCGAGTTGTTTTACAAATAAATTAAGGCATAACTATACTATACACGGCCCTGGCTACTCCCATGTCTTTTTTCATATATATATATATATATATATATATATATATATATATATATATATATATATATATATATATATATATATAAGTGATTTCTTCACTAGTGTCTAATTAAAGTTGTAAACAAGTCGAACCGGAGCGAACATAGAGATACTCGAATTCGACTCGAAATGATAAATTCGTATTCGAATTATATTTGAAAAATCCTACTCAGATTCGACTCGACTCGAATATTTATTATTCGAATTCGATCCGACTCGACTCAAATATTTATTCAAACTACTTGCGAGTTGTAAATTCAAGCTCGAATTCGAGTCTCTACATAATAACTAGTTTTATAATAAATATAATTATAAATTGAATTTGTTATTTTACTTAGAAATGAGAAAATATATTTATTATTACACTTTACAAATATAAAATCACAATTAAAATTAAAAACAAAATAAAATAATAACTAATTATCCTAATTTGATTTAAATTATATTATAAGAGAATGTATCGAACATCTAATCGAATATGTACTAGCCGAGTATGTATCGAATCACAATCAAGAATTTGAGTAGTTTGAATCTTAAACGAGTCGAGTATAACCTTACTCAGATTCTATTCATATTTTTATTCGAACTATTTTTAATGCTCAAATTTAAATCATATTATTAACGAATCCGAGTCTCGCTTGTATTTTTTCGAGTCAAGCCCGAACTGTTTGGCTCGTTTACAGCCTTATGTCTAATGTAGCAAAGTATATATACTTCATATTAGACCTACTATAGGCTATAACTACAAATAAAATGAATGATTAGCTTCAATTTTTGGTCAGTATATAATAGATAAAAGACAAAATTTGAATGTAATGAATGATTGATCCTGATTCTTTGGATGCGTATATGCTAGTTAATTTAATCATCTAATGTATTATTGTCAAGGCCAAAAGAAGGAAAATGCAAGCTAAGGAAATGAAAAGCACTGTGGCGAAACAGACCAGATATAACGATTCCTTCGTAAATGACTTAAAACATGTTTGATTAGTCGGTTGAAATGAGCGTTCTATTCCTATAGTTATTTTTTTCATTCATTTATAAATAGGTGGGTTTATTTTTGCTTGGTTCATTTTTCACCCAACTTTATCGCCCAGCTTTGCACCCTCTTATGTCCTCCATCATAAATACAGGTCCTCTTCTCTCCTCTATGTTCTCTCTCATTTCTCTTTTCTCCTCTCTGTTCTCTTTTTTGTCTCCATTTATCAGCTGAAATTGATTTTCGTTTTCTAGGGTAATTTTTTTTCTTCTTCTGCTCTCTTTCAATTCGATAAGACATCTAATCTCAGTTTATTTATTTGTAATTTCTTCACTTTGTTCATCTATTTGTGCTTAATCAAATCTGATTTTGGTTGTGTGGTGATTTTGGTGCTCAATAAATAATGATTTTGAATATATGTGCACCACATGTTTGATGTATTGTCCATCTGTTGCACTATAAGCTGAATCCCAAAAAAGAGGTAGACGATCGCAAAGAAGGTCACCCAACCAGTCCCCACCAACATATCCAGATTATCTTCTGGATAGTTTCTTTAAATATATTAATATTCTGTTTATATGGTGATATGCATATTATTTTGATTGATCTGATCCGAATATTGCTGTCGGTTGATTCATGAATGGCTTTGATGAGGACATGCCTAACTTGGATTCAAATGGAGGTCGTGGATCGGATTCGGTGCAAGTTCCAGTTGGACCAGTTACGAGTACAAGGGCTAAGCGATTCAAAGAAGGATTACTTGCTTTTATTCAAGCTTGGGATGAGAAAGGAACGGGTTCGGGAGCTATGGAAGTGGAATCTACGTTCGTATCTATGATAGGTGTGATGGATCAAGGCAATGAACTCAATGCAAGCCATATAGCAAGTCAAGAAAATCAGGAAATCAAAATTCGCAGATTTGGAAGTTCAGTGAATTCGCCTCGGCGAATTTAGAAGGCTCAATGAATCTGCCCCGACAGATTCTCTCTATTGGATTCGCCCCGACTGCTTCTGAACTTGCCCCAGCGCATTGGTCTCTTTCGGGATTCGCCCCGGTGAATTCCTAGGCCAAACGAATCCACCACAGCGGATTGGCCCATATTTGGTTGATGCATTTTTCGAAGCAGACGCGTTATGAAATATTTTGAGCGTAGATTTGTTTCCTAAACTCATTATTTCCGGTTTATTATTAGATTTCTATTATAACTAGGATATTAGATTAGATTTTGATTCAAAAAACACTTGTAATTCTTTATTGGGATTCTAAGGTTTCAATCACTACTATTAAAGGGCTTATTGATGTAATTAACATTAATGATTCAATTATTCAGGTTTATCAAACTCTTGTTAGCCTATTCTCTACTTTTGGTTCTTTGAAGAATTCTTAAGTTATTTTCTTAGTTTTTCTTTGAGATTCAATTTGACTTATCATACAACATTTATAGTTGTATGTGGCGTTTTCTACCGCATCAATCGTCGATTGTACTGAAATTACCGCTTTGATATAAGCAAGGGGTCAATGTATCGTTGGTGTCATTCAACACATTTTTTTGAACGCAAACAATTGAACCAAGATTGCCGTCTACATATAGACGAGGAGTTAAGGTGTTACAAGTAATTCACCCAAACAACTTTGTTAGAAACGATCAGGGCGACGACCACCTCACACAAACGTTCTGTGGAGTCTAGCATTTGGTATTAAAGCTAAGTCTTTTAGCGAGTTATCTATCTTTTAAGTCCCTGTTTGAATTGTTGAGTAAAAAAAATAAAAAAGTATTGAAAATTTTCAAAATTTTTATTTTCGTCTATTGCATTCTATTATGAGAAGTTATACTTTCAATATTTTGTTTTATGATAAGTTATTTTTGAATTTATTAGTAAAATCGAGGATTTTGCTAGTTGAATTCGAGAAGAACCTATTAGAGAGAATATTTAGAGGTAAAAGGCTTAGTGGTGAGATTAATATAGGGCAAAAGCCAATTTTGAGTGTATACACGAGTGAACCATTGCTTCGAGCGAAATACGTAATGGAGTGGTGAGGAAACTGTTTTCTACTAACCCTTGTTTTGCAGGAAATGTCTAGCTCCAAAGATAAAGGAACTTTTGAGGATCAATTTTTCACAACATTTGATATGAAATTTATGTTGGAAGCCATGAATAAGGAATGGAACAGAAGATGGGAGATGATGAATGAATGACTCGATCAGATAAGTGAGACCCGAGGATAATCATCTCAAATTCCTCATGGAGCACATAAAAAGGGGAGGACACAACAACGGGAATCTAAAACGGAGGAAAATTACTTCGAAGGTGGATTCAGTGAGGATGAAGATCGTGAATCTGATTTCCTACATCGAAGGCAAGGAGGTGCTAGAGAAAGAGGAGGTCAGGATAGAGAATATGATAATATGAGTAACATCAAAATAAAAATTCTAGCTTTCCAAGGGAGTAGCGATCCAAAGGCGTACCTAGAATGGGAAAAGAAGATATAATAGGTATTTGATTGTTACAACTACTCAGATCTCAAGAAGGTCAGATTAGTTGTTACTGAATTTTCAGATTACGCAGTTATTTAGTGGGATCAGTTAACTACTAGTAGAAGAAGATGTGGTGAACGTCTAATTGAGACATGGACAGAGATGAAGGTAGTTATGAAAAAGAGATTTATATCGAGCCACTACCACCACGACTTGTTTCGAAGTTTGCTGAATTTGAAACAAGAAAGCAAGAGCGTCAAGGATTACTTCAAGGAGATGGAGATGCTAATGGCTAGAGCTAATATGGACGAGGATAATGAGGCAACAATGACTCGATTTTTAGCAGGGCTAAATTATGATATAGCTGATTTAGTGGAACGACAACATTATGTGGACTTGGGGAATATGGTACACATCTCTATAAAGATTAAGAAGTAGCTTAAGAGGAGAGGTGGCCAATGTTCAAATCCTACCACAGACTCATCATGAAAATCTAATGCTATAAAACGAGAGGAGAAGCTAGCTGTGAATAAGTCGAAAGTGGAGTTTAAACCGGATGTGACTAATCGGGGAAAATAAGGTAAAATTGAACCTTCTTCTTTTAGTCGTAATCGAGATATTGTATGCTTTAAATGTCAAGGTAGGGGACATATTTCTAGTCAATGTCCCAATCAAAGAACTATATTTTTACTTGACAATGGGGAGGTGGAGACCGAGGGAGAAGAGAGTGACACGAACTATATGCCACCATTAGAGGAGATAGATGAGACTACTATACATGGTGAAATTTTAGTCACAAAGAGAGCACTTAGTAAGCAGGTAAAGGAGGAGAGCAGTGAACAGCAAAAAAACCTTTTTCATACTCGATGTCTTGTGAATGGGAAAATCTGTTGTGTAGTTATAGATGGAGGTAGTTGTACAAATGTGGCGAGTACTACGATGGTGGAAAAATTGGGATTGTCTACTACTAAACATCCATAGTCGTATCATTTGCAATGGCTCAATGATAATGCAGATAATAAGGTGACCAAACAGGTGTTAGTTCCATTTACCATTGGTAGATATATTGATGAGATTTTGTGTGATGTGGTTCCTATGCAGGCGGGTCATATGTTATTGGGAAGACCATGACAGTTTGATAGAAGGGTTAAGCATGATGGGTTTAAAATGAGTATTCCTTTGTTCGCGACAAAAAAAAATCATTTTACAGCCTATGTCACCCCAATAAGTGCATGAGGATCAAATTAATTTGCAGAAAAATCATGTACAAAGGAAAAAGAGTGAAGAAAAGAAATTTCAAGAAGAAAAAAATAAGAGAGAAAAAGAAATATTTTTGCAAAAAAGAGCGATGTGGGAAAAACTTTGGTTTCTAAACAGCTGATGATTATACTTCGGTATAAGAATGCGCTTTTGAATACTAACACTAATGATTCTTTTCCTAGTGTTGTTTCGTCTCTTTTGCAAGATTTTAAAGATGTATTTCCCGAGGAGCTTCCTCAAGGACTACCACCTATTTGGGAAATCGAACATCAAATTGACTTTGTTCTCGATACGACCATTCCAACCCGTCTGACTTATCAGAGTAATCCCGAGGAGATGAAGGAGTTACAAAGACAAGTTGATGAATTGGTGGAAAAACGGTTCGTTAGGGAAATCATGAGTCCGTGTGTAGTTTCGGTGATCCTAGTACCTAAAAATGATATAAAATGGAGGAAGTGCATCGATTGTCGAGCGATAAATAACATTACAGTAAAATATTGACATCCCATTCCTCGTTTAGATGATATGTTAGATGAATTGCATAAGTCATATATCTTTTCAACAATTGATTTAAAGAGTGGATATCATCAAATAACAATGCAAGAGGGTGATGAGTGGAAAATAACCTTTAAAACTAAATATGGTCTTTATGAGTGATTAATGTTACCTTTTGGTTTAACTAATGTAACAAGCACTTTCATGCGTTAAATGAATCATGTTTTGTGTCCATTCATTGGTAAAATTGTTGTTTTTTACTTTGATGATATTCTCATATATAGCAAAAACTTGGGTGAGCATACATTACATTTAAAATATGTTTTGGATGTACTTAGAAAGGAAAATTTGTTTGCTCATATAGAAAAATGCATGTTTTTTTCGGATATAATTATTTTTCTTGGCTTTGTTGTGAGTTCATAGGAAGTCCAAGTTGATAAGGAGAAAATACGTGCAATCCGAGATTGGCCGAGTCCGACAAATGTGAGTCAAATACGAAGCTTTCATGGACTTGCCAATTTTTACCGGCGCTTTGTTCGGAATTTTAGCAAAATTACAACACCATTAACTTAGGTTATTAAGAAAAGTGTGGGCTTTAAGTGGGGTGATAAACAGGAAAAAGCATTTCAATTGATCAAAAATAAATTGACTAATGCTCTTTTACTTATCTTACCTAATTTTTCTAAAACTTTTGAAATTGAGTGGGATACTTCAAGTTTAGGGTTTAGAGCAGTTTTGATGCAAGAAGGGAAACTCGTGTCGCATTTTAATGAAAAATTGAGTGCGGCAACCTTGAACTATCCTACCTACGATAAGGAGATGTATGCATTGGTTAGAGCATTGGAGACGTGGCAACATTACTTGTGGCTCAAGGAGTTTGTGATCCATACCGATCATGAATAATTAAAATATTTGAAGGGTCAGCACAAGTTGAACAAGCGACATGCGCGATGGATGGAATTTATCTAGACTTTCCCATATGTTATTCGATATAAACAAGGTAAAGAGAATGTCGTTACAGATGCTTTGTCTCGTAGGTATGTGTTGTTGAATACTCTTGATACGAAATTACTTGGTTTTGAACGAATCAAAGAATTGTATGTTAATGGCCTTGATTTCGGTGAAGAGTTTAAAACTTGTGAAAAGAATGCTGTAGGTAAATACTGTAATTCAGTAAATACACACACCTAGAGGGGGGGTGAATAGGTGTTTATGCTAAAAGCGATAATAAAACTTTTTGAATTTTTCTGCTACAGGTTTAATTCAGACAGCTACACCTGTCTGCTTTAGTGTCTGTTCTTCGTTTATTATTATCAGACAGCTAGACCTGTCTGCTTTAGTGTCTAGATTAGCGTGATGAACAAAAATGTGCAGAACGTGAATGGTAGTTAAAGAGATAAACAGAAATAAAAATCACACCAAGATTTTTTACGTGGTTCAGCCCCTATTCTCTACCTAGTGGCGTAATTCACGTCCAATTCCAACTAGGATTGGAGACTCTTTTTATTACTATTTAAACCTCAATACAAAAATTACCCCCTGTTACAAAGAAGCCTCAAATCTGATGTTGGACACCTATGCCCCTCTTTTTGCACCACTGCAACTTGTACACCATTGCACCTTTTCTCACCTCTGAGACCCTTGAAGCCTTCTATGAACAGACTCACTAAATAAGAAACCTCAAGCCAAAACTATGCTTGAGTTCAGTTTACAAAGAATGAGTAAAATAAATTTCCAGCACAAAAGAATATAATAGATTACAATAAATGGCTGGAATAAAGCAATTGAAGACTTTGATGTAGTATTTCACTTTGATTGCAGATTCAAGAGATGTTCCTGTTTAGCCGAAGAGAAGGAGTATATATAACAAAACAAGCAACGGCTATAAAAGATGTTAGCAAAGAAATCTCAGTCTCGTTAAAGTAAATCCACGATTTCAGCAAATTTGTATAAGAAGAACTCTGCGCTAACTATTTGTAGCTGAAATAAAGGAGATTACCAGTCGATTATTTTAAACAAGAGAAAACAAAGAGATAAGATAAGCTAAGACCCAGTAAATTAAACAGCTTCTACAGGACTCCTTATTAAAATAGAATTTAAAGTACCACTAACTGTTGTGAACCCCACCAAACAATAGTATATCCTTAAATAACTTTTAGTTCAACTGACATATTCTGTAGAATACATAAACTAAATTTGGGCCAGTTGGAACAAAACAATTAAACATAAATCCATAATATTTGTCATTATTAAAATAATAAATACCAACATTCTCCCCCTTTTTGATAATGACAAAATATTATCCCTTTTATATGCTCCCCCTAAATATATGCTCCCCCTAAATTTATGCATATAAGATTTCCATAACAAATAGGGAAACAAATAACAAATAAGGGAGAAAGATATAATATATAACAGAAAAAAAATAAATAAGCCCATGTAACAAATAGATATCATATCCCAAATTAACAAATCCAAATATGATATAACCAAACTAACAGATAGCATCCAAATATTATACACCAAACTAACAGATAGCATCCAAATATTATAAATCCCAAAATAATGAGTAACCAATAACCAATAGTATATCACAGTAACATTAGTAGCATCATAATGGTATGGTCTAATATATCCCCAAAAAATCACCAGCAGTATCCCTTATCTCCCTTATCTCTTAAACTTCTCCCCCTTTGGCATTATCAAAAAGAAAAAGGAGTTATGCAGATTCAAAGAGAACTTCATCAAGCTTCTTGTCAAACTCTTAAATATTAACCACGTAGTCATTGTGATGAGATACCAAAACTTCCATCCTTTCTGAAACAATATCAACTTTGTCGTTTAACTCTTGAACTTGTTTTTCAACTGATTGAAGAGCAGAGTCAAACCGAGATCCCATATCTTGTACTAGTTGATAAAGAGCAGATAATTGATCATTCGAAGGAGGATTAATATCTGGTAAGGCAGAATTATGAATAGGAGAAGAATGTGGAGATATAGGAGTCGAAGTAGGATGAACAGAACATTGAGTAGGAATCTTTTCAACATCCCAAGACAAGATTCCATCATAATTCAAGTTCAATTTGGATTGCATCAAGATATATTTATCAACGTTATCAGAAATTTGCACAACATCTTCATTAACAAAAGAAATTCCAAAGTGTGCAAGAATTTTGGTTATGAAACCCCCATAAGGAAAACATTTTATTTTGTTTGTCAAACAACTTTCCATGTGCTTAATCATAAGCAAGGAAAAATTAAACTTAGTACCAAAAATGATTAAAGCAGAGAGAATCAAGTCTTGATAAGTCATATTGGACCTACCCCCGTTCCTATGTACTAAATTAGCACGAATGAGTTTATGAATAACATTATTTAAAGGAGTAGTTTCAACAACAGTTGGTCACAATCCTTAACTCTTCAAGGACAGTTAAATTTTCAAACTCTAAAGGCCCCTTGATTGTGAAAGGACAAAAACCAGAGCAGGAAGTATTAAGAATGGAGCCCAATATAGCAGAATCAATGATCAATGTTTTGTTTTTAACAAAAGTTTTTATCACATCGTCCTGGACAGATATATTCCCAAAAAATTGTTTGATGAAAGTTGGATATGCAGATTTGGGAGGAAACAACATAGTAGAGAGGATAACCTTTCCAAATAAGGATGTAACCCCAATTTGTTGGAATAGAGCTTGATCAACTGATTTCCCAAAAATAATAGTTTTATTTATCATAAGCTCCTAAAAAAGCATAGCATATGTAGAAGATGTAAAAATTAGAGGAGTACTATGTGATTGAGGAAGAAAGGAAATCAGTGGATCAGAGGAAGAAGAATCGGGGATGATGATGGGTTCGGTTGACTTCCCCTTGGAACGTGAAGAAATGACTTTCTTCTTCATAGATTGCTTCGACAAAACCCCCAAATCAGTTGAAGATCGCTTAATAATCCGATTTGAGCGCCTAGTAGCTCGGGAGGAGTAAGTAGGGATATCTTTCTTGCTCTGAATAGCTTCTCTGCCGGTGTTGAACACATGTCCACCACGAGTTTTAGCCATGGAAAATTCTTTGAAAACCCTAGGTTTTGAAAGGAAAGAAATAACACGAGGAAAGAGAAGAACAGAAGATAAAATTTGAAATGGGATAAAACCCTTGGTCTCAGATGACAAATAAAAATAGAGAGAAAGATGTGGAAGATGAAAAGATATTAGAGTGAATGGATTACATAGAGTTGTATTCCCACTCAATCACTAAATGACATAAAAGCCCACTAATGTTATTAAAACCCCTAAAGCCCTTTCTGTCACTTTAATATATAGGATAACTTTATATAATATAGAACAGGAAATAGTCACATATATTTTCACATATGGCATTTAAACATATAATGACACTTAAAAATATATATATTGATAAGACATAATTTAATAAAAATATAGATATTTTATTATTATTATTATTATTTTATTATTATTAATATTAAAATGAAATTAATTTCTAAAGGCACATAAAAAATAATTAAGCATAGACAGACATTCCAAGTTCTCTTCTCAAAGTACAAAAACGTTCCTCACTTAAAGGTTTTATAAAAATGTCAGCCAATTGATATTCAGTAGGGACAAATACTAACTTAATTAATCCTTTAGCAACATTATCTCTTAAAAAATGATGTCTTACTTCAATATGCTTAGTACGAGAATGAAACACAAGATTTTTAGAAATATCATTAGCACTAGTATTATCACACATAATAGGCACATTTTCACAAATAACATTAAAATCATGCAACGTTTGTATCATCCACAGAAGTTGTGAACAACAACTACCTGCCGCCAAATATTCACCTTCCGTAGTAGACAAGGCAACAGATGTTTGTTTCTTGCTGTGCCATACAAGGCTTTGGCCTAAAAATTCAAAAGCACCACTTGTGCTTTTTCTATCAACTTGGCACCCTGCATAATCTGCATCTGAGTATCCAATTAGTTCAAAACTTGGAGATACATGAGAGTATAAGCCTAAATTAATTGTGCCAGATAAATATTTAAATATTCTTTTTACTGCTTTAAGGTGAGATTCTTTCGGTTGAGCTTGAAATCTAGCACAAAGGCATACACTATACATAATATCCGGTCTTGATGCAGTTAAATAAAGTAAACAACTAATCATACCTCGATACATTGTCACTTCAACATCTTTACCTGTAGCATCTGCAGTAAGCTTGATGGTAGTACTCATTGGTGTTGACTTTGGTTTGGTATTTTCGAATCCAAATCTCTTCAATAGCTCCTTCACATACTTTGATCGGTGAATATGAATCCCTTCATTGGATTGTTTGATTTGAAGCCCCAAGAAATAATTTAATTCGTCCATAAGGCTCATATCAAGCTCATTATGCATACATTGGGAAAACCACTCACACAAAGAGTTAGTAGTAGCTCCAAAAATTATATCATCCACATAAATTTGAACAATTAATAAATTTTTATTTTTGGTTTTAATAAAAAGAGTAGAATCAATTTTACCACGATTAAAACCATTGTCTAATTAAAACTTGCTTAATCTTTCATACCAGGCTCTTGGAGCCTGTTTTAATCCATACAAAGCCTTTTTCAATTTAAACACATGACGTGGATATTTTTCATGTTCAAAACCTGGTGGTTGCTTGACATACACTTACTCATTTAAATAGCCATTTAAAAAAGCACTTTTCATATCCATTTGATATAATTTAAATTGTCTAAAATATGCATAGGCTAACAAAATTCGTATGGCTTCCAACCATGCAACATGGGAAAAGGTTTCTTCATAATCTATACCTTCTAGTTGATTATAGCCTTGAGCTATCAATCTAGCCTTATTTCTAGTGATTATGCCATTTTCATCAAGTTTATTTTTAAAAATCCATATTGTACCAATTATAGAAGCATCTTTAGGAGGTTTGACCAGATCCCATACCTGACACCTTTCGAATTGGTTTAATTCTTCCTGCATAGCAATAGACCAATTTTCATCTTGAATTGCTTCCTTGGCATTATTTAGTTCTATTTGTGAAAGAAATGCGGAGAATGCACAATAATTCCTTGCTTTCCTTTTTGTGTTCATCCAAGTGTCAGGATCACCTATGATCAGATTTGGTGGATGATTTTTCACTGTTCTAGATGGTCTAGGAAGCCTTGCTATAGTCATTTGCTCTTCTGAAATGTCATGCTCTATATTAAACTGATCATCAGATTTTTCTTCTAATGCAGACGGGTTTGGCTGTCTGACTTTAGGCGTCTGCATGTCTGAGTTTTCAACTAAGGCAGATGACTCAGGTTGTCTAATTTCATTTGTTTGTTTTCCACATTCATCTATTTTCCTTCTAATGCAGACGGCTTAGGCTATCCGGATTGAGCTGTCTGTTTTCCAATAATCTGAATGTCTTTTCCTGCAGAAACTTCATTTTCTTCTTTTGATAGGTCACGGTTAAATTCATCAAATACTACATGCACAGATTCTTCAACTTTAAATTTATCAAGATTATAAACCCTATAAGCTTTACTATGCATTGAATAGCCAAGAAAAATAGATTCGGTTGATTTAGCATCAAATTTTCCAAGATTACCATTAGTATTTAGAATGAAACATTTAACACCAAATACTTTAAAATAGTTAATATTTAGAATCCTTTTATTTAGTAACTCATATGGTGTTTTCAATAGGATGGGTCTAATTAGTACTCTATTTAAAATGTAACAAGTAGTACTTACAGGCTCTGCCCAAAATCTTTTAGTCAGTTTACTTTCATGAAGTAAAGTTCTTGCAGTTTCTTGGAGAGTACGATTTTTGCATTCCACCACACCATTTTGTTGAGGTGTTCTTGGTGCAGAAAACTCATGTGTAACACCTTTCTCACTGTAATATGGTATAAAGTCTTTTCTAAATTCTCCACCGTGGTCACTCCTTATACCAATTAGCTTGAGGTTGTGTTTTGTTTCAACATTCTTTATAAGCTTTTCAAATTCTGCAAAAGCTTGATCTTTAGCTTTCAAAAATAAAACCCATGTAAATATTGAAAAATCATCAACAATAACAAAAGCATAATGATTATTTCCTAGGCTAGCATATCTCTCGGGTCTAAATAAATCAAGATGTAATAATTGAAGAGGTAAAGAAGTTGATACCTGATTTTTGCTTGTAAAAGAATTTCTTGTTTGTTTACCCAACTGAGATACATTACAAATACATGTCTTATCATATTTTAACTTTGGTAAACCTTTAACAAGGTTCTTTGCAGCTAACTTGTTAATCAATTCCATATGCACATGTCCTAACCTTCTATGCCATAAAATAGTTTGATCTTGAATAGCAGCTAAACAAATATCCTCATTTTGATTTTCAAAATTTATAGTGTATATATTACCTTCTCTGTTAGCTACTAAAGGAACATTATGAGAGGCATGAATAATAGCACATTTATCTTTTTCAAAAATTACTTTATGACCACTATCCATTAGTTGACTTACACTAATTAAATTATATTTTAACCCTTCAACATGATAGACATTATCAATGTATACCTTATCGTTACCAATTTTACCTTTACCGATGATTTGGCATGTGGTGTCATCTCCAAAAGTAATCGTGCCTCCTTTCTTTGCAACAAGTGATGTAAATTTAGTTCTATCACCCATCATGTGTCTAGAACATCCATTGTCAAGTACCCATTTATGTGATGGTATTTTAGCTTTTAAGCATGCCTACAAAACAAATAAGTAGCTCATCGTTTTGGTACCCAAATCTGTTTGGGTCCAATATTGTTAGTAGCAATTAAATCTCATTTCTTTACCCAAACTTGTTTTATTTTTATTTTATTACAATTAGTATCAAAATGTCCTTTTAAACCACATTTTCTGCAAGTAACATAAGGTGAGCAATAAAGAGGCTTGTTCCTTGGTTTATTATTTATTACTCTAATTTTATTAGTAGTGCTTTTTATGTTTTTGACAGGATTATATCCAATTCCTTGTTTATCTAAGCTTGACCTTTGAGCACCCAACATTATATTTAAATTCTCTTCTCCTTGAACAAATTTTGTAAGATCCCTTTTCAAAGATATTATTTCTTCCTCATTGTTATTTAGCATGTTTATTATTTTTCCATCATTAAAAGCGTCTATACAAGTATCTCTCATTTTCAAACTTTCTTTTAAATCATCATTTTCCTTTTTAAGGCTATTATTTTCTTCATTTAATTTGTTTGCACGATTATATAAAATTTTATTATAATTATCTAAATATCCAATTTTAGCATTTAACTGAGATACTTCACATGATGTGCAATCTTTAACTATTTCTTATTTTTCCTCAATTAAAGTTTCTACTTCCTTCATTAAGTCATTTATCCAACTTTTCAAGTGAGCATTTTTCTCTTTCATACGAAGGTTTTCATTTTTTAAAACAAGATAGTCAGAAATAGTAATTTCTCCAAGTTCAGGACTTACCTCAGATGTTTCCTCATTGTGTATTCCAGTGAAGCACAGCTGATCAGTTTCTTCTTCTTGATCTTCATGATCAGGTTCATCATCACTCCATGTCATTAGAACATTCCCTTTTGAACCATTTGCTTTGTTCTTTCTTTTTAGTTGGAAGCAATCTCTTTTAAAGTGTCCAGGCCTTCCACATTCGTAACAGCTTTCTTCTTGTGGCTTTTGCTTGAAATCTTTCTTGTTGTTGAAAGCTTTTGTTGGTACTTTTGATCTATTCTTCTTTCGGATCAGCTCCCTCAATTTTATGGTCATTGAAGCTATTTCTTCATTCGAATCTTCTTTATTGCCTTCTATGTAGCTTTCAGCTTGTAGAGCCAATGTCTTCTTTTTAGGTGCCTCATCTTCTTCATCATACAATTTTAGTTGGTTTTTAAACTCTTCAAGTTCTCCAAATAAGGTAAGAGTTTCTATTGTGTTGATTATGATAGAGTCTTGAAGTGTAGTGACCTTTGGTGCGAATCGCTTTGGCATGACTCTAAGAAACTTTCGATTGATTTCCTTTTGATCAATCTTTCATCCGAGCATGCTTAGAGAATTCATTAGAGTGAGGAATCTTGCTTCGGCATCTCTAATTGATTCATTTTTCTCCAATTTGAATAGTTCGTACTCGTGCATTAGCATGCTTAGCTTGACCTCTTTCACTTTAGTAGTACCTTCGTGGCTCATGATGACTGTGTCCCAAATTTCCTTAGCAGTAGTACAAGAAGAGACCTTATCTATCTTCGACTGAACTATGCCACTTAAAAGTGTATTCATGGCCTTGGAATCATAAGATACCATATACGATTTGTTTGAGTCCATTTCCATGAGATTCATTGGCTTGCCATCATCATGTCACGGAATGACTGGTCCATTTTTGACTACCCACCATTCCCATGGGTCATGGTTCAGATAGATCTTCATTCTGAACTTCCAAAAGTTGAAGTTTTCACTTCCAAGCAACAACGGTGGCCTACTTGTGGACTGACCTTCTTGAAAGTTTAGGTGTGCCATATGATCTTCCCCTACGACCTGCAACGATCAATATTAGTAGAGCCAAGCTTTGATATCAAATGTAATTCAGTAAATACACACACCTAGATGGAGGGGGGGTGAATAGGTGTTTATGCTCAAAGTGATAAACAGTGAAAACTTTTTGAAATTTTCTGCTACAGGTTTAATTCAGACAGCTACACATGTCTGCTTTAGTGTCGGTTCTTCGTTTATTATTATCAGACAGCTAGACCTGTCTGCTTTAGTGTCTGGATTAGCGTGATGAACAAAAATGTGCAGAACGTGAATGGCAGTTAAAGAGATAAACAGAAGTAAAAATCACACCAAGATTTTTTACGTGGTTTAGCCCCTATCCTCTACCTAGTGGCATAATCCACGTCCAATCCCAACTAGGATTGGAGACTCTTTTTATTACTATTTAAACCTCAATACAAAAATTACTCCCTGCTACAAAGAAGCCTCAAATCTGATGTTGGACACCTATGCCCCCCTTTTTGCACCACTACAACTTGTACATCACTGCACCTCTTCTCACCTCTGAGACCCTTGAAGCCTTTTATGAACAAACTAACTAAATAAGAAACTTCAAGCCAAAACTATGCTTGAGTTCAGTTTCCAAAGAATGAGTAAAATAAATTTTCAGCACAAAAGAATATAATAGATTACAATAAATGGCTGGAATAAAGCAATTGAAGAGCTCTGATGTAGTATTTCACTTTGATTGCAGATTCAAGAGATGTTCCTGTTCAGCCGAAGAGAAGGAGTATATATAACAAAACAAGCAACGGCTATAAAAGATGTTAGCAAAGAAATCTCAGTCCCGTTAAAGTAAATCCACGATTTCAGCAAATTTATATAAGAAGAACTCTGCGCCAACTATTTGTAGCTGAAATAAAGGAGATTACCAGTCGATTTTTTTAAACAAGAGAAAACAAAGAGATAAGATAAGCTAAGACCTAGTAAATTAAACAGCTTCTACAGGACTCCTTATTAAAATAGAATTCAAAGTAGCACTAACTATTGTGAACCCCACCATACAATAGTACATCCTTAAATAACTTTTAGTTCAACTGACATATTCTGTAGAATACATAAACTAAATTTGGGCCAGCTGGAACAAAACAATTAAACATAAATCCATAATATTTGTCATTATTAAAATAATAAATACCAACAAATACTTCAAAATTGATGGGTTTTTGTTTCTTGAGAATAAATTGTGTATACCTCTGCAAGTTCTTTACGCGAGTTATTGGTTAGGGAATCACATGGTGTGGTTTGATGGGACACTTTGGTGTTGATAAAACCTTGGTCGTTTTGAAGGTACATTTTTATTGGCCTCATATGAAATGAGATGTTGAGCAAATTTTACCTATAAACAAGCTAAATCTCGTGTTAACCCCATGGACTTTATACACCATTGCCTATACCTGTTGAACCTTGAATTGATTTGTCAATGGATTTTGTGTTAGGTTTACCTAAGTCTAAGCATGGTAATGATTCTATATTTGTGATTTTGGATAGATTTTCAAAGATGGCGCATTTTATTCCATGTCACAAAATTGATGATGCATCCCATATAGCTGATTTGTTCTTTAGGGAAATTGTACGTTTGCATGGTATGCCTAGAACAATTATTTCTGATCGAGATGCTAAGTTTTTAAGCTATTTTTGGAAGACTTCGTGGTGTAAATTGAGAACTAAATTGTTATTTTCTACTACTTGTCACCCACAAACCGATGGTCAAACTGAAGTAGTAAATATAACTTTGTCTGCTTTATTAAGGGCTATCATTAAAAAGAATATCAGACATTGGGAAGAATGTTTAACACATGTTAAGTTTGCTTATAATCGTTCAGTTCATCCTGCTACTAAATTTTCACCATTTGAAATTGTTTATGGTTTTAATCCTTTAACTCAATTGGATTTAACGCCATTACCTGTTTTTGAGTTTACTAACATGAATGGAAAGAAAAAGTCTAAATTTGTTAAGCAGATACATGAAAAGGCACGGCTCAACATTGAACGGAGGACGAAGTAATATGCTAAACAGACCAATAAGGGTCGACGTCAAGTTATCTTTGAACCGGGAGATTGGGTTTGGTTACATATGCGGAAAGAAAGATTCCCATCTCAAAGACGGTCAAAATTGCTTCCAAGGGGAGATGGTCCATTTCAAGTGCTAAAGCGCATTAATAACAATGCCTACAAACTGGATATACCAGGTGAGTATAATGTTAGTGCAACATTAAATGTTTTTGATTTAAGTTCGTTTGATGTAGGTGATAATTTGAGAGAAAATCCTTTTCAAGAGGAGAGGAATGATGAGGAGTACATGCCTAGCTTGGACTCAAATGGAGGTTATGGATCGGATCTAGTGCAAGTTGCAGTTGGACTAGTATGCGTGTTAGGGCTAAACGATTTAATGAAGGATTACTTGCTCTTATTCAAGCTTGGGATGAGAAAGGAATGGGTTCGAAATCTATGGATGTGAAGTCTAAGTTCATATCTATGATATGTGTGATGGACCAAGGCAATGAACTCAATGCAAGCCATATACCAAGCTAGGAAAATCAGGAAAACAAAATTCATAGATTTGGAAGTTCAGTGAAATCGCCCCGTCGAATTCAGAAGGCCCAATGAATCCGCCCCGGAGGATTCCGCTCTGTTGGATTGGCCCCGACTGCTTCTGAACTCGCCCTAGCGCATTAGTTTCTGCTTGGATTCGCCTCGACGAATTCCCAGGCCAAACGAATCTGCCCCGACGGATTGACCCAGATTTGGTTAACGCGTTTTTCAAGGCAGTCGTGTTTTGACAGATTTTGAGCGTGAATTTGTTTCCTAAACTTATTATTTCCAGTTTATTATTAGATTTCTATTATAACTAGGATATTAGATTAGATTTTGATTCCAAAAACACTTGTAATTCCTTACTGGGATTCTAGGGTTTTAATTACTACTATTAAAGGGCTTATTGGTGTAATTAACATTAATGAATCAATTATTCAGATTTATTAAATTCTTGTTAGACTGGTTCTTTGAAGAATTTCTTAGTTATTTTCTTAGTTTTTCTTTTAGATTCAATTTGACTTATTATATAACAATACATAGTTGTGTATGACGTCTTCTACCGCATCAATTGTCGATTGTACCGATATTACTGCTTCGAAATAAGCGAGGGATCAAGGTGTCGTTGGTGTCCATTCAACGCATATTTCTGAATGCGAGCAATTGTACCAAGATTACCGTCTACATATAGACGAAGGATTAAGGTGTTGTAAGCAATTCACCCAAACAACTTTGCTAGAAATGATCGCGGCGACGACCACCTCACGCAAGCGTGTCGTGGAGTCTATCAGGCTTGGTATGTGATTTTGATTGATTATTTCATCAGATTTAACTCGGTTACTTAGTTCTTTCAGTATGATTTAAATCCTAGAATAATTACTTTATATACTTTCCTTTTCTGTGGTATAAATCTTTAGCTGGCTTAGATTTCTACTTTATCTAATTGTTTGGTACTATTTTTAATTTTTTTGCTAAATATTGTTTGGTACTAATTGTTTGGAAGTATGCCATAGATGTTAATGACTTCTTCATTTAGTTACACTATAAGCTCGATTTTAAGTTAGATATGTCTGGATATAAGTTGGGCACTGAATTTGAATAGAGAGAAATTGGGGTTTTCCGAATTTTAATGCCAATAGGATTGCAAGTGCAAAGATACATTGATGGATCAAATACTATGCGTGTAGTTAGGAGTTAATTACTCGACAAAAGTTAATGGTATTTTCAGTGTATAAAATGATTTTCCAATTAAAATATACAAATTTTGATACACAAGTACAAACTCATATTGCGTACATTATACTAGAACATTCACATTTTGCACTGAAATCTTAAATACAATTACCCAAAAATTAAGCATTAGAAACATGTTAGACTACCAATTTGGTGACATTAATAGTGATTTTGATTCATGCATATGCATACATATAATTATGGGTTAATAGCACTTTAGTCCCTCGAAATTTCACCGTGTTATAATTGATTCCATAATGTACTAATCCTCTCGATTTAGACCTCCAAGTACTGTTAAGTTATAGCACGATTGATTCAAATTGGTAACTGATAGGTTTTATACCCCAGAATCATGACGTGAGAACTTTTTCCGACAAAATTAACTAGGTCGGAATATCATATTTCGGTGTGTGTTGGTAACGTAATTGGGGTGTCCATATCTAGAAGATTGATACTTTAGGGGTTCAATTATAATATGGTTGAAATTTTGATCGTGGGACTAAGTGTTATTAGCGCCCTATATTTATAGAGTTGATACGAATAACATATGAAATTACATAAAGAAACAAGTAAATGTGATATACTGAAGATAGAAAAGCCCAAAGAAGTTAGATCGTGCGATGATTGAGGTTCCTTTGCCATTTAAATTCTGTATTCCCACAAACATTACATGAAACTATGTTTTAAACTTTCAATGACAGTTATTGTTCTGACTACTTAAATTTAACTTATTTAGGACTTTTAATCCCATAATTTCAAGTTAAGAAAAATTTCAAGTACTCAAGTTATAGATGAAGATCAATACATCTTACCACCACCAAACACAATATTGAACCAAGCAAAATTCCCGCTACCGCAAATATTGTAAAGAATCGACAGTCAATTATAACCTGCACAATTGCAAATCACAACTTTTGTTAGTATATATGTGTAAGAGTGTAAGGTAAGAGACATACATCTCTATTATTGGTTAGAATGAGTGGTCAATAAGTATTGTGAGATGAACACATGTCACAATACTTTTAATTAGACTTTTATTGGGATGCTTGCTTGGCCAAGTGACCTTGAAAAGTATCTAAATTTTGATTCCCTTTTGTTCTGATGGAATTATATGAAGGAAAAGTGCTTGTTTCCTTTGAATAAAAAAATAAAAAATAGGAAGAGTAAGTTGTGCATATGCATAAACACTTCACATGAAGCACCCCGTATATAATTGTGCATTATATGTTTGTCATTTTTCCCAACGACTAAATGATTTTATCATATTAATGATATTTTTAGGTTATTTATATTGCCAGAATAAACACTATGTTGTCAGAATAAATATACATTAAACGATATTTTTATAGTTATTTTAGTAACATTTAACACTTTACGCGATATTTATTGCTCTGAACCTAGATTTAACAACAATATTTTTACTCTTGCAATATAAATCACCTATTTTAATTGCAAGAAGTAATTTTTAGTACAATTTTTGATATATGCACACTATAAGTTTATACAACATATATCGTGCTCAAAAAATCACTATTACACTAAAAATGTTGTGTGATATGAATTTCTTACAAAGAATCAACTCGACTAAAAATTACATTAAGTTCATAATTGATAAAATATGATGTACAAAGGTCCTTAGTTTTAGTGTATGCAGTTATTTGAATAAGTCAATTAGTAGTTGTTGGAATCATGTGTCTGACATATATATTCTTTAGGAGCAAGAACAAAGCGGAAACTACTTCCACCTATGTAGTTGCACGTTTTTGGTTCACATTTCTCCTTAAATAGTTAGATTGAATCATTGATTTGTATATAAGAATTTGATCCATCTATTATAATAAAAAGTCTTTGTTTTTTCCGAGTTTCTTCCTCTGTTTTTCTGCTATAGCAGACTTAAATTCTTGCAGTTTATATTTTTCCCCTTGGTAGTCAAATATTGCCTTGTTGTGTTACTGGTTTACTGGAACTAGAAATACAATAGATTCCCAACATTTTTGGTATTAGAGCCAGGTTCGATTAACGTTGGGCGTTGGAGTCTTTTGGATTGCTGATGTAGCATATATAGTGAGTCTTATTATGTTCGACATATGGTCTAAGTAAGTTTTTCGCAACTATGGCAGATGGTAATGTTCTAAATCTTTCTCAATCTTTGATTCATGTATTTAACGGAGAAAATTATGAGTTTTGGAGCATTAAAATGAAGACTTTTTTTTAATGCGCAAGCACTTTGGGAGTTGGTTGAGAATGGTTTTGCACACTGCAACGGATGTAAGAGAGCTTCGCAAAAAGGATATGAAGGCTCTGCTTGTTTCGTAACAAGCTGTAGTAAACCCTATATTTGCTCGAATTACTGGTGCTACAAAGTCGAAGGAAGCAAGGACTATTTTGAAGCAGGAGTTCCATGGGGACAACAAGGTAACAACGATAAAATTGTAGACATTCCGAAGGGAATTTGAGACACTCTTCATGAAAGGTAATGAGTCTATTCAAGATTTTTTTTCTAGAGTATCTGGTATAGTTAATCAAATGAGAGCTTTTCGAGAGACTACCTCATATCATAAAATTGTGGAGACGATATCAAGGAGTCTTCCGAATAAATATGATTACATTGTTACGACCATTGAGGAGTATACAGACTTGTCTAAATTTTCTCTTAATGAACTAATGGGTTCTCTTTTAGCACACAAAGAGAAAATTAACAAGTAAATGGAGAAGAATCTTGAGCATGCCTTTCAAATCACAATGGAGGTCTCAAATAAAGAAAAATTTGGTGAATGCTCTTCTGGACAAAAGTAATTTGGTAGAGGCCGAGGTAGAGGTGGCTAACGTGGTCGTGGAAGTTCTGATATGGGGCATTTTGACAAGCAGGATAACAAAGGAATGCAGTGCTATAATTGTAAAAACTACGGTCATATAGCACCAAATTGCCCATAGAAGATTGAGAAAGCCAAACAACAAGCCAATTTTGTCGAGGAAAAGGAAGAGGAAGGTAGCCTTTTTCTTACTTATTTAAATCCTAACATAAGTAAGAATGATGTTTGGTTTCTATACAGCGACTGTAGGAACCATATGACCGGAGAAAGGGGACTATTTCAGATGATGGATAAATCAATTCAATTAAAGGTTGGGCTTGGTGATGGTAAGCAAGTACAAATTGAAGCAAAGGAACAATTGCAATTAAAATCAATTAAAATTAATTCATGTATTAAAATTAATTCCTGGTTTGGCACATAACCTACTTAGTGTGGGTCAATTAATTTAAAAGGGAAATTTAGTTCATTTTCATGATGGAATGCGTGAAGTTAAAAATTAAAAATCTAAAAACACTATTTTTAAGGTTCACATGACTGAAAACAAAATGTTTCCTCTTGAGCTATTATGCTTGGATGATTGTGCAATGGTTGCTAATATTCATGGCGAGTCTAGACTTTGGCATTTAAGGTATGGGAATTTACATTTTAATGGGCTAAAATTGTTGGGTCAAAAAAACATGGTGAAATGATTGCCATTTATTGTTTCGGTTGATAGTGTTTGTGAAAGTTGTGTTTATGGAAAACAACACAAGCTTCCCTCTGCTGAGTGGGTTTTATACCCATTAATTGACTGCATTTGAGCTTAATCTTTTGGAAGTTTTTAAGTGTTTGTATCTATTCATACATGTGTTATGTTTTTTTGTAGGAATTGGGACAAAAACTACTTGGATCGACGTTTGGGGTTGCTAGATTCACATTTTCGGTTTGTCATTTACATAGCAGCCACTTCAAAGCCAATTTCAGAATTGCTCCAATCTTTATTTTGAAAAACTCAAAGAATGAAAGTTGTAGATCTACGTCTCCTCTTTTCGGAACATCTTGAATCATCAAAATCGGAGTTCAGAAAAAGAAGTTATGACCATTTTTTCAAAGGACGCCAGAGCAGAAAATTTCCAAAAAAGGATGTCCGCTGGGGCGGACATTTTACATACAAAACCCCGCCGGGGCGAGGGTACAAGCCCAAAAATAGAAGCCTAGCCCGCCGGGGAGGGCCTATTAGTATAAAAAACCCCGCCGGGGCGGGGGTACGGGCAAAAAAAATAGTTTTTCTCAAAATTTGAGTTCAAGAAGGATTGGTTCGAGTTGATTGATTCAAGGACTTTCAAGAGGACTTGAAGACATATAAATAGGTATATAAAAGGAGGAGAATAAGAAGGATTAGGGGGAGAGGATTCCATTAGATTAGATTAGGGCAAAACCCTAGTTCTTATTAGTTTTGGAGATTGAAGCAACTTGGAAACCATTGAAGATCAATTACAGGAGCTTGAGGAAGATGGAGATTTGCTGACAACAACTTTATTCTTTACTCTACTCTTATTTTTGTCTTTCAATGTTAATTTAATTGTGGATTCTTAGTTTTAATTCAATAATCATGAACTAAATCTTTTGTTTAAGATTACAATGGAGCTTATTGCATAGTTTATTTTTAGTATGCTTCTCTATTGATTATTGTGATTATTCTTGGATTGTCTATTATGATTTGTATTTATTGCTTAATTGTCAAGCTAACAATTACCGTGATAATCTATATGAACTCGAGAGATGAAGTATAGATTTAGATCTGATCATAATAGCATGTGATTGTGTCTTCTGCATGACGTTGGAATTAATAATTTATGTTTAGGATAGAGATATACCTATACATTGCATGTAATTTGAGAAAGAACTTGTGCTTAAAATCCTTTTTAATTATAATTCACATAGAGATATAGTGAATTAGTTAATTAGGGTGTTCTTCTTAATTCTATCATCTGTGGATTTAAGTTGATTTGAGTATGATGTATTGAGAGATGGTCATATTTATTTATGTGTTCTTGATTAACAATTCAGAATGGTGAGCTTAATTAATAAGAAGTGTATTAATTTAAATGAAGCAATAAGTGAATTTGTGATCTTAAATCTCCATAATCTGATTTTTAATTAGTGGTAATTAGAATTAGTTTAGTTAAATAATTTACTTTATAACATTAAATTGATTGTTTAAATAAATTTAGTTTGGTTAAGAGTTAGTATTTGGTAATTTGTATTACTAATTCCTCGTGAGAACGATGCTCTACTTTTACTTTATTACTTGTTGACCACGTATACTTGCGTTTTATGCATAACTAGATTTTACCCAACAAGTTTTTGGCGCCGCTGCCAGGGAATTAGTTTACTATATATTTTTTGTCAATATTAGCTTCAATCAAATTAGTCTTAATTTAAACATTTTTTTCTCATTTTATTTAATTCTTTTACTATTTTTCTTTCTTTTCAGGTACGATGGATGGATGCAATTATCAATGGGCATATACGAATATGACTCCACCAAGGGACACATGAATTGATGGACTCAATGCATTTTTTGCATTGTCAGCACAAATTGAAACACTTTCGAAGAGGTTGGATGTTATTGTAGCCCAACGTATTCGAAAGATCGTAGTAGATTGTAATTATTATGCTGGCAATCATCTGAGTCATCAATACATCGTTAGATTTGGATCAGTACAGTATGGGAGTGATTACCTCAACAACTATTCTTATCCTAGTTATCATCAAGTTTGGGGGTATCACCCAGATGCACCATGGAGCTATAACTATCAAGACAAATACTCTGCTCCAAATCCAACATACACTTCAGAATTCTCATGTTAACTTCCATTGCAAGAAGAAAAATCAAATTTGGAGGAATTCATGTCAAAGCTCATAGAAAACCAAGAGGAGAAGATGATGAGTCAAGGAATATCGAGCCACAATTTTCAGTACTAGATGGAACAACTCATCACCAGTTCAACCCATGGTCCTCAATGCATGGATTCCAAAACTGAGACAGATAATTCAGGGGTGGAGGAATTGTTATCCAAGTTCATAGCATCAAATGAGGAGAGGAGGATTAATCAAGAGCGGTCAATTCAGAATCTTCGGAATAAGATAGGTCAAATGTTCAAAGCCTTGAACAACTGTCCTCAATATAATTGGTGTTATGACATGGATTTCGAGATTGATGAAGTGCCCGAACCAAATCTACAACTGGATGAGACACGAGATATTGAAAAAGAGGAGACAAGTTAGGAAAATGAAAATAAGGTCGGTGAAGAACTAACTATGAGTACCAACGAGGATGAGCCGATGTTATTAGTGCCCCAAGTTCCTTCGCCGCAAAAGATCAAGGGTTCAGTTAGATTTGCAAAACCGTGCCCGCTTGGTAGTCATGTCGTCGGCAAGGCTCTTTATAACATGAGAGCTAGTACAAATGTGAAGCCATGGTGGGATGAGGAGGAGAAGATAGAAGAAGAGCCCGTTGTGCTTGCCAAGCCTCAAAGCCCCAATCAAATTATAGGCTCAACGAACGGAAAAGCACCTAGTTATTCAACTTTCTTAATTGGGCACTTATTTAAACAAAGCATGCTAGGTGACTTTAATTCGATAGCCATCACAAATGGGAATCTACCAAAAGTTACATTATTTTTGATGGATGGAGGGTTCCTCAATTATCGAAGAGGAATTGGATAGTGCTGACCAGACAAAGTCAGGCTGAAAGACTGTAATTCAAGTGCTAAATGGGAGGCAACCCAGAAATTTTTATAATTATATGCTTTACTAGTTTATTTAGTAGATAGGAATTAATGTGCTTATTAAGTTCTCTTATAAATTCAAAGTGCTATTCTAATCCATGTTATCTCTCTTTATTGCGGGTATTGGTGGCTCAATAAATAAGCAAAAGATTATGGAAAGGGAAGCCACTAACATGAACCCATGCCACAGTATCCTCCTTTAGATCCCGATGTGGAGGAGTTTTCAGTCTTTGTTCCACAACCACCACCACCACCACCACAAGCTTAACAAATCAGGGAAGTCCTTAACTCTTCAATTCTTTTTATTTAAACAATGAGGACATTGTTCACTTTGAGTTTGGGGGTGGATCATATTGTATTACATAATTGTTCAGTTCACATACATTGCATTGGTTAGTATGTTTATTTTTACATATTTTAGGCATGTTTCAGATAAAGAAAAAAAAAAGAAAAAGAAAAAATATTTTCTTTTGTATTGAGTGTTTGCATATAGAATGTTTGCATGAATCTAGGTAATGGACTGGTTTGAATTTAGCTCGACCTATGATAAGATTGCTTTTGTTTGTTAACTTGAATAGTGTTGATAATTGATGATGAGTTCTAATTTTAATCATGATGATAATATGAGCCTGTCTGAAACTTATGTAACCAGTTAACACTTAATTTAACTGTTTTAATCTACTTGGTTCAAGGGTTTTATAATTTGTTCATGAGGGAAAATCTTGGTTAAAATTTAAGGAAATTAGTGAAATGGCGGTAAAGGTTGGAATGACGTAAAAGCTTGAGTTTGGGGGTATCTATGGGGTATATATAAAAAAAATGAAAAAAAATAAATAAAAACAAAAAAGGAGAAAAATGATGAAAAAGAAAAAAAATGAATAAACACCGTGGTATGCTTGTCTAGTTTTGCCGAGAGGATTGTCTTTACACCTAGCCCCCTAAGGTCTTAATGGCTTGGGTGTCGTTGGTCGAAAGCTCGTTAAGGTAGCATTGAAAAGCCTAAGGGAATAAGACATTGCACAGCCATGAGAAAAATAAAAAAAATGAATAAAACACGAGAAAGAGCAAAAATTCCCTTGTGACTGAATAAAAGTAGAAATAAATCGTGTATTTACCCTTAGACTTGGTAATTGCTTAGTTTTAACCAGAGTTGTCATGTTCACAAAAGTAATTGAATTGGAACTGAAATTTTCCTTCTAAGAAGTTTGTTATGTGATTTTCTTGAACTGTGGTTGGTTAGAATGGTTAACAAGCACACACGCACAACATGGGTGATGACAGGTTTAGATTGACTAACTGGTTAGAGTTATGGACTTTGACTTGATTGAATATATTGTTTGAGTATCATTAGTATCTTTGAGGCCTGTTGTTATGTATCATATTGATTTATTACTGGGTTCGTAGGTATATTAGGAAGTAGATCATACATATGCATTCATGTAGTTGAGTTAGGTTGTTTATTTTTAGTTCTTTTGTGTTTTTACTTGAGGACAAGCAAATGTTTAAGTTTGGGGGTATTTGATGAGTAAGTTTTATACCCATTAATTGAGTGCATTTAAGCTTAATCTTTTGGAAGTTTTTAAGTGTTTGTGTCTATTCATACATGTGTGATGTTGTTTTGTAGGAATTGGGACAAAAGCTACTTGGATCGACGTTTGGGGTTGCTAAATTCGCATTTTCGGCTTGCCATTTACATAGTAGCCACTTTAGAACCAATTTTAGAATTGCTCTAGTCCTTATTTCACAAACCTTAAAGAATGAAAATTGTAGATCTACATCTCCTCTTTTCAGAACATCTTGAATAATCGAAATCGGAGTTCAGACGAAGAAGTTATGACTATTTTCCCAAAGGATGTTAGAGTAGAAAATTTTAAAAAAGGATGTCTGCCGAGACGTGGGTACAAGCCCAAAAATAGAATCCTAGCCCGCTGGGACGGGCCTATCAGTACAAAAAACCCCCGTCGGGGCGGGGGTACAGGCAGAAAAAGTAGTTTTTCTCAGAATTTGAGTTCAAGAAGGATTGGTTCGAGCTGATTGATTCAAGAACTTCCAGGAGGACTTAAAGACATATAAAGAGGCATATAAAAGGAGGAGAATAAGAAGGATTATGGGGAGAGGATTTCATTAGATTAGATTAGAGTAGGTTAGGAAAAAACCCTAGTTCTTATTAGTTTTGGAGATTGAAACAACTTGGAGACCATTGAAGATCAATTGTAGGAGCTTGAGGAAGATGGAGATTTGCTGACAACAGATTTATTCTTTACTCTACTCTTATTTTTGTCTTTCAATGTTTATTCAATTGTGGATTCTTAATTTTAATTCAATAATCATGAACTAAATCTTTTGTTTAAGATTACAATGGAGCTTATTGCATACTTTATTTTTAGTATGCTTCTCTATTGATTATTGTGATTATTCTTGGATTGTCTATTATGGTTTGTGTTTATTGCTTAATTGCCTAGCTAACAATTACCCTGATTATCTATATGAACTCGAGAGATGAAGTATAGATTTAGATCTGATCATAATAGCATGTGATTGTGTCTTCTGCATGGCGTTGGAATTCATAATTTATGTTTAGGATAGAGATATACATATACATCGCATGTAATCTGAGAAAGAACTTGTGCTTAAAATCCTCTTTAATTATAATTCACATAGAGATATAGTGAATTAGTTAATTAGGGTGTTCTTCTTAATTCTATCATCTGTGGATTTAAGTTGATTTGAGTATGATGCATTGAGAGATGGTCATATTTACTTATATGTTCTTGATTAATAATTCAGAATAGTGAGCTTAATTAATAAGAAGTGTATTAATTTAAATGAAGCAATAAGTGAAGTTGTGATCTTAAATCTCCATAATCTGATTTTTAATTAGTGGTAATTAGAATTAGTTTAGTTAAATAATTTACTTTATAACATTAAATTGAGTGTTTAAATAAAATTAGTTTGGTTAAGAGTTAGTATTTTTTAATTTGTATTAACAATTTCTCGTGGGAACGATACTCTACTTTCACTTTATTACTTGTTGACCACGTATATTTGTGTGTTGTGCGTAACTAGATTTTACCCAACAGCCTCCGGTTGGTAAAGCTTGGAGAGCGAAGATGCCTTTGGAATTGGTTCACACAGATATTTGTGACCAACAAAAACTTTTTCTTTGAATAATAGTAATATTTTCTATTCTGTATTGATGATTTTTCTCGTATGAGTTGGGTGTTTTTTCTTGCTAAAAAATAAGACGCATTTGAAAAGTTTAAGGAGTTCAAAGCTTTTGCAGAGAAACAAAGTGGCTATGCAATCGAAACTCTCAGAACTGATAAAGGGGGAGATCTTATCTGATGAATTTACTTTCTTTTGCAAAGAGAATAGTATTCGTAGGCAACTAACAGTAAGAAAGACTCTAGAACAAAATGGTGTTGCTAAGCAGAAGAATCAGACGGTTGCAAAAATGGCACAAAGTATGCTAAATGAGAAGGAACTTCCAAATAGTTTTTTGGGTTGAGGCAGTAGCTACTGCAATCCATCTTCTCAATATATCTACAATGAAAGCGGTAAGAAATCAAACACCTTATGCCTTACTTGATTCTACCGATCGTACTAAGTTGGATAAGAAAAGCGAAAAGTGCATTTTTATTGGGTATAATGCTGAAATAAAGGTTATCGTTTGTATAATCCTCTTACTAAGAAGTGAATCATTCGATGAGATGCAATTTTTTATAAGAACAGTGTTTAGCAGCAAAATGGTGATAAAGATCAGAATATATCCTCTGTAGAAGACGGGATAGAATCATCTCAGCTATAAGAGGATGTGGGTTCACCCCATGTTTCTCCTATACACAGTCAAAGTAGGAGCTTAATTAGCAACAATTAACCATCTCAAAATAGTGAAACTCCGCTAACAAAGATGCGGTCTTTAAGTGATATATATTCTTTTACTTATGCTTTTTTGGTTGCAAAACTTTTAAGTTATGATGACGCTTGTGAAAAAGAAGAGTGGGAGAATTCAATTAAAAAGGAAATGTCTGCCATTGAAAGAAACAACACATGGGAACTTGTGCATTTGTCGCCGAAGAAGAAAGCTATTGCGTGAAATGGGTCTAACAAAGTAAAGTACCAACCCGATGGAATTATGCGGAAGGATAAGGCGAGGCTAGTTGCTAAAGGGTATTTACAAAGGCATAATGTTGATTATTTTGACACTTTTTCACCCGTAGCTAGATTTGAGACTGTTAGAATAATTTTGGCTTTAACGGCTCAAAAAATTTGGAATATTTTTTAATATGATGCAAAGTCTGCATTTCTAAATAGTTTTTTGGATGAGGATGTGTATGTTGAATAACTATAGGGATTTGTCATCAATGGCCAAGAGGAGAAATTTTACAAGTTGAAAAAAGCCCTTTATGGTCTCAAGCAAGCGTTGAGAGCTTGGTACAGCAGACTTGACTCCTATTTCCTTAAAAATAATTTTCGTCGAAGTGAAAGTGAACCCACCTTATATGTGAAGGTAAAAGGTAATGTGCTTATTGTTTGTGTTTATGTGGATGACATGATATATATGGGCTCTTCTAATGCTCTTGTTAGAGAATTTAAAGAAAGCATGATGAATGTTTGATTGCATCTTAATGCATCTTAATAACCCACCTCTTATTGTATCTTAACAATTCATATCTTTGTATTAAGAGGTCCTTTGAATAGTTTAGACTCATATTTGTATCTTAACTATTCAGATGACCTCTTAATATAAAGATGTGGGCTGTTAAAATTTATTAAGATGTGGACTGTTAAGATGCATTATGATGCAATTAAATACCAGTTTGATATGACAGATTTGGGGTTGTTACATTATTTTCTTGGTATTCAAATTCAGCAAACTAATGTGGGTATTTTTGTTTCACAAAAGAAGTATGCTCTAGACTTACTTAAGAAGTTTAATATGCTTAATTGTAAAGCTGTGTCTACTCTCATGAACACCTGTGAGAAATAAACTATGAATGATGGAACAACGAAGTAATGAGAAGTGGTTTAAAAGTATTGTTGGTGGGATGATGTACTTGACTCATACTTGCCCTTATATTATGTTTTCGGTTAGTTTGGTGTCAAGGTTCATGCATTGTCCTTTAATGCACCATCTTGGAGCAGCCAAACGAATTCTTTGCTACATTCAAGCACCTAGAAACTATTGAATTTGGTATAGTCTAGTTTCCACGATGCAATTAATTGGTTTAGCATACAATGATTAATTGGGCAGGTTTTGTAGATGATATAAAAAGCACAAGTGGTTGTGTATTCAACATTCGTTTAGGGGTTGTTTCGTGTTACCACTATGTTATCTTCCTCTGAAGCATATTGCATTATAGCAACTTCAACTATTTGTCAAGGCACTCGGACGAGGAGAATTCTTGCAGATTTGCAACAAGTTCAGCATGATTCCACAGAAATTTATTGTGACAATAAGGCCACAATTGCAATGACAAATAATCATGTCTTCCGCGGAAGAACCAAACATATAAAATTTCATCATCATTTTATCAGAGATGTAATTGCAGGAGTATTAATGGAATTGAAGTACTGTTCTACAACTGAGCAAGTGGCTGATGGTTTTACTAAAACTCTTCCTTACTCGAAGTTCGTGAAGTTCAAATCTCTTTTTCGTGTATCCAGTTTTTGCATTAAGAGGGAGTGATAAAATACGTGGGTCCTTAGTTTTAGTGTATACAGTTATTTGAATAAGTCAATTAGAAGTAGTTGGAATCATGTGCCTAATGTATCTATTTTTTAGGATTAAGAACAAAGTGGAAACTACTTCCACCTATGTAGCTGCACGTTTTGGTTCATATTTCTCTTTTAATAGTCAGATTAAGTCATTGATATGTATCTAAGAACTTGATTCATCTAGAATATAATAAAATGCGTATGGTTTTTTCTAAGTTTCTTCCTTTGTTTTTTTGCTGTAGCAAACTTGAATTCCTGTAGTTTATATTTATTCCCTTGTTGTCAAATATTGCCTTGTTGTGTTACTTTTGTTTAATGCAACTAGAAATACAACAGATTCCCAACAATAATATGTCATATGCTGTAAATCTTGGTACTGTAACCCTTATGCTACGTTTAGATTGAAGGAATGAAATGAAAAGTGGAATGATTCATTCCATTATAGTTGGAATGAGTTATTCCATATGTTCTCCCTCCCTTAAGGAACCAAACACAATTTTTTTCATTTTAATCACAATTAAACATAATTTTTTTGATTCTATATGAATGAATCATTTCATTCCCACCTTCATTACTCTAATAAATATAACTCCTATAACTATAACTACTATAACATTGAGGCACACACACGAGCAAGGTTCATTATCCTTGATGAGTACCCAAATATAGTGATTATAAAGTGACTACGGTAATGTATTACCCCAAGTAAGAGAATATACATTGTACCTTATTATAAGTCTTTGGGACATAATTCACACAACTACTTTTATAAAACAAATTCCACAAATTCCTTTTCAAAATCATCTTTAGTTCCACCGCTTCCAAAAAGGAGTTGCATCTAGACCTGACAAAATATGGTTATGAGTTGGTTTTGGTTTACAAAATATGGTTATGGTTCTATTTAAGAACTAAAACCATATTAACTATTTTTAATATGGGTTGTGTGGGTTGGAACCATATAGTTATGGTTCAAATATAAGTCGACCCATATTTTAAATTTTAAACTTACCTTTATTATGATCCAATTAAATAAATTATTATTAGATATATCATGTATACATAATCACTAAGCATTTTATTTTTTTTGGGGGTGGGGGTGGGGAGGCAGGGGTGTATACATAATCAATTAATTGCTGAATATTTTTTTTAGGGGGTGGAAAATGTATACATAATCACTGAATATTATTTTTTTTGGGATTGGGATGGGGGCAGGGACGGGGGCGGGGGTGGGGTAGTATACATAATCACTGAATATTTCTTTGGGAGTGAGAGTAGGAGTGGGGGTGGAGGTGTGGGTGTATACATAATTACTGAATATTAATTTTTTTAGGGGTGAGGGTATAATAATCACTAAATATTATTTTTTTTGGGAGGGGGTGGGGGTGTATACATAATTAGTAAATATTTTTTTAGGGGTAGGGGTGGGGGCGGGGTGGGTGAGGTAGGGGTGAGGGTATATATATAATCAGTAAATATTATTTTTTTGAGGGGGGAGGGGGAGGGGGTGGATGGGGTAGTGGTGGGTGTAGGCGGGGTGTAATGGGGTGAACGGGTGGTGGGGTGGGTAGGGGTTGATAAGTAGGTTTTATACCTACTTATACGATATTAACTAAACTGCAATCGTTGCCTAATCCCGCATTACTTAGTCTCTTTTCATGCATTTCCTTCCATTTTGTAGGATTCATGCTCGGGAACTCACTTGGTGGCATTTGGAGCTAAAAAGGATGTATTGAGAGCTTAAAGTGATCAAGTATTGAGGTAATGGCAAGTGGAGATGCAATAGTAGAAGAAAGCATAAATCAAATTCTGGTGTGCCGCGTGGCGACGTTAATATTGGTTTGCTGGGCAGCGCAACCGCGCCATTAGCAGCCCAGAGATCCTGCATAGCGTGCCCGCGCCCAATTAAGCTTACTGCATAGTGCGGCCGCACCAGTCTCTAATGAACAAAATGCTAACTTTTCATTTAAGTGACCAATGGGAGAGTAGCTTGAAGGAGGGGTCTTTGGAGGTTGATGGAATATATCAGAACGTTTATTTTAGCCATTTTGGGGATATACAGAGAATAGAGAGAAGGGATATACACATATTCTATTATCTACTTTTTGAATCTAGCATAGGTTTTTGATTTTCATTCCTAGATTAGCTTAGATTACGTTAGATCTTTGGAGATTGAAGCAATTGAAGATCCTTGGAAGTTTAGAGCTTAAGCAAGAGAAGAAATTCAGATTTGCTATCCCTAATTCATACTTCTCTTTACTTCTATTTACATTTTTCAATGTATAATCAATTGTGGATATTGGATTTTGTTTCAATTATGAACTAAACCCTATTTTGGAATTATAATAGATCTTATTGCTTAGCTAAAATTGATATGCTTCTTTGTTGAATTTCAATTAATTGTTAATGGATTGTCTAACGTGATTTGTGTTAATTACTTAATTACTTGATCACCAATTACTGTGATAACCTATATTAAATTGAGAAATGGAGTATAGGCTCAGATCTGATCATGTTGGCATATGTTTATGACTTCTAAATGGCGATGGAATTCATGATTCGTGCCTATATAAAGATATATCGAAGCACCGCATGTAGTCTATCGAGAACTTATGCTTAAACCCTAATTAATTGTAATTCACATAGAGATATAGTGGGTTAGTTAATTAAGGTGTTCACATTCATTCTATCTATTGTGGATTTAATGTGATATGGGTATGGTACATCGAGAGATGATCATATTTTGCTTTCGTGTTCTCGACTAATAATCCAAAGTAATTAATTGGGGCTTATCAGGAAGTATGTCAATCTAAGTGCTGCAATAAGTGAAATTATAATATCATATCTCTCTTATCTGATTTAATCATTTGTTAATTAGTTTAATTTGTTTCTCAGTACAATATAGATAATTCACAATCTCATCCATTTGTTTAAAGAGACCGAAGTAGTTATAAAATTGGTGCTTGATAGATTAGATTTCAGTTTAATTTTCTATGTGGGAACGATACTTTACTTTCATTATATTACTTGTTGAGCGTGTATACTTGCACGCATATATTGAACGGGAAAACAATCAATAAGTTTTTTGGCGCTGTTGCCGGGGAACATTAAATTATTTTTATTACTATCATCATCAGTTTAAAGTAGTTCAGTTTTAGTTAAACAATCTTTCTTATCTTATTTCTTTTTATATTTTTCTTTGTTTCAGGTACTCTTGAGTAGTGTATGCAAACTCGATCTAAGAAGCTTGATTTATTGCCTTACAAGGATGACATTAATAGAAGGATTCAACGATTGAGTAAGGGGATCACAGACATTCAAGAGGAAACTGAAACACCAGTAGTCATGGCAGCAGAGGAACATAAAGCATTGAGAGATTATGCTACACTGCGAATCAATGAACTACAATCAAGTATCACAAGACCAACCATAACAACAAATTCTTTTGAAATCAAACCAGGAACCATCCAAATGATACAAAACTTAGTCCAGTTTGGGGGTATAGTTAATGATGACCCAAATGAGCATTTGGTGAGCTTCCTTGAAGTTTGTGATACATTCAAGTTTAGTGGGGTATTGGATGAGGCAGTGAGACTCAGACTATTTCCTTTTACATTGAGGACAAAGCAAAAAACTGGCTTCACTCATTACCACTGGGCTCTATTACCACTTGGAATGACTTAGCATAGAAGTTCTTAGCTAAATTCTTCCCGTTTGCAAAGACTGCTAAAATGAGAAATGACATCTCTACTTTTGAGCAACAACATGGGGAATCATTATATGAAGCACGGGAAAGATATAAGGATTTGTTAAGGAGATGCCCTCATCATGGATTACCTCAGTGGATGCAGTTGAATACCTTTTATAATGGGCTGAATAGTCATACTAGAACAAGCATTGATGCGGCTTCTGGAGGGGCATTTATGGCTAAAAATTTTGAGGAGGCGTATGAATTGCGAGAAACCATGGCTGCCAATAACACCAATGGCTAACTTCTAGATTAAATCAGCAGAAAGTAGCCGGGGTATTAGAGGTGGATGTCGTTACAGGACTATCAGCTCAGTTAGCAGCAATGTCAAAGAAGATTGATGCCATTGCAGAGGCAAAAGTTCAGCAAGTAGCTATGGTTTGTGAGTTATGCGCAGGTGCACACCCTCCTGAGTAATGTGCCATCAATCCTGAAGCAATACAGTTTGTGGGTAGCTACCAGAGACCACCAAATTCGTACCAAAATCAAAACACTTACAATCCTGGGGCAAGAAACCATTCGAATTTCTCGTGGACCAACATCCAAAACCATCAACAAGCTCCACGACCACACTATCTCCCAAGATTCCAAAACCAACAGCAACATGTAGCACCACCTCCACTACTTGAAAGAAAGCCAGATTTGGAAGAACTCATGATGAAATGCATGGCTAACAATAATGTTATGCTAAAGTGCCAAGCAACTGTTATCAGAAATTTAGAAAATTAAGTGGGGTAAATGACTAGTTTGTTGGCAAATAGATCACAAGGATCATTGCTAAGTAATATTGAAGTCAACCTAAAGAGAGATGGAAAGGAGCAGTGTCAAGTAGTGACAATTAGAAGTGGAAAACAAATTCTAGCAGATGGCGCGGCCGCACTTGAAATACAAATGGAAGCCGCGCGACCGCGCCCTTCCCTAGTTACAAAAAATGAAGAAATTTCAAGGGAAAAGGAAGGGAAAGCAGAGGCAGAGCCAGAAAAGAAGGAAACAATAGAGAAAATCAAAGTTACTCCACCATTAGTATATCCACTAGTTCCTTATCCACAGAGGCTTCAGAAACAGAAGTTTGACAAATAATTCTCTAAATTTCTTAAAATTTTTAAGAAGTTACAAATCAACATACCATTTGCTGAGGCTTTAGAGCATATGTCGAGCTACATCAAGTTCATAAAGGGAATCTTGTCAAGAAAGAAGAATCTTGAGGACTATGAGATGGTAGCTTTGACTGAGGAGTGTAGTGTTGTTTTGCAAAGAAAGTTGCCTCCGAAATTGAAGGATCCTGGCAGCTTTACTATTCCCTACACTATTGGTTGCTTATTATTCAACAAATGTCTGTGTGATTTGGGTGCAAGTATTAATCTCATGCCACTATCGGTGTACACTCAACTGGAACTTCCAACACCAAAACCAACAAACATTTCTCTATAACTTGTTGATCGGTCTGCTACATATCTACGGGGTATTGTAGAGGGTATTCTTGTAAAGGTGGACAAGTTCATATTCTCAACTAACTTCATCATATTGGACTATGAAGAGGACAAGGACATTCCCATTATACTTGTGAGGCCATTTTTAGCAACTGGAAGGACTCTCATAGATGTGCAAAAAGGAGAATTGACTATGAGGGTTCAGGACCAAGAAGTAACGTTTAATGTATACAAGGCCATGAAATTCCCTATAGATGAAGAAGAGTGCTTTCGAATGGATGTGGTTGAAAAAGCAGTGGATGATGAGTTTCTAAAAGTGATGAATAAACACCCTTTAGAATCTACACTATTGGGGGACATTGACATAGATGGTCCAGAGTTGATAGAATATAAGGGTAATCAAGTTTAAAATCCCTTTTGAGCCTTTGGAGTGTGCAGACAAGTCTTTAGATCGGTTGAAGTCATCTCTTGAAACATCTCCTAATATTGAGCTCAAACCTCTATCTATTCATCTCAAGTATGCTTATTTAGATGAATCAGATACTTTACCTGTTATTATTGCATCTGCACTTAACACATTTCAGGAAAGTAAGCTGATTAGAGTCCTGCGAGAGTTTAAGTATTGCCGACATCAAGGGAATTAATCCTTCATTATGCATGCACAAAATTTTTATGGAGGATGATATAAAGCCTACAGTGGAACAACAATGGAGACTCAATCCTATTATAAAAGAGGTAGTAAAGAAGGAGAAATTGAAATGGTTGGATACTGGAATCATATACCCAATTTCTGACAGTTCATGGGTGAGCCCAGTTCAGTGCGTACCAAAGAAGGAGGCAATGACAATGGCAAAAAATGAGAACAATGAATTGATACCAACACGAACAGTGAATGGTTGGAGAGTGTGCATGGACTACATGAAGCTCAACAAAGCAACTAGAAAGGATCATTTTCCATTGCCATTCATTGACCAAATGTTGGACAGATTTGCGGGACATGAATATTACTGTTTGTTAGATGGATATTCTTGGTACAACCAAATTGTCATTGCTTTGAAGGACCAATAGAAGACAAAATTTACTTCCCCCTATGGTACATTTGCGTTCAGGCAGATGTCATTTGGGCTGTAATGTATCGACAACTTTTCAATGGTGCATGATGGCCATTTTCTCTGACATGGTTGAACACAATGTTGAAGTTTTTATGGATGACTTTTCAGTCTTCGGGTATTCTTTTGACAGCTATTTGGAGAACTTGATCATGGTGTTGAAACGTTGTGTGGAAACAAACCTTGTACTTAACTGGGAGAAGTGCCATTTTATGGTACAAGAAGGGATTATACTTGGGCATAAAGTGTCATCGAAAGGACTGGAAGTTGACAAGGCTAAACTTGAGACTATTGAGAACCTACCTTCGCCTACATCAGTCAAGGGGATACGTAGTTTCTTGGGACATACTGGATTATACCACAGATTCATTAAGGACTTCTCCAAGATTACAAAACCTCTATGAAGTTTATTGGAGAAGGATGTACCCTTCATATTTAATGAGGATTGTTTGTCACCTTTTGAGCTATTAAAGATGAATTTGACCACAACACCAGTGATAGTTGAACTAGATTTGTCCATGTCATTCGAATTAATGTGCGATGCTAGTGATTATGCAATGGGGGCTATATTAGGCCAACGCAAGGAAAAAGCTTTTCATGCCATCTACTACGCTAACAAACACTGTCTGATGCTCAGTTGAATTATATAACCATTGAGAAGGAGCTACTTACATTAGTTTATGCTTTTGACAAGTTTCGTTCTTACCTCATTGGGACTAAGTTTATGGTTTTCACTAATCATTCTGCCATCCAGTATTTGATTTCCAATAAAGGTGCAAAGCCTAGGTTGATTAGATGGATTTTACTACTTCAGGAATTTGATTCGAAAATTTGGGATAAAAAAGGTGTGACGCCCCCAAATTCGGACCTCCACTTGGTCACTCGAATTCGGTTTATCACGTTCTCATGATAATACCATAATAACTAAAATTACATAATCACAGCGGAAAATCCAATTTAGAATAATATAAAATGATTTATTATAATTATTCCCCTAAGTCTCGTAATCTACAGTACTTAATAGATTATATAATAATATCAAATAAAGACTTATTACATAATCCTACTTAAGCTTAAACATAGTCTGAAAACAGTCTTAATACAACATAATAGTCTTAAACATAAAAGAATAAGATAGTCAGTAGCCTTGCCCTTGCCCTTGTCTTTCCCAGAGACACTTCCATGTTCCGCCTTAACTGAAAGGTTTTAAATAAGCAAGAATGAGAACAAATTGCCCACCAAGTAATATACAACAAGAGTAAAGAGTTTTATATCACGAGTTTGAAATATCGAAGTATCATCTTTAAGATAGTTCAGGATTTCAGAATAATATCATGAATAATGAATATCAACAATTCTTGAATCAAATCCTTGGAATAAGAACGATAATTCAATATAAATCAACAGATATATATGAATTTAAAGGTTATCAATGTATCCAACTGGATAGACAATTTATACTGAGCAAGCACTAAGGGCTATTGAACATCTACTAGAATTACCAATATTAAACTGATAACCCAAAAGAATCAAGTACTATAGATGATCAGTCTACAATACTCTAAGTTATGCATAACTACATAGTAATATTCACGCGTGTGTTGGGGCTTTCAACAATAAACACTCCCCTTATCATAAAGGTTGTTCAACTCAGTTTTCAAGATTTCCGCACCAGTCAATTGGTTTGGATAGTTTTATAAACATGCATATAGTTTAGCCGAATCAAATGGCATAAACACTTTCACAATATTCAAGAACAATACCATGTTCAACATGAATAATAGTTTTCTCAAGAGTTTAACATACTAGCTCAATTGAACGAGAAAGTAATATAACTCGCATTCAAAGAGATAAGATTTTCTTACGATATTCGTTTAATAAAGTAATGCAAGGGTTTAGGATACTTGCATAATGTAAAGGATAGTTCAGATACTTACCTTAAGCGTAGTTTATCCACGTTAATAAATCAACACTTTCGATTCCTATTTATAGTGTATTATAAGTACAAGATGCTCATTAGCTAACACATTCTTTAATCAAGCTCGACATGATTCAAGTATGTACATATGGTACAAAATAAGCTTATATGTTTATCACGAAATCAAGTATCTAGTTACTATATAAGCAATTTATAAAGCTCAAGGTTAAGACCTTTTTACCCTTGGACTTTCCTTTTACAAGGCAAACACCATCATATTACTTAATCATCACATATATACATGTATCAGTAGGTTTTAAACCACTTTTAGCAATATAGGCATCATACAAGTTAACTGTCCAAAATCAGATTGCATGATCTCAGATTCCAGACTGGCGCAGCTGCGCCATGGCTAAGCCTAGGACCGGTGCAGCTGCGCAGCCCTTTGGCCAAGCCAAGACTCAGCTGTTGCCTTGTGGTTTCTGTCCGGCTAGAACACAACATTTATTAATAATATGTTATTATGCCAAAGGTCCTTCTTAAGTCAGTCTAGGTCCCTTCTTTCATAACATAATTATAAATTAAACATTTCAACAAGTTAAGGCCATTCAAGGTCATGAAACTACAAAGTCTATAATGCTTGGCTTTCTAAACATACAAGGTAGTTATAAAACTCATATTTGGCATGCTTATGACTATTCATATCACATATGTGTAATTAGCATCATTTTGGTTTGAAAATATGATTTATATAGTCTCAACTTGATTTCACAACTCCTAACATAGTAGGTATATATGTATGATACATTAGCAAGTCTAAAAGTACCATCAAACATGCTCATAAAAGTCAGATTCTAAAATAGCATGTTAACATTCGTATTCAAAGTTTGTATTTTCATTAGTAAGGCTTACTAATAAGTCCAACATGTTCATGCTTCCTTACGAATCACATAAACACAAGTTAATGGTTTATTCATGCATTTCTAAACCATACCTACATGCTTACAAAGTTAGTATATAACCATGGCATACATACATATCAAGTTCGTTTCTAAAGTTCTAATTTCGATCTAAACTATATGCTTTTGATCATCATGTATGCTAACCTAGTAAAACGTGCTAACATTAGGTTAATATACTTATACATACATGTTACACATGCTTGCATGTTGGCTTAAGCCATAACAATTGATCACACTTAGCAGATTTTTTTATCAGAAAGTAGAAACTGAAAACAGAGACCGGCGCAGCTGCGCTGGACCCCAGTGTTATAACGGCGCAGCTGCGCTACGTCTGGTTCAAGCCCAGAACAGTCTGTGTCGGTAGAAAACTAACTCAACCATAGAAATTATTCACGAATTCAATTCTAACCAGTCATATATCAGTTTAAACATGCTTATATGGTTATATAAGAACTATGTAAACATTACCCAATCCTTATTATCATCTAACTCCACCTAATTTAGAATTTGATAATTTAAGCATGGAATTTTGATAGAAACTGAAAATGAAGAACAAGAAGAAGCTTATACCTTTACAATTAGCTTGCTAATTCATACTCCTTCTACTGATATGTATACAATCACTCACTCTATCTATGCTTTCAATCCCACACCTTAGCAATTCTCAGTAATGGACATTAGAAGGAGATGGGTTACATTTATAGAGAAACAAAAACACAGACAATGCATATATACAAAAAATTAAACCAATAAGAATATTAGATTACGTGATGGTTAAGAGAGAGTTGGTAAATGGTTGTTGGAGATCATCATCATAGCCACTCCCCTCATAATCATGAGCTAGAAGGAGCTTGGAAAAAGAAGTGGAAAATAGGCTTTAGCCTTTTTGTCATACACGTGAATGAGAAATGAGGAGCAATTGGACACTAATTTTGGGACAATTCAAATACTCAGCATTCTTGCAACACTTAGACTATACACTTATACACAAACCTTATTCTTATGTTATATTGTATACACATATCAACCATACATGGGTTATAACTTAATATCACAATATGATTTACATAATTAATATTTTAAGGTAGTAGATGTGGTATGAAAATGTAACATTCATATAATCCATGTACATTTTATCACACCGGTATACTTTATTAAAATAATAGTTTATAATATGCTCTAGATATATTATTTTACTATATATCCACATACATATTGTCACATTCACATTTTCATGATGTATTTCTATAGTTTCATTAAATGTTAATATATGGTTATTATATATAGTATAGTCACATAAGTGTCGTACTGCACTATATAATGCAGTTGTATTCATTATATGATATATTTAATTATTGCACACTTGCACATAACAGTCAATATAATCTTATTATATTAATAATGTACTTATTTGTTTTATGTCAAATAGATAAATTATTTATTGATTAATTAACAATAATATTAATTAATCCATTTCTCATTGATTAATGAAATTCTTAATCTCTATAACAATTAATATAAATTAATCGTTCACTTAATAATTCCTTCGTTGATTATTATCAACACAACGTACTTTTATCCTATGGTTTATTAATGTCACACATATAATAAAAGTGTTCCATTTTATTTTTACAAAAGAAAATTAGTTTTCTCCAACTGATCACTGGCGCAGCTGCGCCAGTTTGTACTGCTGGGAGGGCGCAGCTGCGTCGTACCCTGACAGTGCCAAATTGGTTTAGCTTCAAGCCAGTATCAACCTCCATCGCCATACTAGTTTTACATGACATGAATTAATGTCCACATGAGTGATATTACTAATTTAAGAACGTATTCATTACTTATATGAAATCACAGAATTATACACAATTAATCTTTTTCTCGGTTTAATCGCTTAAATTCCCTTCTCATGCCATACAAAGCATTATTCATCACAATCCACATTCGCATAAATTCAATTTAACTTAGTTGAATTATTCATTTCACAGCAAATCAATATTTATATTCAAATAAATATTCATTTTCAATAGTATATCCATTTAATAAGATGTGGAAATTCTCGGGTATTACATCCTCCCCCCTTATAAAAATTTCATCCCGAAATTGCTACAAGGTTACACAAATAGATAGGGATAATCCCTCATCATCCTATCTTTTAACTCCCACGTTGCCTCCTCGACATCATGGTTATGCCAAAGTATTTTTATAGAAGAAATGACTTTATTCCTTAAAGTTCGCTCCTTCCTATCTAGAATTTGGACAGGAATTTCTTCATATGCTAAGTTCTTCTCCGCTTGAATGGGTTCATAAGAAATCACGTGTTTGTAGTCAGGCTTGTACGGACGTAACATAGATATGTGGAACACGTTACGAATGTGCTTCCAACACAGGTGGTAGTGCAACTTTGTACGCTACTTCGCCTACTCGCTTTAGTATCTCGAACGGTCTTATGAATCTTGGACTCAGTTTTCCTTTCTTGTCGAAATGGATCTTTCCCTTCCATGGAGATACCTTCAAGAATACGAAACTACCGACTTTGAAGTCTCGGTCCTGCTGATGCAAATCTGCGTATTTCTTCTGGCGATCTTGAGCTGCTACTAGTCGGGCTTTTATCACTATCACCACGTCTGCAGTTTGTTGTACTAACTCTGGTTCGAGTATTCTTCGCTCTCCGATTTCGTCCCAACATAATGGCATTTTGCATTTTCTTCCGTAAAGAGCTTTGTATGGTGGCATGCCGATACTTGCATGGTAACTATTATTATACGCAAATTCGACTAAGGGTAGGTGGTCGTCCCAATTTTTCTTGAAGTCCATCACGCAAGTCCTAAGCATGTCCTCTAGCGTTTGTATTGTTCGCTCACTTTGTCCGTCTGTCTGAGGATGATAAGTTGTACTCAACCTCAATTGTGTTCCTATTCTCTCTTGCAAGCTTTTTCAAAAATTTGACGTGAAACGCGGGTCTCGATCAGAGATAATTGACACCGGCACTCCATGTTGTGAAACAATTTCCTTTACGTACAGACTCGCTAACTGATTTAAACTATAGCAGATCTTGATCGGTAGAAAGTGTGCAGTCTTCGTAAGTCGATCCACGATAACCCAAATGACATCATAACCTTTCTATGTAACTGGGAGTCCTACCACGAAATCCATTATAATGTGCTCCCATTTCCACTCTGGTATTTTCAACGGTTGTAGTAAACCACCCGACTGTTGATGCTCTGCTTTTACGCGTTGGCAAGTCAAACATCTACTAACGCACTCTGCAACTTCCAGTTTCAAATTGGGCCACCAAAAATGTTGTCTCAAGTCTCAGTACATCTTAGTGCCTCCCGGATGAACGAAATACGTCGTATTGTGTGCCTCATGCAAAATCTCTTATCTTAACTTGGTTACCACTAGTACCCATACTCTCCCTTGGAATCTTAAGATACCGTCTTTATCTATTCGAAATTTCTCTTCCTCATTCTCTGTAATCCTTTTTCTGATCTTCTCACATTCTTCATCTTTCTCCTGTGCTTCTTTTACTCTATTCAACAATGTCAGACAAGCTTCCATTACAAATAACTTCTCTTCAGACCTCTCGGGTCCCTTTACCTCTATTTCTATTTTTTCCATTTCTCTTATTAACTCTTCCTGAGTCGTCAATTGAAACAATTTCTCCCTTCCTTTCCTGCTCAGAGCGTCGGCAACTACTTTTGCCTTTCCTGGGTGATAAAGAATATTGCATTCATAGTCTTTGATCAATTATAACCACCTTCTCTGACGCATATTCAACTCCTTCTGTGTGAAGATATATTTCATACTTTTGTGGTCCGTGTATATCTCACATTTCTCTCCGTACAAATAATGCTTCTATATCTTTAACGTAAAAACTACTGCCGCTAACTCTAAGTCGTGAGTAGGGTATTGTTTTTTGTAATCCTTTAGTTGTCGTGATGCATACACAATGACTTTACCGTGTTGCATGAGCACACAACCAAGTCCCTTATGCGATGCGTCACTATATACCACAAAATTTCCCGCATCATCTGGTAATGATAACACATGCGCTTCACTCAATCTCTTCTTCAACTCTTGAAAGCTTTCTTCACATTTGCCGGTCCATACAAATTTCACCGTCTTCCTCGTCAGATTAGTCAACGGGGTTGCTATCTTAGAAAAATCTTGTTTGAGTCTTCGATAGTACCCAGCTAACCCTAAGAAACTTCTCACCTTCATTGGTGTTCTCGATTGTTCCCAATTACTTACTGCCTCAACCTTTGCGGGGTCTACTGAGATTCCATTCGTATCCACCACATGGCCTAAGAATCGAACCTTCTTCATCCAAAATTCGTACTTTAAAATTTTCACATACATCTCCTTTCGTAGTGCCTCCAAAATAATCTTCAGATGTTCGACGTGTTCTTCCTCTGTCTTCGAGTAGATCAAAATATCGTCAACGAAAACTACTACGAATTTATCTAAGAATGGCTTGAAAACGCGGTTCATCAAATCCATAAATGCTGCCGGAGCATTAGTTAAACCAAATGACATTACCAAAAACTCGTAATGTCCATAATGGGTTCGAAACGCAGTCTTTGGTATGTCCTCATCCCGCACTTTCAGTCGGTGATATCCCGTCCGTAGGTCGATCTTCGAGAAATATTTTGCTCCCTTCAGTTAATCAAATAAGTCATCTATCCTCGGTAGCGGATATCTGTTCTTGATCGTTACTCTATTCAATTCTTGATTATCGATACAAAGCCTCCTCGATCCATCCTTTTTCTTAACGAATAACACTGGTGCTCCCCAAGGAGACACTCGGTCGAATGTACCCCTTATCTAATAACTCTTGAAGTTGTATCATCAATTCCTTCATTTCTACCGGCGCCATACGATATGGAGCTTTCGAAATTGGTGTCGTTCCCTATGCTAAGTCTATTACGAATTTGATTTCTCTGTCTGGCAGAAGACCAGGTAGATCGTCCAGAAACACATCTTGAAATTCATTTACTACGGATATATCCTAAATTTCTACTCTCTTTTAACAAGTGTCTACGATGTAATCTAAATAACCTACACATCCTTTCCTTAACAATTTCTTGGCCTGCATCATCGTAACGCAACACGATTGCTTAAGCGATGAGCTACCATAAAACACTACCTTAGATTTACTCGGAGTCTGAAGGTTCACACACTTGTTCTGACAGTAAATTACCGCCGCATGGTTATATAACCAATCCATTCCCAGTATTACGTCAAATTCTCCAAGTCTAATAGGAATCAAGTCTATGCTCAGTTCATGTTCTCTAATGTTTGCGCAATAATTTCGATAAACGTATTCTACAGGGATTATTTCCTTATTCGTAACTTCTATATTCAAAGGATCTTCTAAACGTTCTTGGGGTGTACTAAGTTTACTAGCAAATTCTTCGGATATAAAAGAACAGGTGGCACCCGAATCAAATAATACATAAGCATTTATATTATTGATTGGGATTATACCTGACACCACGTCCTTTGCAGCTACTGTGTCCTGGACGATCATATTAAAGGTTCGGGCGGTCGATCGATTGGGTTGCGCAGGCCCACAAATCATTAACTTGCTTCCTCCTCCCTGGCCTCCACCAGTTCCACCACTTCCTTTCTTTGGGTAATCCTTAATCTGGTGCTCTGTTGATCCACAAGCAAAACATCCCTTGATCTTCTTTGATTTCAGGCAATTTGGTGATATGTGCCCCTCTTGGCTACAATTATAGCACGTGCTCTTTCCTTTCTAGCACTCCCCCTGATGACTCCTCCCACACTTGTTACAAGCTTCAGTCCTTTTCTTAAAGTTTCCCTGGTGACTCCCACCTTGATTATTATTTCCGTTGTTGTTGTTGTTGTTATTGTTTTCCCATTTCCTCTTTTTGGAGTTACTCCCTCCGCTGCTGCTTCCTCCACGATACTCACTCCCAGTGTTCTTATTTTTCTTCTCATTATGATATAGACTTAAGGCCTCATTTCCACCTTCTGCAATGATTGCCTTCTCTAACAACGTCGTAAAGGAATCAATTTGGAGAACTGATACCTTATTGTACAACCACGGCTTCAGTCCTTGCTTGAAGCGTCTCGCCTTCCTTTCCTTATCTCCCACCTGGTGCTCCACAAATCGCGCTAGTTCATTGAACTTAGCTGCATATTGCGCCACCGTCATATCCCCTTATTTTAACTCTAGGAACTTCACTTCCATCCTATTCTTCATGCTCTTCGGGAAATAGTTCTCGAAGAACAGCGTCTTAAACCTATCCCATGTTATCGTTCCTTCGCCAGCACTCTACTGATTAGCCTCCCACCAATAGTTCGCTTCTCCCCTCATCATATATGTAGCAAATATTATCTTCTGATCTTCGCCCACGCGAGCTATAGTGAAAGCTTTTTCGATCTCCTTGATCCATGTTTGTGCAACTATCGGGTCAGTAGTTCCTACGAATTCTGGCGGCCCTACACTCTTAAAATCTCTAAAGTTTGTGACAGGAGCTGCTTGGGGAACGGGTGGTACTGGTTCATTCGTTCCCCTTAGAGCCTCTCCTAACAAATCTACAAGCCTCTGTATCGGATTTATTGGTCCTCTCTCATCATTTACCGACTCTTTTGGCACAGTTATTCTACGTCTTGGTGCCATGATTTGCATCACCAATTTTCATTTTATTATTATTCAATTATATCACTTAAGTATTTCTCTTAACATCAAGAAGAATAACTTTATAACACGTTTCTGAAATAAGCTCATTTATATTTATATGCCAAATCGTTACAATTACATGCTTCTCTCTAGCATACTACTATAAATGATAACGCATATCCCCTATTATCACAAAAGACGGGGACAACACTAGCTTACTATCCCTCTAACATTTTTCAAAAGTTTGGGGTTTACAATCATCTCACATCCTACACAAAAAATTGAGATTTCAACAACAGATTTAAACCACACATAAATAAATGTAATACAACTACTAATCTTCTTCCTTTAGACTCAATCTAACATCCCATGCTCCACGATGCTCTTGTATTCCTTCTGAGTAATGTGCACCACCATATCTCGACTTATGGTATGCCGGGTCTTTCCCTGCTCTGCCGGGTAGTGATTTACCCCATCAATCAACCTCTCCATGGTTGTGCGTAGAGCATGGCCCATCTTGTTCATCTTCCTTCTCTTACACCTCACTTCATCCTCTAGATCATTAACCCAATCATTAGCTCCTTCCTATTTCTTCTCGAAGTGGATCCTATCCATCACCTCCATCTCTAGCTGAGTGCGAAGTGCTTCCTTCTCCGTCCTCTCACTCATCTCTCTCTGCTCCACCTCTTCTAGCTTTCCTTCCAGCTCCACATTCCTAGCCACTGATCGGTGAAACAAGGTTCCCATATGGATCCCTGCCTCCTTACGGTGAGCGATTTCCACCTCCATCTCCTGCATCACTAATTGCCTCTCAAGAGCCTCAGTCTCTAATTCCTCCACTCTACATCCTAACTCCAAAATCTGTTCCTCATATTCTCCCAACATTTGATCCTCAAAAGTAGCCTCGTCAGAGTCCTCCATAGACACAAACTCCTCCTCTAAAGGCTCGTCCTCTGGATCAGACTCCCCAAGTAGAGGATCCATCTCCTCCTCCTCATCGTCCTCATCAATAGGGGCCACTACTGATATGGGCTCTGCTATCAATGGTGCCTCATATACCACGTGGATATCACGTGGCTCCTCCTCTACCACTCGACTAGGTCCTCCCATATCAGTCATCCTACAATTACCAACATAAGACAAGACAAATAACAACTCCATCATAATGTTAAATAACATATGTTCATTGTATAGAATGAAGTTATATTCTATAACACACTAAGTTTCTCAAGGAAAACTCTACATGAGTTTTATCTTCTTCCTAACTTCTAAGTTCTCCTGAGTTATAATCTAAGGACACTCGCTCCTAAGGTTTATAACTATAGCTTTGATACCAACCTGTGATGCCCCTAAATTCGGACCTCCACTTGGTCACTCGAATTCAGTTCATCACGTTCTCATGGTAATACCATAATAACTAGAATTACATAATAACAACGGAAAATCCAATTTAGTATAATATACAATGATTTATTATAATTATTCCCCCAAGTCTCGCAACCTACAGTACTTAATAGATTACATAATAATATCGAATAAAGACTTAGTACATAATCCTGCTTAAGCTTAAACATAGTCTGAAAACAGTCTTAATACAACATAATAGTCTTAAACATAAAGGAACAAGCTAGTCAGTAGCCTTGCCCTTGTCTTTCCCAAAGACACTTCCCTGTTCCGCCTTAACTGAAAGGTTTTAAATAAGCAAGAATGAGCATAAATTGCCCAGCAAGTAATATACAACAAGAGTAAAGAGTTTTATATCACGAGTTTGAAATATCGAAGTATCATCTTTAAGATAGTTCAGGGTTTCAGAATAATATCATGAATGATGAATATTAACAATTCTTGAATCAAATCCTTGGAATAAGAACAATAATTCAATATAAATCAACAGATATATATGAATTCAAAGGCTATCAATGTATCTAACTGGATAAACAATTTATACTGAGCAGTCACTAAGGACTATTGAACATCTACTAGAATTACCAATATTAAACTGATAACCCAAAAGAATCAAGTACTATTGATGATCAGTCTACAATACTCTAAGTTATGCATAACTACATAGTAATATTCACGTGTGTGTTGGGGCTTCCAACAATAAACACTCCCCTTACCATAAGGATTGTTCAACTCAGTTTTCAAGATTTCCGCACCAGTCAATTGGTTTGGATAGTTTTATAAATATGCATATAGTCTAGCCGAATCAAATGGCATAGACACTTTCACAATATTCAAGAATAATACCAAGTTCAACATGAATAATAATTTTCTCAAGAGTTTAACATACTAGCTCAATTGAACGAGAAAGTAATATAACTTGCATTCAAAGAGATAAGATTTGCTTACGATATCCATTGAATAAAGTAATGCAAGGGTTTAGGATACTTGCACAATGTAAAGGATAGTTCAGATACTTGCTTTAAGCGTAGTTTATCCACGTTAATAAATCAACACTTTTGATTCCTATTTATAGTGTATTATAAGTACAAGATGCTCATTAGCTAACACATTCTTTAATCAAGCTCGACATGATTCAAGTATGCACATATGGTACAAAATCATCTTATATATTTATCACGAAATCAAGTATCTAGTTACTTTATATGCAATTTATAAAGCTCAAGGTTAAGACCTTTTTACCCATGGACTTTCCTTTTACAAGGCAAACATCATCATATTACTTAATCATCACACACACACACACACACACACACACACACACACATATATATATATATATATATATATATATGTATCAGTAGGTTTTAAACCACTTTTAGCAATATAGGCATCATACAAATTAACTGTCCAAAATCAGATTGCATGATCTCAGATTCTAGACTGGCGCAGCTGTGCCATGGCTAAGCTTAGGACCGGCGTAGCTGCGCAGCCCTTTGGCCAAGCCAAGACTCAATTGTTGCCTTGTGGTTTCTGTCCGGCTTGAACACAACATTTATTAATAATATGTTATTATGCCAAAGGTCCTTCTTAAGTCAGTCTAGGTCCCTTCTTTCATAACATAATTATAAATTAAACATTTCAACAAGTTAAGGCCATTCAAGGTCATGAAACCACAAAGTCTATCATGCTTGCTTTCTAAACATACAAGGTAGTTATAAAACTCATATTTGGCATGCTTATGAGTATTCATATCACATATGTAATTAGCAACGTTTTGGTTTGAAAATATGCTTTATATAGTCTCAACTTGATTTCACAACTCCTAACATAGTAGGTATATATGTATGATACATTAGCAAGTCTAAAAGTACCATCAAACATGCTCATAAAATTCAGATTCTAAAAGTAGCATGTTAACATTCATATTCAAAGTTCGTATTTTCATTAGTAATGCTTACTAATAAATCCAACATGTTCATGCTTCCTTACGAATCACATAAACACAAGTTAATGGTTTATTCATGCATTTCTAAATCATACCTACATACTTGCAAAGTCAGTATATAACCATGGCATACATACATATCAAGTTCATTTCTAAAGTTCTAATTTCGATCTAAACTATATGCTTTTGATCATTATGTATGCAAACCTAGTAAAACATGCTCACATTAGGTTAATATACTTATACATACATGTGACACATGCTTGCATGTTGTCTTAAGCCATAATAATTGATCACACTTAGCAGATTTTTTTAACAGAAAGCAGAAACTGAAAAGAGAGACCGGCGCAGCTGTGCTGTGACACCCCCAAATCCTGGTACTTTATTTTCTCAAGATTTGGTGTTCACTTAATCAAAACATTCATTTCTAACTACCCAATCATAATAAACTGAATAATAAAACTCTTCCCATACAGGATTAAACTTAAATAAAAATATCCCAGGTTATCTAACCGTTAATTACAAACATTCAAATGCGGAATTTAAAATTTATTACATCACATCATATTTAAAAGTCTGTTATCATAATGATAAAAATAAAATTATAAGTCTTCATCACTTGTACATTTTCCCCTTCCCTTTAGTAGACGAAGGTTCACCTACCTTCTCTTCTTTAACTGCAATGAGTTTATAAATATGCAAGAGTGAGCAAAACAATTGCTCACTGGATATAATATGGAATCAACAGGAGTATAACAATAATAACTGTCGAAATAGGCTCATCAAAAGTGAATAGTACTCTATCAATAATAATCAGAAACTGAAATCCCAAAATATGAAAAATATACATCACTGAGGGTCGTAAGACCATGAACTACGTCCACAGTTGCAAGTAATCTTTCAACTCCAACTTTAACAGTCATAAGACTATAAGAACCTCATACTTAGGGGGATCAGCCCTTCGTACAATGTATTGTGCACAAATATTTTAACGCTATGCGTAAGTTAACCCCTAATCATAATAATAGAGTTGTTCATCTCAGTATTCAGAGTAAAAGTCCGCACAAAAGGAAGTTTGGTTTGGATAAGCTTTCAAGGTAATTTGGAATTCAACGAACATCAACTAAGAAGTAGTTGAATAAAACCAATAACACTATACTATAGAATAATCATGATTGAATCAATCATAGTAAACTAAAGTCATGCTTTAGGAATAATCTAATAGCATACAATTTGAATAACTATAGCATACCTTGCTTGAACAATACTAAGCCAAGGTTAATTAGAATTGAACATTAAGCATGCACAGTAATTTGAACGATAGAAATGATCGACATTAGTATATATAGTTGTGTATGCTAAACAACAAGTTAAATACAAGAATAACTTGCTTCAGAATAACTTACATCATTATATTGCAATCGAATTGAAAATAGTAATTGAATTAACAAGATAATAGATTAGAAAACTTTCCTTGTTCGTAGATTAAACCGAACAATTTGAATCACAATATCCTATATACATATGTCATCATAACATAGTTAGTCACTACCACTTTACAAACTTAACTAACTACATTCATCATGTATGTTTGATTATTTAATCACATAATCAAGTTATAACACAAGTAAATCTTTAATAACATAATTATTAGTATAGAAATACTAAAATCAATATTTTATAGTCCTACTATCATCACATAATGTTTCTTAAAATTTCGTGTACAAAAAGTACACTGTCAGACCATTCTGCTAACTCGCGCTGCGGCGCCATAGTTTACACTGTGGGTCGCGCTGCGGCGTGAGGATGGCACTGCAGCGTGGTGAATAAACTACGAAGTCGCGCTGCGGCGTTTCGATGGCGCTACGGCACCACGAACGTACTATTGGGCCGCGCCGCGGCACCAGACTCCAAAATCTGGCGACCAAGCTCGGCAACAGTATGAACAAAAGCCAAATTGGCCTACAAGCTCCAATCTAATAGACTAAATAACATGTAATTTACACATAGACTTCATGTAAACATATTGTGCAGACTTCTAACATGTTTCTACCCATAAAATAGCATAAACATCAAATTTACAACACCCAATTTCAATATTTTTGATAAAAACTCACTTTTTGATATTTCAATAAAAATCAACACCGTAAATTTTATTTTTCAACCAAAATAATTAATTCAAAGTATCTTTATCAATAATTATACATACTCTATCAAATTAGATGGTCAATTTATCAACTAAACAACTAATTAACTCTCAATTTTTACTTTAAATTAACCCATACTTATTCACAAAAACTCTCTATAAAAAGGTTTTCTTCATAAATTACATACATATCATCAATTCATTGATTATAACTTATGAAAATAGTTTTAACATCACTAGTTTATCACATAAAGCCACATAACAACAACAATTCATCCTTACACAAGGATTCTACAAAGAATTTGGGAAGAGAAAAACTAAACTTTTAAAACTAAAAAGAATAGAATAATACCTTGAAGAAGATGATGATACTACCTCTTTGATTGTCAAGTTTTTCTCCTCTTCACTCCCAATTCTCTAGGATTCTCTCACTTTTCTTCTTCTCTTCTTCTTCTTCCTCTAAGTTTTTCTCTTTTTCTCTCTTACCTCTCTCCTTTATTCTTACGTCTTAGAATATAACGCATATAAGATATAATATATATTAATTATATAATATAATACTAACTTAACTGACATCAGTTATAATTTTTTTGAAAATCAAAAGCCATAAGGCTTGTTTGGTTAGCTAACTAAAAATAAATCATTAACCTTTACACCTTATTTGGTAAACCTAATTAAAACAAATGGATTAATTCTTATACCTTGTTTGATAAAACATCATTAGATTAAAGACTTTAATATGCAATAAGACATGCTTGGCAAAACTAAATTAAACTCTTTTAATTTATTTTAATAACTCCTTTATAACATGGTTATTTGTCACATTTTTAATAAATTAAATAATCAATTTAATCAATTCAAATATTAATCTATTAAATTATTTTCACACATAAATCATTATCACATAATTATAATTTACTTTATAATTTTATTCAACCAACTAACACTTTATTTTAATCACAATTCCAATTAAAATACTATAATTCATATAATCATTATAAGCTCTCTAGCTTACTTATTAAATTAAATTAATATATAATCTCATCACAATTTATTTTCTTAACTCCTTAATTATTTTCTTACAAATAATTAACTAAATCAAATCAATCAAATTAATTAACTAAATCAAATCAATCAAATTGAACAATTATTTATTTAACAATAAACATAACCGTTAAATATTTATATAACTCAAATAAATATTTCAAATTAAATTAAAAGAATCTGGAATGTGACATCATTCCCCTCTTAAAAGGATTCTGTCCTCAGAATCACAATTCAAATAAATCATTCGTTACATTCTTCCCTACTTACAAAGATTCTGTACCCAGAATTGAAGACACATATTAAACAAATAACTCAGGGTAATCTTTCATCATTTTATCTTCGAGTTCCCACGTAGTTTCTTTAGCGTTGTGGTTTCTCCATATCACTTTCACAGAAGATATAACTTTATTCTTGAGCACCTGTTCTTTCCTGTCAACTATCTGGATAGGAATCTCTTTATAAGATAAGTCTTTATCAAACTGCAACGGTTCGTACTCGATCACGTGCTTGTAATCGGGCTTATATGGTCGTAACACCGAAATGTGAAAAACATTGTGAATATTTTCCAACTCTGGAGGTAGAGCTATCTCGTAAGCCACCTCTCCAATTCTTCGTAGCACCTCGAAGGGTCCAACAAACCTCAGGCTTAGCTTTCCTTTCTTACCGAAACGAATTTTCCCCTTCTAAGAAGAAACTTTTAGGAATTCATAACTTCCTACGTCAAATGCACGATCTTGTCTGTGTTGATCAGCATACTTCTTCTGTCGGTCTTGAGCTGCTACCAATCTTGTCCTGATGAGTTTGACAACGTCAGCAGTTTGTTGCACTAGTTCCGGTCCTAGCAGTTAACATTCACCGACTTCATCCCAGCACAGTGGAGTTCTGAACTTTCTGACGTACAATGCCTCGTAAGATGGCATGTCGATGCTCGCGTGATAACTGTTGTTGTAAGCAAATTCCACCAACGGTAATTGTTCTTCCCAGCTTCCTTTAAAGTCCATAACACATGCTCTTAGCATATCTTCTAATGTTTGAATTGTTCGTTCGCTCTGGCCATCTATTTGTGGATGATAAGCCGTACTCATTCGTAACTGTGTCCCCATGCATTCTTGTAGTCTCTTCCAAAAATTTGGCGTGAATCGCGGATCTCTATCAGACACAATTGATACTGGCACTCCATGCCTCGAAACGATCTCTTTAATGTACAATCTTGCCAACTGATCAAGATTGAATCTAATCTTTATTGGTAAAAAGTGCACTGACTTCGTCAGTCTGTCCACTATCACCAAATCGCATCACATCCTCTCTGAGTAGTTCGAAGACCCACCACAAAATCCATCGTGATGTGTTCCCACTTCTATTCCGGTATTTCCAACGGTTGAAGTAATCCGCTGGGTCTTTGATGTTCAGCTTTTACTCTTTGACATGTCAAGCATTTCGCTACGCATTCTGCAACGTCCCTTTTCATATTCGGCCACCAAAAATGTCGGCGCAAATCTTGATACATTTTCGTGCTTCCTGGATGAATTGAATATTTTGAGCTATGAGCTTCGGTCAAAATTTCTTCTTTCAGCTCTGGTGTTGCTGGAACCCAGATTCTTCCCTCAAACCGTAGTAATCCTTCGGTGTCGATCTTGTATTTTACATCACTACTCTCAATCAAATTCTCTTTGATTTTCCCACACTCTTCATCTTATTGTTGAGCATTCTTCAATTTGTCCACTAAAGTTGGACCAGCTTCTATCTGAAATAGTTGTTCGTCAGATTCTTTTGGAAATTTGATTTTCAACTCCAGTTTTGTCATTGCTGAAATGAGCTCCTCCTGAGTTGTTATCAGCATCAACTTCTCTCGACCTTTTCTGCTTAAAGCATCTGCCACCACATTCGCTTTGCTCGGATGGTAAAACATCTCACAATCGTAATATTTTATTAGTTTCATCCACCTTCTTTGACGCATGTTCAAATCCTTCTGAGTGAAAATATACTTCAGACTTTTGTGGTCTGTGTAGATCTCACATTTCTCTCCGTAAAGATAGTGCCTCCATATCTTCAGAGCAAATACAACTGCAGCCAATTCCAAATCATGAGTGGGATACCTTTTCTCATAATCCTTTAGTTGTCTTGATGCATACGCAATAACTCTGCTGTTCTGCATAAGAACACAACCCAACCCTTTGTGTGAGGCATCACTATACACCACAAAATTTCCTGTATTATCTAGTAATGCCAACACAGGTGCCACACTTAGCTTCTTATTCAAATCTTGGAAACTCTCTTCACATTTCTCCGTCCAAACGAATTTTACAGCTTTCCTTGTCAAATTTGTTAGTGGAGTGGCTATCTTAGAAAAATCTTGAATAAATTTTCTATAATAATCGGCCAATCCCAAGAAACTCCTCACTTCTGACTGTGTTCTTGGTTGTTCCTAATTGATTACAACTTCCACTTTTGACGGATCCACTGAAATACCATCCTTGTCAATAACATGACCCAAAAATTGTACACGGTCGAGCCAAAATTCGCACTTAGAGAATTTCAGTACAGCTTTTCCTTCCTTAGTGTTTCCAATGTCAAACGTAAATGTTCCACGTGTTCTTCCTGAGTTTTGAAATACACCAGAATGTCATCAATAAATACCACTACAAACTTGTCTAAGAATGGTTTAAACACTCTGTTCATCAAATCCATGAACGCAGCAGGTGCATTGGTTAAACCAAAAGACATCACCAGAAACTCGTAATATCCATACCGAGTTCTGAATGTCGTTCGTGGTATATCCTCCTTCCTCACTTTCAACTGGTGATACCCACTTCTCAAATCTATTTTTGAAAAATATTTAGCACCCTTCAACTGATCAAACAAGTCATCTATTCTAGGCAACAGATACCTATTCTTAATAGTGACTTTATTTAACTCTCTATAATCAATGTAAAGACGCATTGTTCCATCCTTCTTCTTCACGAATAAAACTGGCACTCCCTACGGCGATACGCTTGGTTGAATATATTTCTTGTCCAGCAGCTCTTGCAACTGTACCATCAGTTCCTTCATTTCTACCGGAGCCATTCTGTACGGGGCCTTCGATATCGGTGTTGTATCTGGCGCTAAGTCGATCACGAACTTAATTTCTCTGTCAGGCGGAAGTCCTGGCAAATCCTCTGGAAAGATGTCTTTGAATTCCCTCACTACTGGTATTTTATCCAGTTTTACATTCTTCTTCTGAGTATCGACTATGTAAGCTAAATAGCCCACACAGCCTTGACTCAACAATTTCTTAGCCTGCATAATCGTCAGACATCTCATTTGTCTAGGCGACTTGCTACCATAAATTACTACCTTTGACGGAGTCATAAGGTTTACACACTTCTTTTGGCAGTCAATTACCGCTCCGTATTTGAACAGCCAATCCATTCCCAAAATTACATCAAACTCCCCGAGTTTAATCGGAATTAAATCTACCAACAAGATATTCTCCTTAATGTTCACCCTACAATTCTTGTATACGAATCTAACAGGGATTACTTCCTTATTCGCAATTTCTATGTTCAAAGGAAAATTCAGTTATTCTCTAGGCAATTCTAACCTCTTAGCAAATTCGTCATATATAAACGAACAAGTAGCACCCGAATCAAATAATACATAAGCATTTATTTCATTGATTGTGATAATACCTGACACTACATCTTATGATTGCACATCATCTTGTACAGTCATATTAAAGGTTCTAGCTGTGGGTTTGTTTGATGCTGCAGGTCCTGCAATGGCCCATGTACCTCCATTGTTACCTCCATTGCTTCTGGTAGTCACTCCATCCTTCTTCTTAGGGCATTCACGAGCAAAGTGATCCTTGGATCCGCACGTGAAGCACGCATTCTTCTTCGGTTGAGTTCAATTTGGGGCGATGTGACCCTCCTGACCACAATTGAAGCAAACTCGTTTCCCCATCAAGCACGCACCCCTGTGAAATTTCCCGCATATCGCACATGCTTCAAACTTTTTATTTTGCTGGTTACCCTGCTGGTTTCCAGCACCTATGTTTCCATTCCACTTCTTCTTCAAGCTGTTGTTGTTGTTGTTGTTGTTTCCACGGTTACCACCTCCATTCTTAATCTCATTCTCATTCTTCTTCTTCTTTTGTTCCTGATTGAACTTTGTCACTGCCTCGCCTCCACCTTCAGCGAGTACTGCTTTCTCCTTCACCGCTGCAAATGTCTTCAATTGGAACAGGGAAACCCTATTGTACAGCCAGGGCTTCAGTCCCTGTTCAAACCTTTTCGCTTTACGCTCGTCTGTACAGACCTGATATGGCGCAAACCTCGCCAATTCGTTGAATTTCGCGGCATACTCAGACACCGTCATTGTTCCCTGCTTTAATTCCAGAAGCTGAACTTCTAGCTGACTCTTCGAACTCTCCGGGAAATAAGTCTCGAAGAACAACTCCTTGAACCTATCACAGGTCATCACTCCTGGCCCTTCACGAGTTTTATTGGCCCGCCACCAATAACTAGCTTCTGCTTTCAACATGAAAGTTGCGAAAGCAGTCTTCTGATCATCCCCTACCCTAGCGACATCGAACACCTTTTCTATCTCCATAATCCAGGTCTGTGCTTCGACTGGATTCATGGACCCACGGAATTCAGGTGGTCCTACCGCCTTGAAATCCTTAAACGTTGTTCCTTGGTTCTGTGGTTGATTTTGCAACGCTCCTGTCAGTAGCGTCACTAGTTGTTGAACGGGATTACCATCAACATTGTCGTTATTGGTTCCTTCTGTGGTTCTCTGTCGTGGTGGTTGACGTCTGAGAGGCATTTTCTGTTAAAACAAAACATTTATTAGACTATTACCCAGCTTCTTTAAGTATTTTCTAATTAACTTGCCTCCAAACAGAAATAACCACATAACACATAACACTTTAAATAAAGTAAAAATTTTATTTATTCATCATTACTTCGAAAAACATAAAAATAATAGCATCACTGCTATTTACATTCCTTTCCTGAACTACAAAAGTTTCAGGACAACATCATAATCATATCCCATAGGTTGCATAACACTTGGGATTTGCAATTTATTTAACCTTTCACTCATCATACAACAGCTACGATGTTCTATTAAGATACTTTTTAGCCCTATCACGTTCTTCCTCCTTGACTCGAAGCATTGTTCTACAATCTAACACGAATGATGGCAGCGTCTCGAACTGAATCGGATATCCCATGACCCGATCCTGAGCTCGATTAATTGCGGTGTTAAATACTTTATCCATCTCTTCCATCTTTATCCTCTTTGCTTGCGTGTCTCTTGTTGCTAATCTGGTTCGTTGAAAAGCTTCCTCGTAAGCATCTTCAGTTCTTGCCCTCTTATCAGCTTCTTCTCGCAGCTTGTTCTTCAGTTCAGCGACCACTTCGATCAGTTGTTCTTTCTCTCCTTCCGTCTGTACTAGTTTCTCCTCGACCTTTGTCAGTCATTCTTCACGATCCTGGATCTTGTCTTCCTTCTGTGTCATTGCAGTCTGTTGTTCAGCTACTATCTCTTGCAATTCCTCGACGGTATCCTGAAGTTCCACATTGCGGTCGTAGACTTCATCGTACATACGAGCGGCTATCGAGGTTAGTGGAGTCTCGTCCTCCTCATCCTCGTCATCCTCATCCTCCTGTGGCAACTCAACGGGATCCTCCTCATCTGTCTCCACATCATCATCCTCATCCTCAACTATTGTGACCAACGGGGCTTATTCCCGTGGCAATAGTTGTTCCCAAACTATCTGAATGTCGCGACGCTCCTCCTCTATAGGCATTTGAGGTCCCTCCTCCCTAGCATGACTGGATTCTCCGACATTAGTCATCTTGACAACAAAGTTTTGAAGTTTTAATTATTAATCATTACTACTCGACACTCACGAGTACATAAATTATAATCACACAAGCACATAAATTTTTTATTACTTCTATCTTAAAACTCGATAAGAGTTATCTCCACTATCTTTTCAGAGGTTACTTCCTAAGGCTTTTCCCCCCCACCTAATGTTCATAACCTAAAGCTTTGATACCAACTTGTGACACCCCCAAATTCTGGTACTTTATTTCCTCAAGATTTGGTGTTCACTTAATCAAAATATTCATTTCTAACTACCCAATCATAATAAAATTGAATAATAAAAACCTGCCCATACAGGATTAAACTTAAATAAAAATATCCCAGGTTATCTAACCTTTAATTACAAACATTCAAATGCGGAATTTAAAATTTATTACATCACATCATATTTAAAAGTTTGTTATCATAATGATAAAAATAAAATTACAAGTCTTCATCACTTGTACATTTTCTCCTTCCCTTTAGTAGACGAAGGTTCACCTACCTTCTCTTCTTTAACTGCAATGAGTTTATAAATATGCAAGAGTGAGCAAAACAATTGCTCACTGGATATAATATGGAATCAACGGGAGTATAATAATAATAACTGTCGAAATAGGCTCATCAAAAGTGAATAGTACTCTATCAATAATAATCAGAAACTGAAATCCCAAAATATGGAAAATATACATCACTGAGGGTCGTGATACCATGAACTACGTCCACAGTTGCAAGTAATCTTTCAACTCCAACTTTAACAGTCATAAGACTATAAGGACCTCGTACTTAGGGGGATCAGCCCTTCGTACAATGTATTGTGCACAAACATTTTAACGCTATGCGTAAGTTAACCCCTAATCATAACAATAGGGTTGTTCATCTCAGTATTTAGAGTACAAGTCCACACCAAAGGAAGTTTGGTTTGGATAAGCTTTCAAGGTAATTTGGAATTCAACGAACATCAACTAAGAAGTAGTTGAATAAAACCAATAACACTATACTATAGAATAATCGTGATTGAATCAATCATAGTAAACTAAAGTCATGCTTTAGGAATAATCTAATAGCATACAATTTGAATAACTATAACATACCTTGCTTGAACAATACTAAGCCAAGGTTAATTAGAATTGAACACTAAGCATGCACAGTAATTGGAATGATAGAAATGGTCGACATTAGTATAAATAGTTGTGCATGCTAAACAACAAGTTAAATACAAGAATAACTTGCTTCAGAATAACTTACATCATTATATTGTAATCGAATTGAAAACAGTAATTGAATTAACAAGATAATAGATTAGAAAACTTGCCTTGTTCGTAGATTAAACCGAACAATTTGAATCACAATATCATATACACATATGTCATCATGACATAGTTAGTCACTACCACTTTACAAACTTAACTAACTACATTCATCATGTATGTTTGATTATTTAATTACATAATCAAGTTATAACACAAGTAAATCTTTAATAACATAATTATTCATAGTATAGAAATACTAAAATTAATATTTTACAGTCCTTCTATCATCACATAATGTTTCTTAAAATTTCGTGTACAAAAAGTACACTATCAGACCATTCTGCTAACTCGCGCTGCGGCGCCACAGTTTACACTGTGGGTCGCGTTGCGGCGTGAGGATGACGCTGCGGCGCGGTGAATAAACTACGAAGCCGCGCTGCGGCGCCACGAACGTACTATTGCGCCGCGCCGCGCTGCGCCGCCAGACTCCAGAATCTGGCGACCAAGCTCGGCAACAATATGAACAAAAGCCAAATTGGCCTACAAGCTCCAACCTAATAGACTAATTAACATGTAATTTACACATAGACTTCATGTAAACATATTGTGCAGACTTCTAACATGTTTTTACCCATAAAATAGGATAAACATCAAATTTACAACACCCAATTTTAATATTTTTGATAAAAACTCATTTTTTGATATTTCAATGAAAATCAACACTGTAAATTTTGTTTTTCAACCAAAACAATTAATTCAAAGTATCTTTATCAATAATTATACATACTCTATCAAATTAGATAGTCAATTTATCAACTAAACAACTAATTAACTCTCAATTTCTACTTTAAATTAACTCATACTCATTCACAAAAACTCTCTGTAAAAAGGTTTTCTTCACAAATTACATACATATCATCAATTCATTGATTATAACTTATGAAAATAGTTTTAACATCACTAGTTTATTATATAAAGCCACATAACAACAACAATTCATCCTTACACAAGGATTCTACAAAGAATTTGGGAAGAAAAAAACTAAACTTTTAAAACTAAAAAGAATAGAATAATACCTTGAAGAAGAGGATGATACTAACTCTTTGATTGTCAAGCTTTTCTCCTCTTCACTCACAATTCTCTAGGATTCTCTCACTTTTCTTCTTCTCTTCTTCTTATTCTTCTGAGTTTTTCTCTTTTTCTCTCTTACATCTCTCCTCTATTCTTACGTCTTAGAATATAACACATATAAGATATAATATATATTAATTATATAATATAATACTAACTTAACTGACATCAGTTATAATTTTTTTGAAAATCAAAAGCCATAAGGCTTGTTTGGCTAGCTAACTAAAAATAACTCATTAACCTTTACACCTTGTTTGGTAAATCTAATTAAAATAAATGGATTAATCCTTATACCTTATTTGATAAAACATCATTAGATTAAAGACTTTAATATGCAATACGACAAGTTTGGCAAAACTAAATTAAACTCTTTTAATTTTTTTAATAACTCCTTTATAGCAAGGTTATTTGTCATATTTCTAATAAATTAAATAATCAATTTAATCAATTCAAATATTAATCTATTAAATTACTTTCACACATAAATCATTATCACATAATTATAATTTACTTTATAATTTTATTCAACCAACTAACACTTTATTTTAATCACAATTTCAATTAAAATAGTATAATTCATTTAATCATTATAGGCTCTCTAGCTTACTTATTAAATTAAATTAGTATATAATCTCATCACAATTTATTTTCTTAACTCCTTAATTATTTTCTTACAAATAATTAACTAAATCAAATCAATCAAATTAATTAACTAAATCAAATCAATCAAATTGAACAATTATTTATTCAACAATAAACATAACCGTTAAATATTTATATAACTCAAATAAATATTTCAAATTAAATTAAAAGAATTTGGAATGTTACATGCGCTGCGCCCCAGTGTTATAACGGCGCAGCTGCGCTACGTCTGGTTCAAGCCCAGAACAGTCTACGTCGGCCGAAAACTAGCCCAACACTACTACAAAACAGTAAATAGATAACGCGTAAAAAACGTTGTGGTTTGTATCTCAGAAACGTCATATTTAAGGGTGTTATCTATTTGACACTTTATACAATGTTTTTAAAACGTTGTGGTTTGTCACATTTACAACATTTTTTTCTTAAAAAACATTGTATATTTATGTTCTAGAAATCATTGGATGCTTGAAAACGTTGTAGATGGTATGATTCCACAACGTTTTTTTAGCTTAAACTGTTGTAATTTGATACATCAAACAACGTTTAGACACATTTATACAACGTTTAGAAAGTGCCATCTATTTGACACCATTTATACAACGTTTTAATTTGACTTAAAAATATTGTAATACATGCATATAACAACTATTTTTGGATCTCTACCTTAGCTAGCAACAACAGACAACGTTTAAATACATTTATACAACGTTTAGAAAGTGTCATCTATTTAAAGCCAAAATGTATCAAAACATTCAAAATATACCAATTACAAATAATATTACTATCCATACATCTCAAATTCAAAATATACCAATTACAAAAAATATTAATACCATACAATACGTTTACATCCCAATAATACCAAACTATCCATACATCTCAAATAATGGTTCTTAATGATGTAGTTTATATCACCTTAACGCTAATGGTTCTCAATGATGTAGTTTATATCACCTTCTGTGCAACATCAGTAGCCATTCTGTTATGAACTTGCTGAAGGGATCTCTTGAAATCCCTATACCTATGCAGCAACGCAAAATTGGAAATCAATTGAGTAGCATAAGTGTGAAACTGAAAATAACAACCAAATAACCAATAAATTAGCTGCATTCGTTCCAGCCTTTCCCTAAATCAGAGGAAGCAATAAATACAAGTGACAACATACTTGTGTAGAAACTCGAGACCCCCTGCAGTTCTAGACTCGGATCCCAACAATTTAATTAATCCTTCCCATTGCAGCAAAAAAGTGGAAACAATGAAGTAGTACCAATTTATAGATGAAATTGAATGCCTAAATAGAATGTGATATATATAGCTACTTGACTGAATGTGATATATATAGCTAGCAATAACCATAAATAGAATTTTAAATTGGGCAGAAATTATGGGACAGGTCAGAGAAAAGGGTACAGTTGGCATGGACGTGAAAAGGTCCATCACAAAAAACTGAGTATTGAGGTGGTGAACTAGGCAAGTACTGAGCTCTACATATTATTAGTAGTTGACCACATATTCAATTGTATGCATTGCACAACCAAGTTATAACTGATTCACTCTAAGTATGTTAGAAACTGATCATGTCAATCCGTGAGATGTATGCATACAGTTCTTGGATTATTCTGAAAACAATTAACTATATAAGATATAACATTGATCGTGACAATAGAAGCCATAATTGGTTGACTCATAACCCACACAAAAAAGTAAGATATAAGAATGTTATCTAATCCACTATCCTTAAAAGCAGATAATAAATGAGAAGAACATGTAGGTTTAACGCAAATACATTAGTAACATAAGCCAGGTTGCACTGCAAAAGTATCTTCAATTAGTTTTAGGATACATTCATAGTGGCAGATTAATTCCAATTATAATGCTACTCATAGATATCCCATTTATCAGAAAAACCAAATATAGCAACATGTCTAGAAACAAAGTTAATAGCCAGCAAAAAAAAAATTATGGGGGGTGGGGGAGGAGAGTCACCTTGCTGTTGAATTGAAAAAAAAATAATAAACAAGAAAAACAAAACAAAAATGTGCAGATCTCCATATAAAGTTATACCAGAACAGAAGAGCAAGAATCCAAAGTCTAATTCTCGACCATTTATTTGGTCCCGTTGCAGTAGAATGATTTTTGAAGAAAAGACAACTGTCCAGCTGGACATCAACAAGATACATGCCCCAGTATCCTGAGGAGGGAAAATGAGAAACACAAAGACCAACTTCTTGATATAATTTTATTATCAAGTGCCAATTTAGCACCTATTAATCTTTGACTAACATAGTCGGACTTGTATTTTAGCACCTCATTCTTGACCCTTTTTGTGATAAGTGTTGGGTATTACATTACTTATATATATTCATATTGCAGAGAAGTATTACACAAACATATTTAGTAATTTCATTTTTGCCAAACTAGAGCTCAAAGAAAGCTTCAACTGATGCACATGACTGTTACTACCGTGGGCAGCAACTGAACCATTAACTTCATACCATCTTTGGCTTGAAATTGAGTTTTCATTTCGGTTTGGCATGTTTATTCACTCTGTTTATAACCCTCTATAGCCCGCATGGATGGATCTAGACCAACCGATTCTCACAGCTAAAGAGTTCAAACTAGTGACATGAAGATATTGAGTTCACCTATCATCCCATCGAGCAAGACGGCAAGCTAGTTGTGCAATAACTCCATGTGCTGTTCTTGGTACATTATTACCACTAGCCAAAAGAAGTTCCTAGATCATAGAAGAAAACCAATAATTGGGAATCAAGCATAAGCAAAAACTTAATCATTCTTGAATAATTAACTAACTTATCATTCCAATTGACACAGTAGAAAGAATTCTATTCAGATACGAACAAACCTGAACTTCTGTGATGCCCAACACATTTATGCTTGAAGCAGATCCTTTCATATGCATCGCAGTTATTAAGAAGTTTTGTACTTGCCAAGAACGAAGCACAACTGGGATATCATCTTCATCAACATAAGGATCACCAGCTGATTGTTCCAATAGCTCAAACAACAAACCTTCAGCAACCCTAACAGGGACCTGTATGATACATTAAGGTAATCAGCATATCCATCATCTACCATGGCGTGAAGTTTTAAAATCTAAAAATCATTCCATCTTCTCTTTGTTTACTTTGTAATAAATAATTTATTTTGCAGTGCAGGGATCACATCCAAGCCATAAGAGAAATATATGTTATTAGTAATAATTAGCTGAATACCATTCTCTTTAGATCAGAGATAGAAGCAGTAAAGTAAAAAGAAGATAGAAAAAGAAAATCAAAATTACTCCATCATCAACAATTTTAAGCCCAAGCAAATTACGTGCCTATGCTATTGATAAAAATTTGTACAAAATGTAAACTTAAACCATTCACTTGTGGTATCTAAATCATAACTTGGCAAAGTGGTAATGTGCTTTCATGAACTCAAAGCAAAGAGTGGAACGAAAGTGTTAAAAATAGAATAGTTTAAAGGTTAAATCATAAGTACAATAATGCCTAATCATATTAATGTTCATCTCAATTTTACCAATTCTATATTACAATCTCAAGAATTATCAAATTTCTAGCACTATGATCTTATATCAGAGCATCTTTTAACAAAAAACTCTATGATATACACAATCAAATAAATAAGGAGATATCAAAATCAGTGGTACCTGGTTTGAAGAAGACGGAGAGACCGAAATCTGTGGCTTTCAACGACGAGTCCTCAACTGTACTCAACAATAAAAAATTCTTAGGCTTCAAATCCCGATGCATCACTCCCATCGAATGACAATTACGCACCACCGTCACCATCTGCCGACACAGCATGGCGGCAGTGTGCTCGGAGTAATGTCCTTTCTCGATGATCCGATCAAAGAGCTCGCCGCCAGCGCAAAGCTCCATTACTAGGTTCACAGAGCGGCGCCAGCCTTTCCTCGATTGTTCCAACACTTGTTTGCAGTTGGAATTGAAGCAAAGCTTCGCCGAGAAAGAAGAGGACGCCATGGAAGCTCACATAAACCCTAGACCCAAAAAAAATCTAGAGAGATTAACTGCTTTAATAAGTAACCGACCAGCAATTTCTCATATGTGATGGCAATTTTCCCAAATTGAAGTAAATCCTGTTCGAAGCGAAAAAAATGGAAGCACGTAAACCTAGGTGAGAGAGAAAGTCGAGGGAGCGCAGTTTCCCATCAGCTGAAAATACATTCTTTTTAATTTTAAGTTTTCAAGTCGCGGTTTTTTCCTCCGTAATTTTTACATAGATAACGTTTTTTTTATCAAGTTAAAACCAAAAACTGCCCTTTTAAATAGATAACGTTTTTTTATATATATTTATAATATTTTGTTAAAAAATATTGTAAAAAAAATACCACAACATTTTTTATAAAAACGTTGTGATTTAAGTATTATCTATTTACTACTTTGTACTAGTACAACCATAGAAATTATTCACGAATTATATTCTAACCAGTCATATATCAATTTAAACATGCTTATATGGTTATATAACAACTATATAAATATTACCCAATCCTTATTATCATCTAACTCCACCTAATTTAGAATTTGATAATTCAAGCATGAAATTTTGACAGAAACTGAAAATGAAGAACAAGAAGAATCTTATACCTTTGCAATTAGCTTGCTAATTCACACTCCTTCTACTGATATGTATACAATCACTCACTCTATCTATGCTTTCAATCCCACACCTTAGCAATTTTCAGCAATGAAAATTAGAAGGAGATGGGTTGCATTTATAGAGAAACAAAAACACAGACAATGCATATATACATCAAATTATACCAATGAGAATATTAGATTACATGATGGTTAAGAGAGAATTGGTAAATGGTTGTTGGAGATCATCATCATAGCCCCTCCCCACCCCCCCCCCCAATAATCATGAGCTAGAAGGAGCTTGAAAGAAGAAGAGGAAAATATGTTTTAACCTTTTTGTCATACACGTGAATGAGAAATGAGGAGCAATTGGACACTAATTTTGGGACAATTCAAATACTCAGCATTCTTGCAACACTTAGACTATAGACTTATACACAAACCTTATTCTTATGTTATGTTGTATACACATATCGACCATACATGGGTTATAACTTAATGTTACAATATGATTTACATAATTAATATTTCAAAGTAGTAGATGTGGTATGGAAATGTAACATACATAACATCCATGTACATTTTATCACACCGGTATATTTTATTAAAATAATAGTTTACAATATGCTCATGATATATTATTTTACTATATATCCACATACATATTGTCACATACACATTTCATGATGTATTTCTATAGTTTCATTAAATCTTAATATATGGTTACTATATATAGTATAGTCACATAAGTGTCGTACTGCACTATATAATGCAGTTGTATTCATTATATGATATATTTAATTATTGCACACTTGCACATAACAGTCAATATAATCTTATTATATTAATAACTTATTTGTTTTATGTCAAATAGATAAATTATTTATTGATTAATTAACAATAATATTAATTAATTCATTTCTCATTGATTAACGAAATTCTTAATCTCTATAACAATTAATATAAATTAATCGTTCACTTAATAATTCATTCGTTGATTAATATCAACACGACGTACTTTTATCCTATGGTTTATTAATGTCACACATAAAATAAATGTGTTCCATTTTATTTCTACAGAAGAAAATTAGTTGTCTACAACTGATCACTGGCGCACCTGCGCCAGTTTGTACTGCTGGGAGGGCATAGCTGCGTCGTACCCTGACAGTACCAAACTGGTTTAACTTCAAGCTAGTATCAACCTCCATCGCCATACTAGTTTTACACAACATGAATTAATGTCCACATAAGTGATATTACTAAACTAAGAGTATATTCATTACTTATATGAAATCACAGAATCATACACAATTAATCTTCCTCTCGGTTTAGTCGCTTAAATTCCCTTCTCATGCCACACAAAGCATTATTCATCATAATCCACATTCGCATAAATTCAATTTAACTTAGTTGAATTATTCATTTCACAGTACATCAATATTCATATTCAAATAAATATTCATTTCCAATAGTATATCCATTTAATAAGATGTGGAAATTCACGGGTATTACAAAGGGTACATAGAATCAAGTGGCAGACCATCTTTTGAGGTTAGTGAATCCGCTGCAAGACAAGATGGATAAGGCTTTGATCAATGAGTGTTTCCTTGATAAACAACTGTTTATAGTGAGATCAGAAATTCCATGGTTTGCTGACTTTGTCAATTATCTAGTAAGCAATGTATTTCCACCATATATGAATCGTCAACAGAAGAAGAAATTTTTACATGAGGTAAAAAGATACATTTGGGATGAACGGTTCTTGTTCAAGTAGTGTGTAGACAGAATGACACGTAGATATATTCCATATAGTGAAACAGAAAGTATTCTATAGGCATGCCATTTGTAAGACCCCAACTTTTTGAATAAAGATGAATTTTCTATAATTATCATTTTTGAATATTATGGAATGAATTTAATATAATGTTATAGTTGTGGGTAATATTTATAAATTTTGCAAAGTACGCAAGTGGATATAAAATATTCAATTGGTTGGGGAATATTCGTTTTAGCAGAAAATATTCGTACGATAACACAATCATTGGTGGACCCCACAACAGAATTATTGTCAGATTGAGAAAACGACAAAAATATTTTATGAAAATAACGGCGGAAGTTTTACCGTTAATACTGTTGAACTACTCGGTAGTAAAAGTACAGTAATACGCGTGGTTACATAGTAGCACACGGTATTGATTATTGATGCTTACGTGAGAAGTCACTCAATTTTACTTATTAGTTGGACCCCCATTTACCCATTTTTCAAAATAATCGGTAAGAAGTTATTCAGTATATATATATATATATATATATATATATATATATATATATATATATATATATATATATATATATAAAATATTGGTGGGGGCATGAGTGGGGATAGTGTTGCCCACATGTTAGTAAAAAAAATGGGATGTCTCGGTTGGTGGAAGAAAAAGGGTCAGGAGGGAGTTAGCATTATTAGTGTTATTAGCATTATTATTGTTATATGATATATTATACATATATGCCAACTTTGTTGACAATTGGGGCAGGAAGGAGAATCAGATCACGGGAGTGTATCCCGTGAGATTTGTAACACATGCTATATATATATATATATATATATATATATATATATATATAAAATATTTTATTTAAAAGATTTTGCTTTAAATATAGACCGTCCGATTAAAAGTAAATCAATCTGGACCGTTCATGAATTAGTTACTATGCAGTCCATTCTTCTATAAATAGAAGCTCATTCCTTCATTATTTCTTACGAATTCACTGAAACTCTAGAGAGAGAAATTATAGAGAAGCTATAGAAAAATATTCTGCTACTTCCCTACTCTTATATCCAGTTTCTTTTACGGTAAGAGATATTATTTGTTGTACTCGTAAGGGGTATTATTTCTTTTGTATTCATGAAGAGAACTTCTGTTATTTTATTCCTTATTATTCTGTTGGAATAACCTGTATACGCGGGCTACCCTATACTTGGTGAAATTCTTCTGTTATTCCATTCTTTATTATTCTGTTAGAATATCTCGTCTGTGCGTTTTACGCCAGACATGGTTCCGTCTTTATTATTCTGTTGGAATATCCTGTCTATACGTTTTACGCCGAACCTGGTTCCGTCTTTATTATTCTGTTGGAATATCTTGTCTGTATGTTTTACACCAGACCTGGTTTCGTCTTTATTATTTTATTGAAATATTCTGTCTGTGCGTTTTACACCGGACCTGGTTCCATTATTTATTATTCTGTTGGAATAACCTGCATGTGCGGTCTATCGCATGCCTGGTGATTTCTTTTGTTATTCCATTCTTTATTATACTCAATTGGTTAAAGTTTTGTCTTCTATACTCCATGAAATTAGTGGAATATCCTTGATATTTGTACTTCATCCAGTATCTTTTCATGAAAATATTCTTCTGAGCATTCTTAAATTTTACTCCACAAAGCAGTATCATGTTGACAATTTGGACGTTATTGGTTCTTGGATAAATTAATTCTTGAACTTATTTTATTGAATTCTTATATCATTGTCATCATCCTCATGTTTATATTATGTTGAAAGTCATCTGTGGCCTGTAGTGCATAGATGGACTTGGTATGATTATGACAAGGAATTATTCGGTATAATCATGGCCGTAATGTTACAAATGATGTGGTAAAAGTCCTCATTGGCCCGTAGTGTATTGATGGACAGTTGTTGGCATGATCATGACCATTGATGAATACACGAATATCCTTGGCCCGTAGTGCATGGATAATTTATGGTTGTGATACTAATGAATATCCTTGGCCGTAGTGCAAGGATGATGTGGATTATTTATTAAGCTGAGTCACAGCGATAAAAGCGATGAAAAACCTTTTAAATCATAAAAGATAGTAGATTTTATTCCCTACTTGACTCTTTTAATGGATTGCTTGTTCCGCTGCAGTTAAACTTGATGTCAATTGTATTTTATCAGTTTAAAAGCTAACGATAAATTATTCTACATTATCTTAGTCATAATATTTCTTACTGGGCTAGTTGAGCTCACCCTTTTACTTTCATTGTTCTCTTCAGGAAATGAGAATGTAGCAGGAATTCGTCGGGGAACGGAGTGACGGTCCAAATAATAGCATTAGTAGTCTTCACTATTCTATTAAATAGTGTGATAATAAATGTGGTGATGACTCAATTGAGTGTGGATATTGTCTAGATGACAATATTTGTATTAAAACTCATAGCATATGTTAGTCGTATTTTACACGACTGTTGTATAATTAAGTTTGTATTTGAATTTTGTACCATGTATTTGGCAACTCAAGATGGGTGATGTATACCTATTTTGGGGGCGTCACAGTTGGTATCAGAGCTTAGGGATATGATCCTTGGCTAAGATGTGAGACTAGAACTAGGAGGGGAGAGACGGGGAATTCCTTCGCTAGTATGACCTACCTGAGTTTATTTGGTATTTAATTGGACGGTCAGAGTATAGGGATAATATGTGATATGTTATTGAACTCTTGTTTTGTGGCAGTATTTAAAAATGGCAGCTGAAAATGTCAATAATGGAGTGAATGAGACCATGGAGACATCTCTAATCACCAACCAGGACAATGTAATATCAGGCGAAGAAGGAATTAGAGATATCCATGTGGTGAGTGAAGATTTAATAGTTGCACCCGAGCTAGTAGCAGAGGTAGCTACTGAGAGTAAGGAAGAAGAGGAACCTGAGGAGAATTTATTAGAAGAAATTTTTGATCAAAATGTAGAACTGCAAGATCGTATTCGTGAGTTAGAAGAGCAGGTTGAAGAACGGCAAGCGGTCGTGGAACAAAGGGATGCAACAATTCAAAATTATGTTACCCGATATGTGATGCTCGAACAAAATCACGCTTTGGCAGAGTGTAAGATATTAAGGTTAGAATCTGAGAATTCAAATATTAAGGATCAATTGAAAGAAGAAACAACTGAACGAGTGAGAATGAAGGATGCGTGGGTAAAAGCCGGACGACATGTTGATATTGTAGAAAGAGACGTCCGATCCAAAAAGGCTAAAATAGATGATATACATTTCTCTTTTTGGACAGCAATTGGAAGAACCCAACATCGAGTTTTGAGTTACCCTGTACAGAGTGGTCAATCTCAATTCGATATGGATCGAAGATTGATGATTCAGATCATGAATCAGGAGTACAATGAAGCAGTTGAGGGTGGAATATGCCCTATTGAAAAGTTAATTCTAACGATAGTGAGGACACCAAATGCTACCCCAGACAAGTCAAAGCCGGGTAGTTCAAAGGAGAGCGGTTGTCATGACTTCCCAACAAGTGAGGAACCCAAATGAAGTTATCACGAGTAAGCTTGTCATAAATTCTAGCAAATTCTATACCGTGTTAGATACCAGTTCTACTCACTCTTTTATTTCACCTAGTTGTGTTCAATGTTTGAAGTTAACTCCGAAGAAGTTAGACTTTGATATATATGTTTAAACTCAGTTGGGAGAAACCTTCATTACCTCCACTATTTATAAATCTTGTTCAAATCAACACTTTCACGTTACCTGTCGATTGTATCTCTTTGAAAATACTTGCCTTTGATGTGATTTTAGGAATCGATTGGTTAACTACTCATCATGCTTTTTGTAAGGTTGTTAGCTTTCATTCTCCTAACCAACCTGTTATGCGAATTCAAAGTAACCAAACCACTAAAGTCAATCATTGTCATATCAAGCCATAAGTAAAAAGCCCCGATCCTTTTGTTGTTGACTTCCTTGTGTGGAATGCACCGAAGCTAGACTTTTCGTAGGAGACGTTGTGAATGACGATGGCAAGTTGATAGGTATCAATGTGACGTGTTATCAAAGTCTTGGATAAGAGTCACAGTTTTGAATGATATTTCTATCGTTAATAAATTTCCTGATGTATTCCTGAAAACTTCCTAGCCTACCCCTAGAGCGTGAAATCGAATTTTGTATTGACCCCAGTACAAAACCCATTTCCTAAACCCTCAAATATTTATTTACTTAAAACGAATGTATCATGCGCCAAAGACATTGGCTCGAGCTGTTAAAGATTACGATCGTACCATTCAATATCATCGTGAAAAAGCGAACGTGGTAGCTGACGCGTTGAGTAGAAGATCGTATGCGTTTATAAGTGCGAATATACGAACCCACGTGAAGATAACAAATATACGAGTAGAATCGACTTTAATCGATAAAGTTAAAGCCGCTCAAGCTACATACTCAGAGCAGATGAATGAAGAAGATTCAAGATGGCGTTATTCTAGAAGCAAGAATTGATGATGATGGAATACTTCGAGTCAACTCCAGACTTTGTGTTCCTAACGATCCTGAGTTAAAGTATAAAATCATGATGGAGGCGCATAACACACCGTTTGCAATCTATCCTGGGAGTGCCGAAATGTATCGTGGTCTTCGTCATACATTTTGGTGGAGCAATATGAAGAGAGAGATAGCGCTGTTTATCTCAAGGTGTCTAACTTGTCAACGAGTTAAGGCGGAGCATCAAGTACCAAAAGGTCCATTGCAATCACTTAAAATTCCAGAATGGAAGTGGGAGCACATTACCATGGATTTCGTTACCGGTCTTCCCAAGGTTTCTCAAGGCATAGATGTAATTTGGGTCATTGTTGATAGATTGACCAAGTCTGCTCACTTCTTACCTATACGAGAAACTTATACACTTGAACGTCTTGCTCGTATATACATAAACGAGTTTGTAAGATTTCATGGTATGCCAGTATCCATAGTTTCTGGTCGAGACCCAAGATTCACTTCACGATTTTGGGTTAGTTTACAAAACGCTATGGGCACGGATTTACGATTTAGTTCGGCATATCATCCTCAGACGGACGGATAATCAGAGAGGATTATTCAAACTCTTGAAGATTCATTAAGACTCTGTGTCCTTGACTTCAAAGGAAGTTGGGACAAGTTCTTACCGTTGGTAGAGTTTTCATACAACAACAATTATCAAGCAAGTATTGGCATGGCTCCATTCGAGGCATTGTATGGAAGAAAGTGTCGTTCTCTAGTATGCTGGGATGAGGTGGGTGAAGCAACGTTGTTGGGACCGGAGTTGGTGCGTATGACTACGAAAAAGATTTAAACAATCCGGCAAAGTATAAAAACCTCACAAGATCGACAAAAGAGTTATGGTGATCTTCATCGAAAGGATGTGGAATTCGATATTGGAGATCATGTGTTCTTACGTGTTGCTCCATGGAAAGGAGTTACGAGATTTAGAAAGAGAGGAAAGCTCAATCCTCGATTCATTGGCCCATTTTTAATCCTCGATCAAGTAAGAACTGTGGCCTATAGACTCGCTTTACCGCCAAGTATGTCTCGTGTTCATAACATTTTTCACATATCTATGTTACGTAAATATGTGGAAGACCCGAACCACATTATTGAGTTAGAACCGGACGAAATAGCAAAAGATTTGATGTATGAAGAGGTTCCTGTTCAAATCTTGGATAAGAAAGAACATATTCTACGCTCCAAGGTTATACCTCAAGTTAAAGTTTTGTGGAAAAACCACGATATTGAGGAAATGACCTGGGAGTTAGAATCTAAAATGAAATCAAGGTATCCTTACCTCTCCGATATACCAGGTACGTACCCTAATTTTGAGGGCGAAATTTCATAAGAAGGGAAGGTTGTAAGACCCCAACTTTTTGAATAAAGATGAATTTTCTATAATTATCATTTTTGAATATTATGGAATGAATTTAAGATAATGTTATAGTTGTGGGTAATATTTATAAATTTTTCAAAGTACGCAAGTGGATATATAATATTCGATTGGTTGGAGAATATTCATTTTAGCACGAAATATTCGTACGACGGCACAATCATTGGTGGACCCCACAACAGAATTATTGTCGGATTGAGAAAACGACAAAAATATTTTATGAAAATAACGGCGAAAGTTTTACCGTTAATACTGTTGAACTACTCGGTAGTAAAAGAACAGTAATACGCGTGGTTACATAGTAGCACATGGTATTGATTATTGATGCTTACGTGAGAAGTCACTCAATTTTAGTTATTAGTTGGACCCCCATTTACCCATTTTTCAAAATAATCGGTAGGAAGTTATTCAGTATATATATAATATTGGTGGGGGCATGAGTGGGGATAGTGTTGCCCATATGTTGGTAAAAAAAAATGGGATGTCTCGGTTGGTGGAAGAAAAAGGGTCAGGAGGGAGTTAGCATTATTAGTGTTATTAGCATTATTATTGTTATATGATATATTATACATATATGCCAACTTTGTTGACAATTGGGGCAGGAAGGAGAATCAGATCACGAGAGTGTATCCCGTGAGATTTGTAACACATGCTATATATATATATATATATAATATATAATATATTTTATTTAAAAGATTTTGCTTTAAATATGGACCGTCCGATTAAAAGTAAATCAATCTGGACCGTTCATGAATTAGTTACTATGCAGTCTATTCTTCTATAAATAGAAGCTCATTCCTTCATTATTTCTTACGAATTCACTAAAACTCTAGAGAGAGAAATTATAGAGAAGCTATAGAAAAGTATTCTGCTACTTCCCTACTCTTATATCCAGTTTCTTTTACGGTAAGAGATATTATTTGTTGTACTCGTAAGGGATTTTATTTCTTTTGTATTCATGAAGAGAACTTCTATTATTTCATTCCTTATTATTCTGTTAGAATAACCTGTATACACGGGCTACCCTATACTTGGTGAAATTCTTCTGTTATTCCATTCTTTATTATTCTGTTGGAATATCTTGTCTGTGCGTTTTACGCCAGACCTGGTTTCGTCTTTATTATTCTGTTGGAATATCTTGTCTATGCGTTTTACGCCGGACCTGGTTCCATCTTTATTATTCTGTTGGAATATCCTGTCTGTGTGTTTTACGTCAGACCTGGTTCCGTCTTTATTATTTTATTGGAATATCATGTCTGTGCTTTTTACGCCGGACCTGGTTCCATTATTTATTATTCTGTTAGAATAACCTGCCTGTGCGGTCTATCGCATGCCTGGTGATTTCTTTTGTTATTCCATTCTTTATTATACTCAATTGGTTAAAGTTTTGTCTTCTATACTCCATGAAATTAGTGGAATATCCTTGATATTTGCGCTTCATCCAGTATCTTTTCATGGAAATATTCTTCTGAGCATTCTTGAATTTTACTCCACAAAGCAGTATCATGTTGACAATTTGGAAGTTATTGGTTCCTGGATAAATTAATTCTTGAACCTGTTTTATTGAATTCTTATATCATTGTCATCATCCTCATGTTTATATTATGTTGAAAGTCATCTGTGGCTTGTAGTGCATAGATGGACTTGGTATGATTATGACCAGGAATTATTCGGTATAATCATGGCCGTAATGTTACAAATGATGTGGTAAAAGTCCTCATTGGCCCGTAGTGCATTGATGGACAGTTGTTGGCATGATCATGACCATTGATGAATACATGAATATCCTTGGCCCGTAGTGCATGGATAATTTATGGTTGTGATACTAATGAATATCCTTGGCCATAGTGCAAGGATGATGTGGATTATTTATTAAGCTGAGTCCCAGCGATAAAAGTGATGAAAAACCTTTTAAATCATAAAAGATAGTAGATTTTATTCCCTACTCGACTCTTTTAATGGATTGCTTGTTCCGCTGCAGTTAAATTTGATGTCAATTGTATTTTATCAGTTTAAAGGCTAACGATAAATTATTCTGCATTATCTTAGTCATAATGTTTCTTACTGGGCTAGTTGAGTTCACCCTTTTACTTTCATTGTTCTCTTCAGGAAATGAGAACGTAGCAGGGATTAGTCGGAGAACGGAGTGACGGTCCAGATAATAGCATTAGTATTCTTCACTATTCTGTTAAATAGTGTGATAATAAATATGGTGAGGACTCTATTGAGTGTGGATATTGTCTAGATGACAATATTTGTATTAAAACTCATAGCATATGTTTAGTCGTATTTTACACGACTGTTGTATAATTAAGTTTGTATTTGAATTTTATACCATGTATTTGGCAACTCAAGATGGGTGATGTATACCTATTTTGGGGGCGTCACAGTTGGTATCAAAGCTTAGGGATATGATCCTTAGCTAAGATGTGAGACTAGAACTAGGAGGGGAGGGACGAGGAATTCCTTCGCTAGTATGACCTACCTGAGTTTATTTGGTATTTAATTGGTCGGTCAGAGTATAGGGATAATATGTGATATGTTATTTAACCCTTGTTTTGTGGCAGTATTTGAAAATGGCAGCTGAAAATGTATACAATGAAGTGAATGAGACCACGGAGACACCTCTAATCACCAACCAGGACAATGTAATATCAGGCGAAGAAGGAATTAGAGATATCCATGTGGTGAGGGAAGAATTAATAGTTGCACCCGAGCTAGTCGCAGAGGTAGCAGCTGAGAGAGAGGAAGAAGAGGAACCTGAGGAGAATTTATTAGAAGAAATTTTTGATCAAAATGTAGAACTGCAAGATCGTATTCGTGAGTTAGAAGAACAGGTTGAAGAACGGCAAGCGGTCGTGGAATAAAGGGATGCACCAATTCAAAATTGTGTTACCTGATATGTGATGCTCGAACAAAATCACGCTTTGGCAGAGTGTAAGATATTAAGGTTGGAATCTGAGAATTCAAATATCAAGGATCAGCTGAAAGAAGAAACAACTGAACGAGTGAGAATGAAGGATGCGTGGGTAAAAGCCGCATGACATGTTGATATTGTAGAAAGAGACGTCCGATCCAAAAAAGCTAAAATAGATGATATACATTTCTCTTTTTGGACAGTAATTGGAAGAACCCAACATCGAGTTTTGAGTTACCCTGTACAGAGTGGTCAATCTCAATTCGATATGGATCGAAGATTGATGATTCAGATCATGAATCAGGAGTACAATGAAGCAGTTGAGGGTGGAATATGCCCTATTGAAAAGTCAATTCTAACGATAGTGATGACACTAAATGCTACCCCAGACAAGTCAAAGTCGGGTAGTTCAAAGAAGAGCGGTTGTCATGACTTCCCAACAAGTGAGGAACCCAAATGAAGTTATCACGAGTAAGCTTGTCATAAATTCTAGCGAATTCTATACCGTGTTAGATACCAGTTCTACTCACTCTTTTATTTCACCTAGTTGTGTTCAATGTTTGAAGTTAACTTCGAAGAAGTTAGACTTTGATATATATGTTTAAACTCAGTTGAGAGAAACCTTCATTAACTCCACTATTTATAAATCTTGTTCAAATCAACACTTTCACGTTACCTGTCGATTGTATCTCTTTGAAAATACTTGCCTTTGATGTGATTTTAGGAATCGATTGGTTAACTACTCATCATACTTTTTGTAAGGTTGTTAGCTTTCATTCTCCTAACCAACCTGTTATGCGAATTCAAAGTAACCAAACCACTAAAGTCAATCATTGTCATATCAAGCCATAAGTAAAAAGCCCCGATCCTTTTGTTGTTGACTTCCTTGTGTGGAATGCACCGAAGCTAGACTTTTCGTAGGAGACGTTGTGAATGACGATGGCAAGTTGATAGGTATCAATGTGACGTGTTATCAAAGTCTTAGATAAGAGTCACAGTTTTGAATGATATTTCTATCGTTAATAAATTTCCTGATGTATTCCTGAAAACTTCCTAGCCTACCCCTAGAGCGTGAAATCGAATTTTGTATTGACCCCAGTACAAAACCCATTTCCTAAACCCTCAAATATTTATTTACTTAAAACGAATGTATCATGCGCCAAAGACATTGGCTCGAGCTGTTAAAGATTACGATCGTACCATTCAATATCATCGTGAAAAAGCGAACGTGGTAGCTGACGCGTTGAGTAGAAGATCGTATGCGTTTATAAGTGCGAATATACGAACCCACGTGAAGATAACTAATATACGAGTAGAATCGACTTTAATCGATAAAGTTAAAGCCGCTCAAGCTACATACTCAGAGCAGATGAATGAAGAAGATTCAAGATGGCGTTATTCTAGAAGCAAGAATTGATGATGATGGAATACTTCGAGTCAACTCCAGACTTTGTGTTCCTAACGATCCTGAGTTAAAGTATAAAATCATGATGGAGGCGCATAACACACCGTTTGCAATCTATCCTGGGAGTGCCGAAATGTATCGTGGTCTTCGTCATACATTTTGGTGGAGCAATATGAAGAGAGAGATAGCGCTGTTTATCTCAAGGTGTCTAACTTGTCAACGAGTTAAGGCGGAGCATCAAGTACCAAAAGGTCCATTGCAATCACTTGAAATTCCAGAATGGAAGTGGGAGCACATTACCATGGATTTCGTTATCGGTCTTCCCAAGGTTTCTCAAGGCATAGATGTAATTTGGGTCATTGTTGATAGATTGACCAAGTCTGCTCACTTCTTACCTATACGAGAAATTTATACACTTGAACGTCTTGCTCGTATATACATAAACGAGTTTGTAAGATTTCATGGTATGCCAGTATCCATAGTTTCTGGTCGAGACCCAAGATTCACTTCACGATTTTGGGTTAGTTTGCAAAACGCTATGTGCACGAATTTACGATTTAGTTCGGCATATCATCCTCAGACGGACGGACAATCAGAGAGGATTATTCAAACTCTTGAAGATTCATTAAGACTCTGTGTCCTTGACTTCAAAGGAAGTTAGGACAAATTCTTACCGTTGGTAGAGTTTTCATACAACAACAATTATCAAGCAAGTATTGGCATGGCTCCATTCGAGGCATTGTATGGAAGAAAGTGTTGTTTTCCAATATGCTGGGATGAGGTGGGTGAAGCAACGTTGTTGGGACCGAAGTTGGTGCGTATGACTACGAAAAAGATTCAAACGATCCGGCAAAGTAAAAAAACCTCACAAGATCGACAAAAGAGTTATGCTGATCTTTATCGAAAGGATGTGGAATTCGATATTGGAGATCATGTGTTCTTACGTGTTGCTCCATGGAAAGGAGTTACGAGATTTGGAAAGAGAGGAAAGCTCAATCCTCGATTCATTGGCCTATTTTTAATCCTCGATCGAGTAAGAACTGTGGCCTATAGACTCGCTTTACTGTCAAGTATGTCTCGTGTTCATAACGTTTTTCACATATCTAGGTTACGTAAATATGTGGAAGACCCGAACACATTATTGAGTTAGAACCGGATGAAATAGCGAAAGATTTGACAGATGAAGAGGTTCCTGTTCAAATCTTGGATAAGAAAGAACATATTCTACGCCCCAAGGTTATACCTCAAGTTAAAGTTTTGTGGAAAAACCACGATATTGAGGAAATGACCTGGGAGTTAGAATCTGAAATAAAATCAAGGTATCCTTACCTCTTCGACATACCAGGTACGTACCCTAATTTCGAGGGTGAAATTTCATAAGAAGGGGAGGTTGTAAGACCCCAACTTTTTGAATAAAGATGAATTTTCTATAATTATCATTTTTGAATATTATGGAATGAATTTAATATAATGTTATAATTGTAGGTAATATTTTTAAATTTTTCAAAGTACGCAAGTGGATATATAATATTCGATTGGTCGGGAAATATTCATTTTAACAGGGAATATTCGTACGACGGCACAATCATTGGTGGACCCCACAACAGAATTATTGTCGGATTGAGAAAACGACAAAAATATTTTATGAAAATAACGACGGAAGTTTTACCGTTAATACTGTTGAACTACTCGGTAGTAAAAGAACAGTAATACGCGTGGTTATATAGTAGCACACGGTATTGATTATTGATGCTTACGTGAGAAGTCACTCAATTTTGCTTATTAGTTGGACCCCCATTTACCCATTTTTCAAAATAATCGGTAGGAAGTTATTCAGTATATATATGTGTGTGTGTGTGTGTATATATATATATATATATATATATATATATATATATATATATATATTATTGGTGGGGGCATGAGTGGGGATAGTTGCCCACACGTTGGTAAAAAAAATGGGATGTCTCGGTTGGTGGAAGAAAAAGGGTCAGGAGGGAGTTAACATTATTAGTGTTATTAGCATTATTATTGTTATATGATATATTATACATATATGCCAACTTTGTTGACAATTGGGGCAGGAAGGAGAATCAGATCACGGGAGTGTATCCCGTGAGATTTGTAACACATGCTATATATATATATATATATATATATATATATATATATATAATATTTTATTTAAAAGATTTTACTTTAAATATGGACCGTCCGATTAAAAGTAAATCAATCTGGACCGTTCATGAATTAGTTACTATGCAGTCCATTCTTCTATAAATAGAAGCTCATTCCTTCATTATTTCATACGAATTCACTGAAACTCTAGAGAGAGAAATTATAGAGAAGCTATAGAAAAGTATTCTGCTACTTCCCTACTCTTATATCCAGTTTCTTTTACGGTAAGGGATATTATTTGTTGTACTCGTAAGGGGTATTATTTCTTTTGTATTCATGAAGAGAACTTCATTTATTCCATTCCTTATTATTCTGTTGGAATAACCTGTATACGCGGGCTACCCTATACTTGGTGAAATTCTTCTGTTATTCCATTCTTTATTATTCTGTTGGAATATCCTGTCTGTGCGTTTTACGCCAGACCTGGTTCCGTCTTTATTATTCTGTTGGAATATCCTGTCTGTGCGTTTTACGCCAGACCTAGTTCCGTCTTTATTATTCTGTTGGAATATCCTGTCTGTGCGTTTTATGCCGGACCTGGTTCCGTCTTTATTATTCTATTGGAATATCCTGTCTGTGTATTTTACGCTGGACCTGGTTCCATTATTTATTATTCTGTTAGAATAACTTGCCTGTGCGGTCTATCGCATGCTTGGTGATTTCTTTTGTTATTCCATTCTTTATTATACTCAATTGGTTAAAGTTTTGTCTTCTATACTCCATGAAATTAGTGGAATATCCTTAATATTTGCGCTTCATCCAGTATCTTTTCATGAAAATATTCTTCTGAGCATTCTTAAATTTTACTCCACAAAGCAGTTTCATGTTGACAATTTGGACGTTATTGGTTCCTGGATAAATTAATTCTTGAACTTGTTTTATTGAATTCTTATATCATTGTCATCATCCTCATGTTTATATTATGTTGAAAGTCATCTGTGGCCTGTAGTGCATAGATGGACTTGGTATGATTATGACCAGGAATTCTTCGGTATAATCATGACCGTAATGTTACAAATGATGTGGTAAAAGTCCTCATTGGCCCGTAGTGCATTGATGGACAGTTGTTGGCATGATCATGACCATTGATGAATACACGAATATCCTTGGCCCGTAGTGCATGTATAATTTATGGTTGTAATACTAATGAATATCATTGGCCGTAGTGCAAGGATGATGTGAATTATTAATTAAGCTGAGTCCCAGCGATAAAAGTGATGAAAAATCTTTTAAATCATAAAAGATAGTAGATTTTATTCTCTACTTGACTCTTTTAATGGATTGCTTGTTCCGCTGCAGTTAAACTTGATGTCAATTGTATTTTATCAGTTTAACACTGTTGAAGGCTAACGATAAATTATTCTGTATTATCTTAGTCATAATATTTCTTACTGGGCTTGTTGAGCTCACCCTTTTACTTTCATTGTTCCCTTCAGGAAGTGAGAACGTAGCAGGGATTAGTCGGGAAACAGAGTGACGGTCCAGATAATAGCATTAGTAGTCTTCACTATTCTGTTAAATAGTGTGATAATAAATGTGATGAGGACTCAATTGAGTGTGGATATTGTCTAGATGACAATATTTGTATTAAAACTCACAGCATATGTTTAGTCATATTTTACACGACTGTTGTATAATTAAGTTTGTATTTGAATTTTGTACCATGTATTTGGCAACTCAAGATGGGTGATGTATACCTATTTTGAGGGCGTCACAGTTGGTATTAAAGCTTAGGGATATGATCATTGGCTAAGATGTGAGACTAAAACTAGGAGGGGAGAGACGGGAAATTCCTTCGCTAGTATGACCTACCTGAGTTTATTTGGTATTTAATTGGTAGGTCAGAGTATAGGAATAATATGTGATATGTTATTTAACCCTTGTTTTGTAGCAGTATTTGAAAATGGCAGCTGAAAATGTCAATAATGGAGTGAATGAGACCATGGAGACATCTCTAATCACCAACCAGGACAATGTAATATCAGGCGAAGAAGGAATTAGAGATATCCATGTGGTGAGGGAAGAATTAATAGTTGCACCCGAGCTAGTCGCAGAGGTAGCAGCTGAGAGTGAGGAAGAAGAGGAACCTGAAGAGAATTTATTGGAAGAAATTTTTGATCAAAATGTAGAACTGCAAGATCGTATTCGTGAGTTAGAAGAACAGGTTGAAGAACGGCAAGCGGTCGTGGAACAAAGGGATGCAACAATTCAAAATTGTGTTACCCGATATGTGATGCTCGAACAAAATCACGCTTTGGCAGAGTGTAAGATATTAAGGTTGGAATCTGAGAATTCAAATATCAAGGATCAGCTGAAAGAAGAAACAACTGAACGAGTGAGAATGAAGGATGCGTGGGTAAAAGCCGCACGACATGTTAATATTGTAGAAAGAGACGTCCGATCCAAAAAGGCTAAAATAGATGATATACATTTCTCTTTTTGGACAGCAATTGGAAGAACCCAACATCGAGTTTTGAGTTACCCTGTACAGAGTGGTCAATCTCAATTCGATATGGATCGAAGATTGATGATTCAGATCATGAATCAGGAGTACGATGAAGCAGTTGAGGGTGGAATATGCCCTATAGAAAAGTCAATTCCAACGATAGTGATGACACCAAATGCTATCCCAGACAAGTCAAAGTCGGGTAGTTCAAAGGAGAGCGGTTGTTATGACTTCCCAACAAGTGAGGAACCTAAATGAAGTTATCACGAGTAAGCTTATCATAAATTCTAGCGAAGTCTATACCGTGTTAGATACCGGTTCTACTCACTCTTTTATTTCACCTAGTTATGTTCAATGTTTGAAGTTAACTCCGGAGAAGTTAGACTTTGATATATATGTTTAAACTCAGTTGGGAGAAACCTTCGTTACGTCCACTATTTATAAATCTTGTTCAAATCAACACTTTCATGTTACCTGTAGATAGGTTTTTATTCAAAATTATTTTAAATATCCTATTTTTCTTTTGACCAAAAATGTTTTTCATCCTAAAATTTGAATTTATTTTAGTTAACCTTGATAATTTAAATATCAACTGTTAATAAAATTTATTCATAAAGTAACATTTCCTATGGCAAGAAGATTTCTTATTTATTCTCAAAATAATTTTATGAACTGAAGTTTTCAAAAGCTATCTTGAGATTCTAATTCATTTTCCACAAAAATGAATTTTTCTAAAAGAAAGATTATATATATATATATATATATATATATATATATATATATATATATATATATATATTGTCGATGTCGGGATTTTTATTTGTCCCTTTCTGTTCTTGTCTTTTGGTGTTCTCATTTTAAGTGAGATTTGTTTGAAAAAACAAGTTTGAAAAGGTCCAACATGTATATGTCGATGATTTGACTATAAGAGTCGCCAGTTGGTATTTTTAAATAATTGCACGAACTCAACCGAGAAAGGTTTGCACAAAGACCCGTGTATTTGACTGGTTTAAGAAACCAAAATTTGTTAGGGTCCAGGGCTTGCTTAAGCGGAGGGAATGTGTTAGGCACCCCCTGACTTCCGTGATAACACGGTTACCACCACTTTTCATTAAAATTTTATCTGTGTATGTGTGTGTGTAGGGCCAATGTGCAGTTGTTTGGAAGTAGTGCTATGCCTCTTTTGCACCTATATACAAAGGGTTTCACTTTTGTATAAAAGTTCAATTTTAACAAGATATAGCAGTGTGTTTTGTAAAACATGTTTTTCTTGTGCTCAATAGTAATTAAGGTCTTTGATACTTACATTTTTATTATATATTCTGCTTGATTACTTTTATTTTCGAGATACGAAGCATCATCCAAAAAATAAGATACATAGCAATGCCGAACTCCTTGTGGGCATGAAAGCCATCAAAGGAAATTCAGACACCCTAGATAATTTACAAGCTAGCTGCAGCTACAAAATATCCATCACAGGAACCGAATCTAGATTCAGAAGCTGAATCTGTGATCACATTATTTCTAGGCTCACATAAGAAAGCAATATGTATAAAAGCTAGAAAAAGAACTAAATTTGAGTAAATCTAAACCATTCTAGCTTCAACGATTCCAATTTAGTCATCATGAATCGGTTAAAACCAGAAATAGCCAGATTTAGGTAAATCTAGCCCGCAGGTGATAAGTTGTTTTATAACCACTTATTTGGATATTAATTGACTTGAATTTGTGCTTAATCTCATGTCATTGTATAGATTTTTATGCCTTTATGCTTTGTTTTGCAGTTTTAGTATTGGAAACTTCCTTGGTGTTATTTGAGCTAAGTTGTGTTCAAAGCTATGAAGGATTGATGATGGAAAGGAAATGGAGTTAAGCATGTTGCCAAATGTAGGAATGAAGTCTTGGAGTGAAGTACTTTTAGTCTAAAAGGTAGCAGAAGGTTGCAGCAGAACAAGCAGAACAATCTAGGCCCAACTGATGCACGGCGCAGCTGCGCCCAGCTTGGCCTATGACACGGCGCAGCTGCGCCAAACTTATTGCCCAGATCCAGCACAGCGCAGCTGCGCCCTATCCAAGGCTTATCACGGCGCAGCTGCACTAGTCTTAATTTGGCATTTGACTTTCAATTGCGATATCGAATGGGCTGATTACTTGGAGAAGGATGGGAGGATTGGGACTCTTAATATATTAAGCTGATTATCAGATGTAAAGAGGATTTTCCACCCCTTGGGGGATCACGTACCTAATATTACTTTCTTCTCTTTACTTTCAATATTAGAATAGAGTAGATTAGAGTAGTTATTTTCTAGAACTGATTGGGTCTGAAGATTTTAAGCAATTTGGATAGCATAATAGAGTCAAACTTGGAGCAAGAGAACAGATTTGCAATTCAACTTTCTCCTTTTATGTTCTCTTTGTTTTTTATTTGTATTCTTATGATGTTATTTCAATTTATGGATGATGGATTTGATTCAACTATGAGTTAAACTCTGTTTTGGGATTGCAATGGATTATATTACCTAGTTTAATCTGATATACTTCATTTATAGTCTTATTAATTGTTATGGGATTGCCTATTAAGATTCATGCTTATTTGCTTAGTTGATTGGCCATTAATTACTGTGATAATCCATATGGACTTGAAAGACGAAGTATGGGTTTAGATCTGATCTTGATAGCTTGTATTTGTATGTTCTACATGGTGATGGAATGTATGATTCATGCTTAGGATAAACATATACCGAGGCATCGCTCGTAGTCAATTGAGAATTTGGGCTTAAACCCTAATTATTTGTAAATCACATAGACATATAGTGGTTTAGGTAATGTAGGTGTTCATGTGTATTCTATCAATTGTGGATTATATGTTATATGGGTATGGTACATTGAGAGATGGCTATACTTTACTTTCGCGCTCATGACTAACAATCCGATACAATTAGTTTGGCTTAACATGAAATGTGTGGATTTGATTGAGTCAATAGATGAAATTGTGATCTCAAGTCTTCATTATCTAGTCTCACTCTAGGAATAGTTAGGTTTATTTAATTTCATAGTTTAAATATAAAATATAATATCATTCGTTTAAATAAAACTGAAATAGTTTTGGGTTAATGCTTGGTGAACTTTATTAGTTAATTCTTTGTGGGAACGATACTTTACTTACTCTTTATTACTTGTTGACCGTGTATACTTGCACGCTTAAATTGATCGGTAAAATGACCAACAAGTTTTTGGCACCGTTGCCGGGGAATTATTTTAATAATTATTGCCAACATTAATTTCAATCAAATTGGTCTTAATTTAAATATTTGTATTTTGTTTTAATTATTTTCTTATATTTCTCTCTTTTCAGGTACCATGGGTAACTTTGCTTATCAATGGCCTTATGCGAATATGCCTCAACTAAGGGACATAAGCACTGAGGGACTCAATGTATTTTCTACATTGTCAGCACAAAATGCAACACTTTCGGAGAGGTTGGATGTTCTTGCAGCCCAACGTACTCGAGAGATAGTAGTTACATATGAATATTGTGCTGGCGAGCATTCAAGTTATCAGTGCAACATCAGTTTTGGACAAATACAGTATGGGGGTGCTTACTCCAATAGCTATGCTAATCCCAATTATCATCAAGGTTGGGGGTATCACCCAGATTATGAATGGAGTTATACCTATCAAGACCAAGACTGCGTCCCAAGTCTAACACATCCATCAGATTTCTCATATCCACCTACAATGTAACAAGAAGAAAATTCAAGGTTGAAGGAATTCATGTCAAAAAGCATAGCAGACCATGAAGAGATGATGATGAGTCAGGAGTTATCAAGCCAAAATCTTAACAGACAGATGGAACAACTCATTAACTCCTCAATGAATGGTCCACAATACATGAATTTCGAAACTAAACAAGATAATTCAAGATTGCAGGATTTGTGGTTCAAATTTGTAGCATCAACGGAGGAGAAGATGATTGAGGAAGAAAGGTCAATTCAAAATCTTCAAAATCAGATGGATCAAATGTTCGAAGCCTTGAACAATCGCCCTCCAAACAATTGGTGCTATGACATGGACGATGAAACTGATGGAGAGCCAGAAGTGTACGTGCCACTGAATGAACTTAAAGGAGTGGACATTGAGGAGACAACTGGGGGTATGGAAAATGAAGAACATGAATCGACTTGTATAATATCCCAAGTGCCTTCTCAGTTAGAGTTGAAAAATTTAGTGAACTTTGCACACCCATGTCCCCTTGGTAGTCACATCCAAAGCAAGAATTTCTGCGATTATGAGGCCTCTTGCAAACCATGGTGGGCTGAGGAAGAGATAATAGAAGAAGAAAAGTCCATTGTATCTTTCATGCCTTAATACAAAAATCTATTTACAGATATAACGGACGGAGCACCTAGCTATGCATTAGAACTGGGGGCATCATGTACAAGTAATATGCTAGGTTGTTTCAATTCACAGACTCGCAAGATGGGGAACCTACCTACGCACATAGCAGTTCTAATGGATGGAGGGTTCTTAGCATATCGTAGAGGAATTGGATAGCGGTGTCAAGCACAGAGTCCAGCTAACGGACTATAAATCGAGCGCTTGATGGGAGGCACCCCATCAAATATCTCTCTCCCTATTTGTTTAATTATCCATTATCCATAGTCTATCATTTTTCTTTTTTTGTGTTCAATTCTTTCTACTTTAATTAGTTTATTATTATTATAGTTAATTAAATTTTTAGTAGTAAGTATTTGTTATAATTAAATAAAGTCTAATAGTTCTTTTTGATCTGTATCAGGGATAACCAATGGGGCAGAAAAGTTAGTAGTACAAAGATCAAGTCACAGCAAGCAGTGAGTCAGGACCAGATTCAGGGCAGCGCAGCTGCGCCCCAGCACAGGTCAAAACAACCGCAGCTACGCCACATGATATTGCCAGATTTAATACAGCGCAGCTGCGCCCCATTCTCAACCATGGCAAGTTGAACATCGAGTTGTCAGTGTTCTTGAGCCAAGAACACCTAAGACGATAGACAAGTGTCGCTAAAAGGCTATATCGACGGTTTTATTTATTTTATTTTCTGAATATTTCGAAAAATGCTTAAAAATAGAAATAAATTTCTAAAAATTATAAAAATGGGTTTAAAAATTATTTTAAGTTATGAAAATTAACTTTTGATAATTTGAGATATTTTTCATTAATACTTATAATTATTTAAACATTAATGGTATTTAGTTTATTTAATTAGTGTATTAAATAAATTAGAGAAAAATGATTTTAATATTATAAAAATCATTTTAAATAAGAATAAAAGTGTTTAAAAATATTTTGAGTTATAAAATGTAACTTTTATCTTTGGAAAATTTTCATTAATAATTTAATGTTAATGATAGAAGATTTATTTAATTATTATATTAAATAAATGATTTAAAAATAATTTTATTGAATTAAAAATTATTTTAAATAAGAATAAGGTATTAGAAAATATTTTGAATTATAAAATATAATTTTCAATATTTTTGGAGAATTCTCATTAATAAATTAATATTAAGGATAATATGTTTATTAAATTATTAAATTAAATAAATGATGGTAAAATGATTTTATTGATTTAAAAAATGAGAAAGGTGATATAAAAATATTTTAAGTTATAATTAATGACTTTTAATATTTTGATGATAAATCCATTAATATTTAAATACTAATGGTGATGGTTTAAAAATAATTTTAATTACTTTAAAAATCATTTGAGTAGAATATTGATGATTTAAAAGTATTTGAAGATATTATAAATAACTTTAATATTTTGACAAGTATGTCATTAATATTTTAATATTATTAAATATTAATGATGCTGGTTTTATTTGGTATTTAAATCATTTAAAAATGATTACGGTGTTTGAAAAATTATTATAAATTATAATAATTGTTTATAAATTATTAAAAGCTTCCGAAAAATATTATAAACGATGATTGACTTATCTAATGTAATATTGAAGCTTTGAAACCGAATTTACTTGACAATAAATGTGTTAATTATCGAATAGGGTGATCAAAACACCGAGAATAGACCGAAGTCCAACCAGACCGAAATAGTTAGACTTGTTAAGTGATTATATAGGTATAAATATTGATGTGACTATGTGGTAATGTGTCCAGGAGAAGATTGACTGTGAATTACAGTGTTATGTGTTATAAATTTTGTGCTAATTGTGAGACCGATATTATTGGTTATAGGTCTTACAAATGCAGATAAGTTTATTGTGTAGTTGTAATCAGCGGAAGAGGCAAGTTTCCTTAACTCAGCCTTGAGTTATACGTTTTAAATATAATGGTGGTTAATTATTATTGATTAGACCACGTCTGAGAATATACTTGTAGAATAACTGTTGTTGGATATTCACATCCGTAGAAGCTATTATTGATTTCAAATAGTATAGTTAAATTATGTCTATTATTTAATCGTATTGAAACATGTCTTAGCTAATTGTTTTGGCTAGACGAACAGTTGTTAGAACTTGATAGGTTCGAGAAGAGAAGAGAAGAGAATTCAATTATTATTGATAGATCAATGCCAGTTGTTACGGCTAGATCGAAAAAGAAAACTTGATAGGTTTGAGAAGAGAAGAGAAGAGAAGTGATTAGATATTGAAATCATTGTATTTCGTTGTTAAATCAAATTCTGATTCAAAGACTGAGACGAACAACCTTTTGTATAAAGGGAACATATTTGGTCGTATATTCGGCTATTGCGCGCGTTTTAAGTATTATGCATAATATAGGGTATAATAAAGCTGATCACTTGTTATACTTGTAGAGGGGTATGATTTAATCTTTATGGTTATCTGATACACCTGCGTATATATCAAAGTAAATCTTTGATAGATACCCGAGAAGAGAAGTTCTAGATCCAATGGATCGCACAACATAAATCTGGAAAATATTCGAGAACTTTAAAAGCATTGCACTCTTTCATTATCAAATTATGGTGTTACATAGATTTCGAGAAGACTTGTTAGTAATTAGAGATTTGTTCAGCTATTTCAAAGTTTCCCGAACTTTGGTGTCATTCTATCGGAATAGATAGTATGTTATTCTTGATTCTTATACATTCATTGCATGTCTTAACTTGCGGGGCAAATTTGTTAATCACCCTTGCTAAATAAAACATTTCAGCTAGGAACGAAGTGGCTGGAGGTGCTGAGAAGAACAAAGGCAAAGGCCTGTTGCTGAAATAGTTTAATGAATATTATTATTATTATTAGGTTGTTGTTTTGTAAATGTTTTTTTTGTATATCTAAAGGGTATGTTTGTAATATGAAGGTTAGATAGCCTGGGATGAATGTATTAACTATATCAGTTAATGTGGTGTAATATTCTATTCATCAATGAATGGGTAGTTAGATGTTAATTATTTTGTAGATTGTGAGCACCAAACTCGGGGGTCAGGTAACCCGGATTTGGGGGCATCACAGGTTGGTATCAAAGCTGTAGTGACCAAGGCGTCACGAGTTGGTAGCAGAGCTATAGGTTATAAACCTTAAGTGGGGGGGGGAACCCTAGGATTATAACCATAAGCGAAATCTAGAATACTCATGTAGAGTACTAAGCGAGGGATTCGATAGTGAGATATGTGAACACATAGTGTGAGAAGTTCGTACTGGAGGAGTATTAATCAAGTTATTTAAACTGATTGTAGGATGTCGGGAGAAGATAAGATGAGTATGGAGATGCCAGCGGCTGTCGCACCAGTGCTAGTAGCCTAGGTGCCAGTGTAAAGTGAGTCAGTTGAAGAGGTGGAAAAAAAAGATGAACCTATGATCAATCTCGGGAGTGATCGTGATGATTATCCTGAGATGTATCTAAGTAGTGATGAGGAGGCGGAGTCCGAAGAAGCAAAGGTGGAGAAAGAGAATAAGACCAAAATTGGAGAACAAGATCAAGTATTTGCAGAAGTCCAGGAACTCCGGAGTAAAGTATTTCTCTTGGAGGAGTTATGGAAGACGGAGCGAGCGTTACGTGAAATGACTGAAGAAAGGAATGAGTTGAAGGCGCATGTGGATAAGATGAAGACTAAAGGTGGTGGATTGTCTGAAAGAACAATTAAGCAGAAGTGCAAGAATAAGAGAAAGAGGGATCACGACAGTGATAACTCTGAAAATTCAAACCCGAAGAAGAAAAAGGTCCGTAACAAGTGTGGAAAGACTCGCTTGGGAGAATGCATGATGTGAAAGAATGTGTACTTTAATTGTAAGCAGGAAGGACATGTTTCCCAACATTATCCTAAGCCAAATATGAGGAAGTGTTTTTCATGTGGAAGAACGGGTCACGGATTCAACAAATGTCCTGGTAAGAAGAAGAATGGTGAATGGAGTGGAAGGTAGACCACTTAAGTATTAGCGATAGTATCTTTTGATAGTGTATGATATTAACGGTTGTAATATTGAGAACGATGTTTGAACATATGTAAATATATATGTTTTTATGAATAAAATCTTTATTTTCTATATGAAAATAAGATTAAGATTAATTTGTGAGTTCTTAAAACTCATACTTATGGTAAGTTCATGACTCATAATTATATGAGAAGTTTTGAACCCCTCAGCGAATGGACGCCAAAGGTCTGAGTAGGATAAGTTCATAAACTCATATAATTGTGACAAGTTCCTGAACCCTAGGTGTGGTAAGTTTGATGAACTAGGAATAATTGTGTGTGAATGGAGAATTATGATTTTTTTTTATTTAAAGTTAGAGAATTACAGCTTTTGTTTAAAGTTGTGTTGTTAATCCCGAGATTATTTAAAAGGGGATAGTGCTATATATGTGTGTTAAGTGCTAGGTGTACTGTGTGGTATTTGAATAAATATGCGATTATATGAGAAATTTTTAATTCTTATTATGTTATTAATAAGAATCTGTGTAGAAAAGGAGAATTAATGTAAGATTTTTATCAGATAATGCCGCCAAGGAAGGGAGGTCTAAAGGGAAATATGGAAGAACAATTTGTGAATCTAAAGCAGAAGAATATGACAGTGACAGAATATTTTGTCAAGTTCAACGAGTTAGCTAAATTTGCTCCACATCGAGTGGGCACTGAGGAGCTTAAAGCACGGTGTTTTAGGAATGGATTGAAATCGTTGGTACTCGAGAAATTAGATGTGTTGAAAATTAATTCATTTTCAACTTTATTAGAAAGAGCCATTATCGTTGAGGGAGAAATTGAAGCTATATTAACGAATAGTAAAGAACAAAGAAAGGAGGCTAAAGGAAATAATATGATAGGGGGTAGTGGAGGTAGTGATCTTAATAAACGTAAGAGGGATGGTGATGTTAATTCAGGAAATAATCCAGAAGAGATTAGGAAGAAAGGTGCGCCATGTGTAGTTTACGGGAAGCATCATCAAGGAGTTTGTTTGAAGAAACAAAGAGTGTGTTATAACTGTGGTTAAGAGGGACACATGTCACCCAATTTTCCCAATCTAAAGAAGGTACAAGGTTGTTTTGCGTGTGGATCGACCGATCATCTGGTCCGGAATTGTCTGAAGAGAAATGTAGATAGAGGAAGTGCTAACAAGGGACCCGGTAGCAAAACCCTGGCGATTAAAGAATCAGTTCAGCAGGGAAGACCAACATCATTCACTTTTAGCATGACAGTTCCAAATGTAGCAGCTGCCCATGAAGAAGCGACCGATAACGATTTAGCTTAATACTTAAATTACGCGAGTATTACGAGTCATGTATTTCTGTGAACTGTTTTTTTTATAGATTCAAGTCATAGGATAGAATTTGAAACACAAATTAATATTTTGTTGATAAAAATTAATTGATGATACAACTTTAAAAGATTGTAGAGAATAAGAAACCGGTGATTCCGAGAAGGAGGGGTGAATGTAGTAACCCGGGATTTCGAATAATCCGAATTTTACGAATAATTTTTTTTTATTAATATTAATTATCAATATTGTGCGGTGTATCTGTGATACGAGCTGTGAGTCTTAGTCAATTTGTGTATTGATTGAGAAATAAGAGTAGAGTTGTGCTTAACAGATTTAGAAACCCTAACCCTAGTTACAGAAAGGGATTCGATAGAAAATATAATTAAAATAATTATATTGTTGAGTACGTATTTGTACTGTATAGAAATATTGATCAATGATTGATCGAATAAGACATAAAATTAATAAACCCTAATAAGAGATTAGAAACCCTAATCTCAGGATTAGAAATCCTAACGCACAGTTAGAAACCCTAATCGTATGTCGAAAACCCTAATTCTAAATTCGGGATTCCTAAACTTTAATTAGGCAACCCTAATCCTAATTGGCAAGCCTAATGTAATTACTAAACGTTAATATGATTAGGAAAACCTAATTTAATTAGGAAACCGTAATTATAGTTTTAAAATCTTGATTTTCTAATTTAAAATCCTAATTTAGAAAATCCTAGAAAGTTAGTGTTGTAAAACCTAAGGGTTAGAACCTTAGGGTTAAACCCTAAGGGTTTGTACAAATGTCAAGTATGCCATTAAATTTAGAATGCAATTGATAAAAATACCCTTTTTACATTTTTAATGAGTTAACTTGTAAATATTGCACACCCTTTAGTTGGTGACCAACTAAAGGCAGCCAATTGACTTTTATCTTAGCCAACAACTGATCAAAATCGCCACCTAGCATGTGAGCATTCATTGAATCAAATACTTAAGTGATAAAGAGAGAGAAAGTCTCAAAATTTGCTCATTTTGCTATCTTGCTCTCACCCACTCTCTCTCTCACCAAGACCTCCAAAATCCACTAGTAGATCAGTCACTTAAACAACCCTAGATCACCTAAGAACAGATTGGAGATCAAAGATCAAAATTTAGAACATAAAGGTAAAAACCCTAAAGCCTATTTTGATCTTACATGCTTAGAAAAAATTTTGTGTTTATGTTTTTAATCATGTGTTATATAATGTTTTTAGTTGATCTATGATGATCCATCATGGATCCATAGCATCAAAAGGCTTTAAATTGAAGTTTTTCAAAAACTGCATGAACCCTAGAAAATGCTCTGACAAGTAAATGTTAGTATCTATAGATTCTTGGCTGATCATGATTTTTCTTGTTTTATGTTTTGGATCTGTTGTCTGACATAAGGACTGTAATCTGGAAGTGAAATCACAACCATTACATGTCCAAATTTCATGTTATTCATGGTCAAAGAGGGTTGACCGAGCATGACCAGTCACTTTATGGGTAACCCAGAAAGTGTAAAACCGAGTCTGACAAGATTTTCGAAGGCCTTTATCTGACAGACGTTACATGATATGTTAATGTTATGATAACCAGTTTGTAGCTTGTTAGTTGGACTGTAGATTCATTTCTTTAGACCCTTTAAAACATCAATAGATTGAACGTAGTGATTGGTCAAACCAGGCCATTCAGTCACGGGTAAAAATTTCTGGGAAACCCAGAATTGGGATGAACAAGGTTTCTGACCATGTTTGACCAGATCATATTTGGTGATTATGTTGTTGTTAGACTGAGATGTTGTTATGTAGTTGTTCCTTGGTATGAGTACTAGAGGTATGAACCAAGAACCTACTTGTTTGATGAACAGAACCTACAAATTATTGAGCATCAAGATGGGTACTTGAAACTTCCTGGGTTTCTGGGTAACCCAGAAAACCCAGGAACACGTTGTCAGTGACTTTGGAGACTCAGATCTCCTTGTTTAGAAGTGTTATGACCAAGATGTTAGTTGATAATTCTTATCTAGCCCAGAACATGCGTGGATTAAAATCTAAGGCTGGTCAAACAAGGCAAGTTGAACATCGAGTTGTCAGTGTTCTTGAACCAAGAACACCTAAGACGACAGACAAGTGTCGCTAAAGGGCTATAGCGATGGTTTTATTTATTTTATTTTTTGAATATTCCGGAAAATGCTTAAAAATAGAAATAAATTTCTAAAAATTATAAAAATAGTTTTAAAAATTATTTTAAATTATGAAAATTAACTTTTGATAATTTGAGATATTTTTCATTAATATTTATAATTATTTAAATATTAATGGTATTTAATTTATTTAATTAGTGTATTAAATAAATTAGAGAAAAATAATTTTAATATTATAAAATTTATTTTAAATAAGAATTAAGTGTTTAAAAATATTTTAAGTTATAAAATGTTACTTTTAATATTTTTGGAGAATTTTTATTAATAATTTAATATTAATGATAGAAGATTTATTTAATTATTATATTAAATAAATGATTTAAAATGGTTTTATTGAATTAAAAATCATTTTAAATAAGAATAAGGTGTTAGAAAATATTTTGAATTATAAAATATAATTTTTAATATTTTTGGAATATTCTCATTAATATATCAATATTAATGATAATAGGTTTATTTAATTATTAAAGTAAATAAATTATGATAAAATAATTTTATTGATTTAAAAATTATTTAAAAAATGAGAAAGGTGATATAAAAATATTTTAAGTTATAATTAATGACTTTTAATATTTTGATGATAAATCCATTAATATTTAAATATTAATGGTGATGGTTTAAAAATAATTTTAATTACTTTAAAAATCATTTGAGTAGAATATTGATGATTTAAAAGTATTTGAAGTTATTATTAAAGTATTAATGATGATGGTTTTATTTGGTATTTAAATCATTTAAAAATGATTATGGTGTTTGAAAAATTATTATAAATTATAATAATTATTTATAAATTATTAAAAGCTTCCAAAAAATATTATAAACGATGATTAACTTATCTATTGTAATATTGAAGCTTTGAAACCGAATTTACTTGACAATAACTGTGTTAATTGTCGGATAGGGTGACCAGAACACCGAGAATAGACCGAAGTTCAACCAGACCGAAATAGTTAGACTTGTTAAGTGATTATATAGGTATAAATATTGATGTGACTATGTGATAATGTGTCTAGGAGAAGATTGACTGTGAATTACAATGTTATGAGTTATAAATTTTGTGGGCAAAACTAATGATTTAGCCACCGAAGTTGGCACGTTTTATTAAATACCTGATTAACTTTTAATTTGTCAAATTAACTAACTGAACTAATTAAAATTTTCAAATTGGGTCATTCCGTTAAAAAAAATAGACAGACGTTAACTTTTTATCTACATGGCGGTGAAAAAATATACAAAAATTAAAAATATTACATGTGGCAAAAAAATAAATACAAAACTTCAATCAATCCTGATTTTCTACATCAACAAAATAATAATATATAATCAATTAAAATTATAATTCATTAAATCAATCAGATTACATATGGAAGAGTACATCTAAAAAAATCTTCATCTTCCCTAAAAATGAGAAGAATCAGAACCTAGAGCTTCCCAGCATAACTTTATATATAAGCGATCAAAACATTCGGTCGATCAAAACAAACCCTACGAGTCAGATACAAACATCTAGAACCATCCGGTAGAGACCCTCAATCGATCTGACGGTGAGACACAACAAGACCTTTTCAGAAAATGCAGATTCCGGCGAAGTAGCCTCGAGGAACACATATTAGATCTCAGATTTGCAAGAAATAGAGTAGCTATCGACGAGCTAATTAAAACAGACCCACCATGGATACTGCCAAGAACAAAGTGGAGCAGTAAAATCAGAAATTGTCCCAATAAAAAATAAACCCAAATATGAACATGAACTAAATAGGTAATAAATACATGATACAAGATCAGGACAAACCCAGATCAACTGGAAAACATCAAAGAAATCATCCTAAACTGAACATAAAAAGATGGAAAATAAACAAAAGATCCAGATTAGAAAACACGCAGATAAACCATCCGCGCAAAACCATCAGAATCGACCAACAGAAATCGGCAAGCAGTTCAAGATCGGTAAAAGGGAAACTAGATCCGAACGGATCCATCATCCAAAACCCCAGCCGTAGATTCGCCCCTGCGTGGAGGAGGTAGAGGTGGCGGTGGTGGTGGATGAAGAGAGAGAAGAAGAGGATTTCTTTGTGGGGTTAACATCTTCCACATATTGAGCTTCATCGCGTTCTAGAGTAGCTGAGAGAACATACGTTATTTCTGGATTCTTTGAAGAGTATGAACAAGAGAAGTACCTGCGTGGAATGAAGAAGAGAGAGAAGAAGTGATTTCGATTTTAATTTTAATGTTTAGTTATTAATATTGTCTTTTTTAAAGAAAAATATGTTTGATTTTTTAATTGATTAAGATCTGATTTATCTTGATAAATAAATTTAATTTAATGAATGAAAAAATATTTTATTTTTATTAGTTTTTGTTTTGTTTTATTATGTTTTTGTCATTTTTAAAACTTTAAAATGTTAAAAATGAGTCAAAAAATAAATTTTTTATTTTTATTTTCATGTCATTGTTGCTGATTGGCCACCTCATTTTTTATTTTATTTTCTTTTTTTTGCTTGCACGTATGAAAAATTTTGATCGCCGTTAACCAGATTTGACGGAATGACCCAATTTAATAATTTTAATTAGTTCAGTTAGTTAATTTGAAAAATTAAAAGTTCAATCGGATATTCGATAAAACGTGCCAACTTCGGTGGTCAAATCATTAGTTTTGCCAAATTTTGTGATAATTGTGAGACCGATATTATTGGTTATAGGTCATACGAACGCAGATAAGTTTATTGTGTAGCTGTAATCAGCGGAAGAGGCAAGTTTTCTTAACTCAACCTTGAGTTATACTTTTTAAATATTATGGTGGTTAATTATTGTTGATTAGACCACGTCTGAGAATATACTTGTAGAATAACTGTTATTGGATATTCACATCCGTAGAAGCTATTATTGATTTCAAATAGTACAATTAAATTATGTCTATTGTTTAATCGTACTGAAATATGTCTTAGCTAATTGTTTTGGCTAGACGAACACTTGTTAGAACTGGATAAGTTCGAGAAGATAAGAGAAGAGAATTCAATTATTATTGATAGATCAATGCCAGTTGTTTCGGCTAGATCGAAAAAGAAAACTTGATAGGTTTGAGAAAAGAAGAGAAGTGATTAGATATTGAAATCATTGTATTTCGTTGTTAAATCAAATTCTGATTCAAATACTGAGAAGAAGAACCTTTAATATAAAGAGAACGTATTTGGTCGTATATTCAGCTATTACGCGCGTTTTAAGTATTATGCATAATATGGGGTATAATAAAGCTGATCACTTGTTATACTTGCAGAGGGATATGATTTAATCTTTATGGTTATCTGATACACCTGCGTATATATCAAAGTAAATCTTTGATAGATACCCGAGAAGAGAAGTTCTAGATCCAATGGATCGCACAACATAAATCTGGAAAATATTCGAGAACTTTAAAAGCATTGCACTCTTTCATTATCAAATTATGGTGTTACATAGATTTCGAGAAGACTTGTTAGTAATTAGAGATTTGTTCAGCTATTTCAAAGTTTCCCGAACTTTGGTGTCATTCTATCGGAATAGATAGTATGTTATTCTTGATTCTTATACATTCATTGTATGTCTTAACTTACGGGGCAAATTTGTTAATCACCCTTGCTAAATAAAACATTTCAGCTAGGAACGAAGTGGCTGGAGGTGCTGAGAAGAACAAAGGCAAAGGTCTGTTGCTGAAATAGTTTAATGAATATTATTATTATTATGTTGTTTTGTAAACATTTTTTTTGTATATCTAAAGGATATGTTTGTAATATGAAGGTTAAATAACCTGGGACGAATGTATTAACTATATCAGTTAATGTGGTGTAATATTCTATTCTTCAATGAATGGGTAGTTAGATGTTAATTATTTTGTGGATCGTGAGCACCAAACTCGGGGGTCAGGTAACCCGGATTTAGGGGCATCACACGGGTTGCCCCGGGCCATGCGGGTCCCATCTTCTCTAAGTACGTGCACTTTGGCTACACGCTGTTTGCTTGAACTTTCATAACTTTCAATCCAGCCATCCGATAAAGGCATGCTGTACCTTTTTGAAATGCTATTGTCGAGAGCATTTAAGTCTGATTAGAGGTTGTACGAAGTTAGGAAGATGGGTCAATGACCAGATCTTTAAGTCTTCAAATTCTATCCAGTGTGCTGTCTTGTGTAGTAGTTGCTCAGGATTTGAGTTATGGTTCTTGTGGGACACTTTTGTATGTAGTGTTGATTGAAATGATGTTGAAACGATGTGAATGTAGTATTGAGGTGGCAAAATGATGATTTTTCCCCTCACCGGGGTTATCTCCGGCTTTGCACAGATGTAACAGTCGTTGCTCAAGGTTATCTCTGAGATTGGGTTGCTGTGAATGCTGATTGTTCTCAGGGTTATCTCTGAGGTGTCTTGATCTCCAGGGGTTATCTCCGGGGTTGGAACTGAGTGTCCCGGGGTGGTCTCCGGGATTTAAAAATAGTACCTACTGGGGTTGTCTCCTAGGTTAAAACTGAGTTGACTTCCAGGGTTATCTCTGGAAGATGATTTTGCCCTCCTGAAGGGTTAGTAACAGGAATGCAAAATTTCGAGTGTCTACAGATGCCCCTCTTTATCATATTCATGTAATGTAATGACATGGAAAGGATAAAGATCACTAGACACTTGAAATATGACAAGATAATCATGATACAAATGTAATGCAACATGATGTGAATGTTTATGCTGAGTGTATGGAATGGAAGTTTCTCTATGATTTATACTAGAGAATGTTGACATTTGGGGTTATCACTAGAGTCTGTAATCCTCATCGCATCCTTCCTATCGTCGATGTTCTTCTCATGTGCGAGAGACTCCTGGGGAATCTATATAACAGATTCCACCATCTGTCCTCCCAGATGAGGATGGTTTTTCCATGATTTGCATCGCCAGGTCTTTCTGACGGTTCGTTGGAGTTACTACCAACAATTTGTATTGTCAAGGCTGCCTGACCCTCATTGAAATGTCTTTCAACGACTAACATCATCGGACCACTTCCGATGCTTGGTTGAAGTTACTGCCAACGGCTAGTGATGTTAGGACTGCCTGGCCCTCTTTGAAATGTCCTTCAATGGCTAACATAATCAGACCACCTCCGATGCTTCGCTAGTGTTACTGTAAGACCCCAACTTTTTAATGAATAAAATTGAATTTCCTTTATTTATTATTGTGAATAATAAGGTATTAAATTGATATAATGCTTTGGTTATGGGTGAAATGTGCAAATTTTTTAAAATAAGCAAGTGGTTATAAAATATTCATTTTATCGGGGAATATTCGTTTGGTCGTGGAATATTCTTACTATCGGGGAATATTCGTACGACGGCACAGCCACTTATGGGCCCCATAATAGAATAACTGTCGGATGAAGGAAACGACAAATTTGAGTTTTTACAAATAACGGCGTAGTTGTTACCATTAACATTGTTAGAATACCCGGTGGTTAAAAAATAGTAATACGCGTGGTTGCACAGTAGCACACGGTATTGTACATTATTGAATTATTAATTCTTACGTAAGAAGGCACTACTAAATAATTGTTATAGTAATTACTGTTTAATATTTTATTTTATTGAGTCAATAATTGCTGCGTTGATATTTTATATTATTGTTGTTTCAATAATTATCATTGCACAGTATGTCTCATTATCATATCAATAATTCATATTATTTGAATAATATTATTAGATAGCATTATTGGTAATGTCTAGAAAGTTTTGTCAAGGAGAGGTTTGGTCACCTAATTGTGCGTCAGTAAGGAGAAATCCTTATCGGAAAGCCCCCTCTTTCCTTGGAACGGCCTGGTTGTCATAATTGTGATTCTGTAATATTATTGGTGAATAATTAGTTATTGATTTATATGATAAGGAAATATTTATTTTATATGGATAAAAATGATGGATAGAGAAATATTTATTTTGTGTGGATATAAATGAAAGAATTAATGATGAGATGTTTTATCAGTATTTTGTCGGAATGGAGGTTTTAAAAATCAAAACAGTATTCTTAAAGCTCTTTTGCGTGAGTTATAATTTTAATCCGACCGTTGGATCGTTGTGATTTTTGGATATGTTACACATATATAAGTTGAGTATATGTCCACAAATTTTGAACCGTTAAAAATTAACGTATGATTTGTTATGAATTTTATGAGGTATTGAAAATCATCCGTTTGTGAATTTCAAATATTTTCGATTTGGAATTTGGAAAAACTTAAAGCTACAAAGTTGTAGAGAATTTGATTTCGTGTGGAATGGACTTAAAATTCGTATTTTTCTGATAAAAGGGCTATTTATTATGAATTATTGAAGTTTTGGAAATTAAAATATTTTTATTAAAAATATGGGTGGGCCCCACTTTTGGTTGTTGGGGAAGATGGCTGATTTTTGGTGGGTGGAAATAGTAGCAGGTAAAGCCATCAGGTTGCAGGTCAAGTCTGCTTTGACGTTCTAATATTTTCCTATAAATAGGGTGCTGAGTTAGAATTGAAAATCACACCAGAAACAAGTTTTCTCTTTTTCTCTCTCTATATTATCGAGCGTATTTTGTGAGTATTTAAATACTTTGTGAGTTGCTATTCAACAGTGCAAGTTTCCTTCAGCCTTATACCTGATATTTCAGCTGGAAGTACGGTTCTTTTGAGGTAAGGGATTGTAAGGGATAGTAAGGGATGCTATTTTCTTCATAATAATTTTATTCTTTCAATATTATTATACTGAAATATTGGTGTAGATTTTATTATGGAATTTCTACCTTTTTGAGTCGGGGTTACTATTCATGTATACGGCACTATTCACGTATATGGCACTATTCACGTATACAGCACTATTCATGTATATGGTACTATTTACGTATATGACATTATTTACGTATACAGTACTATGTACGAATACGGAGTACTATTCATGAGTTACTATTCACGAGTTACTATTTATGGGTACTATTCACGACAAAATTGGTTTCTTTTTCTGACCAAATTATCGTTGATTTATGAATATTGCTCTTGAAATTAAATGCAGTTGTTGATCATATTGTTTTTATTATCATATATAATATTTTTATAATCCTGGTGATGAAATTTCTCTTTGACTTGAGTGTAAAGATGGGTAGATTATTGGTATGATCGTGACTATGGGTTCTCTTTGGCCAGTAGTGCAAAGTTGAATTGTTAACTGGTATGATCATAACCATTGAATTTATAATTGAATATCTTTAGCTTAAGTGCAAATGTGAATTGATCAACATTGTTATAATTATTGTTTATATAAATTCTGAGATGATTATATATTTCTTTGAGATATTAATTTCTTTGGCCTGTAGTGCAAAGATGATCTGTTGTTGAATATCTTTGCCCTGTAGTGCAAAGATGATATGTTATTGAATATCTTTGGCCTGTAGTGCAAAGATGACCTGTTGTTGAATATCTTTGGCCAGTAGTGCAAAGATGAACTGTTGACGAATATCTTTGGCCCGTAGTGCAAAGATGAATTTATCAGTATGATTATGAACAGGAACTGTGATTTGGTATAACCATGATCTTTGATGTTTCAGGTAAAGACAGGTGATGAAAATTATCTTCGTCTTGGATGAGAAGAGGAATTTAGAACCACAATTATGATTATGATTGATTCATATGATTGTGGATCAGAATTGTTGATTGATGTTACAGGGATAAAACATTGTTGGTGAATTTTTAATATGGAGAAGATAATAGACCTTATGGTCTATTTGACTCTTCTAATGGATTGCTCGTTCCGCTGCAACTATGGTTGAAAAGTTTTATCATCTATTATATGTTCTAAATCTCTGATTTATTAATGATGAAGGCTATTGATAATTTAATTATCTTTAGTCATGATATTCTTTACTAGGCTATTTGTGCGCACCCTTTTGCTTCACAATTCCTTTCAGGTAATAAGAGTGTAGCTGGGTCGAGCTGGGGTAACAGGGGAATAGAACGGTGGTCTTTAGCTGTGAAGGTTTTCTCTAAATAGTATGAAAATAATTTTATTGAGAACTTTAGAATAGTGTGTTGTATTTTATACATCATTTAGTAGTTATATTTGGTGAATCATATAGGGTGAGGCGAACCCAACTTTGGAAGGGTGATTTGCCACTATCATACAAGATGTTTAATGACATACAATCTCGTGTCATCATAAGACAGGGTTGTGCACATCCACTTGTTGAGTATATCTACGAGCACTACCTATATAATCTTGGTGTTTGGTTGAAGTATAATTCTCAATTAGAGACAGTAGAGATAATGATATGTCAAGAGAAGACTCGCCATTGGAAAGAATATAATAGTAATCTTCTCGTTTTTCTTTGGGGTCTATTGGGTAAACCAAGGATAATTCTGTGGACATATGATATCTATTATAACCTAGACGTATGGCCTCCCATGTACGAAGGTTTCCTTGAGCACTTTTCAAAGATTTTAATTTCTAAAACAGTTATTGACTGTACTTTTATGTAAGGTGCCATGAGTCACAGTTGGTATATATTTGTATCAAAGTTCACAACATATGTGTTGTTGTATTTTGCATGATAATTGTGATAAGGAAGTTGTAGTTGTTTTCTATACCATGTATTTGGCGACTCAGAATAGGTTGGGTAGAATGGACCTATTTTGGGGGCGTTACAGTTACTGCCAACGGCTTGTGACGTCAGGGCTACCCGACCCTTGTTGAAATGTCCTTCAACGGCTGAGATCATCGGACCATCTCCGATGCTTCGCTGGATTTACTGCCAACGGCTGGTGACGTCAGGGCTGCCTGACCCTTGTTGGAATGTCCTTCAACGGCTGAGATCATTGGACCACCTTCGATGCTTCACTGGAGTTACTGCCAATGGTTGGCGACGTCAGGGCTGCCTGACCCTCGTTGAAATGTCCTTCAATGACTGAGATCATCGGACCATCTACGATGCTTTGCTGGATTTATTACCAACAGATGGTGACGTTAAGGCTGCCTGACCCTCGTTGAAATGTCTTTCAACGGCGGGGAATGTATGCAATCTCCATTAGGGATGAACTTTTTGTTGAGATATATGCTTATGATTGTAATTACACCCAGGTTGATGGCATCAGACCTTTGTGCGGTATTATCAAGGGTAGCTTTCGACAGCTATGATCATTGGCTTTGTAAACCCTGTGTTTGGGCGAATACCAATGATTGATATGTAGACCCGTATTTTTGTCTCTGAAATTCAGGATTTCGGGCTTTTCCGCTTAATCGCGTAGCATCTTTTTTCCTGATTTGACTTTTCATCTTGTGGGACCTCCTTTGTAACTCAAATTTGATCGAGCCAAAGGGGGTGGGGACCACCCAAGGTAGCCACAGTTGGACCCGCGGCTGCCGCAAGTACACCCGCAGCCACTCGTGGGTTTATATCTCACTTCCTTTCCCTTTGTTAAGTCATTTTCACTTGAAGCCACACAGTGAATCCGAGATTTCTTCTTCAGATTCACTGAGTTCGGGCTATTTTCTGCAAAATCCATCACCGTACAAGTGTTCTGCACTATCCTGGTAACTTTTACATGTTTGCTTTTCTAGTTTTGACCGTTGGAAAGTGATATATCACATGAAATGCTTCAAACACATAGTAGTGAATATGCATGCTCATATGACTTGATAAAAATTATTTAACACTGTAAATGTTAGTATTTTACCATGCTGAACGGATTATTGTGAAAAAATTAACTTTTAAAACAGTCAATTTGGCACCTTTTTTTGCTATTTTTTATCATTTTTAAGGACAAATGAGCAAAGGTTGTGAAGCAAAGTAATCCTGGTAATTAGGTTACCCTTATGGATTATGACTTTGATGTTTTTCATGCATATAGGATGTTTATGACTTTGAGTTGGTGTGCTACTGAATGACTACCTAGTCATGCTTACGCGCATGTGGATAGTCCTTTTTACAAAGGAGACTCTGGCAAATTTTTTTTTCACGAGTCTAGGCATTAAATGAACATGCATTTTTAACTCTATTGTAGACATATGTTAAAGTAACGCATGCATGCATATAGACATAAAATGCATTTAATGAGCTTCAGGTTAGAATTTACCACACCCTTTCTGAGGTGATTTGGAGACTTTTGTCTAGATATATGGATCTAGACTAGCCGAGTAGCTCTCATAGGATCTTTGCAAGTGTTAATAGGAGAGCTTCTGATATGCCTCAGCCTCGCCCAGCCTGACAACCTCGTCGATTGACGGAGTCAATGATTCGTCCTATCCTGGCCGAGAGGCCAGATGCTGAGGACGAAGAGGAGGATGTACAGGTTACGGATCCTACTCCTTCTTCTTCTATTCCCCGTAGGGAGCTTCCAACTATAAATGTGACGATTCTATAGCTTCTGGAGGATTTGAATCGTCACCCCTCGATCTATCTGTATGTTAACGAGGTAAAAGTCGTGTTGATCTTCCTTTTTCCCATTTGTGAGGGGTAAGGGTTCTAATGTTAATTTGCATTGTGATGCAGGTTCTCGGCTTTACGCAGCCTCGAGGGAACTGGTTCAACATACATTCTCTGTACCAGACTCTTCATTTAGAGTAACGAGAGATTGTGCATGCTTGGGGTTTCGAGGTGTTCTTTTCCATCCTCCCCCGTTGTTGTCCTTGGGATTACCTCAGGGCATTGTTCGAGCGCTGATTTCACCAGACTCAGTCTCTCCATTTACTGGATTACGAGGTGATGATGACACCGATAGATTGGCGGTTCATCACTAGTATGGAGTTTTTTGGGGCGCCAATACCTTGTGTGGCGGACATTTCCTCGACTGCCATTAGATCCTTGATAGGAGTCCCAACTACGGCGCTCAAGGGCAAGACTACCCATACTGGTCCTTTGAGTGTAGATGCCATGAGTGGGGCTTTGACGGAGCCATTACCCGATGATAGGAGGGTCAGAGATCGCATCCTTCGGCGATTGTTCCTGATCATCCTCAGGGGTTGTTTCCTGGAGGATAACTCTTCAACGGTGTCATTCGTTTTGGTCAGCGCCACACGGGAGGTGGACCGTATTGGAGAGTTTGACTAGGGATCCTATACCTTTCCCTACTTCCTCAGGGGAATGCTTCTACGCTAGCAGGGAACGGGTTAAGAGTTTTGACTTACCGCATATATTTGATCTTGTATTGGCAATTTTGGGCCTGCGAAAGGCTCCCATGTCTTCATCCCATTAGCCTATTAGGTTTAGACACCTATCCTCGGGAATGGCGATGGCATCACTCCACTTTAACGGAGGTTCCTATGGCTAAGGGTTTCACCCATTTACATTTACAGTTGGAATTATTGACAGTCAATGTCATTACATGGGTTCTTTACTCTGAGGACCACTTGACAGTTGTCTTTGAGGGTGGTTTCCCAACTGGTGTTGAGTATGTGATGTCCACCCGTCAGATTCCTCTCTTTACAGATGGAGGTTTGGAGGTCTATTTAAGAGAGCGTGCTATTAGGAGCACCACATGAAAGATTCGTATTCTGATTTATCCTCCTGCTAGGCATTATTGGCCTTTGTTGTAGTCGATCATTGAGGTCCCATTGGTGGGAGTCGATGGCTTTACTTTGTAAGAAGGACCGTTCACTCAGGAGGCTTTCTGCCGCTGGTGGTTCCCTCGCACCATTGGAGCCTAGACCTGTGCCATACAGTTTATGGGGGATATAGTTCCTAGTTCCATTATGATGGCAGATTAGATTGCTTACGTCCGAGAGCCTACTCATCAAACGCAGATTGATAGTTTGACCCAACAGTTAGACCGGGCACATTTCTATATTCGATATTTAGGTAGAGATCCTTTCGTGGTGGATACTTTTGATCCTTCCAGCTCTAGGGCTGGCCTTTCAGGTGGCCCATATTCAAATGGTTTTTTTAGTGCAGATCCTCCGTTATATCGGCCTGATATCCCTACTGGCAAAGCTTTAGTGACTCAAGAAGAGGTACATCAGATGGATAGGTTGGATGATGTAGACATCAACACTGTTGACTTCTTCTGATGTATTTCTTGCTATATCTTTCGATAGGCCTCTGTTAAATATTGGACGGTTGTGCCCCATTCTCGTTATATCTTTTGATAGGCCTCTGTTAGTTGTTGGGCGACTGTACCCCATTTCCCTGTATTTTTCAGTTGTATACAGAGCTGATGTATTTAGATGATGATGTACTTAGAAATGTATGTATGCTATTTTCTATTCCTTACATTATATTGGCATCTGTTGTTTATTATGCATGTATTATGTTATGTATATGCATTTCTAGAGATGAGTTTAGCATTGACCTCTCGATGGTCTCATGACACGACCCTACAGATGTCTTCATCCACAGTTAGCCGGATTGATTATACCCCACCAGTATTGGTGGCCTCCTCCTTGAGATTGTAGTATGACAGTTTGTCATCCTTGGATCGGGTGACAGTTGATCAGCTGATGCGTTACTCTATGACTCTCTTGACGTTCCAGGTTCCATCGGGCTTTGTAGAGGGCATGTTGGAGCGTTGGGTATTAGATAGTAGGTATTTCGGGTTGCTAACCAGGAGTTAACTCCCACTTTGGAGGAGCATAAGCGTCTTACAGATTTCAGCTGGCATGAACTATCTTCCTCTAGCCGGTTTGAGGGGTGTGACCACTTTTCATCCACTGACTGTTATGGCATAGTTTGACCAGTTTTAGGATGTTCATCCATTTAACGGGGCATTAGGTCAGTGTTTGTCATCTCGACTTCTGTCAGCAGAGGAGTTGTCTAGGATTTATACCTATTGGACCTAACGTGAGAAGGTTGACTTTTCGACTAGCCATCCAGGTCATTCTATAGAGTATTCTGCATGGTTAGAGGCAGAGATAGCATCGGCTAGGGTTGTATCCTCAAAGACGGGTATTGATTCTGATAGTGGGGAGCCTATGGAGTACCCTGATTCTCTTATTGAGGCTGAGTTGTCCACTGGTTTGTCAGTAGCTCTAGTTGATTCACCCAGTATTCCTGCTACTGTGACTCCACATTCTGCAGAGTATTTAGAGCAGAGTTTACATCTGATAACGTTTGAGAGGGATCAGGATAGGGCCTTGATGTTGACAGCTCTTTTTGACAGAGATGCAGCTCTGATCGAGAGAGATGAGGTTTTAGCTCTCAGGGATACTGTTGTTGTTGAGCGAGATGAGGCTTGATCATCTAGGGATGTAACTGTTGTTGAGCGGGATGATGCTCTAGCTACCCGAGATGCTGCCACTACAGATAGTACTGCATTTAGATCTTATAATGCTGATATTATTACAGAGATGAGTGCATTCATTGATGAGCACAGTAGCACCATGCAGATGGCCGTAGATCTCCTGGCTCGTGTGGATACCCTAGGGCATGAGCTTATAGATTTACCTCCATCTTCTGAGAGAGATGCCATGTTAGACTTGATGGCTCGCTTATCTACTGGTTTGTAGATTAGCTTTGATTTTCCTGCATAGACTAGGTTAGCCATTTATGTCATGTACAGGATACATTGTCTATATCAAATAGTATTATATGGCAAGGAAATATGTTTTGATCCACTTCCCTTTTTAGATATGCCTTGCTACTTGCTTGATAGTTGCCTGTTTCTTCAGGGCTTGTGATCTTGATGTATTCTGAACTCCTCCTTGATGGATGAACATTGAGATGTCTCAGGATCTTTCAGAATGGATCAATCGTTGATCTTTTTATTCCCCTAACCTTTGGTGTCTTGGGACTAGTTTCTGAATGTGGTTATGGAGAGGATTTTACCTTTCCTCTCTAAGGTTGACCGCACTACAGATGGTCGTCGGTACTCCTTTGTATTGGGGAGCCCAAGTAGTTCCATCTTTTCTAGATTGGTGTTTCTCTTTGAGGATTCAACCGCAGCTTAGATGGTCATCAATTTTTCTCCCATTTATGTAGGGAGACCAGGTAGTTCCATCCCTGTGGTCTAACCCGATGAGGTGTGGTTTAACCGCCCCACAGATGGTCGCCCGATGTATTCCCGTGTATTGGGGAGATCAGGTAGTTCCATCTGTTATGGTTTGGTTTGAACATTTAAAGGATGATCCCAGTACTATTGACAGGGTTTTGTGTTTTTGGTAGGGGTTAGACTGCACCATGAATGGTTGCCTACGTACTCCCATTGATGAGGGGGATATCAAGTCTGCGTAGTTCCAATCTAGCGTGAAAAGGTTGAAAATTGTATGTGGAAGGGTGTAGAGAGATTTTTTTTTCCTGTAGTTAGACCGGACCATAAAAATGGTTGCCTACTTACTCCCGTGTATTGGGGAGATCAGGTCTGTGTAGTTCGTCCCTGGTCGGACAAACTGAAGTTGTGAAGAAGGTTTTTGTTGTTCGTCCCTGGTGGGGGCAAACTGAAGTGGTAAAAAGAAGGTTTTATAGTTCGTCCCTGGTGGGACAAACTGAAGTGGTGAGAGGTTTTGAAAACTTGAATTGACTTATGGATCTGATGATCCAGAACCAGGATACTGGTTTACAGGTAACTTCAGATATAGTACCATTTCACAGTGTCTGAGTTGATGAGTTGGGAAAATTCCTCGCTATCCATCTCAAGTAGCCTGAGGGCTCCTCCTGTCAATACCTCCTTGACAACAAATGGGCCTTCCCAGTTTGGGGCTAATTTTCCTTTAGATTGATCTTGGTTGTCAAGAACCTTTTTCAAGACCAAGTTATGTTCTTTGAATTACCATAGCTGGACTTTCTTGTTGTAGGATCAAGCGATCCTCTATTGGTATAACTGACCATGGAAGATGGTTGTGGCCTGTCTTTCATCTATTAGAGACAATTGGTGGTGCCGATCTTGTAACCATTGGTCTTTATCCAATTGAGCATTTATCAACACTCTCATGGATTCTATTTCCTCCTCTATTGGGAGCACTACTTCCATACCATAGGTTAATGAGTAGGGGATTGCCCCAGTGGAAGTGCGTATTGACGTTCTATAGGCTAATAGAGTCAAAGGCAATAAGTCAGGCCATCCTTTGTGATTGATGGACATCTTTTGCATGATCTTTCTGATATTCTTATTAGCCGCTTCAACAACACCATTCATCTTTGGATGATAGATGACGGAGTTGAGATGTTTGATGTGGAATTTACTGCATAACTCCTCCATCATATGATTGTTGAGGTTTTTGGCATTGTCTGATACAATCACCTCTGGTTGTCCGTATCGATAAATGACATTATTTCTGATAAAACCAATGATCACCTCTTTAGTAACCTTGGGGGAAGAGGTTGCTTCTTCCCACTTGGTGAAGTAATCGATTATGGTGATGATAAACCGATGACCATTGCTGGCTTTGTGCTCAATTGGCCCGATCACGTCCATTCCCCACATTGAGAAGGGCCAGGGCGAACTCATATTGTGGAGCTCCCTTGGAGGGGCGTGGATAATATTACCATGAATTTGGCATTGATAACATCTCTTGAAGTGATTATCACAGTCAACTTTGAGAGAGAGCCAGTAATGCCCTGTTCTTAGGATCTTCTTGACAAGTAGAGGGCCGCTCATGTGTGGGCTGCATACTCCACTATGAATTTCATCCATGAGTCTCTGAGCTTGATCTTTGTCTAGGCATCTGAGAAGGCCTTATCCTACATCTCTTTTGTAGAGTGCGTCTCTGCTTAGATAGAATTCTATGGCCATTCGATGGATCCGCTTTCTATTAGCTTGACTCACCTCAGTGGGCATAGATCCATCTCGCAGATATTCCTTGATAGAGTGATACCAAGGGTGTTAGATGGGAGGCAGTTCATCCGATACTTCTCCGATGTAGTTCCTGTAGGCTGGAGCTTTTGACCAATAAATGTGATATTTTGAATGCTTTCCTTCTCAGGTATGTTGATCAAGGAGGCCAAAGTTGCTAGTGCATCAGCAAAGTCATTCCTATTTCGAGGAATGTGGAGGAATGATATTTCTTCAAACTCCGAAGCCATCTGGATAACTTGCCGATGGTAAGGAAATAAATGTAATTCTTTGGTTTGATAGATCCCAGTGGTTTGTCTGATTACCAGTTCAGAATCTTGAAAGACAGTTAACCGCTTGACGCCCATGGATTGGGCTAGCTTCAACCCCATTATACAACCTTCATACTCAGCTGTATTATTGGTGTTGACAAACTACAATTTGATTGCAATGGGATACTGCTCTCCCGAAATGGACACTAGAACTGCTCCAGCTCCAGCACCTTCCATGTTTACAGCTCCATCAAAATACATCCTTCATGATTGGGTTGTATTGTCCTGATAGTCTTGCTGAATTGTCATTACCCGTTCATTGGGGAAATATGTTTCCAAGGGTTTGAAATCCCCGGCTGGTGTGGATGACAGTTGATCCGCAATTCCTTGACCTTTGATAGACTTTTGAGTCACATAGATGATGTCAAATTATTGTGGGATCAACTGCCATTTGGACAGTCGACAATTCAACATGGGTTTTCTGAACACGTACTTGAGAGGATCCATGCGAGATATGAGATGGGTTGTGTGACCATGGAGATAATGCTGTAATCTCATGGAAGCCCATGCTAAAGCAAAACAAGTTTTCTCAATCAAGGTATACTTGTGCTCACTGATGCTAAATCTTTTTGCTGAGGTAATAGATACGTTTTTTTATCTCAGCATGCAGCCTATGGCATTGTCATTGATTGACAGGTACATAAACAGGAGAACACCATGCCTGGGAGGTACCAAGACAGGAGCTTTGATTAGTTGCTCTTTGATGGTAAGGAAGGCTTTTGGATACTATTCGTTCCATTTCTTGGAGGAGTTATTCCTTAATAACTTGAAGATAGGTTCACAGGTTGCTATGAGTTGGGAGATGAATGGGCTGATGAAGTTGATTCTTCACAGAAATCCCTGTATTTTCCTCTCTGTCTGGGGCATGGGGATTTCAGTAATGGCTTGAATTTTTGCAGGATCTACCTTAATTCCTTTGTGGCTAATGAGAAATCTCAGCAACTTGCCTGACTTGACGCCAAAGGTGCACTTAGCCGGATTTAACTTCAAGTTGTACTTGCGCAATCGGTTGAAGAACTTTTTGAGATGGTCTATGTGATCTTCTTCCCTTTGGGACTTGACAATGATGTCATCCACATAAACTTCTATCTCTTTGTGCATTAGATCATGGAAGAGAGCCATCATGGCTCGCTGATAGGTAGCTCCGACATTGATGAGGTCGAATGACAACCGTCTTTAACAAAAGGTTCTCCAAAGAGTGATGAATGTTGTCTTCTCATGATCCTCTTCAGCAACCATGATTTGGAGATACCCAGCAAAGCAGTCAACAAAGGAGTACATGTCATACTGAGTTGTATTGTCAATAAGTATGTGGATGAATGGTACGGGAAAATTATCTTTGAGACAAGCTTTGTCCAGACCCCTGTAATCCACGTAGACTCTCACCTTTCCTCCGGGTTTAGGTACGGGGACTATGTTGGATAGGCACTCAGGGTATGTTGATACCATGATGATGCTGACTTGAAATTATTTCACAATTTCTTCCTTGACTTCCAAACTCCATTCAGGTTTTAATCGCCTGAGTTTTTGTTTGACTGGCTTTTATCCCTCTTTGATGGGTAGACGATGAATGATGATGCCAGTTGACAAATCGATCATGTCTTCATGAGACCATTTAAACACATCCTAGAATTGGGTCAATAGAGTAACCATGTCATTCCTTTGGCTAGGGGTAAGGTCCGTGCCAATCTAGATTTGTTTGGGGTTTTCTGAGGTTCCAAGGTTAAAAGAGATGGTTTGATCAAGATTTGGCTTGGGTATATCTTCAACCCATTCTTTAATCTCCTCAGGCACCTCATAGTCCTCTTGTTTAATCTCCATCAAGTTAGAGTCCAACTTTACATCAAAGTTACAGTTCTTGTGAAGAATAGGCACTCCATTAGCAAGTTTAGGCAAATCTAACTTTAGAGTCCAGAAACAAAATGCTTTCACTTAATATATGAAACTGTTTGGTCATACAAATTGTTAGCATGGCATGAAAAAAATAACTGCTAATACTATGTAATGAAAGTAAGCACTTATTGTTATCTAAAGGGCAGAGGGAGTTTCTGCCCTTTTTACCCTTTTCGGCAAATGTAAGGAGTGCTACTCTAATTGCCAAGGGTCAAGTCCTGGTGGACAGCTGTGATGAAGGGATTGTTATCGTCCTCCTTCTCTTGAATGATGACCATGACATCTGAGCAGTCGTCATCTAAGATATCATTGTTCATACCCTCGGTATGCCCCAGGAAGTACATCTTCGATAACCGTATCTTAATGTCTTGTTTGCGCCTTTGATTCCTTTCTTCCATGTTTGGGTCTGGAATCAGGACTTCTTTTCCATTAATCGGTATCGACTTAAGAAACAACACACCCGCTACAGAGATAGGAATTGTCTATAGAGGTCGTACAGAATTAGCATCTGCAGGTTTAGGCAATAGCCTTGTAGATGAAGGAACCGATGTATGCTTGTGCAGGTTCTTGTGGTTGGACCCAAAGGAGTAGCCTAGTTCGGCCTTCCCTATCTGACTGGGAACTTGAATTGGGCATTTGATTACATGTTGATCCTTTCCTAACCCTTGTCCTGGCTGGAAACCCAAGGATATCATTTCTTAACTGGCCGACATTACCTCAGCAGAAACTCTGGGTTTCAGAGTTGGAGCCCCAATGGGTTGATAGTGAGTGTTGCTCACCTCAAGGGCTTGGAAACTGACAGGCTCAACTTTTTCATTGAAACTGATGAGAGGTATATCACTTTGGATAGGATACTCTGGTTCAGCATTGACAGTGACCAGATTACTGTTGATGATATACTTGAGTTTTTGATGAAGAGTGGATGGGACGGCTCTTGCCATATGGATCCAAGGTCTTCCCAACAGTAAATTATATCTTGTAGTGATTTTGAGCACTTGAAAGGATATGTAGAATGTATGTGGACCGATTTCCACTGGTAATTCAATCTTTTCGACAACATTTCGCCGAGATCCATCAAAAGCTTTAATGATTGTATGACTGCTTTGCATCCTGTTGAGATTGATCTTCATTCTTTCTAATGTGGCATATGGGCAGATGTTTAGGGATGATCCTCCATCTATTAGCACTCCTCCAGCCACATATTCGGAAGACATCACTGCTACATGCAGTGGCTTGCAATGACCCGTCCCTTCGGGAGGTATGTCATCATCGGTGAAGGATATCACATTGTTGTTGAAAATGTGATCTACCAGATGATGAAACTTTTCTACATCCACTGTCTTTGGCAAGTAGGCTTCTTCCAATGTCTTCAGTAAGACCTTATGGTGATCTTCTAAAGAGAAAACCAAGTCTAGAATAGATATTTGTTGTGGTGCTTCTTTCAAGATTTGAACCACCTTGTCTTCATTATGTCCCATCTGACGGAGGAATTCTTTTATTTTCTCCTTGGGCACTTTCCCCTTAGATCTGATGACTGGCTTCGTCACTCGCTGAGGGAGATATAGCGGATTTTCCTTGGATACCGCAGTAGTTGTGTTTGATGTTGATCCTTTAACCTCTCCATAGTTCCATGGGACATTCTTGAGGCTGATGATAGGATGTTGTGGCCTGAATGATAATATGAGTGGTGTTAGTGCAGCCACCTTCAAAGGGATTTCAACTCCTTTGAGTTTGATGGGTTGAATTATAAATGATGTGGCAGCCAAATCTCCCTCAAAGGATATAACTGCTATGATTTTCTTCCATCTTTATGTTCCTGGAGGAAATGTGTGTCCACTCTCAAGTGATACAGTGTCATCATCTACCATTTGCAGGTCATCGCTGTCAATCATATTTTGTATAAGATGGCGGAGTGCCCAGCATTCTTTAGTGTTATAACCACGAGAATGGGAGTAGTATTGACATATTCCAGTAGCATCAAACCTTTTTGAGTGTGGGTTAACTGGAGGTAGCAGTGCTGTGATTCTTCCCTCATTGATCAACATCTGCAAAATTTCTTCTATCGGTTGGCCTAAATAGGTGAACTCCCTTTTGTTGGAAAAGTCCCGACGGGCTTGAGCTCGTGCCTTTCTTACAAGCTTTTCTTCCAAGGTTTCACTTTCTTGGGTGAGTGATGGAGTCTTTGTGATAAGAGAGGGGAGACTAGCATGCTCCTGAATGAACAACTATCGTGTGACTTGGTGTTAGTGTATCACCAGTTCTGCCAGTTGATTGACTTGTTCGTCAAGAGACTTCAACCCCCGTTCCATCATGAACTGGAACTTTGAATAATCCCGCTTTTTGGAATTATCCTTGCTGGTTTGGGGAGAACCACCCACATATTTGAGGTACTTGGAACTCTCTCCGCTACCTCTATTGAGCATGTTAATATCCTCTTCCTTATGTTGAGGGAGAGGGTTATCTTGAACATGTGGTTGTTCGGGTTTGGTCACCACGATCTCACCATTGTCTATTAAATCCTGGATCTTATGCTTGAGGGCCCAACAATCCTGAGTGTCGTGGCCTGGAGCTCCAGAATGGTAAGCACACTTCTTGCTTGTATTAAAGCCCTTTCCACTTGGATTAGCTGGTGGAAGGGGATGGGTGATTTTCTTCTATGCTAGCAGAAAGTTTGAAGATGTTTTTGAGTGAGTCCCCTAAGGGTGTGAACACTCTTGAGTGTCTGACTTCTCCACTCTTTGGCAAGGGAGGATTTGACGACTGTGCTTGAAACGGGGAGTAGTTTCTCCTTTGAATATGCAAGTTTTGATTGTCTTTTTGTGTTTGACCTTGCAGTATCAAGGAAACATCCTCTTCTTTCTTCTTATGGACCCTCCGGGGGTTGTTCCCATAACTTCCAGATTGGATAAGCTCAGCTACGGCTTTTAAAGCGGCGAGGTCTTAAATCTTCCCAGACTTCAATCCCATTTCTGCCATTTCTCCATGCTTTATCATTTCTACGAATGGTTTTCCTATTCTAGCTAGGACCCTCTCATAAAATGGAGCTTCTTAAATATCTATGAAGGTCATCACCATCTCAGTCTCAGTCATGGATGGGATTACTTGAGCAGCCAGACGCCTCCATCTTTGAGCATACTCTCTGAATGACTTATTGACTTGCTTCTTGACCTTGGTAATTTGATACCGATCTAGAGCCATCTTAGTTTGAAAGCTTTATTGAATGTGGAAAGCATGTGCTAACTCCTCGTAACTATAAATTTTGGAGTTATCCAATCTGGTGTACCATGCTCTAGCTTCTTTAGTCAGACTTTTATGAAATAGCTGCATTCTCAACTTTTCATTCTCGGCATAGGATCCGAGTTCTCAAATAAACACTTTTAAGTGGGTGTAAGGATCTCCCAATCCATCATACTTCTCAAAGTTATGAGCCTTAAATTTCTCCAGATAATGAACCCTGGGGAAGATGCAAAGGTCTGAATAGGAGACGCTTCCATGCGTTCCAATCCCTTTGATGGACCGAATGGTCTCTTCCATTTGTAGAACCTTCTTTCGAATATCACCGGTGTCTTGATCTTCTTTAAGATGGGTGATTTTAGGGGTTTTGTTGGACTTATCAGTCTAATACTCAGGTATTGGGACTTCTCTGTCCGGATCCTGGATTCCTCCCTGTGTAGAGGATTCTGTTTGGATGGGTATTTGTGGACCCTGAGTTGATTTGTTTAGTTCTTTCATGAGAACCGCCAACTCTTTTATTTGATTCCTTAATCCTTTGAACTCCTCGCGAGAGACAGGAGTAGGATCAGGATGAACACTTGTAGCCATGTCTGGCTGTGGGCTTAGTGCCTTCTTGGACTTCGAACGGATAACGAGACCAATCGTTTCCCTACAAAAAGACAGTGTAGTTTAGTCTGAAAAAATGGGGAAATATTACATGCTATGTAATGTGTCCGTTTTTAGGAGTGTTTTAAGGTTTTTCCTGCAAAACGGATGTCAGTCGTTTTGATGACAAGATAATATGACAGGTCTTGATTTGAAAAGGAATGCATGTTCACATACTTCTTTATATTTTCTATTACATTGAGATTTACATGGAAATAAAATTACAAGTAATTGAAATGGGAAGGTATGAAGAGACTTCCCTTCGCATTTAGTTTATCAGAGGCTGACCTATCTTAGGCTACTCTCGCGGCTTTTCGGCATGAAGGTCCCTAGATCATCGTAATATACTTGATGGGAAGTTAATCTGATCTTTAAATTGGAGTGAATCTGGTTGGTGCCTTTCCTGAGCCTCATGGAATTAGTCTTCCGACGAGTCCAGTAATCAAACACTGGTGGGTTACCCACTCGGTGGTGGAATCACACAACATACATTCACATACATCGCGTCTCACCATATGGAAATGATGACATGCACGAAGCACTAATATCACAGGCAGATATGGTGCGAAGCACTAAAGTACAATAAATAAAGTATTAGTACACATTCATTCAAATGTTAATGCAGCATTAACACACAAGTAAATAAAAGTTTTTTTGAAAAGCTTGAATAGCGGCTTAAGCCCTCTTGCTGGAAGCCCCAGCAGAGTCGCCACCTTTCGACGTCGAGATTTTTATTTGTCCCTTTCTGTTCTTGTCTTTTGGTGTTCTCATTTTAAGTGAAATTTGTTTGAAAAAATAAGTTTGAAAAGGTCCGACATGTATATGTCGACGATTTTACTGTAAGAGTCGCCAGTTAGTATTTTTAAATGGTTGCACCAACTCAATTGAGAAAAGGTTTGCACAAAGACCCGTGTATTTGACACTGTTTGACTGGTTTGAGAAACTGAAATTCGTTAGGGTCCGGAAGCTTGATTAAGCGGAGGGAAGGTGTTAGGCACCCCTTGACTTCCGTGATAACACGGTTACCGTCACTTTTCATTAAACTTTTATATGTGTATGTGTGTGTAGGGCCAATGTGCAGTTGTTTGGAAGTAGTGCTATTGTGACAACCTGAGAATTTAGAAAATTTTTAAAAATCTTAAATGATGGATTTAAGGTCAAATGATAGACCTAGACAGAAAATGAGTGTATGCGTTTGATATTTTTGAGAAGGAATTTTGAGGATTTCAAAATTTTGTGTCAATTATTCAGGATTAAGTGTATATGTGAATATTTTTTGTGTATATGGTTATGTATGTGTTCACAATGTGGTTAAGGGTCAAGGGTTGACCAGATAAATTATATCAGTGTCAAACCCCAAGTATATATTAAGAACAACAACGTTCAGTTAGAAAACCCTAATGACTGATAATAAACCCTAAAATCGGTTCTGAAACCCTAATTTCAGTTTCGGGAATCCGAAACCCTAATTCAGAAATTGGAAACCCTAATCTGGGAATTTAAAGGATAATTATAATGCTTAAGTGATATTAATTATAATATTAATTAGGGTAAAGCTTAATTAATTAGCAAACCCTAATTTTAGATTTTTAAACCCTAATTGTTCCGTCAGAAACCCTAATATAAAATTGTGGACTTAATTGTTAAATTAGCAATTTAAATTGGGATAAACTAATCCTAATTAACAAGATTGATTTATGAATGGGAAAGTTTAATTTAATTCGAGAATCCTAATTACAATTTAGAAATATTAATTTTCTATTTTTGAAAACCCTAAGGGTTAATAACCGTGAATTTTAAGTCACTATTATGTATATACATTATTGATATTTAAAACTTTATGTTATACAGTGATTTAATATGTGACAACATATGTGAAGTGGTGCATGGATCAATAAACATATATACTATAGTTATGGATATATACATTTATAGATTTCATTAAAAAATGAAAACTTCGTAACCTAATTATGCATTAGGTGAGACAATTAAATAACCTAAGGGTTATGGTAATAAGGAAATGTTAGTTTTTAATATGTATACTAACTTAAGTGGATAATCTTGTTATTTCAAGTGACTAATAATTTTAAACCTATTTCTTGTAAACCTAATTAGGTTATGAGCTAAAGTCATATGTATAAGTAATTAAATTTCATAAGATTGGGAATGGAAACCCTAAATAAACAATTTGGGTAAAATATATTAAAATTGTTAGACTATGTTTATTTCATGGCCCAAAACAATTAAGAAAGAAGCCTAAAGGAAATAAAATGCAAACCAATATTTAGCCCACTTGATTAAAGGTATTTTAAAATTTTGATTAGTTAAATTTGTGTTTTAAAATAAAAGTAAATTTGGAGGTATAATGGGCAAGGGGTGACTGGCCAATTAGGCCTTTTTATGGCAAGAAGATTATGCTAATCAATGTCCATTAGTAGAAATCTTACACACAAGTACATGTGTGTCAATCTCCCATTGGTTGAAAATCTATTAAGCATTCTTAATCACATGATTAGGCTAATTAAAGAGATAAGGTGTAGTATTTTATCCATGGGACAATAAAAATATGGGGGATAATAGTTATATCACTCATTCATTTGATAGACATTCATTTTCTCTCATTCTTCTTCTTCTATTTTTTTCTCCCAAGCTAGTAGCATTCAAGAGAGAAAAGAAAGAGAGAGAGTTCGGTTTTTGTGAGAGTGAGAGAGGTGTGCTAGTTTATTTGATGCATCCTAAGTTCATTACTTACTTTGGTAAATCAAGGAAGGTTGCCACTAAATCAAGGTATAACCTAATCTTCATCTTCTTCTTCTACTTTGTATTATAGCTTGAGTTTTGTTGGAGTTATGAACTAATACTCAAGATACCCTAGTTCTACATATCATCATGTATGGAACTAAGTATCTTGAGTGTTAGATCAAAGGTTTAGAGCAAGAAAATGAGCATATGTTCTCCAATGGGTGAAACCCTTGTTTTTCTTCCACTAAATCTTGTATAACTCAAATTTTACAACCTTGATTTGTGATCCGTCAAAGAGGGGTGCTAGATACATGAGTTATCTAGTAAACCCAAGTGGTAGAACACAAATCTAGCAAGTATTGAAGCCATGTGGACTATTTTTCCCAAATTAAAACAGTCCACATAGTATATTGAGGCTTTGAAATCCTAAAATAGCTACTATTCTCATTTTTCTTGAGGCTGTTTTGGTCAGTTGCAAGTCTTTTAAAAACCTGGGAAAAATCACAGAGGTACCTTAAGAAGTTATCTACATGTAGGAAAAAGAACGGACGCGTTTCGATTTACATGTTGTGCGTAATGGCTATTTCCGTAAAGGACTCTTAAATATTAACACTCGAATTTCTTAATGTGTATACACTGGAAAATTCAAAAATTTTTACAGTAGGTTTATATATGTTATGAGAGTATACCCTGAAAATTTCAGATTTTTCTGAGTAAAACTCGATTTATGAAAAATGAAGCAAGATCCGAGTGTTTTGGGCACTTTAAAATTAGTAAATCATTTTCTAAAATTCTAGAAAAATTTGGGGATCATTGTTGTGTTACATACTATCCAAATCCAGAAAATGAGAATTATGGAATCAGTTTACTATTTTTCCTAAAAATAATTAAGTTATAAATAAAAGAAAATAATTAGTTAAATGATGTTTTAAATAAGAAAAATGTGATTTTAATGCTTGAATACTCCTAATATATAATATTATGACTATTTTAGGGCATTTTGGTAATTTATAATAAGAAATATTATTTATGACCTTTTATGGATATTAAATAAGAAGTTTAATAAAGGGTGAACAATTAGAATAAATTGTTTATTAATCTAATAAATTATTAAAATATTATTATGATATTACTAATATCAGAATATGATATTGTTAAGTAAATAAAAATATTAAGATTAAAACTTCATTAAAATATTATTAAATGGTTAATAGTATTTGATTTAAGCATTAATAAATGAATAAAGTATTATTAAATGATTAATAATATTAGATTAAAATATTAATCTTAGATTAAAATATTATTAAAAGATTAATAATATTAAATTAAGTATTATTGGATGATTAAAATATTATTAAGAGGATTAATAATATTAGTAAAGTATTGAAATATTATTAAGATTAGTAAGCGAATAAAAGTATTATTAGTGAACTAATAATAATAAGAGGTGAATTAAATATTATCAAGATTAATAATATTAAGTGAATTAAAGGTAGTTGTTATCTGAAAATTATTGCAAGTCTATAAAAAAAATAATATATATATATATATATATATATATATATATATATTGACTGATAATAAATTATTTAAGATAATTGTTAAGTGTTCAGGCAGAATTTAATTAAACTTAAACTCGAGAAAAGTCTGACTAGACCGTCGGGATGTTAAAATTGTACCGAACTTAACTCGGACTGCAATAGTTTGACTTGAGGCTAGGTGTTATGTGTGGTATAGACTAATAGGGTTATGTGTTATGTGTTTAGGTTATTTTTTTAAATACCGTGATGATATTATTCTAACTTAGAAATACATATTATTAATAATAGGTCTTCAGACAAAGCTTATTAAATTACATAGCGGTAATCAACGGTTCAGGCAAGTTTTACTTAACTCTACTAAGAGTTGTTTTATTCAGATATGCTTATGGTTAATCATTGCTGATTGCCATGTGAAATTTTACTCTGTACATATTGCATGTATAAGTCAGGTATGAAAGGCTGATCACCTTCATTACTAGTTGGTCCAGATATATTTGTTCATGTTCAATACTTGTTCAGTCAAAAGTTTGTTCGTGCTAGTTCTCAATTATATTGATAAATTATAGACAGTCTATTATTCAGACTCTTTCAATCATGATATATCCTTAAATTGTATTTAAACTTGCTGGGCAACTTTCATGTTCACCCTTGCTATATCGTGATAAACATTGCAGATAAGGCGAATGCATTCGGATACAGGAAAAAGGATAATGCCAAGTTTTGCTTAGGATAAAATGTGCAGCTAGTTTGTAATAGTATAGTTTGATAATAATGTTAGGTGTTAGATAGTTTATGAATTGTGTATAAGTTAAGGTTACTCAATTTTGGGGAATAGTGTGTAAAGTGTATTGTATAAACAATTTATGTTTATATCTTCCGCAAATAGTTATAGAATGATTGTACCAGATCCGTGGTGATTCGGGACCTGGATTTGGGGCTCTCATAGTTTGTAACAAAGCTGTTGGTTATGAACCTTAGGTAGGAATATCTGAGACCAATAATCACAGTGATTAGGATAAGATCTAACTCATATAGAGTTAGTTGGTCGGTAAAATTCAAAGACGAATCTCGGCGAGTTATAAAGATACAGAGTTCCCTAACTCTGGTAATAAAGTTAAACAGTAGTGATGAATAGATCGAGTCAAAAAGACTAAAAGTTCAGAGATAGGAGATCGTAAAACAAAACGATCAAGACATAGAAATAAATAGTAATATATATGATGAGATCACCCCATGATCTGATAAGGTGATAGCAGGGAGAAGAATCAATCTAATGATTGAAAAGTTTACAGCAAGATTGTTGTGTGAATTGGTACAGATTCAGAAAAGGATTATGAATACGGATTAAATGAAATTCGTATTGAGAAGGGAGTTAAGATTAAGTGGGGATTTTAATTGAGGACTCATGTCGGCAGCTGAGTTGTATGATTCCTTTTATGGGCGGGGAATTGTACTTGGTGTAAAAACCACTTAGTTTCTGGCACTGATAATCATTGAAATGTTCGTGTCGCGCTATTTGCTATATGCATGTTAAGAGGGTGATTCCTTTCTCATGTGTATAACAGATAGATTGGTCATAGGTAGAGAATATAGGATTAAGTACGAGTTCTTAAAACTCATACTTATGTGACATTCTTGACTCATAGTTATATGAAATGTTTATGAACCCCTCAGCAAATGGACGCCAAAGGTATGACTAGGGTAAGTTCTTAAACTCATATGATCGTGGCAAGTTTATGAACTCATAAGTGTGGTTTGACGAACTGGGTATAGTTGTGTGTGAATGGAGAATTGAAGATTATAAGAATAGATAAATTCTTAAGCAAATGATTATTAGTGGAGACATAAGTTTTCCAGAATTCCTAGCTATGCTAGACTTCGAAATTTTGACATCAAGCTAAATACGCACTATGTGCTTTTAAAAAAATGTAGACTCGTAATCATTTTTGAAACGGTTTAAAGTACAGTCTATGCTACTTATTTCGGCTAGACGCAAATTATATGAAATATCAAAATATATTTTATTTATCACTTATGTACCATGTAACCTGGTGCAAAGATGATAAAAAGGTGATGGAGTTGTAAATACAAGAATACTTAGTGTGAATTTGATCTATAATCGTTATTCCACTATTGTAAGATGTGTTATGACGAAGTCATACAATGACGGCATCCTCAAACAGACTGTTAATACAGTACGACATCATGACGTCATTCTCGAAAATATTTTCAAAAAGTTTAATTTGCCAACGGGGTTTGGCTACACCTAAATAATTCGATTGAATTGAATTATTGATATGAGTCTACACTATTAGATTCAGCTAGACTAATGTTTATGAAAACTCTAAGTGTTCATTGAAAGAAATTTCCCAAACCAAATTGTTTTGGTGCGGAATCCTATGATAAGACTGAGGTGAACTATGTTGTTTGGATAAATAATCCAATCTAGTAGCGTAAATATTCGCTAGACATGATTAATACATTATGCATGACGTAAGAGTATGATAGGCTAATCACCTAAAGTACTAGCAACGATAGTTTACCTTCTTTGTGATTGTAAACATACCAAGTAATGTAAAGTTTTGCGATATGAATACCGTTAAAATTATGTGTTCATCGTCTATATGACCCCTCAGCAATTTTGTGATAACCCGGGATTTCGAGTAATCCAAATTTCACGAATAAATTTTTTTATTATTATTTAATATTGACTTTGACTATTAATATTGTATTGTGTATCTGTGATACGAGTCTCGTGAATTAGTCAATATGTGTATTGACTGAGAAATTAGAGTAGAGTTGTGCTTAACATCTTTAGAAACCCTAACCTTAATTGCTGGATAGGGATTCAATAGAAAATATAATTAAAATAATTATATTGATGAGAACGTATTTGTATTGTTTAGAATTTTGATAAATGATTAATCGGATAAGGTTTGTAATTAATAAACCCTAATAAGGGATTAAAAACCCTAATCTCAAATTTAGAAAATCAATTGTACAGTTGAAAACCCTAATTGTACGTCGGAAAACCCTAATTTCATATTCGGGAATCCTAAACCCTAAATTAGGAAACCATAATCCTAATTGACAAGCCTAATGTGTTTATTAAACTTTAATATGATTAGAAAATCCTAATTATATTTTAGTTATCTTAATTTCTATTTTACAAACCCTAATTGTAATTTGGAAATTTTATTTTTCTAATAAAAAAACCCTAATTTAGAAATTATAGAAACTAATTATGTAAAACCTAAGGATTAGGACCCTAGGGTTAAACCCTAAGGATTTGGACATTATCAAGATTGCCCTTAAAAATATGTGGAGAATGACCAAAATGCCCTTTTTCATTATTTATTTAGTTAACTTGTAAGTTGTCCAAGACCTTTAGTGGGTGACCTAACCATTTGACTTGGTGACTTAAAAACATCCAGCAAATCAGTCTATAATGGGCAGCAACCTAAGATCAAGCAACATATGAGTAATATATTTAGATTTGGGAGAGAGAAAATCATAAAAAGCTAGCCATTTTCTCTTTTGCTCTCACCAACTCCCTCTCTCACTAAAAGCTCTGAATTTGTCAAGTAAATCAGTCCTAGAATCAACCCTTAGATCATCCAATATCAGTTTGGAAGTTCAAGTATTTGAACCTAAAGGTATAAACCCTAATTTACTTTTTGATCCTTCGTGCTAAGAAAAATTCCGTGTTTGTGTTTAAAACAGTGTTAGAAGATGTTTTTAGTTGATCTATGTTGATCCATGATGGATCCATAACATCAAATGGCTTTAAAAAAGTGTTTTTCGAAAATTGTTCTTGAGCTTGAAAAGTGGTCTGACAAAAAATGTCAGTGCCCACAGATTTTTGTTCGTTTGGTGTTTTTGTTGTTTTAAAGTTGTTACATGTAGCCTGTTATGTGGTCTTTGATCTGGGACAGGAATCATAGAAATTGAATGTCTAGGATGTGAGTTATAATCGGTCAAAACCCGTTGACCACGTTGACCAAGCCAAATCTGGGTAACCCAGAAAGGCTAAATCAGTGTCTGACAACCTTTTGTATGGTCCGGATCTGTCAGTTTTGATGTTTATTATTGATATGGTTGTAACCAGGTTGTAGTATGTTGTCTGGCCTTTAGATCCATGCTTTAAGATTCCTTATATCACTAACAGAATCGAATTAAGGCGTGGTCAAACTAGTCCCTCGTCACTGACTTGCCGTTTCTGGAAAAACCCAGAAATTTGATGAACGTTTTTTCTGACAGCGTTTGACCGTCTTATAACTTATGATTTTGTTGTTGTGGAACTGATCTGTTGTTGTAATAATGTTCCTTGACACAAGGACTATATATTTGAACCATTGAACAGCATGAACCATGACTAGAACATAGCGATAATTGAGCTTGAATGTGACAACTCGAAGCTGTCTGGGTACCTAGAAAACCCAGATTGCTCTGACAGAATGTTTGAGAGATCAGATCGTTTTGTTGTGTTGTGGTATGACCAAGATGATGCTTGGATAATGTAGTGTTACATAAACACTACACGATAACATTTCAAGCTAGCCCAGCAACTAAGTATACTGAAAATTAAACATGGTCAAACGTTGGACCTTGAACACGAAGCTGTCAGTGTTCTTGAGCTCAAGCACGCCAACAGCGACGCTAAGTGTCGCTATAGGCCATTAGCGACTGTTTAATTAATTTATTTTTTGATTTTTTCGGTAATTAATTAAAAATAGAAATTAAATTATAAAAATTATTAAAAATGGTTTTAAAAATTATTTTAATTTATGAAAAATAATTTTTGACCAATTAGAATATTTTTCTTTAATATTTATAATTATTTAAATATTAGAGGTATTTAATTTATTTAATTAGTGTATTAAATAAATTAGAGAAAAATGATTTAATATTATAAAAAATTATTTTAAATAAGAATAATGTATTTAAAAATATTTTAAGTTATAAAATGTGACTTCTAATATTTTTGGAGAATTTTCATTAATAAATTAATATTAATGATATTATATTTATTTAATTATTAAATTAAATAAATAAAGTGTTAGAAAATATTTTGAATTATAAAATATAATTTTCAATATTTTTGGAGAATTGTCATTAATAAATTAATATTAATGATATTAGATTTATTTAATTATTATATTAAATAAATGAGTTAAAAATGATTTTATTGATTTAAAAATGAGAAAAATGAATTAAAAATATTTTAAGTGATAATTAATTACTTTTAATATTTGGATAATAATTTCATTACTATTTAATATTAATGGTGATGGTTTAAAAATGATTTTAATTGCTTTAAAAATCATTTAAGTAGAATATTAAGGATTTAAAAATATTTTAAGTTATTAATAATAACTTTAATATTTTGACAAGTATAACATTAATATTTTTGTATTTTTAAATATTAATGATAATGAGATTTTTTTTGATAATTAAATCATTTAAAAATGATTTAAGTGTTTAAAAAATTATTATAAATTATAATAATTGTTTATAAATTATTAAAAGTTTTCGAAAAATATTATAAATGATATTTGACTTATCTAAAATAATATTGAAGCTTAGAAACTAAATTTAGTTGACAATAAATGTGTTAATTGTCGGATAGGGTGACTGGAATACCGAGAATTGACCGAAGTCCAACCAGACCGAAATAGTTAGACGTGATAAGTGTTTATAGAAGTTATAAACACTGATGTGGCTATGTGGTAATGTGTCTAGGAGAAGTTTGACTGTAAATTACAGTGTTGCGTGTTATGAAAGATTGTGCTAATTGTGAGACCGATATTATTAGTTATAGGTCTTTCAAAAGCAGATAAGTTTATTGTGTAGCTGTAATCAGCGGAAGAGGCAAGTTTTCTAACTTAACCTTGAGTTATATTCATTCAATTATTATACTCCCTCCGTCCCAAATTAATTGCTCAGTTTTGACTTTTTAAAGTCAAATTGACCATTTTTAAAACTAATCTTTTTATTATTTTTGCTAAAATATAGGTGAAGATATTATAACCAAAAGAAAGTATATACAATTTATTACTAATCTCAATTTTTAGAATTTTAGAAATGTATTTATATATGCTTAATTATTAATTCTAAAAATAGTCAATTTGACTTAAAAAAGTCAAAACTGAGTAATTAATATGGGACGGAGGGAGTAGTGGTTAATTATTGCTAGTTATACCATGTCCAGGAAAATTATTGTTGATTATTCGCAGTTAGTGCATGTTTAATAATTCAAATTGATTTACTGATTCAGAAAATATACATTTGTAGAATAAATGTTATTGGATATTCATATCCGTAGAAGATAGAATTGACAGTACATATAATTCTTGTTATTGTCAAATTATGTTGAGAAATGTCTTAGCTAATCATTCTAGCTAGACGAACATTTGTTAGAACTTGATAGGTTCGAGAAGAAAATCCAATTATTGTTGACAGATTAATGCCAATTATTTCGGCTAGATCGAGAAGTAACTAGAATTTGAAATCACAGTATTTCGTTGTTAAATCAAAATCTTGATTCTGAGACTGAGAAGAACAACCTTTTATATAAAGGGAACATTTTATTGGTCGTATATTCGGCCTTTGCGCGCGATTAAGCATTATGCATAATATAGGGTATACTAAAGCTGATCACTTTATATACTTGCAGAGGGGTATGATTTAATCTTTACGGTTATCTGATACACCTGGGTATATCAAAGTATAACTTTGATAGTTACTCGAGAAGAGAAGTTCAAGATCCAATGAATCGCTCAGCATAAATCTGGAAAACATTCCACTTTTATATTTCGTAGAATTAATTCTTGATTATTCATTTGAATATCGTAGAAAACCTTGAAACTGTTGTACTCTTTCATTATCAGGTTATTGTTACGTAGAATGTAAGAAGACTTGATATTGATTTCTATAACTTTATTGTATGTCTTAACTTGCGGGGCAAACTTGTTGCTCACCCTTCCTAAATAAAACTTTTCAGCTAGGGACGAAGTTGCAGAAGGTGCGGCGAAGAAGAACAAGGGAAAAGGCATAGTTATAAATTAGTTATAATGAACAATATTATTATGTTGTATTATTTTGTAAACCCTTTTTGTATATCTAAGGGGTATTTCTATAATGTTAAGGTTAGTGGACCTGGGACTTATGTATTAACAACATATATTAATGAGTTATGTATTCCTATTTATATTTAAATGGGTAGTTAAATGTTATTATATTGTGGATCATGAGCACCAAACTCGGAGGTCAGGTAACCCGAATTTGGGGGCGTCACAGGTTGGTATTAGAGCTGTAGGTTATAAGCCATAAGTGGGGTGGGTAAAACCCTAGGAATATAACCATGAGCGAGATAGAAAATACTCATTTAGAGTACTAAGTGAGGAATTGCAGAAGCGTATCAATAATGAGATAAGTGAACACATAGTGTGAGAATTTTGTACTGGTGAAGTACTAATCAAGTTATTTAAACTGATTGCAGGATGTCTGGAGAAGATAAGATGAGTACGGAGATGCCAGTAGCTGTCGCACCAGTACCAGTAGCTTAGGTGCCAGCACAGAGCGAATCAGTGGAAGAAGTAGGAAAAGATGAACCCATGGTCAATCTCGGGAGTGACCATGATGATTATCCCGAGATGTATCTGAGTAGTGAGGAGGAGGCGGAGTCTAAAGAAGCTAAGGTGGAGTTAAAGAATAAGATCAAAGTTGGAGAACAAGATCAGTTATCTGCAGAAGTCTAGGAACTCCGTAGTAAAGTGTTTCTTCTAGAAGAGTTGTGGAAGACGGAGCGGGCGTTACGCGAAATGACTGAAGAACGGAACGAGTTGAAGGCGCAGGTGGACAGAATGAAGGCTGAAGGTGGTGGATCATCTGAAGGAACTAGCAAGAAGGACAAGAAGAAGAGAAAGATGGAAAAAGATAGTGAAAACTCTGGAAATTCAAACCCGAAGAAGAAGTAAGCCTGTATCAAGTGTGGAAAGACTCACGTTGGAGAATGCATGATGTGGAAGAATGTCTGTTTTAACTGTAAGAAGGAAGGACATATTTCTCTACATTGTCCTAAGCCAAATATGAGGAAGTGTTTCTCATGTGGGAGAACGGGTCACGGATTCAACAAGTGTCCCAACAAGAAGAAGACTGGTGAAGGGAGTGGTCGGTAGACTATTTAGATAGATATGTGTGATAGTATCTTTTGGTAAAAGTTTATGATATTAAGTGTTGTAATATCGAGAATGATGTTTAAACATATGTAAATATATATATTTTATGAATGAAATCTTTATTTTCTACATGAATACAAGATTAAGATTAATTTGTGTGTTCTTAAAACTCATACTTATGGTAAGTTAATGACTCATAATTATATGAAATGTTCTGAACCCCTCAGCGAATGGACGCCAAAGGTCTGACTAGGATAAGTTCATACACTCATATAATTGTGACAAGTTTCTGAACTCATAAGTGTGGTAAGTTTGACGAACTGGTAATAACTATGCGTGAATGGAGAATTGCAACTTTTTGTGTAAAGTTGTGTTGTTAATCTTGATATGATTTAGAAAGGGATAGTAAATGTGTTATGTACTAAATGTACTATGTGCTATTTGAATAAATATGCGATTATGTGAGAAATATGTGTTAAATTCTTATTGTGTTAAGAATTTGTGTAAAGAAAGAGAATTAAAATAAGATTTTTATTTCAATCAGATCATGCCGCCTAGACGACAAAATCGAAATCAATAAGAAGAACAGTCAGTGAATAACGAAGGAGGTCAAGCTGACCCAATGCAGAATTTCGTAGACATGTTAGCCCAAGCTATAGAGAATAGAGCTCTAGCTGCAAGAGGAAGAGTGAGGAATCAGCTAGCCGACAGATTGGCTAACTTCAAAGGCTTTAAAGCGGTAGGACCGCCTGAATTCAAAGGGACCACAGATCCGATTGAAGCCCAAACATGGGTGAAGGAGATGGAGAAAGCACTCGTTATCGCCAGAGTAGCGGAGGAGCAGAAGACGGCTTTTGCGACATACTTAATAAAGGGATAAGCTAATTACTGGTGGGAGACTAATCAGGCGAGAGCTGGAACAGCTATAGTGACATGGACCAGATTCAAGAAATTGTTCTTTGGGAACTACTTCTCACCAAGTATGCAAGCTCGAATGGAAGTTAAGTTCTTAGAACTAAAGCAGGAGAATATGTTTGTTTCTGAGTATGCGGCTAAATTCAATGAATTAGCAAGATTTGCACCTCATCAGGTGGACACAGAAGCAAGAAAGGCGAGAAGATTTGAGAATGGACTGAAACCAGGGATATTCAACAAGGTAGCAGTATTGCATATAAATAAGTTCGTGGCTTTATTGGAAAAGGCGTTAATTGCTGAAGGAGGGAGCGAAGCTGCATCTTGATTTCATCAGGAAAAGAAAAAGAAGACCAATGATGGCGGAAGCAGTGGTGGTAGTAATCCGAATAAAGGGAAATGGAATGAGAATACCCAGTCGGGAAATAAGATAGAAGATAATAGGAAAGGAAGGGAGCCATGTTCGAATTGTGGGAAGAACCATGTTGGAGTTTGCTTGAAGAAGAAGGGAGTTTACTATAACTGCGGGCAAGAGGGGCACATGTCGCCCAATTGTCCAAATCCGAAGAAGATACAAGGTTGCTTTGCCTGTGGATCAACTGATCATATGGTTTGGAACTGTCCGAAGAGAAATACAGAGAAGGAAAGTGTCAACAAGGGACCCGGTGGCGAAACCTTGGCAATTCGAGGACCTGCACAGCCAGGAAGTCCAACAGCCCGTACATTCAACATGACGGTGCAAGACGTAGGAGTTGTCCAGGAGGTGGTGACAGGTAATGATTTCGCCTAACACTTAAATTACACGAGTAATATGAGTCAGATATTTCTATGAACTGTTTTCTTTTATAGATTCAAGTCACAGGTTAGAATTTGAGACACAGATGAATATTGTGTTGATAAAAATGAATTGATGATACAAATTTAAAAGATTGTAGAAAATAAGAAAGCGGTGATTCCGATGATGGAATCCTTTTAAGGAGGGGTGAATGTGATAACCCGGGATTTCGAGTAATCCAAATTTCACGAATAATTTTTATTATTATTATTTAATATTGACTTTGACTGTTAATATTGTACTGTGTATCTGTGATACAAGTCTCGTGAATTAGTCAATTTGTGTATTGGCTGAGAAATTAGAGTAGAGTTGTGCTTAACATCTTTAGAAACCCTAACCCTAATTGTTGTATAGGGATTCGATAGAAAATATAATTAAAATAATTATATTGATGAGAACGTGTTTGTATTGTTTAGAATTTTGATCAATGATTGATCGGATAAGGTTTGTAATTAATAAACCCTAATAAGGGATTAAAAACCCTAATCTCAAATTTAGAAAATCAATTGTACAGTTAAAAACCCTAATTGTACGTCGGGAAACCCTAATTTCATATTCGGGAATCCTAAACCCTAAATTAGGAAACCCTAATCCTAATTGACAAGCCTAATGTGTTTATTAAACTTTAATATGATTAGAAAATCCTAATTATATTTTAGTTATCTTAATTTCTATTTTACAAACCCTAATTGTAATTTGGAAATTTTATTTTTCTAATAAAAAAACCCTAATTTAGAAATTATAGAAACTAATTATGTAAAACCTAAGTATTAGGACCCTAGGGTTAAACCCTAAGGGTTTGGACATTATCAAGATTGCCCTTAAAAATATGTGGAGAATGACCAAAATGCCCTTTTTCATTATTTATTTAGTTAACTTGTAAGTTGTCCAAGACCTTTAGTGGGTGACCTAACCATTTGACTTGGTGACTTAAAAACATCCAGCAAATCAGTCTATAATGGGCAGCAACCTAAGATCAAGCAACATATGAGTAATATATTTAGATTTGGGAGAGAGAAAATCATAAAAAGCTAGCCATTTTCTCTCTTGCTCTCACCAACTCCCTCTCTCACTAGAAGCTCCGAATTTATCAAGTAAATCAGTCCTAGAATCAACCCTTAGATCAGACAATATCAGTTTGGAAGATCAAGATCAAGTATTTGAACCTAAATGTATAAACCCTAATTTGCTTTTTGATCCTTCGTGCTAAGAAAAATTATGTGTTTATGTGTTTAAAACAGTGTTAGAAGATGTTTTTAGTTGATCTATGTTGATCCATGATGGATCCATAGCATCAAATGGCTTTAAAAAGGTGTTTTTCGAAAATTGTTCTTGAGCTTGAAAAGTGGTCTGACAAGAAATGTCAGTGCAGATTTTTGTTCGTTTAGTGTTTTTGTTGTTTTAAAGTTGTTACATGTAGCCTGTTATGTGGTCTTTGATCTGGGACAGGAATCATAGCAATTGAATGTCTAGGATTTGAGTTATAATCGGTCAAAACCCGTTGACTGACGTTGACCGAGCCAAATCTGGGTAACCTAGAAGGGCTAAATCAATGTCTGACAACATTTTGTATGGTCCGGATCTGTCAGTTTTGATGTGTATTATTGATATGGTTGTAACCAGGTTGTAGTATGTTGCCTGGACTTTAGATCCATGCTTTAAGATTCCTTATATCACTAACAGAATCGAAGTAAGGCGTGGTCAAACTAGTCCCTCGGCACTGACTTACCGTTTCTGGAAAAGCCCAGAAATTTGATGAACGTTTTTTCTGACAGCGTTTGACTGTCTTATAACTTATGATTTTGTTGTTGTGGAACTGATCTGTTGTTGTAATAATATTCCTTGACACAAGGACTATATATTTGAACCATTGAACAACATGAACCATGACTAGAACATAGAGATAATTGAGCTTGAATGTGTCAACTCGAAGCTGTCTGGGTACCTAGAAAACCCAGATTCCTTTGACAGAATGTTTGAGAGATCAGATCGTTTTGTTGTGTTGTGGTATGACCAAGATGATGCTTGGATGATGTAGTGTTATATAAACACTACACGATAACATTTCAAGCTAGCCCAGCAACTAAGTATACTGAAAATTAAACGTGGTCAAACGTTGGACCTTGAACACAAAGCTGTCAGTGTTCTTGAGCTCAAGAACACCAACAGCGACGCTAAGTGTCGCTATAGGCCATTAGCGACGGTTTAATTAATTTATTTTCTGATTTTTTCGGTAATTAATTAAAAATAGAAATTAAATTATAAAAAATATTAAAAATGGTTTTAAAAATTATTTTAAATTATGAAAAATAATTTTTGACCAATTAGAATATTTTTCTTTAATATTTATAATTATTTAAATATTAGAGGTATTTAATTTATTTAATTAGTGTATTAAATAAATTAGAAAAAAATAATTTAATATTATGAAAAATTATTTTAAATAAGAATAATGTATTTAAAATATTTTGAGTTATAAAATGTGGCTTTTAATATTTTTAGAGAATTTTCATTAATAAATTAATATTAATGATATTACATTTATTTAATTATTAAATTAAATAAATAGGATAAAAATGATTTTTATTGATTTAAAATCATTTTAAATAAGAATAAAGTGTTAAAAAATATTTTGAATTATAAAATATAATTTTTAATATTTTTGAAGAATTATCATTAATAAATTAATATTAATGATAATAGATTTATTTAATTATTATATTAAATAAATGAGTTAAAAATAATTTTATTGATTTAAAAATTATTTAAAAATGAGAAAAATGAATTAAAAATATTTTAAGTGATAATTAATTACTTTTAATATTTGGATAATAATTTCATTAATATTTAATATTAATGGTGATGGTTTAAAAATAATTTTAATTACTATAAAAATCATTTAAGTAGAATATTAAGGATTTTAAAAATATTTTAAGTTATTAATAATAACTTTAATATTTTGACAAGTATGACATTAATATTTTTGTATTATTAAATATTAATGATAATAAGATTTTTTTAGATAATTAAATCATTTAAAAAGTATTTAAGTGTTTGCAAAATTATTATAAATTATAATAATTGTTTATAAATTATTAAAAGCTTCCGAAAAATATTATAAATGATATTTGACTTATCTAAAATAATATTTGTAAGACCCCAACTTATTAATGAATAAAATCAAATTTTCTCTAAATATTATTGTGAATAATAAGGGGTTAATTTGATACAAATACTTTGGTTATGGGTTAAATGTGCAAATTTTGCAAAATAAGCAAGTGGTTATAAAATATTTATTTTTGGTCGGTGAATATTCGGTTGGTCGTGGAATATTCTTGCTGTCGGGGAATATTCGTACGACGACGCAGCCTTATGTGGGCCCCATAACGGAAAGCGATTGGATGAAGAAAACGACAAGTATAAGTTGTTTATAAATAACGGCGTAGTTGTTACCGTTAATACTGTTGGAATACCCGGTGGTTAAAATACAGTAGCACACGGTATTGCACCAATTATTGATTTTTACGAAGGAAGGCACTACTCAATAATTGTTACAGTAGTTATTGTTCAATATTTTATTTTATTGATTCAATAATTGCTGCGTTGATATTTTATATTATTGTTGTTTCAATAATTGCTGCTGCACAGTATTTTCTATTATCAGATCAATAATTCATATTATTTGAATAATATTATTAGATAACATTATTAGCAATGTCTAGAAAGTTCTGTCTAAGGAGAGGTTTGGTCATCTAATTGCGCGCCAGTAAGGAGAAATCCTTATTGGAAAGCCCCCTCTTTCCTGGGAACGGCCTGGTTGTCATAAATGTGATTTTGTAATATTATTTGTGAATAATTAATTATTGATTCATATAATAAGAAAATATTTATTTTATGTGGATATAAATGAGGGATATATTTTTGTGGTTAAAAATGAAGGAGTTAATGTTGAGGTGTTTTATCAGTATTTTTATCGGAATGGAGGTATTAAAAATCAAATCAGGGTTTTTGAGAAATATTGCGGGTGTTATAATTTTTAATCCGACCGTTGGATTGTGGTAATTTTTGGATATGTTATACATATATAAGTTGAGTATATGTCCACAAATTTTGAACCGTTAAAAATGAACGTATGATTTATTATGAATTTTACAAGATGACTGGTTCAGAAATTGTTGAATTTTCGAAGTTTATCATTTTGATGGAAAATTCTAGAATTGGTGGGCCCCACTTGTGGTTGGTGAAGAAATGTGCTGAATTATATTTCAAATGTGGTGGGTGGGAATAGTAGCAGGTAAAGCCATCAGGTTGCAGGTCAAACCTACTAAAATTTTCCTATAAATAGAGGGCTAAGTTAGAATTGAAAATCACACCAGAAACAAGTTTTCTCTCTTTCTCTCTCTAGATTATTGAGTGTATTTTGTGAGTATTTAGATACTTTGAGAGTTTCTATTCATCAGAGCAAGTTTCTTTCAGCCTTATATCGGTATTCCGACCAGAAGTACTGATATCTTGAGGTAAGGGATATTATTTTCTTCTTAATGATATTATTTTCTTCAATATCATTATGCTGAAATATTGATATGAGTTTTTATCAAATTTAGAACTTTTTGTGTCGGGGGTTACTATTCACGTATACGGCACTATTCACGTATACGGCACTATTCACGAATACGGCACTATTCACCGAAAAATAAAATTTTCCCTTTTTGTCCAAGATGTCTATTATGGTTACTATCTTTGATTGTATCCATGTTTTGATCTTTATTTTTGAATTATGCTTCACAATTATTTATTATGAAGTATTATTGATCTTGGATAAACTGTTATACGAATCCCTACTATTTGTCCTTCTGTCTCATTGGATTCGTTCTCTTTAAGATATTTTTCATCATCCTCAGTCCTAAATGATGATATTACTGAATATCTTTGGCCTGTAGTGCAAAGATGTATAATTACTTGATGAATATCTTTGGCCTGTAGTGCAAAGATGAACAGGTGTTGAGATGAACATGACCGACTGATGATACAAATGAATATCTTTGGCCTGTAGTGCAAAGATGAATATTTGGTTAAAGATGATTATTAATTGATGTTACAGGGATAAAATATTGATGATGGACTTTTAAATCTTAGAAGATAGTAGAATTCTTTCTCTACTTGACTCTTCTAATGGTTTGCTGTTTCCGCTGCAGTTGTTGATCTAAAACTTGTTGTCGATTATATTTTATCAGATTTTTCCCTGTTGAAGACTAACGATAATTTGTTGTATATTATCTTAGTCATAATATTCTTTACTGGGCTAGTTGAGCTCACCCTTTTCCTTTTTGTTCCATTTTTCTTCTCAGGAGGTGAGAACATAGCAGGATCTAGTCGGGGTATGGAGTGATGGTTCTAGAAAGATGTTTTAGCAGTCCTCACTATTTCTGTAAAATAGTGTTTGAATAATTGTAATGAGGATTTATTTGAGTGTGGATATTGTCTAGAAGACAATATTTGTATTTAAACTCACAGTATGTGTTGTCGTATTTTGCACGACAATTGTATTATTGAAGTTGTAGTTTGCTTTCTGTACCATGTATTTGGCGACTCAGAATGGGTGTTGTATACCTATTTTGGGGGCGTCACAGTTGGTATCAGAGCTTAGGGATATGATCCCTGGCTGAGATGTGAGACAAGAACTAGGAGGGGAGAGACGGGGAATTCCTTCGCTAGTATGACCTGACTAAGTTTATTTGGTGTTTATTTGGTCGGTCAGAGTATAGGGATAATATATGACATGACTATTAACCCTTGTTTTATGGCAGTATTTAAGAATGGCAGCTGAGAACGTTAATAATGGAGTAAATCAGACCGTGGAGACACCTTTGATCACCACCCAGGGGAACGTGCAACAGGAAGGCAATATTCCTCCTGTAAACAACGTTACCGAGCAAACGATGAATGATGGAATGTTTAGGAGCTTTTTGCAGTTCATGCAAAATCAGACGAGGGAGACTCGTGTGCAGAATACGGGTGGAAATGATAACGCGCGGTTTGTCACAGCTAAGCAGTTCAAAGAATTGGGACCACCAGAATTTAAGGGAAAGCCGGATCCGATCATGGCGGAAACGTGGGTCAAGCAAATTACCAAGATATTTGATGTCTTGGGATGCACGGAGGAACAGAAGGTTCCATTCGCCACCTTTATGTTCCGCGGTGAGGCAGACTACTGGTGGGAGTCTGTGAAGCGTACCCAGCCTGACGCACTCAACATGTCCTGGGAAACATTTCAAAAACTGTTCAATGACAAGTACTTTCCTGAAAGTATTCGTCATATGAAGGAGGTTGAGTTTATTAGACTGGAACAAAACAACATGACGGTGTCCCAGTACGAGGCGAAGTTTGCAGAGTTATCCAGGTTTGCACCTCATTTGGTCGAAAATGAGGAACGAATGACAAGGATGTTTCTGAGAGGTCTAAAACCCGAGATTCGGCAATATCTTATCTCTCATAAATTTTCTTTATATTCAGATGTTGTAAACAGGGCTCAATTATTAGAGCGAGATAATGAGTATGTGCAACCGAGGGACCACAACCAGGGTCATACCGGTGGCGGCAGTCATCGAAGCAATGAAAACCAGCAGGGAGGAAAACATTCGGACAAAAGCGGTAACCACTCTGGTGGTAATCGTGGTCGTGATAATAGAAGGAGCGAGTCGGGAGGAGATTTCAAGAAGAGAAGGTACAACAATGATAACGTGAAGACGTCAGCACAAACATCAACTGTTTCTAGGGGAGGAGAACGACCACCGGTCGTATGTTACAAATGTGGGAAAGAGGGACATATCAGCCCAAACTGCCCACAACAATCCAAGGTATGTTATAACTGTGGAAAGGAAGGTCATATAGCTCGAGAGTGTTCTGTAGCAAAACCAAGTTCAGCGGGGATGGTGACTCCAAAAGTTGTCCCGGATAAGTCGAAATCAGCGGTTCCTGGAAGGGCGTTTGTCGTGACTGGCCAAAACGCGAGAAACCCGAACGAGGTGATCACGGGTAAGCTAATCTTGAATTCTTGCGAAGTTTATACTTTACTAGATACCGGTTCTACCCATTCTTTTATCTCTCCTGCTTGTGCTCAACGTTTAAACTTGACTCCGGAGAAATTGGACTTTAACTTATCTGTTGAAACTCCGTTGGGTGAAACCTTCGTTACATCTACAGTTTATAAATCTTGCATGATCCAAGTTGGCACTATCACATTACCTGTTGATCTTATCTCTTTAAAGATACTTGCTTTTGATGTGATTTTAGGAATTGATTGGTTAACCACTCATCATGCTAAAATTGATTGTTTTCGTAAGGTTGTTAGTTTTCATATTCCTAACCAACCTGTCATACGAATTCAAACTACTAAACCACTAAAATCAGTCACTGTCATATCAAGCCACAAAGCTATTCGTTTATTGAAAAACGGATGTCAAGCTTTCTTAGCCCATGTTATGGATTTGAACAAAGACAAGTCAGATTTGAATAATATTTCTATTGTTAGAGAATTTCCCGATGTATTTCCTGAAGAACTTCCTGGTCTACCCCCAGAACGTGAAGTTGAATTCTTTATTGACCTTGAACCCGGTACAAAGCCCATTTCTAAAACTCCATATCGAATGGCTCCTATTGAACTTCAGGAGTTAAAAGTCCAACTACAGGAGTTGTTGGACATCGGTTTTATTCGTCCTAGTACGTCTCCTTGGGGTGCTCCTGTTTTATTCGTAAAGAAGAAAGACGGGAGTATGCGACTTTGTATCGACTATCGAGAATTGAATCATGTCACTATCAAGAATAGGTATCCGCTACCTCGCATTGATGACCTGTTTGACCAGTTGCAAGGAGCACAATTCTTTTCAAAGATCGATCTTCGTTCTGGATATCATCAGCTGAAGATTAAAACTGAGGATATTCCAAAGACTGCCTTCAGAACTCGGTACGGGCATTATGAATTCTTAGTAATGTCTTTTGGATTGACTAATGCTCCTGCTGCCTTCATGGATATGATGAACCGTGTATTCAAAGAATATTTGGATCAGTTCGTTGTTGTCTTTATTGATGACATCCTCATCTATTCCAAAAGCCGTGAAGATCATGAGCGCCATTTGAAGCTGGTACTGCAAAGGCTTCGTGAAAACAAGCTATATGCCAAACTGAAGAAATGCGAGTTCTGGCTTGAGGAAGTAGCATTCCTTGGGCACGTGGTGTCAAAACATGGAGTATCTGTCGACCCGGCGAAGATTGAAGCCATACAAAGTTGGGAGCAACCGAAGTCGGTAACCGAAGTACGTAGCTTTCTGGGCTTAGCTGGTTATTATCGGAGATTTGTGGAAGGATTTTCTCGAATCGCTACTCCGTTAACTCAGCTGACTCGGAAAGATACAAAATTCGTATGGAGTGAGGAATGCGAGAAGAGTTTCCAAGAACTCAAGAGGAGACTCATTTCGGCACCTGTTCTGACAATACCATCTGGTTCGGATGGATTTGTTATCTACAGCGATGCTTCAGGCAAAGGGTTAGGATGTGTTCTCATGCAACATGGGAAAGTCATAGCCTATGCCTCACGACAACTCAAAGAATATGAGAGGAATTATCCTACTCATGATTTGGAGTTGGCAGCAGTCGTTTTTGCGTTGAAGATCTGGAGACACTACCTGTATGGGGAGAAAGTGGAGATCTATACAGATCATAAAAGCCTCAAATATTTCTTCACCCAAAAGGAACTCAACATGCGGCAGCGACGTTGGCTCGAGCTGTTGAAAGATTACGATCATACCATCCAATATCATCCTGGAAAAGCAAACGTAGTAGCTGACGCATTGAGTAGAAGATCATATGCGGGTACGAGTGCAATGTTTTTAACACAAAGGCCCATTTTGTATGACTTGCAAAGGATGGAGATAGAGATGAAGGCTCCAAGTACCCACATGATGATATCAAATATACGAGTAGAACCGACTTTAATCGATAAAGTTAAAGCTGCTCAAGCTACGGATATAGAGCTGATGCGTATGAAGAAGAAAGTGCAAGAAGGTGCTATTCCAGAAGCAAGAATCGATGAAGAAGGAATACTTCGAGTCAACTCCAGACTTTGTGTTCCTAACGATTTTGACTTGAAGCATAGAATAATGATGGAGGCACACAACACACCGTTTGCAATCCATCCTGGGAGTACCAAAATGTATCACGATCTTCGACATACATTTTGGTGGAGCAATATGAAAAGAGAGATCGCGGAGTTTATCTCGAGATGTTTAACTTGTCAACGTGTAAAGGCGGAGCATCAAGTGCCAAAGGGTCCATTGCAACCACTTGAGATCCCGAAATGGAAGTGGGAACACATTACTATGGATTTTGTTACGGGTCTTCCCAAGGTTTCTCAAGGCATAGATGCGATTTGGGTTATTGTTGATAGATTAACCAAGTCCGCTCATTTCTTGCCGATACGTGAGACTTATTCCCTTGAACGTCTTGCTAGTATGTACGTGAACGAGATTGTGAGATTGCATGGCATGCCAGTATCCATAGTTTCGGATCGTGACCCAAGATTCACTTCACGATTTTGGGTTAGCTTGCAGAAAGCTATGGGCACGGATTTACGATTCAGTTCAGCATACCATCCTCAAACGGACGGACAATCAGAGAGGACTATTCAAACTCTTGAAGATCTATTAAGACTTTGTGTCCTAGATCTCAAAGGGAGTTGGGATAAGTACCTACCATTGGTGGAATTCTCCTACAACAACAGTTATCAGGCGAGCATAGGTGTGGCTCCATTTGAGGCGTTGTATGGAAGAAAATGTCGTTCTCCAGTATGCTGGGACGAGGTGGGTGAAGCAACATTGTTGGGACCAGAGTTGGTACGCATTACTACAGAGAAGATCCAAACGATTCGACAACGTATACAAACGGCACAGGATCGACAAAAGAGTTATGCGGATCTTCATCGGAAGGACGTGGAATTTAATATTGGGGATCATGTATTGTTACGTGTTGCACCATGGAAGGGAGTTACAAGATTTGGGAAGAGAGGAAAGCTCAATCCAAGATTTGTTGGTCCATTTGAGATTCTTGAGCGAATAGGAAATGTGGCATATAGACTCGCATTACCTCCAAGCATGTCTCGTGTTCATAATGTTTTTCACATATCTATGCTTCGTAAATATGTTAAAGACCCGAACCACATTATTGAGTTAGAACCAGACGAGATAGCTGAAGATTTAACGTACGAGGAGGTACCTGTTAAGATCTTGGATAGGAAAGAGCATGTCCTACGCACGAAGGTTATACCACAAGTTAAGGTTTTGTGGAGAAACCATGCTATTGAAGAAATGACCTGGGAGTTGGAATCAGAAATGAAAGCGAGGTATCCTCACCTTTTTGAAACATCAGGTACGTACGTCAATTTCGAGGACGAAATTTCATAAGGAGGGGAGGTTGTAAGACCCCAACTTATTAATGAATAAAATCAAATTTTCTCTAAATATTATTGTGAATAATAAGGGGTTAATTTGATATAATACTTTGGTTATGGGTGAAATGTGCAAATTTTGCAAAATAAGCAAGTGGTTATAAAATATTTATTTTTGGTCGGTGAATATTCGGTTGGTCGTGGAATATTCTTGCTGTCGGGGAATATTCGTACGACGACGCAGCCTTGTGTGGGCCCCATAACGGAAAGCGATTGGATGAAGAAAACGACAAGTATAAGTTGTTTATAAATAACGGCGTAGTTGTTACCGTTAATACTGTTGGAATACCCGGTGGTTAAAATACAGTAGCACACGGTATTGCACCAATTATTGATTCTTACGTAAGAAGGCACTACTCAATAATTGTTACAGTAGTTATTGTTCAATATTTTATTTTATTGATTCAATAATTGCTGCGTTGATATTTTATATTATTGTTGTTTCAATAATTGTTGCTGCACAGTATTTTCTATTATCAGATCAATAATTCATATTATTTGAATAATATTATTAGATAACATTATTGGCAATGTCTAGAAAGTTCTGTCTAAGGAGAGGTTTGGTCATCTAATTGCGCGCCAGTAAGGAGAAATCCTTATTGGAAAGCCCCCTCTTTCCTGGGAACGGCCTGGTTGTCATAAATGTGATTCTGTAATATTATTTGTGAATAATTAATTATTGATTCATATGATAAGGAAATATTTATTTTATGTGGATATAAATGAGGGATATATTTTTGTGGTTAAAAATGAAGGAGTTAATGTTGAGGTGTTTTATCAGTATTTTTATCGGAATGGAGGAGGTATTAAAAATCAAATCAGGGTTTTTGAGAAATATTGCGGGTGTTATAATTTTTAATCCGACCGTTGGATCGTGGTAATTTTTGGATATGTTATACATATATAAGTTGAGTATATGTCCACAAATTTTGAACCGTTAAAAATGAACGTATGATTTATTATGAATTTTACAAGATGACTGGTTCAGAAATTGTTGAATTTTCGGAGTTTATCATTTTGATGGAAAATTCTAGAATTGGTGGGCCCCACTTGTGGTTGGTGAAGAAATGTGCTGAATTATATTTCAAATGTGGTGGGTGGGAATAGTAGCAGGTAAAGCCATCAGGTTGCAGGTCAAACCTACTAAAATTTTCCTATAAATAGAGGGCTAAGTTAGAATTGAAAATCACACCAGAAACAAGTTTTCTCTCTTTCTCTCTCTAGATTATTGAGTGTATTTTGTGAGTATTTAGATACTTTGAGAGTTTCTATTCATCAGAGCAAGTTTCTTTCAGCCTTATACCGGTATTCCGACCAGAAGTACTGATATCTTGAGGTAAGGGATATTATTTTCTTCTTAATGATATTATTTTCTTCAATATCATTATGCTGAAATATTGATATGAGTTTTTATCAAATTTAGAACTTTTTGTGTCGGGGGTTACTATTCACGTATACGGCACTATTCACGTATACGGCACTATTCACGAATACGGCACTATTCACCGAAAAATAAAATTTTCCCTTTTTGTCCAAGATGTCTATTATGGTTACTATCTTTGATTGTATCCATGTTTTGATCTTTATTTTTGAATTCTGCTTCACAATTATTATTATGAAGTATTATTGATCTTGGATAAACTGTTATACGAATCCCTACTATTTGTCCTTCTGTCTCATTGGATTCGTTCTCTTTAAGATATTTTTCATCATCCTCAGTCCTAAATGATGATATTACTGAATATCTTTGGCCTGTAGTGCAAAGATGTATAATTACTTGATGAATATCTTTGGCCTGTAGTGCAAAGATGAACAGGTGTTGAGATGAACATGACCGACTGATGATACAAATGAATATCTTTGGCCTGTAGTGCAAAGATGAATATTTGGTTAAAGATGATTATTAATTGATGTTACAGGGATAAATTATTGATGATGGACTTTTAAATCTTAGAAGATAGTAGAATTCTTTCTCTACTTGACTCTTCTAATGGTTTGTTGTTTTCGCTGCAGTTGTTGATCTAAAACTTGTTGTCGATTATATTTTATCAGATTTTTCCCTGTTGAAGACTAACGATAATTTGTTGTATATTATCTTAGTCATAATATTCTTTACTGGGCTAGTTGAGCTCATCCTTTTCCTTTTTATTCCATTTTTCTTCTCAGGAGGTGAGAACATAGCAGGATCTAGTCGGGGTATGGAGTGATGGTTCTAGAAAGATGTTTTAGCAGTCCTCACTATTTCTGTAAAATAGTATTTGAATAATTGTAATGAGGATTTATTTGAGTGTGGATATTGTCCAGAAGACAATATTTGTATTTAAACTCACAGTATGTGTTGTCGTATTTTGCACGACAATTGTATTATTGAAGTTGTAGTTTGCTTTCTGTACCATGTATTTGGCGACTCAGAATGGGTGTTGTATACCTACTTTGGGGGCGTCACAATATTGAAGCTTAGAAACTAAATTTAATTGACAATAAATGTGTTAATTGTCGGATAGGGTGACTAGAATACCGAGAATTTACCGAAGTCCAACCAGACCGAAATAGTTAGACGTGATAAGTGTTTATAGAAGTTATAAACACTGATGTGGCTATGTGGTAATGTGTCTAAGAGAAGTTTGACTGTGAATTACAGTGTTACGTGTTATAAAAGATTGTGCTAATTGTGAGACCGATATTATTGGTTTTAGGTCTTTCAAAAGCAGATAAGTTTATTGTGTAGCTGTAATCAGCGAAAGAGGCAAGTTTTCTAACTCAACCTTGAGTTATATTCATTCAATTATTACAGTGATTAATTATTGCTAGTTATACCATGTCCATGGAAATTATTGTTGATTATTCGCAGTTAGTGCATGTTTAATAATTCAAATTGATTAACTGATTCGGAAAATACACATTTATAGAATAAATGTTATTGGATATTCATATCCATAGAAGATAGAATTGACAGTACATATAATTCCTGTTATTATCGAATTATGCTGAGAAATGTCTTAGCTAATCATTCTAGCTAGACGAACATTTGTTAGAACTTGATAGGTTCGAGAAGAGAATCTAATTATTGTTGACAGATCAATGCCAATTATTTCGGCTAGATCGAGAAGTAACTAAAATTTGAAATCACAGTATTTCGTTGTTAAATCAAAATCTTGATTCTGAGACTGAGAAGAACAACCTTTTATATAAAGGGAACATTTTATTGGTCGTATATTCGGCCTTTGCGCGCGATTAAGCATTATGCATAATATAGGATATACTAAAGCTGATCACTTTATATACTTGCAGAGGGGTATGATTTAATCTTTATAGTTATCTGATACATCTGGGTATATCAAAGTATAACTTTGATAGTTACTCGAGAAGAGAAGTTCAAGATCCAATGGATCGCTCAGCATAAATCTGGAAAATATTCTACTTTTATATTTCGTAGAATTAATTCTTGATTATTCATTTGAATATCGTAGAAAACCTTAAAAGCGTTGTACTCTTTCATTATCAGGTTATTGTTACGTAGAATGTGAGAAAACTTGATATTGATTTCTATAACTTTATTGTATATCTTAACTTGCGGGGCAAACTTGTTGCTCACCCTTGCTAAATAAAACTTTTCAGCTAGGGACGAAGTTGCAGAAGGTGCGGCGAAGAAAAACAAGGGAAAAGGCATAGTTATAAATTAGTTATGATGAACAATATTATTATGTTGTATTGTTTTGTAAACCCTTTCTATATATCTAAGGGGTATTTCTGTAATGTTAAGGTTAGTGGACCTGGGACTTATGTATTAACAACATATGTTAATGAGTTATGTATTCCTATTTATATTTAAATGGGTAGTTAAATGTTATTATATTGTGGATCGTGAGCACCAAACTCGGAGGTCAGGTAACCCGGATTTGGGGGCGTCACAAATTTGAAAACTTTTACTCTTGTGAGTGGTGTATTGGGTAGCATGTGATGATGTGTGAATGGTGTAAGCTGTTTGGTGTAAGGTGTAAGGTGAATTTCGGGGACGAAATTCTTAGAAGAAAGGGTGAATATGACAACCCGAGAATTTAGAAAATTTTTAAAAACCTTAAATGATGGATTTAAGGTCAAATGATAGACCTAGACAGAAAATGAGTGTATGCGTTTAATATTTTTGGGAAGAAATTTTGAGGATTTCAAAATTATGTGAAGGATTTAAGTGAATTATTCAGGATTAAGTGCATATGTGAATATGTTCTGTGTATACGGTTATGTATGTGTTCAGAATGTGGTTAAGGGTCAAGGGTTGACCAGATAAATTATATTAGTGTCAAACCCCAAGTATATATTAAGAACGACAACGTTCAGTTAGAAAACCCTAATAACTGATAAGAAACCCTAAAATCGGTTCTGAAATCCTAATTTCAGTTTCGGGAATCCGAAACCCTAATTTAGAAATTAGAAACCCTAATCTGAGAATTTAAAAGATAATTATAATGCTTAAGTGATATTAATTATAATATTAATTAGGTTAAAACTTAATTAGTTAACAAACCCTAATTTTAGATTTTTAAACCCTAATTGTTCCATCAGATACCCTAATGTAAAATTGTGGACTTAATTGCTAAATTAGCAATTTAAATTGGGATAAAATAATCCTAATTAACAAGATTGATTTATGAATGAGAAAGTTTAATTTAATTCGAGAATCCTAATTACAATTTAGAAATATTAATTTTTTATTTTTGAAAACCCTAAGGGTTAATAACTGTGAATTTTAAGTCACTATATATGTATGTACATTATTGATATTTAAAACTTTGTGTTATACAGTGATTTAATATGTGACAACATATGTGAAGTGGTGCATGGATCAGTAAACATATATACTATAGTTATGGATATATACATTTATAGATTTCATTAAAAAATGAAGGCTTCGTAACCTAATTATGCATTAGGTGAGACAATTAAATAACCAAAGGGTTATGGTAATAAGGAAAGATTATTATTTAATATGTATACTAACTTAAGTGGATAATCTTGTTATTTCAAGTGACTAATAATTTTAAACCTATTTCTTGTAGACCTAATTAGATTATGAGCTAAAGTCACATGTATAAGTAATTAAATTTCATAAGATTGGGAATGAAAACCCTAAATAAACAATTTGGGTAGCATATATTAAAATTGTTAGACTATGTTTATTACATGGCCCAAAACAATTAAGGAAGAAGCCCAATAGAAATAAAATACAAGCCAATACTTAGTCCACTTGATTAAGGGTATTTTAGACTTTTGATTAATAAAATTTGTGTTTTAAAATAAAAGCAAATTGGGCGATATAATGGGCAACGGGGTACCGGCCAATAAGGCCTTTTTATGGCAAGAAGATTATGCTAATCAATGTCCATTAGTAGAAATCTTACACACAAATACATGTGTGTCAATCTCCCATTGGTTGCAAATCTATTAAGCATCATTAATCACATGATTAGGCTAATTGAAGAGATAAGGTGTAGTCTTTTATCCATAGGACAATAAAAATATGGGGGATAATAGTTATATCACTCATTCATTTGCTAGACATTCATTTTCTCTCATTCTTCTTCTTCTATTTTTTTCTCCCAAGCTAGTAGCATTCAAGAGAGAAAAGAAAGAGAGAGAGTTCGATTTTTGTGAGAGTGAGAAAGGTGTGCTAGTTTATTTGATGCATCCTAAGTTCATTACTTACTTTGGCAAATCAAGGAAGGTTGCCACTAAATCAAGGTATACCCTAATCTTCATCTTCTTCTTCTACTTTGTATTATAGCTTGAGTTTTGTTGGGGTTATGAACTAATACTCAAGATACCCTAGTTCTAAATATCATCATGTACGGAACTAAGTATCTTGAGTGTTAGATCAAAGGTTTAGAGCAAGAAAATGAGCATATGTTCTCCAAGGGGTGAAACCCTTGTTTTTCTTCCACTAAATCTTGTATAACTCAAGTTTTACAACTTGGATTTGTGAACCGTCGAAGGGGGTGCTAGATACATGAGTTATCTAGTAAACTCAAGTGGTAGAACACAAATCTAGCAAGTATTGAAGCAATAAGGACTGTTTTCCCCAAAACAGTCCACATAGTATATTGAGGCTTTGAAACCCTAAAATAGCTATTGTTCCCATTTTTCTTGAGGCTGTTTTGGTCAGTTTCAAGTCTTTTAAAAGTTCGAAAAAAATCACAGAGGTACCTTAAGAAGTTATCTACGTGTAGGAAAAAGAACGGATGCGTTTCGATTTATAGGTTGTGCGTAATGGCTATTTCCGTAAAGGACTCCTAAATATTAACACTAGAAATTTCTCACTGTGTATACACTGAAAAATTCCGAAATTTTTACAGTAGGTTTATATATGTTATGAGAGTATACCCTGAAAATTTCAAATTTTTCTGAGCAAAACTCGATTTATGAAAAATGAATCAATATCCGAGTGTTTTGGGCACTTTAAAATTAGTAAATCATTTTCTAAAATTCTAAAAAAATTTAGGAATCATTTTTGGGTCATATACTGTCGAAATCCAGAAAATAATAATTTTTGGAATCAGATTGCTATTTTTCCTAAAAATGATTAAGTTATGAATAAATAGATAATTAGTTAAATAATGTCTTAAATAAGAAAAATATGATTTTAATGCTTGAATACTCCTAATATATAATATTATGACTATTTTAGGGCATTTTGATAATTTATAATAAGAAATATTATTTATGACCTTTTATGGATATTAAATAAAAGGTTTAATAAAGGGTGAACAATTAGAATAAATTGTTTATTAATCTAATAAATTATTAAAATATTATTATGATATTAATAATATTAGAATATGATATTGTTAAGTAAATAAAAATATTAAGATTAAAACTTCATTAAAATATTATTAAATGGTTAATTGTATTTGATTTAAGCATTAATAAATAATTAAAGTATTATTAAATGATTAATAATATTAGATTAAATATTAATCTTAGATTAAAATATTATTAAAAGATTAATAATACTAAATTAAGTATTATTGGATGATTAAAATATTATTAAGGGGATTAATAATATTAGTAAAGTATTGAAATATTATTAAGATTAGTAAGCGAATAAAAGTATTATTAGTGAACTAATAATACTAAAAGGTGAATTAAATATTATCAAGATTAATAATATTAAGTGAATTAAAGGTAGTTGTTATCTGAAAATTATTACAAGTTTATATATAAAATATATATATATATATATATATATATATATATATATATATATATATATATATATATATATTGACTGATAATAAATTATTTAAAATAATTATTAATTGTTCAGGCATAATTTAATTAAACTTAGACTCGAGAAAAGTCCGATTAGACCGTCGGGATGTTAGAATTGTACCGAACTCAACTCAGACTGCAATAGTTTGACTTGAGGCTAGGTGTTATGTGTGGTATAGACTAATAGGGTTATGTGTTATGTGTTTAGGTTATTTTTTAAAATATTGTGATGATATTATTCTAACTTAGAAATACATATTATTAATAATAGGTGTTCTGACAAAGCTTAACTCTACTAAGAGTTGTTTTATTCAGACATGCTTATGGTTAATCATTGCTGATTACCATGTGAAATTGTACTCTGTATATATATTGCATGTATAAGTCAGGTGTGAAAGGTTGATCACCTTCATTACCAGTTGGTCCAGATATATTTGTTCATGTTCAATACTTGTTCAGTCAAAAGTTTGTTCGTGCTAGTTCTCAATTATATTGATGAATTATAGCCAACCTATTATATAGACTCTTTCAATCATGATATATCCTTAAATTGTATTTAAATTTGCTGGGCAACTTTCATGCTCACTCTTGCTATATCATGATAAACATTGCAGATAAGGTGAATGCGTTCGCCAAATACATGGTACAGAAAGCAAACTACAACTTTAATAATACAATTGTCGTGCAAAATACGACAACACATACTGTGAGTTTAAATACAAATATTGTCTTCTAGACAATATCCACACTCAAATAAGTCCTCATTATAATTATTCAAACACTATTTTATAGAAATAGTGAGGACAGCTAAAACATATTTCTAAAACCATCACTCCATACCCCGACTAGATCCTGCTATGTTCTCATCTCCTGAGAAGAAAAATGGAACAAAAAGGAAAAGGGTGAGCTCAACTAGCCCAGTAAAGAATATTATGACTAAGATAATATACAACAAATTATCATTAGTATTCAACAGGGAAAAATCTGATAGAATATAATCGACAACAAGTTTTAGATCAACAACTGCAGCGGAAACAGCAAACCATTAGAAGAGTCAAGTAGAGAATGAATTCTACTATCTTCTAAGATTTAAAAGTCCATCATCAATATTTTATCCCTGTAACATCAATTAATAATCATCTTTAACCAAATATTCATCTTTGCACTACAGGCCAAAGATATTCATTTGTATCACCAGTCGGTCATGTTCATCTCAACACCTGTTCATCTTTGCACTACAGGCCAAAGATATTCATCAGGTAATCATACATCTTTGCAATACAGGCCAAAGATACTCAGTAATATCATCATTTAGGACTGAGGATGATGAAAAATATCTTAAAGAAAACGAATCTAGTGAGACAGGAGGACAAATAGTAGGGATTCGTATAACAGTTTATCCAAGATCAATAATACTTCATAATAATCAATTGTGAAGCAGAATTCAAAAATAAAGATTAAAACATGGATACAATCAAAGATAGTAACCATAATAGATATCTTGGACAAAAAGGAAAAATTTTATTTTTCGGTGAATAGTGCCGTATTCGTGAATAGTGCCGTATTCGTGAATAGTGCCGTATACGTGAATAGTAACCCCGACACAAAAAGTTCCAAATTTAATAAAAAAAACTCATATCAATATTTCAGCATAATGATATTGAAGAAAATAATATCATTTAAGAAGAAAATAATATCTCTTACCTCAAAATAATCGTACTTCTGACTGAATATCGGATATGAGGCTGAATGAAACTTGTGCTGAATAGCAACTCTCAAAGTATCTAAATACTCACAAAATACACTCAATAATCTAGAGAGAGAAAGAGAGAAAACTTATGAATTCTGGTGTGATTTTTAATTCTAACTTAGTCCTCTATTTATAGGAAAATGTTAGCACGCCGAAGCAGACTTAACCTGCAACCTGATGGCTTTACCTGCTACTATTCCCACCCACCATATTTGAATAAAAATCTCAGCACATTTCTTCACCAATCAAGAGTGGGGCCCACCAATTCTAGAATTTTCCACCAGAATGATAAACTCCGAAAATTCAACAATTTCTGAACCGATCATCTCGTAAAATTCATAACAAATCATACGTTCATTTTTAACGGTTCAAAATTTGTGGACATATACTCAACTTATATATGTATAACGTATCCAAATATTACCACGATCCAACGGTCGGATTAAAAATTATAACCCTCACAAAATATCTCAGAAATCCTAATTTGATTTTTAATACCTCCGTTCCGACAAAAATACAGATAACACATCTCAACATTAACTCCTTCATTTTTAACCACAAAAATATATCCCTCATTTATATCCACATAAAATAAATATTTTCTTATCATATGAATCAATAATTAATTATTAACAAATAATATTACAGAATCACATTTATGACAACCAGGCCGTTCCCAGGAAAGATGGGGCTTTCCAATAAGGATTTCTCCTTACTAGCGCGCAATTAGATGACCAAACCTCTCCTTAGACAGAACTTTCTAGACATTGCCAATAATGCTATCTAATAATAGTATTTAAATAATATGAATTATTGATCTGATAATGGAAAATATTGTGCAGCAACAATTATTGAAACAACAATAATATAAAATATCAACGCCGCAATTATTGAATCAATAAAATAAAATATTAAACAGTAACTACTGTAATAATTATTGAGTAGTGTCTTCCTTCGTAAGAATCAATAATTCTAAAATACTGTACAATCCGTGTGCTACTGTGCAACCACGCGTATTACTGTATTTTAACCACCGGGTATTCTAACAGTGTTAACGGTAATAACTACACCGTTAATTATAAAAACTTAATTTTTGTCGTTATCTTCATCCAATCGTTTTCCGTTATGGGGCCCACACAAGGCTGCGCCGTCGTACGAATATTCCCCGACAGCAAGAATATTCCACGACCAAACGAATATTCCCCGACAAAATGAATATTTTATAACCACTTATTTATTTTGTAAAATTTGCACATTTCACCCATAACCAAAGTATTATATCAAATTAACCCCTTATTATTCACAATAATATTTAGAGAAAATTTAATTTTATTCATTAATAAGTTGGGGTCTTACAACCTCCCCTCCTTATGAAATTTCGTCCTCGAAATTGACGTACGTACATGGTGTTTCGAAAAGGTGAGGATACCTCACTTTCATTTCTGATTCCAACTCCCAAGTCATTTCTTCAATAGCATGGTTTCTCCACAAAACATTAACTTGTGGTATAACCTTTGTGCATAGGACATGTTCTTTCCTATCCAATATCTTAACAGGTACCTCCTTGTACGTTAAATCTTCGGCTATCTCGTCTGGTTCTAACGCAATAATATGATTCGGGTCGTCCACATATTTACGTAACATCGATACGTGAAAAACGTTATGAACACGCGACATACTTAGCGTTAAGGCGAGTCTATAGGCCACAATTCCTACTCGATCGAGAATTTCGAAGGCTTGAGCTTTCTTCTCTTCATCGATTCTTACTTCTAGAATAACACATTCTTACACCTTCTTCTTCATATTCATCAGCTCCAGGTCTGTAGCTTGAGCGGCTTTAACGTTATCGATTAAAGTCGATTTTACTCGTATATCATCACGTGGGTCCCTAGAGTCATTAACTTTATCTCTATCATTTATAAATTATACAAAATAGGTCTTTGTGTTCAACAATATCGCACTCGTACTCGCGTACAATCTTCTACTCAACGCGTCAGCTACCACGTTCACTTTTCCAAAATGGTATGGTCAGAACAGGTTCCGAATAAGTCGCCTCTTGAGCTATTGGAAAATCTTCTCGCATTCCTCGCTCCATATGAATTTTGTATCTTTCTGAGTCAGCTAAGTTAACGGAGTAGCGATTCGAGAAAATCCTTCCACGAATCTCCGATAGTAACCAGTTAAGCCCAGAAAGCTACGTACTTTGGTCACCGACTTCGGTTGCTCTCAATTGTGATTCATATCCCAATCTTGGATAGCACGTCACAATGGCACCTATTGTTTTACCACCACACAAATATAGAGTCCCTTACGGAGAGTCTGGCTTTGGTGCATTCCACAAAGGAAGTCACCAGATAGAGGCTCGGGTACTAACTTCTATAGTTGGGTTTTTAACTCCTGAAGTTCAATAGGAGCTATTTAATATGAGATTTTAGAAATGGATTTTGTATCGGGTTGAAGATCAATACAAAAATTTAATATCACGCTCTGGGTTAGGCCAGGAAATTCTTCAGGAAATACGTCAGTAAATTCACTAACAACAGAAATATAATTCAAATCTGACGTATTTTTGTTCAAGTCCATGACATGGGCTAAGAAAGCTTGACATCCGTTTTTCAATAAACGAATGGCTTTATGGCTTGGTATGACAGCGATTGATTTTAGTGGTTTGGTTTCTTGAATTCGCATAACAGGTTGGTTAGGAATATGAAAACTAACAACCTTACGAAAACAATCAATTTTGGCATGATGAGTAGTTAACCAATCAATTCCTAAAATCACATCAAAAGCAAGTATCTTTAAAGAGATAAGGTCAACAGGTAATGTGATTGTGCCAACTTAGATTAAGCAAGATTTATAAACTATAGATGTAATGAAAGTTTCTCCTAACAGAGTATCCACAGATAGGTCAAAGTCTAATTTCTCCGGAGTTAAGTTTAAACGTTGAGCACAAGTATGAGAGATAAAAGAATGGGTAGAACCGGTATCTAGTAAGGTATAAACTTCGCAAGAATTTATAATTAACTAACCCGTTATACCTTCGTTCGGGTTCCTCGCGTTTTGGGCAGTCACGACAAACGTTCTTCCAGAAATCGCTGACTTTATTTTGTCCGTATCCGTCTTTGGTGTCACCGTCCCAGCTGGACTTGGTTTCACTATAGTACAATCTCGAGCGATATGTCCTTCCTTTCCACAATTATAATATACCTTGAACTATTGTGGGCAGTTTGGACTTATATGCCCCTCCTCTCCGCATCTGTAACATCTAACTGGCGGTCGTTCTCCTCCCCTGAAATTTGTTCCTGATGCTGGTGCTGCTGTCGACGTCTTCCTGTCATCGTTAAATCTTCTCTTCTTGAAATTTCCACTTGACTCACCTCTCCTATTATCATGGCCACGATGACCACCCGAGTGGTTATCACTTTTGTCTATATATTTCCCTCCTCGATGGTTCTCATCGCTCCGATGACTGCTGTCAGCAGTATGACCCTGGTTGTGGTCCCTCGGTTGAACATACTCATTATCTCGCTCTAATAATTGAGCCCTGTTTACAACATCTGAATATAATAAAAATTTATGAGAGATAAGATATTGCCGAATCTCGGGTTTTAAACCTCTCAGAAACATCCTTGTCATTCGTTCCTCATTCTCGACCAAATGAGGTGCAAACCTGGATAACTCTGCAAACTTCGCCTCGTACTGGGACACCGTCATGTTGTTTTGTTCCAGTCTAATAAACTCTACCTCCTTCATATGATGAATACTTTCAGGAAAGTACTTGTTATTAAACAGTTTATGAAACGTTTCCCAGGACATGTTGAGTGTGTCAGGCTGCATACGCTTCACAGATTCCCACCAGTAGTCTACCTCACTGCGGAACATAAAGGTGGCGAATGGAACCTTCTGTTCCTCTGTGCATCCCAAGACATCGAATATCTTGGTAATTTGCTTGACCCACGTTTCCGCCATGATCCGATCCGGCTTTCCCTTAAATTCTGGTGGTCCCAATTCTTTGAACTGCTTGGCTGTGACAAACCGCGCGTTGTTATCATTTCCACCCGTATTCTGCACACGAGTCTCCCTCGTCTGATTTTGCATGAACTGCAAAAAGCTCCTAAACATTCCATCATTCATCGTTTGCTCGGTAACGTTGTTTACAGGAGGAATAGTGCCTTCTTGTTGCACGTTCCCCTGGGTGGTGATTAAAGGTGTCTCCACAGTCTCATTCACTCCATTGTTAACGTTCTCTGCTGCTATTCTCAAATACTGCCACAAAACAAGGGTTAATTGACATGTCACATATTATCCCTATATCTGGCCGACCAAATAATTACCAAATAAACTTATTCAGGTCATACTAGCGAAGGAATTCTCCGTCTCTCCCCTCCTAGTTCTTGTCTCACATCTCAGCCAGGGATCATATACCTAAGCTCTGATACCAACTGTGACGCCCCCAAAATAGGTATACACCACACCCATTCTGAGTCCCCAAATACATGGTACAGAAAGCAAACTATAACTTCAATAATACAATTGTCGTGCAAAATACGACAACACATACTGTGAGTTTAAATACAAATATTGTCTTCTAGACAATATCCACACTCAAATAAGTCCTCATTACAATTATTCAAATACTATTTTATAGAAATAGTGAGGACAGCTAAAACATCTTTCTAGAACAATCACTTCATACCCCGACTAGATCCTGCTATGTTCTCACCTCCTGAGAAGAAAAATGGAACAAAAAGGAAAAGGGTGAGCTCAACTAGCCCAGTAAAGAATATTATGACTAAGATAATATACAACAAATTATCATTAGTATTCAACAGGGAAAAATCTGATAGAATATAATCGACAACAAGTTTTAGATCAACAACTGCAGCGGAAACAGCAAACCATTAGAAGAGTCAAGTAGAGAATGAATTCTACTATCTTCTAAGATTTAAAAGTCCATCATCAATATTTTATCCCTGTAACATCAATTAATAATCATCTTTAACCAAATATTCATCTTTGCACTACAGGCCAAAGATATTCATTTGTATCACCAGTCGGTCATGTTCATCTCAACACCTGTTCATCTTTGCACTACAGGCCAAAGATATTCATCAGGTAATCATACATCTTTGCAATACAGGCCAAAGATATTCAGTAATATCATCATTTAGGACTGAGGATGATGAAAAATATCTTAAAGAAAACGAATCTAGTGAGACAGGAGGACAAATAGTAGGGATTCGTATAACAGTTTATCCAAGATCAATAATACTTCATAATAATCAATTGTGAAGCAGAATTCAAAAATAAAGATTAAAACATGGATACAATCAAAGATAGTAACCATAATAGATATCTTGGACAAAAAGGAAAAATTTTATTTTTCGGTGAATAGTGCCGTATTCGTGAATAGTGCCGTATACGTGAATAGTGCCGTATACGTGAATAGTAACCCCGACACAAAAAGTTCCAAATTTAATAAAAAAACTCATATCAATATTTCAGCATAATGATATTGAAGAAAATAATATCATTTAAGAAGAAAATAATATCCCTTACCTCAAAATAATCGTACTTCTGACTGAATATCGGATATGAGGCTGAATGAAACTTGTGCTGAATAGCAACTCTCAAAGTATCTAAATACTCACAAAATACACTCAATAATCTAGAGAGAGAAAGAGAGAAAACTTATGAATTCTGGTGTGATTTTCAATTCTAACTTAGTCCTCTATTTATAGGAAAATGTTAGCACGCCGAAGCAGACTTAACCTGTAACCTGATGGCTTTACCTGCTACTATTCCCACCCACCATATTTGAATAAAAATCTCAGCACATTTCTTCACCAACCAAGAGTGGGGCCCACCAATTCTAGAATTTTCCACCAGAATGATAAACTCCGAAAATTCAACAATTTCTGAACCGATCATCTCGTAAAATTCATAACAAATCATACGTTCATTTTTAACGGTTCAAAATTTGTGGAGATATACTCAACTTATATATGTATAACGTATCCAAATATTACCACGATCCAACGGTCGGATTAAAAATTATAACCCTCACTAAATATCTCAAAAATTCTAATTTGATTTTCAATACCTCTGTTCCGACAAAAATACAGATAAAATATCTCAACATTAACTCCTTCATTTTTAACCACAAAAATATATCCCTCATTTATATCCACATAAAATAAATATTTCCTTATCATATGAATCAATAATTAATTGTTCACAAATAATATTACAGAATCATATTAATGACAACCAGACCGTTCCCAGGAAAGAGGGGGCTTTCCAATAAGAATTTCTCCTTACTAGCGCGTAATTAGATGACCAAATCTCTCCTTAGACAGAACTTTCTAGACATTGCCAATAATGCTATCTAATAATATTATTTAAATAATATGAATTATTGATCTGATAATGGAAAATACTGTGCAGCAACAATTATTGAAACAACAATAATATAAAATATCAACGCAGCAATTATTGAATCAATAAAATAAAATATTAAACAGTAACTACTGTAACAATTATTGAGTAGTGCCTTCCTTCGTAAGAATCAATAATTCTAAAATACTGTGCAATCCGTGTGCTACTGTGCAACCATGCGTATTACTGTATTTTAACCACCGGGTATTCCAACAGTGTTAACGGTAACAACTACGCCGTTAATTATAAAAACTTAATTTTTGTCGTTTTTTTCATCCAATCGTTTTCCGTTATGGGGCCCACACAAGGCTGCGCCGTCGTACGAATATTCCACGACAGCAAGAATATTCCACGACCAAACGAATATTCCCCGACAAAATGAATATTTTATAACCACTTGCTTATTTTGCAAAATTTGCACATTTCACCCATAACCAAAGTATTATATCAAATTAACCCCTTATTATTCACAATAATATTTAGAGAAAATTTGATTTTATTCATTAATAAGTTGAGGTCTTACAAAAGCGATATATATATATATATATATATATATATATATATATATATATATATATATATATATTGACGATCAACTGCCACGAAGTAAACTCCAGGCAGGACTTTGAAATGTAAATATATAAAAGTAGTAAAAGGCCACGAAGTGATCTCCAGGCCAAACATACATACATATATATATATATATATATATATATATATATATATATATATATATAAGTATTTATATATATAAAAGTAATAAAAAGCCACAGATTGACGATCCGGGCATACGCACACAACGTGACTCTCAACGTTAGTAGACATAAGTAATAAAAAGCTTAAAAACCAGAAAATCTTACAGTGGGCTTCTAAGAGGACTTAAGATACCTTTTGATGACTAAAAACTCGGTTTTTATCGGTTAAAATTCAGTATGTAGCGAAACACGAGCTTACAAATGTTTAGAAAGAAGAATCACTCAGTTTAGAGCACTCTAGTAGTGTTTACAGGCTGAAATGGACAGAGTTTTCTATCATTTTCTCTTTTTTTTTTCAAATGAGCTGCCAAGAGCTCATATTTAAAGACCCGATGGCCGTGGTTCTACCTGCGCCTGCCCGAGTTACCCTAGGCCATGCTGGTCTCGTTATCTCGAAGTACGTGCATTTTGGCTACGTGTTGTCCGCTCGAACCTTCATAACTTTCAATTCGGGCATCCGATAAAGGCGTGTTGTACCTTTTCAGAATGCTGTTATCGAGAGCTACACAATGACATGGAATTAGAGGTTGTACGAAGCCGGGAAGATGGGTCCATGACTAGATCTTCAAGTCTTCAAATTTTATCCGGTGTGCTGTCTTGTGTAGTAGTCACTCGGGACTTGAGCTATGGTTCTTGTGGGACACTTTTGTATGTAGTGTTGATTAAAATGATGTTGAGACGACGTGAATGTAGTATCGAGGTGGCAAAATGATGAATTTACCCCTCACCGGGGTTATCTCCGGCTTTGCGCAGATGTAGCAGTCGTTGCTTAGGGTTATCTCTTTGATTGGGCTGCTGTGAATGTTGAATGTTCTCAGGGTTATCTCTGAGGTGTCTTGATCTCCCGGAGTTATCTTCGGGGTTGGAACTGAGTTTCCCGAGGTTGTCTCCGGGGTTAAAACTGACTTTTTCGGGGTTATCTCCAGAACTAGAACAGCTTCCCGAGGTTATCTCCGAGGTTGAAACTGAATCTCCTAGGGTTGTCTTCGAGGTTGAAACTGAGTATCTCGGGGTTTTCCTCGAGATTGAGAACTGAGGATCCCGGGGTTGTCTCTAGAATTTGAGAACTAAACCTCCTAGGGTTGTCTCTAGGGTTGAAACCGAGTTGACTTATATATATATATATATATATATATATATATATATATATATATATATATATATATATATATAACGTGTATGTGTGTAATATATGTATACATGTGCTGTAAATGCACAAATAAAGTGAAGTTCTTTTATGACTCATTCCTTTAGCCATCTGATGACACATAACTTGATAACAATGACTATGTGCTATACTCTCTGTTTTTGCTCAATCCGTGTGCTGCGAATTTCATCCGAGGCTTTGAAATTTATCAAATAAATCTGAGCCATTAATTTTAAAATAAATTTCCAAATTACATGTTTTCCCCTTGGCTCAAAATTCTCCTATAAATAGGAAGCTTTTCACTTCATTTTTCTTTACCAATTCACAAAGAAAAGCTCTATATCCTTGCATACATAATTTTTCTCTGAAAAGGCTTTCTCTTTATCTTCTACTCATAGTTCTATTCTTTTGAAGAAGATAACAATTGGTCAAGTATTTGAGATAAGTTATTGAATTGTTTTATTTATTTTATCTTATAAATTGTTATAGATATACAAATATAAATTGTTATACACACAAACACACACACACACACACACACAGATATATATATATATATATATATATATATATATATATATATATATATATATATATATATAATCTATTCTTATGAATTAATAGATCAGTTTAGATACCGATATTTGGAGATATTCTGTAACACGAATATTATCCGAACGGTGTTTGAAGTTCTAAGTGATCTGCTGAAAATATTTATATAAATATCAAATTGTGAAAGCAAATTTGGTCAGTACTTAGATATCGATATTTGGAAATATTTCTTTACAAGAAATATTATCTGAATGGTCTTTGAAATCCTAAGTGCCTAAATTTTCACAACATAGATCAAATATAATATAATATATACTTAAGTGAAACAGATTTATTTGTTATATCAAGTATTGTTTAATTGATCATATTATTATATTTGATAATTGCCATTCCAATTATTTTGCACACACATTATTTATTTATAAAATACTTGTTATATTTTATAAGTTATATATTTAAGCTTATATATTTGAACTCAAAGTTTGATCTGTTTATTATAGATACACATTCTTTATTTATATAAAGAAAAAGATCTTTTCTAAATCTGTTTAACATAAAAAAAAACTCTTTATTTATAAAGAAATGTAAGATCTTTATAAATCTAAATTAAACTTTTACCTGCTTACTCAGAAGCACCATTTGACTTGAACTCTTATTTGCTTAATTAAGAAGCACAAAATATAAAAGTAAGTTGAACTTTTATATATGTACTAAATTGTATCTGCTTATTTAAGAAGCATATTTGTCTCAAATCAATTGTAAAAGGAAAATGATAGAGTTAGTTTATTTTATGTATCTGTAAGAAAAATAAGAAATTCTTTGACGAAGACCAGAGTCTTTGTAACAACCCGATATTTTCTATATAAATAAATAAGAAATTTTGCGTATAAATTTTTTTTTTATTTTAAGGATGAGGATTTGTACAAGATATTGTGTATATGTATTTATGTAGTAAATAAAAATATATTTATTACATAAATGTTTACAAATAAATTTATTTTAGAATTATTGATTATTATAAAGTATATTCTTATAATAATTAATTTTAAAGAAGAAATATTTTTATTAATTATTTTCCATGAAAATATAATCATATATTATTTAAATAATATATGGAGTAATTTTTAGAATAACGATAATAATTATTTAATTATATGAATTTTTGTACAGATTATTAAGTTAATTATTTTACCTTAATTATTAAGGTTAAATATGAGGAATAAATCAGATATGGAATCCAATCCCTAATTTTGGATTTTTATCAAGGAATGAGAATAATAATATAATATTAATTATATTTTGATTTTTCAGTGCTATAAATATGTACTGTATGTACGTATTGATGATGATTGGTCAATTATGATGTTTAATTTCAAAACCCTTTTATTAATTGATTAAACCCTACTTTTACTGGGGAAAACCCTAATTATAAAATCAACTGTGAGTTTAAGATTGTTATATAACTGTGTTATATGTTTTATATTGTGTATTAAGTGATTACTTAGGTAAACCCTAATTAAAATTCTAGAAACCCTAAATAATTTTTAGAAAACCCTAATTATTTAAAAACTCTAAATTTTAATTAGTAAGTTCTAATTAAAATTTTATTGAACTTTAAACTTAAATTTTTAAACCCTAGAAATTATTTGGGAAACCTTAAGGTTTAAGATCTATTGATTTTAACCTAGATTCAAGTGTCATGGACAAAAATACCCTTAAAATACTTTGTTAGTTTACTAAAATAGCCATTTTGAATTTATTTAATGGAATAGCTTGCAAGTCATCACTCTAGATTTAAAGCACATGCCTAAAAATCATTCAAGCTTATCCACTTTGACACCTTGCATGTTAGATTCATTGCATCTATGTTCTATAAATAGATTGAAGGAGAGAGAAAATCATTTGCTAGCCATTTTTGTACACAACACCCAAGCCTTTTCTCTCTCACTAAAACCAACGATTTTAGCAAGCATTTCAGTTCTATTTTCAAGCCCCACGAAATCCACTAACAGATTCATAAGCCAAAAATCAGAAATTAAGCATTGAAGGTATAAACCCTAGCATTGATTTCTGTCCTATAATCTGTTGTTAGATCTTGTGTTTAAGTGTTAGATTATATTAGTTGTAGTGTTTATAGATGATCTGGGTTGTTATCTTACGGATCCATAGCATCTAAGTACTCAAATTAATGATTTTCAAAAATCTGGAAAATTTTATTTTTGTGCCTGACAATCAAATGTCAGACACTATAGATCTTTGGTTGTTAAGTGTTTTTGTTGTTTTCAAGTTGTTATTGGTAGCCTGTAATGTGGTATTTAAACTCCAAGTGGAATCTGTGTCATTTGATCTCTAGATTTGTAGATATTAGCAGTCAAAAGCCGTTGACCGGCATTGACCGGTCAAATTCTGGGCAGCCCAGAAAGTTAAAAACTCCGTCTGGCAAAGTTTTTCAAGGCCCAGATCTGACAGGTTTAATGTTGTTTAATGTTATTGTTTGGTAAATGATGTATATGGTTATGTGAACTATAGATCTGGGTCATTATATCTCTTAAAACATCATTATATTGATCAAGTTAGGTGGTCAAACTAGCCAACTGGAACTGATTTACCGTTTCTGAAATTTCCAGAAACGGGAAGAACATGTTTTTCTGACATGCTTTGACTGGCCCATAGCATCTTGATCCGTTGTTATTTTAGTTATGTTTTGTGATAGATCTACTCTATGACATGTTGGCTAGACACTGAAACTCTTAGATCACAAAAAGAACACAAGATTAGCAAGTTGTGGAAGCCCAAAGGGGACAGGTCAAACTGTTCTTCATTTCTGGGTAACCCAGAAAATGAAGAACAATCCTGACAACATTTTTGGAGGCTCAGATCTCTCTTGTATTATGTGTTATGATCATTTTTGTTGTTGGGTCATGTAGACGTGCACTAACACTACAATATTTGATCAATAGCTAACCCAGAAACACAGTACACGGTGCACGATTGTTGGTCAAACGAGGCATCTCGTATACTGCCTATGAATGTTCTTGAGGGCTCAAGAACACCTAAGGCGACGGTTTCTGTCGCTAAAGGACTTTAGCGACAGACAATATATATTATTTTCTGGAAATTAATTAATTTAATTAAATAAATAGAAACAAAATAGTATTTAATTATTAAAAATACCAAATAAATTATTAAAAATTATTTTAAATTCCAAAAATTAGTTTTTAATTATTTTAAGTATATTTCATAAATATTTATTATTTTTGAAATATTATTAGAATTTAATTTATTTAATTACAATATTAAATAAATTAGATAAAAATGATTTTAATATTTGAAAAAATTATTTAAAATTATATTATGATATAAGAAAATATTTTTAAGTTATTTTTAATGACTTTTAATATTATGTGATAATTTTCATTAATAAATTAATATTAATGATAATTAAGTTATTTACTAAATGAATTAAATAAATTGATTAAAAATGAGTTTATTATATTAAAAATCATTTTAAATAATAATAAGAAATTTAAAAATATTTTAAGTTATAAAATATAACTTTCAATATTTAAAGTTAAATTTCATTAATTAATAAATATATTAAATAATTGAGTTTAAAAATGATTTTAATATTAGAAAAATCATTTTAAATGAAAATAAAATGTTTAAAGATATTTTAAGTTATAAAACATAATTTTTAATATTTAATGGATAATTTAATTAATAATTTAATATTAATGATTATTAAGTTATTATTAATGATATTAAATTTATTTAATAATTATATTAAATAAATAGTTTAAAAATAGTTTTATTAATTTAAAAATCATTTAAAAGGGGATATAAATGAATTAAAAATATTTTAAGTTTGGACTTTTAATATTTAGATGAATAGTACATTAATAATTTAATATTAATGATAATTATTTAAAAATAATTTTAAATGTTTTAAAAATCATTTAAGGGTAATATAAATACTTTAAAAATATTCTAAGTTATTATAAATAACTTTAATATTTTGGCAATTGTTTCATTAATAGTTTAATATTAATGATATTAGAATTGTTTAATATTTAAATCATTTAATAATAATTTCGATGTTTGAAAATTCATGATAAATTATAATAAATATTTTAAAATTGTTATAAGTCATTTAAAAATAATATGACTAATACTAAGTTATAGGACAGAGTCTTAGACTCGATAAATACCCGATAAAGCTGTCGGTACCCCGACATGTTTCAGAAATTGATCTGGACTTAGATATTTTGATTAGATATGTATTTATTTGTGATTCAATGGTTGTTGAACATGTGTGATAATGCGATTAGGTTATGTGCTGACTGCGAAATGCAGTACTATGTGTTATTGTATATTGTTCTAATCGAACGAATGATCTTATTAATGATAGGTCGTGATTTAAAAGATAAACCTAAGTTGCAAATTGTAAGCAGCGTATCAGGCAAGTATCTTACCTTTGTATTTTTTTTATGCAATGGACATGAGTAAGAAAGTTTCAGAATTATATTATTCTTGTACAGATTATTAACCCTATATTATATACGCTCATTGCTTATCAACATGTTAGTATATGGTTATTCAGATATATATATTATGTTCGTTAATTTCTATAAATGGTTATACAAGCGTCCCCACTTGGATAATCATTGTATTTAATCACATGTTGATACACCTTTGTCAATTACCCGTATATATATATATATATATATATATATATATATATATATATGTGTGTGTGTGTGTGTGTGTGTGTGTGTGTGTGTGTGTGTGTGTGTGTGTGTTGAATTATAGATTATTGTTGAACAAGATAAAACATTTGATTTGGAACCCAGACAAGTATGAACATCCCTACACGGGAAAACTTTTATGCGCCCAAGGCGGACAGAGTGAACGATACCCTCGTTCTTGCATGTAGTATTGATCAATGCAGGGTACAATGGACTGATCACCCCCGTGCCCGTAAGTTATGATGGTTTGCAGATGAATTTCTGTTTAACTTTTTCGAAAATAAAAACAATGTTCATAGTATGTCAACTTAACCCTATTTATAGTCATTACATAGTTTCAAAAATTTGAAAGAGGATTGTTATGTTATTATTATCGGTTCAGATTACTTCACAACTATTGACTTGTTGTAGAAGGGTAGTATAAAGAAAATATTTAATTTCTTTCAGCTTATAAATATAATTGATATTACTTACTGGGCACTCAAATGCTCATCCTTACTTAATTTAAATATTTTCAGCTAAGTGTGAAGAACCAGAAAGTTCATGTAGAAACAAAGGAAAAGGAAAGCTAACCAAATAAGATTTGTGGTAGTTTTTGTAATAGTTTGATATTATTATTAAAACAAGTATGATATATATTATCTATCATGGGTTGTAATGAATGTTTAAAGGTTACGTACTTGGGATTCAGACTCTGATGAATATGTAAATTAAGTTGATCTTTATATTATTGTTATTATTATTAGTATTATTCCGCTCATAGAAATGATATCGTGAAGCACCGAGTTCGGGTTTCAAGTATCCGAATTTGGGGGCTTTACAGTCTTAGAGTGGTCAGCTGAGAGTTGGGTCTCTAGTGCACTTGTGAGGTTAGGAAAATTATGTTGTTTCAAGACCAGATCTTAGAATAGAACTGAACTCAAAGGAAAGGTACAAATAAGCTTGTGGAAGGAGCTGGGAGTTCGTTGTCCAAGATAAGTTAGTTGTGCATAGCTGTAAGTTAATCTTTAAAACTTTGTAAAGGTTTCTCCACCTATTCAAGGAACTTTTATTACTGAGAGTAATAGGATCTCAAGTCCTGGAGAGGAGCTTGAGACTGGACGTAGCAACATACCCTAGCTGTATATTATGAGCCGGACAAATATCTGTGCATTGTGTGATTGAATCTTTACTAATCTATGTATTAATTTCTGACATTACAAATTAATTTACTAAAAATTCAAAAAGGCCAAAGATAAATTTTTTTTAAATGATAGTAATCTATTTAACCCCCCTTCTAAATTATTATTGGACTTTCAATTGGTATCAAAGCAGTGCTTTTTAACTTGTTTGTTAAGTAAATATAGGCATATCTCATAGTAGATCCATCTATGGCCTACAATACTACTGGTTCCGGAGAAGGACTGTCAATGTCCAGACCTCCACTATTTGATGGCACTAAATTTGCCACCTGGAAGAATAGATTCAAAATATATGCCAAGTCACAATGAATCAAAATCTGGCTGGCAATAGAACGAGGTGTAAAAATTCCTATTAAAATTGAAGGTGAAAAGATCATTGAGAAAGATGCTAATGAATTCATCACCGAAGATGAAGAAACCATAAATATAACAGCCAGTGCCGACCAAGTGCTGATCAGCGCTCTCATAGAAAAAGAGTACAAAAGAGTTAGCAACTGCAAAAATGCTAAAGAAATTTGGGAAAAATTGATCGTAACCTATGAAGGAACCAATCACATTAAAGAAAGCAGAAAAGATGCTCTAATCTAAAAGTATGAAAGCTTCAAGTTGGAAGAAGGTAAAAAAATCATTGATATGGAAACACGTTTTTCTAGAATCATTAATGAGCTAGAACAATTAGGAAAAACTTACACAACCAATGAGAAAAATAGAAGAATTCTCAAAGTCCTTTCATCTGTATGTAAAATGAAGGTTACAACCATTAAGGAAATGCAAGATCTAACTGCATATCTGTTTGATAGCCTTATTGGAAATCTTCGTGCCCACGAAATCGACATGCTAGTAAAAAAAGGAGGATGGGATACATATCTAAAAAAGAAAGGAATCACTTTCAAAGCTCTACTTGTAGATCAAGAAAGTGATGATGAGGAGTTAAATGAAGAACTCCTGAGTTTAGATAATAACGAAGTTGCTCTATTATCAAGACAACTAAGGAGAGTAATCCAAAGTAAAGCAAGAAGATATGGTAAAGGCTTTATGAAGACAAACAATAACTTCAATAACTTTAAAAACAAGCAAGCCTTCAAGCCAAAAGCACCAGGAGGAAATTTCAAAGCTCAAAACAACAACTTCAGAAATACAAGCTTAAATGAAAACTCAAATACATGTTTTGAATGCAATCTGCAATGACATTTTAAGAAGGATTGTCCAAAACTAGTTAACAACAAAGTCCTAGTAGCTGAGGAAGGCTGTGATCTAAGTGATGAAGAAGCAACTGCAGAACAAACCGAGAAAATCGCAAATCTATGTTTAATGGCAGACAATGATTCATCACCAAAATTTGAGATAAATTCAGAACATTAATTACCTAGTACTTCATTTGTCACACAAAAATTAGAAAATATAAGTAAATAACATCATGAATTACAAGAATCATATAATTGTTTATATGAGGATAATGAAATTATTAAAGAAGACTTTATTAAACTAAAAATTTCATTAGAAAAATTAATTGAGACTAATAGAAACCTTGAAGTAGAAAACTTAAATTTAATTATGATTAATGAAACCTTAAAAGAAGAAAATGAGAAATTAGAGAATGATTCTTCAGAAAATCTTAAAATTAAAGAAGAATTAGAAAAATAAACAAAGATCTTGAAATAGAAAATTGTTCACTCATTGTTTCTATTGAAAATCTTGGAGTTGAAAATTCAACACTCACTGTTCTTATTGAAGATTCTCAAACAACAAATCAAGAATTAAGTGAAGAAATCAAAACAATCAAGGATGAGAATTTATCTCTAAAAATAGAATTAGAAAAACAAAGTAAAGAATCCTCTTTATTAGATCAAATTAAAATGTTGACAATAGAACGTGATGATTTAAACTCAACAGTAGTTAAATTCACTAAAGGAAAAGAAAATCTAGATGTCATGCTTAGTCAATAAAGATGTGGTTATAATAAAGAAGGATTAGGATATATTGGAGAATCTAGTAAAACAAAATATAAAGGACTCTATCATGTTAAAAGCAAAGAAAAAGACGGTCATACATCACCCTTTGCTAAATGTTATTACTGCAATAGAAATGGTCATTCAGTTAACACATGCAATGCCAAAAATGGAAACTAAAAAGGGAAAATCATTTGGGTACCAAAAGGAACTTACACTGCACATATTATCACAAAAGAGAACTTCATTTTCATGAAAGATCATCTAGAAATTTTTATCAAAATTTTTCAGGATACAATAATAGAGCAAATCATGCATCTTATAGATCTGCTACCTATAGAACATTTGTGTCTACTAAAACCTATTATCATGAACCAAATTTTGTAAAGGAAAATACAAATGATCCTTATACAAAATGGAGAACTTACCCAAAGGACCCTTCTCATTAAAGGGTACCAGTTTGTGAACTCAATATATGTTGCAGGTATATCTCTCAGTTGACTCTAGTAAAAATAAATGGTACATTGATAGTGGTTGTTAAAGACACATGACAGGCGACAAAACAAATTGAGTAATCTACAAGCTACAGACTGTGGGGAGGTAATCTTTGGAGATAGCAACAAAGGTAAGGTTATTGGAATTGGAAGTGTTGGTAATAAACATATAACAATCTCTAACGTTCAATTAGTCACATGACCCATGTATAATCTTCTATCTATTAGTCAACTGTGTGATAATTATTTTAAAATAATTTTCAGTCCTCATAACTGTTCAATATATGATCAATCTGGTAAATTGATTTTATTATGTCCTAGAAGTCGAAATGTGTACACGTGTGACTTAGATACATACTTACAACTGGACAATGTATGTCTTATATCTGTAAATGACGATCCATGGCTTTGGCATCGTAGGTTAAGACATATTAACATGAAATTGATAAATAACATATCTTCTAAAAGACCATATCTGTGAAGCCTGTGAATTAGGAAAATAAATACATGCATTTCATAAACCTAAACTCACAGTATCAACCTCTCAACCATTAGAACTCTTGCATATGGATTTGGTAGGTCCTATCCCTAAACACAACATGGGTGGGGCTGTTTATATCCTAGTCCTAGTTGATGATTATTCAAAAATGAAGCAATAAACTCCTTCTCTGCATTATGCAAGAAAATTCAAAATCAATAGGGAAGCTCTATTTTTTATATTCGATCCGATCATGGAAAAAAATTTGACAATTCTGATTTCATAATGTTCTATGATGAGTACGACATAAGTCATAACTTTTCTGCTCCATACACACCATAATCAAATGGTGTGTTAGAAAGGAAAAATCGTACTTTACAAGAAATGGCCAATACTATGCTAAATGAATATCGTCTTCCTAAATACTTTTGAGCTGAAGCAATTGTAACTTCCTGTTATATCTTAGATCGAGTTTAATTAAGACCAATGTTGCTCAAAACTCCATATGAGCCTTATTATAAAAGAACTCCAAAAATAAATTACTTTCGTGTTTTTGGGAGTAAATGTTTTATTTTGAATACTAAACAATATTTGGTGAAATTTGATCCCAAATCTGATGAAGGAGTATTTCTGGGATATTCACTTAACAGTAAAGCTTATCGTTTCTTTAATAAAAGAACTTTAGTCATTGAAGAGTTAATAAATGTTACTTTTGATGAGTCTAAACCTCCTCTAAAATATAAAGAACTAGTAGATAATGATGTTGTCATTGAAGACATTCTCAAAAATATGGAAGAACTAAAATTAGATAATACTTCTCCAACTGTCAATAATAATCCTCTTGAAAATCTTAATCCTCTATTAAATGACTTACCCAAAGAATCACATGACATTAAAAATCATCCGATAGAAAATTTAATTGGTGACATTGATAAAGGAATTCTTACAAGATCACAAGCTCAAAACCTAGCCGATCATTTATCTTTCTTATCTTAAGTTGAGCCTAAAAACATAAAAGATGCATTCCTTGACGAAGATTGGATCATAGCTATGCAAGATGAACTTGAACAGTTCAAAAGAAATAAATTTTGGGAATTAGTCCTAAAACCCGAGGAAACTTCAATTATTAGAACTCGATGGGTTTTTCGTAACAAATTAGATGAAAGTGGAACTGTCATACGAAACAAAGCAAGACTAGTTGCTCAAGGGTACAATCAACTTGAAGGTATTGACTATGATGAAACATATGCTCCTGCTGCTAGAATTGAGTCTATACGTATGTTATTAGCATTTGCATGCCATAAAGATTTTAAACTATTTCAAATGGATGTCAAATATGCCTTCCTAAATGGTGTTGTTGAGGAGGAAGTTTATGCAAAACAACCTCCTGGCTTTGAAGATACTAATTATCCTAATCATATGTATAAATTGCATAAAACTTTATATGGCTTAAAATATGCCACCAGAGCATGGTATGAACGGTTAAGTAAATTCTTACTGGAAAATGGTTTTAAAAAGGGTACTGTCGATACTACTCTATTTATTAAATATAAAAATGATGATATCCTTATTTTACAAATCTATGTTGATGATACCATTTTTGGTTCTACTAACATTTCTATGTGCAATGATTTCTCTGAAAGCATAATTAAAGAATTTGAAATGAGCATGATGAGAGAATTAAATTTCTTCCTAGGATTGCAAATCAAGCAAGGAGAAAAAGGTATTCATATTTCTCAATCTAAATATTGTAAAGAAATGATTAACAAATTTGGATTAGAATATGTAAAATCTCTCAATACTCCTATGTCAACCACTGATAAATTAACTGCTGATGAAAATGGAAAAAGTGTTGACACAAAGAAGTATAGAGGAATGATTGGTAGTCTTCTATATATCACAACTAGTAGACCTGACATTAGTTCAGTGTCTATAAATGTGCCATATTTAAATCAAACCCTAAGGAATTACATTTGGTTGCAGTAAAAAGAATATTTCATTACCTCAAAGGAACCCCAGAAATAGATCTATGGTATCCTAAAGGTCAACCATTTGATCTTGTTTATATTTTCAGACTCTGATTATGTCGGTCATCATGTTGATCGAAAAAGTATAAGTGGCACATATCAGTTTGTAGGTGGGTGTTTAGTTTCTTGGTTATCTAAGAAACAAACAGTATCTATTTCAACTACCGAAGCCGAATATATAGTTGATGCACGTTGTTGTGCACATATATTATGGATGAAACAAACCCTGGCTGATTACAATAAAAAGTTTAATTGTGTCTCAATCCTATATGATAATTCAAGTGCTATAAATCTAAGTAAAAATATTGTATTACATGCTAGATCAAAACATATAGATGTCAAACATCATTTTTTACGTGATCATGTAAACAGTGGCATCATCAAGTTAGAACATATCGACACAGAATTAAATATAGCAGATATATTTACTAAATCTTTAAGTTCCGAAAGATTTTGTAAATTACGTTTAGATTTAGGAATGCTATATATTTCCTTATAATTATTTTCTTACATGTTTATTTTTTAAATCTAATTAAATATTCATTATCATTTTAAAAAAGGAAAATTATATTTTTTTAAACTCATTTTTTACTATTTTCATCATATTTATATATATATTTCTTTATAATTATAAATTTTGATTGTCACAAATATATATATTATATTCATATAATTATTTTTATAACATATTTATATAATATTATATATTTACATAAATATAGGCATTAATATTTCTGATTCTATTAATATATATAGTATACTTACATTTAATATTTGAGTTATTATATTTCTCTGTATATATATAAAATATTTCTATTATATTTTCTATTATTATATATGTATTATTACTCATATAATTTAATTATCATAAAATTATTATTATAAATTTATAAAGCATTTTTTAATATATATACTTAATATTTAAGATTTTATAATCCCATAATTATAAAAACAAAAATATGTAATTGTATTTATTTTAAAAATCTAATATGGCTCGTCCATCAGAAATCAATCCAATGGTCATCCTGCAGTCAATCCGCGTCACCAAATATGGACCAATCAGAAATCATTTAACCAAATTACACGGATCATGCTTAAAACTGTTAGATCAATCCAAGAAAAAGCACAAACTAATCTTAACCCTTGGATAAAAAACTAAACTCAGATTACATCTCACCTGTTGATTCATTTTCAGATCTGTTATCAACCCTTGGATGGCTCAAAAACATTTAAATATAAATATCAAAAATTCATTTTTAATTTCATTTCTCTCTTCCTCTTCTCTCTCATCTGCCGGATCTCATTTCTCTCTCCCCAAAATTCTCTCAACCCTAACCCTATTCTCTGCAAAAAATTTCTTGATTTTTATTTCGATTTCGACTAATATGCTCTGATCAACCGATTCATCACCCTCAAAATCATACTTCTGCTAATTATTTGTTTGATTCTACTTATTGTTTTTCTCTGCAGTTCATTTTTGTTCATTGGCTTTCTCTAAATTTTTGTTAATAAGTATGGATAGTTTTATCTCTCAAAATCTATTTTTCAAAAACCAGTATTTGGTGTTAATTTGTGTCATTTTTTTTTTAAAAAAAAAGGGGAAAACCCTAAGTTTCTAAATCTGAAAACTCCAAGGTTCTCATCTATTAAGTTTCGTTGTTCGTTTTGATTAACTGAGTTTTCGGATAAATGAATTTAGTTAGATTTAGTGCTCAAGATCTGAGTTCTAATCTAACAAATCAGTTTTTAACAACGATTGTGACAACTATGTTTAAATCCTAATTTTCGTGACTAGATTTGTAATTCTTTTTAGAGTTTGTTAAAATTTCTTTCAAAAACAACAAATTTCTTATCTATAATTTTTTTTAAACCCGAAAGTATTTTAACTAACTAAAGTATTTGTACATGCATATCTATAGTTTATTTAAAATCTGCATATGTATATTTTAAATGTATATTGTTCGTTAAGGTATATTCTCTATCTCATCTATTCTGTCAGTAAATGGTATACTTTATTTATTGTGTTGGGACTGGCTGAAATCTCTTCTCATTTTCTGTCATGAGTAAGATTGATTACTCACTGCTTGTACGTGTTGAGTTATATTTGTTTTTGGCTGGAGCTGATAGCTCAGAACTTCCTATGCTAGACATTTATTTCTTCTCAATTATCATTTCAAACTGCTGTTGTGGGTTATTTTTTTGTCAAAACTTTTGTGATAAAGCCTTTGAGTTGGGTTACAATTCTGCAAAGTTATGCTAGTTAAATCCTTTTTCTGAGTACATTAGATGTTGTCATAAATTCTTACATACTCCATATCTAGGCATATCAGATAAACTTCACTGTAGGTATGACCTATTTTTGTTTACTGATTAGACATGTTCGAATTAATCTCTCTATTTTTTAAAACATATTATTTTAAAATATATGGTAATATTTACTGTATATGACTGGTCTCTATCTCTCTTGACTTTTTCTTAAACAAAAAGATTTTTTTTTGCAAAACATTAAGACACCTACTATGGCTACTCAATGTTTTCTACAGATATGTATCTTCCTTGGTCCTTATATCTGACTTGTCTATGTCATGTCAGATAAATAAATGCTTACACCTCTTTGTTTAATTCTTGCCCTATCTGTCATAGTATCCTTCTATAAATGGAAACTCTATATGTTTACTACATACATGGTTTATTTTCGTTCATCACCTAGTAACTGTTTCTGTCCTCTCTCTGTTTACGTCACTTGTTATAAAAAATGGACCCTGTTTACTCTTCCAAACAAAGGAAACGCCAACTTTTATCTGAGTTACATCCTGACAGTTATGCATCTCAACTAGTTACTCCCTCAGCACAAGTAAAGTATAGGCGCATAAGACACAGTCTCACACCAGGCATAATAACTTCATTTAACAGCTTTCCTCACATATTTGAAAAAATCAAAAATGTGGGATGGGAGTGTTTAATTACTTTAGCTGATAAACAAATTTATCCAGCTCTTATTGCTGAATTTTATTATCATATGAATCAGGTACCTCAACTGGTATTTCTACTATCTTAGAAGGACAATCTTATGTCATTAATGAATTACTTCTTCTTCATGCATTACATCTAGGAAACAACAAGCTAGAACTTTCAAAAACAAATGCTTACACTCATCCAATAGGCACCTCCACTAGTCAATGCATCACTTTCAAGCATTATTTAGCCACTGTTACAGACCAAATGGTACTTGCTCATCTGTTTGATTTTCCATAAAAGATTGGTCTTGATTTTCTGACTAGTGTCAATTTCTCGGAAAAGTGTTCAGACAAAATGTTATGCCTGTTAGAGATGATAAACTGTTACATCCTTTTGACTTGGAACTGATTAAGTGTATTTTAACTCAAAATATGCCTTACAATTTTCCATATATTTACTACTTGCATCATTTAAGTTTTGTTATCATAATAATTGCTTGGGATATGGTCTACTCCTCACATCTGTTTTTCAACACTTGGGTATTGATGTTCACACTAACCACACCCAACTAGTACACAGCAGTAACATAGTGTCCCATCTAACCATGCCTCCTAGACAACTAATAATTTTCAAACCCAATGATCATGAATACACTAAATTCCATCTGAACTTGATCTCACAAATAGATGATTTGCACAACATGTGTTGTGACGTCCTCAAAATAGGTTTATACAACTTATTTTAAGTCGTCAAATATATGGTACATAAAATATCTATAATTTCATTATTATAATTGTCGTGTAAAATACGACACATAAGACACATAAGTTGTGAGTTTAAATATAAATAGTCTTTTAGATAATATTCAAATTCAAATAAGTTTTTATTATAATTATTGATATATTATTTTACAAAATAGTAGGGATTGTTAAAATAATTTTGTAGACTTATCATTTCACATTTCGACTAATTTTTGTTATATTTTCGACTCTTTTTAAGAAGAAAAATGGAACAAAAAAAATAGGATGAGTTTAATTAGTTCAGTAAAGAATATTATGATTAAGATAATGTAGAGTAAATTATTGTTAGCCTTCAATAAATTCGATAAAATATAATGGATAATAAGTTTTAGATCAATATTCGTAGCGAAAATAATAATTTATTAAAAGAGTTAAATAGAGAATGAAGTTTATTATTTTTTATGATTTAAAAGTTTATTATTAATATTTTATTTTTGTAATATCAATTAATATGTATCTTGGACAAAATATTTTTTTTGCATTACGGGTCATTGGTCATGTTTATTTTAACATTTGTTTAGTTTGTATTACGGGTCAAAAATATTCATGAGGTCATTGTTCATCTTTGCGATTATAAGTTAAAGATATTTAGTTATATATCATTATTTAAGACTGATAATGATGAAAAATATCTTAAAAAAACGAATTTAGTGAGATAAAAAGACAAAGATTAGGGATTCGTATTTCGGTTTATTCAAGTTTAAAAATATTTTGTAATAATTAATTGTGGAGTAAAATTTAAGAATGAAGATTAAAATATAGATATAATTAAAGATAGTAATCATAATAGATAATTTAGATAAAGAAAAGAAAATTTAAATTTTTTGTGAATAGTATCGTATTCATAAATAGTGTCATATACGTGAATAATAATTTTGACATGAAAAGGTAGAAATTTTACAAGAAAAATTATATTTGGTGAATAGTACCGTATTCGTGAATAGTGTCGTATACGTGAATAGTACCGTATACGTGAATAGTAATCTCGACATGAAAAGATAAAAATTTCATAATAAAATTTATATTAATAATTTGGCATAGTGATATTGAATAAAATAACATTATTTACGAAGAAAATAACATCCCTTACTTCAAAAGAATAGTATTTCTGGTTGAAATATTGGATATAACGTTGAAGAAAATTTGTACTGTTTAATAACTCTCAAAGTATCTAAATATTCATAAAAATATACTCGATATTATAGAGGAAAAAGTTTTGATTCTGGTGTGATTTTCAATTCTAACATAAGTACCTTATTTATAGGAAAATGTTAGAACGTCAAAATAGACTTAATCTGTTACCTGATGGTTTTACCTATTGTTATTTACGCACACTACCATTGAAAATTTTTTTCAACACACCAACCAGGACAAGAGTGGGGCCCATCCATTCTAAAAAGTTCCACCAAAATATTTTAAATTTAAATAATACTCAGAAATTTCAATAATTCATAATAAATAGTTCTTTTATCAGAAAAATATAAATTTTAACTTTGTAGAAGAAAGTTTTTCTAAATTCCAAACAGAAAATAATCGAAATTCAAATACGGATGGTTTTTAATATTTCAATTCTGACAAAATAGTGATAAAACATTTCAACATTAATTTTTTTATTTATATCTACATAAAAATAAATATTTTCTTATCATATAAATCGATAATTAATTATTCAAAAATAATATTACAAAATCATAATAATGATAACCAATTCGTTCCCAGGAAAGAGGGGGTTTTTCGATAAAGATTTCTCCTTACTGGCGCATAATTAGGTGACCAAATTATTTTTCTAGACAGAACTTCTTTAGACATTACCAGTAATGCTATCTAATAATATTATTCAAATAATATGAATTATTAATCTGATAATGAAAAATAATGTGCATTGACAATTATTAAAATAACAATAATATAAAATATCAACGTAGCAATTATTGAATCAATAAAATAAAACACTGAATAGTATTAACTGTAACAATTATTGAGTAGTACCTTTTTACGTAAGAATCAATAATCTAAAAATATTGTACAATATCGTGTGTTACTATGTAACCATGCGTATTATTGTATTTTAACTACCGGGTATTCCAACAGTGTTAACGGTAACAGTCACATCGTTATTTAAAAAAAAATTTATACTTGTTTTTTTCATCCGATAATTTTTCGTTATGAGGTCCACAAATGGCTGCACTGTAAGACCCCAATTTTTATAAATAAAGATGAATTTTCTATAAATATCATTTTTGAATATTATGGAGTTAATTTGATATAATGTTATAGTTGTGGGTAATATTTATAAATTTTACAAAGTAAGCAAGTTGTTATAAAATATTCGTTTGGTCGGAGAATATTCTTTTTGTCGGGGAATATTCGTACGACGGCACAATCATTGGTGGACCCCACAACGGAATTATTGTCGGATTGAGAAAACGACAGAATTATCTTTTTATAAAAATAACGGCTGAGGTGTTACCGTTAAAATCGTTAAAACTGTTGAACTACTCGGTAGTAAAAGTACAGTAATACGCGTGGTTGCATAGTAGCACACGGTATTGATTATTGATGCTTACGTGAGAAGTCACTCAGCTATACTCAATTATTGCTACAGTAATTGCTGCATCATATCTCTTAAATTATTGTCATAGTATCATCTGTATAATATGTTATATTATTAAATCAATAATTGAGACGTTGTGGTAAGTTTGGTTATTTTATGGGGGGCCATATGTCATCATCTAAGAGTCTCTTCGTCAATAGTAATTACCGTCGTCAATAGTAATTACCGTCGTCAATAGTATTTACCTTGGTCAATAGTAATTACCTTCGTCAATAGTATTTACATTGGTCAATAGTAATTACCTTCGTCAATAGTATTTACCTTGGTCAATAGTAATTACTTTCGTCAATAGTAGTTGTCCCTTCAATATTACCAAGAGTCATTTGACTATTCGTTAAGACCAAGAGTCATTTGACCATTCGTTAAGACCAAGAGCCACCCTCAATTTTTCTATAAATAGAGGCCTAGGGTTTCATTATTTTTCACGAATTCATTCAAGCTATAGAGAGAGAAAGTATAGAGAGAATAAGAGAGAGAGAATAAAAGTATTCTGCTACATCACTTTTCCAATATCCAGTTCTTTTAAGGTAGGGAATATTATTTCTTTTATATTCATGAAGAGAATTTCTGTTATTCCATTTGTTATTATTCTGTTGGAATAACCAGTATACGCGGTCTACCCTATACTTGGTGACATTCTTCTATTATTCTGTTGGAACATCCTGTCTGTGTGTTTTACACCGGACCTGGTTCCGTTTATTATTCTGTTGGAACATCCTGTCTGTGTGTTTTACACCGGACCTGGTTCCGTTTTATTATTATTCTGTTGGAATATCCTGTCTGTGTGTTTTACACCGGACCTGGTTCCATTATTTATTATTCTGTCGGAATATCCTGTCTGTGCGTTTACGCCGGACCTGGTTCCATTATTTATTATTCTATTGGAATAACCTGTCTGTGCGGTCTATCGCATGCATGGTGATTTCTTTTGTTATTCCATTCTTTATTGTACTCAGTTGGTTAAGTTTTGACTTCTATACTCTATAAAATTTGTGGAATATCCTTAATAGTTGCGTTTCATCCAGTATTTTTTCAAGAAAATATTCTTTTAAGCATTCTTGAATTTTACTCCACAATGCAGTATCATGTTGACAATTTGGACGTTGTTAATTCCTGGATAAATTAATTCTTGAACTTGTTTTATTGAATTCTTATATCATTGTCATCATCCTCATGTTTATAAAATGTTGAAAGTCATCTGTGGCCTGTAGTGCATAGATGGACTTGGTATGATTATGACCAGGGATTATTCGGTATAATCATGACCGTAATGTTACAAATGATGTGGTAAAAGTCCTCATTGGCCCGTAGTGCATTGATGGACAGTTGTTGGCATGATCATGACCATTAATGAATACACGAATATCCTTGGCCGTAGTGCAGGGGTGATTCGATGATGTGGATTATTTTATTAAGCTGAGTCTCAGCGATCACAGTGTTGAAAAACTTTTTAAATCATAAAAGATAGTAGAGTTTATTTTCTACTTGACTCTTTTAATGGATTGTTTGTTCCGCTACAGTTAAACTTGATGTCTATTATATTTTATCAGTTTAACATTGTTGAAGGCTAATGATAATTTATTCTGCATTATCTTAGTCATAATATTTCTTACTGGGCTAGTTGAGCTCACCCTTTCTTTCACTGTTCTCTTCAGGAAATGAGAACGTAGCTGGGACAAGTCGGGGTACGGAGTGATGGTCCGAATGATAGTATTAGTTAGTAGTCCTCACTATTCTATGTAATGGTGTGTTAATAAATGTAATGAGGACTCCTTTTGAGTATGAATACTCTCTAGAAGATAATATTTGTATTCAAACTCACAGTTTATGTTTTGTCGTATTGTACACGACAGATGTATTAATCAGTTGTATTTGTATTCTGTACTATGTATCTGACGACCCAAGATGGGTGATGTATACTTAATTTTGGGGGCGTCACATGCACCATTGTACGAATATTTCTTGACGGTAAGAATATTCCACGACCAAATGAATATTTTTCGACAACAATGAATATTTTATAACCACTTGCTTATTTTACAAAATTTATACATTTCACTTATAATCAAAGCATTATATCAAATTAACACTTTTTTATTCAAAATAATAATTAGAAAAAATTCAATTTTATTTATAAAAAGTTGAGGTCTTACATGTGTCAAATGTCTTTACAAAATCAAACTGTTCTGTTGACTCAGATAGAGTCTTTACAAATTTCTGTACATCATCTAAGAGATGTGGTCCATATGTTAATGGAAAATCAGAAAGTTTCTATACCTTCATTCCATTTCTTTGTCAGTACCAGCTCGGGTAAAGCCAAACAACTACCTTAAACTCCTCTAGATGCTAATCTTCAACACTTGGTCTACATTTTTCTCCTATTCCTTTGGGAGAATTCTAACTATTTGGGAAGATTGTACTTATATATATACATAAAATACTAACTATTCAGGATGATTGTACTTAACTCTAACCTAACTACTATTACTACACTTCTGCAGACTTTTATCCGTATCCTCTAACACTCTCTTGTCTGTAGGTTGAAAGTATTTTGTTTACCAACTCTTCTGTATGTTCTGAATAGTTTTTCTAGATCACCCCCACTTTTTGTAATGACAAAGGGGGAGAAGAAAAATATTATACTATGCTGAGTATGATATTTAAAACTGTCATAACTGCTGTGTTCAAAAATTTAAAATTTTGATGTATGCATAAACTAAAGGGGAGCAAGTATATAGAAAAATATTTTTATATATTGTCATCATCAAAAAGGGGGAGATTGATAGGTCTTCAAATATTTAGATTTATTTTAATGATAACAATACTTAAGTAATATGATTTTTCTTATAAGGGTAGAATCCTTTCCATATGTTTTTATTCAAAATTGTTTTAAATATGTTAGTTCCTAGAGGCATAATAGTTATTTAGAAGGGGGGTTGAATAGATATTTTAAAATTTTTTCCTTTTCAAAATAGTTATCAGATTTGTTAATAAATTAACCACAACGGAATAAATGATTTGTTAGTTCTCCTTTAAGATAAAATATGTTTATAGGTGATAAGTAGGTATGATATATATAACCGATATATCATACATAGTGATTTTAAGTGGTTTAAAGAACTCAAGGCTCCTAGTCCACTCTTCTACTCCATGAGTAGGAAATTCACTAAGGATATCTTTACAATCTTTAAATCACTTAGATTCCTTTAAGACCAGCAGTCTTGGAACTTCTTAGTTCACTTAGAACACTTCAAGTCCAGCAGAATTGGAATACACTTGATGAGAGTTGAGTTCTTGGGTTGTGCTACTCAGTTTTAGTTAAGCGTATGTTCGAAAGAACTGAGTAGCTGCGCAAGCATTTCTTTCTTGATCATGGAGTTTGGACGTTGAGAGTTCTTGATCATTTTCGTTCTTGCTTGCTCTTTTTTTGAATCTCTGTCTGATTTGCTTATGAAGGAGCCTTTGAAATATTTTCGTTGAAGGCATCCGTTGTAGCATTTAATGCTTCAGACATTTTTGAGCACTAATGTTGCCTTCCTGGAAATCTGTTATTTTGCCGTCTGGCCCACTAACACATCAGACTTCTTTCTCACCTAACACCTGAAAAGGTATTTTTAGCAAGCATGTAGTCATTTCCTTAGCTTCTTCTATACGCTTCTTCGATACATACTAAGGATGAGTGTTGGATCATTGGGATTCTCAAAATGTCAACGTCTATAAGCCATTCTTCATTTGTTATATTTCCTCCTTCATCAAATAGACGAAACTTGGTACTTCTGATGTTAACTGGAGAGACACCACGATTATTATCTTTGTACCATGATCGTTATGTCTTGTTATGCTCGTGCTTGATTCAGCCTTGATCAAAGAGAACACTATGATTTCTCTTAAGCTATGATAGACTACGATCTCTACTTGCTCGTTTTATAGACTACACGTTTCTAAGAGCTGGTTGCGATTCTTGACTTGGCTCGGCTGGTGCTCAGACTATCTCCTTGATTTTGAGTATGGCTTTCAAGACAGACTACGATTCTGCAATCTCTTAGCTGGCTCGTCAGATTACGATTCTGTTGAGGCCTATCTATTATATCTCAAAATAGATCAACCTAACAGCTTTGATCTTTCTTCTATACATTCATTTACAGAATGATAAATATTAAGCACAGATCAACCTAACAATTTTGATCTACCATTAAAGTCATTGTATATATGTTCTATGAAAGACTTTACATATAAGCATATTTATTTACTTTCAACATCAAATTTGAATATGCAATTCCCAACAATCTCTCCCTATTTGATGTTAACATAACCAAGGAGATTTGCATCATATCTTCAATATCTAAATGCAGGTTGCTAGAAAGTAAATATGACTTAGTGTTTCAGTGAGCAACTAAAATCTCTAGAAGATAATCATGAATTTATTGATGTTTATAAGAGAGAATTACAGTTCAAAATCAATACATCAAATAAAGACAAAACCTTATCTTCTAGATTTCTTGAACCTTGGAGGATGCACATGTTTGTATTCCCTCCTTTTTCTGCTGGATTTATTTCGTCTTGTATTTTTTTCCAGCTCATGTTGCTCTAGAGGTTCATTGTGATCATGTCTGTTCATGAAGACAGGATCACCAATGGGCATGTTCATACCTGTGAGAGATACATCTTGCCGATTAAGTGAACTAGAAACTGGACTTGCTATTAAAATTGGTTGATGATATGCTGCTCTTGAAGGCTGAGTGCGAGGTTGCTGATAAGTTTTTCGAGAGTGTTCAACCTGCTTCCCTTTACTTTTCTCATTATTCCCCCCTTTATGTGAGCATACAGGGTTCGAATGTCTTGAGACAAGAAATTCATGCCTTGTATAAGTTCGTAGAGTTGACTTCTTGACTGAGCAATGTCTTCTCGACTTTCTTAGACTAAAGTATCAGTTTGTGATTTGTGTTTTTTTGTAGAATGGCCAAGACATCGTCTGTTTGTTTCATTTGATTTAAAGAATATGCTTGAAATTCAGTCAAAGAAGATCATAGGCTAGTAAGGCTTTCCGTAATGAGTTTTTTTTGAGCCTCCTGATTATGCTGAAGAAGGATAACTAGTTCATTATGCTTAAGGGTAGATTGGAAGTGAATTTGATCCCTTGCATTTATGCTTTGGATCATTTCCTTGATGATCTCTCATAGTTTCTTTGTAAGCTTAGAGCTCAGGTTGCTTGGAAGTGTTGGCAGCATTAATCAAGTGGTTTAACCATTGATGGATGAGCAAAGAATGAGTTTCTAGATCTTCTTGAATTTCTATGGTCATTTCTGTGATGCGATAGACAACTCAGTTTCGTAGGAAGAATTGAGAGAAGCTCAAATATTTTCTGAGTGTTTGAGGGAGAGACTCTTGTATTTTGTTCTTGCAGATTTGAGATAGTAAGAGTAAGATCAAAATAATTGTTATTTGAGGAAGAAGGAATGTCTGAATAAGGTGAAGGAATAAAGGTTTGAGTTGTGGGAGAGAAGGCTGTTGAAGCTAGTAGAGCAGGTGACTCCATGATTTGAGTAGGAGTAATGTTCGTGGTGTCACGTTGTGTTGTTTTCGTGGAGTTAAAGGTGGTTAAAGATTGTACTAAAATGAAGTTAAGTGTATTTGGTTCATTAGTTACAGAATGTTGGGATTCTATAGTTGGAAATTGGTTTAGTGGGTGAAGAACCACTTCCAACTATCTTGGCAGTTCATAAAATTGGTTGAAGTTTGATGGAGTGTAGTAGTTAACTATGAAAGAGATGGGAATAGATTGTACCTCACACTCAGTCTCTGAAGAAGAATGATTGATGATCAACTTCTGAGAAAAATTGAGGTTGCTTGGGAATCCATGAGCTAGCACTAAAATTGCTGGAAAAGCTTTGTAAGTCCAGAACATGTGATTCCAGGAGTTGAGAATCAGGGCTCTGTGATAGGACATCATGGGCAAGTAGGAGAACAACTGATTGTAGTTGGCTCTCCTATATCCATTCCAGCCCACTGCAGTAATCTCAACTTCTTCATCCTCTTCTTCTTCCCTGTCTTCATCACCTTCATTTGAAATTTCCACCACATCCATCATCTCCTCATCACCTCTTTGTTTTTCATCCTCCTCCACCTCCATAGCCTCAACACTTTCCATTTCCACATCTTCAAAGACTATGATTTCTTGAAGGGCTGAGGAGGCTTCATGAACATCTTCTGGTAGCTCCCCCTCAGCTGTAGCATTCTCTGGCTCAGGTTCTTCTAATGACTCCCCCCTCAGCTGGAGCAATTCCTTGTTCAGGTGCTTCAAGAAGCACCTCCTCAACATGTGCTATATTTTCCTCAATGACTTCGGGCAGCTCCTTTTCAGCATAAGTCATAGTCTGATTAGATGCAGTAGGGGTTACTGCACTATTAAGGTTGACTATCACATCAACAATGATCCTGGTCTCATTCAAGGACTCATTGTGAGTATCAGTTGTTTGAGGTTCAGGTCTTGGTTCAGCCTTCTCAATAGCAATTCTTCTTTCTTCTTCCTTCAAGGCTTCTTCATTGACAAGAATATATTTCTTGATAAGCTTTTTTTTGTTCTCCTGGGCTTAGCTATAGCCTCAGCACTCTCTTCAGCTTCAGCTCTGGTAGTTTGTTCAGGCTGAGATACTATTGTAGCATCCTTCTCTGGAATGATGGTAAGTCTAGACTCCATAATCGATAATGACTCCACGATCATGGTGAGTGAAGACTTCTTTGATTAATGGCTGCGTTTCTTCTTCTGAGGCTCAAAACAACCTTCAGCCTTATCCTTACCATGCTTCTTTTTCTTCTTCTTCTTGTTCTCCTTAAAAACTTCTTCTGGTGATTCGGTCACTTCTAGGGTGAGTTCCCTTTGTGTGAAGAGACCTTGAATCTCTTTACCCGAACCTCCTTGGGGCGCATCAGTGGTTGAGCATTGAGGCTCTTCTGTTATCTGAACACTTTAATTTAATTTCCTCTTACCCTTACTCTTTCTAACCAGAGTTGTGGGTTCCTCAAAATTCATTCTTCTTCTTCTTCAGCTTCCTCCACAACTGACATATTTCCTGGCAGAACCAATTTCTTCACTTCACCAGTTCTTCCACTAGACTCAGACATCATTTTCACATTTTTTGCAGGGTTTCTTTTCCAAATTTTGAAACAACTGTTGGGTTATCTTTCTGTTGGGGTTGATGGGTTCTCCTTCTTTGTCTCCCAGAGTAGATTATAGAATTTTGCTGATTAATCTCCCATAGAGCATTTTGCCAGAGCTCTTTGTCTTCTTTGAGCTGAGCATCCACTTCCCAATCCATTCTATGAGCAAAGCCCCATAGTTGAGTTGAATTCTGAAGCAGATTGCTGTCATGAGCTTCGGTTGGTTCTCATTCACAGAGTCATGGCCAAAGCTCACTCAGAGATGAAAGGCCCTTTGATTTAAAACCTAGGGCTAGGTTTATGTCTTCAGCTCTGAGCCGAATCTGCACCCCCTTAACCTTTGTAGTGATGATGTCATTTTCAAAGACTTCATTGCAGTAGAATTCTTTCACTAGCTTTGGGTAAATCCTAGTGCTGGTGCTCAGAGCTTCTTCAAGACCAGCTTTCTTTAGAATAGTCAAAACTTTGTGGAACTGTGGGTCAGCTGTCTTGAATTTGTCGAAGGATAGTTGGTAACTAGATACAACATTGGAAGCAACCATTGATTACTATAATTTTCTTGAAACGAACAGAAATTAGTTGAGCGTTCTGAAAGCTAGAGTTTCTTTTAAGAGAGAAAGAGAGGAATGAGCTTTTGAAATTCAAAGGTGAACTGTCAAAAGGCATTTTCAAAATATATTTATAACTTCCCTCCTCACAATTTGTAGAGTGGGGCACGTGTCGAGTTCTGCAGGGCTCCACGATTTTAAGTAGTGTAAAAAGTATTGATCTACCCTTAGTTCCCCCGTGAGCTAGTGTATCCTTCAGGACGAATACGATTGTTGAGGTTGCTCCACGATTATTGAGTTCATTGCTAAACCTGCTCCATGACCGTTGTCTCTCCAGGTTCTTGTGATGCACTCTGAATTAGCATCCCTTATAGGTTAAGGTTGCTCAAGAAGGGCAAACCTTTTAGTCTAAAATTAAGGGTCAGGTTTGTCCCTAAGGCACATATCAGAAGGGCTGCTTAGACTTCATATAAATGTTGTCATCACAGTGGGCTTCTCTACTAATTTGAGACTACTCCACGGTCATGGTTTTTCTTAGTCATCTCTACAATTTTAACATATCCTTTTCATCTTCATGGTTAGCACCAACTAGAGCATAGAATTTATGGTTATAGATTTAGCATACCTAACTCACTTATCAATTTATTAAATCTGGATTCATCTAAGGTTTTGTAAAGACATCAGCAAGTTAATTTTTAGTAGGGATGTATTGTAAAGATATAATTCCATTTTGAACACGATCCCTAATAAAATTTTATCTTATTTCTATATGCTTAGTCCTAGAATGCATGACAGGATTATGTGTTATTGCTATGGCACTTGTGTTATCATAGTGAACTGGTATAGACTTGAAATCAAGCCCATAGTCTGCTAGTTGGTTCTTCATCCATAGAATTTGAGCTTAGCAGCTGCCTGTAGTAATGTATCCAGCTTCTGCTATTGAAGTTGATACTGAATTTTGCTTCTTGCTAAACTAGGACACAAGTCTGTTTCCTAGCAGTTGGCAAGTGTCACTAGTACTTTTTCTATTAATTTTATAGCTTGTAAAATCAGCATCTGAATATCCTGTCAGTTCAAAGGAGGACTCCTTGGGATACCAACGTCCCAAGTGAGGTGTGCCTTCGAGATACCTGAAAATTCTCTTTACAGCAGTTAAGTGTGATTCCTTAGGATTAGCTTGAAATCTAGCACATATGCATGTTGCAAACATTATGTCTGGTCTACTGGTAGTTAGGTACAGAAGAGAGCCTATCATACCTCCGTATTGAGTAATGTCAATACATTTACCTTTCTCGTCTTTGTCAAGCTTAGTTGTTGGAGAAATTGGTGTTTTCATGGGAGAGGCTGATTCCATGCCATACTTCTTAAGTAAGTCTTTAATATACTAGGCTTGGTTAATGAATATATCTTCATCAGTCTGCTTCACTTGCAGTCCAAGTAAGAAATTCAGCTCACCCATCGCTCATTTCGAACTTGCTCTGCATAAGCTTGACAAATCTCTTGCACAAATTTTCATCAGTAGAACCAAAGATAATATCATCTACATATATTTAAACTAGTAAAACTTTATCTTTGTGCATCCTAAGAAATAATGTGGTATCTACTCTTCCTCTAGTGAATTCTTTTTCAATAAGAAAGTTAGTTAGTGTTACATACCATACTCTAGGTGCTTGTTTAAGTCCATTTAAGTCTTTGTCTAATCTATAGACATAATTAGAGAGAGTTGGATTGATGAAACCTGGAGGTTTCTCTACATATACTTCTTCTTGAAGTTCACCATTCAAAAATGCACTCTTGACATCCATCTAGAAAACTTTGAACTTTATGTGGGCGGCAAAGGCAAGGAAAATCTTGATAGCTTCTAGTCTAGCAACAGGTGCGAAGGTCTCGTCGTAGTCGATGCCTTCTTCTTGGGAATAACCTTTGGCCACTAGTATTGCCTTGTTCCTTGTGATCACCCCATCTTCATCCATTTTATTTTTGAAGACCCATTTGCTGCCAATAACTGGGTGACTTCTAGGTCTAGGAACTAATCTCTAGATTTTGCTTCTTTCAAGCAGATTCATCTCCTCTTGCATGGCTTCTATCCATCTCGAATCTTTTATGGCATCTTCTATCTTCTTGGGTTCCATTTGGGACAAAAAGCTCAAATAGAAACACTCATTCTGGGTGGCAGATCTCGTTTTGATTCTTGCATTTGGATATCCAATAATCAGGTCTTGAGTGTGATCTCTTGCCCATCTGTTCTCAGTTGAAACATCTATTCTGGTGACTTCTTGTCTGAATTCTTCAAGATCAACTTATGCCTCTTGTTGTAGAGGTTCATCGCCTGGTGTAGTTCTCTTCACTATATCTTCGTCAGGCTCGACGATCCCATCTTCTAGGGCTGCGATCGTGGTGTTGGGTTCGACCACCTCATTCGTAGTGTCTAGATCGTCGATCGCAATGCCTTGTGGTACAAACTTGTCTGAGTCTGTTTCATCAAAGATGATGTGAATCGAGACTTTAACACGTAGCGTCTTCTTGTTGAACACTCTATAGGCCTTGCTGTTTGTGGCATATCCAAGAAAGATTCCTTCGTCTGACTTGGGTTGGAACTTAGTCAGATATTATTTTCCATTGTTGAGAATATAACATGCACAACCGAACACATGGAAGTAACTGACATTTGGCTTCTTTCCTCTCCATAGCTCATAGAGAGTCTTCTTTAGTTTAGAGTGAACAAGAGACTAGTTCTGGGTGTAGCACACAGTGTTGATAGCTTCTGCCTAGAAGTATTCAGGCAGATGAGCTGCTGCTAGTAGAGTTCTTCCTGCTTCAATTAGTGTTCTATTCTTCCTTTCAGCTACTCCATTTTGCTGTGGAGTTCGTGGAGATGAGAAGTTATGACTAATGCAATTATCTGTGCAAAACTGATCCATCTCATAGAAGTCAAACTCTCTTCCATGATCACTCCTTAAAGCCTTGATTTTCTCTCCTTTTTCATTCATCACCAGCTTGAACATCTTGATGAGTTGGAAACTTGTTTCATCTGTGAATCTGGTGTAGTCATCCACTACGACCAGTGATTATCTCTTCCCTCCAAGGCTTACAGTTGGAATTGGCCCAAAAAGATCCATGTGAAGTAACTGTAGGGGCTTATCAATTAAGTTAACTGCTTTGCCTTTGAATGAGCTCCTAGTTTGCTTTCCAAGCTGACAGGCGTTGCATGGCCTTTCTTTGACGAAGCTGAGCTTGGGTAAACCTGCTACTAGATCTTTGGAGGCCAGTTTTGACATACTCTTGAAGTTGAGATGAGATAACCTTCTATGCCATAGCCAGCTCATTTCTTTAGAGGCTTTAGCAACAAAGCATATTATCTCATCAGAACTCAGTTGAGCAAGATTAACAGTGTAGACGTTCCCTTCTTTTATTCCAGTCAGCTTTATAGAAGAGGTCTATAAATCTCTGACTTGACACTAATTTTTGAGGAAGGTGACTTGATGGCCCTTATCATAGGGTTGGCTGATGCTTAGAAGATTGTGCTTTAGTCCTTCCACATAGGCTACTTTGCTGAAGGACACTGCACCATTCCCAGCTGAGCCATATCCTCTTGTCTTGCCAAAGTCGTTATCTCCAAAGATGACTGTTGGACCCTCTTTCTCTGTGAAGTTAGACATGAGGGCTTTGTTCCCGATCATGTGCCTTGAGCATCCACTGTCCAGATACCAAGTTGTGATCGTGGAGCTCTGTTCCTACAGTAAGGTTAAACTTTCATTTTGGTACCCAGACTTGCACGGGTCCTACCTTGTTAGTACCCTTGGGGACCATAATCTGCTTGACTTTGGGTCTATTATGCAAAGGATTATAGTAGCATACTGCAGCCTTATGACCATATTTATAACATACAAAGTATCTAGCATGATACATGCTTGTGTGTGTGTGTGTGTGGATTTTTTCTCCATTTGGACTTGTGTGGATTCTTGGTTGTCTTTCCCTTATACTGATTCTTCTTTTTCCATGCATCCTTGTGATTCATGATTTATGATGAGTGAAACTCAATTCTACTATTCCTTCATGGTTGGTTCGTGGAGTTGGTTTTACTTGACTCCACGATCCTTCGAGGTTGGAGAGTAGTGACTGAGTTACTCTTATCTTTTCTGAACCCCAGGCCAACATGGGATCCGTTATGTCTTGGGACATGACTTGGATCAAAAGAGCAAGGATGCACTAGTTCTTCCTTCTGTGAGGATTTTACAAATGTAACGCTTCTATTGAAATTTGAAGCACTTCTAATGTTAGTTTCCTTTAGCTTTTCCACATATGATTTTGAGGTAGAATCCCAAAAACTTAAACCTGTTCTATCAGATGCCCTTCTTTGACTGGAGATTAGGGAGTCCATGGATGAAGAGGATCTATTCCACATTAAGATTGTCTTTGTGTGTTGAGTTCATTGGTATGTCTTAAGATTTTATTCTCAGCCTCAAATTTAGAGAGAAATGGTACTTAGTAAAGCTGTCTCCAGTTCTACTTGAACTTTCTCTTTCTCTTTTTGAAGAAGAGAATAATCTTTAGACAGAACTCTGAACCACTTCATGTATTGATGCAGATCAGATATTATGCCATGTAGTGTAATTCTTAAATCATCAATGTCTACACCAGGAGAGTTAAAGTCGAATATCTCATCGATACTTCATGATGGTCAGTGCTCTTCTTATCCTTTGCATCTTTGGCCATTAGACATAGATTGGCTACTTGAGGCTCTTCAACATCTCCAAACTCAGGATTTGTGTCGTTGTCTGAGTCACTCCACGATCCTCCGGCCACAAGACCTTTGTCTTTCTTCTGGAGCTTTTTGTAGCCTTTGAACTCCATCTTTGGATTTGCTTTTCTCTTCAGCTCTTCTCTAAGAGGTTTGTTGCAGTTTGCAATGAAATGGCCAAGCTTCTTGCAGTTATAGCATAAGTCGTTGATCTGCTCCTAGCTGCTGTTGTTGTTGAATCTCTTAGGTCTGCTACTTATGCCTTTGCGCATGAACCTTTTGATTCTTCTGACCAACATTGCAATGTCCTCATCATTATCTTCCTTAGAGTCAGATTCATTTTCAGCATGAGCTTTGGAGGAGGTCTCTGTTGCCTTGAAAGCAACTCCTTTGTCCTTCTTTCTTCCTTCAGATAGAGTCTTTGCTCGATGGGTTAGTTCTAGTTCGTAGGTAAGAAGGTTGCTATAGAGTTGTTGAACTATCATTTCATAGAGGTTCTTTGATTCTTTGATGGCAGTTGTTTTGGCATCTCACTTGCTCGATAAAGACCTCATGAACTTTATGATAAGATCTTTATTTAGATAGATCTTTCCAAAAGCTCGAAGAGATTTGAGAAGCACATTGAATCTCTCATAGGTAGAAGTGATGTTTTCTCCTGGAACATGGGCGAACATCTCATACTATTGAGTCAGAAGATATTTCTTATTTTCTCTAACTTCTTCTATTCCTTCATGCATAATCAGCAATGCTTTCCAGACTTCCTTGGAAGTTTTGTTGTTGACCACATTTTCGAACAGATCATCTTCTAAAGACGGGAATAAAATGTTCTTGGCCTTTTTGTCTAGTTGGACAGCTTTCTTGTCGTTGTCAGTCCATTCTGATTTGATCTTGATTTGAATTCTATTTGAATCATCTAGAGTTGGTGCAAGCTTTGTTGGAACATAGGGCCCATTCATAATGGTTTCAAATAGCTCGTCATCTATTGAATCCATGTAGGCTTGCATACGAACTTTTCATTTGGCAAATTTGTCTTTGTTGCACATTGGTGGCTTGTTGCCTTCACTAGTCTTGGACTCGGTTATCAGTTGTGCCATTGGATCTACTCAAGCTTTGCAGGCTGGTTGAGAGAACCTACTCTGATACTAATTGTTAGTTCTTAGAGGCACAATAGTTATCTAGAAGGGGGGTTGAATATATATTTTAAAACTTTTTCCTTTTTAAAATACTTATCAGATTTGTTAATAAATTAACCACAACAAAATATATGATTTGTTTGTTCCCCTTTAAGATAAACCAAGTTTATAGGTGATAAGCAGGTATGACAGATATAACAGTTATAGCAGATTTATCATACACAGTTATTTTAAGTGGTTCAGAGCACTCAAGGCTCCTAGTCCACTCTTCTACTCCACGAGTAGGAAATCCACTAAGGATATCTTTACAATATTTGAATCTCTTAGATTCTTTCAAGACCAACAGTCTTGGAACTTCTTAGTTCACTTAGAACTCTTCAAGTACAGCAGACTTGGAATACACTTATTGAGAGTTGAGTTCTTGGGTTGTGCTTCTTAGTTGCAGTTACGCATACGTTCGAAAGAACTGAGTAGCTGCACAAACTTTTCTTTCTTGATCGTAGAGTTTGGACGTTGAGAGTTCTTGAGCTTTTTTGTTCTTGCTTGCTCTTTTTTTGAATCTCTGTCTGATTTGCTTATGAAGGAGCCTTTGAAATGTTTCCGTTGAAGGCATCCGTCGTAGCATTTAATGCTTCAGACATTTTTGACCACTGATGTTGCCTTCATGGAAATCTGTTATTCTGCTGTCTGGCCCACTAACACATCAGACTTTTTTCTCACCTAACACCTGAAAAGGTGTTTTTAGCAAGCATGTAGTCATTTCCTTAGCTTCTTCTATACGCTTCTTCGATACATACTAAGGATGAGTGTTGGATCATTGGGATTCCCAAAATGTCAACGTCTATAAGCCATTCTTCATTTGTTATATTTCCTCCTTCATTAAATAGACGAAACTTGGTGCTTCTGATACTGACTGGAGAGACACCATGATTATTGTCTTTGTACCATGATCATTGTGTGTTGTCATGCTCGTGCTTGATTCAGCCTTGATCGAAGAGAACACTATGATTTCTCTTAAGCTCTGATAGACTACGATCTCTACTTGCTCGTTTTATATACTCCACATTTCTGAGAGCTGACTACGATTATTGACTTGGCTCGGCTAGCGCTCAGACTATCTCTATGATTCTGAGTGTGGCTCCCAAGACAGACTACGATTCTGCCTTGGCTTTTGTAATCTCTCAACTGGCTCGTTAGACTACGATTTTGTTGAGGCCTATCTATTACATCTCAAAACAGATTAACCTAACAGCTTTGATCTTTCTTCTATACATTCATTTACAAAATGATAAACATTAAGCACAGATCAACCTAACAATTTTGATCTACCATCAAAGTCCTTGTACATATGTTCTATGAAGGACTTTACATATAAGCATATTTATTTACTTTAAACATCAAATTTGAATATGCAATTCCCAATAATCTCCCCCTATTCGATGTTGACATAACCAGGGAGATTTGCATTATATCATCAATTTCTAAATGTTGGATGCTAGAAAGTAAATATGACTTAGTGTTTCAGTGAGCAACTGAATCATGACTTTATTGATGTTTATAAGAGAGAATTACAGTTCCAAATCAATACATTAAATAAAGACAGAACCTTATCTTCTAGATTTCTTGAACCTTGGAGGATGCACATGTTCATATTCCCTCCTTTTTCTACTGGCTTCATTTCGTCTTGCAATTTCTTCCAGCTCATGTTGCTCAAGAGGTTCATTGTGATCATGTATGTTTATGAAGACAGGATCGCCAATGGGTATGTTCATACCTGTGAGAGATACATCTTGCCGATTGAGCGAACTGGAAACCAGACTTACCATTAAGATCGGTTGATGATCTGCTGCTCTTGAAGGCTAAGTGCGAGGCTACTGATAGGTTCTTCGAGAGTGTTCGGCCTGCTTCCCTTTACTTTTCTCATTATTCTCCCCCTTTGTGTCAGCATCTAGGGTTCGAACGTCTTGAGACAAGAAATTTATGCCTTGTATAAGTTCGTGGAGTTGACTTCTTGACTGAGCAATGTCTTCTCGATTATCTTAGACTTGAGTATCAGTTTGTGATTTGTGTTTTTGCAGAATGGCCAAGACATCGTCCGTTTGTTTCATCTGATTCAAAGAATATGCTTAGAATTCAGTCAGAGAAGATCGTAGGCAAGTAAGGCTTTCTGTAATGAGTTTGTTTTGAGCCTCCTGATTATGTTGAAGAAAGATAACTAGTTCATTATGCTTCCGGGTAGATTGGAAGTGAATTTGATCCCTTGCATTTATGCTTTGGATCATTTCCTTGATGATCTCCTGTAGTTTCTTTGTGAGCTCGGAGCTCAGGATGCTAGGAAGAACGTTGGCAACATCAATCAAGTGGTTTAACCATTGATGGACGAGCAAAGAGTGAGTTTCTAGATCTTCTTGAATTTCTGTGGTCATTTCTGTGATGCGATAGACAACTCAGTTTTGGTAGGATGAACTGAGAGAAGCTCAAGTATTTTTTGAGTGTCTGAGGGAGAGGCTCTTGTATTTTGTTCTTGTAGATTTGAGATAGAAAGAGTAAGATCAAAATAATTATTGTTTAAGGAAGAAGGAATGTCTGAATGAGGTGAAGGAATAGAGGTTTGAGTTGTGGGAGAGGAGGTTGTTGAAGCTAGTAGAGCAGGTGACTCCACGATTTGAGTAGGAGCAATGTTCGTGGTGTCACGTTATGCTATTTTCGTGGAGTTAAAGGTGGTTAAAGATTGTACTAAAATGAAGTTAGGTGTATTTGGTTCATCAGTTAGAATGTTGGGATTCTGTAGTTGGAAATTGGTTTAGTGGGTGAAGAACCACTTCCAACCATCTTGGCAGTTCATAAAATTGGTTGAAGTTTGATGGAGGGCAGTGGTTAACTATGAAAGAGATGGGAATAGATTGTACCTCATGCCCAGTCTTTGAAGAAGAATGATTGGTGATCAGCTTTTGAGCAAAATTGAGGTTGATTGAAAATCCATGAATTAGCACTGAAATTGCTGGAAAAGCTTTTTAAGTCCAGACCATGTGATCCCAGGAGTTGAGAATCAGGGCTCTGTGATAGGACATCATGGGCAAGTAGGAGAACAACTGATTATAGTTGTCTCTCCTATATCCATTCCAGCCCACTGCAGTAATCTTAACTTCTTCATCCTCTTCTTCTTCCCTGCCTTCATCACCTTCATTTGAAATTTTCACCACATCCATCATCTCATCATCTCCTCTTTGTTTTTCAGCCTCCTCCACCTCCATAGCTTCAACACTTTCCATTTCTACATCTTCAAAAACTACGATTTCTTGAAGGGCTGAGGGGGCTTCATGAACATCTTCTGGCAGCTCCCCCTCAGCTATAGCATTCTCTGGCTCAGGTTCTTCTAACGACTCCCCCTCAGCTGGAGCAATTCCTTGTTCAGGTGCTTCAAGAAGCTCCCCCTCAACATGAGTTGTATTCTCCTCAATGGCTTCAGGCAGCTTCTTTTTAGCATAAATCATAGTCTGATCAGATGCAGTAGGGGTTACTGCATTGTTAAGGTTGACTATCACATCAGCAATGATCCTGGTCTCATCCAAGGACTCATTGTGAGTATCAGTTGTTTGAGGCTCAAATCTTGGTTCAGCCTTCTCAGCATCAATTCTTCTTTCTTCCTCCTTCAAGGCTTCTTCATTGACAAGAATATATTTCTTCCTTCTTTCTTCCTCCTTTCTTCCTCAGCAATTCTTCTTTCTTCCTTCTTTCTTTATTCTATTTTTCTCTTGACAAAAAATATTTTTCATCCTAAAATTTGAATTTATTTTAGTTAACCTTGATAATTTAAATATCAAGTGTTAATAAAATTTATTCATAAAGTAACATTTCCTAAAGCAAGGAGATTTCCTATTTATTCTCAAAATAATTTTATCATCTGAAGTTTTCAAAAGCCATCTTGGGATTCTTATTCATTTTCCACAAAAATGAATTTTTCTTAAAAGAAAGATTTGTATATATATATATATATATATATATATATATATATATATATATATATATATATATACAGAATGGATCAGGTCCGGGAGTCCGAACCTGATAAAAAATGGACCAATTTTTTTTTTTTTTGCTTTTTTTTAAAACAACTATTTTTTTTAATATTTTATGGAACTGAAATTTTTTCATAATATAATATTTTGGGCATGATTTGGATACCTATACCAAAAAATATATGTATGGTCTGCACAGACTCTACAGACATGTTTGGTTATATGTATCCAAATCACACCCAAAACACTGTATTATGTATAAATTCAAATTCCATAATTTTTTATTTATTTTTTTTAGTTGTTTTTAAAAAAAAAGCAAAAAAAAAAGATCTAAATTTTGGTCCGGTCCGGGAGTCCGGACCTGATCTGGCCTCTCTCTCTCTCTCTCAATATATATATATATATATATATATATATATATATATATATATATATATATATATATATATAGAGCAAGGATCAAGTGCATACCCCTTATCTTACTCACCCGTGCTCACCCCTTTAGGCGACAATTTCGGTCATACAACCGTCGTTTATACTTTTAGCGACACTATATGTTGTCCGTCGCTAAAAGTATAGACGACGGTTGTATGACCAAAACCGTCGCCTAAAGGGGGGTGAGCATGGGTGAATAAGATAAGGGGTATGCACTTGATCCGGACCGTATATATATATATATATATATATATATATATATATATATATATATATATATATATATATATATATATATATATAACATGTGTATGTGTAATATATGCATACATGTCATGTGAATGCACAAATAAAGTGAAGTTCTTTTATGACTCATTCCTTTAGCCATGTGCTGACACATAACTTTATAACAATAACTATAAGCTATATACTCCCTGTTTTTGCTCAATCTGTGTGCATCGAATTTCATTCGAGCCTTTGAAATTTATCAAACAAATCTGAGCCATTAATTTCAAAATAAATTTCCAAATTACATGTTTACCCCTTGGCTCAAAATTTTCTTATAAATATGAAGCTTTTCACTTCATTTTTCTTTACCAATTCACAAAGAAAAGCTCTATCTCCTTGCCTACATAATTTCTCTCTGAAAAGGCTTTCTCTCTATCTTCTACTTATAATTCTAATCTTTTGAAGAACATAACAATTGGTCAAGTATTTGAGATAAGTTATTGAATTGCTTTATTTATTTTATCTCATAAATTGTTATAAATATACAAATATAAATAGTTATACACGTTTATATATATATATATATATATATATATATATATATATATATATATATATATATATATATATATATATATATATATATATATATATATCATCTATTCTTATCAATTAATAGATCAGTTTAGATACCGATATTTGGAGATATTCTGTAACACGAATATTATTCGAACGATGTTTGAAGTTCTAAGTGATCCTTTATTGATATAATTTATTTATATTAATATCATAAAATAGATCAGTTTTAGATACCGATATTTGGAGATATTTTGTAACACAAATATTATCCGAATGGTGTTTGAAGTTCTAAGTGATCTGTTGAAAATATTTATATAAATATCAGATTGTGAAAGAAAATTTGGTCAGTACTTAGATACTGATATTTTGAGATATTTCTTTACAAGAAATATTATCTGAACGATATTTGAAATCCTACGTGGCTAAATTTTTACAACATAGATCAAATATAATATAATATATATACTTGAGTGAAATAGATTTATTTGTTATATTAAGTATTGTTTAATTGATCAAATTGTTATATTTGAGAATTGCCATTACAAGTATTTTGCACACAACATTATTTATTTATAAAATACTTGTTATATTTTATAAGTTATTTAAACTTATATATTGTTGACGTCGGGATTTTTATTTGTCTATTTCTGTTCTTGTCTTTTGGTGTTCTCATTTTAAGTGAGTTTTGTTTGAAAAAATAAGTTTGAAAAGGTCTGACATATATATGTCGACGATTTGACTAAAGAGTCATCAGTTGGTATTTTTAAATCGTTACACCAACTCAATCGAGAAAAGGTTTATACAAAGACCCGTGTATTTGACACTGTTTAACTGGTCTGAGAAACCGAAATTTGTTAGGGTTCGGGGGCTTGATTAAGCGGAGGAAAGGTGTTAGCCATCCCTAACTTTCGTGATAACACGGTTACCACCACTTTTCATTTAATCTTTTATCTGAGTATATGTGTGTGTAGGGCCCATGTGCAGTTGTCTGGAAGTAGTGTTATGCTTCGTTTGCACTTATATACAAAGGGTTTGACTTTTGTATAAAAGTTCAATTTTAACAAGATATAACAGTGATGTTTTGTAAAAATAGGTTTTTTAAACTCTTGTGCTCAATAGTAATTGAGGCCTTTGATGCTTCCATTTTATTAAATGTTCGGCTTGATTGCTTTTATTTTCGAGATGCGAGACATCTTCGAGAAAATAAGATATATAGCAGTGCCAAACTCCTTGTGGGCATGAGAGCCATCTAAAGAAATTCAGGCACCGTAGATAATTTACAAGCTAGCTGCAGTTGGAAAATGTCCATCACGGGAAACGAATCTAAATTCAGAAGCTGAATCTGTGATCACATGATTCCTAGGCTCACATGAAAAAGCAATATGTACAAAAGCTAGAAAAAGAACTAGATTTGAGTAAATCTAAACCATTCCAGCCTCAACGGTTTCAGTTTAGTCATTATGAACCAGTTAAAGTTAGAAATAGCCAAATTGACGCAAATCTAGCCCGCATGTTGAAAGATTAAATATCTACATTATGAAAGCAATAAAGTAGATATTTATATAAAAGCGGTATATATATATATATATATATATACATATATATATATATATATATATATATATATATTTACATTGTATATATATATTGACGATCAACTGCCACGAAGTAAACTCCAGACAGGACTCCGAAATGTAAATATATATATATATATATATATATATATATATATATATATATATATATATATATATATATATAAATAATAAAAAGTCACGGATCGACGATCCGGGCATACCCACACAACACAACTCTCAACGTTAGTAGAAATAAATATGTAGAAGTAATAAAAAGCTTAAAAACCTAAAAAAGCTTACAGTGGACTGCCAAGATGACTTTAAATAACTTTTGACGACTGAAAACTCGGTTTCCACTTGTTAAACTTCAGTTTGTAGCAAAATACGAGCTTATAAATGTTTAGAAAGAAGAATCACTCAGTTTAGAGCACTCTAGCAGTGTTTACAGGCTGAAATGGATAGAGTTTTCTCTCCTTTTCTCTTTTTTTTTTCAAATGAGCTGCCAAGAGCTCATATTTAAAGATCAGATGGCCGCAGGTCTACCCGCGGTAGCCGCGGGTCTACCTGCGACTTCTCGGGGTGCCCCGGGCCATGCGGGTCCCGTCGTCTCGACTTACGTGCACTTTGGCAACGCAATATCCGCTCGAACCTTCATAACTTTCAATTTGGGCTTCCGACAAAGGAGTGTTGTACCTTTTCGAGAAGTTGTTGTCAAGAGCTACACAATGACATGGGATTAGAGGTTGTACAAAGCCAGAAAGATGGGTCCATGACCAGATCTCCAAGTCTTTAAAGTCTATCCGTTGTGCTGTCTTGTGTAGTTGTCACTCGGGATTTAAGCTATGGTTCTTGTGGAACACTTTTGTATGTAGTGTGGATTTAAATGTGTTGAGAAAACATGAATATAGCATTGAGATGGCAAAATGATGATTTTGCTCCCACCGGTGTTATCTCCAGCTTTTGCGTAGATGTAGCAGTCGTTGCTCAGGGTTATCTCTGAGATTGGGCTGCTGTGAATGCTGAATGTTTTTAGGGTTATCTCTGAGGTGGCTTGACCTCTCGGGGTTATCTCCAGGGTTGAACTGAGTGTCCTGGGGTTGTCTTTGGGGTTGAAACTGACTTTTCTGGGTTATCTTCGGAACTAGAACTGCATCTCTCGTTGTTATCTCCGAGGTTGGAACTGAATCTCCTGGGGTTATCTCCGAGATTGAAACTGAGTATCTCGAGGTTATCTTTGAGATTGAAAACTGGATTTCCCGGGGTTGTCTTTGGGATTGAAATTGTTTTGACTTCCAGGGTTATCTTTGGAAGACGATTCTGCCTTCCTGTAGGGTTAGCAGTAGGAATGCAAAATTTTAAGTGTCTACAGATGCCCCTCTTTATCGTATTCATGCGATGTAATGGCATAGATAGGATAAATGTGACGCCCCCAAAATTAGGTATACATCACCCATCTTGGGTCGTCAGATACATGGTACAGAAATCAAATACAACTTAATAATACAACTGTCGTGTACAATATGACAAAACATAAACTGTGAGTTTGAATACAAATATTGTCTACTAGAGAGTATCCATACTCAAAAGGAGTCCTCATTACATTTATTAACACACTATTACATAAAATAGTGAGGACTACTAACTAATACTATCATTCGGACCATCACTCCGTTCCCCGACTTGCCCCAGCTACGTTCTCATTTCCTGAAGAGAACAGTGAAAGAAAGGGTGAGCTCAATTAGCCCAGTAAGAAATATTATGACTAAGATAATGCAGAATAAATTATCATTAGCCTTCAACAATGTTAAACTGATAAAATATAATAGACATCAAGTTTAACTGCAGCGGAATAAGCAATCCATTAAAAGAGTCAAGTAGAAAATAAACTCTACTATCTTTTATGATTTAAAAGGTTTTTCAACACTGTTATCGCTGGGACTCAGCTTAATAAAATAATCCACATCATCGAATCACCCCTGCACTACGGCCAAGGATATTTGTGTATTCATTAATGGACATGATCATGCCAACAACTGTCCATCAATGCACTACGGGCCAATGAGGACTTTTACCACATCATTTGTAACATTACGGTCATGATTATACCGAATAATCCCTGGTCATAATCATACCAAGTCCATCTATGCACTACAGGCCACAGATGACTTTCAACATTTTATAAACATGAGGATGATGACAATGATATAAGAATTCAATAAAACAAGTTCAAGAATTAATTTATCCAAGAATTAACAACGTCCAAATTGTCAACATGATACTGCTTTGTGGAGTAAAATTCAAGAATACTTAGAAGAATATTTTCATGAAAAGATATTGGATGAACCGCAATTATCAATGATATTTCACTAATTTCATGGAGTATAGAAGTTAAAACTTAACCAACTGAGTATAATAACGAATAGAATAACAAAAGAAATCACCATGCATGCGATAAACCACACAGACAGGTTATTCTAACAGAATAATAAATAATGGAACCAGGTCCGGCGTAAATGCACAGACATGATATTCCGACAGAATAATAAACAATGGAACCAGGTCCGGCGTAAACGCACAGACAGGATATTCCGACAGAATAATAATAAATAATGGAACCAGGTCCGGTGTAAAACACACAGACAGGATGTTCCAACAGAATAATAACAAGACGGAACCAGGTCCGGTGTAAAACACACAGACAGGATGTTCCAACAGAATAACAGAAGAATGTCACCAAGTATAGGGTAGACCGCGTATACAGGTTATTCCAACAGAATAATAAGAAATGAAATAACAACAGTTCTCTTTATGAATAAGAAAGAAAGAATACCCTTTACGAGTACAGCAAATAATATCCCTTACCGTTTTAAAGAAGAACTGAAATAAGGAAGTAGTTAAGTAGCAGAATACTTTTCTTTTCTCTCTCTATAGTTTCTCTCTATAGTTTCTCTCTAGAGTTCAGTGAATTCGTAAGAAATAATGAAGGAATGAGCTGCTATTTATAGAAAAATAGAATGCATAGTAACTAATCCATGAACGGTCCAGATTGATTACTTTAATCTGACGGTCCATATTTAAAGAAAAATCTTTTAAATAAAATATAATATATTCTATTTATAAAATAACTTTAATAAAGTATTCTGTTTTATATAAAAAGATGTTTCTGTTTTATTACGTTAATAATACGAATAAAACAAAACTTCATTATCGCTAAATAATTCATATTATTAACTGACAATAATTGAATCAAACTGAGTGACTTCTCACATAAGCATTAATAATCAATACCGTGTGTTACTATGCAACCACACGTATTACTGTACTTTTACTACCGAGTAGTTCAACAGTAACAATGGTAAAACTTTCGCCGTTATTTTTAATAAAATATTTTTGTCGTTTTCTCAATCCGACAATAATTCCGTTGTGGGGTCCACCAATAATTGTGCCGTTGTACAAATATTCCCCGACCAATCGAATATTATATAACAACGTGTGTACTTTGTAAAATTTATAAATATTACCCACAACTATAACATTATATCAAATTAACTCCATAATATTCAAAAATGATATTTATAGAAAATTCATCTTTATTTATAAAAGTTGTGGTCTTACAATAAAGATCGCTAGACACATGAAATGTGACAAGATAATCATGATGCAAATGGAATGCAGCATGATGCGAATGTATGTTGAGTGTATGGAGGAATGGAATGGAGGATTCCCCATAATTGAGACTAGAGGATGTTGACATTGGGGTAATTGTTGCCTAATTTTTTAATAGCACTTTAACACGCAAGTATACGCGTTCAATTGTAATATTCAACAAGCAAGGATATCGTTCCCACGAGAAAACAAACTAATATTTATCAATTACTAATTTTAATGCAATTAATCCTATTTTAAACTACGAAATATTGTTTATGATTTGAAAATTAAACTTAACAAAACTAATAATTAAAATAAGAATTTCACAAGAATAACTGCAGATTTAACAGATTAAGATTACAACTTCCCTTAGTATTTCATTTAAACCAATTTACTTCCCATTTAAATTAATTAATTAATATGAATCATTATTCAAGAATACTTTATAAAATTCACGCACTTTTTCCAAAATACGTGAACAATTCCTCCTAACTCTGACCCTTAAGACACAGAATTACAAGGAACACCTTAGTTAATCAGCTCACTATATTCCTATGTGAATCAAGTTAATTAGGGGTTTACGCACAAATTCTTTCAATGGATACTAAAGACACATAGGTATATTTCTATCTTACATGCTAATCATATTAACCCTAATCAGATTATATGAACAGATGTTATCATATTCAGATCTCAATCTATACTCCATCTTCCAATTTTATATAGATTATCACAGTAATTGTTGGCCAAACAATTAATCAATAAGCAAAAGATATAATAAATAATTCAATAAAAACCAACTTTCATTCAATGGGAAGATTTAATTTAAACTACATACCAAGTTCCGTTGCAATCTTAATGAAAATTTAGTTCATGATAATAATAAAGAAAAACATCATCCAGATTAATAATCCAAACATCCCAGATAATTACAAAAGATAAAACTAGAGAAGAGAAGAAGAAACTCTGAATTTGCTCCAATAATCTCTTTGATCTTCAGCCCTTGCAATTCTCCTTCGTGTTTTTCTTTGTTGTTCTCTTTGCAATTCTCTTGAAAAATTAAGTGATCCCTCTTTTCTGAAGTCTTCTCCTATTTGTATTAGTCTCCCACCTCATTCAGATTTTTTTTCGGCTTCAAAAACCCATTTGGCTGTAGAAAATCCTCCTTTTTGCCGCACATGAGTGATTAGGCGCTCAACACAAGCCATTTCCAAGCGCCTAGGAGCTTGACCAGAACTGCGTAATTACAAAAATGCCACTCAGCTCTAATTTTAATGAATTTTGACCTTTTTCTTCTCCCAAATGACCAATTTGTCCCTCAAGCTCCAACCTATAAGAAATAAACACAAAACACATAAAAAGATACTAAAAAACAATTAAAGATAGCAATAATTAAGTTTAATAATATCGGATTCATAGGTATAAAATCTATTCATCAAATACCCCCATACTTAACCAATTGCTTGTCCCCAAGCAATAAAACACAATGCAATAACTAAATATGCAATGCAAATTTAAATGCAGCTATCTACATGCCTAAAATTCCAACAGTCAAACAGAACAAAATCTATTCATCAAGCCTCAGAGAAATCACAATAAACATGCTAGTACATCATACCAAGACAGATCAATAATTTCCTAGTCAATCATCAAATCTTACCCTGTCATTACTGATATAGCGCGTGTGTGCTCAACAACAATGCAAACTAATATAATGCTAAATACAATACATAATAGATCTCTTTAAAGGCATCATACAGTATAAACTCACAAAATTCACGAACAAGCTAGATCCAACTAAAGTCAAACATCCACCAAATTCAAGAGTTCAATCTGGGATACTTATGCTTTACTTATCATTACGGGGGCTTTTTGCTCTTTTCCCGTTTTATTATTTTTTTTAAATGATGGATAGTGAGTGCGTTTTACGCTCCATCTCACGCCTGTATTTATGGGGAGTGTATTTCACGCTTCTTCTCGACCCACCACAGGACTCAATTTATTCAACTCAATATCTTTTTTTTCTTTTTTTAGCTTATGTACCCCAAATATTCCCCCAAACTTAAGTTTTTGTCTAAATTCAGTCATCTCCTCCTATTCATGTCTTTCATTCATTCAAACTAGTATTATCCTCAAGAAGTCCATTACGTGTCAATTTAGACTCAATCAGTCAACATGGTTATTTTTACTGTGCTATCCTTATTATATCAGTTTCAAACAGGTAAAGATTCAAATCATGACAAGAAATCACATCAAAGTCTTAACAGTCAATACTATACTTGTCTACTCAATTCCAATCTCATCATTAGCCAAAACAGACTTAAACTATCCTACAGCTGGAAACATGCAAATACTTTTCTTTTTTTTTTCTTTTTTTTATAAAAAAATTCGAATGAAAACTACATGAAAAACTACAAAATGAATAAGTTATACTAAATGAATGCAACTAAATGACTGCAATGAATAAGTTATACTAAATGAATGCAACTGGAACTGGAAGAATGCACCCCCAAACTTAACATATGCAATGTCCTCATTGTATATAAAAAAAATATAAGAAATTAGGCACTGAGGACTTCCCTGAAAGATTGAAGCTTTACTCTTCATCAGCATCATCTACTTCTTCTGTATTAGCATCATCCTCAGGAGCTAAGTCAGTCGGGAGGGTACACGGACAAGGGTGGAGGTGGTGGGAACTGTTATAGAGCGCCAATCACTTGCAGGCTTAGACCCCTGTGTGAACCTCCCCCAAACTTGGTTTAGAGCAAATCTTGAAGTTTGAACTTTGCTTTGAATTGTTGCAGTTGGAATCCAAGTAGGTGATAAAGAAGTTGACTTTAGCTTGCTTTTTTCTTGATTGTGGTTTGGAGAAGATAAATTAGATTTTTATTGGGAGAGTGCAAGAGTTTGTGTTATTGTGGTGCAAGGGCTTGGAAGGAGTTGCTTTTGAATTAGAAGTGAAAGGAATTGGGTTTGAATTAGAATTGCCTTACTTGGGGCTTTATTTTTTTTTTCAAGTGCACAGGTAGAGCGCCTAGGCGCTTAAAATTGTGAAGGTTGGAGCGCCTAGGCGCTTGGGAACAGAATTTAATGGTGATGGTGAGCGCCTAGGCGCTTGAAAATGGCTTGGAATGGGCGCCTAGGCGCTTGAAAATGGCTTGGAATGGGCGCCTAGGTGCTTGGGCGTGTCTGGGCATTCTACAGTTAAGCGCCTAAGCGCTTGGAATAGGCTTATTTTGGGCGCCTAAGCGCTTGGGCCTGCCCTAGCCAAAATTTATGCTCTTTTATCCTTCTAACCTGCAAGCCATGAACCCAATTCTCAGTTATCATTTGCAAGGAGATTACAACTGAACATACAACCCTAAACTAAGATAAAATATATAGCTAAATGAAATAAAATACTAAAATAAAATTAATGAACTAAAATTTAAGGAGATAAAATGTAAGTCTAGGTTGCCTCCCAGTGAGCGCTCAGTTTAACGTCCTCAGCCCGACTGCTTCAACTTTCTCTATCCAATTCCCCTTCGAAAATTGAGAAACCCTCCATCTATTAGTAATAACGTAACTTCCGAAAGTTTCCCATCAGTAAGGGTTATTGATTCAAATTCACCTAGCTTGTTCTTTTTAGATAGATTCTCTTTTACAACCTTCAAATAACTAGGCATTTTTCGAGTTATATCTGTGAATTAATTTTTGCGTTGAAGCTTTTTCAGAACAACTGGTTCTTCATCTCTCTTCCCATTCTCTTCACACCATGGCACCAATTTTAGGCTAGCTTCCATGTCATATATAGCTTTATCGAAAAAATGACTACCAATTGGGCACGAGATTTCAAATCTAGTCGGATCCTTAAACTTTGGTTGAGAAGATATATGGGGCACTATCAAAATTGATTCATCTATGTTAGAAATCATGGCTAGATCTTTGGCGACCTTCTTTTCCTGCTCCCCACTTGTCTCCTCCCTTTCCAAGTCCTTTTCTTTTGGCTCATCCGGTTCCAGATTTAGCGTGGGCAATCCATCAGTCTCGGGAACCATGTTGCTTGACACTTTACCTTGAGGGCGATTGATAATGGCGTTGAAAAGTTGTCCCACCTGGTTCTCAAGTTTTTGAATCGACTTCTCCTGACTATTCGTCTGCTCCTCAATTAAAACTATGAACTTGGAAATAAGTCCCTCCAAGTTTAAAATCCTTTCTTCTTCATGATTAGGAACTTGAACTGGTAATTCAGGAGTGCATGATTGGCTTGGAGCAAAGGGTTGGGCTAGATTGTCATCGCTCTATGAAAAATTTAGCGGATTCCCCCAGTCATGATGATGATTACTGGAATATTCATAATTATTAGGGTAATCGCCGAAGTTGCCACTATATTGTACCGACTCGAAACTGATGGCGCATTGATGACTTGGATGGTTTCCACCGCAATACTCACATATTACCGCTACACTTCGAATAAGTTGTGCTGATAAAGCGTTAATCTTCCTCGAAAGTGTCCCAAATTGTGCTGACAATTCGAGTCCATAATTCTCTGCCTCCCTTGGCCGAGTCATTCTCGAATATGGCCAATGATAGTCATAGTTGTCCATGGTACATGAAAAAAAATTAGACTAGAGAGAGAAATAAAATAAAATAAAATAATATTTAAATTAAGATTAATTTGATTGAATTTAATAATGACAAAATATTAAACTAATTTTCCCGGCAACGGTGCCAAAAACTTGTTGCCTAATTTTTTAATAACACTTTAACACGCAAGTATACGCGTTCAATTGTAATATTCAGCAAGCAAGGATATCGTTCCCACGACGAAACAGACTAATATTTATCAATTACTAATTTCAATGCAATTAATCCTATTTTAAACTACGAAATATTGTTTATGATTTGAAAATTAAACTTAACAAAACTAATAATTAAAATAAGAATTTCACAAGAATAACTGCAGATTTAACAGATTAAGATTACGACTTCCCTTAGTATTTCATTTAAATCAATTTACTTCCCATTTAAATCAATTAATTAATATGAATCAATATCCAAGAATACTTTATAAAATTCACGCACTTTTTCCAAAACACGTGAACAAATCCTCCTAACTCCGATCCTTAAGACACATAATTATAAGGAACACCCCAGTTAATCAACTCACTATATTCCTATGTGAATCAAGTTAATTAGGGGTTTACGCAGAAATTTTTTCAATGGATACAAAAGACACATAGGTATATTCCTATCCTACATGCTAATCATATAAACCCTAATCAGATTATATGAACAGATGTTATCATATCCAGATCTCAATCTATACTCCATCTTCCAATTTTATATAGATTATCACAGTAATTGTTGGCCAAACAATTAATCAATAAGCAAAAGATATAATAAATAATTCAATAAAAACCAACTTTCATTCAATGGAAAGATTTAATTTAAACTACATACCAAGTTCCGTTGCAATCTTAATGAAAATTTAGTTCATGATAATAATAAAGAAAAATATCATTCAGATTAATAATCCAAACATCCCAGATAATTACAAAAGATAAAACTAGAGAAGAGAAGAAGAAACTCTGAATTTGCTTCAATAATCTCTCTTTGATCTTCAGCCCTTGCAATTCTCCTTCGGATTTTTCTTTGTTGTTCTCTTTGCAATTCTCTTGAAAAATTAAGTGATCCTTCTTTTCTGAAGTCTTCTCCTATTTGTATTAGTCTCCCACCTCATTCAGATTCCTTTTCGGCTTTAAAAACCCACTTGGCTGTAGAAAATCCTCCTTTTGGCCGCATATGAGCGCCTAGGCGCTCAACACAAGCCATTTCCAAGCGCCTAGGCGCTTGACCAGGACCGCGTAATTATAAAAATGCCACTCAGCTCTAATTTTAATGAATTTTGACCTTTTTCTTCTCCCAAATGACCAATTTGTCCCTCCAGCTCCAACCTATAAGAAATAAACACAAAACACATAAAAAGATACTAAAAAAATAATTAAAGATAGCAATAATTAAGTTTAATAATATCGGATTCATAGGTATAAAACCTATTCATTAGTAATCACCAAAGTCCTTGATCCTAATCGCAGACTTTCTATGGCAGATGTTCTTTTCATCTGTGAGAGACTCTGGGGAATTATGCTTTAACTGCCGAGGATCTTTGTAACATATTCCATCATCAATTCTTCATGATGATGATGGTTTTCCATGGTTTGCATCGTTAGGTCTTTCTGACGCTTCGTTGGAGTTATTGCCAACGATTTGTACAGTCAGGACTACCTGACCTGAAAGTAGTATGCATACAAGTCAATCATGTTTGATGATAAAGCATATACTTTGTAACAATCTTATTCATTTATTAATAAAAGATATTAATTTATTAAAGGCTTTTAATTATCTACATGATGCTGTTTTATATTATGTGATAAACCCATAGTTTTAAGCAATGCTTTTAGAATAATGATGATGATCATTCTATTGAGATCTAAATTTTTAGAAAGCTTAAAACTAAAATAGTTCCCAATCATTGGATTACTAAATTGGGGATTAGTGAATCCGGATAGATTGGTACATACGTTGCTTGCTCATTGGATGAGGATGATTGATCTCATGATCATTTGTGTGAAGACACTAAAGCAAGTATGTAGGTGCTTATTAGAGAATAAGTTCACTGAACGTGGCTCGCTAAGGAATACCTAATGGAGTTTTACTTGCCTGTCAATAGGAATTCCTGTAGTGATAGTAGTACAAGTGATCCTTGGACTTGAGATCATCATAGTATCTTGTGTATGTTGAGTTATACTTTGACTTATTCCTTAAGACCCTTAAGATATATCAAAGGGTATGCTTGGGTATAATAAGTTGTACATGGAGATAATGTATGATCAATAAAAAATCTACCACTTCTAGTAAAAGAAGAGAAATGTCCTATGTGATTTGATAAATGACAACCCAGTAGTCCTTGACCAAGGCAGAATGAAATTAGAAAGGAGTTTCTAATTTGTATTATTTGGAGTTGTGCATTTAAGAGTCAAAATACGTATAATTAAATAAAATGAGACTTGACAGTAATTCCATGTCTTATTTTTAATTGGGACATTGTATGGTGGAAGGATTGAATTGTACGGTAACTATTTACTCAAAGGTTCTTTTATGATTAATATTAAAATCTATATTATCTGGAAAGTTGTTGATCGCTAGGGAGGCTTATCCCTATTGTAGAATAAATATTATTTATTTAAATAAATTAATAGTTTAATTTATTTATTTAAATAAGATTAGAATTGTTCTAATTAATTTATTCACAACCGATTTAATATGGAGAACCTAAAGGTCACACCATAAAAGGAAGAATAATTATTTAAGAAGTTAATGGCATAATCGTAATAATATGTTAAGTATATTTAATTTAATCTATGGTGATAGAATAAATTAAATAACTTAATATTTATTATTTAATATTTTAGAAATATTAAATATAAATTAATAAGAGGAGTCTTATTAATATTATTATAATTATTATTATTTTAATTTCTAAAAGAGTTTAGGAATTAATTTAATATATGTACTCTCATTTATTCTTAATAGGATTAGGAGGGAAAATTAGTTAAAGGAGTTTAATTAATTATCCCTAATAATATTAGGGAGCCCATTTAATTAAAAGAGTTTAATTAAATAAATAATACCTTATTTTTAATAGGGTTACTTGATATTTTTATAAGAGGAGTCTTATATCAGATATCAAACATACGTTATTCCAATTGTTGGAGAGTACGCTCCTATTCTATAGAGATAAAAAAACTAGAGTTTTGCCAAACACCCATCTTCTTGGATCTTTCTTCTTCCTTGGTGGATCACCTCTAGAGGCCAAACACTTGGGTGGCTAACGTTGATCAAAGGAAGGAACCAAACCCGGTGGATTCAAGTTGGACGCGAAAAGAATTGGAGGTGAACTTGTACCTGAGGAAACTCGGATCTTCAAGGGTATGATTCTTGTTCTTTCTTTTTCGTTTAATTAATAATTGCACATAAAGGGTGATCCGGGTATATGGTTTGTAAAATTTTAAACTCTGATTTTTCCACGTTTCCGCTATTTTGTGCAATTTAATTGCGTTCATGAATATTACAAACCTAACAGTGGCATCAGAGCCAAACCTTTATGCGAATTATTAATTGTCAGATTTTATATGTATATTGATATGTGTTTAGAATAATTTAATTGGGCATAATTTTGTTGTACAAAATTTATTAAAAAAAAACAAAAAACAAAAACAAAAAACGAAAGCATGTTATAAATCGCGGACATGGTTCACGGATTACTATGATGTATCATATATGATAATTATATATATCCTGGACAATGTCATGTTGCTTACTTGCTTCATGGAATCTGTTAATATATATAAGTGATTCACGTGGTTCCGCGGCTTAGTTAATAAAATATATATATGATTACTATATATATATATCATTCATCCGTATATTGTATATATATGATCCTAATTACTAATGGTAATATATATATATATATATATATATATATATATATATATAAAATTTTATAATTAAAATAAATATTTATTTTAATTTTAAAATAAAAAGTTTATTTTAATCTTAAAATAAAAATTTTATTTTAATTTTAAAATTGAATTTCATGCTAACTAATTAGAGTTAGAATTGGATTCCATGATAACTAATTGGAGTTGAAATTGGATTCTATGTTTCCTTAAATAAAGGAGTTTATTTAGATATGAAATAAGATTTCATATTATTCAAAATAAAGGAGTTTATTTATGAATAGGAAAGAGAATCTGTATTTCCTTAAATAAAGGAGTTTATTTAGATATGGAATAAGATTTCATATTATTCAAAATAAAAGAGTTTATTTGTGAATAGGAAAGAAAATCCGTGTTTCATTTAATAAAGGAGTTTTTTTTACATAGAATTGGATTCCATAATTAATTAAAATAAATGTGTTTATTTTGATTAAAGATTTTGATTAAAATAAAATAGTTTATTTTATTCAAAATTGGATAAATTAAAATAAAATAGTTTTATTTTGATTTAAATTTGGATTAAAATAAAGGAGTTTATTTTGATTCAAAATTAGATTTTATACTAACTAAATTTGCCCATTAAATGATATCAATATATATATTGAATGTTTATTATTCATGAGATGAATGTTATTTATTGATGCATATGATGATATGTATGATAATAAATGAGATTGATTATGGACTATTGACCAATGTGATTGGATTTTATTTTAGTTGGATGCATGAATGTATGAGTTTTATTAAATGGGGTCTGCGTACCTCGTCTTCTCTTATTCTTTCTTCATGTAAATTCTATCTCCCTCCTATGTACTTCCCTTGATTGCTGATCAAGGTTTCTATTTATTTTAAATAGTTTTGTAATAGGAATAGTTAGAATTAATTTTGAAAAATTGGAGATCAAGAAGTAAGGAGCGCGTGAAGACCCGTTTGTAATGGAGTCCGGGTTTAAATGTAATAGTTGTATTTAAATATTAATTCTTGCACCCCTAGAGTTTGACCTTTTGGTTCACTTGGTGGCTCTAGTGAACCAAATTAGAATAAAAGTCCATAATCAATCCGGGTAGAATATAGTATTCTATATGTGCATGTTTATACTATATATATATATTATATATTATGCAAACATGCTTCGCATGTTCAATAATATGACGCGTATTTTATATATATATATGTGCATGCGCGCTAAACAAGATGAGACAAATTAATAACAAACCCCTCAAATATTTTATATTAAGTCCTAAGCGTTCAAAGATATTTGGAATATCGAACGTCGCCTTCTAGCATGATAAAATTAATAGAGTATTAAATATTTAATATGAGTTTGTTGTGTCACCACAAGGCAAGTATTAAGTATTTAAGATGTTAATTTATCACATTTGATGCTTATAAAGAAAATTGAACAGTATTGTTTTGTTGTGTCACCACAAGGACGATATTTTTTTATTTTTTTTTGAATATATGGAGTGCTAGGTTGGACTTAACTTAGATAATTTTGATTCGGATGTGCCACCACTTAATCAAAATAATCTAAGAGGCAAAATACAAGGAGTTACATAGTTGATGTAATTGACAAGAGTTGTCTACCTATTTATTTATATATAGTATGTTGTGTCACCACAAGGCTATATACATTTGAAATGAGATCCTTATTCTTACTAGCAAATCTTTAGTTAGATTTTGCCGAACTATATATATTGAGGGTAATATAGTTTGAAGAAAATAGTGGGAGATACCAATTTAAAACAAGACCTAAATTATTTTGGTAATTAATAAAAGAATGTATGCTAAAATGTTGTTAATTACAAATTCATTTATAGAATTTTACAATGTCTAAATTACTATCTCTGCGAAGCATATTAGATGCTATTTAATCGGACAGCATTAAACGGATTGGTTAAGAAATTTGAGAATAGTTCTCATGGCTGAAAAGCTATCTTATGTCCTTAATACGTCTATCCTTGCAATGGTTGCAGACAATGCCTCTGAGGAAGAGATTGCTACTTTTAGAAAGTGGCAAGATGATGCACAGTTGGCTCAATGCATCATGCTCGCATCCATGAGTAACGAGCTTCAGCGTCAGCATGAAACTATGGATGCTCCTACTATATTCCTGCACATCAAGTAGTTGATGGTGAGGAAAGTAGGACTAATAGATATCAGATATCTAAGGAGCTCTTCCAATCTAGAATAACCGATGACACTACAGTACAGACACTATAGTACAGACACAAGTCCTTAACATAATCAATTTGATTGATCAATACGGACAACATGTTTTGTCATGGATGGAGAATTGAGCCAAGATTTGATCTTGCACTCACTCCCGGACTCCTTTCACAATTGTTGTGAATTTTTCATATGAACAAGCTAGATATCAGCCTCGCTGATTTGCTTAACATGTTAAAAATGTTGAGAGTCACTTTTCAACCAAGACAGACTATGTCTTACTGGTAGGGGCCAAAGGATCTTTTGAAAAGAAGAACTATTCAAAAAAGGTAAACAGAAAGGTGTAAACAAAGAATAATAAGAACAAAATTGATATGGATAGCAAAGGAGTTTGCTTCCACTGTAATAAGCCTAGACACTGGAAAGAAACTGCAAGAAGCATCTTGCAGAGGCTAACCAAAGAAGCTTAGTGAAGTTTTGGTTATAAATACAAATTTGTTCATGATTTAAAATAATTTTTTCTTTAAGTCAAGGTTTTACTTGGGTATTTGATACCGGCTTTGGTTATCATAAATATAGATTTATGAAGGGACCAAGCAGAAGTAGAAAGCTAAACAAGAGATAAGTAATCCTATGTGTGAAAATGAATCAAAGGTTACTGCATCAGCCATAGGAACTTATATTTTAGCACAGCCTACGGGCAAGTCTATTAAGTCAATAAGTTGTTATTATATTTCAATTCTCGTTAGAAACATTATTTTCATTTTATTGTTGGACAATAAAATCTTTGGTATTATAATTAAGAACAATTGTTATTCTATTTATAATAATAATATTTTGTATAGAACTGGAATATTAATTAATGGATTTTGTGTACTTGACTTACATAAAGAATAATTTTGCATATTGAACAAATTAGTATAAGAAAAGGAGATAATCATTCAAAGAGTTGAATGTTTGTATTTGATGAAATACAATTGTGAATTATTTAAAAGGTTCGAAGAATTCATAAGTGAAATAAATTGGCAAAGTATTAAGATTCTTTGATTAGATTAAGGAATAAATACTTGTGCAATAACTTTTTAGATCATCTCAAATGGTTTTCTCACAATGGACGCCTCTTGATACGCAATAGTTGATTGATGTTTCTGAAAGAAAAAATCGTACCTTGTTGGACATGGTGCGGTCCATAATGATTTTACCGACATTCCAGTATCCTTCTGGGGTCATGCCCTAGAAATGACTGCATATCTACAAAAAGGTAACCTCAAAATCTGGCCCCGAGACTCCATAAAAGTTATGGACAGGGAGGATTCCTAATCTTAAGTATGTTAAGATAAGGGGTTGTCCAACTTATATGAAAAAGTTTCAAAGGATAAGCTTGGGACAAAATTTGACAAGTACAGATTTGTGGGACATCCTAAAGTAAGTTTAGGGCATATGTTCTATAATCCTACTTAGCAAAAGGTGTTTATTGCGAAAGACGCTGTCTTCTAAGATAAAAATGTTTATCATTGAAGGGGCTAGTGGGAGGATAATAGATCTTGAAGAGTTCAAGAACCACAAAATACTATAAGTCAAATAAGAGGAACCTGTAGATAGACTTATTATACCACAACCGAATCGTAAATCTAGAATAGTACCGAACATACCTGGGAGGTATGGATTCATCATGGATGATGATGATGAGCTACGTATCATAGAAGATGATGATCTAGTTACTTACGATGAGGTGAGAGTTCTAGTGTGTACAAAAGGGTCAGTGGGAGCATCGTGAAATTTCTAGTATTATATGTTGATATACTACAGATGAGGAATAACATACCAATACTACAATCAGTAAAGATAACGTTGTCTAAACATTCCTCCATGAATGATTTGAGAAGAGTATCTTAATTGGGGATGCAAATCTATATAGATAGATTTAAAAGGATGCTCGGCTTAACCCAAGGAATGTACATAAAGTCGTTTAGCATGGCAAACTCCAAGAGATATCTCATGTTGATGAGACATGGAGTGTATCTCTCTTAATAGTCCCCAAAGACTCCAAAAAGAGAGATCGCATGAGTAATTATCATATATACAATGAAATGTACGAGACGTGATGTTGATCAGTCATATTCTGAAGAAGTTCACTGTGAGACAGTAAAAAATATCTTAAAGTACTTAACTGACACTAAGGATGTGATCATATTCATGGTGGATCTAAATTAAAACTAGAGGGCTTAACAAACTCAAGTTTTTCAGACATACCAAGACGACAGAAAATCCACTTTAAGGTAAAGCGTTACCTTGAATAGTGGTGCAGTGAATTGAAAAGGTTCCAAATAGCAAATAGTTGCTGATTTAGTGATAAAGACAAAGTATATAGCTATAAATGAAGCTGTAAGTTGATTTTTTGGATGAAAAGTTCATTATAGAACTAGGAATAGTTCCTACGTCTTATCTTGGATCTAAACATGTATTGTGGCACCTTCATTTGATTATAAGAATCATTGAAAGATGAAAAATCACTATAGAGATAGTGGACTCTCAAGAACAACATTACATATCCATTTACTGAAGCTTATCCAACAGCAGGATAATCGTCACTTAGAGAAGAAGAGTATGAGATACCATGACGATTGGCTTTAGTGCAAGTGGGAGATTGAAAGTAGTATGCATACAAGCCAATCATGTTTGATGATAAAGCATATACTTTGTAACAATCTTATTCATTTATTAATAAAAGGTATTAATTTATTGAAGGCTTTTAATTATCTACATGATGCTGTTTTATAATATGTGATAAACCCATAGTTTTAAGCAATGCTTTTAGAATAATGATGATGATCATTCTAATGAGATCTAAATTCTTAGAAAGCTTAAAACTAAAATAGTTCCCAATCGTTAGATTACTAAATTGGGGATTAGTGAATCCGGATAGATTGGTACATACGTTGCTTGCTCATTGGATGAGGATGATTGATCTCATGATCATTTGTGTGGAGACACTAAAGCAAGTATGCATGTGCTTATTAGAGAATAAGTTCACTGAACGTGGCTCGCTAAGGCATACCTAATGGAGTTTTACTTGCCTGTCAATAGGAATTCCTGTAGTGATAGTAGTACAAGTGATCCTTGGACTTGAGATCATCATAGTATCTTGTGTATGATGAGTTATACTTTGAGTTATTCCTTAAGACCCTTAGGGTATATCAAAGGGTATGCTTGGGTATAATAAGTTGTACATGCAGATAATGTATGATCAATAAAGAATCTACCACTTCTAGTAAAAGAAGAGAAATGTCCTATGCGATTCGATAAATGACAACCCAGTAGTCCTTGGCCAAGGCAGAATGAAATTAGAAAGGAGTTTCTAATTTGTATTATTTGGAGTTGTGTATTTAAGAGTCGAAATACATATAATTAAATAAAATAAAACTTGACAGTAATTTCATGTCTTATATTTAATTGGGACATTGTATGGTGGAAGGATTGAATTGTACGGTAACTATTTACTCAAAGGTTCTTTTATGATTAATGTTGAAATCTATATTATCTGAAAAATCGTTGATCGCTAGGGAGGCTTATCCCTATTGTAGAATAAATATTATTTATTTAAATAAATTAATAGTTTAATTTATTTATTTAAATAAGATTAGAATTGTTCTAATTGATTTATTCACAACCGATTTAATATGGAGAACCTAAAGGGTCACACTATAAAAGGAAGAATAATTATTTAAGAAGTTAATGACATAATCGTAATAATATATTAAGTATATTTAATTTAATCTATAGTGATAGAATAAATTAAATAGCTTAATATTTATTATTTAATATTTTAGAAATATTAAATATAAATTAATAAGAGGAGTCTTATTAATATTATCACAATTATTATTATTCTAATTTCTAAAAGAGTTTAGAAATTAATTTAATATATGTACTCTCATTTATTCCTAATAGGATTAGGAGGGAAAATTAGTTAAATGAGTTTAATTAATTATCCCTAATAAGATTAGGGAGCCCATTTAATTAAAAGAGTTTAATTAAATAAATAATACCTTATTTTTAATAGGGTTACTTGATATCTTTATAAGAGGAGTCTTATATCAGATATCAAACATACGTTATTCCAATTGTTGGAGAGTACGCTCCTTTTCTATAGAGATAAAAAAACTAGGGTTTTGCCAAACACCTATCTTCTTGGATCTTTCTTCTTCCTTGGTGGATCACCTCTAGAAGCCAAACACTTGGGTGGCTAACGTTGATCAAAGGAAGAAACCAAACCCGATGGATTCAAGTTGGACGCGAAAAGGATTGGAGGTGAACTTGTACCTGAGGAAGCTCGGATCTTCAAAGGTATGATTCTTGTTCTTTCTTTTTCGTTTAATTAATAATTGCACATAAAGGGTAATCCGGGTATGTGGTTTGTAAAATTTTAAACTATGATTTTTCCACGTTTCTGCTATTTTGTGCAATTTGATTGCGTTCATTAATATTACAAACCTAACATGACCTTCGTTAAGATGTCTTTTAGCGACTAATATCATCAAACTATTTTCGATGCTTCACTGGAGTTACTACCAATGGTTGGTGATGTCAGGGCTGCCTGACCCTCATTGAAATGCCCTTTAACGGCTAACATTATCGGACCACCTCCGATGCTTCGCTGGATTTACTGCTAACGACTGAGGATGTCAGGACTGCCTGACCCTCGTTGAAATGCCCTTCAATGGCTAACATCATCGGACCACCTCCAATGCTTCGCTGGATTTACTGCCAACGGCTGATGATGTCAGGGCTACCTGACCATTGTTGAAATGTCCTTCAATGGCTAGCGATGTATAGAATCTCCACTGGGGAGGATTTTTGACGAGACATGTGATTGTGGTTGTGAAAATTCCAGAGCTTCTAGATGATTTGAGTCATCACCTCTCGATCTATTTGCATGCGAATGAGGTAAAAGCTGTGTTTGATCTTCCTTTTCCCATTTGTGAGGGGCAAGGATTCTAATGTTGATTTACATTACAGGATCCCGGCTTTACGCAACCTCGAGGGAACTAGTTCAGCATACATTCTCTGTACTAGACTTTTCACCTAGAGTACCGAGAGATTGTGTATGCTTGGGGTTTTTAGGCGTTCTTTTCCATCCTCCCCGGTCGTTGTCCCTGGGGTTACCTCAGGGCTTTGTTTAAGCGCTGATTTCACCAGACTTAATCTCTCTATTTGCTGGATTGCGAGGTAATGATAACACCGATGGATTGGCCATCACTGGGATGGATTTTTTCTGGGCGCCAGTGCCTTGTGTGACTGACATTTCCCCGACTGACGTCAAATCCTTGTTAGGAGTCCTAGCTACGGCGCTCAAAGGCAGAACAGTCCGTACTGGTCCTTTGAGTGTAGATGCCGTGAGTGGGGTTTTGACTGAGCCATTACCCGATGATCGGAGGGTTAGGGATCGTATTCTTCAGCAATTGTTCTTGATCATCCTCAGGGGTTATTTCCTGGCTGATAACTCTTTCACGGTGTCATTCGCTTTAGTCAGCGCCATACGGGAGGTGGACCATATTGAAGAGTTTGATTGGGACTCCTACACCTTTGCCTACTTCCTCAGAGGAATGCGCCTACGCTCAGAGGGCATAACGGAGGCTTGGCTAGGATTTTACCCATTCCTGCTGGTGAGTATTTTCTCTTTTGATTTCCCTTATTCGGGTTGAGAGTTTTGACTGACCGTAGATATTTGATCTTATATTGGAAATTTTTGGCCTACGAGAGGATCCCATATCTTCATCCCGTTAGCCTGTTAGGTTTAGACACCTGTCCACGGGGACGACAATGGCATCACTCCACTTTGATGGAGGTTCCTGTAACTGTGGGTTTCACCCATTCGCTCTTATAGTTGGAGTTGTTGACAGCTGATGTCATTACATGGGTTCCTTACTCCAAGGACCACTTGACAATTGATTTTGAGGGTGGTTTCCTTACTGGTGTCGAGCATATGATGTCCACCTATCAGATTCCTCTCTTCACAGACGGAGGTTGGAAGCTCTATTTAGGAGAGCGTGCTATTAGGAGCACCTCAAGAGAGATTCACATTCTGATATGTCCTCTTGTCAGGCATTGTTGGCCTTTGCTGCAGCCGATCATTGATGTCCCATTGGTGGGTGTTGATGGCTTTACTTTGTCAGAGGGACCCTTCACTAAGGAGGCTTTTTACCGCTGGTGGTTCCCTCTCACCATTGGAGCCCAGACCTGCGCCACACAGTTTATGGGGGATATAGTTCTTGGCTCCGTCATGATGGAAGATTGGATTGTCTACGTCTGAGAGCCTACTCATCTGACGCAGATTGATAGTTTGACCAAGCAGTTGGATCGAACACATTTCTTTATCCGACATTTGGGCCGAGATTCTTCCGAGGTGGATACTTTTGATCCTTCCAGCTCTGGGGTTGACCCTTCAGGTGGCCCATATTCAGATGGTTTTGTCAGTGCAGATCCTCTGTTGTATCGGCCTGATATCCCTATTGGCAGAGATTCAGTTACTCGGGGAGGAGTTATATTAGATGGATAGGTTGGGTGATGTGGACATCAACACTATTGACTTCTTCTGATGTATTTGTCGCTATATCTTTTGATAGGCCTCTGTTAGATATTGGGCTGATGTGCCCCATTCTCGTTATATATTTTGATAGGCCTCTGTTAGATATTGGGCGGTTGTGCCCCATTTCCCTATATTTTCCAGTTGTATATAGAGATGATGTATTTAGATGATGATGTACTTAAAAATGTATGTATGTTGTTTTCTATTCCCTACATCATATTGTCATCTATTGTTTATCATGCATGTATTATGTTATGCATATGCATTTCCAGAGATGAGTTTAGCATTGACCCCTAGATGGTCTCATGACACGACTGTAGACACTCAAAATTTTCTGCACACTTGTTACTGACATTGCAGGAGGGCAGATTCGTCTTTCAGGCATAACCCTGGAAGACAGCTCACGTCCATTTCGGATACTACCAGAAGTTTAACCTCAACCCCGGAACACACACCAGGAGTAACAGTTTCAACCCTGAAGCACACACCGGGAGTAACAGTTCCAACCTCATCGATAACCCCGAGGCCTGCAGTTTCAATACCGGAAATTCCACCGAAGAAGACCGATTTATCCTGGAGATAACCCCGAGATATTCCGTCTCAATCCCAACATTGGGAATAGCAGATTCCAACCTTGGAGATAACCCCAAGGAAGGCAGTTGCAGTTTCGGAGATAACCCCAGAAATGCTTGTTTCAAATGCATCCAATCAGCTTCAGAACACTTGGCGCTTACACCGAGGCACTCAGTACAAGACCTGGCAATAACACCAGGAAGACATGCACACCTCAGAGATGACACTGAGGACCTTCAACACTTGCAGCAGTTCAATCTCAGAGATAACCCTGAGCAACGTCTGCTTTATCAGCCAAAACTGGAGATAACCCCGGTGAGGGGCAAAGTCATCATCTTGCCACCTTGACGCCACATCACGTCGTCTCAACATTTCAGACATACATTTACACAGCAATGTTGTGACGCCCCCAAAATTAGGTATACATCACCCATCTTGAGTCGCCAGATACATGGTACAGAATTCAAATACAACTTAATAATACAATTGTCGTGTACAATACGACAAAACATAAACTGTGAGTTTGAATACAAATACTGTCTACTAGAGAGTATACAAACTCAAAAGGAGTCCTCATTACAATTATTATCACACTATTTCACAGAATAGTGAGGACTACTAATACACCATCTAGGACCATCACTCTGTTCCCCGACTAGTCCCTGCTACGTTCTCATTTCCTGAAGAGAACAATGAAAGCAAAAGGGTGAGCTCAACTAGCCCAGTAAGAAATATTATAACTAAGATAATGTAGAATAAATTATCATTAGTCTTCAACAGTGTTAAACTGATAAAATATAATAACTATCAAGTTTAACTGCAGCGGGACAAGCAATCCATTAGAAGAGTCAAGTAGAGAATAAAATCTACTATCTTTTATTATTTAAAAGGTTTTTCATCACTTTTATCGCTGGGACTCAGCTTAATAAATAATCCACATCATCGAATCACCCCGGCACTACGGCTAAGGATATTCTTTAGTATCACGACCATGAATTATCCATGCACTACGGCTAAAGATAATCATGTTTTCATCAACGGTCCTGATCATGTCATAAAATAATTCATCTTTGCACTACGGCTGAAGAGAATCCATAGCCATAATCATACCAAAAACTGTCCATCAATGCACTACGGGCCAATGAGGACTTTTTCTACATCATTTATAACATTACGGTCACGATTACACCGAATAATCCCTAGTCATAATCATACCAAGTCCATCTATGCACTACAGGCCATAGATGACTTTCAACAAAATATAAACATGAGGATGATGACAATGATATAAGAATTCAATAAAATAAGTTCAAGAATTAATTTATCTAGGAACTGATAACGTCCAAATTGTCAACATGATACTGCTTTGTAGAGTAAAATTCAAGAATACTCAGAAGAATATTTCCATGAAAAGATACTGGATGAAGCGCAAATATCAAGGATATTCCACTAATTTTATGGAGTATAGAAGCCAAAGTTTTAACCAACTGAGTATAATAAAGAATGGAATAACAAAAGAAATCACCATGCATGTGATAGACTGCACAGACAGGTTATTCCAATAGAAAAATAAATAGTGGAACCATATCATGCATAAATGCACCGACAGGATATTCTGACAGAATAATAAATAATGAAACCAGGTCCGGCGTAAACGTACAGACAGGATATTTCGACAGAATAATAAATAATGGAACTAGGTCCGGCGTAAAGCACATACATGATATTCCGACAGAATAATAAATAATGGAACCAGGTCTGGCGTAAAACACAGACAGGATGTTCCAACAGAATAATAAAAATGTAATAACAGAATAATTTCACCAAGTATAGGGTAGCCCGCGTATACAGGTTATTCCAACAGAATAATAATGAATGGAATAATATAAGTTCTCTTCATGAATAAGAAAAAAAGAATGCCCTTTACGAGAACAACAAATAATATCCCTTACCGTAAAAGAAACTTGATATCGGAGTAGTGAAGTAGCAGAATACTTTTCTTCTCTCTCTCTCTATAATTTCTCTCTCTAGAGTTTCAGTGAATTCGTAAGAAATAATGAAGGAATGAGCTTCTATTTATAGAAAAATAGACTGCATAGTAACTAACTCGTGAACGGTCTAGATTAATTTACTTTAATCTGACGGTCCATATTTAAAGCAAAATCTTTTAAATAAAATATAATATATTCTATTTATAATATAATAAAACGAATAACTTTATAAAAGATTTTACTATGCAAATACTATGCAGGTACTATGCAAATACTATGCATAATAAAATATAATATATTCTAATTATTGTCTAATAAAACAGATAACTTTATAAAAATATTCTGTTTTATATAAAAAGATTTTACTATTAGCCTAATAAAACGAATAACTTTATAAAAGTATTCTGTTTTATATAAAAAGTTTTTCCTGTTTTATTACATTAATAATACTAATAAAACAAAACTGAGTGACTTATCACGTAAACCTCAATAATCAATACCATATGCTACTATGCAACCACACGTATTACTGTACTTTTACTACCGAGTAGTTCAACAGTATTAACGGTAAAACTTCCGCCGTTATTTTCATAAAATATTTTTGTCGTTTTCTTAATCCGACAATAATTCTGTTGTGAGGTCCACCAATAATTGTGCCATCATACGAATATTTCCCGACAAAAATAATATTTTCCGATCAATCGAATATAATACAACAACTTACATACTTTGTAAAATTTATAAATACTACCCACAACTATAACATTATCTCAAATTCACACCATAATATTTAAAAAAAATTAAATCTTTATTCATAAAATCTGGGGTTTCACAAATGTCCCACAAGAACCAAGGAAAACCAATCCCGAGTGACTATTACGTAAGGTAACAGATAGAGTTTGAAGCTTGAAGACTAGAGGGCATCGTCCCATCTTCCTGACTTCGTACAACCTCTAATCCCATGTCATTGCGTAACTCTCGACAACGGCGGTCCGGAATAGGTCTTACATACCTCAGTCGGATGCCCGGATTGCAATTCTGAAAGTTTGAGCGGATATCACGTTGCACGCGTGCACGTACTTCGAGACGGTAGGACCCGCGAAGCTCGGGGCACCTCGAGCAGCCGCAGGTGCACCTGCGACTCCCCCTCTCTATAAATAGAGGGCTTGGGGTGGCCATTTTAAGAAGAGAAAAGGCGAGGAAGCCCTGTCCAATTTGCTCTGTACTCACCCTAAACTGAGTGCTTTCTCATTTTTAACACATGTAAGCTCATATATATACGAAAGTCATTAAACGCTCCAGACATAAGTCTAAGCTCAATCGAGGCATAACTCGATAATGTTAGTCCATATATATATATATATATATATATATATATATATATATATATATATATATATATATATATATATATATATACTTGTATATATGAACTGTGTGTCGAACTTTGTTCGATGAGCCTAGATTTTATATTCGGTGCGTTTACACGCTTATATATATATATATATATATATATATATATATATATATATATATATACATTTCTTCCCGCCTGGAGTGTACTTCGTGGCGGTTGACCGTTTTTACAGCTTTCTGTACATTTTGTCCCGCCTGGAGTTTCCTCCGTGGTGGTTGATCGCTTTTACAGCTTTCTTTACTTTTCTGAAACCTCATAGAGGTGCTTCGTGGTGGTTAATCATATCTGTATATATATGTAAGACCTCAAATTTTATGAAATAAAAGTATTCAATTTTTCTTATAATTACTATTCAGTAAATGGTTAAATTGATAAAAGTTTAAAGTTATGGGTGAAATATAAATTTTTTTTCAAAATAAGCAAGTGGTTATAAAATAATCATTGTTGTCGGGGAATATTCGTTTGGTCGTGGAATATTCTTTCTGTCGGGGAATATTCGTACGACGGCGCAGACATTTGTGGGCCCCATAACAGAATAACTGTCGGATGAAGATAACGATAAATTTGAGTTTTTACAAATAATGGCGTAGTTGTTACCGTTAACACTGTTGGAATACCCGGTGGTTAAAATACAGTAATACGCGTTATTGCACAGTAACACACGGTATTGCATAGTATTTTTGAAATTATTGATTCTTACGTAAGAAGGCACTACTCAATAATTGTTACAGTAATTACTGTTCAATATTTTATTTTATTGATTCAATAATTGCTACGTTGAAATTTTATATTATTTTTGTTCAATAATTGTCACTGCACAGTATTTCCCATTATCAGATCAATAATTCATATTATTTGAATAATATTATTAGATAACATTATTGGCAATGTCTAGAAAGTTCTGCCTAAGGAGAGGTTTGATCACCTAATTGCGCGCCAGTAAGAAAAAATTCTTATTGGAAAGCCCCCTCTTTCCTGGGAACGGCCTGGTTGTCATAAATGTGATTTTGTAATATTATTTGTGAATAATTAATTATTGATTCATATGATAAGGAAATATTTATTTTATGTGGATATAAACGAGGGATATATTTTTGTGGTTAAAAATGAAGGAGTTAATGTTGAGGTTTTTATCCGTATTTTTGTCGGAATGGAGGTATTAAAAATCAGGGTTTTTGAGATATTTTGCGGGGGTTATAATTTTTAATCCGACCGTTGGATCGTGGTAATTTTTGGATATGTTATACATATATAAGTTGAGTATATGCCCACAAATTTTGAACCGTTAAAAATGAACGTATGATTTATTATGAATTTTACAAGATGACTGGTTCAGAAATTGTTGAATTTTCGGAGTTTATCATTTTGATGGAAAATTCTAGAATTGGTGGGCCCCACTTGTGGTTGGTGAAGAAATGTGCTGAATTATATTTCAAATGTGGTGGGTGGGAATAGTAGCAGGTAAAGCCATCAGGTTGCAGGTCAAGCCTACTAAAATTTTTCTATAAATAGAGGGCTAAGTTAGAATTGAAAATCACACCAGAAACAAGTTTTCTCTCTTTCTCTCTCTAGATTATTGAGTGTATTTTGTGAGTATTTAGATACTTTGAGAGTTTCTATTCATCAGTGCAAGTTTCCTTCAGCCTTATACCGATCAGAAGTACTGTTCTTTTGAGGTAAGGGATTGTAAGTGATAGTAATGGATAGTAAGGGATATTAAGGGATGTTATATTCTTCATAATGATGTTATTCTTTCAATATCATTATACTGAAATATTGGTATGAATTTTATTGTGGAATTTTTACCTTTTTGAGTCGGGGTTACTATTCACGTATACGACACTATTCATGTATATGACACTATTTACGTATATGACATTATTTACGTATACGGTACTATGTACGAATATGAAATACTATTCATGAGTTACTATTCATGAGTTACTATTCACGAGTTACTATTCACGATAAAAATTGGTTTCTTTTTCTAACCAAATTATAGTTGATTTACGAATATTACTCTTGAGATTAAAACTAGATGTTGATCATATTATTTTTATTATTATATATAACATTTTTATAATCCTAATGATGATATTTCTCTCTGACTTGAGTGTAAAGATAGGTAGATTTTTGGTATGATCATGACTATGGGTTATCTTTGGCCAGTAGTGCAAAGTTGAATCGTTGATTGGTATGATCATGACCATTGAATTTATAAGTGAATATCTTTAGCTTAAGTGCAAAGGTGAATTGATCAACATGGTTATAATTATTGTTTATATAAATTCTGAAATGATTATATATTTCTTTGAGATATTAATATCTTTGGCCTGTAGTGCAAAGATGAAATATTGATGAATATCTTTGGCCTGTAGTGCAAAGATGAATTATTGATGAATATCTTTGGGCCGTAGTGCAAAGATGACATGTTGTTGAATATCTTTGGTCAGTAGTGCAAAGATGAACAGATGTTGAGATAAACATGACCAACTGGTGATACAAATGAATATCTTTGGCCGTAGTGCAAAGATGAAGTTATTAGTATGATTATGAATAGGAAATGTGATTTGATGTAACCATGATCTTTGATGTTTCAGGTAAAGATAGGTGATGAAAATTATCTTCGTCCTGGATGAGAAGAGGAATTTAGAACTACAGTTATGATTATGAGTTATTCATATGATTGTGGACCAGAATTGTTGATTGATGTTACAGGGATAAAACATTGTTGACGGATTTTTAACATGGAGAAGATAATAGACTTTATAGTCTATTTGACTCTTCTAATGGATTGCTCGTTCCGCTGCAACTATGGTTGAAATTTTTATCATTTACCATATGTTCTAAATCTCTGATTATTATTGATGAAGGCTATTGATAATTTAATTATCTTTAGTCATGATATTCTTTACTGAGCTAGTTGTGCTCACTCTTTTGCTTCACAATTCCTTTCAGGTAATAAGAGTGTAGTTGGGTCGAGCGGGGGTAACAAGGGAATAAAACGGTGGTCATCATTTAGTAGTTATATTTGGTGAAAAAAATAGGGTGAGGCGAACCCAATGTTGGAAGAGTGTTTTGTCACTATCATACACGATGTCTAATGACATACAACCTCGTGTCATCATAAGACAGAGTTGTGCTCATCCACTTGCTGAGTATATCTATGGGCACTACCTATATAATCTTGGTGTTTGTTTGAAGTATAATTCACGATTAAAGACAGTGGAGATAATGATAAGTCAAGAGAAGATTCACCATTGGGAAGAATATGATAGTAATCTTCTCGTTTTTCTTTGGGGTCTATTGGGTCAACCAAGGATAATTCTGTGGTCATATGATATCTATCATAACCTAGACGCATGGCCTCCCATGTACGAAGGTTTCCTTGAGCACTTCCCAAAGATTCTAATTTCTAAAACAGTTTTTGACTATACCTTTATGTAAGGTGTCATTGTGAGGTGATGTCCACGGTTGGAATATGAGTCACATTTGGTATATATTTGTATCCAAACTCACAGCATATGTGTTGTTGTATTTTGCACGACAATTGTTGTAATAAAGTTGTAGTTGTTTTCTGTACCATGTATTTGGCGACTCAGAATAGGTTGGATGGAATGGACCTATTTTGGGGTCGTTACAATATATATTTACAACATTTATATATATACCTACTTATTGCGTTTATATCAATTGCGGCATCATGTGAGCCTAGAAATCATGTGATCACAGGTTCAGTCCACTGAATCTAGATTCGGTTCCCGTGATGGACCTTTTTCAGCTGTAAGCAGCTTGTAAATTTATTCACGGTGTTTGGATTTCCTTGGATGGCTTCCATGCCGATAAGGAGTTCGGCACCGCTTTGTATATTATTTTCTTGAAGGATGCTTCGCATCTCGAAAATAAAAGCAATCAAGACGAACATTTAATAAAATGGAAGTGTAAAAGGCCTCAATTATTATTGAGCATAAGGGTTTGAAAAACCTCTTTTATAAAACTTCACTGCTATATCTTGTTTAAAACTGAATTTTTACAAATTCAAACCCTGTGTATATAGGTGCGAACGAGGCCTCACACTACTTTCAAATAATAGTACATTGATCCACACACACACACACACACATTCGTATAACAGTTTCTTGAAAAGTGGCAGTTACCGTGGCAACACGGATGTCGGGGGGGGGGTGTGCCTAACACCTTCCCTCCGTATAAGTAAGTCCCCGGACCCTAATGAATCTCGGTTTCACCGACCCGTTTAGCAGTGTCACATCACCGGGTCAATGTGCAAACCTTTTTTTGATTGTGTTTGTACAACCATATAAAAAACCAACTGGCGACTCTTGTCAGTGTTTGATTACTGGACTCGTAGGAAGACTAATTCCAACGAGGCTTAGGAAAGGCACCACCCAAATTCGCTCCAGTTGAAAAACCAGATTAATTTCCCGTTGAGTAAATTGCGATGATTTGGGAACCTTCATGCCAAAAAGCTACGAGAGAAACCTAAGATAGGTTAGCCTCCGATAAACCAAATGCGGAGGAAAGTCTCTTCATGCTTTCTCATTTCAAATTACTTGTAAAGTCAATTACTTGTAATTTACATTCCATATTCATCTCTATTTAATGAGAAATATGAAGAAATATGTGCATATACATATTTAGATTAACATGCTATCCTGTATTACAAATAGCTAACATCCGTTTTACAGGATCATAATCCTAAAACGGACATATCACATAGCATGTAAACATTTACACAATCCCTAAAACTAAACTATGCAAGTTTTGTCGCAGGGAAGCATTCAGCCTATTACACGGTCAAAGTTCAAAAAGGTCGCTGACCTACAGCCAATTATGTCTTCATCTGACCAATCTAATACAGTTTCTCGCGAAGAATTTGATGGATTAAGTAAACAAATTACAGATTTGGCTGTTCTACTTAAAGAACTACATCAATTTACCAAGGGTCCAAAGATACCCGTACATGTTGAATCCTCTGCACAAGGAGGAACTCAAGGTTCTGACAAAGCCATTACAGTACCTGAACTGCAATTGGATACGACTAACAAAAGCCATGATGCTACCCATCTCACAGGAGATCCAGACACCGGTGACATCAGAAAGAAAGTTCTTCAAATGGAAGAAACCCTTCGTTCTATCAAAGGAATTGGAGCACACGGGAGTGTCTCCTATGCCGATCTTTGTATATTCCCTGGTGTTCATTATCCAGAGAAGTTCAAAACTCCTGACTTCGAAAAATATGATGGGTTAAGAGACCCTTACACTCAGAATGCAGCTGTTCCAAAAGAGTCTGACTGGAGAAGCCCATTCATGGTATACCAGATTAGACAATTCAAAGATCCATAGCTGGGAAGAGCTAGCTGACGCCTTCCTCACACAATACAGTTTTCAGTCTCAGATGGCTCCTGACAGGTACCAAATTACCAAGGTCAAGAAACAGTCCAATGAGTCTTTCAGAGAATATGCTCAAAAGTGGAGGCGCCTTGCTACTCAGGTGATTCCTTCTATGATAGAGTCAGAGATGGTTATGACCTTTATGGACATACAAGAAGCTCCTTTCTATGAAAGAGTCTTAGCTGGAATTGGTAAACCATTTTTTGAAATGATTAAACATGGAGAAATGGCTGAGATGGGATTGAAGTCAAGAAGATTCAAGACCTAGTCTCTCTCAAAGCTGTTGCTGAGCACATCCAATCCGGAAATTATGGAAACAACCCCCGGAGGGTCCATAAAAAGAAAGAGGAAGATGTTTCCTTGATACTCCAAGGTCAAAAAGGCAATCAGAATATGCCTATCCAACATAGAAATTACACTCCTTTTCAAGCACATTCATCAAACCCTTTAATGCCAAAAGGTGGAGAAGTCAAACACCCTCGAGTGTTCACACCCCTAGGGGATTCACTCCAGAACATTCTCACTCTTCTGACAACTCAGAAGAAAATCACACATCTTCTTCCACCAGCCAGCCCTAATGGGAGGGATTTCAATGCTGCTCAAAAATGTGCTTATCATGCCGGGGCACCTAGACATGATGCTCAAGATTGTTGGGCCTTGAAACACAAGATCCAAGATTTTATAGACAACGGTGAGATAGTGGTTACCAAACCAGATCAACCTCAAGTTCAAGACAACCCTCTTCCTCCACACAAAGAGGAAGAGGTCAACATGATTAATTGGAGCAATGGACAGAGTTCCAATTTCAACTGTGAAGCATCTCAGATCATCAAAGACGGTGTTTACATGTGGGATTATGCAAAGTTCCAGTTTACGATGGAACGGAAGATTAAAGCTCTTTGTAAGTAAATTGAGCAATTGGCCGAACTGGTGACCTATTAGCATCAAGTCACACGCTAATTAATTAGCTAGGAGCATGCTAGTCTCCTTCCCTTGGTTATGAATATTCCCTTGTCACCTTCAAAATGTGAAACATTGGAGGACAAAGTAACGAAGAGAGCGACTGCCAAAGCCCATCGGGATTTTGCCAATAGAAGGGAATTTATATACCTGGGCCAACCTATAGAGGAGATACTTCAAATGCTAATCAATGAAGGAAGAATCACATCCCTTCTACCTCCAATTAATCCCCATTTAGGACGGTTCAATCCTGATGGAGTATGTCAGTATCACTCCCATTCTCGCGGTCACGACACGAAAGAATGCTGGGCACTCCGCCACCTTATTCATAATCTAATCGATAGTGGTGTCCTGCAACTGGAAAACAACGATACCGTGTTATTTGAGAGTGAAAATACCTATCCCACTAAATGGAAGGGACTGGTAGCAGTTATATCCAATGAGGCTGATAAGACTGTTAAACCATTCACAATTCAACTCAAGGGAATTAACAATCCTTTGAAAGTGGTTGCTCCAGAGCCAATCAACCTACCATTCCGACCACAATATCCTTTTGTCAGCTTACATAAAGTTCTTTAGAATTATGGAGAAGCTGAAGGATCCACATCTCATACAACTGCTGCAGTGTCGAAGGAAAATCCACTGTATCTTCCCCAACGGGTGATGAAGCCTGCTATTAAATCAAAGGAGAAAATTCCTATGGAGAAGGCTGAGAAATCAGTGGATGTGGAAAAATTTTAACAGCTGGTTGATCACATTTTCAACAATAATGTGATCTCTTTCACTAATGATGATATACCGCCCGAAGGGACCGGTCATTGCAAGCTGTTACACAATGCGGTTTTATCCTCCGGATACATGTTAGCTGGAGTCTTGATAGATGGAGGTTCGTCTCTGAATATCTGTCCTTATGCTACCTTACTGAAGATGAATGTCAATCTTAAGCGAATCCGAAGTAGCCATACAATCATCAAGGCTTTTGATGGATCCTACCGAAATTCAGTCGGAGAGATGGAGCTGCCAATTGAGATTGGTCCCCATACATTCTGTGTATCTTTTTATGTGCTCAAAATAGATACAGGATACAACATGCTTCTAGGGAAACTGTGGATTCATATGGTCGAGGCAGTCCCCTCCACTCTGCATCAGCAACTTAAATACATTATCAACAATATCCTAGTCACAGTCAACGCTGAACCGGAATATTCGTAACATGGTGACCTTCCACTCATCAATGTCAATTCCGATGTTGAGCATGTCAGTTTTCATGCTTTGGAAGTAAGCAACACTCAATACCATTCTATTGGGATGCCATTTCTCGTACCCAAGATTTCTGTTGAAGTAATGGCAGCTACTCAAGAAATGATGTCATTGCGACACCAGCCGGGACAAGGGTTGGGTAAAACTCATCAGGGTATTAATCACCCGATTCAAGTGACCAGTCAAGCTGGGACATCCAGACTAGGCTATTCTGCCAGTTCCAGGTACAGGAATCCACATAAGCATAACCAGATTCCTTCCACTTCAGCCACACGGCTATTATCTCCACCTGTAAATCCAGAGCCTGCACAAACTCCGGTAAAGGTGCCAGCCCATATAATGGCTATGTTATTTCCTAAGCCGATACCGATAAAGGAGAAGGAAGTCAGGCATACATCTATAACGAACATACAAACATATACAACCTAGACGATGATTGCCCAGACATAATGGTCATCATTCGAGAGAAGGAAGACGATGACAACCCCTCCATCACTGCTGTCCACCAGAACTTTGCCCTTGCCAATTGGAGCAGCACTCCTTGCATTAGTCGACAAGGGTAAAATGGGCAGGACTTCTTTCTGCCCTGTAAATATCATAACTGCTTACTTTTCTGTACAATATTAGCAGTTATTTTATCCGTACATGCTAACACTTTGTATGATTAAACAGTTTCATATATATTAAGTGAAAGTATATTTTGTTTCAAGATTCTGAACTTAGATATGCATGTACTTGCTGATAAGATGCCTCTTCTCCACAATGATTGTAACTTTGATGAAAAGTTGGACTCCGACTTGATGGAAACACAAGAGGATATTGAAGTGCCTCCAGAAATCAAAGAATGGGTCGAAGACAAACCTAAACCCAACCTTGATCAAACCACCTCTTTCAATCTTGGAACCTTAAAAAACCCTAAGTTACTCCAGATTGGTTCAGACCTTACCCCAAACCAGAGGAATGACATGGTTATGCTACTAACCCAATTTCAGGATGTATTTACATGGTCTCATGAGGACATGGTGGGTTTTTCCACTGACATTGTCCTTCATCGCCTTCCCATCAAAGAGGGATTTAAGCCAGTTAAGCAGAAACTCAGGTGATTGAAACATGAGTGGAGTCTAAAGGTGAAAGAAGAAATTATAAAACAATTTCAAGTTGGTATTATCACGGTGTTCACCTATCCTGAATGGATATCCAACATCGTTCCCGTGCCTAAGCCTGGAGGAAAGGTGCGAGTTTGCGTGGATAAGTATGGATAGTTTTATCTCTCAAAATCTATTTTTCAAAAACCAGTATTTGGTATTAATTTGTGTCATTTTTTTTTAAAAAAAAGGGGAAAACCCTAAGTTTCTAAATCTGAAAACTCCAAGGTTCTCATCTATTAAGTTTCGTTGTTCGTTTTGATTAACTAAGTTTTCGGATAAATGAATTTAGTTAGATTTAGTGCTCAAGATCTGAGTTCTAATCTAACAAATCATTTTTTAACAACATTGTGACAACTATGTTTAAATCCTAATTTTCGTGACTAGATTTGTAATTTTTTTTAGAGTTTGTTAAAATTTCTTTCAAAAACAACAAATTTCTTATCTATAATTTTTTTTAAACCCGAATGTATTTTAACTAACTAAAGTATTTGTACATGCATATCTATAGTTTATTTAAAATCTGCATATGTATATTTTAAATGTATATTGTTCTTTCAGGTATATTCTCTATCTCATCTATTCTGTCAATAAATGGTATACTTTATTTATTGTGTTGGGACTGGCTGAAATCTCTTCTTCTCATTTTCTGTCATGAGTAAGATTGATTACTCACTGCTTGTATGTGTTGAGTTATATTTGTTTTTGGCTGGAGCTGATAGCTCAGAACTTCCTATGCTAGACATTTATTTCTTCTCAATTATCATTTCAAACTGCTGTTGTGGGTTATTTTTTTGTCAAAACTTTTGTGATAAAGCCTTTGAGTTGGGTTACAATTCTGCAAAGTTATGCTAGTTAAATCCTTTTTCTGAGTACATTAGATGTTGTCATAAATTCTTACATACTCCATATCTAGGCATATCAGATAAACTTCACTGTAGGTATGACCTATTTTTGTTTACTGATTAGACATGTTCGAATTAATCTCTCTATTTTTTAAAACATATTATTTTAGAATATATGGTAATATTTACTGTATATGACTGGTCTCTCTCTCTCTTGACTTTTTCTTAAACAAAAAGATTTTTTTTTGCAAAACATTAAGACACCTACTATGGCTACTCAATGTTTTCTACAGATATGTATCTTCCTTGGTCCTTATATCTGACTTGTCTATGTCATGTCAGATAAATAAATGCTTACACCTCTTTGTTTAATTCTTGCCCTATCTGTCATAGTATCCTTCTATAAATGGAAACTCTTTACTACATACATGGTTTATTTTCGTTCATCACCTAGTAACTGTTTCTGTCCTCTCTCTGTTTACGTCACTTGTTATAAAAAATGGACCCTGTTTACTCTTCCAAACAAAGGAAACGCCAACTTTTATCTGAGTTACATCCTGACAGTTATGCATCTCAACTAGTTACTCCCTCAGCACAAGTAAAGTATAGGCGCATAAGACACAGTCACACACCAGGCATAATAACTTCCTTTAACAGCTTTCCTCACATATTTGAAAAAATCAAAAATGTGGGATGGGAGTGTTTAATTACTTTCACTGATAAACAAATTTATCCAGCTCTTATTGCTGAATTTTATTATCATATGAATTTTATTCGAGATTCAACAGGTACCTTAACTGGTATTTCTACTATCTTAGAAGGACAATCTTATGTCATTAATGAATTACTTCTTCTTCATGCATTACATCTAGGAAACAACAAGCTAGAACTTTCAAAAACAAATGCTTACACTCATCCAATAGGCACCTCCACTAGTTAATGCATCACGTTCAAGCACAATTTAGCCACTGTTACAGACCAACTGGTACTTGCTCATCTGTTTGATTTTCCATAAAAGATTGGTCTTGATTTTCTGACTACTTAGTGTCAATTTCTCGGAAAAATGTTCAGACAAAATGTTTTGCCTGTTAGAGATGATAAACTGTTACATCCTTTTGACTTGGAACTGATGAAGTGTATTTTAACTCAAAATATGCCTTACAATTTTCCATATTTACTACTTACATCATTTGAGTTTTGTTATCATAATAATTGCTTGGGTTATGGTCTACTCCTCACATCTATTTTTTAACACTTGGGTATTGATGTTCACACTCACCACACCCAACTAGTACACAGCAGTAACATAGTGTCACATCTAACCATGCCTCCTAGACCACTAATAATTTTCAAACCCAATGATCATGAATACACTAAATCCCATCTGAACTTGATCTCACAAATAGATGATTTGCACAACATGTGTTATGAAGATCTCAAAATAGGTCTACACAACTCATTCTGAGTCGCTAAATACATGGTACATAAAATAACTACAACTTCATTATTACAATTGTCGTACAAAATACGACAACACATAAGTTGTGAGTTTAAATACAAATATTGTCTTCTAGACAATATCCAAACTCAAATAAATCCTCATTACAATTATTGATACACTATTTTACATAATAGTGGGGACTGCTAAAACAACTTTCTAGACCCATCACTCCACACCCCGACTAGTTCTCGTTATATTCTCGCCTCCTAAGAAGAAAAATGGAACAAAAAGGAAAAAGGTGAGCTCAATTAGCCTAGTAAAGAATATTATGACTAAGATAATGTAGAGCAAATTATTATTAGCCTTCAATAAATCAGATAAAATATAATAGATAATAAGTTTTAGATCAATATTCATAGCGAAAATAACAATTCACTAGAAGAGTTAAGTAGAGAATGAAGTCTACTATCTTCTATGATTTAAAAGTCCATCATCAATATTTTATCCCTGTAACATCAATCAATTATATCTTGAACCAAATATTCATTTTTACACTACGAGCCATTGGTCATGTTCATCTCAACACCTGTCCATCTTGCACTACGGGCCAAAGATAGTCATCAGGTAATCATTCATCTTTGCACTATAAGCCAAAGATATTCAGTTATATCATCATTTAGGACTGAGGATGATGAAAAATATCTTAAAGAAAACGAATCTAGTGAGATAAAAGGACAAAGATTAGGGATTCATACTTCGGTTTATCCAAGTTAAAAAATACTCCATAATAATTAATTGTGGTGCAAAATTCAAGAATGAAGATCAAAATATAGATACAATCAAAGATAGTAACCATAATAGACAACTTGGACACAGAAAAGAAAATTTAAATTTTCTGTAAATATTGTCGTATTCATGAATAGTGTCATATACGTGAATAGTGTCATATACGTGAATAGTAATCTCGACACGAAAAAGGTAGAAATTTCACAAGAAAAATTATACTTCGTGAATAGTACTGTATTCGTGAATAGTGTCGTATACGTAAATAGTACCGTATACGTGAATAGTAACCTCGACATGAAAAGATAAAAATTTCATAACAAAATTCATACCAATATTTTTGCATAATGATATTGAACAAAATAACATCATTTACAAAGAACATAACATCCCTTACCTCAAAAGAATAGTACTTCTGGCTGAAATATCGGATATAACGCTGAAGAAAACTTGCACTGCTTAATAACTCTCAAAGTATCTAAATACTCACAAAAATACACTCGATATTATAGAGAGAGAAAACTTCTGATTATGGTGTGATTTTCAATTCTAACATAAGCACCCTATTTATAGAAAAATGCTAGAACGCCAAAATAGACTTAACCTGCTACCTGATGGCTTTACCTTCTGCTATTTATGCACACTACCATTGAAAAAAATTCTCAACACACCAACAAGGACAAGAGTGGGGCCCATCCATTCTAGAAAATTCCACCAAAATGTTTTAAATTTAAACAATATTCAGAAACTTTAATAATTCATAATAAATAGCCCTGTTATCAGAAAAATACAAATTTTATGTTTATTCCATAGAAAATTTAATTCTCTTCAACTTTGTAGAAGAAAGTTTTTCCAAATTCCAAACAGAAAATGACCGAAATCTACATACGGATGATTTTTAATACTTCAATTCTGACAAAAATACTGATAAAACATCTCAGCATTAATTCTTTCATTTATATTCACATAAAAATAAATATTTTCTTATCATATAAATTAATAATTAATTATTCACAAATAATATTACAGAATCATAATAATGATAACCAGTTCGTTCCCAGGAAAGAGGGGACTTTCCGATAAGAATTTTTCCTTACTGGCGCATAATTAGGTGACCAAACCCCTTTCCTAGACAGAACTTCCTTAGACATTGTCAGTAATGCTATCTAATAATATTATTCAAATAATATGAATTATTGATCTGATAATGGAAAATACTGTGCAGTGACAATTATTAAAACAACAATAATATAAAATATCAACGTAGCAATTATTGAATCAATAAAATAAAATACTGAATAGTATTTACTGTAACAATTATTGAGTAGTACCTTCTTACGTAAGAATCAATAATCTAAAAATACTGCACAATACCGTGTGCTACTATGCAACCACGCATATTACTGTATTTTAACCACCGGGTATTCCAACAGTGTTAACAGTAACAACCAGCCGTTATTTAAAAAAAACTCATACTTGTTATTTTCTTCATCCGATAATTTTTCGTTATGGGGCCCATAAATGGCAGCGCCATTGTACGAATATTTCCTGACAGCAAGAATATTCCACAACCAAACGAATATTTCCCGATAACAATGAATATTTTATAACCACTTGCTTATTTTGCAAAATTTACACATTTCACTCATAATCAAATCATTATATCAAATTAACACCTTTTTATTCAAAATAATAATTAGAGAAAATTTAATTTTATTTATAAAAAGTTGAGGTCTTACATGTGTCAAATGTCTTTACAAAATCAAACTGTTCTGTTGACTCAGATAGAGTCTTTACAAATTTCTGTACATCATCTAAGAGATGTGGTCCATATGTTAATGGAAAATCAGAAAGTATCTATACCTTCATTCCATTTCTTTGCCAGTACCAGCTCGGGTAAAGCCAAACAACTACCTCAAACTCCACTAGATGCTAATCTTCCAACACTTGGTTTACATTTTTCTCCTATTCCCTTGGGAGAATTCTAACTATTTAGGAAGATTGTACTTATATATACATAAAATACTAACTATTCAGGATGACTGTACTTAACTCTAACCTAACCACTACTACTACACTTCTGCAGACTTTTATCCGTATCCTTTAACACTCTCTTGTCTGTAGGTTGAAAGTATTTTGTTTACCAACTCTTCTGCATGTTCTGAATAGTTTTTCTAGACCACCCCCATTTTTTGTAATGACAAAGGGGGAGAAGAAAAATATTATACTATACTGAATATGATATTTAAAACTGTCATAACTGCTATACACTGCTGTGTTCAAAAATTTAAAATTTTGATTTATGCATAAACTAAGGGGGAGCAAGTATATAGAAAAATATTTTTATATATTGTCATCATCAAAAAGGGGGAGATTGATATGTCTTCAAATATTTAGGTTTATTTTGATGATAACAATACTTAAGTAATAGGATTTTTCTTATATGGGTAGAATCCTTTCCATAGGTTTTTATTCAAAATTGTTTTAAATATGTTAGTTCCTAGAGGCACAATAGTTATTTAGAAGGGGGGTTGAATAGATATTTTAAAACTTTTTCCTTTTCAAAATAGTTATCAGATTTGTTAATAAATTAACCACAACGGAATATATGATTTGTTAGTTCCCCTTTAAGATAAACCATGTTTATAGGTGATAAGCAGGTATGACAGATATAACAGATATATCATACATAGTGATTTTAAGTGGTTTAGAGCACTCAAGGCTCCTAGTCTACTCTTCTACTCCACGAGTAGAAAATCCACTAAGGATATCTTTACAATCTTTAAATCACTTAGATTCCTTCAAGACCAGCAGTCTTGGAACTTCTTTGTTCACTTAGAACACTTCAAGTTCAGCAGACTTGGAATACACTTGATGAGAGTTGAGTTCTTGGGTTGTGCTACTCAGTTTTAGTTAAGCATACGTTCGAAAGAACTGAGTAGCTGCGCAAGCTTTTCTTTCTTGATCATGGAGTTTGGACGTTGAGAGTTCTTGATCATTTTCGTTCTTGCTTGCTCTTTTTTTGAATCTCTGTCTGATTTGCTTATGAAGGCGCCTTTGAAATGTTTCCGTTGAAGGCATCCGTCGTAGCATTTAATGCTTCAGACATTTTTGAGCACCAATGTTGCCTTCCTGGAAATCTGTTATTTTGCCGTCTGGCCCACTAACACATCAGACTTCTTTCTCACCTAACACCTGAAAAGGTGTTTTTAGCAAGCATGTAGTCTTTTCCTTAGCTTCTTCTATACGCTTCTTCGATACATACTAAGGATAAGTGTTGGATCATTGGGATTCCCAAAATGTCAACGTCTCTAAGCCATTCTTCATTTGTTATATTTCCTCCTTCATCAAATAGACGAAACTTGGTGCTTCTGATGTTGACTGGAGAGACACCACGATTATTATCTTTGTACCATGATCGTTGTGTCTAGTTATGCTCGTGCTTGATTCAACCTTGATCAACGAGAACACTACGATCTCTACTTGCTCGTTTTATAGACTACACGTTTCTAAGAGCTGGCTGCGATTCTTGACTTGGCTCGGCTGGTGCTCAGACTATCCCTATGATTTTGAGTGTGGCTTCCAAGACAGACTACGATTCTACCTTGGCTTCTGCAATCTCTTAGCTGGTTCGTCAGATTACGATTCTGTTGAGGCCTATCTATTATATCTCAAAATAGATCAACCTAACAACATTGATCTTTCTTCTATACATTCATTTACAGAATGATAAATATTAAGCACAGATCAACCTAACAATTTTGATCTACCATTAAAGTCATTGTACATATGTTCTATGAAAGACTTTACATATAAGCATATTTATTTACTTTCAACATCAAATTTGAATATGCAATTCCCAACAATCTCCCCCTATTTGATGTTAACATAACCAAGGAGATTTGCATCATATCTTCAATATCTAAATGTAGGATGCTAGAAAGTAAATATGACTTAGTGTTTCAATGAGCAACTAAAATCTCTAGAAGATAATCATGAATTTATTGATGTTTATAAGAGAGAATTATAGTTCAAAATCAATACATCAAATAAAGACAAAAACCTTATCTTCTAGATTTCTTGAACCTTGGAGGATGCACATGTTCGTATTCCCTCCTTTTTCTGCTGGCTTCATTTCGTCTTGTAATTTTTTCCAGCTCATGTTGCTCTAGAGGTTCATTGTGATCATGTCTGTTCATGAAGACAGGATCGCCAATGGGCATGTTTATACCTGTGAGAGATACATCTTGCCGATTAAGCGAACTAGAAATTGGACTTGCTATTAAAATTGGTTGATGATCTACTACTCTTGAAGGCTGAGTGTGAGGCTGCTGATAAGTTTTTCGAGAGTGTTCAGCCTGCTTCCCTTTACTTTTCTCATTATTCCCCCCTTTATGTGAGCATACAGGGTTCGAATGTCTTGAGATAAGAAATTCATGCCTTGTATAAGTTCGTGGAGTTGACTTCTTGACTGACCAATGTCTTCTCGACTTTCTTAGACTAAAGTATCAGTTTGTGATTTATGTTTTTTTGCAGAATGGCCAAGACATCGTCTGTTTGTTTCATCTTATTCAAATAATATGCTTGGAATTCAGTCAAAGAAGATCATAGGCTAGTAAGGCTTTCCATAATGAGTATTTTTTTAGCCTCCTGATTATGCTGAAGAAGGATAACTAGTTCATTATGCTTATGGGTAGATTAGAAGTGAATTTGATCCCTTACGTTTATGCTTTGGATCATTTCCTTGATGATCTCCCATAGTTTCTTTGTAAGCTTAGAGCTCAGGTTGCTTGGAAGAGTGTTGGTAGCATTAATCAAGTGGTTTAACCATTAATGGATGAGCAAAGAGAGAGTTTCTAGATCTTCTTGAATTTCTAAGGTCATTTCTGTGATGCGATAGACAACTCAGTTTTGGTAGGAAAAATTGAGAGAAGCTCAAATATTTTCTGAGTGTCTGAGGGGGAGACTCTTGTATTTTGTTCTTGCAGATTTGAGATAGCAAGAGCAAGATCGAAATAATTGTTATTTAAGGAAGAAGGAATGTCTGAATAAGGTGAAGGAATAGAGGTTTGAGTTGTGGGAGAGAAGGCTGTTGAAGCTAGTAGAGCAGGTGACTCCATGATTTTAGTAGGAGCAATGTTCGTGGTGTCACGTTGTGGTGGAGATAAAGGTGGTTAAAGATTGTACTAAAATGAAGTTAAGTGTATTTGGTTTATTAGTTACAGAATGTTGGGATTCTATAGTTGGAAATTGGTTTAGTGGGTGAAGAACCACTTCCAACCACCTTGGCAGTTCATAAAATTGGTTGAAGTTTGATGGAGTGTAGTGGTTAACTATGAAAGAGATGGGAATAGATTGTACCTCACACTCAGTCTCTGAAGAAGAATGATTGGTGATCAACTTTTGAGAAAAATTGAGGTTGCTTGGGAATCCATGAGCTAGCACTAAAATTACTGGAAAAGCTTTGTAAGTCTAGAACATGTGATCCCAGGAGTTGAGAATCAGGGCTCTGTGATAGGACATCATGGGCAAGTAGGAGAACAACTGATTGTAGTTGGCTCTCCTATATCCATTCCAGCCCACTGCAGTAATCTCAACTTCTTCATCCTCTTCTTCTTCAAGACCAGCTTTCTTTAGAAGAGTCAAAACTTTATGGAACTGTGGGTCAGCTGTCTTGAATTTGTCGAATCATAGTTGGTAACTAGATACAACATTGGAAGCAACCATTGATTACTATAATTTTCTTGAAACGAACATAAATTAGTTGAGCATTTTGAAAGCTAGAGTTTCTTTTAAGAGAGAAAGAGAGGAATGAGCTCTTGAAATTCAAAGGTGAACTGTCAAAAGGCATTTTCAAAATATATTTATAACTTCCCTCCTCACAATTTGCAGAGTGGGGCACGTGTCGAGTTCTGCAAGGCTCCACGATTTTAAGTAGTGTTTAAAGTGTTGATCTACCCGTAGCTCCCCCGTGAGCTAGTGTATCCTTCAGGACGACTACGATTGTTGAGGTTGCTCCACGATTATTGAGTTCATTGCTAAACCTGCTCCACGACCGTTGTCTCTCCAGGTTCTTGTGATGCACTCTGAATTAGCATCCCTTATAGGTTAAGGTTGCTCAAGAAGGGCAAACCTTTTAGTCTAAAATTAAGGGTCAGGTTTGTCCCTAAGGCACATATCAGAAGGGCTGCTTAGACTTGATATAAATGTTGTCATCACAGTGGGCTTCTCTACTAATTTGAGACTACTCCACGGTCATGGTTTCTCTTAGTCATCTCTACAATTTTAACATATCCTTTTCATCTTCATGGTTAGCACCAACTAGAGCATAGAATTTATGGTTATAGATTTAGCATACCTAACTCACTTATCAATTTATTAAATCTGGATTCATCTAAGGTTTTGTAAAGACATTAGCAAGTTAATTTTTAGTAGGGATGTATTGTAAAGATATAATTCCATTTTGAACACGATCCCTAATAAAATTTTATCTTATTTATATATGCTTAGTCCTAGAATGCATGACAGGATTATGTGTTATTGCTATGGCACTTGTGTTATCATAGTGAACTGGTATAGACTTGAAATCAAACCCATAGTCTGCTAGTTGGTTCTTCATCCATAGGATTTGAGCTCAGCAGCTGGCTACAGTAATGTATCCAGCTTCTGCAATTGAAGTTGATACTGAATTTTGCTTCTTGCTAAACTAGGACACAAGTCTGTTTCCTAGCAGTTGGCAAGTGCCACTAGTACTTTTTCTATCAATTTTATAGCTTGTAAAATCAGCATCTGAATATCCTGTCAGTTCAAAGGAGGACTCCTTGGGATACCAAAGTCCTAAGTGAGGTGTGCCTTTGAGATACCTAAAAATTCTCTTTACAGCAGTTAAGTGTGATTCCATAAGATTAGCTTAAAATCTAGCACATATGCATGTTGCAAACATTATGTCTGGTCTACTGGCAGTTAGGTACAGAAGAGAGCCTATCATACCTTCGTATTGAGTAATGTCAATACATTTACCTTTCTCGTCTTTATCAATCTTAGTTGTTGGAGAAATTGGTGTTTTCATAGGAGAGGCTGATTCCATGCCATACTTCTTAAGTAAGTCTTTAATGTACTTGGCTTGGTTAATGAAGATATCTTCATCAGTCTGCTTCACTTGCAGTCCAAGGAAGAAATTCAGCTCACCCATCGCTCATTTCGAACTTGCTCTGCATAAGCTTGGCAAATCTCTTGAACAAGTTTTCATCAGTAGAACCAAAGATAAAAGCATCTACATATATTTAAACTAGTAAAACTTTATCTTTGTGCATCCTAAGAAATAATGTGGTATCTACTCTTCCTCTAGTGAATCCTTTTTCAATAAAAAAGTTAGTTAGTGTTACATACCATGCTCTAGGTGCTTGTTTAAGTCCATTTAAGGCTTTGTCTAATCTATATACATAATTAGAGAGAGTTGGATTGATGAAACCTGGAGGTTTCTCTACATATACTTCTTCTTGAAGTTCACCATTCAAAAATGCACTCTTGACATCCATCTGGAAAACTTTGAACTTCATGTGGGCGGCAAAGGCAAGGAAAGTCCTGATAGCTTCTAGTCTAGCAACAGGTGCGAAGGTCTCATCGTAGTCGATGCCTTCTTCTTGGGAATAACCTTTGGCCACTAGTATTGCCTTGTTCCTTGTGATCACCCCATCTTCATCCATTTTGTTTTTGAAGACCCATTTGCTGCAAATAACTGGGTGACTTCTAGGTCTAGGAACTAATCTCCAGACTTTGCTTCTTTCAAGCTGATTCATCTCCTCTTGCATGGCTTCTATCCAGCTCGAATCTTTTATGGCATCTTCTATCTTCTTGGGTTCCATTTGGGACAGAAAGCTCAGATAGAAACACTCATTCTAGGTGGCAGCTCTCGTCTTGATTCTTGCATTTGGATATCCAATAATCAGGTCTTGAGTGTGATCTCTTGCCCATCTATTCTCAGTTGGAACATCTATTCTGGTGCCTTCTTGTCTGAATTCTTCAAGATCAACTTATGTCTCTTGTTGTAGAGGTTCATCGCCTGGTGTAGTTCTCTTCACGATATCTTCGTCAGGCTTGACGATCCTATCTTCTAGGGCTGCGATCGTGGTGTTGGGTTCGACCACCTCATTCGTAGTGTCTAGATCGTCGACCACAATGCCTTGTGGTACAAACTTGTCTGAGTCTGTTTCATCAAAGATGATGTGAATCGAGACTTCAACACTTAGCGTCTTCTTGTTGAACACTCTATAGGCCTTGCTGTTTGTGGCATATCCAAGAAAGATTCCTTCGTCTGACTTGGGTTGGAACTTAGTCAAATATTATTTTACATTGTTGAGAATATAACATGCACAACCGAACACATAGAAATAACATACATTTGGCTTCTTTCCTCTCCATAGCTTGTAGAGAGTCTTCTTTAGTTTAGAGTGAACAAGAGACTAGTTCTGGGTGTAGCACACAGTGTTGATAGCTTCTGCCTAGAAGTATTCAGGCAGATGAGCTGCTGCTAGTAGAGTTCTTCCTACTTCAATTAGTGTTCTATTCTTCCTTTCAGCTACTCCATTTTGCTGTGGAGTTCGTGGAGATGAGAAGTTATGACTAATGCAATTATCTGTGCAAAACTGATCCATATCAGAGAAGTCAAACTCTCTTCCATGATCACTCTTTAAAGCCTTAATTTTCTCTCCTTTTTCGTTCATCACCAGCTTGAACATCTTGATGAGTTGGAAACTTATTTCATCTGTGAATCTGGTGTAGTCATCCACTACGACCAGTGAGTATCTCTTCCCTCCAAGGCTTACAGTTGGAATTGGCCAAAAAGATCCATGTGAAGTAACTGTAGGGGCTTATCAATTGAGTTAACTGCTTTGCCTTTGAATGAGCTCCTAGTTTGCTTTCCAAGCTGATAGGCGTTGCATGACCTTTCTTTGACGAAGCTGAGCTTGGGTAAACCTGCTACTAGATCTTTGGAGGCCAGTTTTGACATACTCTTAAAGTTGAGATGAGATAACCTTCTATGCCATAGCCAGCTCATTTCTTTAGAGGCTTTAGCAAGAAAGCATACTATCTCATCAGAACTTAGTTGAGCAAGATTAACAGTGTAGACGTTCCCTTCTCTTATTCTAGTTAGCTTTATAGAAGAGTTCTTTAGATCCCTGACTTGACACTAATTTTTGAGGAAGGTGACTTGATGGCCCTTATCATAGGGTTGGCTGATGCTCAAAAGATTGTGCTTTAGTCTTTCCACATAGGCTACTTCGCTGAAGGACACTGCACCATTCCCAGCTGAGCCATATCCTCTTGTCTTGCCAAAGTCGTTATCTCCAAAGATGACTGTTGGACTATCTTTTTCTATGAAGTTAGAAATGAGGGCTTTGTTCCCGGTCATCTGCCTTGAGCATCCACTGTCCAGACACCAAGTTGTGATCGTGGAGCTCTGTTCCTACAGTAAGGTTAAGCTTTCATTTTGGTACCCAGATTTGCATGGGTCCTACATTGTTAGTACCCTTGGGGACCCTAATCTGCTTGACTTTGGGTCTATTATGCAAAGGATTATAGTAGCATACTGCAGCCTTATGACCATATTTATAACATACAAAGTATCTAGCATGATACATGCTTATGTGTGTGTGTGTGTGGATTTTTTCTCCATTTGGACTTGTGTGGATTCTTGGTTGTCTTTCCCTTATACTGATTCTTCTTTTTCAATGCATCCTTGTGATTCATGATTTATAATGAGTGAAACTCAATTCTACTATTCCTTCATGGTTGGTTCGTGGAGTTGGTTTTACTTGACTCCATGATCCTTTGAGGTTGGAGAGTAGTGACTGAGTTACTCTTCTCTTTTCTGAACCCCAGGCCAACATGGGATCCGTTATGTCTTGGGACATGACTTGGATCAAAAGAGCAAGGATGCACTAGTTCTTCCTTTTGTGAGGATTTCACAAATGTAATGCTTCTATTGAAATTTGAATCACTTCTAATGTTAGTTTCCTTTAGCTTTTCCACATATGATTTTGAGGTAGAATCCCCAAAACCTAAACCTGTTCTATCAGATGCCCTTCTTTGACTGGAGATTAGGGAGTCCATGGATGAAGAGGATCTATTCCACATTAAGATTGTCTTTGTGTGTTGAGTTCATTGGTTTGTCTAAAGATTTTATTCTCATCCTCAAATTTAGAGAGAGAAATGGTACTTAGTAGAGCTGTCTCCAGTTCTACTTGAACTTTCTCTTTCTCTTTTTGAAGAAGAGAATAATCTTTAGACAGAACTCTGAACCACTTCATGTATTGATGCAGATCAGATATTATGCCATGTAGTGTAATTCTTAAATCATCAATGTCTACACCAGGAGAGTTAAAGTCGAATATCTCATCGATACTTCATGATGGTCAGTGCTCTTCTTATCCTTTGCATCTTTGGCCATTAGACATAGATTGGCTACTTGAGGCTCTTCAACATCTCCAAACTCAGGATTTGTGTCGTTGTCTGAGTCACTCCACGATCCTCCGGCCACAAGACCTTTGTCTTTCTTCTGGAGCTTTTTGTAGCCTTTGAACTCCATCTTTGGATTTGCTTTTCTCTTCAGCTCTTCTCTAAGAGGTTTGTTGCAGTTTGCAATGAAATGGCCAAGCTTCTTGCAGTTATAGCATAAGTCGTTGATCTGCTCCTAGCTGCTGTTGTTGTTGAATCTCTTAGGTCTGCTACTTATGCCTTTGCGCATGAACCTTTTGATTCTTCTGACCAACATTGCAATGTCCTCATCATTATCTTCCTTAGAGTCAGATTCATTTTCAGCATGAGCTTTGGAGGAGGTCTCTGTTGCCTTGAAAGCAACTCCTTTGTCCTTCTTTCTTCCTTCAGATAGAGTCTTTGCTCGATGGGTTAGTTCTAGTTCGTAGGTAAGAAGGTTGCTATAGAGTTGTTGAACTATCATTTCATAGAGGTTCTTTGATTCTTTGATGGCAGTTGTTTTGGCATCTCACTTGCTCGATAAAGACCTCATGAACTTTATGATAAGATCTTTATTTAGATAGATCTTTCCAAAAGCTCGAAGAGATTTGAGAAGCACATTGAATCTCTCATAGGTAGAAGTGATGTTTTCTCCTGGAACATGGGCGAACATCTCATACTATTGAGTCAGAAGATATTTCTTATTTTCTCTAACTTCTTCTATTCCTTCATGCATAATGAGCAATGCTTTCCAGACTTCCTTGAAAGTTTTGTTGTTAACCACATTTTCGAACAGATCATCTTCTAAAGACTGGAACAAAATGTTCTTGGCCTTTTTGTCTAGTTGGACAGCTTTCTTGTCGTTGTCAGTCCATTCTGATTTGATCTTGATCTGAATTCTATTTGGATCATCTAGAGTTGGTGCAAGCTTTGTTGGAACGTAGGGCCCATTCATAATGGTTTCAAATAGCTCGTCATCTATTGAATCCATGTAGGCTTGCATACTAACTTTTCATTTGGCAAATTTGTCTTTGTTGCACATTGGTGGCTTATTGCCTCCACCAGTCTTGGACTCGCTTATCAGTTGTGCCATTGGATCTACTCAAGCTTTGCAGGCTGGTTGAGAGAACCTACTCTGATACTAATTGTTAGTTCTTAGAGGCACAATAGTTATCTAGAAGGGGGGTTGAATATATATTTTAAAACTTTTTCCTTTTCAAAATACTTATCAGATTTGTTAATAAATTAACCACAACAGAATATATGATTTGTTTGTTCCCCTTTAAGATAAACCAAGTTTATAGGTGATAAGCAGGTATGACAGATATAACAGTTATAGCAAATTTATCATACACAATTATTTTAAGTGGTTCAGAGTACTCAAGGCTCCTAGTCCACTCTTCTACTCCACGAGTAGGAAATCCACTAAGGATATCTTTACAATCTTTGAATCTCTTAGATTCCTTCAAGACCAACAGTCTTGGAACTTCTTAGTTCACTTAGAACTCTTCAAGTCCAGCAGACTTGGAATACACTTGATGAGAGTTGAGTTCTTGGGTTGTGCTACTTAGTTGCAGTTACGCATACGTTCGAAAGAACTGAGTAGCTGCACAAGCTTTTCTTTCTTGATCGTAGAGTTTGGACGTTGAGAGTTCTTGAGCTTTTTTGTTCTTGCTTGCTATTTTTTTGAATCTCTGTCTGATTTGCTTATGAAGAAGCCTTTGAAATGTTTCTGTTGAAGGCATCCGTCGTAGCATTTAATGCTTCAGACATTTTTGAGCACTGATGTTGCCTTTATGGAAATCTGTTATTCTGTCGTCTGGGCCACTAACACATCAGACTTCTTTCTCACCTAACACCTGAAAATGTGTTTTTAGCAAGCATGTAGTCATTTCCTTAGCTTCTTCTATACGCTTCTTCGATACATACTAAGGATGAGTGTTGGATCATTGGGATTCCCAAAATGTCAACGTCTATAAGCCATTCTTCATTTGTTATATTTCTTCCTTCATTAAATAGACGAAACTTGGTGCTTCTGATACTGACTGGAGAGACACCATGATTATTGTCTTTGTACCATGATCATTGTGTGTTGTCATGCTCGTGCTTGATTCAACCTTGATCGAAGAGAACACTATGATTTCTCTTAAGCTCTGATAGACTACGATCTCTACTTGCTCGTTTTATAGACTCCACATTTTTGAGAGCTGACTACGATTATTGACTTGGCTTGGCTGGCGCTCAGACTATCTCTATGATTCTGAATGTGGCTCCCAAGACAGACTACGATTCTGCCTTGGCTTTTGCAATCTCTCAGCTGGCTCGTTAGACTACGATTCTGTTGAGGCCTATCTATTACATCTCAAAATAGATCAACCTAAAAGCTTTGATCTTTCTTCTATACATTCATTTACAAAATGATAAACATTAAGCACAGATCAACCTAACAATTTTGATCTACCATCAAAGTCCTTGTACATATGTTCTATGAAGGACTTTACATATAAGCATATTTATTTACTTTCAACATCAAATTTGAATATGCAATTCCCAATAATCTCCCCCTATTCGATGTTGGCATAACCAAGGAGATTTGCATCATATCATCAATTTCTAAATACTGGTTGCTAGAAAGTAAATATGACTTAGTGTTTCAGGGAGCAACTGAATCATGAATTTATTGATGTTTATAAGAGAGAATTATAGTTCAAAATCAATACATTAAATAAAGACAGAACCTTATCTTCTAGATTTCTTGAACCTTGGAGGATGCACATGTTCATATTCCCTCCTTTTTCTACTGGCTTCATTTTGTCTTGCAATTTCTTCCAGCTCATGTTGCTCAAGAGGTTCATTGTGATCATGTATGTTCATGAAGACAGGATCGCCAATGGGTATGTTCATACCTGTGAGAGATACAACTTGTCGATTGAGCGAACTGGAAACCGGACTTGCCATTAAGATCGGTTGATGATCTGCTGCTCTTGAAGGCTAAGTGCGAGGCTACTGATAGGTTCTTCGAGAGTGTTCGGCCTGCTTCCCTTTACTTTTCTCATTATTCTCCCCCTTTGTGTCAGCATCCAGGGTTCGAACGTCTTGAGGTAAGAAATTTATGCCTTGTATAAGTACGTGGAGTTAACTTCTTGACTGAGCAATGTCTTCTCTATTTTCTTAGACAAGAGTATCAGTTTGTGATTTGTGTTTTTGCAGAATGGCCAAGACATCGTCCGTTTGTTTCATCTGATTCAAAGAATATGCTTAGAATTCAGTCAGAGAAGATTGTAGGCAAGTAAGGCTTTCTGTAATGAGTTTGTTTTGAGCCTCCTGATTATGTTGAAGAAAGATAACTGGTTCATTATGCTTCCAGGTAGATTGGAAGTGAATTTGATCCCTTGCATTTATGCTTAGGATCATTTCCTTGATGATCTCCCGTAGTTTCTTTGTGAGCTCAGAGCTTATGATGCTAGGAAGAGTGTTGGCAGCATCAATCAAGTGGTTTAACCATTGATGGACGAGCAAAGAGTGAGTTTCTAGATCTTCTTAAATTTATGTGGTCATTTCTGTGATGAGATAGACAACTCAGTTTTGGTAGGATGAACTGAGAGAAGCTCAAGTATTTTTTGAGTGTCTGAGGGAGAGGCTCTTGTATTTTGTTCTTGTAGATTTGAGATAGAAATAGTAAGATCAAAATAATTGTTGTTTAAGGAAGAAGGAATGTCTGAATGAGGTGAAGGAATAGAGGTTTGAGTTGTGGGAGAGGAGGTTGTTGAAGCTAGTAGAGCAGGTGACTCCACGATTTGAGTAGGAGTAATGTTCGTGGTGTCACGTTATGCTATTTTCGTGGAGTTAAAGGTGGTTAAAGATTGTACTAAAATGAAGTTAGGTGTATTTGGTTCATCAGTTAGAATGTTGGGATTCTGTAGCTGGAAATTGGTTTAGTGGGTGAAGAACCACTTCCAACCATCTTGGCAGTTCATAAAATTGGTTGAAGTTTGATGGAGGGCAGTGGTTAACTATGAAAGAGATGGGAATAGATTGTACTGCATGCCCAGTCTCTGAAGAAGAATGATTGGTGATCAGCTTTTGAGCAAAATTGAGGTTGCTTGAAAATCCATGAATTAGCACTGAAATTGCTGGAAAAGCTTTATAAGTCCAGAATATGTGATCCCAGGAGTTGAGAATCAGGGCTCTGTGATAGGACATAATGGGCAAGTAGGAGAACAACTGATTATAGTTGGCTCTCCTATATCCATTCCAGCCCACTGCAGTAATCTTAACTTCTTCATCCTCTTCTTCTTCCCTGTCTTCATCACCTTCATTTGAAATTTTCACCACATCCATCATCTCATCATCTTCTCTTTGTTTTTCAGCCTCCTCCACCTCCATAGCTTCAACAATTTCCATTTCTACATCTTCAAAGACTACGATTTCTTGAAGGGCTGAGGGGGCTTCATGAACATCTTTTGGCAGCTCCCCCTCAGTTATAGCATTCTCTGGCTCAGGTTCTTCTAACGACTCCCCCTTAGCTGGAGCAATTCCTTGTTCAGGTGCTTCAAGAAGCTCCCCCTCAACATGAGTTGCATTCTCCTCAATGGCTTCGGGCAACTTCTTTTTAGCATAAATCATAGTCTAATCAGATGCAGTAGGGGTTACTGCATTGTTAAGGTTAACTATCACATCAGCAATGATCCTGGTCTCATCCAAGGACTCATTGTGAGTATCAGTTGTTTGAGGCTCAGATCTTGGTTCAGCCTTCTCAGCATCAATTCTTCTTTCTTCCTCCTTCAAGGCTTCTTCATCGACAAGAATATATTTCTTCCTTCTTTCTTCCTCCTTTCTTCCTCAGCAATTCTTCTTTCTTCCTTCTTTCTTTGTACTATTTTTCTCTTGACAAAAAATATTTTTCATCCTAAAATTTGAATTTATTTTAGTTAACCTTGATAATTTAAATATCAAGTGTTAATAAAATTTATTCATAAAGTAACATTTCCTAAAGCAAGGAGATTTCCTATTTATTCTCAAAATAATTTTATCATATGAAGTTTTCAAAAGCCATCTTGGGATTCTTATTCATTTTCCACAAAAATGAATTTTTCTTACAAGAAAGATATATATATATATATATATATATATATATATATATATATATACAGAATGGATCAGGTCCGGAAGTCCGGACCTGATCAAAAGTGGACCAAATTTTTTTTTTTTGCTTTTTTTTAAAACAACTATTTTTTTTAATATTTTATGGAACTGAAATTTTTCCATAATACAATGTTTTGGGTGTGATTTGGATACCTATACCAAAAAATATATGTACGGTCTGCACAGACTCTACAAACATGTTTTGTTATATGTATCCAAATCACACCCAAAACACTGTATTATGTAAAAATTCAAATTCCATAATTATTTATTTATTTTTTTAGTTGTTTTTAAAAAAAAGCAAAAAAAAAGGTCTGAATTTTGGTCCGGTCCGGGAGTCCGGACCTGATCTGGCCTCTCTCTCTCTCTCTATATATATATATAGATATAGAGAGAGAGAGAGAGAGAGAGAGAAAGAGAGAGAGCAAGGATCAAGTGCATATCCCTTATCTTATTCACCCGTGCTCACCCCCCTTTAGGCGACGATTTCGGTCATTCAACCGTCGTTTATACTTTTAGCGACGCTATATGTTGTCCATCGCTAAAAGTATAGACGACGGTTGTATGACCAAAACTATCGCCTAAAAGGGGGTGAGAACGGGTGAGTAAGATAAGGGGTATGTACTTGATCCGGACCATATATATATATATATATATATATATATATATATATATATATATATATATATATATATATATATATACAAGTTGGATCAGGTCCGGACCTCCCGGACGGGAGAAAATTCGGACCATTTTTTTTAAAACAACTAATTTTTTTTTAATATTTTATGGAATTGAAATTTTTTCATAATACAATGTTTTGGACGTGATTTGGATACCTATACCAAAAAATGGTGGTACAATTTGCACAGACTGTACCACCATATTTTGTTATACGTACCCAAATCACACCCAAAACACTGTATTATGAAAAAAAATTCAATTCCATAATTTTTTAATTATTTATTTTTAGTTGTTTTAAAAAAAAAATAAAAAAAAAAGTCCGAATTTTGGTCCGGTCTGGGAGTCCGGACTTGATCCGGACTATATATATATATATATACAGAAATGATCAGGTAAGGGATCCCTTACTTTATTAAAATAAGGGACTTTTTTTTTTGCTTTTTTTTTTAAAACAACTAAAAAAAAAGTTTAATATTTTATGGGACTGAAATTTTTCCATAATACAATGTTTTGAGCGTGTTTTAAATACCTATACCAAAAAGTGGTGGTACAGTCTGCCCAGACTGTACATACATATTTTGTTATGCGTACCCAAATCACACTCAAAACACTGTATTATGAAAAAATTTCAATTCCATAAAATATTAAACTTTTTTTTTAGTTGTTTTAAAAAAAAAAAGCAAAAAAAAAGCAAAAAAAAAAAGTCCCTTATTTTAATAAAGTAAGGGATCCCTTACCTGATCCTGACCCTATATATATATATATATATATATATATATATATATATATATATATATATATATATATATATATATATAAGTGAAGTTCTTTTATGACTCATTCCTTTAGCCATGTGCTGACACATAACTTTATAACAATAACTATAAGCTATATACTCCCTGTTTCTGCTCAATCTGTGTACATCGAATTTCATCCGAGCCTTTGAAATTTATCAAACAAATCTGAGCCATTAATTTCAAAATAAATTTCCAAATTACATGTTTACCCCTTGGCTCAAAATTTTCTTATAAATATGAAGCTTTTCACTTCATTTTTCTTTACCAATTCACAAAGAAAAGCTCGATCTCCTTGCCTACATAATTTCTCTTTGAAAAGGCTTTCTCTCTATCTTCTACTTATAATTCTAATCTTTTGAAGAAGATAACAATTGGTCAAGTATTTGAGATAAGTTATTGAATTGCTTTATTTATTTTATCTCCTAAATTGTTATAAATATACAAATATAAATTGTTATACACACACACACACACATACACACACACACACACACACACACACACACACATATATATATATATATATATATATATATATATATATATATATATATATCATCTATTCTTATCAATTAATAGATCAGTTTAGATACCGATATTTGGAGATATTCTGTGACACGAATATTATTCGAACGATGTTGAAGTTCTAAGTGATCCTTTATTGATATAATTTATTTATATAAATATCATAAAATAGATCAGTTTTAGATACCGATATTTGGAGATATTTTGTAACACAAATATTATCTGAATGGTATTTGAAGTTCTAAGTGATCTGTTGAAAATATTTATATAAATATCAGATTGTGAAAGAAAATTTGGTCAGTACTTAGATACTGATATTTTGAGATATTTCTTCACAAGAAATATTATCTGGACGGTATTTAAAATCCTACGTGGCTAAATTTTTACAACATGATAAAATATAATATAATATCTTGAGTGAAATAGATTTATTTGTTATATTAAGTATTGTTTAATTGATCAAATTGTTATATTTGAGAATTGCCATTACAAGTATTTTGCACACAACATTATTTATTTATAAAATACTTGTTATATTTTATAAGTTATTTAAACTTATATATTGTTGACGTCGGGATTTTTATTTGTCTCTTTTTTTTCTTGTCTTTTGGTGTTCTCATTTTAAGTGAGTTTTGTTTGAAAAAATAAGTTTAAAAAGGTCTGACATATATATGTCGACGATTTGACTGTAAGAGTCAACAGTTGGTATTTTTAAATCGTTACGCCAACTCAATCGAGAAAATGTTTATACAAAGACCCGTGTATTTGAAACTGTTTAACTGGTCTGAGAAACCAAAATTTGTTAGGGTTCAGGGGCTTGATTAAGCGGAGGGAAGGTGTTAGCTATCCCCAACTTTCGTGATAACACGGTTACCACCACTTTTCATTTAATCTTTTATCTGAGTATATGTGTGTGTAGGGCCCATGTGCAGTTGTCTGGAAGTAGTGTTATGCCTCGTTTGCACTTATATACAAAGGGTTTGACTTTTGTATAAAAGTTCAATTTTAACAAGATATAACAGTGATGTTTTGTAAAAATAGGTTTTTTAAACTCTTGTGCTCAATAGTAACTGAGGCCTTTGATACTTCCATTTTATTAAATGTTCGGCTTGATTGCTTTTATTTTCGAGATGCGAGGCATCTTCGAGAAAATAAGATACATAGCAGTGCCAAACTCCTTGTGGGCATGAGAGCCATCTAAAGAAATTCAGACACCGTAGATAATTTACAAGCTGGCTGCAGTTGGAAAATGTCCATCACGGGAACCGAATCTAGATTCAGAAGCTGAATCTTTGATCACATGATTCCTAGGCGCACATGAAAAAGCAATATGTACAAAAGCTAGAAAAAGAACTAGATTTGAGTAAATCTAAACCATTCCAGCCTCAACGGTTCCAGTTTAGTCATTATGAACCAGTTAAAGTTAGAAATAGCCAGATTGAGGCAAATCTAGCCCGCAGGTTGAAAGATTAAATATCTACATTATGAAAGCAATAAAGTAGATATTTATATAAAAGCGGTACATATATATATATATATATATATATATATATATATATATATATATATATATATATATATATATATATATATATATATAAGCAATAAAAAGTCACGGATCGACGATCCGGGCATACCCACATAACACAACTCTCAACGTCAGTAGAAATAAATATGTAGAAGTAATAAAAAGCTTAAAAACCTAAAAAATCTTACAGTGGGCTGCCAAGAAGACTTCAGATAACTTTTGACAATTGAAAACTCAGTTTTCACCTGTTAAACTTCAGTATGTAGCAAAACATGAGCTTACAAATGTTTAGAAAGAAGAATCACTCAGTTTAGAGCACTCTACCAGTGTTTACAGACTGAAATGGATAGAGTTTTCTCTCCTTTTCTCTTTTTTTTTTCAAATGAGCTGCCAAGAGCTCATATTTAAAGATCAGATGGCCGCGGGTCTACCCGCGGCAGCCGCGGGTCTACCTGCGACTTCTCGGGGTGCCCTGGGCCATGCGAGTCCTGTCGTCTCGACTTACGTACACTTTGGCTACGCAATATCCGCTCGAACCTTCATAACTTTCAATTTGGGCTTCCGACAAAGGAGTGTTGTACCTTTTCGAGAAGCTGTTATCGAGAGCTACACAATGACATGGGATTAGAGGTTGTATAAAGACAGGAAGATGGGTCCATGACCAGATCTCTAAGTCTTAAAAGTCTATCCATTGTGCTGTCTTGTGTAGTTGTCACTCGGGATTTAAGCTATGGTTCTTGTGGAACACTTTTGTATGTAGTGTGGATTGAAATATGTTGAGAAAACATGAATATAGCATTAAGATGGCAAAATGATGATTTTTCCCCCACCGGTGTTATCTCCAGCTTTTGCGTAGATGTAGCAGTCGTTGCTCAGGGTTATCTCTGAGATTGGGCTGCTGTGAATGCTGAATGTTTTTAGAGTTATCTTTGAGGTGGCTTGACCTCTCGGGGTTATCTCTAGGGTTGAACTGAGTGTCCCAGTATTGTTTCTGAGGTTGAAACTGACTTTTCTGGGGTTATCTCCGGAACTGGAACTGCATCCCTCGGAGTTATCTTTGAGGTTGGAACTGAATCTCCTGGGGTTATCTCCGAGATTGAAACTGAGTATCTCGAGGTTATCTTTGAGATTGAAAATTGGATTTCCCGGGGTTGTCTCTGGGATTGAAATTGTTTTGACTTCCAGGGTTATCTTTGGAAGACGATTCTGCCTTCCTATAGGGTTAGCAGCAGGAATACAAAATTTTGAGTGTCTACAGATGCCCCTCTTTATCATATTCATGCGATGTAATGGCATAGATAGGATAAAGATCGCTAGACACTTGAAATGTGACAAGATAATCATGATGCAAATAGAATGCAGCATGATGCGAATGTATGTTGAGTGTATGGAGGAATGGAATGGAGGATTCCCCATAATTGAGACTAGAGGATGTTGACATTGGGGTAATCACCAAAGTCCTTGATCCTAATCGCAGACTTTCTACGGCAGATGTTCTTTTCATGTGTGAGAGACTCTGGGGAATTGTGCTTTAACTGCTGAGGATCTGTATAACATATTCAATCATCAATTCTTCATGATGATGATGGTTTTCCATGGTTTGCATCATCAGGTCTTTCTGACGCTTCGTTGGAGTTATTGCCAACGATTTGTACTGTCAGGGCTGCCTGACCTTCGTTAAGATGTCTTTTAGCGACTAATATCATCAAACTATTTTTGATGTTTCACTGGAGTTACTGCCAATGGTTGGTGATGTCAGCGCTGCCTGACCCTCATTGAAATGTCCTTTAACGGCTAACATTATCGAACCACCTCCGATGCTTCGCTGGATTTACTGCTAACGGCTGAGGATGTCAGGACTGCCTGACCCTCGTTGAAATGCCCTTCAATGGCTAACATCATCGGACCACCTCCGATGCTTCGCTGGATTTACTGCCAACGACTGATGATGTCAGGGCTGTCTGACCATCGTTGAAATGTCCTTCAATGGCTAGCGATGTATAGAATCTCCACTGGGGAGGATTTTTGACAAGACATGTGATTGTGGTTGTGACAATTCCAGAGCTTCTAGATGATTTGAGTCATCACCTCTCGATCTATTTGCATGCAAACGAGGTAAAAGCTGTGTTTGATCTTCCTTTTTCCATTTGTGAGGGGCAAGGGTTCTGATGTTGATTTACATTGCAGGATCCCGGCTTTACGCAGCCTCGAGGGAACTGGTTCAGCATACATTCTCTGTACTAGACTCTTCACCCAGAGTACCGAGAGATTGTGCATGCTTGGGGTTTTTAGGCATTCTTTTCCATCCTCCCCGGTTGTTGTCCCTAGAGTTACCTCAGGGCTTTGTCGGAGTGCTGATTTCACCAGACTTAATCTCTCTATTTTCTGGATTGCGAGGTGATGATAACACCGATGGATTGGCGATTCATCACTGGGATGGATTTTTTTTGGGCGCCAGTGCCTTGTGTGACTGACATTTCCCTGACTGACGTCAAATCCTTGTTAGGAGTCCTGGCTACAGCGCCCAAAGGTAGAATAGTCCGTACTGGTCCTTTGAGTGTAGATGCCGTGAGTGGGGCTTTGACTGAGCCATTACCCGATGATCGGAGGGTTAGGGATCGCATTCTTCAGTAATTGTTCTTGATCATCCTCAGGGGTTGTTTCCTGGCTGATAACTCTTCCACGGTGTCATTCGCTTTAGTCAGTGCCATACGGGAGGTGGACCATATTGAAGAGTTTGATTGGGACTCCTACACCTTTGCCTACTTCCTCAGAGGAATGCGCCTACACTCAGAGGGCATAACGGAGGCTTGGCTAGGATTTTACCCATTCATGCTGGTGAGTATTTTCTCTTTTGATTTCCCTTATTCGGGTTGAGAGTTTTGACTGACCGCATATATTTGATCTTATATTGGCAGTTTTTGGCCTACGAGAGGATCCCATGTCTTCGTCCCATTAGCCTGTTAGGTTTAGACACCTATCCACGGGGACGACAATGGCATCACTCCACTTTGATGGAGGTTCCTGTAACTGTGGGTTTCACCCATTCGCTCTTATAGTTGGAGTTGTTGACAGCTGATGTCATTACATGGGTTCCTTGCTCTGAGGACCACTTGACAATTGATTTCAAGGGTGGTTTCCTGACTGGTGTCGAGTATATGATGTCCACCTATCAGATTCCTCTCTTCACAGACGGAGGTTGGAAGCTCTATTTAGGAGAGCGTGCTATTAGGAGCACCTCAAGAGAGATTCACATTCTGATCTGTCCTCTTGCCATGCATTGTTGGCCTTTGTTGCAGCCGATCATTGATATCCCATTGATGGGTGTTGATGGCTTTACTTTGTCAGAGGGATCCTTCACTAAGGAGGCTTTTTACCGCTGGTGGTTCCCTCGCACCATTGGAGCCCAGACCCGCGCCACACAGTTTATGGGGGATATAGTTCTTGGCTCCGTCATGATGGTAGATTGGATTGTCTATGTCTGAGAGCCTACTCATCTGATACAGATTGATAATTTGACCAAGTAGTTGGACCGGGCACATTTCTTTATCTGACATTTGGGCCGAGATCCTTTCGAGGTGGATACTTTTGATCCTTCCAGCTCTGGGGTTGGCCCTTCAGGTGGCCCATATTCAGATGGTTTTGTCAGTGCAGATCCTCTGTTGTATCGGCCTGATATCCCTATTGGCAGGGATTCAGTTACTCGGGGAGGAGTTATATTTGATGGATAGGTTGGGTGATGTGGACATCAACACTATTGACTTCTTCTGATGTATTTGTTGCTATATCTTTTGATAGGCCTCTGTTAGATATTGGGCTGATGTGCCCCATTCTCGTTATATATTTTGATAGGCCTCTGTTAGATGTTGGGCGGTTGTGCCCCATTTCCCTATATTTTCCAGTTGTATATAGAGATGATGTACTTAAGAATGTATGTATGTTGTTTTCCATTCCCTACATCATATTGTCATCTATTGTTTATCATGCATGTATTATGTTATACATATGCATTTCCAGAGATGAGTTTAGCATTGACCCCTAGATGGTCTAATGACACGACTGTAGACACTCGAAATTTTCTGCACACCTGTTATTGACATTGCAGGAGGGCAGATTCGTCTTTCAGCCATAACCCTAGAAGACAGCTCACGTCCATTCCGGATACTACTAGAAGTTTAACCTCAACCCCGGAACACACACCGGGAGTAACAGTTTCAACACCGAAACACACACTGGGAGTAACAGTTCCAACCTCAGCGATAACCCTGAGGCCTGCAGTTTCAATACCGAAAATTCCATCGGAGAAGACCGATTTATCTTGGAGATAACCCCGAGATATTTCGTCTCAGTCCCCACACTGGGAATAGCAGATTCCAACCTTGGAGATAACCCCAAGGAAGGCAGTTGCAGTTTCGGAGATAACCCCAGAAATGCTTGTTTCAAATGCATGCAATCAGCTTTAGAACACTTGGCGCTTACACCGAGGCACTCAGTACAAGACCTGGCAATAACACCAGGAAGACAGGCACACCTCAGAGATGACACTAAGGACCTTCAACACTTGCAGCAGTTCAATCTCAGAGATAACTATGAGCAACGTCTTCTTTATCAGCCAAAACTGGAGATAACCCCGGTGAGGGGCAAAGTCATCATCTTGCCACCTTGACGCCACATCACGTCGTCTTAACATTTCAGACATACATTTACACAGTAATGTTGTGACGCCCCCAAAATTAGGTATACATCACCCATCTTGAGTCCCCAGATGCATGGTACATAATTCAAATACAACGTAATAATACAACTGTCGTGTACAATACGACAAAACATAAACTGTGAGTTTGAATACAAATATTGTCTACTATAGAGTATACAAACTCAAAAGGAGTCCTTATTACAATTATTATCACACTATTTCACAGAATAGTGAGGACTACTAATGCACCATCTAGGACCATCACTCTGTTCCCCGACTAGTCCCGCTACATTCTCATTTCCTGAAGAGAACAATGAAAGTAAAAGGGTGAGCTCAACTAGCCCAGTAAGAAATATTATAACTAAGATAATGCAAAATAAATTATCATTAGTCTTCAACAGTGTTAAACTGATAAAATTTAATAACTATCAAGTTTAACTGCAGCGAGACAAGCAATCCATTAGAAGAGTCAAGTAGGGAATAAAATATACTATCTTCTATGATTTAAAAGGTTTTTCATCACTTTTATCGCTGGGACTCAGCTTAATAAATAATCCACATCATCGAATCACCCCTGCACTACGGCCAATGATATTCTTTAGTATCACGACCACGAATTATCCATGCACTACGGCTAAAAATAATCATGTTTTCATCAACGGTCCTGATTATGCCATAAAACAATTCATCTTTGCACTACGGCCAAAGAGAATTCATAGCCATAATCATACCAAAAACTGTCCATCAATGCACTACGGGCCAATGAAGACTTTTTCCACATCATTTGTAACATTACGGTCATGATTACACTGAATAATCCCTGGTCATAATCATACCAAGTCCATCTATGCACTACAGGACATAAATGACTTTCAACAAAATATAAACATGAGGATGATGACAATGATATAAGAATTCAATAAAACAAGTTCAAGAATTAATTTATCTAGGAACTGATAACGTCCAAATTGTCAACATGATACTGTTTTGTAGAGTAAAATTCAAGAATGCTCAGAAGAATATTTCCATGAAAAGATACTGGATGAGGCGCAAATATCAAGGATATTCCACTAATTTTATGGAGTATAGAAGTCAAAGTTTTAACCAACTGAGTATAATAAAGAATGGAATAACAAAAGAAATCACCATGCATGCGATAGACCGCACAGATAGGTTATTCCAACAGAAAAATAAATAGTGGAACCAGGTCATGCGTAAATGCACCGACAGGATATTCTGACAGAATAATAAATAATAGAACCAGGTTCGGCGTAAACGCACAGACAGGATATTCCGACAGAATAATAAATAATGGAACCAGGTCCGGCGTAAAGCACAGACAGGATATTTCGACAGAATAATAAATAATGGAACCAGGTCCGGCGTAAAGCACAGACAGGATGTTCCAACAGAATAATAAAAATATAATAACAGAAGAATTTCACCAAGTATAGGGTAGCCCGCGTATACAGGTTATTCCAACAGAATAATAAAGAATGGAATAACAGAAGTTCTCTTCATGAATAAGAAAGAAAGAATACCCTTTACGAGTACAACAAATAATATCCCTTACCGTAAAAGAAACTTGATATCGGAGTAGTGAAGTAGCAGAATACTTTTCTTCTCTCTCTCTATAATTTCTCTCTCTAGAGTTTCAGTGAATTCGTAAGAAGTAATGAAGGAATGAGCTTCTATTTATAGAAAAATGGACTGTATAGTAACTAACTCATGAACGGTCTAGATTAATTTACTTTAATCTGGCGGTCCATATTTAAAGCAAAATCTTTTAAATAAAATATAATATATTCTATTTATAATCTAATAAAACGAATAACTTTATAAAAGATTTTACTATGCAAACACTATGCATGCACTATGCAAATACTATGCATAATAAAATATAATATATTCTAATTATTGTCTAATAAAATAGATAACTTTATAAAAGTTTTTTGTTTCATATAAAAAGATTTTACTATTAGCCTAATAAAACGAATAACTTTATAAAAGTATTCTGTTTTATATAAAAAGTTTTTCCTGTTTTATTACATTAATAATACTAATAAAATAAAACTGAGTAATTTATCACGTAAGCCTCAATAATCAATACCGTATACTACTATGCAACTATACGTATTACTGTACTTTTACTACCGAGTAGTTCAACAGTGTTAACGGTAAAACTTCCGCCGTTATTTTCATAAAATATTTTTGTCGTTTTCTCAATCCGACAATAATTCCGTTGTGGGGTCCACCAATAATTGTGCTGTCGTACGAATATTCTCCGATAAAAATAATATTCCCCGACCAATCGAATATAATACAACAACTTGCATACTTTGTAAAATTTATAAATACTATCCACAACTATAACATTATCTCAAATTCACACCATAATATTTATAAAAATATTTCAAAAAAATTAAATCTTTATTCATAAAATCTGGGGTTTCACAAATGTCCCACAAGAACCAAGGAAAACCAATCGCGAGTGACTATTACGTAAGGTAACGGATAGAATTTGAAGCTTGAAGACTAGAGGGCATCATCCCATCTTCCTGACTTCGTACAACCTCTAATCCCATGTCATTGCTTAACTCTCGACATCGGCGGTCCGGAATAGGTCTTACATACCTCAGTCGGATGCTCGGATTGCAATTCTAAAAGTTTGAGCAGATATCACGTTGCACGCATGCATGTACTTCGAGACGGCAGGACCCGCGAAGCTCGGGGCACCCCGGGCAGCCGCAGGTACACCTGCGACTCCCCCCTCTATAAATAGAGGGCTTGGGGTGGCCATTTTAAGAAGAGAAAAGGCGAGGAAGCCCTGTCCAATTTGCTCTGTACTCACCCTAAACTGAGTGTTTTCTCATTTTTAACACTTGTAAGCTCATATATAGCTACTTTTTACCGGCGGGAGCCGAGTGTTCATCCATTTCAAGTTATTGAAGTCTTCTTTGGTAGCCCACTGTAAGCCTTCTTACACACTTTAAAGCCTTTCTTTTTATCTTTGCACATACTATTCTTCACGTTGAGTGTCGTGTTGCGTGTGTAGGCCCAAAATTCAGTCCGTGGTTTCCTCCGTGGTGGTTGATCGCTTTTACATCTTTCTTTACTTTTTTGATCCCTCGTGGAGGTGCTTCGTGGTGGTTAATCATATTTGTATATATATATATATATATATATATATATATATATATATATATATATATTTACAGCTTTTATATATATACCTGCTTACTGCGTTTATATCAATTGCGGCATCATGTAAGCCTAGGAATCATGTGATCACAGGTTCAGTCCACTGAATCTAGATTCGGTTCCCGTGATGGACCTTTTTCAGTTATAAGCAGCTTATAAATTTTTTCACGGTGTTTGGATTTCCTTGGATGACTTCCATGCCCATAAGGAGTTCGGCACCGCTTTGTATATTATTTTCTTGAAAGATGCTTCGCATCTCGAAAATAAAAGCAATTAAGCCGAATATTTAATAAAATGGAAGTGTAAAAGGTCTCAATTACTATTGAGCATAAGGGTTTGAAAAACCTCTTTTATAAAACTTCACTGCTATATCTTGTTTAAAACTGAATTTTTACAAATTCAAACCCTGTGTATATAGGTGCGAACGAGGCCTCACACTACTTCCAAATAACAGCACATTGACCCACACACACACACACATTCAAATAACAGTTTCTTGAAAAGTGGCGATCACCGTGGCAACACGGATGTCGGGGGATGCCTAACACCTTCCCTCTGCATAAGCAAGTCTCCGGACCCTAATGAATCTCGATTTCACCGACCTGTTTAGCAGTGTCACATCACTGGGTCAATGTGCAAACCTTTTTTCGGTTGTGTTGGTACAACCATATAAAATACCAACTTGCGACTCTTAATAGTCCATCGTCGACATTATACATGTCGAACCTTTTTCACTTGTTTTTTCAAACAAATCTCACATAAAATGAGAACACAAAAAAACAGGTAACGAAAAGGGACAATTAAAAAATCCCGACATCGACAAGTGGAGACTTTGTTGGGGACACCAGTAAGAGGACTTAAGCCACTATTACAAGCTTTTTCAAAACTGTTATATGCTTATGTGTGGATGTTGCATTTACATTTATGATGAATGTGTACAAAAGCATTTTTTACTGCACTGCAATATATCTATCTGTGATATTAGTGCTTCACACATGTCATCATTTTCATAAACGGTGAGACACGTTGTATATGAATGTATGCTGTGTGGTTCCTCCACCAGGAGGCTATCCTGTCGGTGTTTGATTACTGGACTCGTAGGAATACTAATTCCAACGAGACTCAGGAAAGGCACCACCCAAATTCGCTCCAGTTGAAAAACCGAATTAATTTTCCGTTGAGTAAATTGTGATGATTTGGGAACCTTCATGCCAAAAAGCCGCGAGAGAAACCTAAGATAGGTTAGCCTTTGATAAACCAAACACGGAGGAAAGTCTCTTCATGCTTTCTCATTTTAAATTACTTGTAAAGTCAATTACTTGTAATTTACATTCCATATTCATCTCCATTTAATGAGAAATATGAAGAAATATGTGCATATACATATTTAGATTAACATGCTATCCTGTATTACAAACAGCTAACATCCGTTTTGCAGGATCATAATCCCAAAACGGACATATCACATAGCATGTAAACATTTACACAATCCCTAAAACTAAACCATACAAGTTTTGTCGCAGGGAAGCATTCAGACCTATTACCCGGTCAAAGTTCAAAAAGGTCGCAGGCCTACAACCAATTATGTCTTCATCTGACCAATCTAATCCAGTTTCTCACGAAGAATTTGACGGATTAAGTAAACAAATTACAGATTTGGCTGTTCTGCTTAAAGAACTACATCAATTTACTCAGGGTCCAAAGATACCCATACATGTTGAATCCTCTGTACAAGGAGGAACTCAGGGTTCTGACAAAGCCATTACAGTACCTGAACTGCAATTGGATACGACCAACAAAAGCCATGATGCTGCCCATCTCACAAGAGATCCAGACATCGGTGACATCAGAAAGAAAGTTCTTCAAATGGAAGAAACCCTTCGTTCTATCAAAGGAATTGGAGCACACGGGAGTGTCTCCTATGCCGATCTTTGTATATTCCCTGGTGTTCATTATCCAGAGAAGTTCAAAACTCCTAACTTCGAAAAATATGATGGGTTAGGAGCATGCTAGTCTCCTTCCCTTGGTTATGAATATTCCCTCATCACCATCAAAATATGAAACATTGGAGGACAAAGTAACGAAGAGAGCGACTGCCAAAGCCCGTCGGGATTTTGCCAATAGAAGGGAATTTATATACCTGGGCCAACCTATAGAGGCGATACTTCAAATGCTAATCAATGAAGGACGGTTCAATCCTGATGGAGTATGTCAGTATCACTTCCATTCTCGCGGTCACGGCACGAAAGAATGCTGGGCACTCCGCCACCTTATTCAGAATCTAATCGATAGTGGTGTCCTGCAACTGGCAAACAACGATACCGTGTTATTTGAGAGTGAAAATACCTATCCCACTAAATGGAAGGGACTAGTAGCAGTTATATCCAATGAGGCTGATAAGACTGTTAAACCATTCACAATTCAACTCAAGGGAATTAACAATCCTTTGAAAGTGGTTGCTCCAGAGCCAATCAACCTACCATTCTGACCACAATATCCTGTTGTCAGCTCACAGAAAGTTCCTTAGAATTATGGAGAAGCTGAAGGATCCACATCTCATACAACTGCTGCAGTGTCGAAGGAAAATCCACTGTATCTTCCCCAACGGGTGATGAAGCCTGCTATTAAATCAAAGGGGAAAATTCCCATGGAGAAGGCTGAGAAATTCCTCCATGCTATGGTTCATAATGAAACCAAGGTGGTTTTAAGCTTAAGAGAAGCTCCACATCAAATCTCAATATTAGACTTGGTTTTAACTTCCGAGGATCACCGAAAGATTTTGATAAAGGTTTTGGAAGAAGCCTACTTCCCGAAATCAGTGGATGTGGAAAAATTTTAACACTTGGTTCATCACATTTTCAACAATAATGTGATCTCTTTCACTGATGATGATATACAGCCCGAAGGGACCGGTCATTGCAAGCTGTTACACATTACGGTTTTATCCTCTGGATACATGTTAGTTGGAGCCTTGATAGATGGAGGTTCGTCTCTGAATATCTATCCTTATGCTACCTTACTGAAGATGAATGTCAATCTCAAGTGAATCCAAAGTAGCCATACAATCATCAAGGCTTTTGATGGATCTTGCCGAAATTCAGTCGGAGAGATGGAGCTGCCAATTGAGATTGGTCCCCATACATTTTTTGTATCTTTTCATGTGCTCAAAATAGATACAGGATACAACATGCTTCTAGGGAGACCGTAGATTCATATGGTCGAGGCAGTCCCCTCCACTCTGCATCAGTAACTTAAATACATTATCAACAATATCCTAGTCACAGTCAACGCTGAACCGGAATATCTGCAACATGGTGACCTTCCACTCATCAATGTCAATTCTGATGTTGAGTCGGTCAGTTTTCATGCTTTGGAAGTAAGCAACACTCAATACCATTCTATTGGGATGTCATTTCCTATACCCAAGATTTCTGTTGAAGTAATGGCAGCTACTCAAGAAATGAGGTCATTGGGACACCAACCGGGACAAGGGCTGGGTAAAACTCATCAGGGTATTAAGCACCCGATTCAAGTGACCAGTCAAGCTGGGATAGTCGGACTAGGCTATTCTGCCAGTTCCAGGTACAGGAATCCACATAAGCATAAGCAGATTCCTTCCACTTCAGCCACACGGCTATTATCTCCACCTATAAATCCAGAGCCTGCTCAAACTCCGGTAAAGGTGCCAGCCCACATAATGGCTATGTTATTTCCTAAGCCGATACCGATATAGGAGAAGGAAGTCAGGCATACGCATCATTGTCCATGACGAACATACAAACAGATACAACCCAAACGATGATTGCCCAGACATAATATCATCATTCGGGAGAAGGAAGACGATGACAACCCCTCCATCACTGCTGTCCACCAGAACTTTTCCCTTGCCAATTGGAGCAGCACTCCTTGCATTGGTCGACAACGGTAAAATGGGCAGGACTTCTTTCTGCCCTGTAAATATCATAACTGCTTACTTTTCTATAAAATATTAGCAGTTATTTTGTCCGTACATGCTAACACTTTATATGATTAAATAGTTTCATATATATTAAGTGAAAGCATATTTTGTTTTAGGATTCTAAACTTAGATATGCATGTACTTGCTGATAAGATGCGTCTTCTCCACAAGGATTGTAACTTCGATGAAAAGTTGGACTCCGACTTGATGGAAACACAAGAGGACATTGAGGTGCCTCAAGAAATCAAAGAATGGGTCGAAGACAAACCTAAATCCAACCTTGATCAAACCACCTCTTTCAATCTTGGAACCTTAGAAAACCCTAAGTTACTCCAGATTGGTTCAGACCTTACCCCAAACCAGAGGAATGACATGGTTACGCTACTAACCCAATTCCAGGATGTGTTTGCATGGTCTCATGAGGACATGGTGGGTTTGTCCACTGACATTGTCCTTCATCGCCTTCCCATCAAAGAGGGATTCAAGCCAGTCAAGCAGAAACTCAGGCAAATTGAAACATGAGTGGAGTTTAAAGGTGAAAGAAGAAATTATGAAACAATTTCAAGCTGGTATTATCATGGTGTTCACCTATCCTGAATGGATATCCAACATCGTTCCCGTGCCTAAGCCTGGAGGAAAGGTGCGAGTTTGCATGGATTATCGGGATGTGAATAAAGATTGCCTTAAAGATAGCTTTCCCATGTCATTTAACCACATTCTCATTGACAATACTACTCAATACATCATGTACTCCTTCGCTGATTGCTTTGCGGGGTACCATCAGATCATGGTCGCTGAGGAGGATCGTGAGAAAACTGCTTTCATCACACCTTGGGGAACCTTTTGCTACAGACGGTTGTCTTCCGACCTCATCAATGCCAGAGCTACCTATCAGAGAGCTATGCTGGCTCTTTTCCATGACTTAATGCATAAAGAGATAGAGATATACGTGGATGACATCATCGTCAAGTCCCGAAAGGAGGAAGACCACCTAGACCATCTCAAAAAGCTTTTCAACAAGTTGCGTAAGTATAACTTGAAGTTGAATCCAGCCAAGTGCGCCTTTGGCGTTAAATCAGGTAAGTTGCTAGGATTTCTAGTCAGCCACAAAGGGATTGAGCTGGATCCCACCAAAATCCAGGCCATTACGAAAATGCCCATTCCTCAGACAGAGAAGGAAATACGGGGGTTTTTGGGAAGAGTCAACTTCATTAGTAGGTTTATTTCTTAACTCACAGCAACCTGTGAGCCTATCTTCAAGCTGTTAAGGAAGAACTTCTCCATGAAATGGAATGATGAGTGCCAAAAGGCCTTCCTTACAATTAAAGATTAGCTAGTCAAAGCTCCTATTTTGGTACCACTCAGGGCTGATGTTCTCCTGTTCATGTACCTATCCATAAGTGACAATTCCATGGGCTGCATGTTGGGTCAAAAATACGATAGAGGCCGAGAACGAGCTATCTATTACCTCAGCAAAAGATTCAGCATCAGTGAACACAAGTACACTCTAATTGAGAAGACTTGTTGTGCTTTAGCATGGTCTACCATGAGGTTGCAACATTACCTCCATGGGCACACAACTCATCTCATATCCCGCGTAGATCCTCTCAAGTTAGTATTCAGTAAGCCCATACTGAATTGTCAATTGTCCAGATGGCAGTTGATTCTACAACAATTTGACATTGTTTACGTGACACAAAAGTCCATTAAAGGTCAAGGAATCGCGGATCAACTGGCCGCTGCACCTTCAGGGGATTTCAAACCCTTGGAAACATACTTCCCCGATGAAGGGGTAACACCAATTCAGCAACACCATCAGTACGATACATGTCAAGCATGGAACATGTATTTTGATGGAGCTGTTAATATGGAAGGTTCTGGAGCTGAAGCAGTTCTAGTATTCGGTAAGGGGAAGCAGTATCTCGTCGCCGTTAAATTGCAGTTTGTCAGCACCAATAACACAGCTGAATATGAAGGATGCATCATGGGGCTAAAACTTGCCCGTTCAATGGACATCAGGCGGTTAACTGTCTTTGGGGATTCAGAGTTGGTAATCAAATAATCCACGGGAATCTATCAAACCAAAGAGCTACATTTGCTGTCTTACCATCGACAAGTTTTACAGATGGCTTCGGAGTTCGAAGAAATCTCCTTTCTACACATTCCTCGAAATAGGAATGACTTCGCAGACGTGCTAGCAACTTTGGCCTCCTTGATTCACATACCTGACAAGGAATACATGCCAAGCATCACATTAGCCCTGCAAAAGGCACCAGCCTATGGGAACTATGTTAGAGAAGTATCGGATGAGCTACCTCCCATCCAATAACCTTGGTATCAGCATATCAAGGAGTACTTGCGAGATGGATCTACACCCGCTGAGGCGAGCCAGACTTAACGAAGGCAGATTCATCGACTTGCTATGAAATTCTACCTGAGCGAAGATGCACTCTATAAGAGAGATGCAGGACTAGGTCTCCTCAGATGCCTGGATAAGGATCAAGCTCAGAGACTCATGGATGAGATCCATGGTGGAGTCTGTGGCCTACACATGAGCGGCCCTTTACTTGCAAATAAGATCCTCAGAACAGGACATTATTGGCTTTCTCTCAAGGCTGACTGCAATGACCACGTCAAGAGATGTTATCAGTACCAAATTCATGGGAATGCTATCCACGCCCCTCCACGGGAGCTCCATAATATGAGTTCACCTTGGCCCTTCTCAATGTGGTTAATGGACATGATCAGGCCCATTGAGCCTAAAGCCAGTAATGAACATTGCTTTAACTTCACCATGATCGACTACTTTACCAAGTGGGTAGAAGTAGCCTCCTTCCCCAGGGTTTCCAAAGAAGACATCATTGCTTTCATCAGAAACAATGTCATTTGTTGATATGGACAACTAGAGGTAATTATATCAGACAATGCTAAGAACCTCAACAACAAAATGATGGAAGAGTTATGCAGTAAATTCCACATCAAACACCTTAACTCCGTCATCTACCGTCCAAAGATGAATGGTGCTGTTGAAGCGGCTAACAAAAACATCAAGAAAATCATGCAAAAGATGTCCACCAACCACAAAGGATGGATTGACCTGTTGCCTCTTACTCTGTTAGCCTACAAAACATCAATGCGCACTTCTACTGGGGAAACTCCTTATGCACTAACCTATGGGATGAAAGCAGTACTCCCCATAGAAGTAGAAATGGAATCCCTCAGAGTGTTAATAGACGCTCAGCTGGATGAAGATCAATGGGTACAAGACAAGTATCACCAATTATCTCTAATAGATGAAAGGCGAATCGCGTCTATCTTCCATGGTCAGTTATATCAACAAAGGATCGCCCGATCCTACAACAGAAAAGTCTGGCTATAGCAGTTTAAACAATATGATTTGGTTTTGAAGAAAATCATCGACAACCAAGATCAGTCTAATGGAAAATTCTCTCCTAACTGGGAAGGTCCGTTTATTGTCAAGGAGGTATTGGCAGGAGGTGCTCTCAGATTGTAGGAAATGGACGGCGATGAATTTCCATAACTAATCAACTCAGACACCGTGAAACGGTACTATGTCTAAAGTTACCATCAAGCAAACATCCTGGTGTTGGATCATCAGATCACCAGTCATTCCGGTTATTTAACCCTTTACCACATACAACTCTTTTCCACACTTTGCCCCTCAGGGAAACATACTCTTTAAGCCAGCAGCCTGGCTTCACTGCGCTCTTACAACTTTGGTCATCCCACTAGGGATTGAACCTCTTGCATTTACAGTTTATCCCCCCAAACATGGGATCAAACTTTTCACCCTTGCAGTTTATCCTCAACCTAGGATTAAACTTCGTTCCCCACAGTTTGACCTATACATGGGATTAATCTTTCTTCCCCGCAGTCTGACCCTGCACATGTGATCACGCTTTTTAACTCGCCCTAAGGGGCGAACTACGTCGACCTGATCTCCTTGATACACAAGAGTATGTAGGCAACAATATTTTATATGGCCTGGTCGCAATAAAACAAAAATAATAAAAACACTTCTACACCATTTTCCTTACAAAAAAAAATACAACAAAAACATTCCTACACCCTTTCTGCCACTTATAACGTTGAACCTCTTACACCAGGTTCAAACTACGCAGACCTGATCTCCTCTTCAATAGAAGTACGTAGGCAGCAATTCATGGTTCGGTCTAACCCCCTACCAAAACACAAATACTTGTCAATGGTACTGGGATCAAACTTTAAACCATCACATTTCATTTGGCTTTAATCCAAAGGGATGGAATTACCTGAACTCCATTACCTGAACTCCTCCTAAATAGGATATTCGACGACCATCTAAGCTGCGGTTGTACCTCAAAGAGTAACATCAATGCATAAGAGATGGAATTAACTAGGCTCCTCCTAAATAGGAGTACTGGCGACCATCTGTGGTGCGGTCAATCTTAGAAAGGAAAGCCACACTCCTCTCCACATTTCCATACAGAAACTAGTCCCAAGACACCAAAGATGGTAGGGAAATACACAGATCTATGATCTATTCTGAACTATCCAGAGACAACTCAATGTCTATCCAGCAAGGAGGAATTCAGAATACGTTAAGATCACAAGCCATAAAGAAGCAGGCAAATATCAAGCAAGTATTCAAGCATATCTAAAAGGAAAGTGATCAAAAATATATTTCCCTGCTATATATAATACTGTTTGATATACACAATGTAAACTGTACATGACAAAATGGCTAAGCTAGTATGTGCAGGAAAATACAAAGCTATCTACAGATCGGCATGCAGGTGAGCTAGCAGATCTAACATTGCATCTCTCTCCGAAGAAGGAGGTAACGTTGTGGTCTCCTGTACGAGGATATCCACATGAGCCAGCAAGTCCGAGGCCATCTGTATAGTGACGCTATGCTCATCGATATATGCACTCATCTCAACAAGCATACCAGTGGTAAGGGACCTCACTATAGTACTATCTGTGACGGCTACATCCCGGGTAGAAATGGCACTGTCCCGCTCAACTATCACTGCATCCCTGGCTGATCTGGCCTCATCCCGCTCAACAACAGTGGCATTTCTAAGAGCTAATGCCTCGTCCCTCTCTAACAGAGTTGCGTCTCTTCCATCAAGAGCTTTCAACATCAAGGCTCTAGCCTAATCTTTCTCAAAGGTCATCAGATGATGACTTTGCTCAAAGTACTGTGCTGGATTCTGAATCACGATAGTGCTAGTACTGGGAGAATCTAAAAGAACTGCTGGCAACCCAGTAAATGGCTCCTCCTCGATCTGAGAATCAATGTCCTCCGTGGGCTCTCCACCATCTGAAGTAATGCTCGGCACTGTGGATACTACCGCAACTGATGAAGTCTCTGTCTCCATCCACGCGGAATACTCTGCAAAATAACCCGGATGGCTAACAGAAAAAGCAGCTATCTCACGCTGATCCCAACAAGCATACACACTGGATCGGTCCTCTGCTGATAGATGGCGAGAAGTTCAGCGCTGACCTAACGCGCCATCAAAAGGATGAAAGTCTTGGAATTAGTCAAACTGCGACATCACGGCCAGTGGGTGATAGGTAGTCATGCCCCTCAAACCAGCCAGAGGGATATAATCCATGCCCGGAGCATGAGTAATGAAACTAAATGGCGAACTGAGCCCCGAACACGATAAGATAGCAAACGAATCTACAATCCCAGTTAAGAATATGGACCAAGATGTAGGATCTGTACACTCCGTAGGCTGAAAGGAATACGACATAGCTATCTAATGGGTGAAACAATACCCGTGTCGTCTGAATGTGCCAATCGATCTCAAGTGTGACATAAACCACACATACAGCATGACCGAACTACCTGTGAATACCCCTGTAGGGTAAGTGCTACAGAATGTGGCCGACCTCAGTGTCTCTGCCATGATCATCGGAATAATGGTATAACCCTCCTTGAGAGCTCTCACTGCCATAATAACGCCGATGTCTAACTCGTCCATTTTATCGGGGCATGTATACGTATGATAATACGCACAACATCAATGCGTCCACTCTGGCCAAATGCCACTGGTCCTCTGGTATGGTAAAATCCCCAGAATACCGAGCATAGCTATCCTCATAGCTAAATCTGTCAATTAGAAAATGTTGGAATATCACGTGGCCAGATGTGATCTCATCCTGTACAACTCTCCACCTTAGCCCGGTGAGAGTCATAAACTGTCGGCTCATGTCACCAAGGGCCATATGCACGCAAGGTCTGTCAAGTGGCAACATCATCAAATGTGCATACTCCTCCAAAGTCAGAGTCAACTCCTGGGTCCCAAATCAAAAAACCAGCCTCTCCGATACCCAGTGCTCTAGCATGCTCTCCACAAATCTTGCCGGAACCTGAAACATCAGAAGGGTCATGGTATGCTGCAACAGCTGATCTACGATCACCCTATCTGGGGGTGACATACTATCATACCAATATCTCAGACGGGATGCCACCAATAATGGTGGGGTGTGATCTATACGGTTGACTGTCGAAGAAGACATCTATGTGGGCCGTATCATAATATCATCCAAGGGTCAATGCTGAATATCTCTGGACATACATACATATGCATAACATGATAAATGCATGACAAGCAATAGATGACAATATGATGTAGGGAATGAAAAATAGTACATACATTCCTAAGTACATCATCATCTACAAACATCATCTCTGTACAACTAAAAATATAGAGAAATGGGGCACAGACGCCCTACTACTAACAGAGGCCTATCAAAAGATATAACGAGAATGGGGCACAGCCACCCAATAACTAATAGAGGCCTATCAAAAGAGATAACGTGAATACACATCATAAGAAGATAATGGTGTCAATATCTACATCATCAATCTTGTCCACCTGATGTAACTCCTCCTAAGTCACTGGATCTCTATCAACAGGGATGCCAGGCCTATACAAAGGAGGATCTGCGTCGGCAAAGCCAAATGGGTCATCTGAGGGGCCAGCTCCTATGCTGGAAGAATCAAACGAATCTGCCTCTGCCGGATCTCTGCCCAAATGTCGGATAAAGAAATGTGCCCCGTACAGTCGCTGGGTCAAGTTGTCAATCTGTGTCACATGAGTCGGATCTCGGACATAGGCTAGCCAATCCGTCATCATCACGGATCCTGGAACCATATCCCCCATGAACTGAGTGGCTCGGGTCTGGGCTCCAATGGTGCGAGGGATCCACCAATGCTGGAATACATCCTGAGTGCAAGGACCCTCTGACAATGCAAAACCGTTAACACCCAACAATGGGATATCAATGATAGGTGACTGCGACACATGCCAATAACGCCTGGCAGGAGGCAAGATCGGTATACTAATCTCCCCTGTGGTGCTCCTAATAGCATGCTCTCCTAAATAGAGCTCCCATCCTCCATCTGTGAAGAGAGAAACCCTACGGGTAGAAATTACATACTCGACACCAGTCGGGTACCCATCCTCAAATCCAATGGACAAATGCTCCCCAGAATATGGAATCCATGTGATGACATCCGCTGTCAACAACTCTAACTATAGGCGACAATGAGTGAAACCCTCAGCTACGGGGACCTCCGCCAGTATGGAATGATGCCATCGCCGTCCTCGTGGGTAGGTACCCAACCCTAATACACTCACTAGACGTAAACATGAGAGCCTCTCATAGGCCTAAAACAACTAACACAAAGGCAAACATCTGCTATCAGTTAACACTCTTAACCTGTACATGGTAAATGACAAGAGAAATACTTACCAGTAGAAATGGGTAGAATCCTAACCAAGCCTCGGTCAAGCCCTGCGAGCGCATACACATGCCCCTGAGGAAATAGGCAAAGTTATAGGAGCCCCAATCATACTCTCCTCTACGATCCACATGTCGCGTGGCGCTGATCAAAGCGAACGACACCGTAGATAAGTTATCTACTATGAAGCAGCCCCTAATGATCATCAGGAACAATCGTCGAAGAATGTGATCCCTGACTCTGACATCAGCTGGTATGGGCTCACTCAATAGCCCACTCATAGCATCTACGCTCAAAGAACCCGTACAGACAGTCCTGCCCTTGAGTTCCTCGGCTGGAACTCCTATCAAGGATCTGACGGTAGTCGGGGTAATATCAGCCGTGCAAGGCACTGGCTTGCGAAACTCCAAATTTTATGAATAAAGATTTGATTTTTTTCAAAATATTTTTTTAAATATTATGGTGTGAATTTGAGATAATGTTATAGTTGTGGGTAGTATTTATAAATTTTGTAAAGTATGCAAGTTATTATATTATATTCGATTGGTCGGGAAATATTATTTTTGTCAGGGAATATTCGTACGATGACACAATTATTGGTGGACCCCACAACGCAATTATTGTCGGATTGAGAAAATGACAAAAATATTTTATGAAAATAACGACGGAAGTTTTACTGTTAATACTGTTGAACTACTCGGTAGTAAAAGTACAGTAATACGTGTGATTGCGTAGTAGCACACGGTATTGATTATTGAGGCTTATGTGATAAGTCACTCAGTTTTGCTTTATTAGTATTATTAACGTAATAAAACAGAATTTTTTTTTATATAAAATAGATTACTTTTATAAAGTTATTCGTTTTATTAGGCTAATAGTAAAATCTTTTTATATAAAATAGAATACTTTTATAAAGTTATCTGTTTTATTAGACAATAATTAGAATATATTATATTTTATTATGCATTATATTTTCATAGTACCTGCATAGTATTTGTATAGTAAAATCTTTTATAAAGTTATTCGTTTTATTAGATTATAAATAGAATATATTATATTTTATTTAAAAGATTTTGCTTTAAATATGGACCGTCAGATTAAAGTAAATCAATCTAGACCGTTCATGAGTTAGTTACTATGCAGTCTATTTTTTTTATAAATAGAAGCTCATTCCTTCATTATTTTCTTACAAATTCACTGAAACTCTAGAGAGAGAAACTATAGAGAGAAAGAAGAAAAGTATTCTGCTACTTCACTACTCCGATATCAAGTTTCTTTTACGGTAAGGGATATTATTTGTTGTACTCGTAAAGAGTATTCTTTCTTTCTTATTCATGAAGAGAACTTCTGTTATTCCCTGCTTTATTATTCTGTTGGAATAACCTGTATACGCGGGCTACCCTATACTTGGTGAAATTCTTTTGTTATTATATTTTTATTATTCTATTAGAACATCCTGTCTGTGCTTTACGTCGGACCTGATTCCACTATTTATTATTCTGTCGGAATATCCTGTCTGTGCTTTACGCCGGACCTGGTTCCATTATTTATTATTCTGTCAGAATATCCTGTCTGTGCGTTTACGCTGGACCTGGTTCTATTATTTATTATTCTGTCAGAATATCATGTCTGTGCGTTTACGCTGGACCTGGTTCTATTATTTATTATTCTATCAGAATATCTTGTCGGTGCATTTACGCTTGATCTGGTTCCACTATTTATTTTTTTGTTGGAATAACCTGTCTGTGCGGTCTATCGCATGCATGGTGATTTCTTTTGTTATTCCATTCTTTATTATATTCAGTTGGTTAAAGTTTTGACTTTTATACTCCATGAAATTAGTGGAATATCCTTGATATTTGCGCTTCATCCAGTATCTTTTCATGGAAATATTCTTCCGAGCATTCTTAAATTTTACTCCACAAAGCAGTATCATGTTGACAATTTGGACGCTATTGGTTCCTGGATAAATTAATTCTTAAACTTGTTTTATTGAATTCTTATATCATTGTCATCATCCTCATGTTTATATTCTGTTGAAAGTCATCTGTGGCCTGTAGTGCATAGATAGACTTGGTATGATTATGACCAGGGATTATTCGGTATAATCATGACCGTAATGTTACAAATGATGTGGTAAAAGTCCTCAATGGCCCGTATTGCATTGATGGACAGTAGTTGGCATGATCATGACCATTAATGAATACACAAATATTCTTGGCCCGTAGTGCATGGATAATTGTGGTCGTTATACTAAAGAATATCCTTGGCCGTAGTGCAGGGGTGATTCGATGATGTAGATTATTTATTAAGCTGAGTCCCAGCGATAAAAGTCATGAAAAACCTTTTAAATCATAGGAGATAGTAGATTTTTTTTCTCTACTTGACTCTTCTAATGGGTTGCTTGTTCCGCTGCAGTTAAACTTGATATTTGTTATATTGTATCAGTTTAAAACTATTTAAGGCTAATGATAATTTATTCTGCATTATCTTAGTCATAATATTTCTTACTGGGCTAGTTGAGCTCACCCTTTCTTTCACTGTTCTCTTCAGGAAATGAGAATATAGTTGGAACGAGTCGGGAAACGGAGTGATGGACCAGATGATAGCATTAGTAGTCATCACTATTCTACGTAATAGTGTGATAGTAATTATAATGAGGACTCCTTTTGAGTTTGTATACTCTCTAGTAGACAATATTTGTATTCAAACTCACAGTTTATGTTTTGTCGTATTATACACGACAGTTGTATTATTAAGTTGTATTTGAATTTTGTACCATGTATCTGGTGACTCAAGATGGGTGATGTATACCTTATTTTGGGGGCGTCACAGTTGGTATCAGAGCTTAGGGATATGATCCCTGGCTGAGATGTGATGCAATAACTAGGAGGGGAGAGACGGGGGAATTCTTTAGCTAGTATGACCTACCTAAGTTAATTTGGTATTTAATTGGTCAGTCAGAGTATAGGGATATTATGTGATACGTTAATTAACCCTTGTTTTGTTGCAGTATTTGAAAATGACATCTAAAAATATCGAGATAAGCAATGGAGCACAGGAGACCGTTGAGTCTCCATAGATCAATAATCAGGACAATGTGCAACATGAAGACAATAATCCTCATGTAAACAACAACATTGATCAATTGACGAACGATAGTACGTTTAGGAGTTTTTTAGAATTCATGCAATATCAGGCGAAGGCGGCTCCTGTTCATAATGCAGGAGGAAACAATGGCAACCCACGGTTGGTCACTGCTATGCAATTCAAGGAGCTGGGACCACCGAAGTTTTTAGGAAAGCTAGAACCACTTACGGCAGAGATGTGGTTAAAGCAGATCACCAAGATATTTGATGTCTTGGGATGCTTCGAGGAGCAAAAGGTTCCCTTTGCCACCTTTATGTTGCGTGAAGAGGTAGATCACTGGTGGGAATCTATAAAACGTACCCAGCCTGACGCACTCAAGATGTCTTGGGAGAAGTTCCAAGAGCTGTTCAATGACAAGTACTTTTCCGAAAGCATTCGTCACATGAAGGAGGTGGAATTTATCAAGTTGGAGCAAAATAACATGACCGTGTCGCAGTATGAAGCCAAGTTTATCGAGTTGTCCCGATTTGCGTCCCACTTGGTTGATAATGAAGAGAGAATGACGCGGATATTTTTAAAAGGTTTGAAGCCGGAGATACGTCAATATCTTATTTCTCATAAACTGTGTTTGTATTCAGATATTGTAAATAGGGCTCAGTTAGTGGAGTGCCATAACGAGTCAACGCAACCAAAAGAGAGCAGTCGGTAAAATAATAATACCGGTGATAACAGTAATCAAAGAGGTGACAATAAACATGGAGGGAATCAACATACCAGAAATGGTAACCACTTCGGTGGTAATCATGGTCAAAATAATAAGAATGGACATTTCAAGAAGAGGAGATTCAACAATGATGAAAAGACGTCAGCTCCAGCACCCATTGTTAAGGAAGGAGAACGACCACCTATCATATGCTTCAAATGCGGAGGGGAGGGACACATCAGTTCAAACTGCGCGATGCCGTCCAAAGCATGTTATAATTGTGGAAGAGAAGGTCACTTAGCCCGATTTTGTAGTTCACCGAAGACAAGTTCAGCTAAGATGGAGGCACCAAAGGCCGTCCCAGAAAAGTCAAAGCCGGTAGTTTAAGAGAGAGCATTTTTTTTTCGTGACAAGGAACCTGAATAAAATTATCACGGGTATGTTAGTTATAAACTCTTGTGAAGTCTATACCGTGTTAGATACCGGTTCTACTCACTCTTTTATTTCACCTAGTTGTGTTCAATGTTTGAAGTTAACTCCGGAGAAGTTATACTTTGATATATCTGTTTAAACTCAGTTGGGAGAAACCTTCGTTACCTCCACTATTTATAAATCTTGTTCAAATCAACACTTTCACGTTACCTGTCGATCTTATCTCTTTGAAAATACTTGTATTTGATGTAATTTTTGGAAATGATTGGTTAACTACTCATCATACTTTTTGTAAGGTTGTTAGCTTTTATACTCCTAACCAACCTGTTATGCGAATTCGAGCAATCAAACCACTAAAGTCAATCATTGTCATATCAAGCTATAAGTAAAGAGCCTGATCCTTTCGTTGTTAACTTCCTTGTGTGGAATGCACTGAAGCCAGACTTTCTGTAGGCGACGTTGTGAATGATGATGGCAAGTTGATAGGTATCAATGTGACGTGCTATCCAAGTCTTGGATGAGGGTCACAGTTTTGAACGATATTTCTATTATTAATAAAGTTCCTGACGTATTCTTGAAGACTTCTTAGCCTACCCCAGAGCGTGAAATCAAATTTTGTATTGACCCCAGTACAAAACTCATTTCTTAAACCCTCAAATATTTCTTCAACTAAAACGAACGTATTATGCGCCAAAGACGTTGGATCGAGCTGTTGAAGATTACGATCGTACCATTCAATATCATCGTAGAAGTGCGAACGTGGTAGCTGACGCGTTGAGTAGAAGATCGTATGCGAGTGAGATGTTGTTAACACAAAGACCCATTTCGTATAACTTACAAATGATGAAGATAGAGTTAAAGACTCTAGGGACCCATGTGAAGATAGCGAATATACGAGTAGAATCGACTTTAATTGATAAAGTTAAAGCCGCTCAAGCTACATACTCAGAGCTGATGAATGTGAAGAAGAAGGTTCAAGAGAGCGTTATTCTAGAAGCAAGAATCGATGAAGAGAGGAAATCCCAACCCTCGATTTAATTGACCCATTTGAAATCCTTGATCGAGTAGGAACTGTGGCTTATAGACTCGTTTTACCGCTAAGTATGTCGCTTGTTCATAACATTTTTAACGTATTGATGTTACGTAAATATGTGGACGACCCGAACCACATTATTGATTTAGAACCGGACGAGATAGCGGATAATTTAACGTATGAAGATGTACCTGTTAAAATCCTGGAATGTATTCAACACTCAAAGGTTATACCTCAAGAGTTAGAATATGGTGAAGTGTCCTCATCTGTTCGGCATACCAGGTACGTACGTAAATTTTGAGGGCAAAATTTCATAAGGAGGGGTGATTGTGAAACCCCAGATTTTATGAATAAAAATTTAATTTTTTTCAAATATTTTTTTAAATATTATGGTGTGAATTTGATATAATGTTATAGTTGTGGGTAGTATTTATAAATTTTATAAAGTATGCAAGTTGTTGTATTATATTCGATTGGTTGGGGAATATTATTTTTGTCGGGAAATATTCGTACGACGGCACAATTATTGGTGGACCCCAAAACGGAATTATTGTCGGATTGAGAAAACGACAAAAATATTTTATGAAAATAATGACGAAAGTTTTACCGTTAATACTGTTGAACTACTCGGTAGTAAAAGTACAGTAATACGTGTGGTTGCATAGTAGCACATGGTATTGATTATTGAGGCTTACGTGATAAGTCACTCAGTTTTATTTTATTAGTATTATTAACGTAATAAAACAGAAATTTTTTTTTATATAAAACAGAATACTTTTATAAAGTTATTTGTTTTATTAGGCTAATGGTAAAATCTTTTTATATAAAATAGAATACTTTTATAAAGTTATCTGTTTTATTAGACAATAATTAGAATATATTATATTTTATTACGCATAGTATTTGCATAGTGCCTGCATAGTATTTGTATAGTAAAATCTTTTATAAAGTTATTCGTTTTATTAGATTATAAATAGAATATATTATATTTTATTTAAAAGATTTTGCTTTAAATATGGACCGTCAGATTAAAGTAAATCAATATAGACCGTTCATGAGTTAGTTACTATGCAGTCCATTTTTCTATAAATAGAAGCTCATTCCTTCATTATTTTCTTACGAATTCACTGAAACTCTAGAGAGAGAAACTATAGGGAGAAAGAAGAAAAGTATTCTGCTACTTCACTACTCCGATATCAAGTTTCTTTTACGGTAAGGGATATTATTTGTTGTACTCGTAAAGGGTATTCTTTCTTTCTTATTCATGAAGAGAACTTCTGTTATTCTCTTCTTTATTATTCTGTTGGAATAACCTGTATACGCGGGCTACCCTATACTTGGTGAATTTGGATGTTGTTAATTCTTGGATAAATTAATTCTTGAACTTGTTTTTTTTAATTCTTATATCATTGTCATCATCCTCATGTTTATAAAATGTTGAAAGTCATCTGTGGCCTGTAGTGCATAGATGGACTTGGTATGATTATGACCAGGAATTATTCGGTATAATCATGACCGTACTGTTACCAATGATGTGGTAAAAGTCCTCATTGGCCCGTAGTGCATTGATGGACAGTAGTTGGCATGACCATGACCATTAATAAATACACAAATATTCTTGGCACGTAGTGCATGGATAATTATGGTCGTGATACTAAAGAATATCCTTGGCCGCAGTGCAGGGGTGATTCGATGATGTGGATTATTTATTAAGCTGAGTCCCAGCGATAAAAGTCATGAAAAACCTTTTAAATCATAGGAGATAGTAGATTTTATTCTCTACTTGACTCTTCTAATGGGTTGCTTGTTCCACTGCAGTTAAACTTGATGTTTGTTATATTGTATCAGTTTAACACTGTTTAAGGCTAATGATAATTTATTCTGCATTATCTTAGTCATAATATTTCTTACTGGGCTAGTTGAGCTCACCCTTTCTTTCACTGTTCTCTTCAGGAAATGAGAATATAGTTGGAACGGGTCGGGAAATGGAGTGATGGACCAGATGATAGCATTAGTAGTCCTCACTATTCTATGTAATAGTGTGATAATAATTGTAATGAGGACTCCTTTTGAGTTTGTATACTCTCTAGTAGACAATATTTGTATTCAAACTCACAGTTTATGTTTTGTCGTATTGTACACGACAATTGTATTATTAAGTTATATTTGAATTCTGTACCATGTATCTGGCGACTCAAGATGGGTGATGTTTACCTAATTTTGGGGGCGTCACATGGCTCCCCTCCAAACTCCATACCTGTGATAAACCGCCAATCCATCGGCGTCATCAGCACCTCACAGTCTAGTAAATGGAGAGACTGAGTCTGGTGAAACCATCGCTCAGATAATGCCCTGAGGTAACCCCAAGGACAAGAATGCTCCAAATCCCCAATCATGCACAATCGCTCTATAGTCAGGATGTAGAGCCTGGTACATAGAGTGAATGCTGAACCAGTTCCCTCGAGGCTGTGTAAGGCCGGGAACCTGCAAAATACAGATTGACATCAGAATCCTTTACTCCTCAGCAATTGGAAAGAAGGAAGATTAAGATCTAAGCTTTATACCTCATTGGCATGCAAATACATTGAGGGATGTTTACTCAGATCACCCAGAAGCTCTGGGTTTCCTACCTGAATACTCGAGAGGTCCCTACGGGAAACATGCGCAGCAGGAGCGGGGTCCGCAATTGGAACATCCTCCTTCTCATCCTCGACATCTGGTACATCAACCCGGACTGGACGTATCACCGCCTCCACCAACCAACGAGGCTGTCTAACGGAACGGGGTCGAGGCACTTCAGAAGCGCTCCTCCGTACACTACAAAAAAATAGATCATTGGCGAAGGTAGTATTAGCGACGGCAGTATCCCCGTCGCCAATAACATCATTCTCGACGGCATAGCCGTCGCTAATGAGTCAAGTCGATAATAACCCTTCTCAGGCCCAAATTTGGTGGGAATTTTTTGGTGCGCGTGGGAAAAGGACATAGGTGACGGCCTTTGCCGTCGGTATTGAGTGCCGTCGAGAATGGGTTTATATTTTCCTTTAGTCACTGAATTTTTTTTCATTTCTCTAATTCATTTTTCTCCCTCTTCTTCCTCGCGCCGTCGCCGGCTTCTCTTTCCCGTCGCCCACTCGCCTTTTATTGTTGTCGCCGTCTCTCTTCCTGTCGTCATCCCTTTCTCTCTGTCTCTCTCGACTACAATGACCCTCGCTCTCTGTCTCTCTCGACTGCAACCCTCATTTTCTGTCTCTCTCGACTGCAAGTCCCAATTTCAGTTCTATTTCAGAGCAACTAAGGTAATGGGTCCATTCTTCTGACTGATTTATTTACTTGTACACACTTTTTTTGTTAGTTAATTTTGCTTGTACACATTTGTTCTTACTATACATGTTGTGGGATTTTGTGGTGTTGGTTTATTTTATTAATTTATGTTGGCATTGTTGTTTATCAACCATGTAATGCTAGTCATATGTATGTCCATTTAGGTTAAATACAATGATTTTATTTATGATTAAATAGATACAATTGTGTCGAGATGTGCTATTCGGGATAAGAAGTTCAAATCGAAAACCAAGTATTATGTTGAGGATAGTATAATCTCATAAAAAATTAGGAAGAATAATTTGTGTTGTCAGGACTCATTGCCAAGTAGTTTGGAAAAGGTTGTTTTGAGTGAAATATATAAATGTATTTGATCAATCTCATTGTATATCTGGCAGAGGATCTTTCTAGACTAAAATTGGACATTATCAAACAATCTCAGTGTTCACAACTGTTATAAACATGCCTGGAAATTATAATTTTATATTTACAATGGTCTACATGACTACAAGTAAATGGTTAAAGGTAGAGTATATTTTATGCAGGCCTTACACAATTTTGGGGAAGGGTCTTTTGGGTACTGCAAGATCAAGTTTGTTTATGTCAGTTTACTGTTCATCTACGTGGTAAGCATTTATTGAACGGAGCATTGTGTTACTGTTATATATTCCTTCCATACCACAAAAAGAATCCCATTTGCAAAAATTACAAACTTAAGGATATATTTATGTTCTATGTTTACATATTGTAAAATGGAGAGTTTATTCCTTATATTACAAAGCCTTTTATAGACTAAGACTCATGCTATATAAGGAAAGTAAATCAATAACTAGCACATATTACTCCACATATTATTCCTAAAATCATGCTCCTACAATCATGCTCTTGGAATCCTCTAGAATTCCTAACACTCCTCCTCAAGCTGGAGCATGGATATAATCCCTAACCCTAAAGCTTTAGTAAACACGTCAGCAAGTTGATCGTCAGTCTTCACATGATTGGTGGATATAATCCCTTCTTGTATCTTTTCTTGAATAAAATGACAGTTAACTTCTATGTGTTTGGTTCTCTCATGAAATACTGGGGTGGACTGGGGTGGGGTGTGGGTGGGTTTTAAAAACGTTTAATAATAGTTTGTGACCTGATAAAAAATTAGTATTCTTTTTGTTATACAAAAATAATCCTTACATTGACAAGTGCATATTTTCATATAGTTTAGGAAGCTTAGAAACCCGTTTGAGATTCACTTAGTAGGAGTGAATCTCAAATAGTCCCCGTTTTGGGACTGTTCTTGTATGTTTCGATCTCACTTAGGTCGGTGTTAACGACTTGAGCACGTCTTTATATTTTTTGAATTTTCGGTCAGCATATATCTCTTGATGTTCTTCGGGTGCATATTTAGACTACGATATGTTAGTCTATTTCGTGTACTTGAAGACCATGGGGAGGTGCTGCTGAAATTTCTAAAAAATTTAAAGATGTGTTCAAGTTATTGGCATCAGTGAGGCGATACATCTGGGAATGTGATAGAAGCCTGACCCGTTAGAGTGGGAGATGAAGTTAGGAAACTCATAAGCTTGCATATACATTAACTTGGAGACTTGATTGTGTTTGTCTAACTTTCCATATATATAGTAGACAGTTATCTAAGATGTCTGTTGATCGAAGTTGGATGGAACGTAGGGTAGCCACTAATAAGAGTGGGCTTAGCTCTGAGTACCATAGTGCAGTTGAACAGTTTCTCAATTTTGCGTTTGAGCAAGTCAGCGGCGATGAGATTAGATGTCCTTGTAAGAGGTGTATGAATGAAGTGTGGAAGGAAAGGAGTGATGTCATGTGCGACTTATTTGCGTATGGGTTCAAGCAAGGTTATACGACATGGATCTATCATGGGGAAACCTAGTTAGATGAACATGAATCAGAATCGGAATCTAGAGGTGACGAAACCTTTGACTGTACTAACATGATAGTCAAATCTGCTGGTTCATACTTCCAATGGAATACAGACAGGGATGACAGTAGCGTCGAGCAAGAGCTGAATGACGGGGCTAAGGGTTTCTATGAGTTATTGCATGAAGCAGCGACGCCACTATATAACGGGCACGAAAAGCACACCGTCTTATCTGCTGTGACTAAGTTTTTACACTTCAAGGATGAGCATGACTGTAGCGAGAGAGGTTTTAATGAACTGTTAAGCATTATGAAGGAGTGCTTACCTGCAGGTAATAAGTTATCGGAGTCGTACTATGATGTGAAGAAAATGGTCAAAAGGCTCAATCTAGGGTATGAGAAGATCGATTCTTGTGACAATGACTGTATGTTGTATTACGGTGATGTCAATAAAGATAAGAGGTCATGTGATATTTGTGGAACAAGTAGATACCGTGAACAACGCAAGAAAAAAGGGAAAAGACGTGCCGAGAAAGATCTTACGTTACTTTCCCATTGCCCCGAGGCTTCAGCGGTTGTTCATGTCAACACATACCGCCAAGGATATGAGGTGGCACTTTACACGGGACATAGTCGAAGGTCAACTGATGCACCCGGTAGATGGGCTTGAGTGGAAAAATTTTGATAACAAGCACCCCTCATTTGCTGAAGAGGTTCACAATGTTAGGCTTGGACTTGCTACGGATGGGTTTAAATTCTGTATTTCTTTATTTAATTTATGTCATTTATAATTGTAATTTGTAATTGTATTGCAAATACACACATAGCACCGCGTAGGTATTAGACACGCGTTAGAACTTACGGAACTCGATTCCGACATACGGAAGCCGAGTTATCGCCCAGTTTGCAAAACTCAACAACACTTCGGTAAAAAGCCAAACAATAGGTTAAAACCCGCATCATCCATCCGAATGACACGCAAAAACACACATAGCACCGCATAGGTATTAGACACGCGTTAGAACTTGTGGGACTCGATTCCGACATACGGAAGCCGAGTTATCGTCCAGTTTGCAAAACTCGCCAACACTTAGGCAAAAAGCCGAAAAAGAGGTCAAAACTTGCATCGGCCATTCAAATGACATGCAAAAACACACATAGCACCTCGTAGGTATTAGACACGCATTACAACTTACGGGACTCGATTCTGACATACGGAAGCCAAGTTATCGTCCAGTTTGCAAAACTTGTCAACACTTAGGCAAAAAATCGAAAAAGAGGTCAAAACCCGCATCAGCCGTCCGAATGACACGCAAGCACACACATAATACTACGTAGGTATTAGACACGCATTACAACTTATGTGACTCGATTCTGACATACGACAGCCGAGTTATCGCCCACTTTACAAAACTCGTCAATATTTTGGCAAAAAGCCAAAAAAGAGGTCAAAACCCGCATCGGCTGTCCGAATGGTACGCAAACACACATATAGTACTGCATAGGTATTAGACACGTGTTACAACTTACGAAACTTGATTCTAACATACGGAAGCCGAGTTATCGCCCAGTTTGCAAAACTTGCCAACTCTTAGGCAAAAAGCCGAAAAAGAGGTCAAAACCCGCATCGGCCGTCCGAATGATATGCAAACACGCACATAGCACCACATAGGTATTAGAAACATGTTACAACTTACGGGACTCGATTCCGACATACGAAAGTCGAGTTATCGCCCAGTTTGCAAAACTCGCCAACATTTAGGTAAAAAGTCAAAAATGAGGTCAAAACCCGTATCGGCTGTCCGAATAATATGCAAACACACATATAGCATCGCGTAGGTATTAGACACGTGTTACAACTTATGGGACTCGATTCTGACGTACAGAAGCCGAGATATCGTCTAGTTTGCAAAACTCGCCAATATTTAGGCAAAAAGCAAAAAAAGAGGTCAAAACCCGCATCGGCCGTCCGAATGACACGCAAACACACACATAGCACCGTGGAGGTATTAGACATGCGTTATAACTTACGGAACTCAATTCTGACATACGAAAGCCGAGATATCACCCAGTTTGCAAAACTCGCCAACACTTAGGCAAAAAGCCAAAAAAGATGTCAAAATCCGCATCGGCCGTCCGAATGACACGCAAATACACGCATAGTACCGCGTAGGTATTAGACACACGTTAGAACTTATGGGACTCGATTCTGACATACGAAAGCCGAGTTATCGTCCATTTTACAAAACTCACCAACACTTAAGCAAAAAGTCGAAAAAGAGGTCAAAACCCACATCGGTCGTCCGAATGATACACAAACACACACATAGCATCGCATTGGTATTAAACATGCATTAGAACTTATGAGACTCAATTTCGACATACAGAGACCGAGTTATCGCCCAGTTTACAAAACTCGCCAACACTTGGGCAAAAAGCCGAAAAAGAGGTCAAAACCCGCATCGGCGGTCCGAATGACACGCAAACATACACATAGCACCGCGTAGGTATTAGACATGAGTTAGAACTTACAGGACTAGATTCTGACATACGGAAGCCGAGTTATTGCCCAATTTGCAAAAATCGTCAACGCTTAGGCAAAAAGCCAAAAAAGAGGTTAAAACCAGCATCGGTCGTTCGAATGACACGTAAACACACACATAGCACCGCGTAGGTTTTAGACACGTATTAGAACTTACGGGACTCGATTCTGACATACGGAAGCCGAGTTATCATCCAGTTTGTAAAACTCGCCAACACTTAGGCAAAAAGCCGAAAAAGGGTCAAAACCCGCATCGGCCGTCCGAATGACACGCAAACACACACATAGCATCGCATAGGTATTAGACACGCGTTAGAACTTACGGGACACGATTTTGACATACGAAATCCTAGTTATTGCCCAGTTTTCAAAACTCGCCAACACTTAGGCAAAAAGTCGAAAAAGAGGTCAAAACCCGCATCGGTAGTCCGAATGACACGCAAACACGCACATATCACCATGTATGTATTAGACAAGCGTTATAACTTACAGGACTTGATTATTACATACGAAAGCCGAGTTATCACCCAGTTTGCAAAACTCGCCAACACTAGGTAAAAAGCCGAAAAAGAGCCCAAAACCCACATCGTCCTTCTGGACACCACGTAAATACACACATAGCACCATGTAGGTATTAGACAAGCGTTATAACTTACAGGACTCGATTCTGACATACAGAGACCGAGTTATCGCCCAGTTTGCCAAACTCGCCAACACTTGTAGCTAGCTAGAATACAAACTAAAATAATTTAAATAAGCTCTATTTTTGACTTCGTTATTAATATTTTAATTTTGTAGGGTCTTGTTGATGAGACTCGTGGGGGTGGAAATGGCGGCACAGGCGATGCCCGTGGAGGAGATGGTGATGATCGCCGGGCTGATGCTGATGAGACTATAGAGGATGGGACTGGTGATGGGACCGGAGGTGGGACAAGCGATGGGACCGAAGGCGATGGCACATAGATTCCTAATCTTGGGTAGTAGTTGTTTATATTTATATTTTGACTTTCATGTATGTATTTAGCTTTTAAGTTGTATAGATTTGAGTTTGGTATTTAATTATATTGATTGTTGATAGTAAAAGATATGATTGTTATTGATATACGTACATTGTCATTATTTTTTTTATTTAGTTTATAACAGGTACAATGTATATGTAAATGATCAGGGAAATTTTGTAATTTTAATATTTTTTTTAAAGTGGGTCATTGGCGACGGGGTGTTTGGCGACGGGGTTACTGTCGACAGTGACCTATAGCGACGAATCCAGAACTAATTTAAATAAAGGTCATTAGTGACGAGAAGAAACTCATTGGCGACGGCTATGCCGTCGGCAATGACTGAATTATTAATTTTAAAGCATGGTTATTACCGACGGCTAATCTGTCACTGAAGCCGTCGCTAATGATGTATTGCCGACAACAAGCCGTCAGTAATGATCCCGTCGGCATTGACAAAGTTCTCAATGGCGAGTGACGGAAGATAGGGGTGACGACCTGAGGGGCGACGGTAGTCCCTGTCGCTAATGACCTCATTGTCGACGGTAATAGGGTCATTGGCAACGGCATAACCCATCGGCAATGATTGATTTTTTTGTAGTGGTATACCAGAAGTGGTCCTACGGGAACTACTTGGCTGATATGGATCCATAATATCTGGACAACAAGTCTCCAAATCACCTCAGAAGGGGTGTGGTATTTTCTAACCTGGAGCTTTTCAAAATGTATCTAATGACTACATGCATGCATGCATTATTTTAACATACATCTACAGTTGAGTTAAATATGCATGACTACTCACTGCCTACATTTTAAAAAATTTTGTCATAGTTTCCTCTATAAATAGTACTATCCACATGCGCATAGGCATGACTAGGTGGCCATACAATAGCACACCTGCCCACAGTCATATACATACTATTTGCATTAAAAAATCAAAGTCATCAATCCATAAGGATAGCCTAATTACCAGGATTACTTTGCTTTTTTACCTTTGCTCATGTGTCCTCAAATAGGATAAGAAATAACAGAAAAAAGGTGCCAATTTGACTATTTTAAAAGTTAATTTTTTTCACATCATTATGTTTAGCATGGTTTAATACTAACATTTACTATGTTAAATATTTTTTATCAAGTCATTTGAGCATACATAATCACTACTATGTGCTTAGATGCATTTCATGTGATAAGTTATTTTCCAACGGACAAAAACTGGAAAAAAGTACATGCATACGTTATCAGGACAGTGTAGAACACTTGTACGGTGATAGAATTTGTAGAAAGACGTCCGAACTCAGCAGATTTGAAGAAGAGCTCTCAGATTTCCTTTGCGGCGTAACATGAAATGACTTGAGAAAGCAAACTGCAGCATTAATAGCCATTCACGGCGGGCCACAGGTCCACCTACGACTGTTGTAGGTGTACCTGCAGCACCTCTACGTGGGTCCCACCCTTCTGGCTCAGTCCAATTCGAGTTGTAAAGGAGTTCTCACAAGCTGAAAAGGCCAAATCAGGAATAAAAACGCTACGCGATTGAGCAGAATAGCCTGAAATCCTGGTTTTTTCTGGGCCCGACTGTGGCTTTCATATCATTTATTGGTATTCGGCCAAACATAGGGTATACTATACTGATGATCCAAGTCATTGCAGATTCCATTCGGCAATACCGCACAGAGGTCCAATGCCGTCAATTCAGGGTCGTCACCCTAATCTTTCAAATAGATCCCCGGCGGGGGTTACAATGCATGGTTATCTTTCCACAAACAGATCCCCGGCGGGGGTTACAACATATGTTTCGCTGATACACACATCAGCGATGATTCAAGAGATCCCTGACGGGGGTTACAATGCATGTTCCGCTGATACACACATCAGCGATAATTCAAGAGATCCCTGGCGGGGGCTACAACGCATGTTTTTCGTTGATGCACACATCAACAAAGGCCAAGCAACCTTGGCATTCATCCCTAATAGGGAGTTCATCCGTTGGTATGCATTTCGTTCTGTCTGGAGTGTATTTCGTGGCAGTTGATCATTTTTACAGCTTTCTGTACATTTCGTCCCGCCTGGAGTTTCCTCCGTGGTGGTTGATCGCTTTACAGCTTTCTTTACTTTTTTGATCCCCCATAGAGGCGCTTCGTGGTGGTTGATCATATCTGTATATATATATTTATAACTTTTATATATATACCTGCTTACAGCGTTTATATCAATTGCGGCATCATGTGAGCCTATGAATCATGTGATCACAGGTTCAGTCCACTTAATCTATATTCGGTTCCTGTGATTGACCTTTTTCAGCTGTAAGCAGCTTGTAAATTTATTCACGGTGTTTGGATTTTCTTAGATGGCTTTCATGCCCATAAGGAGTTCGGCACCTCTTTGTATATTATTTTCTTGAAAGATGCTTCGCATCTCGAAAATAAAAGCAATCAAGCCGAACATTTAATAAAATGGAAGTGTAAATGGTCTCAATTACTATTGAACATAAGGGTTTGAAAAATCTCTTTTATAAAACTTCACTTCTATATCTTGTTTAAAACTGAATTTTTATAAATTCAAACCCTGTGTATATAGGTGCGAACGAGGCCTCACACTACTTCCAAATAATAGCATATTGACCCACACACATACATACACATTCATATAATAGTTTCTTGAAAAGTGGCGGTCACTGTGGCAACACGGATGTCAGGGGGTGCCTAACACCTTCCCTCCGCATAAGAAAGTCCCCGAACCATAATGAATCTCGGTTTCACCGACCCGTTTAGCAGTGTCACATCACTGGGTCAATGTGTATACCTTTTTCGATTGTGTTGGTACAACCATATAAAAAACTAACTGGCGACTCTTAACATTCCATCATCGACATTATACATGTCGGACCTTTTTTACTTATTTTTTCAAATAAATCTCACATAAAATGAGAACACAAAAAAACAGGTAACGAAAAGGGACAAATAAAAAATCCTGACGTCGACAACGACCCTACATATGTATTCATCCACAGTTAGCCGGATTGAGAATACCACACTAGTATTAGTGGCCTCCACTCTGTGATTGTGGTATGACAGTTTGTCCTCCCTAGATCGGGTGACAGTTGATCAGCTGATGCGTCACTCTATGATCCTCCTGACATTTCAGGTTCCATCGGGCTTTGTAGAGGGCATGTTGGAGCATTGGGTAGCAGATAGATAGGTATTCTGGTTTGCTACCCAAGAGTTGACTCCTACTTTGGAGGAGTATGAGCGCCTTACAGATTTGCTGTCGGATAGGCCCTGCGCTCGAATGGCTGTCAAAGATATGAGCCGACAGTTTATGACCTTCACATGTTTGAGGCGTAGAGTTGCCCTGCACGAGATTTTCTCGAGGCATGTAGTGTCCATGAGTTTTTTAATTGACAGATTTGGGTCATTGGACAGTTATCTGCGGTACTCCGGGGATTTCACCATTTCAGAGGATGATTGGCATGTAGCCCGAGTAGATATACTCTTGATGTGTATAGTGGCTTATCTGTACATGCCATTATACATGGACCACTTGGATATCGGTGTGATCATGGTAGTCCAGGCTCTCCGGGAGGGACATACCATCTTACTGATGATTCTGGCAGAGACCTTGAGGTCGGCCACATACTGCCATACCCATTCTGTAGGGATGTTTATAGGCAGTTCGGTCTTATTGTACGTGTAGTTTATGACACACATGAGACCGATTGGCACTTTCTGATTCCATGGGTATTATTTTTCCCATGAGATAGCCATGTTATATTCTTTTTAGCCAGCGGAGTGTACAGATGCTGCTTCTTGGTTGACTTTCTTGTCAGGGATCGAGGATCCGTTTGATATTCTGTCGTGTTCGGGGCTTAGTCCTCCCTACAACTTTATCACTCATGCAGCTGGCATAGACTACCTTCCTCTAGTCGGTTTGAGAGGCATGACCACTTATCATCCACTAGCTGTTGTGGCACAGTTTGACCAGTTTTAGGATGTTCACCCCTTTGACAGGGCAGTAGGTCAGTGTTTGTCATCTCAACTTCTATCAGCAGAGGATTTGTTCAGTATTTATACCTGTTGGACCTAGCGTGAAAGGGCTAACTTTTTGACTAGCCATCCAGGCCATTCTATAGAGTATTCTACATGGTTAGAGGTAGAGATAACATCGATTAGGGTTGTATCCTTAGAGTCGGGTATTAATTCTAATAGTGGGGAGCCTATGGAGTACCCTGATTCTCCCATTGAGTCTGAGCTGTTTACGATTTTGTTAGTAGCTCTGGTTGATTCCTCCAGTATTCCTGTTGTTGTGACTCTACATTCTACAGAGTATTTAGAGCAAAGTTTACATCTGATGACGTTTGAGAAGGATCAGGCTAGGGCCTTGATGTTGACAACTCTTTCTGATAGAGATGCTGCTCTGATTGAGAGAGATGATGCTCTAGCTCACAGGGATACTGCTATTGTTGAGCGGGATGACGCTCGATCATCTAGGGATGCAGCTGTTGTTGACCGGGATGATGCTCTAGCTACCCGAGATGCTGCCACTATAGATAGTACTGCATTGAGATCTCATACTGATGACATTATTGCAGAGATGAGTGCATTCATTGATAAGCATAGTAGCACCATGCAGATGGCCGTAGATCTCCTTACTCGTGTGGATATCCTTGGCCAGGAGCTCATAGATTTACGTCCATCTATTGAGAGGGATGCCATGTTAAACTTGATGGCTCACTTTTCCACTGGTTTGTAGATTAACTTTGATTTTCCTGCATAAACTAGGTTAGCCATTTTTATCATGTACAGGACATATTGTATATATCAAACAATATTATATGGTAATGAAATATGTTTTGATCCACTTCCCTTTTAGATATGCCTTGTTACTTGTTTGATAGTTTCCTGTTCTCCAGGGCTTGTGATCTTGATGTATTCTGAACTCCTCCTTGATGAATGGATATTGAGATGTCTCAAGATCTTTCAGAATGGATCGTTGATCTTTGTATTCCCCTACCCTTTGGTGTCTTGGGACTGGTTTCTGAATGTGGTTATGGAGAGAATTGTGGCTTTCCTCTCTGAGGTTGACCGCACCACAGATGGTCGCCGATACTCCTTTGTATTGGGGAACCCAGGTAGTTTTATCTCTTATGGATTGGAGTTTCTCTTTAAGGATTCAACCGTAGCTTAGATGGTCGCCAATTTTTCTCCCATTTGTGTAGGGAGACCAGGTAGTTCCATCCATGTGGTCTAAGCTAATGAAGTGTGGTTTAACCACCCCACAGATGGTCGCTAATACATTCTCGTGTATTGGGGAGATCAGGAAGTTCCATCTCTTATGGTTTGGTTTAAAAGTTTGAAGGATGATCCCATTACTGTTGACAGGGTTTTGTGTTTTTGGTAGGAATGAGACCACACCATGAATGGCTGCCTACGTACTCCCATTGATGAGGGGGAGATCAGGTCTGTGTAGTTCCAACCTAGTGTGAAAAGGTTGAAAGTTGTATGTGGTAAAAAGGGTGTAGAGAGATTTTTTTGTTTTTTCTGTAGTTAGACCGAACCATAAAATGGCTGCCTACGTACTCCCGTATATTGGGGAGATCAGGTGTGCGTAGTTCATCCCTGATGGGGCAAACTGAAGTGGTGAAAAAGGTTTTATTGTTCATCCTTGGTGGGACAAACTGAAGTGGTGATCGGTTTTGAAAATTTGAATTGACTGATGGATCTGATGATCCAGAACCAGGATGCTGGTTTGTAGGTAACTTCAGATATAGTACCGTTTCATGGTGTTTGAGTTGATGAGTTAGGGAAATTCTTCGCCATCCATCTCTTGTAACCTGAGGGCTCCTCCTGTCAATACCTCCTTGACAATAAATGGACCTTCCTAGTTTGGGGCGAATTTTCCTTTAGATATATATTGATTGTTAAGGACCTTCTTTAAGACCAAGTCATGTTCTTTAAATTGCCGTAGCCGGACTTTCTTGTTATAGGATCGAGCGATCCTTTGTTAGTATAACTTACCATGGAATATGGATGCGGCCCGCCTTTCGTCTATTAGAGATAATTGGTGGTACCGATCTTGTAACCATTGGACTTCATCCAACTGAGCATCTATCAACACTCTGAGGGATTCCATTTTCACCTCTATGGGGAGCACTGCTTCCATGCCATAGGTTAATGAGTAGGGGGTTACCTCAGTGGAAGTGCGCATTGACGTTCTGTAGGCTAATAGAGTCAGAGGCAACAAGTCAGGCCATCCTTTGTGATTGGCAGACATCTTTTGCATGAACTTTTTGATATTCTTAATAGCCGCTTCAACAACACCATTCATCTTTGGACGATAGATGACGGAGTTGAGATGTTTGATGTGGAGTTTACTGCATAACTCCTCCATCATGCGGTTGTTGAGGTTTTTGGCATTGTCTGATACAATCACCTCTGGTTGTCCGTACCTACAAATGACATTATTTCTGATGAAACTAATGATCACCTCTTTAGTAACCCTGGGGGAAGAGGCTACTTCTACCCACTTGGTGAAGTAGTCGATCATGGTGAAGATAAATCGATGACCATTGCTGGCTTTGGGCTCGATTGGCCCGACCACGTCCATTCCCCACATTGAGAAGGGCCAAGGCGAACTCATATTGTGGAGTTCCCTTGGAGGGGCGTTGTTAGCATTACCATGAATTTGGCATTGATAACATCTTTTGACGTGATTTTTATAGTCAACTTTGAGAGAGAGCCAATAATGCCATGTTCTTAGGATCTTCTAGACAAGTAGAGGGCCGCTCATGTGTGGGTTACATACTCCACCATGGATTTCATCCATGAGCCTCTGAGCTTGGTTATTGTCTAGGCATCTGAGAAGGACTAGTCATGCATCTCTTTTATAGAGTGCGTCTCCGCTCATATAAAATTTAGATCCGCTTTCTTTCAACTTGACTCACCTCAGTGGGCGTAGATCCATCTTACAGATACTCCTTGATAGATTGATACTAAGGGCGTTGGATGGGAGGCATCTCATTCGATACTTCCTCGATGTAGTTCCCGTAGGCTGGAGCCTTTTGACGGGTAACTGTGATATTTTGAATGCTTCCCTTCTCAGGTATGTTGATCAAGGAGGCCAAAGTTGCTAGTGCATCAGTAAAGTCATTCCTGTTCTGAGGAATGTGGATGAAGAATATTTTTTTAAACTCCGAAGCCATCTGGATTACTTGCCGATAGTAAGGCAGTAAATGTAATTCTTTAGTGTGATAGATCCCAGTGGTTTATTTGATTACCAGTTTGGAATCTCCAAAGACAGCTAACCACTTGATGCCCATGGATTGGGCTAGCTTAACCCCTTTTTATAGCCTTCATACTCAGCTGTGTTGTTGGTGTTGACAAACTCCAATTTGATGGCAACGGAATACTGCTCTCCCAAAATGGTTATTATAACTGCTTCTGCTCCAACACCTTCAATGTTTATTGCTCCATCAAAATACATCCTCCATGATTGGGTTGTATTGTCTGTAACGACCGAGAAATTTGGATCTTATTGTAAAATGATTTTATTAATTTAAATAATAAAAATCTTATTCTATGTGTTATCAAGATGGTTGTCGTTATATAACCTAGCTACGTGGATGAATTAAAGTGTTTAAATTTCCAAGACGAAAATAAAAGTTTTTCGAGAAATTTTCCGAAAAACACTATTCATCGGTATTTGCTCGGGATATAATTTTGGATTTCCGAGAAATACGTAATGATGGAATAATAAAGTGAGATGGATTATGTAATAAAAATCTAGTTATGGAAAAAAAACGATATTTCGCTTGTGGACTTAATTTATAAACGTTAAGGAAGGCGAAATAGTAATGAATATGTAATAATGGTATGATACTTATGTATTGTACAAAGAAATAGAAATGAGTATAATATGAAGTATTATACAAGTTGTATGAAGGATGAAATTTCGTATATAAATTCTATAGGAATTAGAATACGAAAATAATACATAAACTATGAGTATATATATTAAGAAATGTTAATGGACTTGGAAGATTAGTTAACAATTATATACAAGTCCAAGTGAATTAAAGGGAGAGGCCCAATTATTAATTAATGAACCAATTAGTGTTTATTAATTTATAGCCAAAGGTTAATTTAATCCAAGCCCAAGCTAGAGTCCAATGAATGGGTTGACCCATGGGACAAACCATACCAATATGGTTAATATGTGGTTACAAAGTTAATGTAGGGACCAAGTATTAAGAGTAATGACCAAGTTAAATGAGTAATGACCAAGTATAGGATAAGTGTTGTGTTAGTCAAGTAATGAATAGTAAGGAGGTGGCTTAAGGAGGTGGGATGGTTTAATGACTAAACTACCCTAGCTTGGAAATTTCTATAAATAGAGGAAGCTTACAAGCCATTTGTTGGTTTTTCAAATAATCTAGACTACTAAAGTGCTTAAGTGTTAGAGAGAATAAGCTACACATAAGTCATTCCATAAGTAAGAAGAAGGAGAAAGCTACCTTACCAAGACTTCAAAAGGGTAAGACTTCTTCGCCAATTATCTTCTATCTCTACCATGATAGGTTGATAAGAAAAGATGGATTAAGAAACATGAATGATAAGAAGCAAGAAGAATATGTAAGTCATGGAATTAAGCCACATAAGTTGGTAACAAGTCATTTAAGCTAACATAAGTTATAAACTTATGTGAAAATAATATGAACTTATAAGGAGTTATAAAGAGAATTGATATGAAGGTAAAAGAATTTATATGATGTATCATGTATACCTAAGTAAAGTTATATGTGAAACACATGTAAAGTATGATGATTAAGAAACTCTAATTGTCATAAGTCATGAATAATCAAATCTTAGATAGTTTATAATTTGATAAGTTATAAGCTCATGAGGAGTCAAAGTCCAACAACGAAAATAAGTTGTTGTATTATGTATGTTGAGATGTCCACATGATGAATGAAGTTCATTTGTAATGTTGAACAAATCGTAAGAATGAAGATTTGCCGAAAATTGCACGATTGGACGACAATCATCGAATTCGTAAAATTCTCGGAATAGAAGTCGAATTTTGTGTTTGATCACGGAATTATTTCTTTACAATGGAGTTAAGTCATATTTGGCATTTAAGAGTTGCGGACTCAAAAATGACCGGATTCCGACTTAGAACGAAGAAACGAGCTTTGAACGTTCACGAACGTTTATCGTTTTCGTTAAAAAATAAACTAATAGGTGAATTTTTAGCAAACAAAGTCAAATAGATAAAATTCTTGGATGATCATGTAGATTACGTAATTTGTGAACCGTAGGCTTTTGAACGAGCCAATTCGGACTTATAACGAAGAAGTTAGGCGTCCGGGAAGTTCACAAAATTTCAAAACTAAAATTTTTATCTGGTGCACAGAGTTGGCGCCGCGGCGCCAACCCAAGGCAAAAGGCCCACGCCCCAGTGCCATGCACAGTAAGAAAAACCTCTAGAGAGTGGCGCCGCAGCGCAGCCCATTACATAAGGACTCGCGCCCCAGCGCCAAGTCCGGTACATACTAGGATAAGGCTCGCGCCGCAGCACGAAATGTGAATATAAGACCAGCGCAGCAGCGCCAGTCTCAGAGCAAGGATGATCAAGAATGTTTTAAGTACAAAGAAAGGAACGGGAATAAACACAAACTAAAGGAAGATAATGTAACATTGTTTAAACTTTGTTAAACCTTAAGGAATGTAATGTAAAGATTAAGATATCCTAGTCAAGGATAAATGCAATGGTAATGATAAACCGAAATGAATAGTAACTGAATCTAATACACAATTAGATTGAGAAGAAAGGTAAGATGTAGTCACATATATACTTGATTATATGTGACCTAATGTAAGGCATTATGTGATCATGTACTGTAGGGACTTGAAAGACTTAAACATAAAGATAATTTATCGTAGTAGATGCTAAAGGCAAGTATTCTAACTCTTGTTTCAGTTCAATCTGAACAAGTTTAAGATTCATGTATTCTTTCGCATGAATTGAGGTATGTTGAGGTTAAAGCCAATCCCCTTTGGCTAGACTTGATAATCTACTCTTGTATTAGCAAATGTTGCTTTCTTTTGTCAACTACTTGATATGGTTTTCAAAAGAAGACTGAAATGTTAAACAAATATTTTGTCGGTAAAATGACTGGCACGTGAGGTTTCCAAATGATTAAACGTACATACGTTTAATGGATGTAGTGTTGATCAACATAGAGTACAATAGGCTGATCACCTAGAAGTGCTTGTAAGTAATAGCGGGCTTACGAAATTCGTTCCGGGTTGTCCTTTTCAATAAAGAATGAATACTCAAGGTCTTTGACCGGAGTGAATGTTTTAACTAAATATTGTTGTTATTGTAAAACATTTTGAAAGAAAAGATGAAGTGCTATTTTGAATTATCAATAGTACTTCATAACTATTGTTCAGTTATTGAAGATATACGATTCGTATGTGTCAAGCATGTTGTTATTGAATTGTTATACTTGCTGAGCTAGCCATGCTCACTCTTTCTTGAACCATATGAATGCAGTTAAGACTGAACGTCCCGAAGGATCAAAAAGAGATAAAGGAAAAGCTAAGGCAGATTGTTAAGCTGTCTTGTAATAGTATAGGTCTATTGTTGTAATATAACTGATATTATGACAAAGAACCTTTGTAATGGGTATTGAACCTGGGAAATTGTAAATATTACTTTAATATATAGAAGTTATATTCATTCTTTGAGACATTTCAATTGAATGAATATATGAATATTGTACAGTATTGCACCATCTGTCGGGTTGGAAGATACCCGAATTTGGGGGCGCTACAAGTTGGTATCAAAGCCTAGGTTATAAAACTTAAGGGGGAACATAGAACCTTAAGTCATAACCTTAAGAAAGAATAAAGAAGTAAAAGATGGAAAGTAACTCTATAAAAATGCATTATATTATGTTATGTGTTTCTATTATTTCACTGACGTGTACTAATCAAACTATATTGTTTTATTGTAGATGTCAGGAGAAAATGATATGTATAGAGCTATACAGGTAGTGAGCGAGAATTCGGTTAATCGGGTAGAGATACTACCAAATCCTGTAGCCGTAGAACCAGAAGTGGTGACAATTGAGTCTGGAGACTCAGACTATTTAAACTATATGTCTATATTTGATGGAATGATAGAGGAGGAGGTGGACGTGATGTCCTTTGATCAGGTTCCACCTACAGAGGAATTGTCTACGGGAGAATCAATGAAGGCATTGGTTATGTCAGTATTGGATAGAAATATCCATTACTGCCAAGAGGTTAAGGAGTTGAAAGAGGAACTCCAAGCTGTCCAGGAGGACAAGGCTAGTATGGAAGGAATGTGGGAAGAGGAGCACGATGATAGAGTCCTAGCTATGGACAAGGTCCGAGATTTGAAAGAAGAAGTCTTTGAGCTCAAGCAGGAGCTAAAGACTAAACAGCAGAAGTTGGAGAGGATGTCCTATATACATAGGAGTTCTCACGTAGATTTCCAGCAGCAGTTAGCTGGATATCAGATAGAAGCAGGATAGACTCGTCATACCATCAGTAGAGATGTTGTTGCCGGTTTGGCCAGAGCAGATTTTGAGAATGCCTTACGGCAGATGTAATCTAGCAATAGCTAGAGTAGCTTAGATATGTAAATATTATATATCTAGTAGTGACGTAAAACCCTCTTTTGTATAAACAAAGGGTAGTTTTGTGTAAAATCCCAATTTTTGGAAAGTAATTGCGGGATGGTAATGTAATCAGCTAAGTCTGAACAATGTAAACAATGTAGTGTTATACTACAAGTTATGAAACAATATAAGTCTTTTCTTGGAAAATATTGAGTAATGAGTATGAGTTATTGATTTATTATAAATAATAACAAACCAACAAGAATAAAGTAATAATGATGTGTTGTTTTCTTAACAGCAAAATACCGCCAAGAAGGAGACAACGAAATCAAGACGCTAATGTTAACCAACCGGAGGGTGGTCCGGTTAATCCAATGCAGGAGTTCGTTAACCTTTTAACGGCTGCATTTAATAGAGCGGGGGCTAATGTACCCGTGATTCCTAGAGTAGTACGAGCTACTACTTTTAAGGACTTTAAAAGTGTAGGTCCGCCTGAGTTCAAAGGAACTACGGACCCTATAGAAGCCCAGACTTGGGTAAAAGAAATCGAGAAGGCATTTGTAATAGCAAATGTTGAAGAGGGTCAAAAGGTTGCCTTTACAACCTATTTGATGAAAGGAGAGGCCAACTTCTGGTGGGAGGCAAACCAGGCTAGGGCTGATATAGGAAATCTAACGTGGGAGAGGTTTAAGGAGATTTTTTTCGAGAACTATTTTCCCACGAGTATGCAAGGGAGGATGGAAATGAAGTTTCTTGAATTGAAACAAGGGGAGATGGCAGTTCCCCAGTATGCTGCCAAGTTTAATGAACTGGCACGATTCGCTCCACATCAAGTGGATACTGAAGTGAGAAAGGCTACGAGATTTGAGCAGGGCTTGAAACCCTGGCTCTATAGCCGAATCTCAGTATTCCAAAGTACTTCCTTTGGAACCATATTAGAAAAGGCAATAATTGCCAAAGGTGGGAATGAGGCTCTCAGCCAGTACCATAAGGATAAGAAAAACAAAGGCAAGGTTGATGGAGGAACCAAGACCGAGGGAGCCAGTGGAAGTGGAAACGGTCAAAAGAGGAAGGGATTTAACTCTGGGAATATCGGGGTAAAACAAGGGGATTCTAAGAGAAGGATGGAGGCTTGTAAAACCTGCGGGAAGACTCACTTAGGAGTCTGTCTCAAAGGAAAGGCAGTATGTTATAATTGTGGACAGGAAGGGCACATTTCGCCTAACTGTCCAAATCTGAAGAAAAATCACGGATGTTTTGTATGTGGATCAACTGATCACATAGCAAAGAATTGCCCGAATAAGGGGGCGGAAGGAAGTAAGGGAACTAATAGTGGTAAGTTAGCTATTAGTGGTCCATCTCAACCAGGTAAATCAATGGCTCGCACTTTTAATATGATGGTCCAAGATGCTGTGGCATCAGGGGAGGTAGTTGCAGGTATTATTCCGATCAATAACATAAATGCATACGTGCTTTTTGATTCGGGTGCTACTTGTTCGTTTATAGCATGTGATTTTGCTAGACGACTAGAATTATTTCCCGAAAAATTATCTATACCTTTGAACATTAAGGTAGCAAACGAAGAGATAATTCCTGTTGAAGATATTCATAGGAGTTGTTGCGTAGAAGTACATGGTTGTAAGTTATCGGTAGATTTAATATCGATAAAGTTAGGAGAATTCGACGTAATTCTCGGAATGGATTGGTTAATTAATCATGGAGCAATTATAGATTGCCAAAAGAAATGTGTGAGAATCAAGTTGTTGAAGCAACCTCCTGTAGTATTTTACGGTAGTAAGTTGTCGGGACGTCCGTATTGCCTTACGATGACACAAACTAGAAAATTATTAAGGAAAGGTTGTGTGGGTTACCTTTGCCATGTTGTGGATACCCAGAGAGTGGGAGCAACCATGGAATAAATACCTATAGTAAATGAGTTCATGGATGTATTTTCAAGTGAGTTACTAGGGTTACCACCGGATAGGGAGATCGAATTTGTGATAGATGTTGTGCCATGAGCGGCACCAGTCTCAAGGGCACCGTATCGTATGGCACCTGTGGAAATGAAAGAACTAATGGTTCAGTTACAGGAACTATTGGACAGAAAATACATTCAACCAAGTGTTTCTCCGTGGGGGGCACCAGTGTTGCTTGTCAAGAAGAAAGACGGATCGTTAAGGCTTTGTATCGACTATCGGGAGTTGAACAAGTTAACAATAAAGAATAAATACCCATTACCCAGGATCGATGACCTCTTTGATCAATTAAAAGGGGCAAAGTATTTTTCTAAAATAGATTTACGGACGGGGTATCATCAGTTGAAAGTTAGAAAGGAAGATGTACCAAAGACGGCGTTCAGGACTCGTTATGGTCATTACGAGTTTCTAGTAATGTCATTTGGGTTGACGAATGCACCTGCTGCACTTATGGAGATGATGAACAGAGTGTTCAAATCATATTTGGACCAGTTCGTCGTTGTGTTTATCGATGATATTCTAGTCTATTCTAAGACGCCAAAAGATCATGCTGAACACTTAAGATTAGTGTTGGAAACACTAAGGAATGAGAAGTTATATGAAAAATTCACCAAATGTGAATTTTGGCCGGAAAAGGTGCAGTTTTTAGGTCATGTCATTGACTAAGAAGGGATTTCAGTAGATCCAGCGAAGGTGGAAGCAGTGATGAATTGGGAACAACCGAAAACGCCGATTGAGGTGCGAAGTTTCCTAGGGTTAGCAGGGTACTATCGAAGATTTATCCAAGATTTTTCGAAGATAGCTACCCCGTTAACTAATTTGACAAGGAAGACGGTGAAATACGTATGGACGGATAAATATGAAGACAGTTTTCAAGAACTGAAGAAAAGATTATGTGAAGCGCCTATTTTGTCCTTGCCAGATGACACAGGAAATTTTGTAGTGTACAGTGATGCTTCGCATAGAGGACTTGGTTGTGTGCTTATGCAGCACGACAAAGTCATTGCGTATGCGTCACGACAGTTGAAGGATTATGAGAAAGTTTATCGTACTCATGATCTGGAACTGGCCGCGGTAGTGTTTGCCCTAAAAATATGGAGACATTATCTTTATGGGGAAAATGTGAGATATATACAGACCATAAGAGTCTAAAGTATATCTTCACTCAGAAGGATTTAAATATGAGACAGAGAAGATGGTTAGAGTTGATAAAGGATTATGATTATGAAACCCTGTATCACCCTGGAAAAGCCAATGTAGTTGCCGACGCCTTAAGTCGGAAGGATCGAGAAAAGTTGTCTATGTTAACGGCTCAAAATGAGTTTATAACAGAGATGGTTAGGATGGAATTAGAGGTAAAGCTGCCAATTGAGGCGGAGCAGAGACTGTTTGCGACGGAGATGCAGTCTACCATCGTAGAAAGAGTCAAGGAAGTACAACTCACGACAGACAAGTGTAATCAAATGAAGAAGCGGTTATCCGAGAAGGAAGATGTTAAGTATAGTTTTGATAATGAAGGATTAGTAAGATTTGAGGGAAGAATTTGGGTTCCGAATGAGACGGAATTAAAGGAGCAAGTGTTACAAGAAGCTCATAATTTGAGGTACTCGATACATCCTGGTAGCACTAAGATGTATCAAGACCTTCGACAGAGTTTTTGGTGGCCAAACATGAAGAGAGAAATAGCAGAGTATGTGAGTAGGTGCTTGACTTGTCAAAAAGTTAAGGCCGAACATCAACGACCCAGTGGCTTATTACAGTCATTGGAGATTCCAGAATGGAAGTGGGAGCATATTACAATGGATTTCGTGGTGGGACTTCCGACAACGAATAAAGGATATGATGCAATTTGGGTAATAGTGGACCGGTTGACGAAGTCGGCTCACTTTTTGCCAATTAAGGTCAAGTATAACTTGGACCAATTAGCTAAACTTTATGTTAAGAAAATTATTTCTAGACATGGAGTACCGGTATCGATTGTGTCAGATCGTGATTCACGATTCACATCGAACTTTTGGAGGAGTTTGCAAGAGCAGTTGGGAACACAGCTAAAGCTAAGCACAACTTCTCATCCTCAGACTGATGGGCAGAGCGAGAGAACAATTCAGACATTAGAAGACATGTTGAGGTCTTGCGTCATGGATTTCAAGGGTAGTTGGGATGATCACCTACCACTAGTAGAGTTTGCGTATAACAATAATTATCATACAAGCATAGGCATGCCGCCGTACGAAGCTTTATATGGAAGAAAGTGCAGAACACCGTTGTGTTGGGATGAGGTGGGAGAACGCCGTATGCTAGGACCAGAATTGGTGCAGTAGACAGTGAAAGTGGTAAAGTTAATTCGGATGCGTCTCGTCACAGCTCAGGACAGACAGAAAAAGTATGCGGACTCACATAGACTAAGTCGAGAGTTTGAAGTGGGTTCGTATGTGTTTCTAAAAGTATCTCCCTGAAAAGGAAAGATACGTTTTGGAAAGAAAGGAAAGTTAAGTCCAAGGTTTATAGGACCTTTTGAAGTGTTAAAACGGGTGGGAGAGGTAGCTTATATGATAGCATTACCTCCAGACCTAGAACGAATACATAACGTATTTCACGTATCTGTATTACGTCCATATAAGCCGGACTATAGGCATGTAATCGAGTATGAGCCAATTCATATCGAGAAGGACTTAACGTATGAAGAGTTGCCGATGCAAATCATTGGTAGAAAGGAACAAGTTCTGAGGAACAAAATAATACCATCAGTGAAGGTGTTATGGAGGAACCACGATGCTGAAGAAGCAACGTGGAAACTAGAAGAAAAGATGAAGAAAAATTTTTCTCATCTATTTGATTAAAGTAAGACAAGATTTTGAGGACAAAATCTTTATAAGGGGGGAAGAATGTAACGACCGAGAAATTTGGATCTTATTGTAAAATGATTTTATTAATTTAAATAATAATAAAATCTTATTCTATGTGTTATCAAGATGGTTGTCGTTATATAACCTAGTGACGTTGGAATGTTGTAGTATTTGAGCTACGTGGATGAATTAAAGTGTTTGAATTTCCAAGACGAAAATAAAAGTTTTTCGAGAAATATTTCGAAAAACACTATTTATCGGTATTTCCTCGGGATATAATTTTGGATTTTCGAGAAATACGTAATGATGGAATAATAAGGTGAGATGAATTATGTAATAAAAATCTAGTTATGGAAAAAAAATGATATTTCACTTGTGGACTTAATTTATAAACGTTAAGGAAGGCGAAATAGTAATGAATATGTAATAATGGTATGATACTTATGTATTGTATAAAGAAATGGAAATGAGTATAATATGAAGTATTATACAAGTTGTATGAAGGATGAAATTTCGTATATAAATTCTATAGGAATTAGAATACGAAAATAATACATAAACTATGAGTATATGTATTAAGAAATGTCAATGGACTTGGAAGATTAGTTAACAATTATATACAAGTGCAAGTGAATTAAAGGGAGAGGCCCAATTATTAATTAATGAACCAATTAGTGTTTATTAATTTATAGCCAAAGGTTAATTTAATCCAAGCCCAAGCTAGAGTCCAATGAATGGGTTGACCCATGGGGCAAACCATACCAATATGGTTAATATGTGGTTACCAAGTTAATGTAGGGACCAAGTTAAATGAGTAATAACCAAGTATAAGATAAGTGTTGTGTTAGTCAAGTAATGAATAGTAAGGAGGTGGCTTAAGGATGTGGGATGGTTTAATGACTAAACTACCCTAGCTTGAAAATTTCTATAAATAGAGGAAGCTTACAAGCCATTTGTTGGTTGTTCAAATAATCTAGACTACTAAAGTGCTTAAGTGTTAGAGAGAATAAGTTACACATAAGTCATTCCATAAGTAAGAAGAATGAGAAAGCTACCTTACCAAGACTTCAAAAGGGTAAGACTTCTTCTCCAATTATCTTCCATCTCTACCAAGATAGGTTGATAAGAAAAGATGGATTAAGAAACATGAATGATAAGAAGCAAGAAGGATATGTAAGTCATGGAATTAAGCCACATAAGTTGGTAACAAGTCATTTAAGCTAACATAAGTTATAAACTTATGTGAAGATAATATGAACTTATAAGGAGTTATGAAGAGAATTGATATGAAGGTAAAACAATTTATATGATCATATGTATCATGTATACCTAAGTAAAGTTATATGTGAAGCACATGTAAAGTATGATGATTAAGAAACTCTAATTGTCATAAGTCATGAATAATCAAATCTTAGATAGTTTATAATTTGAGAAGTTATAAGCTCATGAGGAGTCAAAGTCCAACAATGAAAATAAGTTTTTGTATTATGTATGTTGAGATGTTCACATGATGAATGAAGTTCATTTGTAATGATGAACAAATCGTAAGAATGAAGATTTACCGGAAATTGCACGATTGGACGACAATCATCGAATTCGTAAAATTCTCGAAATGGAAGTCAAATTTTGTGTTTGATCACGGAATTATTGCTTTACAATGGAGTTAAGTCATATTTGGCATTTAAGAATTGCGGACTCAAAAATGACCGGATTCCGACTTAGAACGAAGAAACGAGCGTTGAACGTTCACGAACGTTTATCGTTTTCGTTAAAAAATGAACCAATAGGTGAATTTTTAGCAAACAAAGTCAAATAGATAAAATTCTTGGATGATCATGTAGATTACATAATTTGTGAACCGTAGGCTTTTAAACGAGCCAATTCGGACTTATGACGAAGAAGTTAGGCGTCCGGGAAGTTCACAAAATTTTAAAATTGAAATTTTTATCTGGTGCACAGAGTTGGCGTCGCGGCGCCAACCCAAGGCAAAAGGCCCGCGCCCCAGTGCCATGCACAGTAAGAAAAACCTCTGGAGAGTGGCGCCGCAGCGCGGCCCATTACATAAGGACTCGCGCCTCAGCGCCAAGTCTGGTACATACTAGGATAAGGCTCGCGCCGCAGCACGAAATGTGAATATAAGACCGGCGCCGCAGCGCCAGTCTCAGAACAAGAATGATCAAGAATGTTTTAAGTACAAAGAAAGGAACGGGAATAAACACAAACTAAAGGAAGATAATGTAACATTGTTTAAACTTTGTTAAACCTTAAGGAATGTAATGTAAAGGTTAAGATATCCTAGTCAAGGATAAATGCAATGGTAATGATAAACCGAAATGAATAGTAACTGAATCTAATACACAATTAGATTGAGAAGAAAGGTAAGATGTAGTCACATATATACTTGATTATATGTGACCTAATGTAAGGCATTATGTGATCATGTACTGTAGGGACTTGAAAGACTTAAACATAAAGATAATTTATCGTAGTAGATGCTAAAGGCAAGTATTCTAACTCTTGTTTCAGTTCAATCTGAACAAGTTTAAGATTCATGTATTCTTTCGCATGAATTGAGGTATGTTGAGGTTAAAGCCAATCCCCTTTGGCTAGACTTGATAATCTACTCTTGTATTAGCAAATGTTGCTTTCTTTTGTCAACTACTTGATATGGTTTTCAAAAGAAGACTGAAATGTTAAACAAATATTTTGTCGGTAAAATGACTGGCACGTGAGGTTTCCAAATGATTAAACGTACATACGTTTAATGGATGTAGTGTTGATCAACATAGAGTACAATAGGCTGATCACCTAGAAGTGCTCGTAAGTAATAGCGGGCTTACGAAATTCGTTCCGGGTTGTCCTTTTCAATAAAGAATGAATACTCAAGGTCTTTGACCGGAGTGAATGTTTTAACTAAATATTGTTGTTATTGTAAAACATTTTGAAAGAAAAGATGAAGTGCTATTTTGAATTATCAATAGTACTTCATAACTATTGTTCAGTTATTGAAGATATACGATTCGTATGTGTCAAGCATGTTGTTATTGAATTGTTATACTTGCTGAGCTAGCCATGCTCACTCTTTCTTGAACCATATGAATGCAGTTAAGACTGAACGTCCCGAAGGATCAAAAAGAGATAAAGGAAAAGCTAAGGCAGATTGTTAAGCTGTCTTGTAATAGTATAGGTCTATTGTTGTAATATAACTGATATTATGACAAAGAACCTTTGTAATGGGTATTGAACCTGGGAAATTGTAAATATTACTTTAATATATAGAAGTTATATTCATTCTTTGAGACATTTCAATTGAATGAATATATGAATGTTGTACAGTATTGCACCATCTGTCGGGTTGGAAGATACCCGAATTTAGGGGCGCTACATTGTCCCGATGGTGTTGCTGAATTGTCATTACCCCTTCATCGGGGAAATATGTTTCCAAGGGTTTGAAATCCTCAACTAGTGCAGCGGCTAGTTGATCCGCAATTTCTTGACCTTTGATAAACTTTTGAGTCACTTAGATGATGTCAAATTGTTGTAGGATCAACTGCCATTTGGACAGTCGACAATTCAACATGGGTTTATTGAACACGTACTTGAGAGGATCCATGCAGAATATGAGATGGGTTGTATGACCATGGAGATAATGTTGTAATCTCATGGAAGCCCATGCTAAAGCACAACAAGTTTTCTCAATCAAGGAATACTTGTGCTCGCTGATGCTGAACAGATAGCTCTTTCTTGGCCTCTATCATCTTTCTGTCCCAGCATGCAGCCCATGGAATTGTCATTAATTAACAGGTATAAATAGGGGAACACCATCCCTGGGAGGTACCAACACAGGAGCTTTGATTAGTTGCTCTTTGATGGAAAGGAAGGCTTTTTGACACTCTTCGTTCTATTTCTTGTAGGATTTCTTCCTAAACAACTTAAAGAAAGGTTCACAGGTTGCTGTGAGTTGGGACATGAATCGACTGATAAAGTTGATTCTTCCTAGAAATTCCCGTATTTCCCTCTCTGTCTGGGGCACGGGCATTTCAGTAATGGCTTTAATTTTTGCAGGATCTAGCTCAATACCTTTGTGGCTTACGAGAAATCCCAGTAACTTGTCTGATTTGATGTCGAAGGCACACTTGGCCGAATTTAGCTTCAAGTTGTACTTGCGCAACCGATTGAAGAGCTTTTTAAGATGGTCTATGTGATCTTCTTCCCTTCGGGACTTAACAATGATGTCATCCACATAGACTTCTATCTCTTTGTGCATTAGATCATGGAAGAGAGCCATCATGGCTCACTGATAGGTAGCTTTGGCATTGATGAGGTCGAATGACAACCGTCTATAGCAAAAGTTTCCCCAAGGAGTGATGAATGCTGTCTTTTCACGATCCTCTTCAGCAACCATGATTTGTTGATACCCAGCAAAGTAGACAACAAAGGAGTACATGCCATACTGAGTTGTATTATCAATGAGTATATGGATGAATGGTACAAGAAAGTTATCTTCTAGACAAGCTTTGTTCAGATCCCTATAATCCACGCATACTCGCACCTTCCCTCCGGGTTAAGATACATGGACTATGTTGGATAGCCACTCAGGGTATGTTGATATCATGATGATGTCGGCTTGAAATTGTTTCACAATTTCTTCCTTGACTTTTAAACTCCACTCAGGTTTTAATCGCCTGAGTTTCTGTTTGACTGGCTTGAATCCCTCTTTGATGGGTAGGCGATGAATGACGATATCAATTGACAAACCAATCATGTCTTCATGAGACCATGCAAACACATCCTGGAATTGGGTCAATAGAGTAACCATGTCATTCCTTTGGCTAGGGGTAAGGTTAGTGCCAATCTGGATTTGTTTGGGGTTTTATGAGGTTTCAAGGTTAAAAGAGGTAGTTTGATCAAGATTTGGCTTGGATTTGTCTTCGGCCCATTCTTTGATCTCCTCAGGCACCTTATTGTCCTCTTGTTCAATCTCCATCAAGTCAGAGTCAAACTTTACATTAAAGTTGCAGTCCTTGTGAAGAATAGGCACTATATTAGCAAGTTTAGGCAAATCTAACTTTAGAGTCCCGAAACAAAATGTTTTCACTTAATATATGAAACTGTTTAATCATTCAGAGTGTTAGCATGGCATGAAAAAAACAATTGCTAATACTATGCAACAAAAGTAAGTAGTTATTGATATCTACAGGGCAGAGGGATTTTCGGCCCTTTTAACCCTTGTCGACAAATGCAAGGAGTGCTGCTCTAATTGCCTAGGATCAAGTCCTGGTGGACAGCTGTGATGAAGGGGTTGTTATCATCCTCCTTCTCTTGAATGATGACCATGAAATATGAGTAGTCGTCATCTAAGATATCCTTGTTCATACCATCGGTATGCGCCAGGAAGTACATCTTTGATAACTGCCTCTTTATGACTTGTTTGCACTTTTGATTCCTTTCCTCCATATCTAGGTTTGGAATCAGGACTTTTTTCCCATTACCCTGTATCGGCTTAAGAAATAGCATACCTGCCACAGAGACAGAAATTATCCTTAGAGGCCGTACAGAATCTGCATCTATAGGTTTAAGCAACAACCTTGTAGATGAAGGAACAAGTGTACGCTTGTGCGGGTTCCTGTGACTGAACCCTAAGGAGTAGCCTAGTCTGGCCTTCCCTATCTGGCTGGGAACTTGAATTGGACATTTGATTCCTTGTTGATTCTTTCCTAACCCTTGTCCTGGTTGGAAACCCAAGGATATTCTAATAACCGTGAACTTTAAGTCACCATATATGTATGTACATTATCGATTTTTTTTTAACTTTGTGTTATATAAGGATTTAATATGTGACCACATATGTGAAGTGGTGCATGTGACAATTAACATATATACTATACTTATGGATACATACATTTATAGATTTCATTAAAAATGAAAACTTTGTAACCTAATTATACATTAGGTAAGACTATTAAATAACTTAAGGGTTATGGTAATACGGAAAAGTTAGTATTTAATATGTATACTAACTTAAGTGGGTAAACATAGTATTTCAAGTGACTAATAATTTTAAACCTAATTCTTGTAAATCTAATTAGGTTATGAGATAAAGTCACATTTATAAGTAATTAAACTTCATATGATTGGAAATGGAAGCCCTAAATAATCAAATTGGGTAACATTATTAAAAGTGCTAGACTATGTTTAGTATATAGCCCAAAACAATTAAAGGAGAAGCCCAAAAAGAAATAAAACACAATCCAATACTTAGCCCACTTGATTAGGGGTATTCTAGACATTTGATTAATCAAAATTGGGCATTTAAAATAAAAGCTAAATGGAGGATATTATGGGCTAGAGGATCCTAAGTGGAATAATTAAGCTAACTTGTCCATTAGTAGAAATTATTAAACACAAGGACAATGTTGTCAAGCTCCCATTGGTTGCCACTCCATTATGCACATTTAATCATGTCTAGCCTAATGGAAATAATAATACAAAGTTTTTACCCAATGGACAACAAAATAGTTATGGGAGGATTATTAGTGAATTGCCCATTTCATTTTGTAATCACATTTCATTCTTCCAACATCTCATTTTCTCTCCATCTTCTTCTTCTATCTTTTGCTCCCAAGCTAGCCAACTTCATAGAGAGAAAAGAGAGAGAGGGTTTTGGTTATAGAGAGAAGAGATAAAAGTGCTAGTTGTTCATGCCTCCTAAGTATATTACTTACTTTGAAAAATCAAGAAAGGTAGCAACTAAGTCAAGGTATAACTTACCTTCATCTTCTTCTTTTACTTTGTTTTTCTAGCTTGAGTTTTGATGGGGTTGTGTACAAATACTCAAGATACACTAGTTTTACATATCATCATGTATGGAACTAAGTAACTTGAGTGTTAGATCAAAGACTTAGAGAAAGAAAATGAGTATATGTTCTCCAAGGGTGAAAACTCTTGTTTTTCTTCCACTAAATCTTGAGTAACTCAAGTTTTACAACTTGGAATTATGATCCGTCGAAGGGGGGTACTAGATACATGAGTTATGTAGTAAACCCAAGTGATAGAACACAAATCTAGCAAATTTTGAAACTTTTGAGACTATTTTTCCCAAAACAGTCCGCTTTGCATGTTGAGGCTTTGAAAACCCTAAATTAGCTACTGATCTGTTTTTCATGAGGTTGTTTCAGTCAGTTGCTTGACTTTTAAAAATTTGGGAAACATCACAGAGGTACCTTGAGATGTTATGTACATGCAGGAAAAAGAACGGACACGTTTTGAGTTATATATTGTGCGTAATGACTATTTCCGTAAAGGACTCCGAAATATTAACCTTCGAATGTCTCACTGTGTATACACTGGAAAATTTCGAAATTTTTACAGTAGCTTCATATATGTTACGAGAGCATACCCTGAAAATTTCAGAGTTTTTTGAGCAAAAGTCAATTTATGAAAAATGGGGCAAGATTCGAGTGTTTTAGACACTTTAAAAATAGTAAATCATTTTCTAAAATTCCAGAAAAATTAGGAGATCATTGTGGGTTTATATTCTATCAAAATCCAGAAGTTGAGAATATTTGGAATCAGTTTGTTATTTTTCCTAAAAATGGTTAAATTATGAATAAAAAGAAATAAATAGTTAAATGTTGCCTTTAATGAGAAAAATATGATTTTTATGCTTGAAGGCTCATAATATATTATATCATGACTATCTTAGGGCATGTTGGTAATTTAAAATAATAAATATTATTTATGACATTTTGTGGATATTAAATAAGGGGTTAATAAAGGATGAACAATTAGAATAAATAATTTATTAATTTAGTAAATCATTGGAATATTATTATAATATTAATAATATTATAATATGATGTTGTTAAGTAAATAAAAATATTAAGATTAAAATTTCATTAAAATATTATTAAATAATTAATAATATTATATTATGATATTAATCCTAGATTAAAATATTATTAAAAGATTAACAATATTAGATTAAAGTATTATTATTAAATGATTAAAATATTATTAAATAATAATATTTGAGATTAAATAAAATGTTATTAAATATAATAACATTAGTAAAGGAATAAAATATTATTAAATGATTAATATTATTAGTAGGTGAATAAAATATTAGTAAATGATTGAAAGTATTATTAATTTATTAATGATGTTAAAGCATAAGTAAGATATTATTATGGTAATAATATTAATGCATGATTAAAATATTATTAAGAGGATTAATAATATTAGTAAGGTATTGAAATATTACTAAGATAATAATAATATTAGTAAGGTATTGAAATATTACTAAGATAATAATAATATTAGTAAGTGAATGAAAGTATTATTAGTAAACCAATAATACTAGAAGGTGAATTAAATATTATCTAAGTTAATAATATTATGTGAATTAAAGGTAGTCGTTAATTAACAGTAACACTATCTAGACATGATAATGTTTATAAGAACTAAATGTAATGTATAATATCTATGTGATTGCATAATCTAATGTTATGCTTTGACTAATTGAAAGATTAATTTATAGGTCTCTCAAAGGAAGATAATTTAACTGCATAGTGGATAGAAATTTAATTTTGTAGCCGTAACCTACGATCGAGGCAAGTTTCCTAACTCAAGCTCGAGTTATTATTTTCAAAGCATGTTAGTGAATAATTATTGATGATTATTCACGTCTATATTTATTATTGAAATTCGCACTTTGTGCAATTGAATTCCGTCCTACTGCTATTGAACTATGAATTAAATTAAAGTTCTTCATTTATGAACTGTTTATGAAATAGATCTATGCTAATTGTATCAGCTAGATCAAGTATGTCTAAATTTGTTAAATCAAATGTGTTTTAAATAACTGTTCTTATTAAATTGATATAGTAAGAACTCTTGACTGAGAAAATGACGAATTTGATTAAGGCATGATATCAATGCCGGATTATTAAGTGTTTATGCATAAATCACGAGGTATGAAAGGCTGATCCCCTTGAATACCAAAACTTATTAAGAGGTCCAGTTTAATCACTGAGCACCTTGGCAAATATTCATGGTTATTCAAAACCACTCAGTTCATGTTATTCAATTATCGAATATTCAATTGTTGATTATTAATTCATGTTCCTTCACAATCTTATATTATTGTTGAACATTGAACGCAATATTTCTTTCTAAGTCATGATATATCTCTCTTGTCTATATAAACTTGTGAAGCAAATTAGTTGCTTACTCTTGCTATATCATGACATCTATTTCAGTTAAGCCCGAAGGATCCAACATGAAGGACAAGGGCAAGGGCAAGATCCAGGAGTAATTTAGACTGAATGTCAATTTAGTTATTATCTGATGGAATTTCTTAAGTAAACTATTTGTATGATAAATGGTGAATTTAAAGTTAAGGTTATGGAGACCTTGGGACCGTGTTATGAGACTTTATTATAATGAACAATGTATGTTTATTATTTCGTAATAGTTATAGAATACTTATGATGATGATATATCGTGACCACCGAATCTGAGGTTAGAGAACCTGGATTTGGGGGTGTCACATGTTGGTATCAAAGCTGTAGGTTATAAACATTAAGAATATGAAACCTAGGTTATAACCTTAGTAGAAAACTCTTATAGAGTATGTTAGGAGATGGATTATGAAAATTCATCGAGTATGTGTTGTACTTAATAACATATTATTTCATTTCATCAATGAATTTATTTTATTGTAGTACTGATGTTGTATCCTTGTTTTATAGGATGACAGGTGATAGTCAAGGGAGCCATTCTGTAAACCAGGAGGAGGTCGTTCCAGAGGAGGTGTCGGACACCTCGAAGGATGTGATGATCAGTAACCTGTTAGAGAAAAACCATGCTCAGGAGCAAAGGATTTTGCAGTTGGAGGCGGAGAATATGAACCATCAGCACATGGATCAGCAGTATAAGGATGTTGCTCATCAGGCACTGATGGAGTTAGCAGAGATGCGAGTCCAGCTAGAGCATGAGAAGGCAAAGTTCGCAGCACTGAGTGTAGAGCATCTGGCGATGCGAAGTGAGTTTGACGTGGAGATTGCCGATAAGATACAGGTGGAGGAGGCATTTCATGAGTCGGCCAAGCGGGTGGACCTATTAGAGATTGCACTGGATGCCATGAAGGTCAGGGTAGAGACTTTAGGACTGGCATTAGACACAGCGTATGAGGGCCAGCGCAGTGGGGCTAGGAGGGTCCACTCTGAGATAGGAGAGTCCAGTCGATCTGTTCGACGTAGAGTTCTGGAGCAGTTGCTTCCCTAGGAGCCTGTGCAGGTGACCCGGCAGGGCCACCAGTGGTGATAATGTGATGACCCAGTTGTAGATAGATGTATTAGTACCTTTCTTTTTGTGTAATAAGGTTTTATGATGATGTAAACCTCAGCATGTGTGAGGTAGTAAGTAGTTAGGTACTATCCCTATTTGTGTTGTAGGGAGGTATCATTGTGAGTTAATCCCATCTTTTGTGTTTAAAATGGGATAGTAGCATTTATAAAATATACCTATATTAATCATGTAAGTCACTGAAGATTGGTGTATGAATATAAATGCAGTATTATTATGATATGTGTTGGAAAATTTTAAATAGTAAATTGTCTATTTAATGTTATGTAAATCCAGTAGATTGATTTGGGAAAATGTTCTTTAAAAACAAACTTAACCCACTAATCAGGGAGAAAGACTTCCAAATCTTGGTAATTTAAAACTCTCACATAATGATCATCTGATTGTTTAAATAAAATAGCGTGTTACATGCTAAGTAATCATATGATAATAAACCCGAGTAACGTGTTAGAATTTTGTTTCACTAGATAATGCCGCCCAGACGTGAACTGAGGAACCAAGAGATTGAAGAGTCAGTTAATAATGCAGCGGGAGCTCAACAAAACCCAATGCAAGATTTTATCAACATGATGGCTGAAGCCATGAGGAATCAAGCTCAACCTGCAAGAAATCAGGTGGGTAACCAACTAGTCAACTTTAAGGACTTCAAGGCAGTAGGACCGCCAGAGTTTAGAGGAACAACAGACCCGATAGAGGCCCAGACGTGGGTAAAGGAGATCGAGAAGGCCTTCGTTATTGCTAGAGTAGCAGAAGAGCAGAAGACAATTTTTGCTACCTACTTGATGAAGGATGAGCCTAACTATTGGTGGGAGGCCAACCAGAACAAAGACGGAACTGGAATCGTGACTTGGGAAGCATTCAAGAAGTTGTTCTTTGAGAACTACTTCCCTGAGAGTACTCAAGCAAGAATGGAGATCAAGTTTTTGGAACTGAAACAGGAGAATATGTCAGTATCAGAGTATGCTGCAAAGTTCAATGAATTGGCCAGATTCGCTCCACATCAGGTGGACACAGAGGTGAGGAAAGCGAGAAGGTTTGGAAATGGACTAAAGCCGTGGATTTATAGTAAGGTAGCGGTTTTACAAATCACATCATTCTCAACTCTGTTGGAGAAAGCCCTTATAGCAGAAGGAGGAAGCGAAGCTATCTCAAAATACAATCGGGAGAAGAACAAGAAGAAAGCAGAAGGTGGGAATCAGAATGTTAGCAGTGGCGATAGCAACAACAAGAAGCGGAAATGGAGCAGTGGGGGTAGTAATCTGGAGATGCAGCACGGAAGTGTGCAACAAAAGAAGTCGGTGTGTGGGAACTGTGGAAAGGGTCACTCGGGGGAGTGCTTGAAAGGAAAAACGGTATGTTATACATGTGGGCAAGAAGGGCATACCTCACCCAATTGTCCTAAGGTGAAGAAGGGAGGTTGCTTTAACTGTGGTGACGTGGGACATCGAATTAAGGATTGCCCGAAGAAGAAAAGCACGGATGGCAGAAATGGCAACAGGGGCAATAACACTAAGACAACCAGTGGAGGACCAGCCCAGCCAAACAAGCCTACAGCACAAACTTTCAATATGACAGTGCAAGATGCCGTGGCATCCAGGGAGGTGGTGTCAGGTATAATTCTGATCAATGGTATAAATACCTATGTGTTATTCGATTCGGGAGCGTCATGTTCTTTCGTATCTGATGAATTTGCTCAAAGATTAAGTTTACCTCATGAACTATTAGAACGCCCAATGAATGTAGAAGTAGCAAACAAAGAAATTATCCATGTAGACTGCATCTATAGGAACTGTTGTGCTAATGTAAGAGGGTTTAAGCTTAACGTGGATTTGATACCGATTCATCTTGGAGAGTTTGATGTAATCCTCGGGATGGATTGGTTATCAAATCATGGAGCGGTAATTAACTGTAAGAAAAACTGCGTTCACCTAAAGACTCCGAATAAGTCAAAGGTGGTATTTCATGGCAGTAAATCACCGAGACAATCTTGTTGTCTGACGATGATGCAAGCAAGTAAGTTGCTTAGGAATGGTTGTATAAGTTATTTGGCTCACGTTGTGGATACCCACCGAGTCGAGGGTGAACTGAGTCAGATACCTATTGTAAGAGAATTCATTGACGTTTTCTCAGATAAGATTCCGGGATTGCCACCAGATAGAGAGATAGAGTTTGTTATCGATTTGGCACCAGGGACATCACCGGTATCCAAAGCGCCGTATCGTATGGCTCCGGTAGAAATGAAGGAATTGATGGTTCAACTACAAGAGTTGTTAGATAAAGGATACATTCGACCAAGCGTATCACCGTGGGGAGCACCAGTCTTATTCGTAAAGAAGAAAGATGGGTCGTTAAGGCTTTGTATCGACTACCGGGAGTTGAACAAGGTCACCATTAAGAACAAGTACCCGTTGCCCAGGATCGACGATTTGTTTGATCAGTTAAAGGGGGCGAAATACTTTTCAAAATTTGACTTGAGGACTGGTTATCACCAACTGAAGGTGAGACAGGAGGATGTTCCAAAGACGGCATTCAGAACTCGGTATGGACACTTTGAGTTTCTGGTAATGTCTTTTGGATTGACGAATGCACCAGCAGCATTCATGGACTTGATGAACAGAGTGTTTAAACAGTATTTGGATAAGTTTGTTGTCATGTTCATAGATGACATCCTGGTATATTCAGAGACAGAGGAAGATCACGTTGAACATCTAAGGAAAGTGTTGGAGACATTAAGGAGGGAGAAGTTGTATGCAAAGTTCTCCAAGTGTGAATTTTGGTTACGGAGAGTGCAGTTTTTGGGTCACGTTATCGACAAGGATGGTGTTTCGGTAGATCCAGTAAAAGTAGAAGCGGTTATCAATTGAGAACAACTAAAGACACCGACAGAAATTAGGAGTTTCTTGGGATTAGCAAGATACTATCGAAGATTCATCCAAGATTTTTCAAAGATAGCATCGCCGTTGACCAACCTTACTAGAAAGACAGTGAAGTTCGTTTGGACGGAAAAATGTGAACAGAGTTTCATGGAATTGAAGAAGAGGCTCAGTCAAGCACCTGTGTTGGCTTTACCGGACAACACGGGAGGATTTGTAGTGTATAGTGATGCATCACACAAGGGTCTTGGCTGTGTACTGATGCAGCATGGCAAGGTCATTGCGTACGCTTCACGTCAGCTGAAGGACTATGAGAAGGGTTATCCGACTCATGACCTGGAATTAGCAGCAGTAGTTTTTGCCTTGAAGATTTGGAGGCACTATTTGTATGGTGAGAAGTGTGAGATATATACGGATCACAAGAGTCTGAAGTATATCTTCACACAGAAAGAGCTAAATATGAGGCAGCGCCGATGGCTAGAATTGATCAAGGATTATGATTGTGAGATTCTGTACCATCCAGGCAAAGCAAATGTAGTGGCAGATGCCCTGAGCAGAAAAGACAGAGAGAAATTACTGAAGTTGACCATTCAAGAGGAATTGGTGAAAGATTTTGAACGACTTAACTTAGAGGTTAAGTATCCGATAGAGACCAACGAGAAATTATTTACAGTGGCAACGAGCCCAACTTTACTAGATAAGATTAAAGGGGCTCAAGAGAAGGACGAGGATTGCGACAACATCAAGAAGCGGTTAGCTGAAGGGGATGAATTGAAATACAAGATTGATGGCACCGGACTGCTGAGATTTGAAGGACGAATTTGGGTACCGTTAGTACCAGAACTAAGAGAAGAGATTCTGCAAGAAGCGCATAGTACGAGGTACTCGATACACCCAGGAAGCACAAAGATGTATCAAGACTTACGTCAACACTTTTGGTAGCCAAACATGAAGAGAGAGGTTGCAGAATGCGTCAACAGATGTCTAACTTGTCAGAGAGTCAAGGCAGAGCATCAACGACCGAGTGGATTACTACAGCCTTTAGAGATTCCAGAGTGGAAGTGGGAGCACATCACGATGGATTTTGTGGTGGGACTTCCAGCAACGCAAAAGGGACACGATGCCATATGGGTGATCGTAGATCGTCTTACGAAGTCAGCTCACTTTTTACCGATCAAGATCAGGTATAGTCTGGACCAGCTAGCCAAAGTATATATCAAGGAAATTATCACGAGACATGGCGTACCAGTATCTATTGTGTCGGATAGGGATCCGCGTTTCACGTCAAACTTCTGGAAGAGTCTTCAAGAAAGAATGGGAACGCAGCTACGGATGAGCACCGCGTATCATCCGCAGACCGATGGACAAAGCGAGAGAACGATTCAAACACTTGAAGACATGCTCAGAGCTTGTGTGATGGACTTCAAGGGTAGCTGGGAGGATCATCTTCCATTAGTAGAGTTCGCAAACAACAATAGCTATCACGCCAGCATCGGGATGCTGCCGTACAAAGCACTGTATGGAAGGAAATGTAGAACGCCCTTATGCTGGGATGAAGTAGGTGAACGTCGACTGTTGGGACCAGAACTGGTGCAGCAGACCGTAGAGACCATCAAGGTGATTAGAGCCCGACTGGTAGCAGCTCAAGATCGCCAGAAGAAGTATGCAGACTTACATCGCCAGAAGAGAGATTTTGAGGTGGGAAGCTATGCATTTTTGAAAGTATCTCCCTGGAAAGGGAAGATAAGGTTTGGAAAGAAAGGTAAACTAAGTCCGAGATTTATTGGACCTTTCGAGATCTTGAAGAAGATAGGCGAAGTGGCGTACGAGGTAGCTCTACCTCCTGAACTGGAACATATTCATAATGTGTTTCATGTGTCAGTGCTACGACCATATAAGCCTGATTACAAGCACGTGATATCGTACGAGGCAATTCAGGTCGAAAGGGATTTGTCGTACGAGGAAATTCCGGTCAAAATTTTAGATAGAAAGGAATAGAAATTGTGAAATAAGGTTATACATTCTGTAAAAGTTCTTTGGAGGAACCACAATGCTGAAGAAGCCACGTGGAAACTCGAAGAAAAGATAAGAGAAAATTATCCACACCTTTTTGAGTAACCTTATATGAAATTCCGGGGACGGAATTCTTATAAGGGGGGAGGATGTAATAACCGTGAACTTTAAGTCACCATATATGCATGTACATTATCGATTTTTTTTAACTTTGTGTTATATAAAGATTTAATATGTGACCACATATGTGAAGTGGTGCATGTGGCAATTAACATATATACTATACTTATGGATACATACATTTATAGATTTCATTAAAAATGAAAGCTTTGTAACCTAATTATACATTAGCTAAGACTATTAAATAACCTAAGTGTTATGGTAATACGGAAAAGTTAGTATTTAATATGTATACTAACTTAAGTGGGTAAACATAGTATTTCAAGTGACTAATAATTTTAAACCTAATTCTTGTAAATCTAATTAGGTTATGAGATAAAGTCACATGTATAAGTAATTAAACTTCATATGATTGGAAATTGAAGCCCTAAATAATCAAATTGGGTAACATTATTAAAATTGCTAGACTATGTTTAGTATATAGCCCAAAACAATTAAAGGAGAAGCCCAAAAAGAAATAAAACACAATCCAATACTTAGCCCACTTGATTAGGGGTATTCTAGACATTTGATTAATCAAAATTGGGCATTTAAAATAAAAGCTAAATGGAGGATATTATGGGCTAGAGGATCCTAAGTGGAATAATTAAGCTAACTTGTCCATTAGTAGAAATTATTAAACACAAGGACAATGTTGTCAAGCTCCCATTGGTTGCCACTCCATTATGCACATTTAATCATGTCTAGCCTAATGGAAATAATAATACAAAGTTTTTACCCAATGGACAACAAAATAGTTATGGGAGGATTATTAGTGAATTGCCCATTTCATTTTGTAATCACATTTCATTCTTCCAACATCCATTTTCTCTCCATCTTCTTCTTCTATCTTTTGCTCCCAAACTAGCCAACTTCATAGAGAGAAAAGAGAGAGAGGGTTTTGGTTATAGAGATAAGAGATAAGAGTGCTAGTTATTCATGCCTCCTAAGTATATTACTTACTTTGGAAAATCAAGAAAGGTAGCAACTAAGTCAAGGTATAACTTACCTTTATCTTCTTCTTTTACTTTGTTTTGCTAGCTTGAGTTTTGATGGGGTTATGTACAAATACTCAAGATACACTAGTTCTACATATCATCATGTATGGAACTAAGTAACTTGAGTGTTAGATCAAAGACTTAGAGGAAGAAAATGAGCATATGTTCTCCAAGGGTGAAAACTCTTATTTTTCTTCCACTAAATCTTGAGTAACTCAAGTTTTACAACTTGGAATTATGATCCGTCGAAGGGGGGTACTAGATACATGAGTTATGTAGTAAACCCAAGTGGTAGAACACAAATCTAGCAAATTTTGAAACTTTTGAGACTATTTTTCCCAAAACAGTCCGCTTTGCATGTTGAGGCTTTGAAAACCCTAAATTAGCTACTGATCCGTTTTTCATGAGGTTGTTTCAGTCAGTTGCTTGTCTTTTAAAAATCTAGGAAAAATCACAGAGGTACCTTGATATGTTATGTACATGCAGGAAATACAACGGACACGTTTTGAGTTATATATTGTGCGTAATGACTATTTCCGTAAAGGACTCCGAAATATTAACCTTCGAATGTCTCACTGTGTATACACTGAAAAATTCCAAAATTTTTATAGTAGCTTCATATATGTTACGAGAGCATACCCTGAAAATTTCAGAGTTTTCTGAGCAAAAGTCAATTTATGAAAAATGGGGCAAGATTCGAGTGTTTTAGACACTTTAAAAATAGTAAATCATTTTCTAAAATTCTAGAAAAATTAGGAGATCATTGTGGGTTTATATTCTGTCAAAATCCAGAAGTTGAGAATTTTTGGAATCAGTTTGTTATTTTTCCTAAAAATAGTTAAATTATGAATAAAAAGAAATAAATAGTTAAATGATGTCTTTAATGAGAAAAATATGATTTTTATGCTTGAAGGCTCATAATATATTATATCATGACTATCTTAGGGCATGTTGGTAATTTATAATAATAAATATTATTTATGACCTTTTGTAGATATTAAATAAGGGGTTAATAAAGGATGAACAATTAGAATAAATTATTTATTAATTTAGTAAATCATTGGAATATTATTATAATATTAATAATATTATAATATGATGTTGTTAAGTAAATAAAAATATTAAGATTAAAATTTTATTAAAATATTATTAAATAATTAATAATATTAGATTAAGATATTAATCCTAGATTAAAATATTATTAAAAGATTCATAATATTATATTAAAGTATTATTATTAAATGATTAAAATATTATTAAATAATAATATTCGAGATTAAATAAAATGTTATTAAATATAATAACATTAGTAAAGGAATAAAATTGTATTACATGATTAATAATATTAGTAGGTGAATAAAATATTAGTAAATGATTGAAAGTATTATTAATTTATTAATGATGTTAAAGCATAAGTAAGATATTATTATGGTAATAATATTAATGCATGATTAAAATATTATTAAGAGGATTAATAATATTAGTAAGGTATTGAAATATTACTAAGATAATAATAATATTGGTAAGGTATTGAAATATTACTAAGATAATAATAATATTAGTAAGTGAATGAAAGTATTATTAGTAAACGAATAATACTAGAAGGTGAATTAAATATTATCTAAGTTAATAATATTATGTGAATTAAAGGTAGTCGTTAATTAATAGTAATACTATCTAGACATGATAATGTTTATAAGAACTAAATGTAATGTATAATATCTATGTGATTACATAATCTAATGTTATGCTTTGACTAATTGAAAGATTAATTTATAGGTCTCTTAAAGGAAGATAATTTAACTGCATAGTGGATAGAAATTTAATTTCGTAGCCGTAACCTACGATCGAGGCAAGTTTCCTAACTCAAGCTCGAGTTATTATTTTCAAAGAATGTTAGTGAATAATTATTGATGATTATTCACGTCTATATTGATTATTGAAATTCGCACTTTGTGCAATTGAATTTCGTCCTACTGCTATTGAACTGTGAATTAAATTAAAGTTCTTCATTTATGAACTGTTTATGAAATAGATCTATGCTAATTGTATCAGCTAGATCAAGCATGTCTAAATTTGTTAAATCAAATGTGTTTTAAATAACTGTTCTTATTAAATTGATATAGTAAGAACTCTTGACTGAGAAAAGGACGAATTTGATTAAGGCATGATATCAATGCCGGATTATTAAGTGTTTATGCATAAATCACGAGGTATGAAAGGCTGATCCCCTTGAATACCAAAACTTATTAAGATGTCCAGTTTAATCACTGAGCACCTTGGCAAATGTTCATGGTTATTCAAAACCACTCAGTTCATGTTATTCAATTATCGAATATTCAATTGTTGATTATTAATTCATGTTCCTGCATAATCTTATATTATTGTTGAACATTGAACGCAATATTTCTTTCTAAGTCATGATATATCTCCCTTGTCTATATAAACTTGTGAAGCAAATTAGTTGCTTACTCTTGCTATATCATGACATCTATTTCAGTTAAGTCCGAAGGATCCAACACGAAGGACAAGGGCTAGGGCAAGATCCAGGAGTAATTTAGACTGAATGTCAATTTAGTTATTATCTGATGGAATTTCTTAAGTAAACTATTTGTATGATAAATGGTGTATTTAAAGTTAAGGTTATGGAGACCTTGGGACCGTGTTATGAGACTTTATTATGATGAACAATGTATGTTTATTATTTCGTAATAGTTATAGAATACTTATGATGATGATAGATCGTGACCACCGAATTTGAGGTTAGAGAACCTGGATTTGGGGGTGTCACAGATATCATTTCTTGACTGGCCGACATTACCTAGGTAGAAACTCTGGGTTTCAGAGTGAGAGCCCCAATGGGTTGATAGTGAGTGTTGCTCACCTCAAAGGCTTGGAAGCTGACAGGCTCAACTTCTTCATTAAAATTGATGAGAGGTATATCACTTTGGACAGGATACTCTGGTCCAGCATTGACAGTGACCAGATTACTGTTGATGATATACTTGAGGTGTTGATGAAGAGTGGATGGGATGGCTCCCGCCATGTGAATCCAAGGTCTTCCCAATAGTAAGTTATATCCTGTAGTGATTTTGAGCACTTGAAAGGATATGTATAATGTATGTGGACCGATTTCCACTAGTAATTCAATCTCTCTAACATCATTTCGTCGAGATTGATTCAAAAACTTGTTGGGTAAATTCTAAATACGCTCACACGTAAGTATACGTGGTCAACAAGTAATATAATAGTAAGTAGAGTATCGTTCCCACAGAGAATTATTTAACAAGAATTACCAATTACTAACCTATAACCAATTTAATCTTATTTAAACAAATGATTTAATATTTTAATTTACAATAATTAATTAAACTATTACTAACTATCCCTAGAATGAAACAAGATAATGAAGACTCGAGATTACAATTTCAATTATTATTTCATTTAAGTCAACGCACTTCCTATTAAGTCAAGTTATTTATACTGGATTGTTAATCAAGAACACGAAAGTAAAATATGGTCATCTCTCAATGCACCATACTCATATCAAATCAAATCCACAGATGATAGAATCAAATTGAATTTAAGACCCCAACTTATTCATAAATAAAATCAAATTTCCTCTAATTATTATTTTGAATAATAAGGTGTTAATTTGATATAATGCTTTGGTTATGTGTGAATTGTGTAAATTTTGCAAAATAAACAAGTGGTTATAAAATATTCAATATTGTCGGGGAATATTCGTTTGGTCGTGGAATATTCTTGCTGTCGGGGAATATTCGTACGATGGTGCAGTCATTTGTGCACCCCATAACGGAAACGATCAGATGAAGAAAATGACAAATTTGAGTTTTTATAAATAACGGCGCAGTTGTTACCGTTAACACTGTTGGAATACCCGGTAATTAAAATAGAGTAATACGCGTGGGTGCACAGTAGCACACGGTATTGCATAGTATTGTTGAATTATTGATCCTTACGTAAGAAAGCACTACTCAATAATTGTTACAGTAATTACTGTTCAATATTTTATTTTTTTTGATTCAATAATTGCTACGTTGATATTTTATATTATTGTTGTTTCAATAATTATCACTGCACAGTATCTCCATTATCAGATCTCCATTATCAGATCAATAATTTATATTATTTGAATAATATTGTTAGATAGCATTATTGGCAATGTGTAAGAAAGTTCTATCTAAGGAGAGATTTGGTCACCTAATTGCACGCCAGTAAAGAGAAATCCTTATCGGAAAGCCCCCTCTTTCCTAGGAACGACCTGGTTGTCATAATTGTGATTCTGTAATATTATTTATGAATAATTAATTATTGATTTATATGATAAGGAAATATTTACTTTTTTATGTGGATATAAATGAAGAAACTAATACTGAGGTATTTTATCAGTATTTTGTCAGAATGGAGATATTAAAAATCATCCGTATGTGAATTTCGAACATTTTCTGATTGGAATTTAGAAAAACTTTCTTCTACAAAGTTGTAGAGAATTAAATTTCCTATGGAATAGATATGAAACTCGAATTTTTCTGATAAAAGGGCTATTTATTATGAATTATTAAAATTGCTGATTATTGTTTAAATTTAAAATATTTTGGAAATTTCTAAAATGGGTGGGCCCCACTTTTGGTTGGTGAGAAATGTGCTGAAATTTTACTTCAAAAGTGGTGAGTGTGAATAGTAGCATGTATAGCCAACAGGTAGCAGGTTAATCTGCTTTGGTGTTCTAAGTATTTTCCTATAAATAGGGTGCTTAGTTAGAATTGAAAATCACACCAGAAACAAGTTTTCTCTCTTTCTCTCTCAATATTATTAAGCGTATTTTTGTGAGTATTTAGATACTTTGAGAGTTGCTATTTAGTACAAATTTCCTTCAGCCTTATACTTGATATTTCAGCCGGAAGTACTGTTCTTTTGAGGTAAGGGATGTTATTTTCTTCGTAAATGATATTATTTTCTTCAATATCATTATGTCAAAATATTGATATAAATTTTATTATGGAATTTCTACCTTTTTGAGTTGGGGTTACTATTCACGTATACGGCACTATTCACAGAATAATGAAATTTTTCCTTCTTTGTCTAAGATGTCTATTATGGTTACTATCTTTGATTGTATCCATCTTTTGATCCTCATTATTGAATTTTACTCCACTATGATTTATTATGGAGCATTTTTTAACTTGGATAACTGTAGTACGAATTCCTAATATTTGTCCTTTTGTCTCACTGGATTCGTTTTCTTTAAGATATTTTTCATCATCCTCTGTCCTAAATGATGATATTACTGAATATCTTTGGCCTATAGTGCAAAGATGAATGATTAACTGATGAATATCTTTGGCCCGTAGTGCAAAGATGAACATGTGTTTAGATGAATATGACCAACTGGTGATACAAATAAATATCTTTGGCCTGTAGTGCAAAGATGAATATTTGACTCGAGATGTATATTGATTGATGTTACAGGGATAAAATATTGATGATGGACTTTTAAATCTTAGAAGATATTAGAATTCATTCTCTACTTGACTCATCCAATGGATTGTTGTTTCCGCTGCAGTTGTTGATCTAAAACTTGTTGTCTATTATATTCTATCAGATTTTTCCCTGTTGAAGATTAATGATAATTTGTTGTTTATTAACTTAGTCATAATATTCTTTACTGGGCTAGTTGAGCTCACCCTTTTCTTTTTTATTCTATTTTTCTCAAGAGATGAGAATATAGCGGGAACTAGTCGGGGTGTGGAGTGATATTTTCAGTCAGTTGTGTTAGCAGTCCTCACTATTTTGTAAAATAGTGTTTCAATAATTGTAATGAGGACTTATTTGAGTGTGAATATTGTCTAGAAGATAATATTTGTATTTAAACTTACAGTTTATGTGTTGTCATATTTTGCACGACAATTGTAGTAATGATGTTGTAGTTGTTTCAGTACCATGTATTTGGCGGCTCAGAATAGGTGATGTATACCTATTTTGGGGCATCACAGTTGGTATCAGGCTTAGGGATATGGTCTCTGTCGGAGAACGGGGAATAGAACTAGGAGGAGAAAGACGAGTAAATCCTTCGCTAGTGTATCCTACCTAAGCTTATTTGTTGGTCGGTCATAATATAGGGGTATTATGTGGTATGTCAATTTCTTTAATTAACCCTTGTTTTATGGCAGTATTTGAGAATGGCAGCTGAGAATGTTAACAATGGAGTGAATGAGACTTGGAGACACCTTTAATCACCAACCAGGGAAACGTGCAACAAGAAGGCAATATTCCTCCTGTAAACAACGCTACCGAACAAATGATGAATGATGGAATGTTTAGAAGCTTTTTACAGTTCATGCAAAATCAGACGAGAGAGACTCGTGTACAAAATACGGGTGGAAATGATAGCAATGCGCAGCTTGTAACAGCCAAGCAATTCAAAGAGTTGGGACCACCAGAATTTACGGGAAAGCCGGATCCGATCAAGGTGGAAACATGGGTCAAGCAAATTGCCAAGATATTTGATGTCTTGGGATGCACAGAGGAATAGAAGGTTCCATTCGCCACCTTTGTGTTCCGTGGTGAGGCAGACTACTGGTGGGAGTCTGTAAAGCGTACCCAGCTAGCCGCATTCAATATGTCTTGGGAAATGTTTCAGAAACTGTTTAATGACAAGTACTTTCCTGAAAGTATTCATCATATGAAGGAGGTAGAGTTTATTAAACTGGAACAAAACAACATGACGGTGTCCCAGTATGAAGCGAAGTTTGCGGAGTTATCTAGGTTTGCACCTCATTTGGTAGAGAATGAGAACGTATGACGAGGATGTTTCTAAGAGGTCTGAAACCTGAAATTTGGCAATATCTTATCTCTCGTAACTTTTCTCTATATTCAGATGTTGTAAACAGGGCTTAATTATTAGAGCGTGATAATGAGTATGTTCAACCGAGGGACCACAACTAGGGTCATACCGGTGGCAACAGTCATCGGAGCAATGACAACCAGCAGGGAGAATAACATTCGGACAAAAGCGGTAACCACTCTAGTGGTAATCGTGGCCATGATAGTAGAAGAAACGAGTCGGAGGGAGATTTCAAAAAGAGAAGGTACAACAATGATAACGTGAAGACGTCAGCACCAGCATCAACTATTTCTAGGAGAGGAGAACGATCACCGGTCGTTTGTTACAAGTGCGGGAAAGAGGGACATATCAGCTCAAACTGCCCACAACAATTCAAGGTATGTTATAACTGTGGAAAGGAAGGTCATATAGCTAGAGATTGTCTTGTAGCGAAACCAAGTCCAGCAGGAATGGTGACTCTGAAGGCTGTTTCGGACAAGTCAAAGTCAGCGGTTCCTAGAAGAGCGTTTGTCGTGACTGGCCAAAACGCGAGGAACCCGAACGAGGTGATCACGGGTAAGCTAATCATAAACTCTTGAGAAGTTTATACCTTATAAGATACCGGTTCTACCTATTCTTTTATCTCTCCTGCTTGTGCTAAATGTTTGAACTTGGGAAGTTTATATCTTTGATTGTATCCATATTTTGATCCTCATTATTGAATTTTACTCCACTATGATTTATTATGGAGCGTTTTTGAACTTAGATAACTGTAGTACGAATCCCTAATATTTGTCCTTTTGTCTCACTGGATTCGTTTTCTTTAAGATATTTTTCATCATCCTCTGTCCTAAATGATGATATTATTGCATATCTTTGGCCTGTAGTGCAAAGATGAATGATTAACTGATGAATATCTTTGGCCCGTAGTGCAAAGATGAACATGACCAACTGGTGATACAAGTGAATATCTTTGGCTTATAGTGCAAAGATGAATATTTGACTCAAGATGTATATTGATTGATGTTACGGGGATAAAATATTGATGATGGACTTTTAAATCTTAGAAGATAGTAGAATTCATTCTCTACTTGACTCTTCTAATGGATTGTTGTTTCCGCTGCAGTTGTTGATCTAAAACTTGTTGTCTATTATATTCTATCAGATTTTTCCCTGTTGAAGATTAATGATAATTTGTTGTATATTATCTTAATCATAATATTCTTTACTAGGCTGGTTGAGTTCACCCTTTTCCCTTTTGTTCCATTTTTCTTAGGAGGCGAGAATATAGCGGGAACTAGTCAGGGTGAGGAGTGATGTTTCAAGTCAGTTGTGTTAACAGTCCTCACTATTTTGTAAAATAATGTTTCAATAATTGTAATGAGAACTTATTTCAGTGTGGATATTGTCTAGAAAATAATATTTGTATTTAAACTCACAGTTTATGTGTTGTCGTATTTTGCGCGACAATTGTAGTAATGATGTTGTAGTTGTTTCAGTACCATATATTTGGCGACTCAGAATAGGTGATGTATACCTATTTTAGGGGCATCACATTGAACACCTTAATTAACTAACCCACTATATATCTGTGTGAATTACTATTAAAAAGGGTTTAAGTACAAGTTCTTATTAGACTACATGCAATGCCTCGGTATATCTCTATCCTAAGCACAAATTATGAATTCCAACTCCATTTAGAACACATAAATACATGTTATTATGATCAGATCTAAACCCATAATCCGTCTCTCAAGTTCATATGTATTATCACAGTAATTGTTAGCTAGGCAATTAAGAAATTAAGGGCAAACCATAACAAACAATTCAAATATAGCTAATAAGATTAACAAAGAAGCGTATCAAAGTAAACTGCATAATATGATCCATAGTAATCTCAAAATAGAGTTTAACTCATAACGGAACTAGAATCCATCATCCACAATTGATTAAGCATTATAAGATACAAATAGATAAGAAAAGAAATTAGAATTGAGATAAACAAATATGTATTCTCTTGCTTCCAATCTGATTCTCCAATGATGATCAATAGCTTCAATCTTCAGTTCTAATCTAATCTAGGGTTCCTAATCTAAGAAAGAAAGTAAAGATGAATGTAACATAAGTCTATCCCAAGAGGGATTTAATGGAATCCTAGAACTAGCCTCCCAATCCAAGTTAAAATCAAGTATTTATAGTTCTAATGGACACCCTAGCAAGTTAGCCAACTAAGAATCCTATTCTAGCTTAAATTGGACAACATAACACCCAAATTAACTCTCCCCCCGCCGACCGGCGCACCCAGCGCTGCTCCTAGGCCAATTTGGGCGCGCCCCGCGATACTGTAGCAAAGAGTATGCTGGCCCGGTGCGCCCCACATCGCTCATAGTTCTGTTACGTCATCCTTTCGTAAAACAGACATAACTTTTGATCCACTGTGAGTTACGGGGCCTGCCATCTATCAAATCAAAGATATCGACGATATCTACAACTTTTATTCTTTGAGAATTGACAGATTCTGATCGAATAAAGGTCACAATTGGGCTTGAAGTAGATGATATGTAAATGGCAAGTATGACAACTCTTAGCTTTGATCTTTGTTGATAAAAAGGCCATAAGTCTCGCATCCGAACTCCGATTGGGATGATTCAAGATGTTCCAAAAATTTAAGAAGTAGATCTATAATAAATTTCAAGTTCCAAGCCAATAACATGCATCCAACTTTGTGTTAAAATCCCTGCAATCTTCCCTTCTTGCATTTGCTTGTATATTTTAGTCCAAAACATGTTTGAATTGCTTTTCCTTACTTCTTCATGCCAATGTCGTGTCATAGCCTACAAAATAACATAAAATATATGTAATGCACACACAATGCATGCAAAGTAACTACGAAACATAGGTTTAAGCAACTAATTCAAGTAATAGGTACCGGATAAGTAGGTATAAAACATACTTATCAAATACCCCCAAACTTAAATAGTTGCTTGTCACCAAGCAACACAACATAATGCAATGCAATTATAACTACGATATACTTACGAATCTAGCAGTATGATAGAACATAGTCTAATCATACAGCCTAACAGAAATCAAGTAAACATGATAGTATATCATATCTAGACCAATCAATAACTTCCCAATCAATCATCAAATCTTAAACTATTATTACTAATATAGTGCGTGTGTGCTCAACAATCATACTAACTGATATAATGCTAAATACATCACATAATAGGCTTCTTTAAAGGCATCATACAGTGCAAATTCACGAAATCCAAAAATAAGCTAGATTCAACTAAAGTCAAACATTTACCAAGTTTAAGAGTCCAAACGGGATACTTATGCTTTATTTTCCATTACGGAGGCTTTTTGCTCTTTTTCCATTTTATTCCTTATATATATATATATATATATATATATATATATATATATATATATATAATAAAAATTTCTCATGGCTGTGCAATGTCTTATTCCCTTAGGCTTTTCAATGCTACCTTAACGAGCTTTCGACCAACGACTCCCATACCATTAAGGCCTTAGGGCGCTAGGTATAAAGACAATCCTCTCGGGCTTACTTACTCAAGTAACAAAGGCCACAAAACTAGATCAGCCACGATGTTTATTCATATTTTTTATTTTATTTTTTCAACTATAAAGCTTATATATCCCAAATTTTCCACCAAACGTAGATTCTTGTCTAAATCTAGCCATCTCTGCCTATTCATGTCTTTCTTTCATTCAAACTAGTATTATCCTTAAGAATTCCATTATGTGTCAATTTAAACTTAATCAGTCAACAAGATTGTTTCTAACGTGCTAACCTGATTATACTAGTTTCAAATAGAAAAGGATTCAATTCATAATAGGAGATCACATCAAAGCCTAAATAATCAATATTATACTTGTCTACACCATTCCAATCTCATCATTGGCCAAAATAGACTTTTACTATCTAATAGTTGGATTCATGCAATGTAACCTATCTACACAAAATGCAACAATATAAAGCAATTTTTTTTAAAAGATAAGTTAAATAACATGTTAACATATGCAATAAACAATAAACTAAAACAATAATACTAACTATATGCAATCAACATGATCATACTAAATATGTAATCCTAAACAATATGCAATCCCCCAAACTTAAACTAGACATTGTTCTCAATGGCTGAAATAGGAAAAAGAAAAGCAGAGGACTTCCCTGAAGATATAGTTGTGACACCCCCAAATCCTGGTACTTCATTCCCACAGGATTCGGTGTTCACTTTATACAAACATTCATATCTAACTACCCAATCATAATAAAATTGAATACTAAACATGCCCATACAGGATCACATTAATAAAAATCTCCCAGGTTATCTAACATTTACATACAATCATTCAAATGCGAAAAATTAATTAAACTTCATTACAATCATTTAAACTAAAGTCTGATAATAAACTATCAACATATTACAAGTTTTCAATACTTGTTCATCTTTCCCTTCCCTTTATTGGTACTAGGCACATCGACCTTCTCAACTTTAACTGTAATAATTATAAAAGCAAGAGTGAGCAAACAAAGCTCACTTGAAATGAAATTGAATAAAACTTTACAACAATTGCCAAATAATAGGCTCGATAGAACTTAACAATATGTTCTATTAACATTCTGAAATACATAACTGAGGGTCTAATGACCACGAACCATGTCCACAATTATAAGTACTCTTTCAACTTAAACTTTAACAGTCATAAGACTATAAGGACTCCACGTACTTAGGGGGATCAGCCCTTCGTACAATGTATTGTGCACAAACATTTCTACGCTAAGCGTAAACCCCTAATAATATGGTTGTTCATCTCAGTATTTAGAGTACAAGTCTGCACCAAAGTAAGTTTGGTTTGGATACGTTTCAAGGAAATTTAGAATTCAACGGTCATCAACTAGGGATTAGTTGAATGAAAGGAAATAACACTATGTTACGGAATAAACCATAATTGAATCAACATGGTGTACTAAGTTCATGCTTTAGGAATAATCTAATAGCATAAGTACTGAATAATAGAACCTACCTTGCTTTGAACAACATTAAGATACGGTTAAAATCTTAGAATTGAATATTAAGCATGCATAATAAGTAATAACTTGAACGATAAACTTGTTCATCAGAATAAAGATACTTGCATGCTAAAAAAAATAAGTTTAGGTTTAGAAAAACTTGCACAATCATAATAATAGAACTAGCTCAACGAAAATGTTGAGTTAGGAAAACTTGCATAATTGTAATCGAACTAGAAACAATAACTTGTACCCATATTCTACATATCCACATTACGTATGGTTTGATTTATAAATCATTTAATCAAATTATATTATTAAAATAATAATAACACTCGCTAGGTAATAAAACCATGCTCGTTCCTAGCATTACAATACCAAAATAACAAAATATATGTTTAACACTCATCATATATCATTACACCAACAATTACAGACTTTTGTGCAAGACAAAAGTATTTCCTGAACTTTATACAAACTGGCGTCGTGGCGCCACAGTTTGCACTGTGGATCACGCGGTGTCGTGGTGGCGCGGTGATGGCGCTGCTGCGTGAGGCCCATGCCATTGGCCAGCGCTGCGGCGAGAAAGTGGTGCTGTCTTTGGTGCTGCGGCGCCAACGGCTGGGCTGCGGCTCTGAATTTGGCGTTGAGGCGCCAAAACTTACAGAACCCAACCATGAAGAACAGAACAACTATATTATGGACTAATAATACTGCTAACATCTAAATTAGGACGTATAAGTTATATAGATTACTCATAACCATTTACTCATCATACATATACCAATTTCAAGCAATTAAACAACAATTTTAGAAAAACTTAATTTCTTGAAAACACTGTTTTAAAACCAAAACTTCATGTCTGATATTTGTTTACACAGTGAACATGGTAACCACAATTATAAACCAATTTAATTCCTTTTGAACTAGGTGTTGCCTTTTTTTAGTTTTAACAAAAGAGCTCTAACTCATGCAAGTATACATGTGTCAACGAGCAATACAGAGTAAGTCGAGTATCGATCCACGGAGAAAGTTGTCTAAATTAACTATTATGCATCAACTAAATCACTATTCTTATATGCTTAAACTAATGCTTATAATTATGAATTATTCTAAACGCAAATAATATCTAAAATAAGAATAATAATGTAATAAATCAAATCTAGAAATAATGGGATCCTAACTTCATTTAATTGTTCATCTAACTACCACCATCATGCACAACTATGCACGTATGACAGAAAAGTAGCCAAGAGCACTAATGTAGACATAACCATTTTTCAACGTATTATGACATACTCACATAACATCCACATACGATAGACATCATGTAATCTTCAACAAAACCAACCCCACTATATTTCTATGTGAAAGTGCAGCCATATTGAATTTAAGCAGAAGCTCTTATTTAACTCATACGGTGAAACAGTATATATCTATCTGATTCACGAAATACAAAGCTAAGCAAAATAGCCTCATATACGCATGCTATCATGATTACAATCCATACTCACATGTTATATTTCAATTCCATACAAGCTCCTAAAATGAATGGTGATCAATCATTCATGCATGCAAATCAAACATGATAGAAATTCCTTATGATACGTAAAACAATTCAGCAATCAGGCCATAAGTTAGACTACGTATTAAACTCCGTTAGAATCCCATAATGGAGTTTAGTTCATGACTGAACCAAAAGCCATTATGGGATCAAAGCAATGCATAGAAAATAAACCAACAATTAAAAGAGCGAAGAGAGAATCGATCAAACCCAATTGATGGTTATAAACCAGTCATAACGTTCAAATCCTCAATAATATCCAGCAACATAAAAGTAAAGCATTCACAATGACAGAATTCCAAAGAAGAAGTAGAAAATAATGATGTTATGCTTGGCTCTCCAATGGTAATCTCTCCCAGTGTGTAAACCCTAGTTCTCTGCTATGAAAAGTACGTAAAAACTAAAGATAGTCGCGTCTGGTGCCAACCATAATTGTTTATATCAACTAAAACACTTGAATTTTAAAAATTAAAATAAAGTCAGCAGCCTCAGTCAACAGCGCGGGCGGCCGCGCGCTTCCCCTTTGTATTCCTCGCGCAGGCGCGCGGTCTTTAATTTCTGTTCAATTCGGGTAATCGCGCGGGTGCGCGTGTTTAAGCCTGTATAGCCGCGCGGGCGCGCGTGTTTAAGCCTGTATAGCCGCGCGGCTTCTGCAGTTTTGATTCTGTGTTCTGCTACTGCTACTGCTTTGTTCTACTGCCATTGATTCTTTGTCATGTCACTCTCCCTTCATCCATTCTCAGTTGTATATCTCCACTTGTTCCTCATGTCATGCGTCCATTAGCCTCATGTCATCTAACATCGCCAAGCTAGGCCATTCCCTGCACTTTTACACCAAAGGAGTTCTCAGTCTATGCAATGCAAAATAACATGAAATGCACTCAAAACACACTAAAATGTACTTAAAAGGGGCATAGTTCGCGTAAATTGATATCCAATAAGTAGGTATAAAACCCACTTATCACTACGTTCTTTTTATTTCACAACCAATTAACAATTCTCAGTTCAAATTTAAAATTAGCATACAATCAATTTCTAATTTGGTTATTCCTACAAACCACACTTATGAATATATTCACTGTAAAAATCAATTCCCTTCATTTAACACGTAATTAGCATATATATATATATATATATATGATAGTTATAACAATTACAATTACCCACATTTTCATAACTAATTATAGAAACATGGTTTACTGTAAAAATTTTGTAAAAACTTTCTATACAGTGAAATTGAAGACACATAGACTTTAGGCATCATGAAGTAAAACATATATATATATATATATATATATATATATATATATATATATATATATATATATATATATATATATATATATACGTACATATATTAAGGTTATAGAAACAAACCTTTTGATTGCTTAGACAATCCTTGTTAATCACTAATAATAGCTTGAAGAACTTAGAACTTTCTGTTGTTTTTCTCTCTCGGACTCTCTCTCAATTTCTTTGTAACTTTTCTTCTCTGAAATTTTTTTTTCTTTACTTAGGCTTAAGCCAACTACACTATACGTAAATTAAAAAAACACAAACAACGTACGATTTTAAAACGTCTAAAACAGACGCTATACTTAATATACTAATAAGTAATCAGTTACCAAATTAATATATATATATATATATATATATATATATATATATATATATATATATATATATATATATTTAATTTATATTATTATAATTCAAAATTCAAAAGAAATTCCAAAAGCCATAAGGCTCCATTTGGCAAAACCCAGAAAAAAATAAAAGACTTAATATCTTTAAGCCTTATTTGGCAAAACAAAATTAAACTCCTTTACAATATAGTTATTTGTCACACTCTATTTAATTAAGTTCTCATGCTTAATTTAATTAATACTCATAACAATTTATTTAATAAATCATTTAATTATTATAAACTCTTTAACTTTATTATTAAATTAAATTAGAATATTATCTCATAATAATTAATTTCCTTAATTCCTTAATTATTTATTTAACAAATAATTAACCAAATCAAATCAATTCAAATTCAAATATTTATTCAACGATAAACACATCCATTAAATATTTATATAATTCAATAAATATTTAAAATTTACAATTAAAATCTGGATTGTTACATCATTCCCTCCTTACAAGGATTCTGTCCTCAGAATCACAATTCAAACAAATCATTCGTCACATTTTTCCCTACTTACAAATATTATGTCCCCAGAATCGAAGATACAGATTAAACAAATAACTCAGGGTAATCTTTCATCATTTTATCTTCGAGTTCCCACGTCGCTTCTTCAGCATTGTGGTTCCTCCATATCACCTTCACGGAAGGTATAACTTTATTCCTGAGCACTTGTTCTTTCCTGTCAACTATCTGGATTGGAATTTCTTCATAGGACAAGTCTTTATCGAACTGCAACGGATCGAACTCGATCACGTGCTTGTAATCAAATTTATACGGTCGTAACACCGAAACGTGAAAAATATTGTGAACGCTTTCCAACTCTGGAGGCAGAGCTACCTCGTAAGCCACCTCTCCTACTCTTCACCGCACTTCGAAGGGTCCAATAAACCTCGGGCTTAGCTTTCTCTTTTTATCGAAACGAATTTTCTCCTTCCAAGGAGAAACTTTTAGGAATACGTAATTTCCTACGTCGAATACACGATCTTGTTTGTGTTGATCAACATACATCTTATGTCTGTCTTGAGCTGCTACCAAACTTGTCCTGATGAGTTTGACAATCTCAGCAGTTTGTTGTACCAGTTCTAGTCCTAACAGTTGGCGTTCACCGACTTCATCCCAGCACAGTGGAGTTCTGCACTTTCTGCTATATAATGCTTCGTAAGATGGTATGCTGATGCTAGCATGGTAACTGTTGTTGTAGGCAAATTCCACCAACGGTAAATGTTCTTCCTAGCTCCCTTTGAAATCCATGATGCATGCCCTCAACATATCTTCTAATGTCTGGATTGTTCGTTCTCTTTGGCCATCTGTTTGTGGATGATAAGTCGTACTCATTCGTAATTGTGTTCCCATACATTCTTGTAGTCTCTTTCAGGAGTTTGATGTGAATCGTGGATCTCTATCGGACACAAGTGACACGGGCACTCCATGTCTCGAAATGATTTCTTTAACGTACAATCTTGCCAACTGATCATGATTGAACCTAATCTTTATTGGTAAAAAGTGTGATGATTTTGTCAGTCTGTCCACTATCACCCAAATCGCATCGCATCCTCTCTGAGTAGTTGGAAGACCCATCACAAAATCCATTGTGATGTGTTCCCACTTCCATTCTGGTATTTCTAATGGTTGAAGTAATCCGCTTGGTCTTTGATGCTCGACCTTGACTCTTTGACATGTCAAACATTTTGCCACGCATTCTGCAACGTCCCTTTTCATATTTGGCCACCAAAAATGACGTCGTAAATCTTGATACATCTTCGTACTTCCTGGATGAATCGAATATCTTGACCTATGAGCTTTGTTCATGATTTCATCTTTAATCTTTGGTGCTGCTGGAACCCAGATTCTTCTCTCGTACCGTAATAGCCCTTCAATACCGATCTTGTAATTCGTATCGCTACCCTCGAACACTTTTTCTTTGATTTTCCCACATTCTTTATCTTGTAGCTGAGCGTTCTTAACTTTGTCCACCAAAGTTGTACTAACTTCTATCTGGAATAGTCATTTATTGTATTATTATTAAAATTTTATTTCCAACTCTAGCTTTGTCATTGCTGAAATAAGCTCCTTCTGAGTGGTTATCAGTATCAATTTTTTCTGACCCTTCCTGCTTAAAGCATCTGTAACCATATCCGCCTTGCTTGGATGATAAAAGATCTCACAATCGTAATCTTTTATCAATTTCATCCATCTTCTTTGATGCATGTTCAGGTCCTTCTGAGTGAAAATATACTTCAGACTCTTATGGTCTATGTAAATCTCACATTTCTCTCCATAGAGATAGTGTCTCCATATCTTCAGAGCAAATCCACTGCAGCCAATTCTAAATCATGAGTCGGATACCCTTTCTCATAATCCTTCAGTTGCCTTGACGCATATGCAATAACTTTGCCATTCTGCATTAGGACACATCCTAATCCTTTATGTGAGGCATCACTATACACCACAAAGTTTCCTGTACTATCTGGTAATGACAATACAGGTGCCACACTTAACTTCTTCTTCAAATCTTGAAAACTTTCTTCACACTTCTCCGTCCAAACAAATTTTATAGCTTTCTTTGTCAAATTTGTTAACGGAGTGGCTATCTTGAAAAAATCTTGAATAAATCGTCTATAATAATCGGCCAGTCCCAAGAAACTCCTCACCTCCGATGGTGTTCTTGGTTGTTCCCAATTGATTACAGCTTCCACTTTTGATGGATCCACTGAAATCCCATCTTTATCAATCACATGTCCCAAAAATTGTACACAATCTAACCAAAATTCACACTTAGAGAATTTTGCGTGTAACTTTTCCGTTCTTAGTGTTTCCAACGTCAAACGTAAATGTTCCACGTGTTCTTCTTAGGTTTTGGAATACACCAGAATGCCATCGATGAATACCACCACAAACTTGTCTAAAAATGGTTTAAACACCTTGTTCATCAAATCCATGAATGCAGCAGGGGCATTGGTCAAACCAAAAGACATCACCAGAAACTCGTAATGTCCATACCGAGTTTTGAATGCCGTTCTAGGTATATCCTCCTTTCTTACTTTTAATTGGTGATACCCACTTCTCAAATCTATTTTTGAGAAGTATTTAGCACCCTTCAACTGATCAAACAAGTCATCTATTCTTGGTAATGGGTATTTATTCTTAATAGTGACTTTGTTTAATTCCCTATAATCAATGCAAAGATGCATTGACCCATCCTTCTTCTTCATGAATAATACTGGCGCTCCCCACAGTGATACGCTTGGTTGAATATACTTCTTGTCTAGCAGCTCTTGCAGTTTTACCATCAGTTCCTTCATCTCTACCGGAGCCATTCTGTACAGGGCCTTCGATAACAGTGATGTTTCTGGCGCTAAGTCGATCACAAACTCAATCTCTCTGTCAGGTGGAAATCTTGGCAAATCCTCTAGAAACACGTCTACGAATTCCCTAACCACTGGTATCTCTTCCAGTTTCACACCCTTCTTCTGAGTATCGACTATGTAAGCTAAATAACCCATACAGCCTTGACTCAACAACTTCTTGGCCTGCATAATCATTAGACATCTCATTTGTCTAGGCGATTTACTACCATAGAAAACTACCTTTGACGGGGTCATAAGGTTTACACATTTCTTTTGGTAATCAATTACCGCTTCATAATTGAACAGCTAATCCATTCCCAAAATAACGTCAAACTCTCCAAGTTTAATCGGAATTACATCTACCATCATGATATTCCCCTTAATGTTCACCCTACAGTTCTTGCATACGAACCTAACAGGGATTACTTCCGTATTCGCAATTTCTATGTTTAAAGGGAAATTCAATTCTTCTCTAGGCAATTCTAACCTCTTAGCAAATTTATCAGATATAAACAAGCAAGTAGCACCCGAATCAAATAATACATAAGCATGAATATCATTGATTGGGATAATACCTGACACTACATCTCTTGATTGCACAGCATCTTGCACAGTCATGTTAAAGGTTCTGGCTGTGGGTTTATTTGATGTCGTCAGTCCAGCAATGGCCCATGTACCTCCACTACTACCTCCCTTGCTTCCTGCTGTCTCTCCAGCCTTCTTCTTAGGGCACTCACGAGCAAAGTGATCCTTCGATCCGCACATGAAGCAAACGTTCTTCTTGGGTTGAGTGCTATTTGGGGCGATGTGACCCTCTTGGCCACAGTTAAAGTATACTCGTTTCCCCAGTAAACACACACCTTTGTGAAACTTTTCGCACATCTTATTCTGTTGATTACCCTGTTGATTTCCAGCACTCACATTCCCGTTCCATTTCCTCTTCAAATTGTTGTTGTCTCTTCCACTACTACCACCTCCATTCTTATTCTCCACTTCAATCTTCTTCTTTTTCTGTTCCTGATTGAACTTTATGACTGCCTTGCCTCCACCTTCAGCGAGTATTTCCTTCTCCATCACTATTGTGAATGTCTTCAGCTGGAACAGGGAGACCCTACTGTACAACTAGTTCTTCAATCCCTGTTTAAACCTCTTCGCCTTGCGTTCGTCTGTGCTGACTTGGTATGGCGCAAACCTCGCCAACTCGTTGAATTTTGCGGCATACTCAGATACCGTCATCGTTCCCTGCTTCAGTTCTAAAAAATGCACTTCTAGCTGACTCTTCAAACTCTCTGGGAAATAGGTCTTGAAGAATATCTCCTTAAACCTATCTCAAGTCATTACCCCTTGTCCTTCCCGAGTTTTATTGGCCTGCCACCAATAACTAGCCTCTAGTTTCAACATGAATGTTGCAAAAGCAGTCTTCTGATCATCCCCTACCCTAGCGACATCAAACACCTTTTCTATCTCCATGATCCAGGTCTGTACCTCGACTGGATTTATAGGCCCACGGAATTCTGGTGGTCCAACCGCCTTAAAATCTTTAAACGTTGTTCCTTGATTCTGTGGTTGATTCTACAATGCACCCGTTAATAATGTCACTAGCTGTTGAACAGGGTTAGCTTCAACATTGTCGTTATTGGTTCCCTCATTGGTTCTTTGTCGGGGTTGACGTCTTGGAGGTATTTTCTGTTTAAAAAAAATACATCTATTAGATTATTATCCAATTCCTTTAAGTAATTTCTACTTAACTTACCCCCATAAAAGAAATTATCACATAACATATAACACTTTGAATAAAGTAAAATAATAACTTTTATTCATTCATAATCTATTTGAAAAACATAAGAACAATAGCATCACTGCTATTTACATTACTTTCCTGAACTACAAAAGTTTCAGGATAACAGCATCCTCATATCCCATAGGTTACATAACACTTGGGATTTACTCATTATTTAACATTTTTATTAATCTCATATCAGTTACATTCTCTATGGTGTCCTACTAAGATACTGCGTAGCCTTTCGACGCTCTTCCCCCATAATCTGGAACATGGTTCGGCGATCTAATATGTATGATGGCAGCGTCTCAAACTGAATCGAATAACCCATGACCCTATCTTGAGCTTGATTAAACACAGTATTGAATACTTTATCCATCTCCTCCATCTTCATCCTCTTTGCATGTGTGTCTCTTGCTGCTATCGCGACTCATTGAAAAGCTTCTTCGTACGCGTCTTCAGCTCTTGCCCTCTTAGTAGATTATTCATGCAGCTTGTTCTTCAGTTCTGCGATCTCCTCGGTTAGTTGTTCATTCACTCCTTCAGTGTGAACCAGCTTCTCTTTGACATTAGTCAGACGTTCGTCTCGATCCTATATCTCGTCATCCTTCTGTGCCATTGAAGTTTGTTGTTCAGCTACTATCTCTTGCAACTCCTCGACTATATTCTGAAGTTCCACATTGCGGTCATAGACTTCATCGTACATACAAGCAGCTATCGAGTTCAGTGGAATCTCTTCCTCCTCGTCCTCCTCATCCTCATTCGACTGTGGCAGCTCAACGGGGTCCTCCTCATCCGTTTCCACATCATCATCCTCCTCTTCAACCACTGTGACCACCGGAGCTGACTCCCGTGGAAGTAGTTCTTTCCAAACCACCTGAATGTCACGAGACTCCTCCTCTCTAGGCATCTGAGGTCCTTCCTCCCTAGCCTGACTGGATTCTCCAGCATTAGTCATCCTGACAACAAAATTTTAAGTTTTAATTATTAATCATTACTACTCGACACTCACGAGCACATAAGTTGTAATCACATAAGCACATAAGTGTTTTATTACTTCTTCCTTAGAACTCGATAAGAATTTATCACCACTATCTTTTCAAAGGTTACTTCCTAAGGCTTTTCCCCCACCTAAGGTTCATAACCTAAGGCCCAACTTATGACACCCCCAAATCTTGGTACTTCATTCCCACAGGATTCGGTGTTCACTTTATACAAACATTCATATCTAACTACTCAATCATAATAAAATTGAATACTAAACCTGCCCATACAGGATCACATTAATAAAAATCTCCCAGGTTATCTAACCTTTACATACAATCATTCAAATGCGAAAAATTAATTAAAATTCATTACAATCATTCAAACTAAAGTTTGATAATAAATTATCAACATATTACAAGTCTTCAATACTTGTTCATCTTTCCCTTCTCTTTATTGGTACTAGGCACATCGACCTTCTCAACTTTAGCTGTAATAATTATAAAAGCAAGAGTGAACAAACAAAGCTCACTTGAAATGAAATTGAATAAAACTTTACAACAATTGCCAAATAATAGGCTCAATAGAATTGAATAATATGTTCTATTAACATTCTAAAATACATAACTGAGGGTCTAATGACCACGAACCATGTCCACAGTTATAAGTACTCTTTCAACTTAAACTTTAACAGTCATAAGACTATAAGGACTCCACGTACTTGGGGGGATCAGCCCTTCGTACAATGTATTGTGCACAAACATTTCAACGCTAAGCGTAAACCCCTAATAATAGGGTTGTTCATCTCAGTATTTAGAGTACAAGTTCTCACTAAAGTAAGTTTGGTTTGGATACGTTTCAAGGAAATTTAGAATTCAACAGTCATCAACTAAGGATTAGTTGAATGAAAGGAAATAACACTATGTTACGGAATAAACCAAAATTGAATCAACATGGTGTACTAAGTTCATGCTTTAGGAATAATCTAATAGCATAAGTACTGAATAATATAACCTACCTTGCTTTGAACAATATTAAGCTAAGGTTAAAATCTTAGAATTGAATATTAAGCATGCATAATACGTAATAACTTGAACGATAAACTTGTTCATCAGAATAAAGATACTTACATGCTAAAAATAACAAATTTAAGTTTAGAAAAACTTGCACAATCATAATAATAGAACTAGCTCAACGAAAGTGTTGAGTTAGAAAAACTTGCATAATTGTAATCGAACTAGAAACAATAACTTTTTCAACGAAACAAGTTAACGACAAGAATAATTTGATCAATATAATCGAGATAAAGTAAGTAAACTTGCACAATGAAAATAAACTTGTACAACGAAGGTTTAGGTTTAGAAGACTTGCCTTGCTTGTTGGCTAAACCGTTATAACTTGAACCACAATATCCTATATACATATGTCATCATGACATCATTAGTCACTACCCATACTCTACATATCCACATTACATATGGTTTGATTTATAAATCATTTAATCAAATTATATTATGAAAATAATAATAACACTCGCTAGGTAATAATACCATGCTCGTTCCTAGCATTACAATACAAAAATAACAAAATATATGTTTAACACTCATCATATAGCAATACACTAACAATTACAGACTTTTGTGCAAGACAAAAGTCTTTCCTGAACTTTCTGCAAACTGGCGTCGCGGTGCCACAGTTTGCACTGTGGACCGCGCGGCGGCGCGGTGATGGCGCTGTGGCACTGTCTTTGGTTCTGCGGCTTGAATGGCTGGGCTGCGGCTCTTAATTTGGCGCTGAGGCGCCGAAACTTACAGAACTCAACCATAAAGAACATAACAACTAAATTCTGGACTAATAATACAGCTAACATCTAAATTAGGACGTATAAGTTACACAGATTACTCATAACCATTTACTCATCATACACATACCAATTTCAAGCAATTAAACAACAATTTTAGAAAAACTTAAATTCTTGAAAATACTATTTTAAAACCAAAACTTCATGTCTGATATTTGTTTACACAGTGAACATGGTAACCACAATTATAAACCAATTTAATTCCTTTTAAACTACGTTCTTTTTATTTCACAACCAATTAACAATTCTCAGTTCAAATTTAAAATTATCATACAATCAATTTCTAATTTGGTTATTCCTACAAACCACACTCATGAATATATTCACTGTAAAAATTAATTCCCTTCATTTAACATGTAATTAGCATACAATCATATATATATATATATATATATATATATATATATATATATATATATATATATATTAAGGTTATAGAAATATACCTTTTGATTGCTTAGACAATCTTTGTTAATCACTGATAATAACTTGAAGAACTTAGAAATTTCTGTTGTTTTTCTCTCTCAGACTCTCTCTCAATTTCTTTGTAACTTTTCTTCTCTGAATTTTTTTTTCTTTACTTAGGCTTAAGCCAACTACACTATACGTAAATTACAAAAACACAAACAACGTACGATTTTAAAACGTCTAAAACCGATGTTATACTTAATATACTAATAAGTTATCAGTTACCAAATTAATATATATATATATATATATATATATATATATATATATATATATTATTAATTTAATTTATATTATTATAATTCAAAATTCAAAAGAAATCCCAAAAGCCATAAGGCTCCGTTTGGCAAAACCCAAAAAAAATTAAAAGCTTAATAGCTTTAATCCTTGTTTGGCAAAACAAAATTAAACTCCTTTACAATATAGTTATTTGTCACACTCTATTTAATTGAGTTCTCATACTTAATTTAATTAATACTCATAACAATTTATTTAATAAATCATTTAATCATTATAAACTCTCTAACTTAATTATTAAATTAAATTAGAATATTATCTCATAATAATTAATTTCCTTAATTCATTAATTATTTATTTAACAAATAATTAATCAAATCAAATCAAATCAAATTCAAATATTTATTCAACGATAAACACATCCATTAAATATTTATATAATTCAATAAACATTTAAAATTTACAATTAAAATCTGGATTGTTACAATAGCAATCTTCCGCTTTGTCCACTAAGTTTGGAGAATAGGCTAGGCACATAGAACAAATTGGGCACCACATTTCAATTGGACTTGACTAACCTATAAACACAATAGAAGCAAGTTTATTAAATCCTAATAAATGCAAATTTATTAACTACTAAAAATAAAAATAAAAATAAAAATAAAAATTTTAACTTGGTTTGCCTCCCATTAAGCGCTTGTTTTAGAATCGTTCAGCCTGACTTTGTCTGGTCAATGCTATCCAATTCCTCTACGAAAGTTGGGGAATTCTCCATCCATTAGGAGCAATGTAGTATTCGGGAGGTTCCCCAGAGTGATAGTCTTGAAATTGACCCCCACCTAGCTTGCTTTTTGTAGATAGGATCCCATTTATGAACATCCAGCAGCTACGTGTTTTCTCCATTATGTCTGTAAATTGAATGGGGCATTGAGGCTTGTCAAACATAATAGTTTCTTTCTCTACCTTCTTCTTTTCATTCAACCAAGGCTCTAATAATGCGTTAGCATTCATGTTATAACTAGTCTTGCTGATGACATGACTACCAATCGGGCATGGTTTTGCAAATCTAATTGGATCCTTGATCTTTGGCGGGGAAGGCACTTGGGAAACTAATAACATCGGCTCATCATCGTTAGTATTCATAGTTAGTTCTTCACCGACTTTGTTTTCATTAACCCTACATGTCTCCTCTATTTCATCATCTAGTGGCTCATGCAGCTGTAGATTTGGGTCAGGCACTTCGTTAATCTCAGAATCCATGTTATAACACCAATTGTTTTGAGGACAGTTGTTCAAGGCTTTAAATATTAGATCTAACTGATTCTAAAGATTTTGAATTGATCTCTCTTGATTAATCCTCCTCTCCTCATTTGATGCTACGAACTTGGACAACAATTTTGTCAACCCTAAATTATTTGTCTCAGTTTTCGAATCCATGTATTGAGGACCATGTGTGGAAGTAGTGATGAGTTGTTCCATCTGGTTCTGAAAATTGTGGCTCGATATTTCTTGACTCATCATCCTCTCCTCTTGGTTTGCTATAAGCTTCGACAGGAATTTCTCCAAATAAGACTTTTCTTCTTGTAATGGAAGTTAACATGAGTATTCCGGAGTGTATGTTGGATTTGGAGCAGAGTATTGGTCTTCATAATTGTAGCTCCATGAAGAATCCGAGTGATACCCCCAACCTTGATGATACTTGACATATGTATACTGGTCGAGATAGTCACCATCATACTGTACCGGCCCAAGACAGATGGTGCATTGATTACTCGGGTGATTGCCAGTATAATAATTGCAAGTAACTGTTATCCTTCGATTACGTTGGGCTGCAACAATGTCCAACTTCCTCGAAAGTGTTTCAAGTTGTACTGATAATGCTGAAATTCCATTGAGTTCATCAATCCATGTGTCCCTTGGCTGAGTCATATTCGAGTATGACCATTGATAGTTGCATCTAACCATGGTACCTAAAAACAAAGAAAAATAGGAAGCGAATTAAATAACAAATAAAAAGAAAGACAGAAAAGTTGTTTAAAGTAAGACTAATTTGCTTGAAGCTAATATTGACAAAAAATAATAAACAAATTCCCCGACAACGGCGCCAAAAACTTATTGGGTAAATTCCAAATACACTCACATGCAAGTATACGTGGTCAACAAGTAATATAATAGTAAGTAGGGTATCGTTCCCATAGAGAATTATTTAACAAAAATTACCAATTACTAACCTATAACCAATTTAATCTTATTTAAACAAATGACTTAATATTTTAATTTAAAATAATTAATTGAACTATTACTAACTATCCCTAGAATGAAACAAGATAATGAAGACTCGAGATTACAATTTCACTTATTGTTTCATTTAAGTCAACACACTTCCTGTTAAGCCAAATTATTTATACTGGATTGTTAATCAAGAACACGAAAGTAAAATATGGTCATCTCTCAACGCACCATACTCATATCAAATCAAATCCACAGATGATAGAATCAAATTGAACACCCTAATTAACTAACCCACTATATCTCTATGTGAATTACAATTAAAAAGGGTTTAAGTACAAGTTCTTATTAGACTACATGCAATGCCTTGGTATATCTCTATCCTAAGCACAAATCATGAATTCTAACTTCATGTAGAACACATAAATACATGCTATTATGATCAGATCTAAACCCATAATCCGTCTCTCAAGTTCATATGGATTATCATAGTAATTGTTAGCTAGGCAATTAAGAAATTAAGGGCAAACCATAACAGATAATCCAAATATAGCTAATAAGACTAACAAAGAAGCGTATCAAAGTAAACTACACAATAAGATCCATAGTAATCTCAAAACAAAGTTTAATTCATAACGGAGCTAGAATCCATCATCCACAATTGATTAAGCATTAAAAGACACAAATAAATAAGAAAAGAAATTAGAATTGAGATAAACAAATCTGTATTCTCTAGCTTCCAATCTAATTTTCCAATGATGATCAATAGCTTCAATCTTCAGTTCTAATCTAATCTAGAGTTCCTAATCTAAGAAAGAAAGTAAAGATGAATGTAACATAAATCTATCCTAAGAGGGATTTAATGGAATACTAGAACTAGCCTTCCAATCCAAGTTAAAATTAAGTATTTATAGTTCTAATGGACACCCTAGCAAGTTAGGCAACTAATATCCTATTCTAGCTCAAATTGGACAACATAACACCCAAATTAACTCTCCCCCAGTAAACTGACGCACCCAGCACTGCTCTTAGGCCAATTTGGGCGTGCCCTGCATTACTGTAGCAGAGAATCTGCTGGCCCAGCACGGTCCGCACTGCTCGTAGTTCTGCTGCGATGTCCTTTGGTAAAACAGGCATAACTTTTGATCCGCTAAGAGTTATGGGGCCTGCCACCTATCAAATCGAAGATATCGACGAGATTTACAACTTTTATTCTTTGAGAATTGACAGACTCGGGCCGAATAAAGGTCAAAATTGGGCTTAAAGTAGATGTTATGTAAATGGCAAGCATGACAACTCTTAGCTTTGATCTTTGTTGATAAAAAGTCCATCACTCTCGCATCCGAACTCTGATTAGGACGATTCAAGATGTTCTAGAAAGCTAAGAAGTAGCTCTACAATAAATTTCAAGTTCCAAGCCAAGAACATGGATCAACTTGGTGTTAAAAGCCTTGAAATCTTCCCTTCATGCATTTGCTTGTATATTTTAGTTTCAAAAGATGTTTGAATTACTTTTCCTTACTTCTTCATGCCAATGTCGTGTCATAGCCTACAAAATAACATAAAATATATGTAATGTACACATAATGTATGCAAAGTAACTACGAAACATAGGTTTAAGCAACTAATTTAAGTAATAGGTACCGAATAAGTAGGTATAAAACCTACTTATCAGAGATCCATCAAAAGCTTTGATGATTGTGTGGCTGCTTCGCATCCGGTTGAGATTTATCTTCATTCTTTCCAATGTGGCATAGGGGCAGATGTTTACGGATGATCCTCCATCTATTAGCAATCCTCCGACAATATATCCGAAAGACATCACTACTATATGTAGTGACTTGCAATGACCCATCCCTTCGGGAGGTATGTCATCATCAGTGAAGGATATCACATTGTTGTTAAAGATGTGATCTACCAAATGATGAAACTTTTCTACATCCACTATCTTTGGCAAGTGGGCTTCTTCCAATGTCTTCAGTAAGACCTTCCGGTGATCCTCTGAAGAGAAAACCAAGTATAGAATAGATATCTATTGAGGTGCTTCTTTCAAGCTTTGCACCACCTTGGCTTCATTATGTCCCATCTGACAGAGGAATTCTTTGATTTTCTCCTTGGGTACTTTTCCCTTAGATCTAATGACTGACTTCATCACTCGTTGAAGGAGATATAGTTGATTTTCCTTAGATATCGTAGCAGTTGTGTTTGTTGTTGGTCCTTTAACCTCTCCGTAGTTCCATGGGACTTTCTTAAGACTGATGATAGGATGTTGTGGACTGAACGGCAATATGAGTGGTGCTGGTGCAGCCACCTTTAAAGGGTTTTTAACTCATTTGAGCTTGATGGGTTAAATTATAAATGATGTGGCAGCCAAATCTCCCTCAGAGGATATAACTGCAATGATTTCCTTCCATCTTTGTGATCATGGAGGAAATGCATGTCCACTCTCAAGTGATACGGTGTCATCGTCTGCCATTTGCAGGTCACCGCTGTTAATCATGTAAGTGCCCAGCATTCTTCAGTATTGTGACCACGAGAATGGGAGTGGTATTGACATACTCCAGTAGCATCAAACCTTTTTGAGTGTGGGTTAACTGGAGGTAGCAGTGCTGTGATTCTTCCCTCATTGATCAACATCTGTAAAATTTCTTCCATCGATTGGCCTAAATAGGTGAACTCCCTTTTGTTATCAAAGTCCCAACGGGCTTGAGCTCTTGCTTTTCTTGCAAGATTTTCTTCCAAGGTTTCACTTTCTTGGGTAAGTGATGGAATTTTTTTGATAAGAGATAGGAAACTCGCATGCTCCTAACTGAAAACTCAGCACACTCAGGCTGATCCCAACAGGCATAAACCTTGGAGTCGTCCTCTGCTGACAAATGGCGAGAAGCTAAATGCTAACCTAACGCCCCCTCAAAAGGATGGAAGTCCTAAAATTGGTCAAACTTTGACATCACAGCCAGTGGTGGTAAGTAGTCATTCCTCTCAAACCAGCCAGAGGGAGATAATCCATGCCAAGGGCATGAGTAATAAAACTGTAGGGTGAACTGAGCCCTGTACACGGCAGAATGTCAAATGGATCTCCAATCCCTGCCAAGAACACCGACCAGGATACAGCGTTTACACACTCCGCTGGCTGAAAAGAGTAAGACATGGCTATCTCATGGGAAAAATAATACACATGCCGTCGAAACGTGCCAATCAGTCTCAAGTGTAAGACCCCAACTTATTATAAATAAAATTAAATTTCTCTATTTATTATCTTGAAATAATAAGGTGATAATTTGATATAATACTTTGGTTATGGGTGAAATGTGCAAATTTTGCAAAATAAGCAAGTGGTTATAAAATAATCATTGTTGTCGGGAAATATTTGTTTAGTCGTGGAATATTCTTTTTGTCGGGGAATATTCGTACGACGGCGCAGTCATTTGTAGGTCCCATAACGAAAAACGGTCGGATGAAGAAAACGACAAGTTTGAGTTTTTATAAATAACGGCGTAGTAGTTACCGTTAACACTGTTGGAATACCCGGTGGTTAAAATATAGTAATACGCGTGGGTACACAGTAGCACACGGTATTGCATAGTATTGTTGAATTATTTATCCTTACGTAAGAAGCTCAATAATTATTACAGTAATTACTGTTCAATATTTTATTTTACTGGTTCAATAATTGATGCGTTGATATTTTATATTATTATTGTTCCAATAATTGTCACTGCACAGTATTTCCCATTATCAGATCAATAATTAATATTATTTGAATAATATTATTAGATAGCATTATTGGCAATGTCTAGAAAGTTCTGTCTAAGGAGAGGTTTGGTCACCTAATTGCGCGTCAGTAAGGAGAAATTCTTATTGGAAAGCCCTCTCTTTCCTGAGAACAACAAGGTTGTCATAATTGTGATTCTATAATATTATTTGTGAATAATTAATTATTAATTTTTATGATAAGAAAATACTTATTTGATGTGAATATAAATGATAGATTTATTTATGTGGTTATAAATGAAGGAATTAGTGTTGAGGGGTTTTATCAGTATTTTGTCAGAATAGAGGTTTTAAAAATCAAAACAGTGTTCTTAAAGCTCTATTGCGTGAGTAATAATTTTAATCCGACCGTTGGATCGTTGTGATTTTTGGATATGTTATACATATATAAGTTGAGTATATGTTCACAACTTTTGAACCGTTAAAAATTAACGCATGATTTGTTATGAATTTTAAGAGGTGACTGATTCAGAAATTGTTGAAGTTTCTAAATTTATCATTTTATTGAAAAATTCAAGAATGGTGGGCCCCACTTTTGGTTGGTGAGAAATGTGCTCAAATTTTATTTCAAATGTGGTGGGTGGCAATAGTAGCAGGTAAAGCCATCAGGTTACAGGTCAGGTCTACTTCGGCGTGCTAGCATTTTCCTATAAATAGGGTGCTGAGTTAGAATTGAAAATCACACCAGAAACATAAGCTTTCTCTCTTTCTCTCTCTATATTATCAAGCGTATTTTGTGAGTATTTAGATACTTTGAGAGTTGCTATTCAGTACAAGTTTCATTCAGCATCATATCCGACATTTCATTTCGAAGTACTATTTTTTTGAGGTAAGGGATGTTATTTTTTTGTAAATGGTATTATTTCTTTCAATATCATTATGCCGAAATATTGGTCTGAACTTTTTATCAAATTTAGAACCTTTTGTGTCGGGATTACTATTCACGTATACAGCACTATTCGCGTATACGGCACTATTCACGAATATGACAGTATTCACCGAAAAATAAAATTTTCTCTTCTTTGTCCCAGATGTCTATTATGGTTACTATCTTTGATTGTATCCATGTTTTGATCGTCATTCTTAAATTTTTCTCCATTATGTTTTATTATGGAGTATTTTTAAACTTGAATTATCTAAAGTACGAATCTCTAAACTCTGTCCTTTTATCGTACGGGATTCGTTCTCTAAAATGTTTTTTATCATCCTCGGTCATTGATGGTGATACTTGATGAATATCTTTGGCCTGTAGTGCAAAGATGAATGATTACCTTATGAATATCTTTGGCCCGTAGTACAAAGATAAACCGGTGTTGAGATGAACATGACCAACTAGTGATACAAATGAATATCTTTGGCCCGTAGTGCAAAGATGAATATTTGATTCAAGATGTATATTAATTGGTGTTATAGGGATAAAATATTGATGATGGACTTTAAAATTCATAGATGATAGTAGATTTCATTCTCTACTTAACTCTTCTAATGATTTATTATTTCCGCTGCAGTTGTTGATCTAAAACTTGTTGTCTATTATATTCTATCATATTTTTCCCTGTTGAAGACTATTGATAATTTATTGTATATTATCTTAGTCATAATATTCTTTACTGAGCTAGTTGAGCTCACCCTTTTCCTTTTTGTTCTATTTTTCTTCTCAGGAGGTGAGAATATAGCAGGAACTAGCCGGGATATGGAGTGATGATTCTAGAAAGTTATTTTAGCAGTCCTCACTATTTTTGTAAAATAGTATATCAATAATTGTAATGAGGACTCCTTTTGAGTTTTAATACTGTCTATTAGACAATATTTGTATTTAAACTCACAGTTTATGTGTTGTCGTATTTTGCACGATAATTGTAGTAATGAAGTTGTATTTGTTTGTGTTCCATGTATTTGGCGACTCAGAATGGGTGATGTATGCCTATTTTGGGGGCGTCACATCAAGTGTGACATGAACCCCACGTACAACAAGACCGAGCTGCCTATAAATACCCCTGCAGGGTAGGTGTGGCAAAACGTGGCTGATCTCAACGTCTCCGCCATAATCATCGGAATAATGGTATGACCCTCTCTGAGAGCTCTCACTGCCATGATAACACCAATGTCCAGCTCATCCAAATATTGTGGCATGTATACATACGCCACTACATACATCACGAGTACATCTACTCTAGCCACATACCACTGATCCTCTAGCGTGGTGAAATCCCCAGAGTATCATGCGTAACTGTCCACTGAGCCAAATCTGTCCATCAAAAAATGTTGCGACAATATATGGCCGGATGTAATCTCATCCTGTACTACTCTACGCCGCAACCCAGTGAGGGCCATGAACTGCCAACGCATATCTCCGATAACCATCCAAGCGCAAGGTCTGTCTAAGGGCAAAGCCGTCAACCGCTCATACTCCACCAGCGTAGGAGTCAACTCCTGGGTCCTAAACTGGAAAACATGCCTCTCCGGTACCCAGTGCTCTAGCATGCCATCTACGAAGCCCAATGAAACCTGGAACGTCAGGAGGGTCATGGAATGCTGCAATAGCTTATCTACAATCACACTGTCTAAAGGGGATACACTGTTATACCAAGATCTCAAGCGTGAGGCCACCAATACTGCTGGGGTGTTATCAATACGGCTGGTTGTCGAGGAAGACATCTGTGTGGGCCGTATCATAAAACCATCCAGGGGTCAATGTTGAATATCTCTAGACATACATATGCATGACATAATACATGCATGACAGATAATAGATGGCAATATGATGTAGGAAATGGAAAAATAGTACATACATTCCTAAGAATATCATCATCTAAATACGTAATCCCTGTACAGCTGAAAAATACAGGGAAATGGGGCACAGCCACCCTATTACTAACAAAAAGAGATAACGAGAATGGGGCACGGTCACCCAATATCTAACAGAGGCCTATCAAAAGATATAACGAGAGTACATATCAGAAGAAGTGAAGGGTGTCAATGTCAACATCATCAATCTTGTCCACCTGATGTAACTCCTCCTGAGTCACTAGATCTCCATCAACAGGGATGTCAGGCCTATACAGTGGAGGATCTGCACTAGCAAAGCCATATGGGTCACCTGAGGGGCCAACACCTGAGCTGGAAGGATCAAAAGTATCTGCCTCTGAAGGATCTCAGCCCAAATGCCAGATGAAAAAATGTGTCTGGTCCAACTGCAGGGTCAAACTGTCAATCTGTGTCAAATGAGTCAGATCTCGGACACGGGCCATCCAATCCATCATCATCACGGATCCAGGAACCATATCCCCCATGAACTGAGTGGTGTACGTCTGGGCTCCGATGGTACGAGGGGACCACCAGCGGTATAATGCCTCTTGGGTATATGAACCCTCTGACATAATGTAGCCGTCAACGCCTAACAACAGGATATCATTGACGGGCGACTGCAACACAGGCCAATAACACCTGGCATGAGGTAAGATCGGTACACGAATCTCTCATGTGGTGCTCCTAATAGTATTCTCTCCTAAATAGAGCTCACATCCTCCATCTGTGAAGAGAGGAATCCTACGGGTGGATATCACATACTCAACATCAGTTGAAAATCCATCCTCAAATCCAATTGCCAAATGTTCCCCAGAGTAGGGAACCTAAGTGATGGCATCAGCTGTCAACAACTCCAACTGTAAGCGGCAATGGGTGAAACCCTCAGCAACATGAACCTCTGCCAAAATGGAGTGATGTCATCGCCGTCCTCATGGATAGGTATCTAAACCTAACACACTCACAGGACGCAAATATGGGAGCCTCTCATAGGCCCAAAACTATCAACACAAAGGCAAACATCTGCTGTCAGTGAACACTCTTAACCTGTACATGGGAAATCAAAAGAGAAATATTCACCAGCAGAAATGGGTAAAATCCTAGCCAAGCCTCTGTCAAGCCCTGCGAACGCATGCGCATTCCCCTGAGGAAATAGGCAAAGGTGTAGGAGCCTTAATCATACTCTCCAATATGGTCCACCTCCCTAGTGGCGCTGATCAAAGAGAATGACATTGTGGAAGAATTGTCTGCTATGAAACAATCCCTGATAATAATCAGGAACAATCGCCGAAGAATGCGATCCCTGACTCTCACATCAGCAGGTATGGGCTCACTCAACAGCCCACTTATAGCATCTACGGTCAAAGGACCCGTACGGACGGTTTTACCCTTGAGCGCCTCAACCAGAACTCCTAACAAGGATCGGACGGCAGTCAGGGTAATGTTCGCCGTACATGGCACTGGCGCCCCTCCAAACTCCATACCGGTGATAAACCGCCAATCCATCGGCGTCATCATCACCTCATAATCCAACAAATAGAGAGACTGAGCCTATTGAAACCAGCACTCAGACAATGCTCTGAGGTAACCCCAGGGACAACGGTAGGGTAGAATGGAAAGGAACGCCCCAAAGCCCCAATCATGCACAATACCTCGATAATCTGGATGCAGAGCCTGATATAGGGACTGTATGCTAAACCAGTTCCCTAGAGGCTGTATAAAGCCGTTAACCTATATCACAAATACATATCAACATCAGAATCCTTGATCCTCGTCAATCAGAAAAAAGAAGATTAAACCCAGCTTTTACCTCGTTTGTCTGCAAGTAAACTGAGGGGTGGCGGCTTAAATCACCCAGAAGATCTAGAATCATCACAGCAATGCTTGAAAGATCCCTACGGGAAGCATGAGCAGCAGGAGCTGGATCCACAACCTGTACATCCTCCTCTTCATCCTCAACATCTGGTACATCAACCCGGATAGGACGAATCACTGCCTCCGCTAAACGATGAGGTTGTCTGACTAAACGGGGTCGAGGCACTTCGGAAGCCCTCCTCCGTACACCTGAAGTGGTCCTGCGAGAACTACTCGGCTGATCCGAATCCATAATATCTAGACACACGTCTCCAAATCACCTCAGAAAGGGTGTGGTAAATTCTAACTTGGAGCTTTTCAAATGCATTTTATGAATACATGCATGTATGCATTACTTTAACATACGCCTACAGTAGAGTTAAAAATGCATGTCTACCCAATGCCTAGACTTTTGAAAAATTTTGCCAGAGTCTCCTTTGCAAACAGGACTATCCACATGCACATAGGCATAACTAGGTGGCCATTCAGTAGCACACCTACCCACAGTCATAAACATCCTATAATGCATGAACATGTCAAAGTCAATATCCGTAAGGGTAGCCTAATTATCAGGATTACTTTGCTTTACTATCTTTTGCTCATTTTTCCTCAAATAGGATAAGAAATAGCAAAAAAAAGTACCAATTTGACTATTTCAAAAGTCAAATTTTTTTACATCATTATGTTCAGCATGGTTAAATACTAATATTTACTATGTTGAATATTTTTTATCAAGTCATATGAGCATGCATATTCACTACTATGTGTTTAGACGCATTTCATATGATAAGTCATTTTCCAACGGATAGAAACTGGAAAAGAAGACATGCATACGTTACCAGGGTAGTGTGAAAAACTTGTACGGTAACAGAATTTGTAGAAAGACTCCCGAACTCAGCAGATCTGAAGAAGAGTTCTCGGATTCTCTGTGTGGCACAAGTTGAAAATGACTTGTGAAAGCAACAAGAAGCTTAAAACCACCCACGGTTGGCCGCAGGTGTACCTGCGGCTCCCCTAGGTGGGGCCCACCCCTCCGGCTCGGTCCAGATCGAGTTGTAAAGGAGATCTCACAAGCTGAAAAAACCAAATCAGGAAATAGAATGCTACGCGATTGAGCGAAAAAGCCTGAAATCGTGGTTTTCATGGACCAAATTACAGGTCTACATGTCACTCATTAATATTCACCCGGACACATGCTTACTATATCAATAATTATAGCTATTGCAAACTACATTCGGCAATACCTCGCGAAGGTCCGATGCCGTCAGTTTGGGGTCGTAACTCCAAAACACTCATCCCCAGTGGGAACTTCATACATCTCGTCCGTTGATGCACATGTCGATGAAGGTCAAGTAACCTGGAAAACACTCAGCCGATGGCAGGTAAACCCATCGAAGCATCGAAATCCATTCGATGATTTCAGCCGTTGATGCACACGTTAACGAAGGTTAAGCAGCCTTGACGTCATCCCCAGTATGGATTCCAGCCGTTGATGTACATTTTAGCGAGGGTCAGGCAACCCTGACAAAACACGGACTGTTGGTAGTAACTCCAATAGACCATTGGAAAGACCTGGCGATATAACCCAGGGAAGGCCATCTTCATCGGGGAGGACTGATGATGGAATCTGTTATACACATCTTCCTCGGATAAAACATAATTCCCCAGAGTCTCTTATAAATGAGAGGAACATCTATGGTGGAAAGTTTGTATCAAGGATTAAAGACTTTGGTGATAGCCACAACGCCAACATCCTGGAAGTTCTTGAGAACTTTAGAGCACACATCCAAGCAGTTTATCAGGGTCATCAGTGATAACTTCAGGCCCCATCGCAAATCATAGGATCAGACAGTCATCACATCCTGTTGGAGGACAGTCCAACAAACCACATACATTTGCATCATATTGTAGTACATTGCATCATGAATATCTTATCATATTTCAAGTGTCTAGTGTTCTTTATCTTATCCATGCCATTACATTGCAATAATAGGATAAAGAGGGGCATCTGTTGACACTCAAAAATTTCTGCATTCCTGTTACTAAGTCCCAGAGACAACACCGGGTTACTCAGTTTGCCATCTCGAAGACAACCCCGAGATATTCAGTTTCAGTCCCGGAGATAACCCCAGGATATTCAGTTTGCCATCTCGAAGATAACCCCGAGATATTCAGTCCAGTCCTGGAGACAACCCCGGGATACTCAATTTCAACCTCGGAGACAACCCCGAGGAATGCAGTTCTAGTTCCAGAGATAACCCCGGAATCCTCAGTTCTATCTCAGAGATAACCCCGAGATCTTCATTTCCAATCCCGGAGACAACCCTGGGAGATTCAGTTTAAACCTCGGAGATAAACCCTAGGAATGCAGTTGCAGTTCCGGAGATGACCCTGGAAATGCTTGTTTTAAACCCCTGTGATCAGCTTCAACACTCGGTGATAGCCCCGAGGCACTCAACTCCAAAACCCTAAAATAATACCGGGAGGACAGGTATTCAGTACTTGCAGCAGCCCAATCTCAGAGATAACCCTGAGCAACAACTGCTAAATTAGCCCAAAATCAGAGATAACCCCGGTCAGGGGCAAAAACATTATTTTGCCACCTTAATCCCACATTCGCGCCATCTCAACATACATTACACACAGAAATGTCCTATACGAACCAAATAGCTCCAATCCCGAGTGACTACTACACAGAACAGCACACCGGAGAGAATTTAAAGATTTGAAGACTCAGGGCATGGTCCCATCTTCTTGACTTCGTACAACCTCTACTCCCATGTCATTGTGTAGATCTCGACAACAGCATGCCAAAAAAGGTCTTATACACCTGAATCGGATGCTTGGATTGAAGTTCTAAAAGTTTGAGCGGACATCACATTGCATGCGTCCACGTACTTCGAGATGATGGGACCCGTAGAGCCCGGGGCACCCCGGGCAGCCGCAAGTGCATCTGCGGCTGCCGCAGGTACACCTGCGGCTCCCCCCTCTATAAATAGAGGGTTTGGGTCAGCCATTTTGAAAAGAAAAAAGACGAGGAAGCCCTGTCTAATTTGTTCAGTACACACTATAAACTGAGTGATTTCTCATTTTAAACACTTGTGAGCTTATATTTGGCTATTTTTTATCGGTGAGAGCTGAGTGTTCATCCATTTAAAGCTATTGAAGTCTTCTTTGGCAGTCCACTGTAAGCCTTCTTACATCATTTAAAGCCTTTTCTACACTTCCTGCACACATAGTTGTTCACGTTGAGAGTCGTGTTGTGTGTGTGTGCCCGGACTTCGGTCCATGGCTTTTTATTTCATATATATATATATATATATATATATATATATATATATATATATATATATATATTTGTACTAACATCATCGAGTTATGCCTCGATTGAGCCTGGATTTACATCCGGAGCGTTTATTGCTTTTATAAATATATACATATATATAAATTGTTGTCGAACTCTGTTCGATGAACCTGGATTTATATCCAGAGCGTTTGATGTTTATATATATATATATATATATATATATATATATATATATATATATATATATATATATATATATATATATATATATTATTGTCATCAAACTCTGTTTGACTGAGCCTGGATTTCACATCCGGTGCGTTTATCGCTTTTATATCTATATATATATATATATATATATATATATATATATATATATATATATATATATATATATATTTACATTTCTGTTATGCCTAGAGTTTACTTCGTGGCATTTTACTTCTTTCTTTATATTTAGTCCCGCCTGGAGTTTACTTTGTGGCAGTTGATTGGTTTTTACAGCTTTATTTATATTTTTTTCAATCCCCCATAGAGGTGCTTCGTGGTGATTGATTGTCTGTATATATATTTACAGCTTTTATATATATAACTGTTTACAGCTTTCATACAAACTACTACATCATGTGAGCCTAGGAATCATGTGATCACATATTCAGTCTCCTGAATCTAGATTCGGTTCCCGTGATGAACATTTTTAGTTGTACATGGCTTGTAAATTATTCATGGTATTTGAATTTTCTTAGACGGCTCTCATGCCCACAAGGAGTTTGGCACCGCTATATATTTTATTTTCTCGAGAATGCCTCGCATCTCAAAAATAAAAGTAACTAAGCTGAACATTTAATAAAATGGAAGTATCAAAGGCCTCAATTATTATTGAGCATAAGGGTTTAAAAAATATCTTTTACAAAACATCACTGCTATATCTTGTTAAAATTTAACTTTTATACAAAATTCAAACCCTTTGTATATAGGTGCAAACGAGGCATGGCACTACTTCCAGATAATTGTACATTGACCCACACACACACACATTCAGATAATAGTTTAATTAAAAAGTGGAGATCACCGTGGTAACACGGATGTTGGGGGGTGCCTAACACCTTCCCTCTGCATAATCAAGCCCCCGAACCCTAACGAACCTCGGTTTCACAGACCAATTAAATAGTGTCATGTCACTAGGTCAATGTACAAACTTTTTCTCGATTGAGTTGGTGCAACCATTTAAAAATACCAATTGGCGACTCTTACAGTCCAATCGTCGACATATACATGTCGGACCTTCTCACAACTTATTTTTTCAAACAAATCTCACCTAACATGAGAACACCAAAAGGCATGAACAGAAAAGGGACAAATAAAAATCCTGACGTCGACGGGAACGATACTTGTAAGACCCTAAATTTTATGAAATAAAAGTATTCAATTTTTTATTTTGGTAAATAGTTAAATTGATAAAAGTTTAAAGTTAAGGATGATATTTGAAAATTTTGCAAAGTAAGTAAGTTGTTATAAAATATTCGTTGTGTAGAGAAATTGTCGTTTGATCTGGGAATATTCTTTTTGTCGGAGAATATTTGTACGACGACACTATCATTGGTGGACCCCACAATAGAATAACTGTCAAAGTTAGAAAACGACAGAAATAACTTCTTATAAAAAAATAACGGCAAAAGTTTTTACCGTTAAACTATTGAAATACCTGGTGGTAAAAGTACAGTAATACGTGTGGTTGCATAGTAGCACACGGTATTGATTATTGATGCTTACATGAGAAGTCACTCAGTTATACTCAATTATTGCTACAGTAATTGCTGCATAATATCTCACGTTCAATTATTACCACAGTATCATCTGCGTAATATTTTATATTATTTAATCAATAATTGAGACAACAAAGTTATTCATATTATTATTTACAATATTGACGATGTCTAGAAAATTCTGTCGAGAAGAGGTTTGATCACCTAATTGCGCGTCAATAGGGAGAAATCCTTATCGGAAAGCCCCGTCTTTCCTGAGAATGATGTGGTTATTAAATATTGTGAGTTATAATATTAATGATGAATAATTGTTAATAGATAAAAAATGTGTTTATTAAAGATAAGTGATTTGTGGTAAATATTTATTCAATTTTTGATATAAATAGAGGGGTTTGTTATGAGGTATTTGTTATAAGTTTGACTTATTATTCCATGACGAGATATGCTAATTTTTCAGATCGTTGGTTAAAGATATAATAGTAAATCAATATAGACCGCTGGTGAAAAGTTATAATAGTGAATCAATATGGATCGCTGGTTTAAAGTTTTAATAGTAAATCAATATGGACCGTTGCTTTAAATTTTAATAGTAAATCAATATGGACCGTCCGTTTAAAAGTAAATTAAACTGGACCGTTCATGAATTAGTTACTATTCAATCCTTTTTCCTATAAATAGAAGCTCATTCCTTCATTATTTCTTACTAATTCACTGAAACTCTAAAGAGAGAAAGAAGAAGAGTATTCTACTATTACACTAATGCAGTCTCCAAATTTTTATTAAGGTAAGGGGTGTTATTTATTTTGTATTCGTAAGGGATGTTATTAATTTTTTATTTATAAGGGATGTTATTTTCGTATGGTAAGGGGTGTTATTTATTTTGTATTCGTAAGGGATGTTATTTATTTTGTATTCATAAGGGATGTTATTTTCGTATGGTAAGGGGTGTTATTTATTTTGTATTCGTAAGTGATATTATTTTCATATGGTAAAGGGTGTTATTTATTTTATATTCATAAGAGTTATTATTTGTTGTATTCGTAAGGGATATTATTTATTGTATTCATAAAGGGTATTAATTCTTTCGTATTCATGAAGAGAGTTATTTTTTTTCAATACTCGTAAGGGTTGTTATTCCATTCTTTATTATTCTGTTGAAATAACATGTCTATGCAGACTACCGCATGCATGGTGAATGACCCTTCATATTCATTTTTATTAATCTGTGGGAGAAACCTGTCTACGCGGATTACCGCATGCATGGTGAATGACCCTTCGTATTCACTCTTTATTTAATTGTGGAAATGATTTGTCTATATGGATTATTGCATGGCAGGTGAAAATTCATTTACAGTTTGTATATTCTTTTATACTCGTATGAGATATCATTTCTTTTGTACTCGTCATGAAATATCATTTTCTTTTGTATTTTCTTTTTATAAGTTACTATTTACGGTTTACTATTCACCCAGTTACTATTCTCTTAAATATTATTCACTCGGGTATTCAGGAAACTTTTTGTGCCGGAGTACTATTCACGAGTTACTATTCATGAGTTACTATTCACAGGTTACTATTCACCCGGTTACAATTCACTCGGGTATTTGGGGCACTTTTCATATCGGGGTACTATTCACGAGGTACTATTCTTGAAATACTATTCACAGGGTACTATTCACGGGGTACTATTCACCTGAAAAATATATTTCTTTTTTGTCCAAATTATTTTTGATATATGAATATTATTCTTGAATTTTACTCCACAAAGCAGTATCATGTTGACAATTTGGATATTTTTAAACTCTGGATAAATTTAAAGTCTTTAATATTTATCCTTGATTTCGTTTGATTAATGCTTATATCATTGTCATCATCTTTATGCTTATATTGTAATGAAAGTCATATGTGGCTTGCGTGCATAGATGGACTGTTGATTGGTATGATTATGACCAGGGATTATTCAGTATAATCATGAAAGTAATGTTACAAATAATGTGGTAAAAGTCCTCATTGGCCCGTAGTGCATTGATGTGCATATGTTGGTATGTTAATAACCATGCGTTCTCTTCGGCCAAGGGTGCAAAGATGAATTATTGTTTAGCATAATCATGACCATTGGTGAAAACACAAATATCTTTGGCCCGTAGTGCATGGATAATTCGTGGTCGTGATACTAATGAATATCCTTGGCCCGTAGTGCATGGATAATTCATGGATGTGATACTAACGAATATCCTTGGTCGTAGTGCATGGATAATTCGGTGATGTATTGAGCTGAGTCTCAGCGATAAAATATTAATAATAAACTTTTAATTCGTAGAAGATAGTAGATATCATGCTCTACTTGACTCTTCTAAAATACAGTTGTATGTCTTGGCCTGTAGTGCAAGGATGAACCGTTAATGAATATCTTTGGCCCGTAGTGCAAAGATGAATTTATTAGTATGATAATGAACAGGAACTTTGATTTGGAATGACCATGATCTTTGATATTTCAGGTAAAGACAGGTGATGAAAATTATCTTCATCCTGGGTGCGAAGAGGAATTTAGAATCACAATTATGATTATGAGTTATTCACATGATTGTGGACAGGAAATGTTAATTGATGTTACAGGGATAAAACATTATTGGTGGACTTTTAACATGGAGAAGATAATAGACTTTATGGTCTATTTGACTCTTCTAATGGATTGCTCGTTCCGCTGCCACTATGGTTGAAAAGTTTTATCATCTACCATATGTTCTAAATCTCTGATTTATTACTGACGAAAGCTATTGATAATTTAATTATCTTTAGTCATGATATTCTTTACTGGGCTAGTTATGCTCACCCTTTTGCTTCACAATTCCTTTGAGGTAATAAGAGTGTAGCTGGGTCGAGCGGGGGTAACAGGGGAATAAAACGATGGTCTATAGCTGTTGAGGTTTCCCCTAAAATAGTATGGAAATAATTTTATTGAGAATTTTAGATAAGTGTGTCGTATTTTATACGTTATTTTAACTGTTGATTTTGGTGAACCGAATAGGGTGAGGTGAACCCAACTTTGGAAGGGTGTTTTGCCACTATCATACAAGATGTCTAATGACAGACAACTTCATGTTAACATAAGACAGGGTTATGCGCATGCACTTGCTGATTATATCTATGAGCACTACCTATATAATTTTGGGATTTTGTTGAAATATAATTCTCAATTGGAGACAATGGAGAAAATTATATGTCAAGAGAAGACTCACCATTGGCGATAGAATTCATGATTCATGCCTAGGATAGAGATATACCAAAGCACCGCGTGTAGTCTATCGAAAACTTGTGCTTAAACCCTAATTAATTGTAATTCACATAGAGATATAATGGATTGGTTAATTAGGGTGTTCGTATTCATTCTATCTATTGTGGATTTAATGTTATATGGGTATGGTACATCGAGAGATGATCATATTTTGCTTTTGTGTTCTCGACTAACAATCCAAAGTAATTAATTGTGGCTTATTAGGAAGTATGTCAATCTAAATGTTTCAATAAGTGAAATTATAATCTCATATCTCACTTATTTGATTTAATCACTTATTAATTAGTTTAATTTATTTCTCAATACAATATAGATAATTCACAATCTCAACCATTTATTTAAAGAGATCGAAATAGTTAAAAAATTGGTGCTTGCTAGATTAGATTTCAGTTTAATTTTCTCCGTGGGAACGATACTTTACTTTCATTATATTACTTGTTGACCGTGTATACTTGCACGCATATATTGATCGAGAAAACGATCAACAGGGGTAGGTGTAATACCCGAGAATTTCTGAATATTATTAATAAATAAATTAATGAAAGTCGAGTATTTACTTGAGTATAAATGAATATTGTTGTGGCATGGTTTATAGAAATTCTATTCAATTAAGTTAATTGTTGAACGCTACGACAGTAAAGTAATGTGGTAAGATTGGTGGAGAGCTTAATATAAAGCTTATAAGAATTGCTTAGTGCGACATAATAAAGGACTGAGAAAATCATTAAGTGAATTAAGAAAGAAACGGTTTTACAAGAGAAAGATTAATTATGTGTAATTGTACAACTCCATGCATGAAATGGATAGGATCTTTAACTAGTAGTATTATCAATTTGGGATTTAATTCATGCTATGTGGAACTGGAATGGTGGTAGACATTGGACCTGGCATGAAGCTAAACCAGTTTGGCACTGCCAGGGACCGGCGCAGTTGCGCCCTTCCTACGGTATAAATTGGCGCACAGAGTTTGAAAAATTGGTTATTACTGTAGATATGGTATGGAACATGATTGTAATGTGTGACATTATTAAAATCATATGGTAAGAGTAAATTTAATGGTATGAAGTACCAAGTAGCACAATAAAATCATGTGTGACAGTTTAATATAGAAATAATTAATTAATTGTGCATCTCAGAAATTTGAAAAGAGATTGAACGTTAGAAAATAGACATTTGATATTGGTTAGTGTTATAATATTGATGTGTAAGTGCTAATAATATTTATGGAGAATACCCGGTTAATAATACCTAACTGCATTATTTTATCTGCGTTAAATATTAAATTATGTAAACCCAATGTACATGAATTATATGATATGGGGACATATATAATCCTTAACTTTTCATTTTGTAGTACATTAGTATATTAAAATCACATGGGGGAAACCAAAAGGGGATTAAATTAACTACAATTGGAACCAATGCTGAGAATTAAAATTCTTGTCCCAATTCAGTTGCCAAACAGTAACCTATATCTCCTTTGCATAAACTGCCAAGCTTTGGACAGTGGCTATGAACTAGGTGATGATAGCTATGAAAATGACTGAAGAAATGGTGGTTGAGCAACTCCTCAATAACCATTGTCTTCTTCTTCTACCCCATGGATTCAACCTTAGTGTAAAGCCATTAGCCAGTCACTCATTCTTCTATAAAAGGCAGCTTCATTTTCATTTCCCGTTGCTAAAAATTATCTGTTAATTTCCAAGAATTGAGATTGTGAGTTGCTTGTTAGTTAAGAAGGAGTCTAGGATTTGCAGAAGGAATGAACTAAGCTAACTAAACTTCATAAAAGGTAAAATTCTTATTTTAAATTCTTAATTCCAAACTTAGCAAATTATAGAAATTCTACTCAATTCTTGTGAATTTGGTTTGGAAATGTGCTATCAAAGTATTTATATAGTTTATATGTATGTAAGGAACCTTGGAGAATAGGTTTAAGCATGTTAGAATAGAGAAAAACTATATTTAGATTGATCTCTGCCGAAGCAGAGACTGATCTGAACTTACCAGGGTAAGGCGCAGCTGAGCGCTCCTTGCAGTTCAACACGGCATAGCTGTGTCATGCACCAGTCCTGAGTTTTGGTTTTTTGATGTTATATGGTAGTTTTATCATGCTAATATAACTTAGATATACATAAAAACAGACCTAATTTGTGAACTTAAGTCCATTTGTATATCATGAGAACTTTATCTTGCTTTAGTATGCGTTCTTAAAGAGGACTTAGAGTTTTAAAAGAAAAACTTTGATGGAAGTAGTAATGTTTCAATTCTGACTTTGTGGACTTGTAGATATACTCTAAGGATGTATGAGATATGATTCTAAGAAGTCTTGGTATCACTAGAATGTATGGTTTAAGTTTAAAATAATGTATAAAGATGGATTCGGACTTTTTGCAAACTAGTACTATAGACATTGTCATGGTCAGTTTCTGCACATTTAAGATTACATATTAATACCCTAATCATGATCTATATGTGTATCCATCTAGTATGACATGACATAAGATCGTTTAAACGTAATTTTATATAAGTTTTCAAAGGATGAGCAAGACTAAATATGTGCATATGATGAAAATCTTTGTGAGCATGCCTACTAACTAATTTCATGACTATCTCATATGTGTACATAGTGAGCATAGTAGTCCTTGTGATTTCATGATCCTATTTAGCCCTACTTCCTTAGAAATCCCAAACTAAGACCGTGATGTGTAAAGGTGAGCTTGGAATGGTCGTACATGTATGTAAAGTCCTCTAGCATGCATGCCTGATAAATGTTAATAACTTTATAAGTTAAAGAATGGGATAAAACCAGGAAGTGCAAAGCTCAACTCTGGTCAGGCCAAGGGACAGCGCAGCTACGCCGTCCCTGAGCCTAACCTGGGTGCAGCTGCGCCACCCTGCTGTGAAGTTTGCCTATTCTATTTGTGATCTGAGATTTGATGCATGCTTGTATTGTTGTCTTAATCTGTAATACATGTCCAAATACAGTATTCAAAGTGTCAATAAGCATGCTAACAATAGATTCATATATTTAATAAGTTTTATAACTTTCAAACGTTAAGTCAAAAGATGATTACGTACTACGTTATTTGATTTCATAGTGTCTTACAAATTAATTTTTGTATTATACGTATGTAAGGTACGTGATGACATACGTATGGGATTATAAGACTAAGTTGACTCTTATGTGTGCGTTTAAACTTACATATCAAGTATGAGTATTAAATATATGTAGCTAATGAATATCTTATACATGTAACTATGTTATAATAGGATTCAAAAAGTTTTGATAAGCTATACTTTTGTAAACTACGCGTGAGGCAAGTTTTTTAACTTACACGACTTTGAATATTGTGCAAGTATCTAAACCTTATTTCTTTGATGCAAGCTCCTAACCCTATTCTTTAGGGAGCATTACTTAAGCTTGTGCTATTATTGGTTATACAAGTAAACCATTGAAAGTATGATTCATGTCTTATGACTTAATGCTTCGTAGCTTAAGATAAAGTTGTTTACATTCTTTGAACTTTGATTTTGGGCATTGAAATTATAATTGTTCTTATATACTTTGAAAAAGCGGTCTACGCCATTGATTCGGCTAGACCTAAATCATAAATTTTAAAGCTATCCAAACCAATCGAATTGGTGCAGACTCTTATAATTAACTGATATGAACAACCCTCCTTGAAGCGAAAACTATATAATTGTCAGAAGACCGACGTGCGCACATGAGTATGATTACATGTTATGCATAATGTAGGGTACTTTAGGCTGATCACATGCAGCAGTACTTGTTTTTGTTGGATTATCAACATATTACTGTTAATTCTAGTAGAAGTTCATAGTTCTTAATGACTGCTCAGTATTCATTATTTTGAAATCTCGAACTGATTAAGCGTTGAATCTTATTGATATATTTCTGTCCTTAATGACTATTGTTGAGTACCATCGATACTTCTTGCTATCCTTGAACTATCGTTTATTGATGTACTCTTGAGAATTTAAAACTATATTGAACACCCTTTTATTGCTATATTAATTGCTGAGCAAACTTGTTGCTCATTCTTGTTTTCCCTAAAAATATTTTAGTTAAGGCAGAGCAAGGCGGACCCTCGGGCACTGATAAGGGCAAGGGCAAAGCTACGGAGTAGCTTCATATTTATTTGTGAATGTTATGATAATGTAAAGACATAAATTATGTTATGTATTAGTTATGTCTAAGCTATGCTTTAGTATGTTTAAGATATGTAAGAGATGTTTAAGTTACGAAACCTTGGGACGTGAATGATTATATTAAATAAATATAATCTATTCTATTATTTCTGTTGTATAAGATGTTATTTAGTCATTAGATTTGTAGCATGTGGCGAACCGAATTCGAGACGCGAGTGGTCTGAATCTGGGGCGTCACAGTAGGGGTGGGGTGGGGTGGACGGGGTATATACATAATTAGTAAATATTATTTTTTTGAGGGGGGAGGGGGTGGGGGTGGGGGTGGGGTGGGGGAGTGGGGGCGTGGTGGGGGGTAGATACATAATCAGTAAATATTATTTTTTGAGAGGGGTGAGGGGTGGAGTGGAATTGGGGGGTGTGGTGGGGTGGGGGTATATATATAATCAGTGAATTTTTTTTGGGTGGGGGTGGAGTGGGATGGGGTTGGGGTTAGGGTTGGGGTTGGGGTTGGGGTTAGGGTTAGGGTTGGGGTGGGGTGGGGTGAGGTGAGGTAGGGATTGGGGTTGTATACATAATCATTGAATTTTTTTTTTGGGATGAGAAATGGTGGGAGGTGTGGTGGGGGGGTGTATACATAATCACTGAATATTATTTTTTTGAATCAAAAATTTCTGAATCTGGGGTGCAAAGAACTTTTGATTGTGATTTGGAATGAAATATAAGTCGAAAAATGGTTAATCAGTTTGGACCTATATTTCTTTTAAAAAATATGGTTCCAAACTTTAACCAACTTAAATATATGGGAATTGATATTTCCACAAGTTAATTTGATATTTTCACAAGTGGGTCCCATTTTTAACTAAATCAACCTTTTGTGCAGTAAACTAACTATAGGATTTAGTTCTTATGTCCAAATTACCCCCACTTGATAAATAACTAAACATCTAGTTGCTTAACTTTATTTGATTAGTAACGTTACTCAATTGAATACAACTTTTATTTATTTAATTATTATGATAGTAATTATATTAATAATAATTAGAAAATAGTTAGGAAATAAGTGAGAAAAATTATTTACACATAAAAATTAGGATTTATGACTTTCTCCCACCAAAGAAAAAAATTTATTTTTAGAATTTCTATTATCATGTCATATTACTAAATTAATTTTTTTATAAAACAAATTATACTTAAAATGTGTAAATTTTATTTATAAGATTATAAATTTATATATAAAACTATGTAAATTTAAACTTTATATATAAGACTGTGTAAATTTAAAATGTGTAAACTTTATATATAAGACTGTGTAAACTTAATCATATCATACTAAATGTGTAAATTATTTTCAAAATTTCTATTATCATATCATATTACTATATTAAGATTTGTTTACACATTATACTAAGTATAATGTGTAAACAAATTATACTTGAATTAAGATTTTTATGAAGGAGATTATACTTAAGATTTTTATAAATGTGTACACTTTATATATAAGTCTTGTCCCATATATATAAAATGTTTATTAGGTTACCCGATGGATCATAAGATGCTAAAAATTTTCATGTCTTGTGGTCCGAAGACTCTAAATATATAAACAATTTGAAACTTCTATTTTATCTTATTACATCAATTTTTATAAGATTAATTCAGATGAGTGGTTCCAATGTCAAACTTAAATTAATTTTTACAGTCTTTTAAGATTAATTTTTACACAGTCTTATATATAAAGTTTACACATTTTAAGTATAATCTATTTCATAAAAATCTTAATTTAGTAATATGATATGATAATAGAAATTCTGAAAATAATTTTTTCCCTTGGTGGGAGAGAGCATTATATCCTAATTTTTATGTGTAAATAATTTTTCTCACTTATTTCCTAACTATTTTCTAATTATTATTAATATTATTACTACCATAATAATTAAATGGCAAAACTAATGAAATACCCACTGTAGTTGGCACATTTTACTGATTACACCATTAAACTTTTAATTTTTCAAGTTATCCCATTAAACTAATTATTATTTTGAAATTGGGTCATTCCGTTAAAAAAAATAAACGGACGTTAATTTTTTATCAACAAAAGTAATGAATAACTCACTGTAATTGGCACGTTTTACTAATTACACCATTGAACTTTTAAAATTTTAAATTACCTCCATTAAACTAATTAATATTTTGAAATTGGGTAATTCTGTTAACTTTGCCTCACGAGTGTTAAATCGTTTCAGTTTTTATCTTACATGGACTTGAAAAAGAAAAAAGAAAATAAACAAGTTTGATTTATTCTCTCTCTTCCTTCCTCTCATCTCTCTCATCCCCCTTCGTGAGGAAATTTTTTCTATTGATAAACATTTGAGATTAGAGTACCCAAAAGATTTTTATTTTTTGGCTTTCACTTTCAAGTGTTTTATTATTTTTTTGCCACATAAGTAATATTTTTTATTTTTGAATTTCTTTTCCAGAGCCACATAGATAAAAAAAAATTAATGTCTGCTTAATTTTTTTTAACATAATGACCCAATTTCAAAATATTAATTAGTTTAATTGGGTAATTTGAAAAATTAAAAGTTCAATGGTGTAATCAGTAAAACGTGTCAACTACAGTGGGTAATTCATTAGTTTTGTCGATAAAAAATTAACATCCGTTTATTTTTTTTTAACGGAATGACCCAATTTCAAAATAATAATTAGTTTAGTGGGCTAATTTGAAAAATTAAAAGTTCAATGGTGTAATCAGTCAAACATGTCAACTATAGTGGGTATTTCATTAATTTTGTTATAATTAAATAAATAAAAGTTGTCTTCAATTGAGTAACACTACTAATCAAATAAAGTAAGCAACTAAATGTTTAGTTATTTATCAAGTGAGAGTAATTTGGACATAAGAACTAAATCATATAATTAGTTTACTACATAAAAGATTGATTTAGTTAAAAATGGGACTCACTTGTAAAAATATCAAATTAGCTTGTGAAAATATTAATTCCCTAAATAAAATAGTTAACCAACCCATTTGGTTCTAGTTAATATGGGTTGACCTAATAGTTAACCAAAGGTCTAGTTGCATCACAAAATAGATAGTTTTTTCACGTCAGTTGGTAGGGTTAAATGCTTTCTAAGTCACTGTACTTTAAGTCAACTTACAAATGGATCACTGAACTTTTTTTTCTTATAGTCAACTCACTGAACTACATTTTACTAACAAAACGTTTGCAATTCCGTTAACTATTTTGACTTTAGACGGAATTGGACAAATAAGCTACAGACGTGTAAAATAATTTTGATGTGGCACGGATCAGTCTATGTGGCTAACTTTACGTGGATGTGGAGGGAAATTCTCCCACCAAATTACCAGTGGATGGACCCACATGTATATTAGGAGCAATTGAATCGTCATTTGTCCCAAATTTGTTCCAGACTGTTCAACCGAGCCCTAACCCAACCCAACCCAACCCTTCGAAAGTGATCGATGAATTAAAAAACTAAGAAAAAAACGAGTAGTTGTTCGATCAGTAAATTTGAAAAGTTAACAAAATTGATTATTTGGTGAATCTTGGTGTGATTCACGTTGGTTAGAAGTCGTTTGAAGTTCGACATCAAGTAACGGTCGACATGTATGACCCATATGATGGTCCCCTCGTGTCCCCTTTTCTGATTTTGATGATTTCTTTTTTGGGTTTGTTGTCGTAATGTCCTTTTACTTCTAAACCTTAGAGTTAAAATGTATTATTCAATGTTCAACTTTGTCTTTTTCTTTACTGATTCTTATTTTAAGATTTACAAAATCATTATTTACTAAATTTTAGTCCTCTTTTGTCCCCACATGTATGCTCTGTAATTTAGAACATTGCTTCAAAAGTTTATTGCTTATGCTCTATTTTGCATATGGTTTCATTTGCTACAGATGGATATTGTTGTTCAATTTAATGTACACCATGATTGGAAGTTCATCTATGCTCCTTTATGTGACTATGTGGGAGGTACAGTTTATCATATGCACTGATTATATTTGTATGGGTGCTATTAATGAGTTAGCTACTGAACTTAGTTATCATCCTCAATCAACTATTTATTTTAAAACTAATGGAGTAGATATAAATAATGGGGTTAGACTTGTTTATGATGATGCTAGTATAAGAGATATAGCTAATATTTGTTTGCCGCATGGTGTAATTGATGTATATGTAGACCATGTATTACCATATAATCTTGATCAATCCTCTATATTGGACGAGCATAATAGTAACCATGTGACTGACAATGTATGTGATAATGTGATTTCTATTGTTGATGAAATTATGGCTGATAATGTGGTTGGTGGTGAGGGTGAGGCTAAGGGTCAGGGTAAAGGTGAGGCTGAGGTTGTGGTTGAGGGTTACGGTGAAGGTGAGGTTCAGGGTGAGGCTGAGGGTAAGGGGGATGCTTTGTTGGATAATGATGGGGATAATTAAGACAATGTGACAGTTGACAATGTTAAAGATCGAAAAATATCTAAACAAAATGAGAGTGTGAAAAGGAGGGGTAAGAGGAGGTCCAAAAGGGTAGTTAAGGATGATAGTTCTAAAGAAGAGAATAGTACTAATGATGACATCAATCATGAAGAGTGTAGTGATGATGAATTGGTAGAGGCTAGAAGGAAAGCTAGGGAATTTAAGATCGATATGAGAAAGAATGTGGATGAGGAAGGTAACTGAGGGAGAAGAAGGAGGTAATAATATAGAGCAAAGAGGAAATCAGGGAGACAATGTGGAAGATAAAACTGCAGATGCGGAGGATATGGGAACAGATACTGCTAGGGGCAATGAAAGGCAGGTACAGGGTCAGGGTAAGGGTGATGGCAACCAACCTACTAGTGAAAGAACTAATTCAGACAGTGAAGAAGATGAGAAATAATGGCATAGTGACTATGACAACAGTGATGTCCTTAGGTCACTTTCTGAGAGCAGTGAAGAAGAAGAAGATGTGTGCTATGTAGGGCCTCTTCGTAGTAAGAAAAAAGAGAAAACAGTTGAGGCCTACAACCCTAAGATAAAAAAGAAGTTAATTAAGTTCAAGCAGTACATGACATTTTGCAGCATTAGGGAGTTTAAAGATGCCATAAAAGACTACTCTATTGCTAATGGGAGGAAATTGTGGTATCCAGTTAATGACTCCATAAGATGTCAAGTGAGGTATGAGAAAGGATGTCCTTGGAGGTTGTGGGCTAGTGACATGCAAGGGACTGATACATGGCAAGTGAAGTCTATTTTGGACACTCACAATTGCTGTAAGAACTTCAAAAACAAGCTGGCTACAGCTAAGTACTTTGCAGAGTACTATGGAAGTAGGATTAGGAGGAATCCCAGCTGGAAACTAAGGGAAATGCAAGAAGAAATAAAACTTAAACTAAAGTTAGATGTAACCGAGGTTAAGTGTACGAGGGTTAGATAGTTAGCATTGCAAGGGATTCAACAGGTGATGAAGGACCATTATGCAAGGGTGTGGGACTTTGGTGGTGAGATAGTAAAGAGTAACAAAAATAATACAGTTGATATCAAGACAACTCGATTGAATCCAGAAGATGTGCCTAGATTTAAAAGGTTTTATGTGTGTTATGATGCATTGAAAAAGGCTTGAAAAGAATGATGTAGACATGTTCTTGGATTGGATGGTTGCTTTCTGAAAATAGTTTGTGGTGGTCACCTTTTGTTTGTAGTTGGTAGGTATGGAAATAATCAAATGTTTCCAATAGCTATGGGGGTGGTGAAAAGTGAAAATTTGGATAGTTGGAATTGGTTCCTTCAATTGTTGGTGACTGAGTTGGATTTGGGGGATGGGTATGGGATCACTCTCATATCTAATCAACAAAAGGTGATTGTTAACATTTTTTAATTGCATTCATTTTTTGTTTTAACAAGTTGGCATTTTTTTAACAATCTCATATGATGACTATTGCAGGGACTGAAAGCAGCTATTCAAGACCTTCTTCCTCATGCAGAGCATAGAAACTGTGCAAGGCACATCTATGCAAATTGAAGTAAAATATATCCCTCACAAGCATTCTGGGAGGCATCCATGGCTACACACCCTGTGGCTTTTAAAAGGGCAATGAAGGAGGTAAAAAGGTTGTCTACTCCTGCACATGACAAGCTAGCTGAGCAAGATCCAAAGGTATGGTCCAAAGCATTTTTTGAGACTCATTCAAAAACTGACAGTGTAGAGAGCAACATGAATGAGTACTTTAATGCATGGATAATTAAGGCAAGATATATGTCAATTCTTCAAATGATAGCAGAAATTCATGACCAACTTATGATGAAGTTAAACCAAAAGAGAGATGCAATGCTAAAGACTGAGGAGTTAATATGCCCAAGGATTAAAAATAAACTAGATGCTAACATTTTAGAATCTGCACACTGTGATGCTCTATGAGATGGACAATCCAAGTTCCAAGTGAAGGAGAGAGGAAAAGGAGGGTACACTGTCAATCTAGAGCAAAGAAGTTGTGTATGTAGGGTGTGAAATTTAACAGGAATCCCTTATGCTCATACAGGTAGAGCCATTCATTCTATATATGGAAACCCTATAGAATATGTTGCTAAGTGGTACACTAGGGATACATATATTAAGACTTATTCTCACATTCTAGAAGTTCTAAATGGGGAAGACTTTTGAGATTTTACTGAGTGTGATATAATGCTGCCACCACCAATGAAGAAAAAGTTGAAAGGAAGGCCACAAAGATTGAGAAGGAAGGAGCACTGGGAAGATGAGACTACTAGCAATAATGTGGCTAAGGTGTCAAGGAAAGAGAGGAAGATGCATTGTAGCTTGTGCAAGGAAGAGGGTCACAATCGAGTTAAATGTCCAAAGCACCCAACTCTACCTGGACATAGAAAGGAGAAGGAGGTAATTCACATTATATACCTATTATATGTTTCTAAATATATGTTTGTCACAATCAAATTTGATATACCTATTATATGTTCTTTTATAGGCTACTGCCACTAGAAAGGGAAAAGAGATAGTGGTCCAAAGCACTGCTCAAGGTAGGGAGGAAGATGCAAGTGGCAATGTAAGTTTTTACAAATGTATGCATCAATGTTAGAATTTGATTTATCTATTAACTTTATTTTTGACATGTTGCTTTATATAGGCTACTAACATTGAAAAGGGAAAAGAGATGGTGGTTGGCACTGCTAAGGGAAAGGAAAAGGTGGTTGACCCAAGAAAAGAAAAGGAAAGGAAAATTTTATATTTGTATGTAACATTTCATTCATTCAAAAAACAATGTAAGTTTTTAAAAATGGGTCCATCAATGTCAGAATTTGATATAGATATTAACTCTGTTTTTGACATGTTGCTTTATATAGGCTACTAACATTGAAAAGGAAAAAGAGATGGTGATTGGCACTGCTAAGGGAAAGGAGAAGGTGGTTGACTCAGGAAAAGAAAATGCATTTGTAAGTACAATTTCATTCATTCAAAAAGTTGTATTAATTTCACTTAAGGTAACTAATAATGAGTTGTATTATAGAGGCCAACTCCTAGACTTGTAAGGAAGAAGCAGTCTTCATAAATAACAATCCAAGGATGCATTCCACCTGCTTCTACACCACCAACCCAGATAAATACAAGGAAAAGGCAAGCAAGTCAACAAACTTCACAAATTTAACTAGTAAGCTATTCAAGGCACCAAGGAAGAAGGGTGCAACCCCTACTAAATAGTTGCATTTAAGTTATTTTATAACCCACTAGTAGTTCATGGCATGGTAGTTTAGTAAGTATTTGGTATAGCTTTGTTTTGGTATAGGTATCTTAATTTTTGTAATCTTTTGGTATAGCTTCTGATTTGATGTACCTTAACTGCTGGAATATGGGGAATACTTTTGGGGGATAAATTTGTATACTTTTGATATAATTATGGGCTACTTAATGTGGTAAGAAATACAGGGATTTTGTAAAAAGCGCTTGATATTGATTGAAGTTATGTTATAACAAGAATGATTTGCTTTTTGGGTAAAACAGTTCTGCTTTAATGTTTTGTTGTTGGTTGCCTTTTATTGTTGTATGGTTATGGTTGCAAAAATACTTGATATTATTTATTGTCATTCTCTTTTCACTGGTTAAAGTTAAACTGGTACATGCTTTGATTTGGGTTTGTGAATACATTGATGCATGGTAAATGGTACCTGCTCTGTTTTGGGTTTGTTAATATCAAGAGTTCCCTGCTGCTTCATTTAGTTCCATACATGAGTCTTGTTTCTAACAACAAAACAGAGTTAAAAATGTGTTCATGTTTCATTTCCTTCAACACATGACAACACAAAAACCATTAGTAAATTAACAACAAATTGAGATGTTGCCACCATTAAGTCAAAAATAACAACATTAACACAAACATAACAATAATAACACAAAAAGAGCTAAATGCTCTGCTTCTTCATTTCCTTTAATCCATAAACACAACCATACATGATTTACAATCATCCACTATTAGACATCTCTGAATTCACAACACAAAAAATAAAACAAAAAGTGTTTCCCCAATGTTGTTCTACATTACTATTACTAAAACATACAGAAAAATGAACCATGAACAAATTAAAATGATCCACATTTTCTTGAGTTTTCCAGCTGACTGAACATTTTTCATAATAAACTCTTTTACCACTTTTAACTCACTTCCATCTTCAATCAAGCTACGCCTTTGTACTTCTTCATTAGCAGTTATAAGTTCATCCCTCAATTTTTTGATAACTTCCCTTGATCTTTCAGTGAATGGAGGATCACACCACTTGAAAAATCCACAAATACCTATTTTTATCCTTGTCAACAAAACAATGAAATAATATTTGTGAGGGAAAATTAGCTAAAACAAACGAATCCGGTGAGGGAAAATTAGCTACAACCAAGAGGGAAAATATCTTGCTCATTAACTTACCTTGTATCTGCTACAGCCAACGAATCTTCTACCTGGATCTAGGGTTCCTTCTTTCTAAGCTTCCCACATGGGTGCAACGATTCCACAACGACAAACGATTGGAGAAGAAAACATGGACTCGCGTTCAAAATCTGAAGATTTACTCACCGATTTTCTTTTGTAAGCAGTGTCTACTCCACTTGAGGTAGTCATCTCAAGAAACGTAACAACAAATTGTTAATAGCAATTGATTTTTTGTTCGACTGAATGCAAGAACAACCATGAACCCTTAATTTTGCCCCCTTTTGAATCTAGTCGTTATTTATCTAGAATAATTTGTTGGGGTAGATCGGATCTTTATTGGGTGGATCAAATCTTTGTTGGGTAGGATAGTTTTCCATGGGTGGGCTATAGTTTATGTAACGTCCACGAATTTGAAACTCCTTATTAATTAAATATGTGGTTTAATTTTAATAAGTTAGCTTGGTGAGTTTATTTAAACCTTATGTGGTTATGTGAATTTATGAAATGATTAAAGGGAGTCACTAATAGTTTTTTTAAATTAGTGGACTAACCCTAAGGTTTAATATCAAAGGATTGAAAGGATTATTAATAATTAAATATTTAATTTATTTGAATATAGTAGCAAGAGTTGAACATATTAATTAATTTCAATTTTGAGTAATTAATTGATAATGTGTTAATTAATAAATATTATGAATAAATAATAATTAATGTGTAAAAGATTGATAATTTATAAAATAAGTATGTGTTTACTTGATTAATTTGTACAATATAGTAAACCTTTATTATATGGTAGCTAACTATATATTTTATATTGTACAAGGTGGCACATTAATATGTCTATATATATATATAGTAAGAGTTATTTGCATTCATGTGAGTTACATAATAATATTGTTATATGATATGAAATGTGTGGGTAAACATCCATGTATACCCTATTGACATATAATAATATCAATTGTTAAATTAATAATGATTTCATTAAGTTATTATGATAATAACAGTCATGGTAATAGAAAATGTACATGAATTATATGTATGTGCACTACTTGATACCTTATAATTAGGAAATACATTGTATGCTCTTTAAATCATTATAACCTATGTTATATGAATTGAATGGTGTATACATATTTTATAACCAAAGTTTATGTTATGTGTATATAAGGTAATAGCCAAGTGTGGCATTTCATTTTGCAAATGCTGAGAATTCTCTTGTCCCATAATATGAGTCCCATTTCATTTCTTCCACGTGAAAACAAAAACAAGCTATCAAGCCTAGCCTATCTTCATCTCAAATTCACCAATCTAGATCAATAAATGGATGGGGAGTGGGATTCATGAGTGGAATCACCAACTCTCACCAACTCTCTCTTAACCCTTGAGCATTCTTGAAATCCTTTGGTTTGATTTGGGAGGTAATTCCATTATCTAGATAATTAATCTCCTATAAATGAGACTTTCATCTTCCTTGTTGTAATTGCTGAGATTTAGTTGCTAAGGAGTGAGTGTATTGCTGCCCAATCTCTTCAAGAGGTATGAAAATTCTAATTATGTTCTTAGTTGGGTTTTGTCAAAATCTTATGAATTAATTGAATTCTTTGTTAATCAATGTGAGGTAACATGCCATGATATGTTTATGAAGTATGTTTATATGTTTGAACTCCTTAATGATGGATTGGAACATGTTTAAAAAGAAAAGAATCATGTTGGGTAAGGCTCTGCAAAACAGAGTCAGTTTCTGTTTCTGGTCCTGGCATGGCGCAGCTGCACCCTAATTGTACTACGGTTCAGCACAGCTGTGCCAGACCTGCACTAGCTTTGATGTTTTTTGTTAAGTTTTTGTTGTGCTAACTTGTTAGTATATGGTTAGAGCAAGCATGTAAACTATTTTAGCACACACACACATAAGCATGTGATATAGGATGAACAAGTATAGAAATGATTGACACAATATTTGTGGTCTTGAGATGATATTTGTGATTTCGAAGTGACCTTTGTCACGAGCACATCATATGAGCATTCTGACTTTATGAGTAAGATAAAATGGTTTATATTGACATGAAATGCAAGACTAAAGTGATTAAACACACTAGCATACATGATTGAAAGATTAGACTATTTCAAAGATAAGAAACTTAAGACTTTTCAAAGAGAACTTGACAAAGATTTTTATCTAGTAAGTTCTGACTATTTGAACATGTATATGTGACTTTATTATATGTTGTAAATGCATGAGAGTTATATGTTAAGATTCCTTGTATGTACTAAGTTGGCTTAGTGTTAAATTCAAAGGAAATTAGAGTGAGGAAGCTAATGTCATCAAGAAATGAGTAAAGTGCGTTATGACCATGCAAGCATGTATATTAGGACTCATTATGCCTATAGATATATTGACATGAACATCGTTTGGTTAATGTATGGTTTTCACTTATTCACACATAGTCATAAAAGGGAAATTTCTAAAATATGAACTATGTGAGTAAAGTATACATGTGTTGTATATATATACAAGCATGACTACTGAGTATTGAATGATCAAGTTGTAAGGCACAAATGATTTCACAACCTTGTTATGTTTTAATGATATATAAATTGTAAGTAAACTTGTGATAGTGAAGTCAAGTATGGTCATGTGTTATATGTGAAAATCTAACATGTATGTATGTTAAAATACATGTGTAATTAGTGTGTTAGAGTTAAACTGAAGTCAGGAGAGCAGAAGCTCAGCCTTGGTCTGGCCCAAGGATGGAGCAGCTGCGCCGTCTCTAAACCTAGACCAGGCGCAGCTGCGCCGTCTTGCCTTTTTGCCAGATTTTGTTTTTGGTTCTAAAATTTAGGGCATGCTTATATGATTTCTTTATCTTGTAATATGTGACCAATGTGCCATATAATGTGTTGAGAAGCATGCTATGTGATGACTTGATTCTTTTAAGTATAGACTTGTACTAGTTTACACATACTAATTGAAATGATCGACTTGATAATGTTAGGTCGTTTCAACGCGAGTTAATTAAAGCTAGAATTAATTGTAGCTGAGCAAACAGGCAAGTTTCTTTGAACTTCACTCTTTGATTGTGCAAGTTTTCTTAACCTTACTCAAATTTATATTGAGCAAGTATCCGAACACTATATTATTGTGTTGAAATGTTTCCTAGCTTTCACAACTTTGTTTGTTGTGAAAGTTTCTTATCCTTCTCATATTGTATTGAGAAGGTTATTGTTGAATTAAAAGTTATTCATTTAAGCTTGAATCTTATTTCCAAGCATGCTATTAAGTGGTTTAGTTACTTAACAATCATTCCACATCGATAGTATTGATATTCGCACTTAGTGCACTTGAGTTCGTATAGTCTTGGACTTGTACATCATTTGAAGTTCAAATAATTCTTGATCTGTGTGAGATATAGTCTGAACCTTTGTTCGGTCAGACAAGTGTATGAAGTTTTATAAAAGCTATCCAAACCTATTGAGGGTAAGGATTCTTAGACTGAAAGAGCTACCCTTTCTATGATAGGGGAGTACCAGGTATCTAATATAAGATACACAGAGCAGATTTAAATGTTATGCATATACATGGTGTGCGCGAGGCTAATCCCCTCATGTACTTATTCTGTAGCCAGTAACCAAAGGGTAAATTAGCTATTGATTCCATTGGAGTGTTATAGTTCAAAGTCAATTTGACTAGCGGTTATTCTAAAAGCAATCATTATCTTTGCTTGCGATATTCATATTGTTGAATCCTTCAGATATTCATATTGTTCAATTCATTGTCAGTTATTTTTCCATTCATCATGATATATCCTTATTGTTGTATTTAAACTTGCTAGGTAAATTTGTTGCTCATCCTTGCTATATCATGAATTATATTGCAGCTAAGCCCGAGACCTCAGGGAAGGACAAGGGTAAAGGAAAGATGTAGAATAGTGGCAAGGAGTAGATTTTTCCTTATGCCTACTTTTAAATTACTATTATGTAATATGAACCCTAATGTTTATTTTAAGGTATGATTGTAAGATGATATTAAGGTTATCGTATCTTGGGAATAGTAACACCTTTTGAATGAACGACGTACGTTTATTATTTTTCCGCATTTTAGTTATTGTATGTTGTTTAGAGGTGGATGTTTGTATTTTCTTGTGATGACCGAACCGGGGTCAGAGGACCCGGATTCGGGGGCGTCACTGGTTGGTATCAGAGTCGTAGGTTATAAACGTTAGGAATGTGAAACCTAAGTTATAACCTTAGTAGAAAACTGAAGTAGAGTATGTAAGTGATGGGATGAGGAAATCCATCGAGTTTTATTGTGATATCGAAGTAGTTTATTTAAATCAAAAATGATTGATAGACGTCTTAAACTTCTTAATGCTAACATGGATAGCATATCACATAAAGCCTAATTATTTCTTCCTTTCATCAGATCATGCCACCTAGGAGACTACAGCGGAATAAGAGGGAGGAAGGATCCATTAACAATGGTGGAGGGGAAAATGTTGATTCAATGCAGAACTTCGTTAACCTGTTAACTGAGGCAATGCAAAACAGACCCCCGCCAGCTGCAGGGCAGCCAGGACAGCACTTGGCTAGCTTTAAGGACTTTAAATTGGTAGGACCACCGGAGTTCCGAGGAACCTTGGACCCAATTGAAGCCCAGTCATGGATAGAAGAAATGGAGAAGGTGTTTGAGGTCGCACGAGTAGCCAAAGCACAGAAGACGAGTTTTGCCACTTTCATGATTAAGGGCGAAGCTAACTATTGGTGGAAAGCCAATAAGGGGATAGCAGACGAAGAAATTATTTCTTGGGACAGATTTAAGGAGCTATTCCTTGAGAATTACTTCTCAGAGAATATGCAACAGGATATGGAAGTTAAGTTTCTGGAACTGAAGCAAGGTAGTATGTCTGTCACAGAGTACGCGACGAAATTAACGAGTTGGCCCGATTCGCGTCACATCAGGTTGACACGGAGGCCAGGAAGGCAAGGAGGTTCGAATTAGGACTGAAACTATGAGTGCAGAAAGCAGTGGTTGTATTAAAGATTAAGACTTACTCTGATCTATTGGAAAGGGATATCATTATCGAAGGAGGCAATGAAGCCATCGCTCGATTCAAACAAGAAAAGAAGACCGGTCAAGATGGATAGAAAGGGGGAAGTAGCAGAGGCAGCAACCCTAATAAACGTAAATGGATGGAGAGCCAATCCTATGGAGGAAATAAGTCTGGGGGAGAGGCCAAGAAAAGTATGAAGTGCAACAATTGTGGGAGGAATCACTTGGGGGAGTGCATGAAGGGAAAGAGTGTTTTCTATCGTTGAGGACAACCGGGGCACATAGATCCTCAGTGTCCGAATAAGCCGAAGGGAGGATGTTTCTCGTGTGGCACCACAGACCATCAAATCAAGGACTGCCCGAAGAAAAAGGGCGATGCAGCTAGCGGCAACCGCAATAGCAACAACAATGGGCTAAACATTGGAGGGCCAGCCAGTCAAGCCAACAGACCAATGGCATGAACGTTCAACATGACCATACAGGATGTGGTGGAGTCTAAGGACATAGTGTCAGGTATCATTCCGATCAATGATATAAATGCATACGTGTTATTTGATTCGGGTGCTACCTGCTTTTTTATTTCCAAAGAATTTGCTAAACAGTTAGACTTACCCCGTGAGAGATTAGAACACCCTATGAACGTAAAAGCAGCGAACAAGGAAATTATTCCCGTAGAATACATTCATAGGAATTGTTATGTCGAATTACGAGGATTTAAGCTCAAAGTGGATTTGATACCGATTCGTTTGGGGGAGTTCAATGTAATCCTTGGGATGGATTGGTTATCGATTCACAGAGCAGTGATAGACTATAAGAAGAAGTGTGTACACCTTAGGACTCTGAATAAGTCGAAGGTGGTATTTTATGGTAGTAAATCGCTGAGACAATCTCATTGTCTGACGATGGTGCAAGCGCAGAGATTGCTTAGGAAGGGTTGTATAGGTTATTTGGCTCATGTGGTTGATACTCGACGAGTCGAGGGTGAACTGAGTCAGATACCCATTGTAAGGGAATTCGTTGATGTCTTCCCAGACGAGATTCTGGGATTGCCACTGGATAGAGAGATTGAGTTTGCCATTGATTTGGCACCAGGGACAACACCGGTATACAAAGCGTCGTATCGTACGGCACCGGTAGAGATGAAAGAACTGATGGCTCAATTACAAGAGTTTTTAGATAAGGGATACATTCGACCGAACGTATCACCGTGGGGAGCACCATTCTTATTCGTAAAGAAGACATATGGGTCGCTAAGACTGTGTATCATCTACCGAGAGTTGAACAAGGTCACCATTAAAAACAAGTACCCGTTGCCTAGGATAGATGATTTGTTTGATCAGTAGAAGAGGGCAAAGTACTTTTCAAAAATTGACTTAAGGACCGATTATCACCAACTAAAAGTGAAGCCAGGAGACATTCCAAAGACGACATTCAGAACTCGGTATGGACACTTTGAGTTTCTGGTTATGTCATTTGGATTAACGA